>CM075431.1:2988641-4270462 GCA_037832385.1 Rhizophora apiculata
TATAAGGTGAAGACTAAAATAATGGCTCAGTCCTCTTATCAATTACTTTTAATCTATATTTGTAGGACTTGTTTTTTGTTTGGATTATGTTGAAAATGATTGGAAGATGCAATATAAGTAAAGTTTTCTCCCATAACCCAAAATTTTCCCATGCTAAAACAGGGAGAAAATGTATAGAAGAAAACAAAGTTGGGTGAGTAGAATTACATCCATCTTCTTACTTTGTCATATGAAATAAATATCAGTGGTACTTTTACATAATTTTGCCTCATTCTTCACATTTTCCCTTCATTTTTTGTTCATTTCAATGCAACGATGAAAAATTTAGTTTGTAGTCCGCTCTCATTTTCTTGCCTCATAATTTTTCTTTCCCCTTACCTTTTACACAAACATAATGTCAATCTTCAATTTAGATAGGAAGAATTATAATTTTTCAATTTATTTAGTGTCTTGAACATAAATTTGAGAAATTAGGTTTCTTTAAGTGCCCATGTGAGAATTACAAGGCCCCTAGTTTGACTTGGTACCGAGCAGTTCAATAACGTGTGTGTGTGTTTGTGTAATATGCAAGGTAGAACCAATTAAACTACAATTATGACAATGAAACTATTTTGTTGTTATTTGATAGCATCAAAATTATATTAGTGCAAGAAGAATACTTAACTGACGAATAATTCACTTCTAACGGAGCTTTACTAAATATTAGTGCCTACCAAAATAAACAGAATTTAAAATTTTGTCTTACATCAAATGTAAGACAAAATGGGAGCAGTATATGAGACGTTAGAGTTGCCAGTCGCTAAGCTTAATTACTTTAAAAATTTTAGAGTAGTTAAAAATTTGAATATTTCAAGTTGAAAAACCTTTTATCTAAAATGCAAACAACATAAAGAGTAGTGCAAGTTTTTGTGTGGAAATCAATAGATTAACACTTGGATTAATTTTGAAAATCTTGGACAAGATGAGAATTCGAACATTTTGAAAAAGTTTCCAATCTGCTACCAGCCAAATTGTGCTCTGGCGATGGAACGATTGAGCTTATGTTTGTCTAAAATTACGTATGGGTGAGTATAAATTGATAGGCGTTTTTTGATGCCAATCAAGGTTATATATAAACTTGCACTCAAGTTAAAAATTTTAAATATATATATATATATATAGAGAATGCTTGAAGGGGCACAAATATCAAAAGATATAAAGGGATTGCTTGACAATAAAGACCAAGCATAAATAGAAAATCATAATCGTTGTTGTTGTGTTCCCGAGAAAACTTCCATCACCAAGGTCACGAAGATTGCAATGATCAAACATATAACATTTGTAGTACTATAATTTTGATATTTGAAAGGGGAATGTTGGAACTAACTTTGAGAATGTATAATCAAATCATTGAGAATCTGGTTATTTCAATAAGTTTTTACTGTTATTTTAGTTACTGGATTCTATTATTTAAATTTTCTTAAGAGATTTTATACGAATGTTAGTGTTCCTACCATGTTGTCACATTCTAGTCATTACCTATCAAAACTATGTGACTGGTAAGAACATGCAAAAGCATCAGCTTTAATTTAAATTGTGGCCTAACATTCTTACCATAAAATATCAGTATCAGACTGAGTCATGAGAATTGAGAAAGACCTAGATGGTTGGACACTTGCACTGCTAGTCATGATGTGTTTTACATTGTGACAGTGTTCATATGACTAATTTGCAATCAAAACTTTTATTGTTGAGTGAAACTAACACCTTCCCATTGTTTTATTGCTGCATGCAAAAGCAAGTGGAGGAAGAACCTAGGCTGATATGGCCTATTCACCATTTCAGATACCCTCAATGTCTGTCTCTAGTGTTCCTAAAAGTAAGATATTTGAATCTATATAGAGATTAACATGTGAAAGCAAAAGAATTCTCTCTCTCTTTTTCTTTCACGCTGAATGCTCCTAATTTGAATAAGAATCATTAGGTAGGTGGGTTACAGATTATCTACCACAAAATGAAAGAAGAGGGCTAATTTTTTTTTTTTTTTTTGGAGCAAAAAACTAATTACAAATTAATGGAAAAGGGAAGAGGTGAGATTGCCTATAACCACATGTTTATTCAACGTACTTACAGCGTCGCGCAGGGAATTCATAGATTCTTTGTATGTTGCGTCCAATTTGCTCAAAGTTGGTTCAATTTCCTAATATGTATACTTAAAAATTTTATTAAAATACTCACCATTGTCGATTACTGTCCTTTTCACCCTATCTTGCTATTTAAGTACCGGCTAAAAGGCCCAAGGTTAGCTGGTCATGTGGATGTCTTCTTTCAAGTCCACCTTTGAAGATTTTATAGCACTAACGGTTTTTCAAAGGAATGAAAATTGAAATTTTAAGTTTTTAGCTACTTCTCGTTTTTTTTTTTGTTTTTTTTTTCGACAAATACTCCTCATTAAAAGTAGGTAGCCCAAAAGGCACAAAAACACTAATAAGATCAAGGGAATTAGAAAAAAATCTCTACCGGAGCAAAGGGATTAATAAGAGAAGATCTGTGAACTATGATTATGATCTGAAACTGGTGCGTGTAGTACATATCCCTAAGGTGCAAGTATTAGCTTCTCCGTATAAATATGAAATTTAAAGTTAGTTTATGAAATCGAAAGTGAAAAATAAATAAATAAATAAATAAAATAAACATCTAAACCGTATAATTCGATTGTCCCAGATAAAGCATGAGGTATAATTTGATAAATAAATAAATAAAGCATAAGATCGAGGGAATTAGCGGAGTAAATCAGTGAAAAAGTGGCACCTGGAGCTTGCGAAATCATACAGCTTTCCTTTTGGAGAGAAGACAATAAGGGCAACCTCGGCATCGCAAAGAACTGATAGCTCAAATGCCTTCTTAATCAGCCCATATCGCCGCTTGCAGAAGGTAACTTGCCTGCTGGTGGCATTCTCTATGCGCCTCATTTGAGTCTTTCCTCTCACCATTTTTCCACAGCTAGACAAAAGCAAAGAAGTCAACTTTATCTACTCGAACGAATAATGAGCCATAAAATTGAGACAGCCTGTCAAGGAATTTAAGGATTTAGTTTCAAAGGGACGTTAAGAAAGTCTCTTACCGAATAGGCTATATACCCTGAAGAGTTTTTGAAGTAAAAGGTTTAGAGAACTGAAGCAATCTGAGATTTTTGTAAGCAAAACTAGGAAAACCACACCATTGCAGGGTTAAATTTTGTGATGGATTGATTTACGGAAAAACCACTCCATGTTAATTAGTTTAGTATTTAACGTGAGTGTGTTAAGTGAGTGAATGCAAGGGGTAGACAGACGAGAAAGTTAAGTGTCTGTGATCTGAAATTTCATCATAAAAAAGTCACAAAGCTCGTCTTTATATCAGATTTTGTTAAAAAAAAAAAAAAAAGTCTGAGTTCAGTTCATTCATTGAATCTCAACCAAACATTCAACTTAACTTAAGTAGAGTTACTTCCTTACTGCTAACTCAAAAAAAAAAAAAAGTGTTAGTTACTACTAACCAATTAGACACTTCCTTTTATCATAGAAAGCTAATACTATTCCAAGGGTCGGTTTAAAATTGTAATTTCAATATTAAAGTAAAATCTAAAATTTTATGAAATATTACAACTAAAGAGAGTTATTCGTGACCTTGCAATTGATTCATTCTCACTTAATTTCTTTAACTCAATGCTTCGATAATAAAGTAGGGAGAGAAAGCGAAAATGAAAAAAAAAAAGAAGACAAAAATAATAAAAAAAATAAAAAAATGAAAAAATTTCATTCTCTTTATGTTTGAGGAAAGATAATTAGTAAAAATAAGAAAAAAAAAGTTAAAATTTTTTTTGCTTAAGAAAGAGAGGAGAGTGTTAATGTGTTATAATTCTAATTATTTTCTTGTATTAAAATTTATCAGTCTTAATTAAAGTCAAGTAAAAAAATTAGGGTAAAAAGGAAAAAAAATTTTTCCTCTCATTTTATCTCCTTTTTTCTTTCTCTTGACTACAATGTTAGTCACACCTAAAGGCAACACAAATCCACTTATTCATCAATAAGCTCACCATATCATTGACCACATATATATATAGAGATATTCTCACCTTATAAAAATTTCTTAAAACCGGAAACAAAATATGTCACCTTTTACTTATTTTAGAAAAATTCAGGACAAAGACTACAAAAAATAAAAAATATAGATTAAAATTTTGATAAAATTAGAGAGAAACTTGATGGGATTGGCTATTCTTTGTTGCCTCTCTAACTTTATTTCTTTTTTTGATTGCTTTTTTTAGGGCTGTGTTTTTTTAGGAAATAAGAAAAAATTGCCTTCTAATGAGTGGTGGCTACGTAAAAGGCAAAAGATTTATGAGGAATATTGGCCAAATACGGGGAGAGAGAGACAGGTGGAGGGAGTAAAATAGTACAATGCTGTCATCTTCCGTACATTAACGTGGGAAGTGAGCCAATAAGGAAACGAAAACGCATCGAGGGTGTGCACATCACCTTTTCTCCTCGTTAAAGCCACAGCCTTCCACATTTCAGGTTTCACGTCGAAAGTGGGGCCCACTCCTCCCTGTTCTGTGGCGGAACATGCATTAATTACATGTGCTTCTACTTGTTGTCCCTTCTGTGGGGACTTCCAAAATTTTTTTCGTATTCAATCGATAGGCAGCTTGCCCATTCCCTCTCTTTCTTTTTTTTTTTTTTTTTTTTGGTGAAAGTGACAATTCATATTGAAATTACAAAATTCGTAAAGATTTTTTTTTAGACCGAATAGGCAGTTGGTTGGCGCATAGAAAATAAATGCATTTGAAACCCGTAAATTAACCATAACAATATCCGACACAACCTTGCATTTCGAATTTTAATGTGCTTGTTGAACAAGAGCCAAGTGCTTTTTACCTTTCATATTCGTTGTCTTGGGACTAACCAAGTCGTGGGATTGGAGTACACTCTGCAAGTGGATACTGGAGAATTCTGGATTTTGCGCTTTGGGTTATCTTCCGACAACTGCGAATATTCACAAATGCTCAAGCATCAGTGTACGTATATTCGCATTTTGACGTTTCCATGGCACTCGATGAAGTATCACCAGCTGTGTCCGCTTCCTCCAAGAAGTGTATCGCCACATGATTTGTTCCCTTTGGTAACAATCAGTTCCAAAGAGTGGGATTTTGATTCCGTACGGTCATCATCCTGCTACTACTCCACATTAAACATTTTTAACCCTAAGAAATTTCTTTCGTTAAGATTAACCTCCAAAATTAGCAGATTTATCTAATTATTCTTTGTACAAGTAAATACTTTATTAGCAAAAAAATTTATAAATCTAGTTTTAAAGTATCGAGTTCAAACTATAAAAGAAAGTATAGAAATATTTATTGAAAACAAAAGAAAAAAATAAAAACAAAAAGGCTCACGACCAAAGTAAAATAGTGCAAGAAAAATTTTAGAGGAGTCAAATATATTTGCGGAATAAAGAACAAACGATCCGTTGCTACGGTCTAATTTCGGAGATGGAGGGGAAAGCCTGCGACTGTGTATCTTAGAAAAGTCAAAATCATGAGGAACGTGGTCGTATATAGGCCATCCAATTCATTTTCCGCAAGAGCCCCTAATGAAAAGGAACCTCATCTGTGACCATAATTGCCTGGACGGTACACAACAATGTGCACATGATAAATGTCGTCAGGGCGTAAGGAAATGATTAGCAATACGCAAACACTTACCTTTTTCTTCCCCATTGCTTTCTGGTGTTTTAATTTTTAACCTTTTCTTTTTTCAAATTTTTATAATAAATAAGTGAATAAAAAAATTACAAAAACAAATATTTCATTTTTATTAGTAAAAAAATAATAATTATAAATACAAATATTTTTTCTCTTAAATATTTCTCAATATCCAATTAAAATATTATCTTTCTATCTATTTTTCTTTTTTTTTTTTTTCATTTTTTATCCTTTTCAAATAAGTTAGGAGAAAATAAATTCCTCTTCAATATTTTTTTCCACAATTTTCTTTTACGATATATTTTCTAAGCATACTGTATAAATTTATTGAAAAATATAAAACACAACGTATAAACACTTAATGGCTTTCTTGTCGGTACCAAATATTAGAAGGTATGCTCTACCTCTTTGGGTATTAGCTGCTTAGGATTTGCCCACCGAACTAAAGGCTTCAGGTCTAAAGACGGATTACTCTTTTCCAAATCAAGTTTTCACGAGACAACTGCAAAGTTATGAAATTTCAGATTTAATTAGTGCTGATATGCTTCTCCGTGAGACAGAGCTCGATGAAAATCCAATAAACAGGGCGAGTCATTAATTTTCCTTAGACTATGGATTGTCTGAGGATTCTCACGAAGAACATGCTCTTGGATCCAGAAAATTATCCTTTTTGTTATTTATGGTTTCCACTTGGATGAAGCGAATGTGGCCTAGAAGGAAGAATGCTGATGCATTATTTTGTTTTTCTTTGAATTTAGTGCAGGCAAACGTGTTTCAGTATGTATCAAACAATTTGACTGAGGAGCCCCGTAGACCAGCTCATCTTGTCACCATGGACATTGCCAAGAAGGCCGATTGCTTCCTCCCATAAATTTGAGATAACCACCTTGGCTATTTGCAGAGGCTATTCGTAAAGGCATCATGGGCATATAAAACCAAGCTAACATCATTAAGGTGCATGTTTCATCTATTTGTGGACACTATGCTGCTAAGTATCAGTTTGCATCATGCCTTTCCAAATGAATAGGCTTTAGTGTGGGGCTCATTAGAACTGTAGATTAGTGAGGAAGAAATTGAATTCGACACTGATGGTGGTGGTCTACACTAGGTTATAATTTTTAAAAATAATAATAAAAAATAAAATAAGATATAAAAAAAATAATTAAAAATAAAAAATATTTAATTTATATAATTCAATTAATTTCAACTATATCTATAAATAAAAGTGAAAGTATTAAAGTGAAATATATAAAAATAAAAAAAAATTTTAAATTTAATTAATAAAAATTTAAATAATAAACTAATAATTCTTAAAATTTTGTTATTTTTTATTATAAAATAAATTATATTATTTCTTATCTATAAAAAAAAATCAATTAATTTTATTCAATCTCTCGATGTGAGACTTTTGCTATCAATATAACAAATTTTTACCTTAATTCAAGTATCATATGCATATATAATAACAATACCTTACTTTCTCCATAAACTTTTAAATTATCATACTACGCTAATTAAATTTAAGTACTACTTGAACTTAGCAATTGAAAGAAATTTTGTAAATATATCTATAGAATTATTTTTAATATTGATTTTCTGAGTTGAAACCTTCTTTGTGGTAATCGTCTCTTGAATGAAATAATACCACATATCAATATATTTTGTCCTCTTATAATATATTCGGGTTTTAGTCAAGTGTATTACACATTGACTGTCTCAATGGATAGTAAAAATATCTTAATTTAGACTAAGTTTATCATACAAATTTTTCAACCATAAGGTTTCTCTAATAGCCTCATCACTACCATGTATTCTACTTCAATAGTAAACAAAGTAACAACATGTTGTAAAGTGGCTTTCCAATTGATAGTAAAGCTATCAATACAAAATATATAACCTATAAGAGATTTTCTTCTATTAAGATCAACGACGTACTCAAAATTAAGAAACTAATTATTACACCTGAACTTTTAGTAAACTCCAAACATATGTTTGAAGTATCTTATAAGTATCTAAAAATCCATTTCATAGCCTGCCAAAATGATTTGTCTTAAGAAAACATATACCTACTAATTATACTAACTACTTGTAAAATATCTAAATGAGTTCAAATCATTACATATATAAGATTGCTAACTACATTTGAATATAAAACTCTTTCCATATACCTTTTCTCTTCATCTAACTTTGGTGATTGAGCAGTTGATAGTATAAAATGACTAGTAGTGGGAGTATTGATAGGTTTGACATTTTTTATACCAAATCATTCAAACACTTTCTCAATATAATTATTTTGGGTTAGATATAACTTATCACCTTTACGATTCCTTCTGATTTTTATGCCAAGAATCTTTTTTACTATTTCTAAGTCTTCCATTGCAAATTCATCATTCTAAAGTACTTATAAAGTGTGAATTTATGACAAATTTTTGGTAACAATAAGCATATCATCAACATAAAGCTATAGATAAATAAATGAACCATCATCTAACTTCTATAAGTAAAGACAACTATCATACATACTTTTGGAATAACCATGACCTAATATAAAAAAATCAAATCTTTTATATCATTGTCTTGGTGATTGTTTCAATCCATATAAGGATTTGTTCAACAAATAAATATGATCTTCCTTACCTTCAACTTCAAAACCTTAGGGTTACCTTATGTATATTTACTCTTAAACTCATCATGTAAGAAACCTATTTTAACATTGAGTTGCTCTAACTCTAGACCATACATGGCTACTAAAGTAAGCAAGACACATATTAAACTATATTTAATAATAGGTAAGAAAATATCATTAAAGTCAATACCTTATATCTAAGTAAAACCTTTGGCAACTAAATATGTCTTATACCTTACATTTTTGACCTTAAGTATACCTTTTTTTCTTTTGAAAGACTCATTTACAACTAATGATTCTCTCTACTAAAAGGCGATTTCACAAGAACCTATGTACCGTTCTTGTAGAGAGATTTTTTTTTTCATTTATCATAACTAACCATCTAGATGAGTCAATACCTGAAACTATTTCTGAGTATATAGATGGTTTATTATTTTTCACTAATTTTCTATACAAGTAGAAGAGTATAAGTAACATAGTCATTATATCTCTATAGTGGTCAAATCTTTCTTTTTCGTTTATCTTTAACTATGAAATGATCCTTCTTTCTATATTAAGAGAAATTTGTAATATCTGATGAATATGATAAAATGAGATAACTCTGTTATGTGTCATTTTGATTTACAACTTTAAACTTCACTTGCTTGTGTGTACTATCACATTTACTTGCATCAAAATGATGAGAAGACTTCTTTCAAATGTAATATAGAGGATTTATCAAACGTAACATCTATGCTGATTACAAATTTTGTGGGATCAAGATACCATAAAAAAATACCAATTTACTCTAGATACATACCTAAGGAAAATGCACATTTTAGCTTTAAGTTCCAATTTTTCATCATCAACATACGTATATATAGGACATCCAAATATCTTCAAATTAGAGTAATTAGTAGGAGTACTTAATCAGATTTTCTTTATAATCTTAAACTTTATAAATGTTGACGGTGCATGATTAATGATATGACAAACTATAGGACTACTTATACCCAAAAATCTTTTGATAAACTAACATTAGAAATCATACAATGAGCTCTCTCTAAAAGTATTCTATTCATGTGTTTAGTAACACTATTTTATTAAGGAGTCATCCTGACTATGTGGTGACAAACAATGTCTTCATTTTCACAAAATTCATTAAATTCACCTTCATAAAATTTCAAGTCATTATCTATCGTAAGTTACTTAATCTACTTTCATGTTTGCTTCTCAATCAAGACTTTCTACGTCTTGAATGTTTGGAAAACATTGTTCTTCAAAAAGAAAATCTAAATTTTTTTTGAATAATTATCAATGAAAGTCAACATGTATCTAACATAAGCTTTTAATAGAATGTAATATGGGCCCCAAAGATCTGAGTGAATATAATCCAAAGTGCCTTTTGTTCTGCGAATTATTGAAGACTTGAAACCAATACACTTTTACTTCTTAAAGATGTAATGCTCGTAGAAATCCAAATTTCTAGTATACTATCCACATATAAGGCATCTTTCTCTCGACAGTTATTTAAATAAAATGTTTTTTTATTCAAATATAACATTTTTTTTCTTTTTTTTTTTTGAATTTTAAGTAACTTATTATTTAAATTATGTAAATTACGTGAAAAACTTACAAAATTTAAATAATAATATGATTTATTTTAGAAGTTACTTAAATCAATTTTTTTTTTAAATATAACATTTTTTTATTTATTTTTGATTTTTGAAGAACTTATTATTTAAATTATGAAAAATATGTAAAAAAAAAAAGCTTAAATTTGAATAATGTTAAAACTCATTTAAATAATTACTTGATAAGAAGTCATTTAAATAATTACTCAAATTATACATTTTTTTATTTAAATTTGACCTATTTTACTTTGAGTAATTTTACTTGTAGACATTAAGTAATATAAAAAAAAAAAATTATTTTACTCCTTAAAAGGGAATTAAATTAGATTTCCCTTAAATTAAAATACTTTAAGCAAAAATTGTTTCTTAGTTCAAGATTTTATGGTTGAAAAATTAGATTTTCAACATCATAAATAATCCACAGTTAAGGAAAAATTACGCTGGAAATCACTTGTTTTTCATAGCTCAAGTACTTTATGGTGTGATAACAATTATAATCTCACTATTTTCTAGTTTCTTTACATAAGAGACCATTTCGCTTCCATTATTTATGGAGATTTCTTATTTGACTTATCTAAAAAGTGAATTGAATTGATTCACTTTTATATGTAAGAAAAATAGATAATTTAAGTGAGACCCAATTAAAATTTTAAAACAAATAAAATGTTGTTAACAATGATTAGTTTATTATACTGAAAAAAAAATAACAAATGCCTTTATTTTTATTATGTTGTTTAGTTTGCAAAGAATGATAAGGGAGATATATATAATAGTCACCACTATGTAACTATTTTTCTTTTAATTGTTTACTAATTTTTCTTTTAATTGTCTACTAACATATGTCATTCTTTTTGAGTTGGATCATATTAATTAACTCATCATGAGCGTAAAATTTTGATCCATAAATCAATATCTCCTACTCACATGCTATATATCTCTTGACTAAACTATGTGTCTATTTGATTTTCTTAAACATCTTTTCATCCTCAATAAATGAGTCATGTAAACTAAAATCACACATGTGCTTAAGAAGTTTAACTATGTACTTGTTAGGGATAATATGGTGGCTACAATCTTTAGGGAAAATTAATAATTATAATTATGTCTTATAGTACTTTAGGCTTATCTTGTTGTAACAATCACAATTTATCATATCCTTTTAAAGTTAAACTTGACACATTTTCTTGTTATGTATCCATATTTATACTTAATCCTTATTAGGATGATATAACTAGTTAACCAATAAATACATACGATAGATGTTTGACAATATAATCTTCCTTCCATAGTTAAAGCTATTGGTATCAATCCAAAAACTTTCTTAGACATATATGGAAGGTTGAATTTTTCATGATTGTAAGTAACATGTTAAAGTAACAATCATTAAATTGACACCTTAAAATATAGCTAGAAGTGACATAGGACATATATAGAGGGTCATTTTTTTTTTTAAAAAATTCCTTGACAACTAGTTATATAAATCTTGGTTGAATTGTTATTAAGTATTTAACCTAAATTCTCCAAGTACTTGCTCTTCAAAGCACTAAACTGAGATTTTACAACTAACTTTTCAAAAACTATATGAATAATGAACAATCTTAATGGCTTTATTTTTTGTTTTAATCTCTAAGCCCTAATTTTAACTCTTTCAAGATGGTCCATAATATCAAGCGTGATTTCTTTAAATCATTCCCTTTACTCAATTCATTTCATCTTTGCTCACTTTCCAAGCTATGAAGGCAACCATTCTTGTAAGTGGGTTAATCCTAACTTATGTGAAATACCTTTGTAGCAACATATTGAAAACTTTTATATGTGTCACTCATTTAATTATTGTTATACTTTTATATTAGTAAAAATACAATAAACCTTATGTAAATCTATAAGTCTTTATTTAAATCTTAAAGAGTTAATAAGAAACCTTTATTTTGCACTATTGTGTCTTTTATTGAGTTGTACTTTAAGTTAATATAATCGGGTCTAATATCTTGCTTAAGACCTTTCAGGTAGGTACTACTTTACTAAAATTGTCATTTAAAGATACTTGTAGTTTAGGATAATGTTCAAGACTTTAAAGATCTTGGTAAACAACTAGTATTACATATTGCAACTGAACACATGCAACAAATTTGCCTTTATTTCCAAAAGTCATTACTTATGTGCTTCTTGCTTTTTCATGTAATGCTCTCACCATTAAGTAAGCAAGCAAATTCATTTACCATTTTGTATTTAATCAAGTTATTATTTTCAATAATAATTTAACACCATGTTAAGTGTAATTTTTCTTTTTGTATTACTTTTAGTGACATAAAGAGTATCTTCCAACACCCCTTAAAAATTCTAATATCACATTGATTGAATTTCTTATACATGTACAAAATGAAAACTTTTATTGACTTAAAAGTCCTTTATACAACTCAAAAATGCAATACCTTTTGCCATTTATGGCAATGAATTGTGATACTAATACTATTTTTCTACTTGATATAAAAAGTCAATAGATACATTATAAGACTCAAATTCCTTGACTATGATAATAAGAGTCATTTGGGTTACATTTCTTTAATGAAATTATTTAAGAATTTTTTTAAAAATAATCCGTTAGTTAAATAAGAACAATTATGTCCATGCAATTTATTGTTTTCATTTTACTTTAAAGTAAAAGATAATTATTCTTTAATGATTTTGACTAACTTCTCTTACTCTCTAACAACTCATCAATTGCAATATAAAGATATATAATTCAAAACCAATAGTTCAAATGCTTAACATAAATGCAGTGGTCATTATGGATCAACAAAAATCCATATAAGAAATTTGCCTATTATAATTTCAATACCATACACTAACTGTTTATTTTAAATCAAATATTAAATATTAGAATTTGTAATCTTTGCACTCTTAACCTATTATAATAAACATTAACAAGCATTCTATACATGTATGTTTTAAATAGTTCTCCACAAAGGAAAAACAACTTTCTAGCATGTCTTACGTAATTCTAAATCTAAAAGTGTAACTATGGTGAGAATTAGGCGATTTGAATATAAGCATTTGAGATTTATAAAATATCATGCCCTTTTATTAGACTTATCTTCTTCATCTTTAATGAGTCTTACATCTTGGTATCTATCCAATTAGCCTATATATGAGAATTTACTTTTTTTTAAAAAAAAAAAAATTGTTTACACATAAATGCAAATCTAGTATGTCCCAAACACAATTAAAGTTTACTGACTTTTCATTTTATCATTATCTTTTATTTACATTACATAGGGCATGAAGGGCATCTTAATTTATTTTAATCTCTAAATTGTCTTGACAAGTAGTCAATTCAGCATCTCTTTCAATTCTTAAATTTATTAAGTGGGATCACTTTAAACTACTTCCATGCAATTGAATTTCACAAGATCCAAATGCTCGTATTAACTTAAGTAGGATGAGATACATTATCATATATCTTAACTCAATAATTAAGTAAACCATTTAGTTTATAATCTTCTAATTCATCATAAACTAAAAGACTTATTTAACTACATTCTTACTCAAAACTTGTTCTCTTCAAAAAGTGGCATCTCATAAGTCTAATTTACTCATATTTTCACATGTTTCCTAATTAATGAATATGATACTTTTTGACAATATTCATTAGGTCCTTCAAGTTATATTTCTTATATCTTAGGACACAAATTTCACTCTTTAATGAAAGATTATAAAAAATTGTAACTTATCTTTAGAGTTATATAATAAATAGGTCATACTTCTTAGCTATCGTTAGCTTATAATGTAAGGAATGATTAAATTCGAGACACAAGGTCAAACACATAAGATGCACTTGATTATGTGTCTTATAATTATGATATTTGTAAGTTTTTTCCTTACATTATTATTAACCTTACAAACTTTACAACTTCTTATTCCTTCTACTACAATTACACTTTATTGCAAATTCCTTTTGAATAGCTAAGTATCTTATTTCCTTATTTTTATTAAAGATCTTAATAAAATACTCGAATGAATGCTCATGCATTTGGTCAATCTCCATTATTTAATTAGCCTTTTTTTTTTTCTGTGATTCTTAACCATACAAATTTTGTCTTAAAGCACTATTTTACTCATATTAATAGGATATCAAATATATAACCAAATGCTTAAAGCAATTGATAAATATAATAATACAAGTTTAATAACAATATGGATATCAAAATGGATTGATAACAATAAAAATATAGCTCTAATTACCTTTCAAATACATTTATTTTGTTTTTCTAATTAGGTCATAAATGTTTATAATCTAATTAACATAAGTAAGTTTAATGGACTTTTCTTCAGCTTATCTCTTAATTTTTTTGTTACCAAACATGACCTAACTTTTCATACACAATGTTGACATTAGTACTCTTTCTGAGTTGATGTAACCAAGGAAAAAACAATCAATATTATGAAATTCTTTATCTATATAATTAAATATATTAGGCAAAATTTATAGTAAATGGTATCATCTTAAACATTTATACCACCATTAAATCAAGGACTGTGATGAAAACTAAATCTCACCTTATTTTAAGGTGTATGAGGTACATCATGTAACAATTGGATTAGACTATAATGCAACCTCATTTGCAAGTGTAATGCCTTTTGTATTCAAACAATTCTCAACATATCCATTACATCTTAATAGCATTTACCAATGTTTATTCATACTTTAAGATCTCATATAATACAAATTATTACTTAAAATCCACCATTCACATAAGATATGATCTAATGAATAATATTAATTTAGATTTTTAAGCACAAAAAAAAAAGGTAGGCAATAGGTCCTTTTTTTTTTTTTTCATCTACTCAATACATTTTATACATTAAAGAGCATTTGACCCTTATTGTAATCACCTTAGTGACTATCTTGTCCTTCGATTCACTGACATGTTCACCTCTCACATTAACTAGTTTCACCCCTTTTTAACTTTTTTTCAAATTACTTCTATCAAATGACTCACTGCTAAGTCACATATAAGTATTATGCATTTGCTTCATGAGTTAAGTTGCATACAAGAAGACTTAGTAACTTTTAAGTGGTTATCTTCAAGCATATATAACATTTAATATTATAATTTATTTAAATGCAATCATTGCATATCATGGTTTATTTCTGTTTATAACTTTTGGAAAAAAAATTAAATTGTAACTCATATTATTATTTAAATTGAGGTCTAAATTAATATTAATCAATTCTTATTTTACATTATTTATCAAATTTATAATATGAGTAGTTAGTGAAGATTTCATATTCATATTGACACTTTTAAGTTTAATCATGAATATACCTTTAAAATATTTTAATGGCAAATCTGTATTATTTAAAAAGTAAAATAATTTACAAACTCTTTAATAAAATCAATTATTATATTTTTTCTACACCGTTATGTGAGTAAGATTAATCCTTAGTTTTGTTTAGAACTTAATAACTTTCTTGGTCTCTTTATGATAAATAATAATTTCACTTTTAAATTTTGAATATAATGCGATATGCATTTTTTTATTACATTTATCTCTTGTAATTATGGTGAATTTTATAAAGCCAAACATCTAAGTCTTTTTTTTTTTTTTCTGTTTATATCCAATAATGCTAGTTGTCATAAGTTATAGGTAGTTTGATAAGACACTAGTGCATAATAATACTATTATAACCACATATATACATCAATTTTGAATCGAAACTCAACTAAACTAATGATAATCTTAAAAATTATACATTATGAAGCATCCTCACGTTGATGGAATCAAATTTGGCAAGAATTGATTTATTTTGACAAACCCTTTATTTCGTC
This sequence comes from Rhizophora apiculata, assembly GCA_037832385.1. NCBI lineage: Eukaryota > Viridiplantae > Streptophyta > Magnoliopsida > Malpighiales > Rhizophoraceae > Rhizophora > Rhizophora apiculata. The sequence goes on from CM075431.1 coordinate 3,004,437, forward strand.
CAACTTATTTAGGTGAGTAGAAATCACTCCACTTCTCAGGTCTAATAACATGTAGCACTCAATGATTAGTCTACAAACTTTGCTTTCATGTCTATGTTTGATGCAAGACAATATCATGGAGAGCGCAAAATGATATCAAGTAATAAAAATAACTGTTTAAAATTTTAAAAAATAAAATATATTAAATTTAAATTTTTTTTATTTAAATATATTTTAATATTATTTAAATTAAAAATTTTTTATATAACTTTTATAATTTATGTAAAAATTTATTCAAAATATAAACGTAAATAAAAAAAATTCTAATTTTTACATATGTATTGTAATGTTAATGGGCTATGTTGTACAAAAATTTAGGCCTTCACATTCCTTCATCGCGGAGTTGCCGTCCATAAGTCTCTAATCAAATTTTTCACAACAAAAATCCAAAATAGAAGCAAAAACACGAAATTATAACATTATAAAACTAGAAAACAACCTATATATGCTCTAATACCAACGCAGAATAACAAAGGCATAATTTTTATATAAAACCATTTAATCACTAATCATTTAGTATTATAAACGATCTCCAATCAAAATAAAATCATATTAAATATTGCTCATTTTTTTAATCTAAGATACAAAAATAATCATATACTTACTATTTTCTAACTATTTTGTCTCTTTTATTCTTATTACATTGTTCAGATAAAAAGAGTGATAAAAGAAATATAAACTACTTCCATCTATTGTCCACTGATATATGTAATTCTTATTCAGTCAGGCCAGATTAATTAACCCATCATGATCGTAAAATCCGAACCATAAATCACAAGTATACACTGAAATGAACATTAAAAAAAAAGGGATCTGATATCTTCGTACAGCATTAATCATGACCATCAGTCAGTTTTGAGGTGGGAAGCGCTTTGCTCCTGTTTTTGGTGGTCCAATAAACAGTTCAGTCTCCACATCTGAAACTAGACTGCCTTCTGCATATGGCATATTATCTCTCCGATGTTTTGAACCTTCCAATGGTGGCAGGCCGCACTGAAAAGTCTATTTTCAAGTTTCAATTTAGCGAGATTTTGTCAACATTTAAAGCATGCACGCACTCGTGCACCAGCACAAAAGACGTTAAAAAGAAAAAAGTAAAATATTCAAAATGAAGAAAGAAAATTGAGGACTGTAGTATGTTAAATATGTTTTCAGATCTTACAACACTAAGGTCCAAGAAGTTGCTAGGGTTCCAAATTCTGTGTCTTCTCTCTCCACAGAAACAGAGAGAGGAGGAGGAGGAGGAAGAAAAAGACAGAGACCCAAAACAAATGACCTTGCAATATAATGGCAGCCTGAAGTTATCGATGACCTAACTCAGTATATTCAAGTCACAATGCAGTGACGCTGCTGTTACAACAGGACCAGCCATTGTATTTCCTCATTTGATGAGGTATCCAAGTCGAATGATGCACAACATTGGTAGAGTTTGATGCAAGCAATAACGAAATTGAAAAGCAAACCTTCACATTTTCAGAAAGCCTTGCATTTTCAGCTGCCAATGCTTTCTTCTGACATGTTCGGGCAATAAGGCACAGAGAGTTAGTGATCAAGTGACAGAGCAGATAAAATAAAATGTTACCTTAAATTGCCAAGAATAAGCGAACATAAGAAAGCATGCTCAATATAGGAAAATATGTCCTCTCCTTGTACATCCTTGTAATAAAAGTAGATTACATATTTCATTTCTTTCATAAACTTCTTAGCATCAAATGAAGTACTAGTTTTAACTGAAGCCTATGTCTAACCTTAGATGTTAATTACCTTTTCTTTCAGTTGCTCAATGTGTTCTTTGAAGGCCTGCTTCTGCGAGCAAAAGGGAAATAATTATGTTAGCCATTCAGTTGGACAAGAAAGACGCAATGCCAAAAGCCCTAACAAACCTTTCTAGCTCGAACTTTTCTTAAACTCCTCTCCAACTGCTGCTCTATCTGGTGTAACTCTTTGGTGGTGCATGATCCTAAATCTTCTCCAAGTAGTTGCCTGAGGTATTCTTAAATATTAACTTTAAAACCCTTTATGACATTGATTCGAAAAAACAAAAAAGTTTGAAGACTAGTTAGGACTTCCAAACCTTTTCAAAACTTCAAGAAGCCCAATCTTCGTCACCATGTCTGCTGATTCAGCCTTCAATTGCTGCCAATGTATGGGAAAATAATTCAGTAATACAGATACCTTGGCAGCCAACAAGGGCCAAAATCAAAATAGAAAACAAAGTGTAAATACTTTCAACGTATGAGGCATTTGGAAAATAGAGATCAATCAATGAAACGTTCACTTCATTGTTTAGCTAACCTGCATATTTTCTTCGCTTAGCTTCTGGTTGGTTTGAGTGTCTTTCTTGTGCCTCCTATAATGTTCAATTGTCTCCTGCAAGCTGAATCCACGCAGCAAGCAATGAATAAGTTCCAGTTTTTCTCAAAATTAGTGAAGGACTTCTCCTAAACGGTTGGCGAAAAGAAAAAAACACAAGGAGTTAATCCTTTGCAGACAGCAGCATCGGGGTCCAATCTAACTCCAGTAAAATGTAAGAGGCTACTGGCTAAAGTGCAAACTACAATCTGAATGGAAGACTTGCCCTAAGTGGTTCCCGCATTCAGCCACCAACTCATATTAGTTCCGGTAAAAACCAGACTTACAGAAAAGTACAAGCATGTACAGCCTAAAAAACGTAGGGAATTTTTCTCATAAGCATTATTTCGCTTCATGTGGAAGTGGAGCTACTCTTTTTGATCATTTGGGAGGGAAGGGTATTCTCGCCTTTTGCAAAATTTTTTTTGGGACACAGATCTCTCCAACCTCCATTGCTCAGAAAGGCCAAAGTCTTGTGCCAATACTACCAACCAGAGTTAGGGAAGTACAACTACTGAAAGCAACCCAAAAAGAAATAAATTATAAAGACAAAGAGATTGAGCTCATACGGTACCAATAGCATACTAAAATATTTCAGACATCATTATGTTAATTTAATTGAATTCACTACATCACGTATACATGTAAATGGAAATTAGCGGTTGACAAGTTTATGAGCATAACACACGAAGATTTTATAAGAATAGCGAGAATGTAAATTCAAGAATTCCATGGTGTAACCTGCCTCGATTAGCCATTACTCATTTAGAGATAAAACCTACGCCTTTGCATTGATATTTCCAGGAGCGCACCTCAATCGTTTCTCAAGGAATTTCATCGATTGGAATTGCAAGATCACATGTATTTGCAAAAGAATAAGAACCCTTATAATCTTAGGTTAGATATAATAAATGCTTTACTACACCAACAAGCGTTCAAAAGGTCCGCATGAGATGAAGTCCTGAGAATTTGCAAAGGAATTGCCCTGGAAACTGCATTAAGTGGTTTAATCGATCTCATTCGTATGTGTGCGACCGGAAAAAAGTTATTAGAATGTTTGTAAGCAATTACATTACATAGCCAAAAAAAGATTTCCCCCAACCCTGTTCTATATCTCGGTTAAAAGCTAGAAGTAACATGAAAATGTAAAAGTTCAATCAAAGGAGTATAAAATCATGATAAATTCTATGATTTGTCAAAAGCAAGCGACTCCACATGAAAAATCCTTGGGTAAAATCCAGCCCAAGATCACGTGTATTATTGCATCTTTAGTCAATATGTATAGATTTTATAACTTAGACTAGTCATGCATCGTTGGAGTGACTACAATATTTGGATATAAATTGTACCAAAAGAATTAATAACCAAAAATTCAGATTGTTAATAATAAAAGGTGAGGACTAAAATAATGGTGCACTCCTCTTATCCATTATTTTTAATTTGTATACGTAGAACTTGTTTTTTTGTTTGGATGATGTTGAACATGATTGGAAGATGCAATATGTTCGTAAAATTTTCTCCCATAGCCCAAAATTTTCCCATACTAAAACAGGGAGAAAATACATAGAAGGAAAACAAAGTTACGTGGGTAGAATTACATCCATCTTCTTACTTTGTCATATGAAATAAATATCAGTGGTACTTTTCAATAATTTTACCTCATTCTTCACATTTTCCCTTTATTTTTTCTTCATTTCAATGTAACGATGGAAAATTTAGTTTGTAGTCTCATTTTCTTGCCTCATAATTTTTCCTTTCCCTCACCTTTTTCACAAACATAATGTCAGTTTTCAATTTAGATATGAAGAATTATAATTTTTCAATTTATTTATGGTGTCTTGAATATAAATTTGCAAAATTAGGTTTCTTTAAGTGCCCATGGTAGAATTACAAGGCCCCTAGCTTGACTTGGTGCCGAGTAGTTCAATAACGTGTGTGTGGCTGGGTAATACGCAAGGTAGAACCAATTAAACTACAATTATGACGATGAAACTATTTCATTGTTATTTGATAGCATCACAATTATATTAGTGCAAGAAGAATGCTTAGCTGACAAACAATTCACTTATAAGGGAGCTTTCTTGTATAATAGTGCCTATCACCAAAATAAACAAAATTAAAATTTTGTCTTACATCAAATGTAAGACAAAATTGGAGCCGCATATAGGGCATGAAAAGAATAGCTTTAGTACTAATGAGACGTGAGAGTTGCTGATCGCTAGGCTTAATTACTTTAAAAATTATAGAGTAGTTAAAAATTTGAATATTCCAAGTTGAAAAGCTTTTTATCTAAAATGCAAACAGCATAAAGAGATAAAATTGCATGTGCAAGTTTTCATGTGAAAACAATAGATTAACATTTGGATTAATTTTGGAAAGCTTCGACAAGATGAGAATTCAAACTTTTGAAGAAGTGTTCAATCTTCCACCAGCCAAATTGTGCTCTGGTGATAGAACGATTGAGCTTATGTTTGTTTGTCTAAAATTACCTATGGGTGAGTATAAATTGATCGGTGTTTTTTGATGTGAATCAAGGTTATATATAAACTTACACTCAAGCTAAGAATTTAAGAAAAAATAAAGAATGCATGAAGGGTGCACAAATATCAAAAGATATAAATGGATTGGTTGACCATTAAGACCAAGCATAAATAGAAAATCATAATCGTTGTTTTGTTCCCGATAAAACTTCCATGACCAAGGTCATGAAAATAGCAATGATCGAAAGTATAACATTTGCAGTACCATAATTTTGATATTTGAAGGGGGATGTTGGAACTAATTTTGAGATTGTAGAATAAAATTATTGAAAATATGATTATTTTAATGAATTTTTACTATTATTTTGTTCATTAAATTCTATACTTTAGATTTTCTTAAGAGATTTTATACATGCATTAGCGTTCCTACCATGTTTTCATATTCTAGTCATTACCTATCAAAACTATGTGACTGGTAAGAACATGCAAAAGCATCAGCTTTAGTTTAAATTGTGGCCTAACATCCTTACCATAAAACATCAGCAGCAGTCGGAATCATGAGAATTGAGAAAGACCTAGATGGTTGGACACTTGCACTTCTGGTCATGATATGTTTTACATTGTGACAATGTTAATATGACCAACTAGCAAACAAAATTTTTATTGTTGAGTGAAATTAACACCTTCCCATTGTTTTATTGCTGCATGCAAAAGCAAGTAGAGGAAGAACTCAGGATGATATGGCCTATTCACCATTGCAGATACCCTCATTGGCTTCCTCTAGTGTTCCTAAAAGTAAGATATTTGAATCTATACAGAGATTAACATGTGAAAACAAAAGAATTCTCTCTTTTTTTCGTTTTTTCTTTTTTGAATAGGAATTATTAGGTACCGGCTATTTAAGTACAGTCCTATTCATCTTATCTTGCTATTTAAGTACCGGCTAAAAGGCCCCAGGTTAGCTGGTTATGTGGACGTCTTCTTTCAAATCCAACTCCGAAGATTTTATATCACAAATGGTTTTTCAAAGGAATGGAAGTTGAATTTTTTAAGTTTTTAGCTTCTTCTTCTTCTTCTCCTTTTTTTCTTTTTTTTCCGACAAATATTCCTCGTTAAAAGTAGGTAGCCCAAAAGGCATAAAAACACTAATAAGATCAAGGGAATTAGAAAAAGAATCTCTACGAGAGCAAAGGGATCAATAAGAGAAGATCTGTGAACTATGATTATGATCTGAAACTGGTAAGTGTAGCGAGAGGGAGATCATGTACATATCCCTAAGGTGCAAGTACTAGCTTATCCGCATAAACATGAAATTTAAAGTTAGTTTATGAAATCACAAAATAGAAAATAAAATAAAATAAAGATCTAAACCGTATAATTCGATTGTCCCAGATAAAGCATGAGGTATAATTTGATAAAAAAAGAAAAAAGTAAATAAAGCATAAGATCGAGGGAATTAGCGGAGTAAATCAGTGAAAAAGTGGCACCTGGAGCTTGCGAAATCATACAGCTTTCCTTTTGGAGAGAAGACAATAAGGGCAACCTCGGCATCGCAAAGAACTGATAGCTCAAAAGCCTTCTTAAGCAGCCCATTTCGCCGCTTGCAGAAGGTAACTTGCCTGCTAATGGTATTCTCTATGCGCCTCATTTGAGTCTTTCCTCTCACCATTTCCCCACAGCTAGACAAGAGCAAAGAAGTCAACTTTATCTATTCGAAGGAATAGTAAGCCATACAATTGGGCCAGTCTATTAAGGAATTTAAGGGTTTAGTTTCAAAGGGACGTTGAGAAAGTCTCTTACCAAATAGGCTATGCACCCGGAAGAATTTTTGAAGTAAAAGGTTCAGATTCTGAAAGGGGTCTATGTTTTTTAGTTGAAAAAGGGAATCGTAAGAAATGAGAGAAAATTGCGTTCTAGTGAGTGGTGGCTACGTAAGAGGCAAAAGATTTATGAGGAATCTTGGCCAAATACTAAGAGAGAAAGCGAGAGAGGTGGAGGACAAAAAATAGTACAATGCTGTCATATCCCGTACAATAACGTGGGAAGTGAGCCAATAAGGAAACGAAAACGCATCGAGGGTGTGCACATCACCTTTTCTCTCCTCGTTAAAGCCACAGCAGATTTGGGTCCATTTCACATCCATCCTCTTGGATGCGCTCTTCCTCCTCATCTTGTTGTCCCTTCTGTGGGGACTTATCGTAGTCTATCAATGAGCAGCTTGCCAATTCTCTCTCCTTTGTTTTTTCTCAAAGTGAGCATTCATATTGAAATTACACAATTAGTCAAGATTTTTTTTTTCCTGACGGAATCTGCAGGTGGTTGGCGCATAGAAAACAAATGCATATCAACCTTTCTCTTAAATATTTCTCAATATCCAACTAAAATATTATCTTTCTATCTTTTTTTTTTTAATTTGTATCTTTTTTAAATAAGTTAGGAGAAAATAAATTCTTCTTCATTTTTTTATACTTTTTCTCACAATTTTCTTTTACAACGTATTTTCTAAGTATACGGTATAAATTTACTGAAAAATACAAAGCGCAGCATATAAATAGTTAATGGATTTTCTGTTGGTACCAAATAGTAGGAGGTACACTTTGCCTCTTTGGGTATCAACTGCCTAGGATTTGCGCACCGAACTAAAGGCTTGAGGTCTAAAGACGCGTTACGTTTTTCCAGGTCAAGTTTTCACTAGACAATTGAAAAATTATGAAATTTAAGATTTAATTAGTGCCGATATGCTTCTCCATGAAATAGAGCTTGATGAGAATCTAATAAACAGGGCAAGTTATTAATTTCCACGGACCATGGATTGTTTGACGATTCTTGCGGAGAATATGCTCTTGGATCCAGAAAATTATCCTCTTTGTTATTTATGGCTTCCACTTGGATGAAGTGAATGTGGCCTAAAAGGAAGGATGTTGATGCATCATTTTGTTTTTCTTTGAATTTAGTGCAGGCAAACATGGGCATGTGGAACAAAGCTGACATCATTAAGGTACCGTGTTTGATCTGCTCGTGGACACTATGCTGCTAGGTATCAATTTGCATCGTTCCTTCCCAAATGAATATGCTTCAGTTTGGGGCTGGTCAGCACTATTAATGAGTGAGAAAGAAATTAAATTCGTTATTAAAGACGATGATTTAAATTAGGTTATTATTTTTAAAATAATAATATTAAATAAAATAAAATATAAAAAATAATTAAAAAATAAAAAATATTAAATTTATATGATTAAATTAATTTAATTTATTTTTATAAATAAAAATAAAAATAAATATTATTAAAATATAAAATATAAATTTTTTTTTAAAATTTAATTAATAAAAATTTAAATAATAAATTAAAAATTCATAAATTTTTATTATTTTTAATTATAAAATAAATTATATTATTCTTTATTTATAAGAAAAAAATTAGTTAATCTAATTCAATTTTTCAATGTAAGATTTTAATTACCAATTTAATGATTCTCTACCTTAACTCCAGTTTTGCACGTAGATATAATAGTAATTCTCCACCTTCTCCACAAACTCTTGAATCATCATATAATATCAATTAAGTTCAAGTATTACTTGAATTTAGTAATTGGAAAAGACCTCATAAATAAATTTGTAGAATTGTTTTTAGTACTAATTTTTTAAATTAAAATCTTTCTCAGGCAATCATTTCTCGAATAAAGTAATAACTCATATTAATATGTTTCATCCTTTCATGATACATTTGGTCTTTAATCAAGTGTATTGCACTTTGATTGTCATAATGGACAGTAACAACATATTGATGTAGACTAAACTTGTCATGCACCAGCCATAAGATTTCTTTGATAGTTTCAGTCACTGTCATATATTCTGCTTCAATAGTAGATAAAGTAATAATATGTTGCAAAATAACTTTCTAACTAACAGTATAACCATCGTTACAAAATATATAAGTTGTAAGAGATCTTATTCTATTAAGATCAATGGCGTAGTCATAATCAATAAAAGTAACTCATGTGCTTGAATTTTTACCAAACTTAAAACAGTTGTTTGAAATATCTCACAAGTATCTGAGAATCTATTTTATAACCTACCAAAGTGATTTACTTAGAGAACACATATACTTGATAACTACACTAATTGCTTATGATATATATGAATGAGTGCGAATCATTACATACATAAGACTACCGATTCCATTCGAATATAAAACTCTTTCCATATATCTCTTCTTTTCATCTGACTTTGGCGATTAAGTAGCTAATAACCTAAAATGACTAGCAATGGGAATACTAATAGGTTTGACATTTTTTAAGCCAAATCATTCCAACACCTTCTCAATACAATTATTTTGGGTTAGATATAATTTACCACTTTTATAATTTCTTTTAATTTCCATGCCAAGAATCTTTTTCACTGCTTTTAAGTCTTTCATTTCAAATTCATCATTCAAAAATAATTTTAAAATGTGAATTCCTTATGAATTCTTAGTAGCAATAAGCATGTCGTTAACATAAAACTACAAATAAATGAATAAGTCATCATCTGACTTCTGGAAGTAAATACAACTGTCATACATACTTCTAAAATAACCATGACTTAGTATAAATGAATCAATCCTCTTATATCACTCTTTTGGAGACTTTTTTAACCCTTACAAGGATTTCTTCAACATATAAACATAATCTTGCTTATCTTCAACTTTAAAACCTTAAGACTACCTCATGTATATATGCTCCTTAAGCTCACCATGTAAGAAAGTTATTTTAACATCAAGTTGCTTTAACTCCAAGTCATATGTGGCCACCAAAGTAAGCACAACATGTATCAAATTATGTTTAACAACAGGTAAGAAAATATCATTAAAGTTAATACCTTATGCCAAACTAAATCCTTTCATAAATAAATATGCCTTATACCTTAAATCTTCAACTCTTAATATACTTTCTTTCTTTTTGAAGACTCATTTGCAACTAATAATTTTTTTTTTTAAGTAGTTTCATTAAAACCCATATACCACTCTTGTGAAGAGATTTTATTTTTTTATTCATCACAACTAACCATATAGATGAGTCAACATCTGAAATTGCTTCTGAATATATATATGGTTCACAATTTTCACTAATTTCTTGTGTAACTAGAAAAGTATAAGCAACATAATTGTTATAACTTTGTGATGGTCAAATCTCTCTTCTTACTTTGACTTTGGATATGGAATGATCCTTCTCTTTGTCTTGAGAAAAATTTGTAATATTTGATGAATCTAACTAAATGAGAGAACTCCACTATGTGTCATCTTGATTCACAACTTCAAAGTTCATCTACTTGTGTGCGCTATCACTTTTACTTACATTAAAAGGATAAGAATACTCTCCTTTTGTATATAACATAGAGGATTCAGTAAATGTCATATTTCTAGTAATTACAAATTTTGGTGGATTAAAACACTACAAATGATACCCCTTTCACTCTAGATGTATGCCTAAGGAAATTGTACATTTTAGTTTTAAATTCCAATTTCCTATTATTAACATGTATATATGTAGTATATCCAAATTTTTTCAAATCAGAGTAATTAGTAGGAGTACCTAACCAAATTTTCTCTATAGTCTTGAACTCTATTAATGTTGAAGGTGCATAATTAATAATATAACAAACTGTAAAGACTACTTTTACCCAAAAGTCTTTTAACAAACTAATAGTGAAAATCATATAGCAAACTCTCTTCAAAAGTGTTCTATTCTTGTATTTAGTAACACTATTCTACAGAGGAGTCATCTTGACTATACAATGATAAATAATGCCTTCATTTTGACAAAATAATTCTTTCTTTCTCATCTTTTGCAACATTGGTCTCAATTGACTCATTACTTTTATACTTATCTTTGTCTTTAGCTTTTAACTTAAAGTAATCAATTTTGATGTGTCCTTTTCTTTTACAATAATTGCACGCCAAATTTAAATTTAAATTTAAATTTAGATTTAGATTTATATTTCTAACTATAGGCATCCCTCTTATTTGATTTGCCTTGAACCATTAAACTATCAACTTAACCACTATTACTCTCCTAAGTTATATCTTTATTGAATTGGTCTTTTAACTTCAAAATATACTTAATTTTTTTATAATAAATAGGTTTTTTACCATAAAGTATTATTTTTTAAAAATACTTAAATCATTACAATAGATAACATAATAATAATAATACTTAATTCTCATCGTTAATATGACATATATATTACTCAAATTCATAAGTAAAAAATTAAATTTATCAAAATGTGACAATATGGATGATCCTTCAGGCATACAAAGTATATACAAGCTCTACTTTAAATAAAGTCTATTCTTTACTATTTTCTTCATATACAAAGCCTTTAATTTCTCCCACAAACACTTAGCTATTTCCTAAGTACCTATTTCTCTTAAAACCTCATTAAAAAGATTTAAGATGATACATGATTTAGCCTTCTAATCAAGACCAACATATTCCTCATTTGACATCTTCCTTGGCTTTGTCTCCTTACCTAGTAACATTATGTCAATACCATCTTGAACTAGCATGACCTCCATCTTTAGTGGCCATATGCCAAAATAGATACTTTAATTAAACTTTTCAAAATAATATTAATTATTATCATGATGACTATTTTCCTAACAAACTAATATTAGAGTTTAATTGGTTAGGAAATAAACTCTAGGTTTTAACCCTTAAAAATAATAATAAAAAAATAATTGAAGATCAAAGATATCAAATTTACTTAATTTGGTTAATTTGACTTACGCTCTAGGTAAAAGTGAGAATAAATATTAATAAAATAAAAAATAAAAAGAGCAAAAAACTCTTTTTGAGCTTAATTAACATAACTCTAAATAATAAATTAAAAGCTACTAGAGTTTTACATCCTTTAATTATAAAATAAATTACATTACTTTATATTTATAAGTAAAAAAATCAACTAACTTTTCGCAATCTTGTCGATGTAGGATTTTAGTCATTAACTTAACAAAACTTTTTCACCATGGAATAAAAATAGACTCTTAAAGGTAAAACATACTATATTGTAATGGACAAAATATATAGCTAATTAGACTCTTCTTTTAAGCTTTGAAATAAAAACATTAATTGATGATTATATTTTTTCAAATGTCCCCAAAACATTAAGAGTAAAATCATTATGTTGTCGATACAAATGGTGCTAGTAATGCCTTTCTCAATGGAATACTTAACAGTTTGGTCATAAACTTAAACCTTTATAAGGTAAGAGGTTGTATTAAAGATACTTGTTGATTATACTACTATTTTAGGGAGTTAAATTTACTTACACATATATTAAATAATTACTTAAATTGAATCTTTTTTTATTTAAAGATCATTTATAAGAATAACTTATTATTTAAATTATATAAAAATTTAAAATTTAAATAATAATATAATTTATTTAAGCAGTAATTCAAATTAGGTGTTTTTGATTCAAATATGACCAAGTTTATTTATTATTTAATTTTATATAAATTTTTATTTAAATTACAAAAATTGTATAAAAAGATTTTGAATTTGAATAATATTAAAATTTATTTAAGAAGTTATTTAAATAAAACCTTTTTTTCATTCAAATTCAACTTATATTTATTTTTTCTTGAATTTCAAGTAATTTGATACTTAAATTACATAAATTATAAAAAAAAATATAAAATTTAAATAATAATATAATTTATTTGAATAATTATTTAAGTCAAAATTTTTTATTCAATCATGACTTTTTTTTTTTTGAATTTTAAGCAATTTTTGATTTAAATTACAAAAAATCATATAAAAAGATTTAAAATTTAAATAATATTATAATTCATGTAAATTGTTATTTAAATAGAATATTTTTTTATTCAAATATGACACATTTTTACTTTTTTTTTTTTTTCAATCTTGAATAATTTGTTATTTAAATTATATAAATTACATATAAAGACTCAAAGTTTAAGTAATAATATGATTTATTTAAGAAATTTCTCAAATTAGACATTTTTAATTTAAATATAATATTTTTTATTTGATTTTGAATTTTGATGAACTTATTACTTAAATTAGGAAAAAATATGTAAAAAGAATTTAAATTTGAATCATGTTAATATTTATTTAAATAATTATTTGATAAAAATTTATTTAAATAATTACTTAAATCATACATTTTTTATTCAAATCGAACTTATTTTACTTTAAATAGTTTTACTTTTAGTCATTAAGTGATATAAAAAAAAAAGAATTTACTTTACTTACCTAAAAAGGAATCAAATTAGATTTTCCTTACATTAAAATATTTTAAATAAAAATCATTTCTTAGTTTAAGATCTCGGGTTGAAATACTAAACTTTCTATATCATAAACAATCAATTATTAAAGTAAAATTATGTTAGAAATCACTTGTTTTTCATAGTTTAAGTACTTTATGAGGTAATAACAACTATAAACTCACAATTTCTAGTTTCATTACCTAAGAGTCCATTTCACTTCTTTTGTTTTTGAAGATTTCTAATTTGACTAATCTAAAAAGTGAATCAAATTGATTCACTTTTATATGTAAGAAAAACAAAAAATTTAAGTGAGACCCAACTAAAGTTTTTTAAAAAGGTGTTGTTAACAATGATGAGTTTATTATACTAAAAAAAGTAAATAAATATAACAAATGCCTTTATTTTTATTATGTTGTTCAATTTGCAGAGAGTGATAAGTGAAAAATATATAATAGTCACCACTATGTAACTATTTTCCTTTTAACTGTCTATTAACATATGTCATTCTTTTTGAGTTGGATCATATTAATTAACACGTCATGGGTGTAAAATTTTGATCCATAAATCAATATAGCCTATTTGCACATAATGTATCTTTTGACCAATTATGTATTTATTTGATTTTCTTAAACATCTTTTCATACTCAACAAATGAGTCATGTAAACTAAAAGCACACATGTGCTTAAGCACTTTAACTATGCACTTGTTAGGGACAACATAGTGGTTATAATCTTTAGGGAAAAACAATAATTATAATTATGTCTCATAGTGCTTCAGACTTATTTTGTTGTATCAATAACAATTTACTTTATCCTTTTAAAGTTAAACTTGACACATTTCTTTATATGTATCCATAATCATACTTAATCCTTATTAGGATGATATAACTGGTTAACTAATAAATACATAAGGTAGATGTTTGACAACATAGTTTTCCTTCGATAGTTAAAGCTATTAATGTTAATTTAAAAACTTTCTTAGACATATCTAGAAGGTCAAATTTTTCATTATCATAAGTAACATGCTAATTAGCAATTCTTAAATTGACACCTTAAAATGTAGTTAGAAGTGACATATGACATATATAAAGGGTCACTTTTTTCAAAATTTCTTAACAACTAGCTATATAGATGTTGGTTGAGTAGTTATCAAGTATTTAACCTATGTTCTCCAAGTATGTGCTCTTCAAAGGGCCAAATTGAGATTTTATGACTAGCTTTTCAGAAGTTATATGAATATTGAACAATCTTAATGGCGTTACTTTTTGTTTTAATTTCTAAGCCCTTATTTTAATTATTTCAAGGTGATCCATAATATCAAGCATGATTACTTTAAATCACTCCCTTTGTTCAATTCATTTCAACTTTGCTCACTTTCCAAGCTATAAAGGTAATTGTTCTTGTAAGTGGGTTAATTTTAACTTGTGCAAAATACCTTTGCAACAACATATTGAAAACTCTCATATATGTCTCTAATTTAATTGTTGTTGTACTTCTGTATTAGCATAAACATATTAAACCTTATGTAAATCTATAAGTCTTTATTTAAATTTCAAAGACTTAATAAGAAACTTTTATTTTGCACTATTATGTCTTTTATTGAGTTGTGCTTCAAGTTAGTATAATTGGGTTTAATATCTTACTTAAGACCTTTCAAGTAGGTACAATTTTACTAAAATTGACCTATAAAGACATTTGTAGTTTATGACAATTTTCAAGATTTCAAAGATCTCGTTAAACAAGTAGTATTACTTACTGCTACTAAATACATGCAACAAATTTTATCTCTATTTCCATAAGTTTATATTTATGTGCTTCTTGTTTTTTTTATATAATGCTCCTACAATTATGTAAGTAAGCAAATTCTTCTATCATTTTGTATTTAATCAAGTTATTATTTTTAATAATAATTTAACATCGTATTAAGTGTAATTTCTCTCTTTGTACCACTCTTAATGATATAAAAAGTAACTTATAGCACCCCTTAAGAATTCTAATATTACATTAATTGAATTTCTTATATATGTATGAAATCAAAACTTTTATTGATTTGAAAGTTCTTTGTACAGCTCAAAAATGCAATACCTTTTGCCATTTATAGTAATGAATTATGATACCAATACTATCTTTTTACTTGATATAAAAAGTCAATAGATACATTATAAGACTCAAATTCCTTAACCATGATAACGAGAGTTAATTGAGTTACATTTCTTTAATGAAATTATTTAAGATTTTTTTTAAACAATCTATTAGTTAAACAAAAATAATTATATTCATGTAATTTATTATTATCATTCTACCTTAATGTATAAGATAATTATTTTTCAGTGATTTTGTCCAACTTCTCTTACTCTCTACTCACTCATCAATTGCAACATAAGGACATAAAATTCAAAACTAAGAGTTAAAATGCTTAACATAAACACAATGGTTATCATGGATCAAAGAAAATCCATATAAGAAATTTGCTTTTCATTACCATACACTAACTATTTATTTTAGGTCAAATATTAAACATTAGAATTTGCAATCTTTGCACTCTTGACCTATTTTAATAAATATTAACAAACATTCTATGCATGTATGTTTTAATTAGTTCTCCACAAAGGAAAAGCAACTTTCTAGTATGTCCTATGTAATTTTAAATCTAAAAGTGTAACTATGGTGAGAATTAGGCAATTTAAATATAAACATTTGAGATTTATAAAATATCATGTCCTTTTATCAGGCTTATCTTCTTCATCTTTAATGAGTCTTATATCTTGGTATTTATCCAATTGGCATATATATAAGAATTTGCTTTTTTTTTTTTATTATTGTTTTACACCCAAATGCAAATCTAGCATATCCTAAACACAATTAAAGTTTACTAACTTCTCATTTTATCACTATCTCTTATTTACAATAAATAGGGCATGAAAGAGCATCTTAATTTATTTTAATCTCCAAATTGTCTTAATAAATAGTCAATTTCAACATTTCTTTCAATTCTTAAATTTCCTAAGTGGGATCACTTTAAAGTTACTTCCATGCAATTGAATTTCACAAGAACCAAGTGCTCTTACTAATTTAAGTAACATAAGATACATCATCACATATCTTAACTCAATAATTAAGTAAATCATTTAGCTTATAATCTTTTAATTCATTAAAAACTAAAAGACTTATTTAACTACACTCTTACTAAAAACTTTTTCTCTTCAGAAAATGACATCTTATAAGTCTAATTTACTTACATTTTCAAATGTTTGCTTATTAATGAATATGATGCTTTTTGATAATATCTGTATTAGGTCCTTTAAATTATATTTATCATATCTTAGGACACAAATCTCACTCTTTAATGAAAGATTATGAATAACTATAACCCATCTGTAGAGCTATATAGTACATAAGGTAAGGAATAATTAAATTTGAGGCATAAGGTCAAATATGTAAGATGCACTTAATTATGTGTCTTATAATTATGATATTTTCAAGTTTCTTCCTCCGATTATTATTAACCTTACAGACTTTATAACTTATTATCCCTTCTATTACAATAACACTTTATTGCAAATTCCTTATGGACAACTAGGTACCTTATTTCCCTATTTTTATTAAAGATCTTATTAAATTACTCTAATGGATGCTTATACATTAGGTCAATCACCATTATTTAATTAGGCCTTTTTGTTTTTGTGATCTTTAACCATACAAATTTTGTCTTAAAGTACTATTTTACTTAAATTAATAAGAGATCAAATATATAACCAAATGCTTGAAGCAATCTATAAATATAATAATACAAGTTTAATAACAAGTATGGATATCCAAATGAATTGATAGCAATAGAAATATAACTTTAATTACCTTTCAAATACATTCATTTTGTTTTTCCAATTGGATCATACTTGTTTATAAGCTAATTAACCTAAGTACATTTGATGGACTTTTCTCTAGCTTATCTCTCAATCTTTTTGTTACCTAACATGACCTAACTTTTCATACAAAATGTTTACATCAATACTCTTTCTAAGTTGATGTAACTGAGGAAAAAATGATCAATATTATGAAATTATTTATCTATATAATTAAATCTATTAGGCAAAATTTTTAGTAAATGGTATCATTTTAAACATTTATACCACCATCAAATCAAGAAGGATTGTGATGAAAACCAAATCTTACACTATTTTATGGTGTATGAGGTATATCATGTAACAATTAGATTGGATCACAATGCAACCTCATTTGCAAGTGTAATGCTTGGTATTCAAATCATTCTCAACATATCCATTACATCTTAATAACATTCACCAATGTTCATTCATACTTTAAGTTCTCATATTATATAGATTATTACTCAAAGTCCACCATCCACATAAGATATGATCTAATGAATAATATTAATTTAGAATCTCAAGCACAAATAAAAGGTGGGCAATAGGTCTTTTTTTTTTTTTTCCATTTACTTATTGCATTTTATACATTTAAGAGCATTTGTCCCTTATTGCAATCATCTTGGTAACCGATCTTGTCCTTCGATTCATTGACATGTTCACCTCTCACATTAAGTAGTTTTGCACCTTTTAACTTTTTTCCAAATTACTTTTATCAAATGACTCACCGCTTAAGTCACATATAAGTATTAAGCATTTGTTTGATGAGTTGAGTTGCATACAAGAATACTTAGTAACTTCTAAGTGGTTATCTTTAAGCATATATAACATTTAATATTATAATTTATTTAAATGCAATCATTGTATATCATGATTTATATGTACTTAAAACTTTTGGAAAAAATTAAATTGCATATCATGTTACTATTTAAATTAAGGATTGAATTAATATTAATCAACTTTTATTTCACACTACTTATTAAATTTATAATGTGAGTAGTTAGTGAAGATTTCATATTCATATTAACACTTTTGAGTTTAATCATAAATATACCTCCAAAATATTTTTAATGACAAGTCTATGTTATTTAAAAAGTAAAATAATTTTCAAACCCTTTAATAAGATCAATTTTTATATTTTTTTTCTATGTCATTATATGAGTAACATTAACCATTATTTTTGTTTAGCACTCAATAACTTTCTTGGTGTCTTTATGGTGAGAAATAATTTCACTTTTAAATTTGGAACATAATGCAGTATAAATTTCTTTATTACATTTATCTCTTGTAATTATGATGGATTTTATGGAGCCAAATGTCTAAGTTTTTTTTTTATATCCAATAATGCTAGTTCTCATAACTTATAGGCAATTTGAAAAGACATTAATGCATAATGATACTAATATAAACATATATGTACATCAATTTTACATCCATCTTAACTAAACTATTGATAATCTAACAAATAATACATCGTGAAGTATCCTTAAATTGATGGAATCAAACGTGGCAAGAATTGATTTATTTTAACAAACCTTTTATTACGTCCAACTAATTTAGGTGAGCAAAAATCACTCCACTTCTAAAGTCTAATAACACGTAGCACTAAATGATTAGTCTACAAACTTTGCTTTTTATTTGATGCAAGGCAAAAGTGTGGAAAGTGCAAAATGATATCCAACAGTGTAAACCCTAACTCTAATGTCACTCGACAAAAGAGAGAGAAATATGAAAAAATATGTAATCAAAGATTAACACTTGATTAAATTTTAGAAAAATTTTCAAAACTTATCAAGCAATTTTCAAAAAAGAAAAATAATAAATATTGAAATATTAAAATTATAAAATAATTTAATCAATAGATTTATATATATATTTATAGTTTAAAATTAATTAATTAACTAATAATTTAAATAAAAAAATTTAATAACTAATTCAAAAATATTTTAAAATACTTAATAACAAATAAAAAAATTTAAAATTATTTACATTTGTTCTTAAATAATTAAATTAAAATATTATAAAAATAAATAAATAAATTTTAAAATAATAATTATAATATAATTTATAAAATAATAAAAAATAATTTTTATAATTAATTATTTTTTAAATTAATAATTATAATTGTACAAATACCGAATGACACACATCACCCTACCACAAATGTTCACCCGTTAACGCGACGTAATGGCAAACATCTCTTAAAAGATATATATATATATATTATAGAAAAAATTTTAATTTAATTTTTTTTAAATATAAAATAAATTTTTAAAAATAATTTAATATTTTAAAAATAAATTTATTTAAAATAAAATAAATTAAACTTAAATAAAAATATTTAATTTATATAATTATTTAAATATATATATATATATATATAATTAATTAAATAAATTATAATATTATTTAAATTTAAAATTTTTAACATAATTTATATAATTTAAATAACAAATTATTTAAATTAAAAAAATTAAAAATATGTTAAATTTAAATAAAAAAATTTTTATTTAAATAATTATTTAAATATATTTAAATATTATTTAAATTAAAAAATATTTTATATAATTTTAATAATTTAAGTAAACATTTATTCAAAATTTAAAAGTGAATAAAAACACTTGCTCATTTTGCATGTGTTCTAATGTCCATGGGCTATGTTCACACAAAAATTTAGGCCTAAACACTCCTACGCGGAGTTGCCATCGAGAAGTCTCTAATCGAATTTTTCACAACACAGATCCAACATAGAAGCAAATACACGAAATCATAACATTAGAAGACTAGATACCAATGTAAAGGCATAATTTTTATACAAAATTTTGCTATTAAATTAAAATACCTTAAAAGAAAATAATTCCCCCATTCGAGATTTTGAAATTGAATCACTAATCTTGTAATATCATAAACAATCTTTAATCAAAATAATATCATATTAAAAATCACTCAATTTTTTAAGTCCAAATATATCAAGATACGAAAATAATCATACACTCATTATTTTCTAATCATTCTGTCTCTTTTATGAGTGATAGAAGAGATATAAACTACTTGCATCTATTGTCCATTGATGTATGTAATTTTTATTGATTCAGACCAGATTAATTACCCATCATGAACGTAAAACCCAAACCATAAATCACAAGTATACACTGAAATGAACATTGTAAAAAAAGGGATCTGATATCTCCGTACAGCATTAATCATGACAGTCGGTCAGTTTTGAGGTGGGAAGCGCTTTGCTCTTGTTTTTGGTGGTCCAATGAACAGTTCAGTCTCCACATCTGACACTGGACTTCCTTCTGCATATGGCATATTATCTCTCCGATGTTTTGAATCTTCCAATGGTGGCAGGCCGCACTGAAAAGTCTATTTGCAAGTTTCAATTTAGTGAGATTTCGTCAACATTTAAAGCATGCACGCACTGCGTGCACCAGCACAAAAGACGTTAAAAAAAAGAAGTAAAATATCCAAAATGAAGGAAGAAAATTGAAGACTGTACTACGTTAAATATGTTTTCAGATATTACAACACTAACGTCCAAGAAGTTGCTAGGTTTCCAAATTCTCTGTCTTCCCTCTCCACAGAAAGAGCGAGAGAGGAGGAAGGAAGAAAAAGACAAAGACCCAAAACAAATGACCTTGGAATATAACGGCAGCCTGAAGTCATCAGTGACCTAACTCAGTATATTCAAGTCATAATGCAGTGACGCTGCGGTTACAACGGGACCAACCATGAGGTATCTAAGTCGAATGATCCACAACATTGGTAGTAGTTGGATACAAGCAATAACGAAATTGAAAAGCAAACCTTCACATATTCAGAAAGCCTTGCATTTTCAGCTGCCAATGCTTTCTCCTGACATGTTCGGGCAATCAGGCACAGAAAGTTAGTGATCAAGTGACAGAGTAGACAAAATAAAATGTTACCCTCAATTGCCAAGGACTAAGCCAACATAAGAAAGCATGCTCGATATAGGAAAACATGTTATCTCCTTGTACATCCTTGTAATAAAATCAGCTTACATATTTCATTTCTTTCAGAAACTTATTAGAATCAAATGAAGTACAAGTTTTAACTGAAGCCTACGCCTAACCTTAGCTGTTTATTACCTTTTCTTTGAGTCGCTCAATGCGTTCTTTGAAGGCCTGATTCTGTGAGCAAAAGGGAAATAATCATGTTAGCTATTCAGTTGGACAAGATATTAGGCTAAGAAGCAATGCCAAAAGGCGTAACAAACCTTTCTAGCTCGAAAGATTCTCACACTCGTCTCCAACTGCTGCTCTATCAGGTTTAACTCTTCAGTGGTACATGATCCTAAATCTTCCCCAAGTAGTTGCCTGAGATATTCATAATACTAACTTTAAAATCCTTTATGACATTGATTCGAGAAAACAAAGAAATTTTAAGACTAGTTAGGCCTTCAAACCTTCTCGAAATTTCAAGAAGCCCAATCTTCTTCACCATGTCTGCTGATTCAGCCTTCAATTTCTGCCATTTTGAATGGAAATGTACGGGAAAATAATTCAGTAATACAAGGTGCCTTAGCAGCAAACAAGGGCCAAAATGAAAATAGAAAACAAAGTGTCAATACTTTCAAAGTTTGAGGCATTCGGAAAATGAAGATCAATCAATGAAACGTTCACTTCATTGTTTAGCTAACCTGCATATTTTCTTCACTTTGCTTCTGGCTGGTTTGAGTGTCTTTCCTGTGCCTCCTATAATGTTCAATTGTCTCCTGCAAGCTGAAGCCCCGCAGCAAGCAATGAATAAGTTCCAGTTTTTCTCAAAATTAGTAAGGACTTCTCCTAAATCGTCGGCAAAAGAAAGGAAAAAAAAAAAAGGTTAATCCTTCGCAGACAGCAGCATCGGGGTTCAATCTAACTCCAGTAAAATGTAAGTGGCTACTGGCTAAGTGCAAACTATAATCTAAATTCAAGACTTGCCCTAAGGGGCTTCTGCATTCAGCCACCAACTCATATTAGTTCTGGTAAAAAACAGACTTACGGAAAAGCACAAGCATGTACAGCCTCAAAAGCGTTGGGATTTTTTCTCATAATCATCATTTCGCTTCATGTGGAAGTAGAACTACTCTTTTTGATCATTTGGGAGGCAAGGGCATTCTCGCCTTTTGCAGGATTGTTTTTTTTTTGTGGCACACAGGTCACTCCAACCTCCATTGCTCAGAGAGGCCAAAGTCTTGTGCCAATACTACCAACCAGAGTTAGCGGAAGTACAACTACTGAAAGCAACCAAAAAGAGATAAATTATAAAGACAGAAAGAGATTGAGCTCATACGGTACCAATAACCTGCTCAGACATCATCAAGTTAATTTAATTGAATTCACTAAATCAAGTATACATACAAATGGATATTAACAGGTGAAAAGTTTATGAGGATATAAGAATAGCGGGAATCTGAATTCAAGAATTCCTTAGTGTAACCTGCCTTAATTAGCCATTATTCATTTAGAGATAAAACCTACCTCATTGATATATACAGGACCGCACCTCAATGGTTTCCCAAGGAATTTCATCAATGTAAGATCACATGTATTTGCAAAAGAATAAGAACCCTATGATCTTATAGATTAGATACAATAAATGCCAATAAGTGTTCAAAACATCAGCGTGACATAAAGCACTGAGAATTTACCAAGGAATTCTCCTGGAAACTGTGCATTAAGTGGTTTGATTGAACTCATTCATCGTATGTGTGCCACCGGCAAAAATTATTGGAATGTTTGTATGCAATTACATTACATTGCAAAAAACGATTTCCTACAACCCGGTTCTATGTCTTGGTTAAAAGCTAAAAGTAACATGAAAAAATAAAAGTTGAATCATAGGAGTCTAAAAACATGATAAATTCTATATACAAAATAAATAATAAATTCTATGATTTGTCAAAAGCAAGAGCTTCCACATGAAAAATCCTTGGGTGAAATCCAGCCTAAGGTTACATCTATTATTACATCTTTAGTCAATATATATAGGTTTTATAACCTAGATTAGTCATGTATCCGTTGGACTGGCTACAATATTTGGATATAAAATGTACCAACAAATGAATACATAACCAAAAGTTCAGATTGTCAATGATAAAAATGGAGACAAAAATAATGGCGTAGTCCTATTATCAATTACTTTTAATCTATATTTGTAGAAATTGTTATTTGTTGGAAAGATGTTGAAAATGATTGGAATATGCAGTATGTTTTTTTCCCATAGCCCAAAATTTTCCCATACTAAAAGTGGGAGAAAATATATGGAAGGAAAACAAAGTTGGGTGGGTTAAATTACATCCGTCTTCTTACTTTGTTATAAAAAATAAATATTAGTGGTTCTTTTCAATAATTTTACCTCATTCTTCACATTTTCCCTTCATTTTTTTGTTCATTTCAAAGTAACAATGGAAAAATAGTTAGTAGTCCTCTCATTTTCTTGCCTCATAATTTTCTTTCCCCTCACATTTTTTCACAAACATAATGTCAAATTCTTCAATTTAGATATGAAGAATTATAATTTTTCAATTTATTTATAGTGTCTTTAACATAAATTTGTGAAATGGTTTCTGTAAGTGCCCAAGGGAGAATTACAAGGCCCCTAGCTTGACTTGGTACCGAGTAGTTCAATTAAGTGTGTGTGCGCGCACGCACCTGCACTACGCAAGTTAGAACCAATTTAACTACAGTTATGACGATGAAACTACTTCGTTGTTATTTGATAGCATCAAAATTGTATTAATGCAAGAAAAATGCTTAGCTGGCAAATAATTCACATATAAGGGAGCTTTATTGTATATTAGTGCCTATCACCAAAATGTAAGACAAAATAGGAGCCGCATAGTGCATGAAAAGAATAGCTTTAGTACTAATGAGATGTGAAAGTTGCAAGTGGCTAGGCTTAATTACTTTAAAAATTCAAGAGTA
Organism: Rhizophora apiculata; assembly: GCA_037832385.1. Lineage (NCBI taxonomy): Eukaryota > Viridiplantae > Streptophyta > Magnoliopsida > Malpighiales > Rhizophoraceae > Rhizophora > Rhizophora apiculata. Next base: position 3,028,393 of record CM075431.1, read on the forward strand.
GTTAAAAATTTGACTATTTCAAGTTGAAAAACTTTTTATCTAAAATGCAAACAACATACAGGGATAAAATTGCATGTGCAAGTTTTTTGTGTGAAAAAAATAGATTAACAGCTGGATTAATTTTGAAAAACATGGACAAGATGAGAATTCCTACATTTTAAATAAGTTTTCAATCTGTCACCAGCTACGTTGTGCTCTTGGGGTAGGACGATTGAGCTTATGTTTGTCTAAAATTACCCATGGATGAGCATAAATTGATGGGTGTTTTTTGATGTGAATCAAGGTTATATATAAACTTGCACTTAAGAATTTAAGAAAAAATAGAAAATGCATGAAGGGAGCACAAATATCGAATAATATAAAAGGATTGCTTCACCATAAAGACCTAGCATAAATAGAAAATCATAATCGTTGTTGTTGTGCTCCTGAGAAAACTTCATGAGCAAGGTCATGAAGATTGCAATGATCCAACATGTAACATTTGCAGTACTATATTTTTGATATTTGAAGGGGGTGTTGGAACTAATTTTGAGATTGTAGAATACAATCATTCAACAAGTTTTTATTGTTATTTCAGCCACTAAGTTTTGTACTTTAAATTTTCTTAAGAGATTTTATACAAGCATTAGCGTTCCTACCAAGTTCTCTTATTCTAGTCATTAGCTATCAAAACTATGTGACTGGTAAGAACATGCAAAAGCATCATCTTTAATTTAAATTGTGGCCTAACATGCTTACCATAAACACCAGCATGAAACTGAGTCATGAGAATTGAGAAAGACCTAGATGGTTGGACACTTGCACCTCTAGTCATGATGTGTTTTACATTATGACAATGTTAGTATGACCAATTAGCAATCAAAACTTTTATTGTTGAGTGAAACTAATACCTTCCCATTGTTTTATTGCTGCATGCAAAAACAAGTGGAGGAGGAAAACAGGATGATATGGCCTATTCACCATTTCAGATACCCTCATTGTCTTTCTCGAGTGTTCCTACAAGTAAGATATCTGAATCTATACAGAGATTAACACGTGAAAACAAAAGAATTATCTTTTTTTTTTTCTTTTTTTGAATAGGAATTATTAGGTACCGGCTATTTAAGTACTGTTCTTTTCACCCTATCTTGCTATTTAAGTACCGGCTAAAAGGCCTAAGGTTAGCTGGTCATGTGGACGTCTTCTTTCAAATCCACCTCTGAAGATTTTGTATCACAGATGGTTTTTCAAAGGAATGGAAGTTGAATTTTTAAAGTTTTTAGCTTCTTCTTCTCCTCCTCCTTTTTATTTTCCGACAAATATTCCTCGTTAAAAGTAGGTAGCCCAAAAGGCACAAAAACACTAATAAGATCAAGGGAATGAGAAAAAGAATCTCTTCAAGGGCAAAGGGATCAATAAGAGAAGATCTGTGAACTATGATTTTGATCTGAAACTGGTGCGTGTAGCGAGAGAGATCATGTACATATCCCTAAGGTGCAAGTACTAGCTTATCCGTATAAACATGAAATTTAAAGTTAGTTTATAAAATCACAAAAGAGAAAAATAAATAAATAAAATAAAGTTCTAAACCGTATAATTCGATTGTCCCAGATAAAGCATGAGGTATAATTATGATAAAAAAGAAAAAGCATAAGATCGAGGGAATTAGCGGAGTAAATCAGCGAAAAAGTGGTACCTGGAGCTTGCGAAATCATACGGCTTTCCTTTTGGAGAGAAGACAATAAGGGCAACCTCGGCATCGCAAAGAACTGATAGCTCAAAAGCCTTCTTAAGCAGCCCATCTCGCCGCTTGCAGAAGGTAACTTGCCTGCTAGTGGCATTCTCTATGCGCCTCATTTGAGTCTTTCCTCTCACCATTTCTCCGCAGCTAGACAAGAGCAAAGAAGTCAACTTTATCCATTCGAAGGAATAATAAGCCATACAATTGGGCCAGTCTGTCAAGGAATTCAAGGGTTTAGTTTCAAAGGGACGTTGAGAAAGTCTCTTACCAAATAGGCCATATACCGTGAAGAGTTTTTGAAGTAAAAGGTTTAGAGAACTGAAGCAATCCGAGATTTTTGTAAGCAAAACTAGGCAAGCCCCACCATTGCGGAGTTAAAATTTGTGATGGATTGATTTACAGAAACCCCACCCATATTAATTAGTTTAGTATTTAACGTGAGTGTGTTAAGTGAAAGTGAATGCGCGGGGGAGACCGAAGAGAGTTAGGCGTTTGTGATCTGAAATTTCATCGTCAAAATGTTACAAAGCTCGTTTCCATACGAGATTTTGTAAAAAACAAAAAAAAAAAAAAAGAAAAGAAAAAAGGTCTGAGTTCAGTTCATTCATTGAATCTCAACCAAACATTCAACTCAAGTAGAGTTACTTACTGCTAACTCAAGAAAAAAAAAAAAAAAAAACCCGTTTACTTACTACTAACCAAGGAGGAACTTCCTTTTATCAAATAAAGCTAGTACTATTCCAAGTATCGATTTAAAAATTTAATTTTTATATTAAAATAAAATTAAAAATTTTGTGAAATATTATAACTAGTAAGAGTTATTTGTAACCTTACAATTAATTCATTCTCACTTAATTTCCTTTAGCCTTTGTTTTAAAAGAATAAATAATAATAATATATTATAATTATAATTATTTTTATGTATTAAAATTTATGAAACCTAATTAAAAAAATTAATTTGAATAAATTATTCATGATCAAATAAAAAAATTGATAAATATTTTTTTAAAATTAACACAAATAAATTTTGTAAAAAAAGAGAATTTCTTTCCTCTTGTTTTATCCTCCTTTTTCTTTCTCTTAACTACAATATTAGTCACACCCAAAAGCAACATAAGCCCACCTTTCCTTATTTATCAATATGCTCACCATATCATTGACCAGTGTATATATAGATATTCTCACCTTATAAAAGCTTCTCAAAACCCACCTATATCAAGAAACAAAATATGTCGCTATATATCTTACTATATTTAGAGGATGAAAACCACACCATTTGTTCCAAAAACAGAAAATATAGATCAAAATTTTCACGAGATTGGAGAGAAACTTGAGGGCTTGTCTAATTTCTGTTTCCTCCCTCACTTTATTTCCTTTTTCGGTTGTTTTTACGGATGCCCGTGTTTTTTTATTGAAAAAGGAGAAAATTGGGTTCTAATGTCTGATGGCTACGTAAGAGGCAAAAGATTTACGAGGAATATTGACCAATTACTAAGAGGGAGAGAGGTGGGGGCATAAAATAGTACAATGCTGTCATCGTCCGTACAATAACGCGGGAAGTGAGCCAATGAGGAAACGAAAACGCATCGAGGGTGTGTGCTCATCACCTTTTCTCCTCGTTAATGCCACTACTGTCCCTACCCTTCTTTCCATCCCATTCGATGCGCTCTCCTCTCCTCCGTATCCTGTGGCGAAACATAAATTTGCATTGCTGACACCCCATGTTTCCCATTCATTGCATAGGTATGCCATTCTCCTTTGACTTTTCCCTCATAGATAATTTTTTATATTCGCTTGGGTGCTCTCACGAAGTAATTTTAAGTATGACGGATAAATGTGACATATCATATCAAAAAGTGCCTATAACCACAGTATAAAAAAGGAATTCACATATATTAATTACATATACATCTGCTTGTTGTCCCTTCGGCGGGGTTTCAACAAAATTTTTATTGTACCCTATCAATGAGTAGCTTGCCTTTCATATTCGTTGTCTTGGGACTAACCAAGTCGTGGGATTGGAGTCCCCTTTGCAAGTGGATGCTGGAGGATTCTGGACTTTGCGCTTTGGGTTATCTTCCGACAACTGCGAATATTCACAAATGATCAAGCATCAATGTACGTATATTAGCATTTCCATGTTTTCATGGCACTCGATGAGGTATCACCTGTTATCCGCTCCCTCCAAGAAGTTGTTCCCTCAATTCTAAAACATTTTTAACCCCAAGAAATTTCTTTCGTTATGATTAATCCCAGCAATTAGCTGATTTATCTAATTATTCTTTGTACAAGCAAATACTTCGTTAGCGACAAACTTATCATCAACGTAGTTTAAAAGTCTCAAATTCAAATTATAGAAAAAAAGCGCAGAAATGTTTATTAAAAAAAAACAACTCGCAACCAAGTAAAATAATGCGAGTAAATTTTAGGGTTGTAAAATATATTTGCGGAATAAAGAACAAACGATGTTTTTTTTTCTGTTTTGTTTTTCTCGTCAGACTTTTACTATTCCACCATCAAAGATTTAATATGAATCTTGGAAAAGTCAAAATCATCCGAGAGTCACAGGACTATTTATTAAAGAACGTGGTCGTATATAGGCCATCCAATTCATTTTCCGTACGCGCCCCAAATTAAAAGGAACTTCACCTGTGACCATACTTGCCTGGACGGGACACAACGTTCACATGATGGATGCCGTTCGGGCACAAGGAAATGATTGGCAGTACGCAAACACTTACCTTTTTATTCCCCATTTACCATTTATTTTATTTTTTGTCAGACCTTGGATGGTGCTCAAACAAACGCTCCGAAGAATGCCAACGCGTTGCTTTCTTGTGTTTTAGTTTTTAACCTTTTTGTTTTTCTATTTCCTACAACTAATAAGTGTATAAAAAAATTATAAAAACAAATATTCCATTTTTATCTGTAAAAAATGATAATTATAAATACGCAAATTTTTTCTCTTAAATATCTCTTAATATGCAACTACAGTATTATCTTTATATTTATTTCTCTTTTTATTTTTATTTTTTATTTTTTTAAAATAAGTGAAGAGAAAATAAATTTCACTTCTTTTTTTTTTTCACAATTTTCTTTTACAACATATTTTCTAAATATAACGTAGAAATTTACTGAAAAATAGAAAGTACGACATATAAATACTTAATGGCTTTCTTGTCGGTACCAAATATTAGGAGGTACCCTCTAGATCTTTGGGTGTTAGCTGCTTACGATTTGCCCACCGAACTAAAAGGCTTCAGGTCTAAAGACGGATTGCTCTTTTCTAAATCAAGTTTTCACGAGACAATTGGAAAGTTATGAAATTTAGGATTTAATTAGTGCTGATATGCTTCTTCGTGAAACAAAGCTCGATGAAAATCTAATAAACAGGGCGAGTCATTAATTTTCCTTGGACTATAGATTGTCTGAGGATTCTCACAAAGAAAATGCTCTTGGATCCAGAAAAGTATCCTCTTTGTTATTTATGGTTTCTACTTGGATGAAGCGAATGTGGCCTGAGAGGAAGGATGCTGATGCATCATTTTGTTTTTCTTTGAATTTAGTGCAAGCAAACATGTTTCATTATGGATCAAACAATTTGATTGAGGAGCCCCGTAGACCAGCTCATCTTGCCACCACGGACATCGCCAAGAAGGCCAGTTGCTTCCTCTCACAAATTTGAGATTGCCACTTTGGCTATTTGCAGAGGTTACTCGTAAAGGCAACAAAGGCATGTGGAACCAAGCTAACATCATTAAGGTGCTTGTTTGACCTGCTTGTGGACACTATGCTACTAAGTATCAATTTGCATCATTCCTTTCCAAATGAATGAAGTTCAATTTGGGGCTCATTATGACTATAGATTAGTGAGGAAGAAATTGAATTTGTTTATGAAGTTAATTGACATTAGGTTATAATTTTTAAAAATAATAATAATAAATAAGATAAATTATAAAAAAAAATTAAAATAAGAAATATTAAATTTACGTAATTTAATTAATTTGAATTATATTTATAAATAAAAATGACATTAAATATTATTAAAATAAAAAATAAAAAAATAAAAAAATTTTTTTTATTCTAATTAATAAAAATTTAAATAATAAATTAAAAAATTATAAAATTTTATTTTTTTTAATTATAAAATAAATTATATTATTATTTATTTATAAAAAAAATAAATTAATCATATTTACTCAATCTCTTAATGTGAGACTTTAATTACCACCTTAACAAATCTTTAACTTTACTTAAATTTCACATTCAGATATAATAATAATACTCCAACTTTATTACAAGTTTCCAAATTATCATATCATACTAATAAAATCTAAGTACTACTTGAACTTAACATTTGGAAGAAATTTTGTAAACATATTTTTAATATTATTTTTAGTATTAATTTTTTAAACTAAAACTTTTCGTATAACAATCATCTCCTGAATGAAATGATATTTTATATCAATATATTTTATCTTCCCATGATACATTTGGTTTGTAATCAAGTGTATGATACTTTGATTAGCACAATGGACAATAACATTTTGACGTAAACTAAACTCATCATACTAACCTTTCATCCATAATGTTTCTTTAATAGCCTCAATCAGAGTCATGTATTTCTACTTCAATAGTAAACAAAGTAATAACATATTATAAAGTAACTTTCCAACTAACAATATAACTATAAATATAAAATACATAGCCTCTAAGTTATCTTTTTCTATTAAGATCAACGACATAGTTAGAATTAATAAAGCTAACCAATGCACCTGAATTTTTAGCAAACTCTAAACATATATTTGAAGTATCTCGTAAGTATCTAAGAATCCATTTCATAGCTTACCAAAGTGATTTGCCTGGAGAAGATATGTACATGCTAATCACATTAACTGCTTGTGAAACATTTAGATAAGTGTAAATCATTATATAAATAAGACTACCAACTACACTTGACTTTGACAACTGAATAACTGATAACCTAAAATGACAAGTAATGAAATATTGCCAAGTTTGGCACTTTTCATGTCAAATCATTCTAACACCTTCTCAACATAATTATTTTGGATTATATATAATTTACCACCTTCATGATTTCTTCCGATTCCCATGCCAAGAATCGTTTTTACTACTTTTAAGTCTTTCATTTCAAATTTATCATTTAAAAGTGCTTTCAAAGTATGAATTTCTAATGAATTCTTAGCAATAATGAGCATGTTGTCAACCTAAAGCTACAAATAAGTGAATAAGCCATCATTTAACTTTAAAAAGTAAACACAATTGTCATACATGCTCCTAAAATAACCATAACCTAACATAAAGGAATCAAACCTCTTATATCATTATCTTGGAGACTATTTTAACCCATACAAGGGATTTCTTCAACAAACAAACATGGTTTTCTTTACTTTCAATTTCAAAACCTTTATGCTACCTCATGTGTATTTACCCCTTAAGTTCACCATGTAAGAAAGTTGTTTTAACATCAAGTTACTCTAACTCTAAATCATACATAGCCACCAAAGTAAGCAAGACACACATCAAATTATGCTTAACAATAAGTAATAAAGTATCATTAAAGGCAATACCTTGTACCTGACTAAAACCTTTTGTAACCAAATATACCTTATACCTTACATCTTTAACCCTTAAAATACCTTCTTTCTTTTCAAAGACCCATTTGCAACCAATGATTTTCTTTTCTAAAGACAATTTCACAAGAACCCATGGACCATTCTTATGGATAAATTATATTTCTTCATTCATCGCCACAAACCATTTATATGAGTTAACACCTAAAATTACTTTTGAATATGTAGATGGTTCACCATTTTCACTAGTTTCCTATGCAACTAGAAAAGCATAAAGCAACATAATCATTATATTTTTATAGTAGTCAAATTTCTCTTCATGGTTTGTCTTTGGCTATGGAATGGTTCTTCTCTTTATCTTAAGAGGAATCTATAATATCTAATGAATTTAACTGAATAAAAGAACTCTTTTGTGTGTCATCTCGATTCACATCTTCAAACTCCACCTACTTGTGTGCATTATTATCTTTACCAGCGTTAAAAGGATGAGAAGACTTTTCTTTCAAATGTAACATAGAGGATTCATCAAATGTAACATTTTTGTTAATTAGACATTTTGGTGGATTAAGACACCACAAATGATACCCTTCTAGTCCAAATGCATGCTTAAAGAAAACACACATTTTACTACTAAATTTTAATTTTCCATTATTAACATGCATATATGAAAAATATGTAAATATTTTTAAATCAAAGTAATTAATAAGACTACTTGACTAGATTTTCTCTCTAGTTTTGAACTTTATAAATGTTAAAAGTGCACGATTAATAATATAATAAGTTGTAATGACAACCTTTTCCCAAAAGTCTTTTAACAAACCAACATTGAAAATCATATAGCGAACTTTCTTTAAAAATGTTTTATTTATATGTTTAGTAACACCATTATGCTAAGAAGTCATCCTGATTATATAGTAATGAGCAATGCCTTCATTTTCATCAAATTCATTAAAATCACATTTACAAAATTTTAAATCATTATCTATCTTGAGCTACTTACTTTAATGTTTATAATAAATAGACTTAATTTTTTTATAATAAATAGTCCTTTTACCATAGGATATTATTTCTTTAAAATATTTAAATGATTAGGAAAGGGAATATAATAATAATAAAATTTGATTTTTATCCTTAATATAAATATTTATATTACTCAAATCCATGAGTAATGAATCAAATTTATCAAGATTTGACAATACAAATGATCTTTTAGGTTTACGAAGTATATATAAACTCTCTTTTAAATAACACATATTCTTTACTATTTTCTTCACATACAAAGACTTTAATTTCTCTCATAAACACTTCATTGTTACCTTAATACTTGCTTCTTTTAGAACCTTGTCAGAAGCTTCTTGAAATAATACTTAATTATTATTATGATGGTTATTTTCCTAGCAAATTGGGCTATAATACTAGTTTGTTAGGAAAGAAACTTTAGATTATAACTGTTAAAGACAATAACAAAATTTAAATGAAGATAAGAGATATTAAATTTACATAATTCAATTAATTTAACTTACATCCATATGTAAAAGTGAGAGCAAATATTACTAAATTAGAAAATACTAAAAACAAAAAACCCTTCTTAAACCCAATTGATAAAATTTCAAATAATATACTAAAAGCTCCTAAAGTTTCACTCCCCTTAATTATAAAACAAATTACTTTACTCCATATTTATAAGGATAAAAATCTACCAACTTTATTCAATCTCTTGACGTGGGACTTTAGCCATCAACTTCACACAAGTTTTCCATCTCAATCTTAAACTTTTGCTTATTACCAAAGGTTTAAAGGGTTGCAAATATTATATAGAAGTTCACATCTAATTTAAGATTTAAGATGACAAGCATCCTTACCATGAAATTCTTCAATTTTTAACAAATTGTTATCTAGACCCTAACATTTTTTACTGAATTCAGTAGACCATGTAATAAAAATAAGCTCTTAAAGGTGAAAGATACTATGTTGTAATGGACAAAGTATATAGCTAATTAGACCCTTCTTTTATGCCTTTAAATAAAAACATTAATTGATAATTATATCTTTTCAAATCTCCCTAGAACATTAAGGGTAAAGTGGTTGCATTAAAGTTGATGCTGTTAATACAAATGGTGCTGGTGATGCCTTTCTTAATGAAATACTCAACAATTTGGTCCTGCACCTAAACCTTTACAAGGTATGAAGAGTACTAATTTTTCAAATGGTTACAGTTACTAGGATTACATGCCAAAAAGGAAAATTCTTTGAAGATTGGCATTTGCTTTTATAACCAAATATCAATCATCAATGGGTTATTTTCAGTATTCACTTGCTAGTCATTGTAACATTTTGTTGTATATATTATACGTTTCTCCTATTTCTTATATTTCTATACAGTATATAATGATCGTAATACCTAATTTATAAGGATAAGTAAATCCCTTATGATAAGTAATGTAAACCAATATATAATTGTCTAAGAATTTTTCTTTTCCAATTATGATTCATGGTGCTTTCTTCAATAAAAATTTGTATGCTTAGAGTACTATTGCCCTTATTACTTCCTACACAAGTGCAGTATATATATATACACATAAACACACACACACACACACACACACAAAATTTTGTTGTTAAATTAAATGTACTTATTGATTGTACTCTTATTTTAAGGAGTCAAATTTTCTCACACATATTTTAAATAATTATTTAAATTGAATCTTTTCTATTTAAAGATGATCGTTTTGAATAACTTTATTATTTAAATTATGTAAATTATATAAATAATTTAAAATTTAAATAACAATATAATTTATTTAAATTATAATTCAAATTATGTGTTTTTTTATTCAAATATGATTATTTTTTAACTTATTCTTAAATTTTAAATAATTTTTTATTTACGTTACAAAAATTATATAAAAATATTAAATTTAAATAATAGTAATTTATTTAAGTAATTATTTTAAAAAGAACATTTTTTTATTCAAATTTAACTTATTTTTACTTTTTTTGAATTTTAAGTAAATTGATATTTAAATTATGTAAATTATATAAAAAAATACAAAATTTAATAACAATATAATTTATTTTAGTAATTATTCAAGTCAAAATTTTTTATTCAAAGATGAATTTCTTTTTATTTATTTTTGAATTTTGAATAACTTTTTGATCTAAATTATGAAAAATCATATAAAAAATATGAAATTTGAATAATATTATAATTTATGTAAATAATTATTTCAATAAAGCATTTATTTTAATTCAAATATAACATATTTTTACTTTTTCTTGAATTTTAAATAACTTGTTACTTAATTTATATAAATTATGTACAAAAACTTAAAATTAACAATATAATTTATTTTAAAAGTTACTGAAATTAAATATTTTTAATTTAAATATAACATTTATTTATTTATTTTTAAATTTTGAAGAACTTATTATTTAAATTATGAAAAATATGTAAAAAAAAAAACTTAAATTTGATAACATCAAAATTCATTTAAATAATTATTTAATAAGAACTCATTTAATTAATTACTTAAATTAAATATTTTTTATTTAAATATAATTTATTTTACTTTTAAACATTCAATAACATTATTAAAAAAAAAAAAAGAACATATTTTACTCCCTTGAATGGGAATCAAATTAGATTTTCCTTAAATTAAAATACTTTAAGTAAAAATCGTTTCTCAGTTCAAGATTTCAAAGTTGAAATATTAGACTTTCAGTATCACAAATAAACCACTGTTAAAATAAAATTACATTAGAAATCACTTGTTTTTCAAGTTTAAGTAATTTTGGATGTGATAATAATTATAAGCTCACTATTTTCTAGGTTTCTTTACCTAAGAGACCATTTTACTTCTTTTGTTTATGGAGATTTCTAATTTGACTCATTTAAAAAATAAATCGAATTGATTCACTTTTATATGTAAGAAAAATAAAAAATTTAAGTAAGACCAAACTAAAATTAAAAAAAAAAAAAGTGTTGTTAACAATTATGAGTTTATTATACTAAAAAAAGTAAATAAATATAACAAATACCTTTCTTTTTATTACATTATTCAATTTTCAGAGAATGATAAGGGAGATATATATAATAGTCACCATTATGTAACTATTTTCCTATAATTTGTCTACTAACATATGTCATTCTTTTTGAGTTGAATCATATTAATTAACTCATCATGGGTGTAAAATTTTGATCCATAAATCAATATCTCCTACTTACATATAGTGTATCTCTTAACCCAACTATGTATTTGTTTGATTTTCTCAAACATCTTTTCATACTTAACAAATGAGTCATGTAAATTGAAAGCATACATGTGCTTAAGAACTTTAACTATGTGCTTGTTAGGGACAACATGGTGGCTACAATCTTTAAGGAAAAGTAATAATTATAATTATGTCTCATAGTGCTTTAAACTTATTTTGTTGCATCAATCACAATTTACCTTATCCTTCTAAAGTTAAACTTAACACATTTCCTTATTATGTAACCATAGTCATACTTAATTCTTATTAGGATGATATAACTAGTTAACCAATAAATATATAAAGTAGATGTTGACAACATAGTCTTTCTTCCATAGTTAAAGTTATTAGTGTCAATCCAAAAACTTTCCTAGACATATTTGGAAGGTCGAACTTTTCATGATCATAAGTAACATGCTAAAGTAGCAATCATTAAATTGACACCTTAAAATATAGTTGGAAGTGACCTAGGACATACATAGAGGGTCATTTTTTAAAAAATTTCTTAGTAACTACCTATATAGATCTTGGTCGAATTGCTATCAAGTATTTAACTTGAGTTGTCCAAGTACCTGCTCTTCAAAGTGCCAAACTGAGATTTTACAACTAGCTTTTCACAAGTTATATGAATAGTGAACAATCTTAATGGCCTTACTTTTTGATTCAATCTTTAAGCCCTTATTTTGACTCTTTTAAGGTGGTCCATAATATCAAGCATGATTTCTTTAAATTATTCCCTTTGCTTTATTCGTTTCATCTTTGCTCACTTTCCAAGCTATAAAGGTGATTGTTCTTATAAGTGGGTTAATCTCAACTTATGTGAAATACCTTTGTAGTAACATATTGAAAATTTATATATGTGTCACTCATTTAATTGTTGTTGTACTTCTATATTGGCACAAACACATTAAACTTTACATAAATCTATAAGTCTTTATTTGAATTTCAAAGACTTAATAAGAAACTTTTATTTTGCATTATTGTGTCTTTTATTGAGTTGTACTTCAAGTTAATATAATTGGGTTTAATATATTGCTTAAGACCTTTCAAGTAGGTACTACTTTGCTAAAATTGTCATATAAAGACACTTGTAGTTTATGATAACTTTCAAGATTTCAATGATCTTGTTAAACAAATAGTATTACTTATTGCAACTAAATACATGCAACAAATTTTACCTCTATTTCCTTAAGTCTATACTTATGTGCTTCTTGCTTTTCATATTATGCTCTCACCATTAAGTAAGCAAGCAAATTCATTTACCATTTTGTATTTAATTAACTTATTATTCTCAGTAATAATAAGTTAACATTGTGTTAAGTGTAATTTCTCTCTTTGTATCACTCTTAGTGACATAAATAGTATCTTACAACACCCCTTAAGAATTCTAATATCACATTGATTGAATTTCTTATACATGTATGAAATCAAAACTTTTATTAACTTGAAAGTCCTTTGTACAACTCAAAAATGTAGTACCTTTTGTCATTTATGGTAATGAATTATGACATCAATGCTATTTTTCTACTTGACATAAAAGGTCAACAAATACAATGTAAGACTTAAATTCCTTGATTGTGATAAGGAGAGTCAATTATGTTACATTTCTTTAGTGAAATTATTTTTAAAAAAATTCAAACAATCCATTAGTTAAACAAGAACAATTATATTCTGCAATTTATTGTTGTTATTTTACCTTAAAGTAGAAGATAATCATTCTTCAATGATTTTGACTAACTTTTCTTAGTCTCTAACCACTTATATATTGCAACATAAAGATATATAATTCAAAACTAAGAGTTTAAATGCTTAACATAAATATACATATATTATTAAAATTTGAAATCTTTACATTGTTGACCTATTATAATAAACATTAACAAAAATTTTATGCATGTATGTTTTAATTAGTTCTCCATAAAGAAAAAACAACTTTCTAGCATGTCTTATGTAATTCTAAATCTAAAAATGTAACTATGGTGAGAATTAGGCTATTTGGTTATAAACTTTTGAGATTTATAAAATAATATGCTCTTTTATTAAACTTATCTTCTTCATCTTTTATGAGCCTTATATTTTGATATCTATCCAATAAGCATATATATGAGAATCTACTTATTTTTTTATTATTTTACACCCAAATTCAAATCTAGCATGTCCCAATCACAATTAAAATTTCTAACTATTCATTTTAACACTATTTTTTATTTACAATAAGTAGGGCATGAAAGAGCATCTCAACTTATTTTAATCTCTAAATTGTCTTTACAAGTAGTCAATTCAGCATCCCTTTTAATTCTTAAATTTCTTAAGTGAGATCACTTTAAAGCTACTTCCATGCAGTTGAATTTTACAAGAACCAAATGCTCTTACTAACTTGAGTAGGATGAGGATACATTATCTTATATCTTAATTCAATAATTAAGTAAACCATTTAGTTTATAATCTTTTAATTCATCATTAACTAAAAGACTTATTTAACTACATTCTTTCTAAAAACTTGATTCTCTTCAAAAAGTAACATCTCATAAGTCTAATTTACTCACATTTGTATATCGTTTGCTCATTAATGAATATGATGTTTTTTAGCAATATTCATTAGGTCCTTCAAGTTATATTTCTTATATCATAGGACACAAATTTCACACTTTAGTGAAAGATTATGAACAACTATAACTCATCTTTAGAACTATATGGTGCATAGGTCAAACTTCTTGGCTTTCTTTTGCTTGTAAGGTAAGGAATGATTAGATTCAAGGCATAGGGTCAAATATATAAGATGCACTCAATTATGCATCTTATAATTATGATATTTGCAAGTTTCTTCCTTATGTTATTATTAACTTTATAGACTTCACAACTTAATATTCTTTCTACTACAATAACACTACATTGCAAATTCCTTTCGGATAGCTAGGTACCTCATTTCCCTATTTTTATTAAAGACCTCATTAAATTATTAGAATGGATGCTCATACATTTGGTCAATCTCCATTATTTAATAAGGTTTTTTTTTTTTTTTAATTCTCAGCCATATAAAATTTGGTTTAAACCATTATTTTATTTAAATTAATAAAAGATCAAATATATAATCAAGTATTTGAACAAATTTTTAAAAATAATAATATAAGTTTAATAAAAAAGTATGGATATTAAAATAGATTAATAAATTTATATATGTATTTATAATTTTAAATTATTTAATAGGCTAATAATTTAAATAAAAAATATTTTAAAAATATTTAATAATAAATAAAAAATTAAATAATTTATATATATTTTAAATAATTTAATTAAAATATATAATTAAATTAAAATATTATAAAATAAATAAATAAATTATAAAATAATAAAAATAATTTTTATAATAAATTATTTTAATTGTTAACTATAATGTCATAAAATATTTATAACTTAGTATAAAATTTTTTCTATTATATGTTTTACTAAAACACACACATTACCCTACTACAACATTTACACCATTAATATTTACGACGTAATGGCATGTGTCTTTCGAAAAACATGTCATACATATTTATTTATGGATGAAAAAAAAATTTAAACTAATTTAAATTTTAAAAAATAAAATTATTTAAAATAAAATAAATTAAATATAAATAATAATATTTAATTTAAATAAATATTTAAATAATTTTTTAAAAATAATTATTTTAATAAATTATAATATTATTTAAATTAAAATTTTTATATAATTATTATAATTTAAATAATAAATTATTTAAAATAAAATTAAAAAATTTTATTTAAATAATTATTTTAAAATAT
Organism: Rhizophora apiculata; assembly: GCA_037832385.1. Lineage (NCBI taxonomy): Eukaryota > Viridiplantae > Streptophyta > Magnoliopsida > Malpighiales > Rhizophoraceae > Rhizophora > Rhizophora apiculata. The sequence continues at coordinate 3,043,747 of CM075431.1, forward strand.
TTTAATATTATTTAAAATAAAATTTTTTTATATAACTTTTATAACTTAAATAAAAATTTACTTAAAAATTTAAAAGTGAACAAAAACAACTACTTAATTTTGCATATGTGTTCTAATGTCCATGGGCTTCGTTCATACAAAAATTTAGGCCTTAACAATCCTTCTACGTGGAGTTGCGATTGAGAAGTCTCTAATCGAATTTTTCACAACACAGATCCAGAGCAGAAGCAAATGCATGAAATTATAACATTATAAGACTAGACACCAATGTAAAAAACAAAAGGCATAATTTTTATACAAAATTTTGCTCTAAAATCAAAATACTTCGAAAAAAGGATTCCTCCCTTCAAGATTTTGAAATTGAACAATTAATTTTTCAGTATCATAAACAATTTTTAATCAAAATAAAATTATATTAAAAATTATTCAATTTTTTTAGTTCAAGTATATTAAGATACAAAAGTAATCATAGACTCACTATTTTCTAACCATTCTGTCTGTTCAATTTTTATTACATTGTTCAGAGAGTGATAGAAGAGATATAAACTACTTCCTTCCAACTTTCCACGTGTATCTGTAATAGGTAATTCTTATTGAGTCAGACCAGATTAATTAACCCATCACGAACGTAAAACCCAAACCATAAATCACTTGTATACACTGAAATGAACATTGAAAAAAAACAAAAAAAGGGTCTGATATCTTCCTACAGCATTAATCATGACCATCAGTCAGTTTTGAGGCGGGAAGCGCTTTGCTCCTGTTTTTGGTGGTCCAATGAACAGTTCAGTCTCCACATCTGAAACTGGACTGCCTTCTGCATATGCCATATTATCTCTCCGATGTTTTGAAACTTCCAATGGTGGCAGGCCGCACTGAAAAGTCTATTTGCAAGTTTCAATTTAGTGAGATTTTTTCCACATTTAAAGTGTGCACGCACTCGTGCACCAGCACAAAAGACGAAAAAAAGGAGAAGGTAAAATGTCCAAAATGAAGAAAGAAAATTGAAGACTGTACTAGGGGAAAATATGTTTTCAGATCTTACAACACTAAAGTCCAAGAAGGTGCTAGGATTTCAAATTCTCTGTCTTCCCTCTCTACAGAAAGAGAGAGAAAGAGGAAGAGAAAGAAGAGAGAAAAAGACAACGACCCAAAACAAATGACCTCGCAATATAATGGCAGCCTGAAGTCATCAGTGACTTCCAAGTCACAATGCAGTGACGCTGCTGTTACAACGGGACCAGCCATTGTATTTCCTCATTTGATGAGGTATCCACGTCGAATGATGCACAACATTGGTTGATGTTGGATACAAGCAATAACAAAAATGAAAAGCAAACCTTCACATATTCAGAAAGCCTTGCATTTTCAGCTGCCAATGCTTTCTCCTGACATGTTCGTGCAATCAGGCACAGAAAGTTAGTGATCAAGTGACAGAGTACATAAAATAAAATGTTACCTTCAATTGCCAAGGACTAAGCGAACACAAGAAAGCATGCTCAATGTAGGAAAACATGTTCTCTCCTTACACGTCCTTGTAATAAAATTAGCTTACTTATTTCTTTTCTTTCAGAAACTTCTTAACATCAAATGAAGTACTAGTTTTAACCTCAAGCCAATGTCTTAATTACCTTTTCTTTCAGTCGCTCAATGTGTTCTTTGAAGGCCTGCTTCTGCGAGCAAGAGGGAAATAATCATGTTAGCCATTCAGTTGGACAAGATATTAGGCAAAGAGGCAATGCCAAAAGGCCTAACAAACCTTTCTAGCTCGAACATTTCTTAAACTCCTCTCCAACTGCTGCTCTATCTGGTGTAACTCTCTAGCGGTGCATGATCCTAAATCTTCTCCAAGTAGTTGCCTGAGATATTCAAAATATTAATTTTAACACCTTTTATGACATTGATTTGAGAAAACAAATAAGTTTTAAGACTAGTTAGGCCTTCAAACCTTTTCAAAATTTCAAGAAGCCCAATCTTCTTCACCATGTCTGCTGATTCAGCCTTCAATTTCTGCCATTTTGAATTGAAATGTATGGGAAAATAATTCAGTAATACAAGGTACATTAGCAGCAAACGAGGGACTAAATCAAAACAGAAAACAAAGTGTCAATACTTTCAAAGTTTGAGACATTTGATAAATCAAGATCAATCAATGAAACGTTCACTTCATTGTTTAGCTAACCTGCATATTTTCTTCACTTAGTTTCTGGCTGGTTTGAGTGTCTTTCCTGTGCCTCCTATAATGTTCAATTGTCTCCTGCAAGCTAAAGCCACGCAGCAAGCAATGAATAAGTTCCAGTTTTTTTCAAAATTAGCAAGGACTTCTAAGTGGTGGGCAAAAGAAAGGACGAAAAAAAAAAAGGTTAATCCTTCGCAGACAGCAGCATCGGGTTTCAATCTAACTCCAGTAAAATGCAAGTGGCTACTGGCTAAGTGCAAACTATAATCTGAATTCAAGACTTGCCCTAAAGGGGCTTCTGCATTCAGCCACCAACTCATATTAGTTCCGGTAAAAACCGGACTTACGGAGAAGCACAAGCATGTACAGCCTCAAAAGCGTTGGGATTTTTTTCTTATAAGCATTATTTCGCTTCATGTGGAAGTAAAACTACTCTTTTTGATCATTTGGGAGGCAAGGGCATTCTCGCCTTTTGCAGGATTTTTTTTGTGTGGCACACAGGTCTCCCCAATCTCCATTACTCAGGGAGGCCAAAGTAGCCAATACTACCAACCAGAGTTAGCGGAAGTACAACTACTGAAAGCAACCAAAAAGAGAAATTATAAAGACAGAAAGTGATTGAGCTCATAAGGTACCAATTACCTACTCAGACATCATCAAGTAAATTTAATTGAATTCACTAAACCAAGTATACATGCAAATGGAAATTAGCAGGTGAAAAGTTTATGAGGATAACATATGAAGATTTTATAAGAATAGTGGGAATGTGAATTCAAGAACTCCTTAGCGTAACATGCCTTAATTAGCCATTACTCATTTAGAGATAAAACCTACGTCTTTGCATTGATATATCGAGGACCGCACCTCAATGGTTTCTCAAGGAATTTCACCGATGCAAGATCACATGTATTTGCAAAAGAATAAGAACCCTTAAGATCTTAGGCTAGATACAATAAATGCTTTACTATGCCAATAAGCGCTCAAAACATCAGCATAAGATGAAGCACTGAGAATTTACTAAGGAATTCTCCTGGAAAGTGTGCATCAAGTGGTTTAATTGAACTCATTCATCGTGTGTGTGCCACCAACAAAAAGATATTGGAATGTTTGTAAGCAATTACATTACATTGCAAAAAAAAAGATTTCCTACAACCCGGTTCTCTGTCTTGGTTAAAAGCTAAAAGCAACATGAAAAAATAAAAGTTGAATCATAGGAGTCTAAAAACATGATAAATTCTATGTACAAAATAAATAATAAATTTTATAATTTGTCAAAAGCAAGAGCTTCCACATGAAAAATCCTTGGGTAAGATCCAGCCTCAGGTCACATCTATTATTGCATCTTTAGTCAATATATATAGGTTTTATAACCTAGACTAGTCTTGTATCCGTGGCTACAATATTTGGATATAAAATGTACCAACAAAAGAATACATAACCAAAAATTTAGATTGTTAATGAAAAAAAATGAAGACTAAAATAATGGCGTAGTCCTATCATCAATTACTTTTAATGTATATTTATAGAAATTATTGTTTGTTTGAAAGATGTTGAAAATGATTGGAAGATGCAGTATGTTCGTAAAATTTTCTCCCATAGTCCAAAATTTTCCCATACTAAAAGTGGGAGAAAATATATGGAAGGAAAACAAAGTTGGGTGGGTGAAATTACATCCATCTTCTTACTTTGTCATAAAAAATAAATATTAGTAGTACTTTTCAATAATTTTACCTCATTATTCACATTTTCCCTTCATTTTTTTGTTCATTTCAATGTAATAATGGAAAATTTAGTTAGTAGTTCTCTCATTTTCTTGCCTCATAATTCTTCTTTCCCCACACCTTTTTCACAAACATAATGTAAAAGTCTTCAATTTAGATATGAAGAATTATAATTTTTCAATTTACTTATAGTGTCTTTAACATAAATTTGTGAAATTAGGTTTCTTTAAGTGCCCATGGGAGAATTACCAGGCCCCTAGCTTGACTTGGTACCGAGTAGTTCAATTAAGTGTGTGTGTGGGTGCACATGCACTACGCAAGTTAGAACCAATTTAACTACAGTTATGGCGATGAAACTACTTCGTCGTTATTTGATAGCATCAAAATTGTATTAGTGCAAGAAGAATGCTTAGGTGGCAAATAATTCAATTCTAAGGGAGCTTTATTGTATATTAGTGCCTATCACCAAAATGTAAGACAAAGTAGGAGCCGCATATAGTGCATGAAAAGAATAGCTTTAGTACTAATGAGATGTGAGAGTTACAAGTGACTAGGCTTAATTACTTTAAAAATTCAAGAGTAGTTAAAAATTTGAATATTTCAAGTTGACAAACTTTTTATCTAAAATGCAAACAACATACAGAGATAAAATTGCATGTGCAAGTTTTTTGTGTGGAAAACAATAGATTAACAGTTGGATTAATTTTGAAAAACTTGGACAAGATGAGAATTCCTACATTTTAAAGAAGTTTTCAATCTGCCACCAGCCACGTTGTGCTCTGGGGATAGGACAATTGAGCTTATGTTTGTCTAAATTTACCTATGGATGAGCATAAATTGATGGGTGTTTTTTAATGTGAATCAAGGTTATACATAAACTTGCACTTAAGTTGAGAATTTAAGAAAAAATACAAAATGCATGAAGGGAGCACAAATATCGAAAGATATAATAAGATTGCTTGACCATGAGGAACAAGCATAAATAGAAAATCATAATCGTTGTTGTTGTGCTCCCGAGAAAACTTCCATGAGCAAGGTCATGAAGATTGCAATGATCGAACATATAACATTTGCAGTACTATAATTTTGATATTTGAAGGGGGTGTTGGAACTAATTTTGAGATTGTAGAATACAATCGTTCAACAGGTTTTTATTGTTATTTTAACCACTAAGTTTTGTACTTTAAATTTTCTTAAAGATATTTTATACCAGCATTAGCGTTCCTACCAAGTTCTCTTATTCTAGTCATTACCTATCAAAACTATGTGGCTGGTAAGAACATACAAAAGCATCATCTTTAATTTAAATTGTGGCCTAACATGCTTACCATAAACACCAGCATTAAACTGAGTCATGAGAATTGAGAAAGACCTAGATGGTTGGACACTTGCACCTCTAGTCATGATGTGTTTTACATTATGACAATGTTAGACTTTTATTGTTCAGTGGAACTAACACCTTCCCATTGTTTTATTGCTGCATGCAAAAAGAAGTGGAGGAAGAACTCAGGATGATATGGCCTATTCACCATTTCAGATACCCTCATTGTCTTTCTCGAGTGTTCCTAAAAGTAAGATATTTGAATCTATAGAGAGATTAACATGTGAAAACAAAAGAATTCTCTTTTTTTTTTTTATTTTTCTTTTTTGAATAGGAATTATTGGGTACCGGCTATTTAAGTACTGTACGTTTCCCCCTATCTTGCTATTTAAGTACCGGCTAAAAGCCTAGCTGGTCATGTTGTTGTCATCTTTCAAATCCTCCTCTGAAGATTTTATACCACAAATGGGTTTTCAAAGGAATGTAAGTTGAATTTTTTAAGTTTTTAGCTTCTTCCTCTTCTCCTTTTTTTTCTTTTTTCCCGACAAATATTCCTCATTAAAAGTAGGTAGCCCAAAAGGCAAAAAGAACACTGATAAGATCAAGGGAATTAGAAAAAAATCTCTACAAAAGCAAAGGGATCAATAAGAGAAGATCTGTGAACCATGATTACGATCGGAAACTGGTGTGTGTAGCGAGAGAGATCATGTACATATCCCTAAGGTGCAAGTACTAGCTTATCCATATAAACATGAAATTTAAAGTTTGTTTATGAAATCACAAAAGAGAAAAAAAATAAATAAATGAAATAAAGATCTAAACCGTATAAAATAAAGATAAAGCATGAGGTATAATTATGAAAAAAAAAAACAAAAGAAAAAGCATAAGATCGAGGGAATTGGAGGAATAAATCAGTGAAGAAGTGGTACCTGGGGCTTGCGAATTCATACAGCTTTCCTTTTGGAGAGAAGACAATAAGGGCAACCTCGGCATCGCAAAGAACTGATAGCTCAAATGCCTTCTTAAGCAGCCCATTTCGCCGCTTGCAGAAGGTAACTTGCCTGCTAATAGCATTCGCTATGCGTCTCATTTGAGTCTTTCCTCTCACCATTTCTCCACAGCTAGACAAGAGCAAAGAAGTCAACTTTATCTATTCGAAGGAATAATAAGCCATACAATTGGGCCAGTCTATTAAGGAATTTAAGGGTTTAGTTTCAAAGGGACGTTGAGAAAGTCTCTTACCAAATAGGCCATACCCCCTGAAGAGTTTTTGAAGTAAAAGGTTTAGAGAACTGAAGCAATCTGAGATTTTTTAAAGCAAAACTAGGTAAGCCCCACCATTGCGTGGTTAAATTTTGTGATGGATTGATTTACAGAAACCCCACCCATATTAATTAGTTTAGTATTTAATGTGAGCGTGTCAACTTAAAGTGAATGCTAGGGGGAGACAGAAGAGAGTCAAGTGTTTGTGATTTGAAATTTTCATCAGATAGTTACAAAGCTCGTTTTTATACCAGCGTTTGTAAACGAAAAACAAAAGGTCTGGGTTCAGTTCATTCATTGAATCTCAACCAAGAACTTCCTTTTATCAAAGAAAGCTAACATTATTCCAAGCGTCGATTTAAAAATTTAATTTTTCATATTAAAATAAAATCAGAAATTTTATGAAATATTACAAACAGTGAGAGTTTTTGTGACCTTGCAATTGATTCATTCTCACTTAATTTCTTTTACCCTTTGTTTCCAAAGAATGAAGAATGATAATGCGTTATAATTATAATTATTTTTATATATTAAAATTTATGATATTTATTTAAAAGAATTAATTTGAATAAATTATTTATTTTGTAAATTAAGTAAAAAAATTAATAAATTTCATTTTAAAATTAATACAAATAAATTTAGAAAAAAAAAAAAAAGAGAATTTCTTTCCTCATGTTTTATCCTCCTTTTTCTTTCTCTTAACTACAATGTTAGTCACACCCAAAAGCAACATAAACCCCCCCTTCCTTATTCATCAATATGCTCACCATATCTATGTATCTGTTTATAGATATTCTGACCTTATAGAAGCTTCTCAAAACCCACCTATATCAAGAAACAAAATATGTCGCTATATGTCTTACCATATTTAGAGGATGAAAACCACTCCTTTTGTTTACGTTAGTAAAAGCCTGTACAGAGACTACCAAAAACAGAAAATATAGATCAAAATTTTGACCAGATTGGAGAGAAACTTGGTGGGCTTGGCCTGTTGCCTCCTAACTTTATTTCCTTTTCCGGTTGCTTTTACGGATTCTGATAAGGGCCTGTGTTTTTTATTGAAAGAGGAAATCGTAGGAAATAGGAGAAAATTGGGTTCGAAGGGCTGGTGGCTAGGTAAAAGGCAGAAGATTTACAGGGAATATTGGCCAATTACTAAGAGAGAGAGGTGGAGGGCGTAAAATAGTACAATGCTGTCATCCTCCGTACGATAACGTGGGAAGTGGGCCAATGAGGAAACGAAAACGCATCGAGGGGGTGTGCTCATCACCTTTTCTCCTCGTTAAAGCCACCAGCCACTTTGGGTTCATTTCACATTTCAAGGTGGGGGCCACTACTGTCCCTACCCTGCTTTCTATCCTATTCGATGCTCTCTCCCCTCCTCCCTGTTCTGTGGCTAAACATACATTTACCTTGCTGTCACCCCATGTTTCCCATTCATTGCATATGAATGCTATTCTCCTCTGACTTTTCCCTCATAGATAATTTTTTATATTCGCTTGGGTGCTCTCACGAAGTAGATTTAAAGTATGACGGATAAATGTGACATATCATATCAAAAAGTGCCTATAACCACAATATAAAAATGGAATTCACATATATTAATTACATATACTTCTGCTTGTTGTCCCTTCGGCGGGGTTTCAACAAAATTTTTATTGTACTCTATCAATGAGTAGCTTGCCTTTCATATTCGTTGTCTTGGGACTAACCAAGTCGTGGGATTGGAGTCCCCTTTGCAAGTGGATACTGGAGGATTCTGGATTTTGCGCTTTGGGTTACCTTCCGACAACTGCGAATATTCACAAATGCTCAAGCATCAATGTACGTATATTAGCATTTCCATGTTCTCATGGCACTCGATGAGGTATCACCTGTTATCCGCTCCCTCCAAGAAGTGTATAACCCACACATGAGTTTTTCCCTCAATTCTATAACATTTTTCACCCCAAGAAATTTCTTTCGTTATCATTAATCCCAGCAATTAGCTGATTTATCTAATTATTCTTTGTACAAGCAAATACTTCTTAGCGACAAACTTATAAACTTAGTTTAAAAGTCTCAAATTCTAATTATAGAAAATAAAGCGCCGAAATATTTATTAAAAAAAACAACTCACAACCAAGTAAATTAATGCGAGTAAATTTTAGGGTTGTAAAATATATTTGCGGAATAAAGAACAAGCGATCCGTTGCTACGGTCTAATGTCGGAGATGGGGGAAAGCCTCCGTCTGCGTTCTTTCCTAATAAATTAGATGACATTAGTATATACGTTGGTGATTTTTATTCTTTATTTTTGATTAATATGAATCTCAATATAGGCCAAAATGAAAAACCTTTTTTATTTCCTATGACAAATAAGTGTATAAAAAATTATAAAAACAAATATTCCATTTTTATCAGTAAAAATGATAATTATAAATGCACAAATTCTTTCTCTTAAATATCTCTCGATATCTAATTAAAATATTATCTTTATATTTATTTTTCTTTTTATTTTTATTTTTTATTTTTTTAAATAAGTTAAGAGAAAATAAATTTCACTTTTTTTTTTCACAATTTTCTTTTACAACATATTTTCTAAGTATAACGTATAAATTTACTAAAAAATGTAAAGTACGACATATAAATACTTAATGGCTTTCTTGTCGGTACCAAATATTAGGAGGTACGCTCTAGCTCTTTGGGTGTTAGCTGCTTACGATTTGCCCACCGAACTGAAAGGCTTCAGGTCTAAAGACTGATTGCTCTTTTCTAAATCAAGTTTTCCCGAGACAATTGGAAAGTTATGAAATTTAGGATTTAATTAGTGCTGATATGCTTCTTCGTGAAACAAAGCTCGATGAAAATCTAATAAACAGGGCGAGTCATTAATTTTCCTTGGACTATGTATTGTCTTGAGGATTCTCACAAAGAACATGCTCTTGGATCCAGAAAGGTATCCTCTTTGTTATTCATGGTCTCTACTTGGATGAAGCGAATGTGGCCTGAAAGGAAGGATGCTGATGCATCATTTTGTTTTTCTTTGAATTTAGTGCAAGCAAACATGTTTCGTTATGGATCAAACAATTTGACTGAGGAGCCCCGTAGACCAGCTCATCTTGCCACCACGGACATCGCCAAGAAGGCCAGTTGCTTCCACTCACAAATTTGAGATTGCCACTTTGGCTATTTGCAGAGGTTACTCGTAAAGGCAACAAAGGCATATGGAACCAATCTAACATCATTAAGGTGCTTGTTTGACCTGCTTGTGGACACTATGCTACTAAGTATCAATTTGCATCATTCCTTTCCAAATGAATGAACTTCAATTTGGGGCTTATTAGGACTATGGATTAGTGAGGAAGAAATTGAATTCCTTATTGAAGGTAACTGATATTAGGTTATAATTTTTAAAAATAATAATAAAAAATAAGATGAATTACAAAAAAAGTAATTAAAGATAAAAAAATATTAAATTTATATTATTTAATTAATTTAAATTATATTTATAAATAAAAATAAAAATAAATATTATTAAAATAAAATATAAAATTTTTCTTTATCCTAATTGATAGAAATTTAAATAATAAATTAAAAAATTATAAAATTTTACTCCATTTAATTATAAAACAAATTATATTACTATTTATTTATAAGAAAAATAAATCAATCAACTTTATTCAATTTCTTAACGTGAAATTTTAACCACTATCTTAATAAATTTTTAACTTGGCTTAAGTTTCATATTTAGATATAATAATAATGCTCCAACTTCATTACAAGTTTCCAAATTATTATGTCATGCTAATTAACTCTAGATACTACTTGAACTTAGTGTTTGGAAGAAGTTTTGTAAACATATTTGTAAAATTATTTTTAATACTAATTTTTTAAACTAAAATCTTTCGTATGACAATCATCTCCTGAATGAAGTGATACCTTATATCAATATGTTTCATTGTTTCATGATACATTTGATTTGTAATCAAGTGTATGATATTTTGATTATCACAATAGACAATAATATCTTGACGTAGACTAAACTCGTCATACTAATCTTTCATCCATAATGTTTCTTTAATAGCTTCAATCAGAGTCTTGTATTTCTACTTCAATAGTAGACAAAGCAACAGCATATTACAAAGTAACTTTCCAACTAACAACATAACCATAAATATAAAATACATAGCCTGTAAATTATCTTTTTCTATTGAGATTAACAACGTAGTCAGAATCAATAAAATTAACTAATGCACCTAAATTTTTAGCAAACTCCAAACATTTTAGAGTATCTCGTAAGTATCTGAGAATCCATTTCACAACCTACCAAAGTGATTTGCCTGGAGAAGATATATACATGCTAACCGCATTAACTGCTTGTGAAATATTTAGATAAGTGCAAATCATTGTATAAATAAGACTACCAACTACACTTGAATATGAAACTTTTTTCATATATCTCTTCTCTTCATTTGACTTTGACAACTGAGCAATTAATAACATGAAATGACTAGTAATGGAAGTACTGACAAGTTTGATATTTTTCATGTGAAATCATTCTAGCACCTTCTCAACATAATTATTTTGGATTAGATATAGCTTATCACCTTCATGATTCTTGTTAATTCCCATGCCAATAATTTTTTTACTACATTTAAGTCTTTTATCTCAAATTCATCATTCAAAAGTGCTTTCAAAGTATGAATTTCTAATGAATTCTTAGCAATAATGAGCATGTTGTCAACATAAAGTTACAAATAAGTGAATAAGCCATCATTTAACTTTAAAAAGTAAACACAATTGTCATACATGCTCTTGGAATAACGATGACTTAGCATAAAGGAATCAAACCTTTTAGATCACTATCTTGGAGACTACTTCAACCCATACAAGGATTTCTTCAACAAACAAACATGATTTTCCTTACCTTTAACTTCAAAACCTTTGAGCTACCTCATATGTATTTACTCCTTAAGTTCACCATGTAAGAAAGTTGTTTTAACATCAAGTTACTCTAACTCTAAATCATACATGGCCACCAAAGTAAGCAAGACACATATCAAACTATGCTTAACAATAGGTAACAAAACATCAATAAAGGCAATACTTTGTACCTGACTAAAGCTTTTTGTAATCAAATATACCTAACATCTTACATCTTTAACCCCTGATATACTTTCTTTCTTTTCAAAAACCCATTTGCAACTAATGATTTTTCCTTTCCAAAGACAATTTCACAAGAACCTATGTACCATTCTTATGGACAAATTTTATTTCTTCATTCATCACTACAAACCATTTATATGAGTAAACACTTAAAACTACTTTTGAATATGTAAATGGTTCACCATTTTCACTAGTTTCTTGTGCAATTAGAAAAGTATAAAACAACATAATTGTTATATTTTTACAATAGTCAAATTTCTCTTCTTGGTTTGTCTTTGGCTATGAAATGGTCCTTCTCTTTATCTTAAGAGGAATCTGTAATATCTAATAAATTTAACTGAATAAGAGAACTTTGTTGTATGTCATCTCAATTCACATCTTCAAACTCCACCTACTTGTATACATCATTATCTTTACTATAATTAAAAGGATGAGAAAACTCTCCCTTCAAATGTAATATAAAGGATTCATCAAATATAATATCTTTACTAATTAGAAATTTTGGTAGATTAAGATATTACAAATAATACTTCTTTAGTTCAAATGCATACCTAAAGAAAATGCACATTTTACATCTAAATTTTAATTTTTCATCATTAACATGCATATATGAAGGACATGTAAATATCTTTAAATCAAAGTAATTAGTAGGACTACCTGACTAGATTTTCTCTGTAGTCTTGAACTTTATAAATGTTAAATGTGTATGATTAATAATATAACAAGTTGTAAAGACAACCTTTTCCCAAAAGTCTTTTAACAAACTAACATTGAAAATTGTATAACGAGCTCTCTCCAAAAGTATTTTATTTATATGTTTAGTAACACCATTATGCTAATAAGTCATCCTGATTATATAGTGACAAGTAATGCCTTCATTTTCACAAAATTTATTAAAATTACATTTACAAAATTTTAAATCATTATCTATCCTAAGCTACTTACTTTAATGCTTATAATAAATAGTCTTTTTACCATATGATATTATTTTTTTAAAATACTTAAATGACTAGGAAAGGGAATATAATAATAATAAAACTTGATTTTCATCCTTAATATAAACATTTATATTATTTAAATCCATAAATAAAAAATTAAATTTATCAAGATATAACAATATAAATGATCCTTTAAGTATATGAAGTATATACAAACTCTCTTTTAAATAACACCTATTCTCCACTATTTTTTTCACATACAAAACCTTTAATTTCTCTCATAAACACTTTATTATTACCTCAATACTTACTTCTTTTAGAACCTTGATAGAAACTTCTTGAAATAATACTTAATTATTGTTATGATGGTTATTTTCCTAGCAAATTGGGCTATGATACTAGTTTGTTAGGAAATAAACTCTAAACTATAACCATTAAAGACAATAACAAAAATTAAATGAAGATAAGAGATATTAAATTTACATAATTCGATCAATTTGATTTATATCTATAAGTAAAAGTGAGAGCAAATATTACTTAATTAGAGAATACAAAAAACAAAAAACCCTTCTTGAGCCTAGTTGACAAAATCCTAAATAATATACTAAAAGCTCCTAGAGTTTCACTCCCTTTAATTATAAAACAAATCACTTTACTCCATATTTATAAGGATAAAAATCTACCAACTTTGCTCAATCTCTTGACGTGGGATTTTAGCCACCAACTTAACAAAGGTTTTCCATCTCAATCTTAAGTTTTTGCTTATCACTAAAGGTTCAAAGGGCTGCAAATATTATATAGAGGTTCAAATCCAATTTAAGATTTAGGATGACAAGTATCCTTGCCATGAAATTCTTCAATTTTTAACAAACTGTTATCTAGACCCTATCACTTTTTACTAGATTCAATAGACCATGTAATGAAAATAGGCTCTTAAAGGTGAAACATACTATGTTGTAGCGGACAAAGTACATAGTTGATTAGACCCTTCTTTTATGCCTTTAAATAAAAACTTTAATTGATGATTATATCTTTTCAAATCTCCTTAGAACATTAAGGGTAAAGTGGTTGTGTTAAAGTTGATGTTATTGATACACATGGTGCTAATGATGCCTTTCTTAATGAAATACTCAACAATTTGGTCCTACACCTAAAACCTCTACAAGGTATGAAGAGTATTAATTTTTCAAATGGTTATGGTTACTAGGATTACATGCCAAAAAAGAAAATTCTTTGAAGATTGACATTTGATTTTATAACCAAATATCAATCATCAATGGGTTATTTTCGGTATTCACTTGCTAGTTATTGTAACATTTTGTTGCATATATTATGTGTTTCCCCTATTTCTTATATTCTATTTAGTATATAATGATCATAATACCTAATTTATAAGGACAAGTAAATCCCTCACGAGAAGCAATGTAAACCAATATATAATTGTCCAAGAATTTTTCTTTTGCAATTATGATTCATGGTGCTTTTTTCAATAAAAATATGTACGCTTATAGTACTATTGCCTTTATTACTTCCAGCGCAAGTGCAATATATATATATATATATATACACAAACACACACACATACACCAAATTTTGTTGTTAAATTAAAGGTACCTGTGGATTGTACTCTTATTTTAAGGAGTCAAATTTACTTACACATATTTTAAATAATTATTTAAATTGAATCTCTTTCATTTAAGGATGATCTTTTTGAATAACTTATTATTTAAATTATGTAAATTATATAAATAATTTAAAATTTAAATAACAATATAATTTATTTAAATTATAATTCAAATTATGTGTTTTTTTTATTCAAATATGATTATTTTTTAACTTATTCTTAAATTTTAAATAATTTTTTATTTACGTTACAAAAATTATATAAAAATATTAAATTTAAATAATAGTAATTTATTTAAGTAATTATTTTAAAAGAACATTTTTTTATTCAAATTTAACTTATTTTTACTTTTTTTGAATTTTAAGTAACTTGATATTTAAATTATGTAAATTATATAAAAAAATACAAAATTTAATAACAATATAATTTATTTTAGTAATTATTCAAGTCAAAATTTTTTATTCAAAGATGAATTTCTTTTTATTTATTTTTGAATTTTGAATAATTTTTGATCTAAATTATGAAAAATCATATAAAAAATATGAAATTTGAATAATATTATAATTTATGTAAATAATTATTTCAATAAAGCATTTATTTTAATTCAAATATAACATATTTTTACTTTTTCTTGAATTTTAAGTAACTTGTTACTTAATTTATATAAATTATGTACAAAAAACTCAAAATTAACAATATAATTTATTTTAAAAGTTACTGAAATTAAATATTTTTAATTTAAATATAACATTTATTTATTTATTTTTGAATTTTGAAGAACTTATTATTTAAATTATGAAAAATATGTAAAAAAAGGAAACTTAAATTTGGATAACATCAAAATTCATTTAAATAATTATTTAATAAGAACTCATTTAATTAATTACTTAAATTAAATATTTTTTATTTAAATATAATTTATTTTACTTTTAAACATTCAATAACATTATTAAAAAAAAAAAAGAACATATTTTACTCCCTTAAATGGGAATCAAATTAGATTTTCTTTAAATTAAAATATTTTAAACAAAAATCGTTTCTTAGTTCAATATTTCAGAGTTGAAATACTAGACTTTCAATATCATAAACAAACCATAGTTAAAGTAAAATTACATGAAAAATCACTTGTTTTTCAAGTTTAAGTACTTTAGGATGTGATAAGAATTATAAGCTCATTATTTTTTAGTTTTTTTTACCTAAAATACCATTTTGCTTCTTTTGTTTATGGAGATTTCTAATTTGATTCATTTAAAATGTGAATCGAATTGATTCACTTTTATATGTAAGAAAAATAAAAAATTTAAGTAAGACTAAACTATATTTAGAAAAAAAAAATTTGTTAACAATTATGAGTTTATTATATTAAAAAAAGTAAATAAATATACAAATCTCTTTCTTTTTATTACATTATTCAATTTTCAGAGAATGATAAGGGAGATATATATAATAGTCACCACTATGTAACTATTTTCCTTTGATTTGTCTACTAACATATGTCATTCTTTTCGAGTTGAATCATATTAATTAACTGATCATGAGTGTAAAATTTTGATCCATAAATCAATATCTCCTACTTGCATATAGTGTATCTTTTGACCTAACTATGTATTTGTTTGATTTTCTTAAACATCTTTTCATACTTAACAAATAAGTCATGTACATTGAAAGCATAAATGTGGTTAAGGACTTTAACTATGTGCTTGTTAGGGATAACATGGAGGCTACAATCTTTAAGGAAAAGTAATAATTATAATTATGTCTCATAGTGTTTTAGACTTATTTTGTTACATCAATCACAATTTACCGTATCCTTCTAAAGTTAAGCTTAACACATTTCCTTATTATGTAACCATAGTCATACTTAATCCTTATGAGGATGATATAACTAGTTAACCAATAAAAACATAAGGTAAATGTTTGACAACATAGTCTTTCTTTCATAGTTAAAGCTATTAGTGTCAATCCAAAAACTTTCTTAGACATATTTGGAAGGTCGAACATTTCATGATCATATGTAACATACTAAAGTAGCAATCATTAAATTGACACCTTAAAATATAGTTGGAAGTGACCTAGGACATACATAGAGGGTTGTTTTTTAAAAAATTTCTTAGTAACTAGCTATATAGATCTTGGTCGAATTGCTATCAAGTATTTAACTTGAGTTGTCTAAGTACCTGCTCTTCAAAGTGCCAAATTGAGATTTTACAACTAGTTTTTCATAAGTTATATGAATAGTAAACAATCTTAATGGCTTTACTTTTTGTTTCAATCTTTAAGCCCTTATTTTGACTTTTTAAGGTGGTCCATAATATCAAGCATGATTTCTTTAAATTATTCCCTTTGCTTTATTCGTTTCATCTTTGCTCACTTTTCAAGCTATAAAGGTGATTGTTCTTAAAAGTGGGTTAATCTCAATATATGTGAAATACCTTTCTAGTAACAAATTGAAAATTTATATATATGTCACTCATTTAATTGTTGTTATACTTCTATATTGGCACAAACACATTAAACCTTACATAAATCTGTAAGTCTTTATTTGAATTTCAAAGACTTGATAAAAAACTTTTATTTTGCATTATTATCTTTTATTGAGTTGTACTTCAAGTTAATATAATTAGATTTAATATATTGATTAAGACCTTTCAAGTAGGTATTACTTTTCTAAAATTGTCATATAAAGACACTTGTAGTTTATGATAACTTTCAAGATTTCAAAGATTTTGTTAAACAAATAGTATTACTTATTGCAACTAAATACATGCAACAAATTTTACCTATATTTTAAATTTATACTTATGTGCTTATTGCTTTTTCATATAATGCTCTCACCATCAAGTAAGCAAGCAAATTCATTTACCATTTTGTATTTAATCAACTTATTATTCTCAATAATAATAAGTTAACATTGCGTTAAGTGTAATTTCTCTCTTTATATCACTCTTAGTGACATAAAGAGTATCTTACAACACCTTTTAAGAATTCTAATATCACATTGATTGAATTTCTTATGCATGTATGAAATCAAAACTTTTATTAACTTGAAAGTCCTTTGTACAACTCAAAAATGCAGTTCCTTTTGCCATTTATGGTAACGAATTGTGACACCAATACTATTTTTCTACTTGACATAAAAGGTCAATAGATATAATGTAAGTCTTAAATTCCTTGATTCTAATAAGGAGAGTCAATTATGTTACATTTCTTTAGTGAAATTATTTAAAAAAAATTCAAACAATCCATTAGTTAAACAAGAACAATTATATTAGTGCAATTATTGTTGTTATTTTAACTTAAAGTAGAAGATAATCATTTTTCAATGATTTTGACTAACTTTTCTTACTCTCTAACCACTCGTTTATTGCAACATAAAGATATATAATTCAAAACTAAGAGTTTAAATGCTTAACATAAATATACATATACTATTAAAATTTGAAATCCTTGCACTGTTGACCTATTATAATAAACATTAATAAACATTTTATGCATGTATGATTTAATTAATTCTCCACAAAGAAAAAATAACTTTCTAGTATGTCTTATGTAATTCTAAATCTAAAAATGTAACTATGGAGAATTATGCAATTTGAATATAAACTTTTGAGATTTATAAAATAATATGCCCTTTTATTAGATTTATCTTCTTCATCTTTTATGAGTCTTATATCTTGATATCTATCTAATTAGCATATATATGAGAATCTACTTATTTTTTTATTATTTTACACCCAAATTCAAATTTAGCATGTCCTAATCACAATTAAAGTTTTTAACTTTTTATTTTAATACTATTTTTTATTTACAATAAGTAGGATATGAAAGAGCATCTCAACTTATTTTAATCTTTAAATTGTCTATACAAGTAGTCAATTTAACATCCCTTTCAATTCTAAAATTTCTTAAGTAAGATCATTTTAAAGCTGCTTCCATGCAGTTGAATTTTACAAGAACTAAATGCTCTTACTAACTTGCGTAGGATGACATACATTATCATTTATCTTAACTCAATAATTAAGTAAACCATTTAGTTTATAATCTTCTAATTCATCATTAACTAAAAGACTTATTTAACTACATTCCTTCTAAAAACTTGTTTTTTTTCAAAAAGTAACATCTCATAAGTCTAATTTACTCACATTTGTATATATTTTGCTCATTAATGAATATGATGTTTTTTAGCAATATTCATTAGGTCCTCCAAGTTATATTTCTTATATCATAGGACACAAATTTCACCCTTTAGTGAAAGATTATGAACAATTATAACTTATCTTTAGTACTATATAGTGCATAGGTCAAACTTCTTAGCTATCTTTTGCTTGTAAGGTAAGGAATGATTAAATTCAAGGCACAAGGTCAAATACATAAGATGCACTCAATTATGTGTCTTATAATTATGATATTTGCAAGTTTCTTCCTTATGTTATTATTAACTTTATAGACTTTACAACTTATTATTCATTCTACTACGATAACACTTCATTGCAAATTCCTTTCGGATAGCTAGGTTCCTCATTTCCCTATTTTTACTAAAGACCTTATTAAATTACTATAATGGATGCTCATACATTTGGTCAATCTCCATTATTTAATAAGGTCCTTTTTTTTTTTTTCGATTCTTAACCATATAAAATTTGCTTTAAAACATTATTTTACTTAGATTAATAGAACATCAAATATATAATCAAGTATTTGAACAAATTTTTAAAAATAATAATATAAGTTTAATAAAAAAGTATGGATATTAAAATAATCTTTAAATTATAATAAATAATTTAAATAAAAATATTTTAAAATATTTAATAATAAATAAAAAATTAAATAATTTATATATATTTTAAATAATTTAATTAAAATATATAATTAAATTAAAATATTATAAAATAAATAAATAAATTATAAAATAATAAAAATAATTTTATAAATTATTTTAATTGTTAACTATAATGTCATAAAATATTTATAACTTAGTATAAAATTTTTTCTATTATATGTTTTACTAAAAAACATTACCCTACTACAAACATTTACACCATTAATATTTACGACGTAATGGCATGTGTCTTTCGAAAAACATGTCATACATATTTATTTATGGATGAAAAAAAAATTTAAACTAATTTAAATTTTAAAAAATAAAATTATTTAAAATAAAATAAATTAAATATAAATAATAAATATTTAATATTTAAATAATTTTTTTAAAAAATAATTATTTTAATAAATTATAATATTATTTAAATTAAAATTTTTTATATAATTATTATAATTTAAATAATAAATTATTTAAAATAAAATTAAAAAAATTTTATTTAAATAATTATTTTAAAATATTTTAATATTATTTAAAATAAAATTTTTTTATATAACTTTTATAACTTAAATAAAAATTTACTTAAAAATTTAAACGTGAAGAAAAATAACTACTTAATTTTGCATATGTGTTCTAATGTCCATGGGCTACGTCCATACAAAAATTTAGGCCTTAACAATCCTTCTACATGGAGTTGCGATTGAGAAGTCTCTAATCGAATTTTTCACAACACAGATCCAGAGCAGAAGCAAATGCATGAAATTATAACATTATAAGGCTAGATACCAATGTAAAAAACAAAAGGCATAATTTTTATACAAAATTTTGCTCTTAAATCAAATACTTCGAAAAAAGGATTCCTCCCTTCAAGATTTTGAAATTGAACAATTAATTTTTCAGTAAAATAAACAATTTTTAATCAAAATAAAATTATATTAAAAATTACTCAATTTTTTTAGTTTAAGTATATCAAGATACAAAAGTAATCATAGACTCACTATTTTCTAACCATTCTGTCTGTTCAATTTTTATTACATTGTTCAGAGAGTGATAGAAGAGATATAAACTACTTCCTTCCAACTGTCCACTGGTATCTGTAATCGGTAATTCTTATTGAGTCAGACCAGATTAATTAACCCATCATGAACGTAAAACCCAAACCATAAATCACTTGTATACACTGAAATGAACATTGAAAAAAAAAAAAACAAAGGTCTGATATATTCATACAGCATTAATCATGACCATCAGTCAGTTTTGAGGCGGGAAGCGCTTTGCTCCCGTTTTTGGGGGTCCAATGAACAGTTCAGTCTCCACATCTGAAACTGGACTGCCTTCTGCATATGCCACATTATCTCTCCGATGTTTTGAAACTTCCAATGGTGGCAAGCCGCACTGAAAAGTCTATTTGCAAGTTTCAATTTAGTGAGATTTTTTCCACATTTAAAGTGTGCACGCACTCGTGCACCAGCACAAAAGACAAAAAAAGAAAAGGTAAAATGTCCAAAATGAAGAAAGAAAATTGAAGACTGTACTAGGTGAAAATATGTTTTCAGATCTTACAACACTAAAGTCCAAGAAGGTGCTAGGATTTCAAATTCTCTGTCTTCCCTCTCCACAGAAAGAGAGAGAAAGAGGAGGAGAAAGAAGAGAGAAAAAGACAAAGACCCAAAACAAATGGCCTCGCCATATAATGGCAGCCTGAAGTCATCAGTGACTTCCAAGTCACAATGCAGTGACGCTGCTGTTACAACGGGACCAACCATTGTATTTCCTCATTTGATGAGGTATCCACGTCGAATGATGCACAACATTGGTTGATGTTGGATACAAGCAACAACGAAAATGAAAAGCAAACCTTCACATATTCAGAAAGCCTTGCATTTTCAGCTGCCAATGCTTTCTCCTGACATGTTCGTGCAATCAGGCACAGAAAGTTAGTGATCAAGTGACAGAGTACATAAAATAAAATGTTACCTTCAATTGCCAAGGACTAAGTGAACACAAGACAGCATGCTCAATATAGGAAAACATGTTCTCTCCTTACACGTCCTTGTAATAAAATTAGCTTACTTATTTCATTTCTTTCAGAAACTTCTTAACATCAAATGAAGTACTAGTTTCAACCTCAAGCCAATGTCTTAATTACCTTTTCTTTCAGTCGCTCAATGTGTTCTTCGAAGGCCTGCTTCTGCGAGCAAGAGGGAAATAATCATGTTAGCCATTCAGTTGGACAAGATATTAGGCAAAGACGCAATGCCAAAAGGCCTAACAAACCTTTCTAGCTCGAACGTTTCTTAAACTCCTCTCCAACTGCTGCTCTATCTGGTGTAACTCTCCAGCGGTGCATGATCCTAAATCTTCTCCAAGTAGTTGCCTGAGATATTCAAAATATTAATTTTAACACCTTTTATGACATTAATTTGAGAAAACAAATAAGTTTTAAGACTAGTTAGGCCTTCAAACCTTTTCAAAATTTCAAGAAGCCCAATCTTCTTCACCATGTCTGCTGATTCAGCCTTCAATTGCTGCCATTTTGAATTGAAATGTATGGGAAAATAATTCAGTAATACAAGGTACATTAGCAGCAAACGAGGGCCAAAATCAAAACAGAAAACAAAGTGTCAATACTTTCAAAGTTTGAGACATTTGATAAATGAAGATCAATCAATGAAACGTTCACTTCATTGTTTAGCTAACCTGCATATTTTCTTCACTTAGTTTCTGGCTGGTTTGAGTGTCTTTCCTGTGCCTCCTATAATGTTCAATTGTCTCCTGCAAGCTGAAGCCACGCAGCAAGCAATGAATAAGTTACAGTTTTTCTCAAAATTAGCAAGGACTTCTCCTAAATGGTGGGCAAAAGAAAGGACGAAAAAATCCTTCGCAAACAGCAGCATCGGGTTTCAATTAACTCCAGTAAAATGTAAGTGGCTACTGGCTAAGTGCATACTATAATCTGAATTCAAGACTCGCCCTAAGGGGCTTCTGCATTCAGCCACCAACTCATATTAGTTCCGGTAAAAACCAGACTTACGGAAAAGCACAAGCATGTACAGCCTCAAAAGCGTTGGGATTTTTTCTCATAAGCATTATTTCGCTTCATGTGGAAGTAAAACTACTCTTTTTGATCATTTGGGAGGCAAGGGCATTCTCGCCTTTTGCAGGATTTTTTTTTGTGTGGCACACAGGTCTCCCCAACCTCCATTGCTCAGGGAGGCCAAAGTCTTGTGCCAATACTACCAACCAGAGTTAAGCGGAAGTACAACTACTGAAAGAAACCAAAAAGAGATAAATTATAAAGACAGAAAGTGATTGAGCTCATACGGTACCAATTACCTGCTCAGACATCATCAAGTTAATTTAATTGAATTCACTAAATCAAGTATACATGCAAATGGAAATTAGCAGGTGAAAAGTTTATGAGGATAACATATGAAGATTTTATAAGAATAGTGGGAATGTGAATTCAAGAACTCCTTAGCGTAAACATGCCTTAATTAGCCATTACTCATTTAGAGATAAAACCTACGTCTTTGCATTGATATATCGAGGACCGCACCTCAATGGTTTCTCAAGGAATTTCACCGATGCAAGATCACATGTATTTGCAAAAGAATAAGAACCCTTAAGATCTTAGGTTAGATACAATAAATGCTTTACTGTGCCAATAAGCGTTCAAAACATCAGCATGAGATGAAGCACTGAGAATTTACTAAGGAATTCTCCTGGAAACTGTGCATTAAGTGGTTTAATTGAACTCATTCATCGTGTGTGTGCCACCAACAAAAAGTTATTGGACTGTTTGTATGCAATTACATTACATTGCAAAAAAGAGATTTCCTACAACCCGGTTCTCTGTCTTGGTTAAAAGCTAAAAGTAACATGAAAAAATAAAAGTTGAATCATATGAGTCTAAAAACATGATAAGTTCTATGTACAAAATAAATAATAAATTCTATAATTTGTCAAAAGCAAGAGCATCCACATGAAAAATCCTTGGGTAAGATCCAGCCTCAGGTCACATCTATTATTGCATCTTTAGTCAATATATATAGGTTTTATAACCTAGACTAGTCATGTAGCCGTGGCTACAATATTTGGATATAAAATGTACCAACAAAAGAATACATAACCAAAAATTTAGATTGTCAATAAAAAAAAATGAAGACTAAAATAATGGCGTAGTCCTGTCATCAATTACTTTTAATGTATATTTATAGAAATTATTGTTTGTTTGAAAGATGTTGAAAATGATTGGAAGATGCAGTATGTTCGTAAAATTTTCTCCCATAGTCCAAACTTTTCCCATACTAAAAGTGGGAGAAAATATATGGAAGGAAAACAAAGTTGGGTGGGTAAAATTACATCCATCTTCTTACTTTGTTATAAAAAATAAATATTAGTGGTACTTTTCAATAATTTTACCTCATTCCTCACATTTACCCTTCATTTTTTTTGTTCATTTCAATGTAATAGTGGAAAATTTAGTTAGTAGTCCTCTCATTTTCTTGCATCATAATTTTTCTTTCCCCACACCATTTTCACAAAAATAATGTCAAAGTCTTCAATTTAGATATAAAGAATTATAATTTTTCAATTTACTTGTAGTGTCTTTAACACAAATTTGTGAAATTAGGTTTTTTAAGTGCCCATGGGAGAATTACCAGGCCCCTAGCTTGACTTGGTACCGAGTAGTTCAATTAAGTGTGTGTGTGGGCGCGCATGCACTACACAAGTTAGAACCAATTTAACTGCAGTTATGGCGATGAAACTACTTCGATGTTATTTGATAGCATCAAAATTGTATTAGTGCAAGAGGAATGCTTAGGTGACAAATAATTCACTTCTAAGGGAGCTTTATTGTATATTAGTGCCTATCACCAAAATGTAAGACAAAATAGGAGCCGCATATAGTGCATGAAAAGAATAGCTTTAGTACTAATGAGATGTGAGAGTTACAAGTGACTAGGCTTAATTACTTTAAAAATTCAAGAGTAGTTAAAAATTTGAATATTTCAAGTTGACAAACTTTTTATCTAAAATGCAAACAACATACAGAGATAAAATTGCATGTGCAAGTTTTTTGTGTGGAAAACAATAGATTAACAGTTGGATTAATTTTGAAAAACTTGGACAAGATGAGAATTCCTACATTTTAAAGAAGTTTTCAATCTGCCACCAGCCACGTTGTGCTCTGGGGATAGGACAATTGAGCTTATGTTTGTCTAAAATTAACTATGGATGAGCATAAATTGATGGGTGTTTTTTGATGTGAATCAAGGTTATATATAAACTTGCACTTAAGTTGAGAATTTGAGAAAAAATACAAAATGCATGAAGGGAGCACAAATATCGAAAGATATAATAGGATTGCTTGACCATGAGGAACAAGCATAAATAGAAAAACATAATCGTTGTTGTTGTGCTCCCGAGAAAACTTCCATGAGCAAGGTCATGAAGATTGCAATGATAGAACATATAACATTTGCAGTACTATAATTTTGATATTTGAAGGGGGTGTTGGAACTAATTTTGAGATTGTAGAATACAATCGTTCAACTGGTTTTTATTGTTATTTTAGCCACCAAGTTTTGTACTTTAATTTTTCTTAAAGAGATTTTATACAAGCATTAGCGTTCCTACCAAGTTCTCTTATTCTAGTCATTAACTATCAAAACTATGTGACTGGTAAGAACATACAAAAGCATCATCTTTAATTTAAATTGTGGCCTAACATGCTTACCATAAACACCAGCATCAAACTGAGTCATGAGAATTGAGAAAGACCTAGATGGTTGGACACTTGCACCTTTAGTCATGATGTGTTTTACATTATGACAATGTTAGACTTTTATTGTTGAGTGAAACTAACACCTTCCCATTGTTTTATTGCTGCATGCAAAGACAAGTGGAGGAAGAACTCAGGATGATATGGCCTATTCACCATTTCAGATACCCTCATTGTCTTTCTCTAGTGTTCCTAAAGATAAGATATTTGAATCTATACAGAGATTAACATGTGAAAACAAAAGAATTCTCTCTTTTTTTTATTTTTCTTTTTCGAATAGGAATTATTGGGTACCGGCTATTTAAGTACTGTACGTTTCCCCCTATCTTGCTATTTAAGTACGGGCTAAAAGCCTAGCTGGTCATGTTGATGTCATCTTTCAAATCCTCCTCTGAAGATTTTATATCACAAATGGTTTTTCAAAGGAATGTAAGTTGAATTTTTTAAGTTTTTAGCTTCTTCCTCTTCTCCTTTTTTTTCTTTTTTCCCAACAAATATTCCTCATTAAAAGTAGGTAGCCCAAAAGGCAAAAAAAACACTGATAAGATAAAGGGAATTAGAAAAAAATATCTACAAAAGCAAAGGGATCAATAAGAGAAGATCTGTGAACCACGATTATGATCGGAAACTGGTGTGTGTAGCGAGAGAGATCATGTACATATCCCTAAGGTGCAAGTACTAGCTTATCCATATGAACATGAAATTTAAAGTTAGTTTATGAAATCACAAAAGAGAAAAAAAAATAAATAAATAAAATAAAGATCTAAACCGTATAATTCAATTGTACCCGATAAAGAGAAAGCATGAGGTCTAATTATGAAAAAAAAGAAAAGAAAAAGCATAAGATCGAGGGAATTGGAGGAATAAATGATTGAAGAAGTGGTACGTGGGGCTTGCGAATTCATACAGCTTTCCTTTTGGAGAGAAGACAATAAGGGCAACCTCGGCATCGCAAAGAACTGATAGCTCAAATGCCTTCTTAAGCAGCCCATTTCGCCGCTTGCAGAAGGTAACTTGCCTGCTAATAGCATTCGCTATGCGCCTCATTTGAGTCTTTCCTCTCACCATTTCTCCACAGCTAGACAAGAGCAAAGAAGTCAACTTTATCTATTCGAAGGAATAATAAGCCATACAATTGGGCCAGTCTATTAAGGAATTTAAGGGTTTAGTTTCAAAGGGACGTTGAGAAAGTCTCTTACCAAATAGGCCATATACCCTGAAGAGTTTTTGAAGTAAAAGGTTTAGAGAACTGAAGCAATCTGAGATTTTTTAAAGCAAAACTAGGTAAGCCCCACCATTGCGTGGTTAAATTTTGTGATGGATTGATTTACAGAAACCCCACCCATATTAATTAGTTTAGTATTTAATGGGAGCGTGTCAACTTAAAGTGAATGCTAGGGGGAGACAGAAGAGAGTCAAGTGTTTGTGATTTGAAATTTTCATCAGATAGTTACAAAGCTCGTTTTTATACCAGCGTTTGTAAACAAAAAACAAAAGGTCTGGGTTCAGTTCATTCATTGAATCTCAACCAAGAACTTCCTTTTATCAAAGAAAGCTAACATTATTCCAAGCGTCGATTTACAAAATTTAATTTTTCATATTAAAATAAAATCAGAAATTTTATGAAATATTACAAACAGTGAGAGTTTTTGTGACCTTGCAATTGATTTATTCTCACTTAATTTCTTTTACCCTTTGTTTTAATAGAATGAAGAATGATAATGCGTTATAATTATAATTATTTTTATATATTAAAATTTATGAGATTTAATTAAAAAAATTAATTTAAATAAATTATTTATTTTGTAAATTAAGTAAATAAAAATTAATAAATTTCATTTTAAAATTAACACAAATAAATTTAGAAAAAAAAAAAAAAGAGAATTTCTTTCCTCATGTTTTATCCTCTTTTTTCTTTCTCTTAATTACAATGTTAGTCACACCCAAAAGCAACATAAACCCACCCTTCCTTATTCATCAATATGCTCACCATATCTATATATCTGTATATAGATATTCTCACCTTATAAAAGCTTCTCAAAACCCACCTATATCAAGAAACAAAATATGTCGCTATATATCTTACCATATTTAGAGGATGAAAACCACTCCTTTTGTTTACGTTAGTAAAAGCCTGGACAGAGATACCAAAAACAGAAAATATAGATCAAAATTTTGACCAGATTGGAGAGAAACTTGGTGGGCTTGGCCTGTTGCCTCCTAACTTTATTTCCTTTTCCGGTTGCTCTTACGGATTCTGATAAGGGCCTGTGTTTTTTATTGAAAGAGGAAATCGTAGGAAATAGGAGAAAATTGGGTTCTAAGGGCTGGTGGCTACGTAAAAGGCAGAAGATTCACAAGGAATATTGGCCAATTTCTAAGAGGGAGAGAGGTGGAGGGCATAAAATAGTACAATGCTGTCATCCTCCGTACGAGAACGGGGGAAGTGGGCCAATGAGGAAACGAAAACGCATCGAGGGTGTGTGCTCATCACCTTTTGTCCTCGTTAAAGCCGCCAGCCACTTTGGGTTCATTTCACATTTCAAGGTGGGGGCCACTACTGTCCCTACCCTGCTTTCTATCCTATTCGATGCTCTCTCCCCTCCTCCCTGTTCTGTGGTCAAACATACATTTACCTTGCTGACACCCCATGTTTCCCATTCATTGCATATGAATGCTATTCTCCTCTGACTCTACCCTCGGAGATAATTTTTTTTATTCGCTTGGGTTCTCTCACGAAGTAGATTTAAAGTACGACGGATAAATGTGACATATCATATCAAAAAGTGCCGATAACCACAATATAAAAAAGGAATTCACATATATTAATTACATATACTTCTGCTTGTTGTCCCTTCGGCGGGGTTTCAACAAAATTTTTATTGTACTCTATCAATGAGTAGCTTGCCTTTCATATTCGTTGTCTTGGGACTAACCAAGTCGTGGGATTGGAGTACGCTTTGGAAGTGGATACTGGAGGATTCTGGATTTTGCGCTGTGGGTTATCTTCTCGCAACTGCGAATATTCACAAATGCTCAGGCATCAATGTACGTATAGTAGCATTTCCACGTTCTCATGGCACTCGATGAGGTATCACCAGTTGTCCGCTTCCTCAAGAAGCGTATAGCCCACGCATGAGTTGTTCCCTTGGTGACACTCAATTCTAAAACATTTTTAACCCCAAGAAATTTCTTTCGTTATGATTAATCCCAACAATTAGCTGATTTATCTAATTATTCTTTGTACAAGCAAATACTTCGTTAGCGACAAACTTATCATCAACGTAGTTTAAAAGTCTCAAATTCAAATTATAGAAAAAAAGCGCAGAAATGTTTATTAAAAAAAAACAACTCGCAACCAAGTAAAATAATGCGAGTAAATTTTAGGGTTGTAAAATATATTTGCGGAATAAAGAACAAACGATGGTCTAATATCGGAGATGGGGAAAGCCTGCGTCTGCGTTATTTCCTAATAAATTAGATGACATTAGTATATACGTTTGGTAATTTTTGCTTTTTATTCTTTGCATGTTTTTTTTTTCTATTTTGTTTTTCTCGTGAGACTTTTACTATTCCACCATCAAAGATTTAATATGAATCTTGGAAAAAGATTTAATATGAATCTTGGAAAAGTCAAAATCATCCGAGAGTCACAGGAGTATTTATTAAATAACGTGGTCGTATATAGGCCATCCAATTCATTTTCCATGTGAGCCCCCAATCAAAAGGAACTTCACCTGTGACCATAATAGCCTGGACGGTACACAACGTGCACATGATGAATGTCGTCAGGGCATCAGGAAATGATTAGCAATACGCAAACACCTACCTTTTTCTTCCCCATTTACCATTTATTTTATTTTATTTGTCAAACCTTGGATGGTGCTCGAACAAGCGCTCCAAAGTGTGCCAACACGTTGCTTTCTTGTGTTTTAGTTTTTAACCTTTTTTTTTTTTCTATTTCCTGTGACAAATAAGTGCATAAGAAAAATTATAAAAACAAATATTCCATTTTTATCAGTAAAAGGAAGGATGCTGATGCATCATTTTGTTTTTCTTTCAATTTAGTGCAAGCAAACATGTTTCATTATGGATCAAACAATTTGGTTGAGGAGCCCCGTAGACCAGGTGATCTTGCCCCCATGGACATTGCCAAGAAGGTCGGTTGCTTCCTCTCACAAATTTGAGATTGCCACTTTGGCTATCTGCATAGGCTGCTCGTAAAGGATCATAGGCACATGGAACCAAGCTGACATCATTAAGGTGCGTTTTTGATCTGCTTGTGGACACTATGCTCCCGAGTATCAATTTGCATCATCCCTTTCCAAATGAATAAGCTTCAGTTTGGGGCTCATTAGGAATGTAAATTAAGGAGGAAGAAATTGAATTTATTAATAAAAGTGGTGATTTATATTAAGTTATAACTTAAAAAAATAATAATAATAAATAAAATAAAATATAAAAAATAATTAAAAATAAAAAATATTAAATTAAAATATTAATAAATTTAATATTTTTTATATTAAATTATTTTAATATCTTTTTAATATAATTATTTTGAATTAGATATAATTTATTATATTTATAAATATTTATAATTTTCTTATTAAGAATTTTTTTTACTCATTTTAAATCTTTTATTTTAAATTCAACATTTAAAAATACTTTTAAAATATAAATTTCTGATGAATTCTTAATAACAATGAGTCTATTATCAATATAAAATTATAAATAAATGAATAAGTAATCATTTAATTTCAGGAAATAAATATAACTGTCATACATACTCGTAAAATAACCATGACTCAATATAAAAAAAATCAAACCTCTTATATCACTATCTTGAAGACTATTTCAACTCATATAAAGATTTTTTCAACAAATAAATATGGTTTTCCTTATCTTCAATTTCAAAATCTTTGCCTATCTCATGTATATTTGCTCCTTAAACCCACTATGTAAGAAAGTTGTTTTAATATCAAGTTATTCTAACTTCAAATTATACATGGCCACCAAAATAAGTAAGACACACATCAAACTATATTTAACAATAGGTAAGAAAATATCATTAAAATCAACACTTTATACATGATTAAAGCTTTTTACAACCAAATATATATTATACCTTACATCTTTGACCCCTGGTATATCTTCGTTCTTTTTAAAGACCCATTTGTAAATAATGATTTTCTTTTTTGAAAGTAGTTTTACAAGAACTCATGTATCATTCTTGTTGACAAATTTTACTTTTTCATTCATTATAACTAACCACTTAGATGAGTTAACATCTAAAACTGCTTTTGAATATGTATATGGTTCACTATTTTCACTAGTTTCCCATATAACTAAAATAGTATAAGTAACATAATTGTTATATCTTTATGGCAATCAAATCTCTCTTCTTAGTTTGTCTTTGGCTATGGAATGATCCTTCTTTCTATCTTGAGAGGAATCAACAATATTTAATAAATTTGACTAAATAAGATAACTCTACTGTGTGTTATCTCGATTCACAACTTTAAACTCCACTTACTTGTGTGCATTATTACCTTTACCGACATTAAAAGAATGAGAAGACTCTTCTTTTGAATGTAACATAAAGGATTCATTGAATATAATATCGTTATTAATTATAAATTTTGGTGGATCAAGACATCACAAATAATACCCCTTTAATCTAGATACATGCCTAAGAAAAATGCATATTTTAGTTTTAAATTTTAATTTCCCATCATTTACATGCATATATGTAAGACATCTAAATTTTTTTAAATCAAAGTAATCAACAGGAGTACCTAACTAGATTTTATCTATAGTATTAAATTTTATAAATGTTGAAGGTGTATGATTAATGATATAACAAACTGTAAAAACTACATTTACCCAAAAGTTTTTTAACAAATCAACATTAGAAATCATATTACAAGTTCTCTCCAAAAGTGTTTTATTCATGTGCTCAGTAACACCATTTTGTTAAGAAGTCATTTGATTATGTGGTAACGAATAATATCTTCATTTTCACAAAATTCATTAAAATCACCTTCACAAAATTCTAAGTTATTATCTATCTTAAACTGCTTAATCTATTTCCCTGTTTACTTCTTAATCAAGGCTTTCCACTTCTTGAATGTTTGGAAAACATCATTCTTGTTCTTTAAAAAGTAAACCCAAATTTTCTTTGAATAATGATCAATAAAAGTTAACATGAACCTGAAACCACCTTTTGATAGAATGTGAGATGACCTCTAAAGATCTGAGTGAATATAATTCAAAATGCTTTTTGTCATGTGAATTGTTGGAGACTTAAAACTAACATACTTTTGTTTCCCAATGATGCAATGCTCACATAAGTCCGACTTCTCGGTTTGTTGTCCATATAGAAGGCCTCTTTCACTTAACATAATCAAACTCTTCTCGCTTATGTACCCTAATTGCATATGTCATAGATTTGTAATATTTGTATTTGAATTAGATGATATAAACATTGTAGTAGTACTTGTAATTATAGATCCCTATAAAATGTATAAATATCCAAACCTACTAGTTTTCATAACAATAAGAGTACCTTTATTGATTTTCAAAACTCCACCTTTATTGGTATACTTGTAACCAAGTGTCTTAAATGTTCCTAAAAAGATGAGATTTTTCTTTAATTCTAGAATGTGTTTGACTTGTGAAGTGTTCTCATTATACCATAATGAGTCTTGATTATAACTATACTAATTCCAATAATTTTGCAAATTACATTATTGCCCATTATAATCACTTTACTTTCAATAGATTTATAAGTGGAAAACCAATCCCTATTAGGACACATATGGTATGTGCAAGTCAAATCTAAGATTCATTCATTAACAGACCTTAATTTATCATTAATAAAAAAAGTAATTCCTTTTTTCTCATCTTCTACAACACTAATTTTAACTAACTCATTACTTTTATATTTATCTTTATCCTTGGCTTTCAACTTAAAACAATCAATTTTGATATGCTCTTTTCTTTTATATTAATTACACACCAAATTTTTATAGTTAGATTTAGATATAGGTTTAGATTTTTAACTGTCGACATCCCTCTTATCTCATCTGTCCTAAACAACTAAATTGTCAACTTGACTATTACTATTCTTCCAAGTTATATCCCTATCAATTTGTTCTTTTGACTTCAAAATAAATTTAATTTTTTTATAATAAATAGTCTTTTTTACCATAGAGAATTGTTTCTCTAAAATACTTAAATGATTGGGAGAAAAAATATATAATAATAATAAGGTTTGATCCTCATCATTAATATAAATATTTACATTACTCAAATCCATAAACAAATAATCAAATTTATTAAGATTTGACAATATAGATGATCCTTTAAGTATACGAAGCATAGAGAAACTCTCCTTTGAATAGAGTTTATTCTCCACTATTTTCTTCACATACAAAGCTTTTAATTTCCCTCACAAATACTTAGCTGTTACCTCAATACCTACTTCTCTTAAAACCTCATCAAAAAGATTCAAGATGATACTTAATTTAGCCTTTTAGTCAAGACCAATATATTCATTATTTAACTTTTTCTCCTTGCCTAGTAGTGCTATGTCGATACTATCTTGAACTATCATGACCTTTACCTTCATCTGTCATATTCCAATGTTGACACTATGATTAAGCTTCTTGAACTAATACTTAATTATTATCATGATAACTATTTTTCTAGTAAGCTGGTTTTTGATACTAGTTTGTTATGAAATAAACTCTAAATTATAACTCTTAAAGATAATAATAGAAAATAAATGAAGATAAAAGATCAAATTTATGTGATTTAATCAATTTAACTTACGTCTATAAGTGAAAGTAAGAGCAAAGATTACTAAATTGAAGAATATAAAAAACAAAAACCCCTTCTTGAGTCCAATTGACAAAATCTCAAATAATAGACTAAAAGCTCTCAGAGTTTTACTCCTTTTAATTATAAAACAAATTACTTTACTCCATATTTTTAAGGAAAAAAATCTGCCAACTTTACTCAATTTCTCAATATGGAATTTTAGCCACCACCTTAACAAAACTTTTTCATCTCAATCTCAAGCTTTTGCTTATCACCAAAGGTTTAAAAGGCTATAGATATTATGTAAAGGTTTACATCCAATTTAAGATTTAGGATGACAAGTGTCCTTGCCATGAAATTCTTTAATTTTTAACAAACTATTATCTATGCCTTAGCATTTTTTACTAGATTTAGTAGACCATATAATAAAGATAAGCTTTTAAAGGTGAAATATATTATCTTGTATTGGACAAAGTCTATAGTTGATTAGACCTTTCTTTTATGCCTTGAAATAAAAACTTTAATTGATGATTATATCTTTTTAAATCTCCTTAGAACATTAAGGGTAAAGTGGTTATGTTTAAAGTTAATGCTATTGATACAAATGGTGATAATGATGCCTTTCTCAATGGAATACTCAACAATTTAGTCATAAACCTAAACCTTTACAAAGTAAAAAGAGTACTAATTTTTCAAGTAGGTACAATTACTTGAATTATGTGCCAAAGAAGAAAATTCTTTGAAGATTGGTATCTGCTTTTATAACCAAATATCAATCATTAATTAGCTATTTTCAATATTCACTTATTGGTCATTGTAACATTTTGTTGCGTATATTATGCCTTTCCCTTATTTCCTATATTTCTATATAGTATATAATGATTGTAATACGTAATTTATAAGAGTAGGTAACTCTGTAATGATAAGCAATGTAAACCAAGATATAATTGTCCACAAATTTTTCTTTTCCAATTATGATTCATGGTGCTTTCTTCAACAAAAATCTATTTGCTTAGAGTATTGTTGCCCTTATTACTTCTTGTACAAGTGTAATACATTCAATTATGTGAGAAAATCACACACACACACACACACACACACACACACACACACACACACACACCAAATTTTGTTGTTAAATTAAAGGTGCTTGTTGATTGTACCCCTATTTTAAGGCATCAAATTTTATTCACACATATTTTAAATAATTATTTAAATTAAATTTTTTTATTTAAAGATAATTTTTTTGAATAACTTATTTTAAATTATGTAAAATATATAAATAATTTAAAATTTAAATAATAATATAATTTATTTGTACAGTAATTCAAATTATGTGTTTTTCATTCAAATATAATTATTTTTATTTATTCTAGAATTTTAAATAATTTTTTATTTAAATTACAAAAATTATATAAAAAAATTTTAAATTTGAATAATATTATAACTTATGTAAATAATTATTTAAAAAGAATTTTTTTATTTAAATTCGACTTATTTTTTCTTAAATTTTGAGTAATTTGATATTTAAATTATGTAAATTATGTAAAAAAAATAAAATAAAATTTAATAATAATATAATTTATTTGAATAATTATTTGAATCATAATCTTTTATTCAAAGATGACATTTTTTTTATTTATTCTTAAATTTTGAGTTACTTTTGATTTAAATTATGAAAATCATATAAAAAATATTAAATTTGAATAATATTATCATCTATGTAAACTGTTACTTAGAAAGAATTTTTTTTTTATTCAAATATAATATATTTTTACTTTTTCTTAAATTTTGAGTAATTTATTATTTAAATTATATAAATTACATACAAAAATTTAAAATTTAAATAATATTATTATTTATTTAAAAAGTTACTCAAATTAGAAATTTTTAATTTAAATTATTTATTTTTGAATTTTAAAAGACTTATTATTTAAATTATGAAAAATATGTAAAAAGAGTTCAAATTTAAATAACATCAAAATTTATTTAAACAATTATTTAATAAGAAATCATATAAATAATTACTCAAATTAGATAATTTTTTAATTCAAATTTGACTTATTTTACTTTAAGTAGTTTATTTTTAGACATTCAATAACATAAAAAAAAAAATCTATTTTACTCCCCTAAAATGAAATCAAATTAGATTTCCCTTAAATTAAAATACTTTAAGCAAAAATCATTTCTCAGTTCAAGATCTCAAAGTTAAATATTAAACTTTCAGTACCACAAACAAACCACAGTTAAAGTAAAATTACATTAAAAATCACTTGTTTTTTCATAGTTTAAGTACTTTAGCATGTGATAACAATTATAAACTCATTATTTTCTAGTTTCTTTACCTAAAAGACTATTTTGATTCTTCTGTTTTTGAAAATTTCTAATTTGACTCATCTAAAAAGTGAATTGAATTGATTTACTTTTATATGTAAGAAAAATAAAAAATTTAAGTGAGACCCAACTAAAATTAAAAAAAAAAATGTTGTTGATAATTATGAGTTTATTATACTAAAAAAGTAAATAAATATAACAAATACCTTTATTTTTATTACATTATTCAATTTGCAGAAAATGATAAGGGAGATATATATAATAGTCACCACTATGCAACTATTTTCCTTTTAGTTGTCTACTAACATATGTCATTCTTTTTAAGTTAAATCATATTAATTAACTCATCATGAGTGTAAAATTTTGATCCATAAATCAATATGTCTTACTTGCATATAATGTATCTTTTAACCTAACTATGCATCTATTTGATTTTCTCAAACATCTTTTCATACTTAACAAATAAGTCATGTAAACTAAAAGCACATGTACTTAAGAACTTTAACTATGTGCTTGTTAGGGACAACATAATGGCTACAATCTTTAGGGAAAAGTAATAATTATAATTATGTCTTATAGTGCTTTAGACTTATTTTGTTTCATCAATCATAATTTACCTTATCCTTTTAAAGTTTAAACTTGACACATTTCCTTATTATGTATCTATAGTCATACTTAATCCTTATTAGGATGATATAACTGGTTAACTAATAAATACATAAGGTAAATGTTTGACAACATAGTCTTCCTTCCATAGTTAAAGCTATTAGTGTCAATCCAAAAACATTCTTAGACATATCTAGAAGGTTGTATTTTTCATGATCATAAGTAACATGCTAAAGTAATAATCATTCAATTGACACCTTAAAATATAGTAAGAAGTAACCTAGGATAGATAGAGAGGGTCATTTTTTAAAAATTTCTTAACAACTACCTATATAGATCTTGGTTGAATTGTTATCAAGTATTTAACCTGAATTCTCCAAGTACATGCTCTTTAAAGTGCCAAAATGAGATTTTACAACTAGCTTTTTGTAAGTTATATGAATAGCAAACAATCCTAATGACTTTACTTTTTGTTTTAATGTTTAAGCCCTTATTTTAACTCTTTTAAGGTGGTCCATAATATTTACCATGATTTCTTTAAATTATTCCCTTTACTCAATTCATTTCATCTTTGCTCACTTTCCAAGCTATAAAGGTGATTGTTCTTATAAATGGGTTAATCTTAGCTTATATAAAATACCTTTGCATCAACATATTGAAAACTTATATATGTGTCACTCATTTGATTATTGTTGTACATCTATATTAGCACAAACACATTAAACCTTACATAAATTTATAAATCTTTATTTGAATTTCAAATACTTAATAAGAAATTTTTATTTTACACTATTATGTCTTTTATTGAGTTATACTTCAAGTTAATATAATTTGATTTAATATATTCCTTAAAACCTTTCAAATAGGTGTTACTTTACTAAAATTTTCATATAAAGACACTTTTAGTTTATGATAATTTTCAAGATTTCAAAGATCCTATTAAACAAATAGTATTACTTATTACAACAAAATACATGCAACAAATTTTGCCTCTATTTTCATAAATCTATACTTGTGTACTTCTTTTTTTTTCATATAATGCTCTCACCATTTAGTAAGCAAGCAAATTCATTTACCATTTTGTATTTAATCAAGTTATTATTCTCAGAAATAACTTAACACTACGTTAAGTGTAATTTCTCTCTTTATATTACTCTTAAGGACATAAAGAGTGAAGTTCCCAACTTCTCCCTAAGATCTACTAGTTCATGATACTGAGAATGGGGGGTTGAATCAGTATCACCACAATTGACAATTCGCAGGTAAGTGAACAACTTCAACCTCTTCTTAAAAGCAAACTCTTTCTCAGACTCGACTAAGGTAGATCTATTGTTACCTACTAATCACAATAGTCCCCAAAGTCACCTTTCAGACACCTTGCCTAGTAGACAATACAGATGTTCTTGTTTAGGTCTTCGTTAGATAATGGGTTGACTGATACTTTAACTGCATTCACAAGTCAATTCAAAACACAGAATGTAAAGCAAATTAAGGACACATGAGATTTACGTGGTTCCGTCAACATGACGTACATCCACGGTGGTAGGGACTCTCCCTTACCGAGACTATCCACTATACTTGAGAATTCAGGTTACAATGGATGTCTTTAATTCTCTGCTCCTTTCACTATTGCAATTACTAAGCAAGTACAATACAAAGAGTGTCACTTACTGTGTCTACCCTTCTTCTAACTTGTCTTGCCTTTGTTGAATTGAAAGGCTGCTCCACTGCCGCTTAGAAATTCACCGCAATGCTCTCTAACCTCTCTTGAAGAAGTCTGAAAATACGTTGAGTTCAATGCTTCGCCGAATTCCTTCTCTGCGTTGTCTCACATAATTCCTACTTTCACCGTTTTACGGTCTCACCCGTCTCCTTATCTCACGATCTCACTGTTCCACGGCTCGTCTGTCTGTTTCTCTCTCTCTCTTGTTGTCCAATCAGATTTCTCTCTCTTCTCGCCGGATTTCTCTCTCTTCCTGCCGGATTTGTCTCACTGTCTGCCGGATTTGTCACCGTCGACCGGATCCCAGTTATGCTGGATCTCTCACTGTCGACCGAATCTCCTTCTGTCAGATCTCTCACCGTCCCAGCTGGCTCTCTCTCACGCCGTCGCCGGATCTCCTCTGTCCCAGCCGGATCTCCTTCTGCTGTCGCCGGATCTCCTCTGTCCCAGCCGGATCTGTCACCGTCCCAGCCGGATCTCCTCTGTCCCAGCCGGATCTATCACCGTCCCAGCCGGATCTCCTTCTGCTGTTGCCGGATCTCCCCTGTTCTGGTTGTCTCCTCTTTCTCTCTCAACGGTTGTTCTTTGTTGCTGTCGGTATCTCTCTTTTCTATGGCCGTCTGGTTTCTTCTTCCGCCGGTCTATTTTCTTCATCCTGCCGTCCAGCCCCGTCTAGCCGTAACCGATTTTCTCTCCTGTCGGGTTTCTCTTCTTCTTCTGTCAAGATTACTGTTCACGACGGCTACTATTCACGAGGTTACTGTTCACGACGCTACTGTTCACTCGATTCGTCCGTCGGCTGCACTGTTTACTCTCTTCGTCCTTACCGGTGGTGTTCTTCCATGTAGGGTTTGGTGTTCTCTTTGATTGGTCGGTTGTCTAAGTTTTACTGAATGCTCAATATTGCCGACGCACCCTCTTCTTGCCGTGTATGCAATTGTGTTGGCCTTTCCCTAATTTTGTCTTCCAAGGTCTTTATATATCTCTTTCATGAAACCCTAATAGGGCTTACGTGGCGGATTTACATTCTTGCCCTTACGCGTGGATTTACCTTCTTACCCTTCCACGTGGCTTTACTTTCTTGCACACTTAAACCTAGTTGACAACAATTACAACCCATACAAGGCTGTGGGAACAACAATCTCCCTCTTTGTAATTGTTGGTAACACTTATAATAAAAGCCACTATGCAGTAGTTGAAACTCCCCCTAAATATGCACTCTCCTTTCTTACCAGCTCCCCCTGCACTGTTGCTTCTCTCCCCCTTTGCCAACCAATTACAAATTTGAAAAACTTACAAAGTAGAGATGGAGGATTTACCTGAACTTCAGGCTTGAGAAGGCATTTGCACAGATAGACTCAATCTGTGCTTTTCAAACAGCTTTTTATTAATGGGTCTTGCAACCAGCTCCCATGTATCATTCTTCTCAATTTGATCCAGCTCCTCATTGATAGCTTTGACCCAGGCTTGGTCTTGAATAGCCTCTTCAACAGATTTAGGTTCAACTTATAAGAGTAGAGTAGTAGCTCCCACCATTCTTCTTCTTGTTGTAACTCCTGTTGATGGGTCACCTATGATCTGATCTCCTCGATGAGCACTGGTCCATGTTTTCTTTGTCCTTCTTCCTTGCACCGTTTTAGTTGTAAGAGGATCTCTTTCTTCATCTTCAGACTCACTTTTCTCCGAGTCTAAACTTACTTCTTGTTCCTTTTCTTCAGGTTGGTCTGATTCTTCATTTACATTGAAGTCATCTTCTTCATTGTTCTCAGCTTCTTCATTCTGCATTGTTTTCCAGTTCTCATCTATTCTCACATCACTGGTAGTGATTACTTTCCCCAACTTATGTAGGAAAACTCTATAACCTTTTGTCTTTGCTGAGTATCCCACAAAGATGCCTTCATCAAACCTAGCGTTGAATTTTCCCAAGTTTTGCTCCTTGTTCTTCACAAAACATGGGCTGCCAAAGACTCTAAGATACTTGGCTGTTGTCTTCTTCCCACTCCATAGCTCATATGGAGTCTTATCAGTATTGGGCCTTAGTAGAACTCTGTTCAGTAGGTGCACGGCTGTAAATGTTGCTTCTGTCCAAAATCTTGTGTGAAGCTTGGATTCCAGTAGTATAGTTCTTGTCATTTCAACCACAGCTCTATTCTTCCTCTCTACCACCCCGTTCTGTTGAGGTGTTCTTGCTGCTGCCATTTGATGGTGAATTCCATGCTTCTCAAGGTAATCTTCAAAAGCTCCATTTGTGAATTCAGTGCCTTGATCTGACCTCAATACTTTGATCTTCTTTCCACTCTCATTTTCAGCCAATCTTTTGTATCTCTTGAAACATTTCAAAACTTCTGACTTGTATTTGAGGTGCATGATACAGGTCCTTCTGGAATAATCATCGACAAACAAGACGAAGTACCTCTCACCATTCAACCCTTTTGTTCTCATCGGCCCACACAAATCAGTATGCACAATGTCAAGCATTGCTTCAGAACTAAACTCTTTGGTCTTATACTACTTTCTGACATATTTTCCTTTAAAGCATGCTGAGCAAACATACTCTCTCTCTCTCCTGAGGTCGAGAATATCTCTGATTGCATGAATAGTGGTCAGCTTCCTCATGTTCTTCTGTGATAAGTGTCCGAGCCTCCTATGCCAGAGTTGATTTTCTTCTTCTTTGGTGAGTAAACAGCTGCTTGTCTTGTCTTCATCAATCACATATAAATTTCCAATTATTCTCTTCCCGGCTGCAACAGTATTACCTTCTTTACTCTTTACTTGGCAACCTGTTTTTGTGAATATTACCTTATGGTCTTCGTTGCATAACTGACTGACAGATGCTAAATTGTATCTGAGTCCTTCAATGTGCAGAACATCTTTCAGCTTTCCTCTTCCAATTTTTACTAACCCCCAACCATTGATGTTGAGTGAATCATCATTGCCAAACTTGACTCTGCCTTCTCTTGATTTGCTCAGCTTTGATAATTTACTCTTATCTCCCGTCATGTGTGAAGTGCATTCACTATCAAGAATCCACTGCTTATCCTTGCAGTCAGCTTTAAGTGCAATTTCAACTATATTAGCCACCTCCCTTTTAACTTTATATTCCTTCTTTTGAACTAGTTGGAAGATAGCTTTCTCCTTTTTCTCAGCTTTGATTGCACTGCTTGTTTTCACTGTGCCATTGAGTGCCTTCTCTTGCTCAGGGAGAAGTGTCATGCATCTCTTGGCATTATGGCCATCCTGCCCGCACCTTTCACACTGTTCCAAGTCTGCCAATATAGCAAACTTGTTCTTTGAAACCACTGGTTTGGGCTTCCACCAACAATCCTTGTCAGCGTGTCCTTGCCTTTTACAGTATGTGCAAGAACTCACGACAGGTGTTCTCTTCTGAATTCTGTATTGTCTCCCCCTGTATGCAACATCGTATTTTCTCAAGTTGGAGACATATACTGGCCTTCTCCACCAACAGTTACTCGCCTTATGACCCCAAACTCCACAATAAAGGCAATGACCTTGAAACTACCTCTTCTTGGGTCTAATCACAGCTTGTCTTCTTCTGTTCATCACTTGCTGTGTAGGCAAAATAGCTGGCTTCTTTACTTGTATGACTTCCATTTCAGTCACCTTCTTGTTTGCCACCCTAGGTTGCTTTTTTAGATCTTCTTTATTCTCAGCTATCTTCTTCTGAGTCACAACCTTCTCTTTTAACTTCTGTAGCATATTCTCATTTTCTTTAACCAATGCAGCCTTAGATTGCTGCACTTTCTCTACATTCTTCTCTCCTTTTCCAGAACTTGTTTCTCCTATCATTTTAAGCTTCTACAAGTTCTCTTTACTGCTTTTGAGTTGTTGTTGAAGTCTCAGAACTCTTTCTCCATTTCCTCAATTTTTGAAGCCCTTGAGCCAAGCTCTACTGTAAGGTCTTCACATATTTTGATCTGTTCCTCAAATCTTCTCTTCAAATCAATATGCTCAGCCCTTATTTCACCGTTTTGACTTTCAGCTTCCTCAGACTTTGCTTCAACTTGTTTTATATGGGCCTCCAACCTTCTTATGGTTTTGCCCCTTCTGATTATCTCCTTTGAAGCTACTTCCAGCTCAGCTTCAAGATCTGGCTCTTCTTTATCAACTTCCTCTTCTTCTTCAGAGGTTGAGCTACCACTTTGTGCTGATGCCATAAAAACATACTCATCTGATGAGTCTTCATCTTCCTCCTCATCAGCTTCTTTTATCTGACTCACATAACTCTTGAATGAACCTCTTATCTTCCTCTGTGGGTTAGCAATCTTCTTATTGGACTTCTTTGATTTGAATGATGATCTTCTCCATCTTGAATTCTACTCATCGTCACCATCCTTATCTTCATCATCAAGTTTCACTTTGCACTGAGAAGCAAAGTGTCCAGTCTGCCCACATCGATAACATCTCAAGGACAACTGTCCTTTTCCCTTCTTAGACCCCTTTTTGAGTTTCCTTGTGAAGTAAGCCAATACTTCACCTTCACTTTCTCCCTCATCATCATCATTATCCTCACTGGATGATTCTTCTTTTTCTTTTATCTTCAAGTGTTTCATAGTTTTGAAAGCTACCTCCTTTGATACCTTTGATGTTGAAGAGCTCTCAGTCGACTTTATTCTCATCTCATATGCAATGAGACTGCACTGAAGATCATGCAGAGACATAGAGTTAAGATCTCTACTCTCCTCTATGGCTGCCACCTTTGAAGCAAAACTCTCAGGCAAAATTCTCAGAATTTTCTTCACAATCGATGAGTCCTTCTTGTTCTTCCCATGACTTCTCAGGTCGTTTACAGCGTCAATAACCCTGGTGAAGAACTCTTGAACTGTCTCATTCTTCTGCATTATGAGAGATTCATATCTCTCCTTGAACACTTGAAGCTTAGCCTCCTTCATTCTGCCATCACCTTCATAGACTTTCTGCAATTTGTCGCATATCTCCTTGGTAGATTTGCAGTCCATAACTTTAACATACTCAGCATCTGTCAATGCTGAAATGATGACATTTGAGGCCTTCCCATTTATCTCAAACTGCCTTAACTCTTCTGGGGTTGGTTCTTTACCTTTTACTGGAGCCACAAAACCCTTCTGTATGCATTTCACCACATTCATGCCCATGGTTGCAAATACCACTTGCATTCTTGCTCTCTACATATGATAGTTGGTTCCGTTAAAGATTGGAACCTTCTTGCTGTAAGTGGTGCTAGTGCTGGTACCGGCTTCCATTTCTCAGTATGTTGAACAAGTCAAACTTCTAGATCCCTTCAAAGTAGTACACCAAGCTGTTAAGCTTCAAACTGGTGAACCTGTGCTCTGATACCAATTAAAGTTCCCGACTTCTCCCTAGGATCTACTAGTTCATGATACTGAGAGGGGCGGTGAATCAGTATCACCACAATTCGCAATTCGCAGGTAAGTAAACAACTTCAACCTCTTCTTAAAAGCAAACTCTTTCTCAGACTCGACTAAGGTAGATCTATTGCTACCTACTAATCACAATAGTCCCCAAAGTCACCTTTCAGACACCTTGCCTAGCAAACAATACGGATGTTCTTATTTAGGTCTTCGTTAGGTTATGCGTTGGCCGATACTTTAGCTGCATTCACAAGTCAATTCAAAACATAGAATGTAAAGCAAATTAAGGACACACGAGATTTATGTGATTCCGTCAACGTGACGTATATCCACGGTGGTAGGGACTCTCCCTTACCGAGACTATCCACTATACTTGAGAATTCAGGTTATAATGGATGTCTTTAATTCTCTGCTCCTTTCGCTATTGCAATTACTAAGCAAGTAC
Source organism: Rhizophora apiculata (assembly GCA_037832385.1). Lineage (NCBI taxonomy): Eukaryota > Viridiplantae > Streptophyta > Magnoliopsida > Malpighiales > Rhizophoraceae > Rhizophora > Rhizophora apiculata. The sequence goes on from CM075431.1 coordinate 3,086,846, forward strand.
AATACAAAGAGTATCACTTACTGTGTCTACCCTTCTTCTAACTTGTCTTGCCTCTATTAAATTGAAAGGTTGCTCCACTGCCGCTTAGAAGTTCACTGCAACGCTCTCTAACCTCTCTTGAAGAAGTCTGAAAATACGTTGAGTTTAATGCTTCGCCGAATTCCTTCTCTGCGTTGTCTCACACAATTCCTGCTTTCACCGTTTTATGGTCTCACCCATCTCCTTGTCTCACGATCTCACTGTTCCACAGCTCGTCTGTCCGTTTCTCTCTCTCTCTTGCTGTCCAGTCGGATTTCTCTCTCTTCTCGCCAGATTTCTCTCTCTTACCGCCGAATTTCTCTCTCTTCCTGCCGGATTTGTCTCACCGTCTGCCGGATTTGTCACCGTCGACCGGATCCCAATTCTACCGGATCTCCTTCTGTCGAATCTCTCACCGTCTCAGCCGGCTCTCTCTCACGCTGTCGCCGGATCTCCTCTGTCCCAGCCGGATCTCCTTCTGCTGTCGCCGGATCTCCCCTGTCCCAACCGGATCTCCTTCTGCTGTCGTCGGATCTCCTTCTGCTGTCGCCGGATCTCCTCTGTCCTAGCCGGATCTGTCACTGTCCCAGCCGGATCTCCTTCTGCTGTCGCCGGATCTCCTCTGTCCCAGCCGGATCTATCACCGTCCCAGCCGGATCTCATTCTGCTGTCGCCGGATCTCCTCTGTCCCAGCCGAATCTGTCACCGTCCCAACCGGATCTCCTTCTGCTGTTGCCGGATCTCCTCTGTTCCGGTTGTCTCCTCTTTCTCTCTCAACGGTTGTTCTTTGTTGCCGTCGGTATCTCTCTCTTCTATGGCCGTCTGGTTTCTTCTTCTGCCAGTCTACTTTTCTTCGTCCTGCCATCCAGCCCCGTCTAGCCATAACCGATTTTCTCTCCCGTCGGGTTTCTCTTCTTCTTCTGGCAAGATTACTGTTCACGACAGCTACTGTTCACGAGGTTACTATTCATGATGCTACTGTTCACTCGATTCGTCCGTCGGCTACATCGTTTACTCTCTTCGTCCTTGCCGGTGGTGTTCTTCCATGTAGGGTTTGGTGTTCTCTTTGATTGGTCAGTTATCTAAGTTTTACTGAATGCTCAATATTGCCGACGCACCCTCTTCTTGCCATGTATGCAATTGTGTTGGCCTTTCCCTATTTTTGTCTTCCAAGGTCTTTATATATCTCTTCCATGAAACCCTAATAGGGTTTACGTGGCGGATTTACATTCTTGCCCTTACGCGTAGATTTACCTTCTTACCCTTCCACGTAGCTTTACTTTCTTACACACTTAAACCTAGTTGACAACAATTACAACCCATATAAGACTGTGGGAACAACAAAGAGTATCTTACAACACCCCTTAAGAATTCTAATATCACATTGATTGAATTTCTGATGCAAATATGAAATTAAAACTTTTATTGACTTGAAAGTCCTTTGTACAACTTAAAAATGGAATACCTTTGCCATTTATAGTAATGAATTATGATACCAATACTATTTTTTTACTCGAAATAAAAAGTCAATATATACAATATAAAATTCAAATTCCTTGACTATGATAAGGAGAATCAATTGTATTACATTTTTTTAGTGAAATTATTTAATTTTTTTTTAAACAATCCATTAATTAAATAAGAACAATTATTTTTGTATCATTTATTATTGTCATTCTACCTTAAAGTAAAAGATAATTATTCTTCAATGATTTTGACTAATTTCTCTTACTCTCTAACCAGTCATTTATTGCAATATAAAGATATATAATTCAAAACTAAGAGTTCAAATGCTTCACATAAATATGGTGGTCATCATGGATTAATGAAAATTTATAAAATAAATTCACCTATTATAATTTCAATACCATACACTATTAAAATTTGAAATCTTTGCATTCTTGACATATTATAATAAACATTAACAAAAATTTTATTCATGTATATTTTAATTAGTTCTTTAAAAAGAAAAAAAAACAACTCTCTAGTATGTCTTATGTAATTTTAAATCTAAAAGTGTAACTATAGTAATAATTAAGCAATTTAAATATAAATTTTTGAGATTTATAAAATAATATGCCCTTTTATTAGACTTATCTTTTTCATCTTTAATAAACCTTATATCTTGGTATCTATCCAGTTGGCATATATATGAGAATCTACTTATTTTTTATTATTTTACACCCAAATACTAATCTAGCATGTCCTAATCATAATTAAAGTTTACTGACTTTTCATTTTATCACTATTTTTTATTTACAATAAATAGGACATGAAAGAGCATCTCAATTTAGTTTAGTCTTTAAATTGTCTTTACAAGTAGTCAATTCAGCATCCTTTTCAATTCTTAAATTTCTTAAGTGGGATCACTTTAAAGTTACATCCATGTAGTTGAATTTCCCAAGAACCAAATGTTCTTACTAACTTAAGTAGGATGAGATACTTGATCATATATCTTAACTTAATATTAAGTAAACTATTTAGTTTATAATCTTTTAATTCATCACAAATTAAAAGACTTATTTAATTACATTCTTATTAAAAAAATCATTCTTTTTAAAGATAACATCTCATAAGTCTAATTTACTCACATTTGCATATGTTTACTCATTAATGAATATGATGTTTTATAACAATATTCATTAGGTCCTCCAAGTTATATTTCTTATATTATAGGACACAAATTTCACTCTTTTGTGAAAAATTATGAACAACTATAACTCATCTTTAGAGCTATATAGCACATAAGTCATACTTCTTGGCTATCTTTTGCTTATAAAGTAAGCAATGATTAAATTCAAGGCACAAGGTCAAATACATAAGAGGCACTCAATTATGCATCTTATAATTATGATATTTGCAAGTTTCTTCCTTACATTATTGTTAACTTTAAAAATTTTACAACTTATTATTCTTTCTATTATAATCACATTTTATTACAAATTCTTTTTAAACATTACCTAATTTCCCTATTTTTATGTAAAACCTTATTGAAATACTCAAATGGATGCTCATGCATTTGGTCAATCTCCATTATTTAATTAAATTCTTTTTTTTTCTTATGGTTCTCAATTATACAAATTTTGTCTTAAAATATTATTTTACTTAAATTAATAAAAAATTAAATATTTAAAATAATTTATAAATATAATAATATAAGTTTAATAAACAAATATATATATCAAAATAAATTAATAAATTTATATTCATATTTAAAGTTTCAAATTATTTAATTGACAAATAATTTAAATAAAAAATATTTTAAAATATTTAATAATAAAAAAAAATTAAATAATTTATATTTTTTAAAAAAATAATTTAATTAAAATTTATAATTAAATTAAAATATTATAAATTAAAAAATAAAATAATAAAATATAATTTTTATAATAAATTATTTTAATTACTAAATATAATATTATAAAATGTTATTTATTTAGTATAAAATTTTTTTTATTTGTTTGTTATTTAAAAGCATACGTCACCTTGTTACAAATGTTTACACTTTTAATATGACATAATGTCACAAATGTTTATACCTTTAATATGACATAATATCATGCATTTTTCATAAGTATGTCATACATATTTAATATATTTATATAGAGAAATTATAATTTACCTTAATTTTAAGAAAATTTTTTTTTAAAATTATTTAATATTTAAAATATAAAATTATTTAAAATAAAATAAAAATAAAATAAATTAAAAAATATTTAATTTAAATATTTTTTTAAAAATAATTATTTTAATAAATTATAATATTATTTAAATTAATTTTTTTACTTAATTATTATAATTTAAATAATAAATTATTTAAAATTTAATTTTAAATAAAAATATTAAATTTAAATTAATAATATTTAAAATTTTTATATAATTTTTATAATTTAAATAATAAATTATTTAAAATTAAAAAAATTAAGTTTAAATAAAAAAATTTTATTTAAATAATTATTTAAATATATTTTAATATTATTTAAATTAAAATTATTTTATATGAGTTTTATAACTTACGTAAAAAGAACTTGAAAAAAAAACCCCTTCCTCATTTTGCAGATGTGTTTAAATGTCCGTGGGCGATGTTCATACAAAAATTTAGGCCTTAACACTGCTACATGGAGCTGCGATTATGAAGTCTCCATTCGAATTTTTCACAACAAAGATCCAAAACAAAAGCGAATGCATGAAAATATAAGGATAGATACCAATGTAAAAAACACAAAGGCATAATTTTTATACAAAATTTTGCTATTAAATTAAAACATTTCAAAAAAAATTTTCCTCCCTTCAAGACTTTAAAATTGAACAACTAATTTTTTAGTATCATAAATAATCTCTAATCAAAATATAATTATATTAGAAATTACTCATTTTTTTTAGTTCAGGTATATCAAGATACAAAAGTAATCATAGGCTCATTATTTTCTAACCATTCTGTCCCTTTTATTTTCATTACATTGTTCAAAGAGTCGTAGAAGAGATACAAAACTACTTCCTTCTAAGTGTCCACTGGTACATGTAATAGGTAATTCTTATTGAGTCAGACCAGATTAATTAACCCATCATGAACGTAAAACCCAAACCATAAATCACATGTATACACTGAAATGAACATAAAAAAAAGAGTCTGATATCTTCATACAGCATTAACCAAGACCATCAGTCAGTTTTGAGGTGGGAAGCGCTTTGCTCCTGTTTTTGGTGGTCCAATGAACAGTTCAGTCTCCACATCTGAAACTGGATTGCCTTCTGCATATGGCCTATTATCTCTCCAATGTTTTGATCCTTCCAATGGTGGCAGGCCGCACTGAAAAGTCTATGTGCAAGTTTCAATTTAGTGAGATTTTGTCAGCATTAAAAGCATGCACACACTCGTGCACCAGCACAAAAGACAAAAAAGAAAAAAAGTAAAATATCCAAAATGAAGAAAAAAAATTGAAGACTGTACTACGTGAAAATATGTTTTCAGATCTTACAACACTAAGGTCCCAGAAGTTGCTAGGATTCCAAATTCTGTGTCTTCCCTCTCCACAGAAACAGAGGGAGGAGGAGGAGGAGGATGTAAAAGACAAAGACCCAAAACAAATGACCTTGCAATATATTGACAGCCTGAAGTCATCAGTGACTTTCAAGTCACAATGCAGTGACGCTGATGTTACAACGGGACCAGCCATTGTATTTCCTCATTGGATGAGGTATCTAAGTCGAATGATGCACAACATTGGTAGACGTTGGATACAAGCAACAACGAAATTGAAAGGCAAACCTTCACATTTTCAGAAAGTCTTCCATTTTCAGCTGCCAGTGCTTTCTCCTGACATGTTACGGGCAATCAGGCACAGAAAGTTAGTGATCAAGCGACAGAGTAGATACAATAAAATGTTACCTTCAATTGCCAAGCAGTAAGTGAACATTAGAAAGCCTGCTCGATATAGGAAAACATGTTCTCTCATTGTACATCCTCGTAATAAAATTAGCTTACATATTTGATTTCTTACAGAAAGTTCTTAGAATCAAATGAAGTACTAGTTTTAACTGAAGCCTATGTCTAACCTTAGCTGTTAATTACCTTTTCTTTCAGTTGCTCAATGTGTTCTTTGAAGACCTGATTCTGCAAGCAAAAGGGAAATAATCACGTTAGCTATTCAGTTGGACAAGATATTAGGCAAAGACACAATGCCAAAAGGCGTAACAAACCTTTCTAACTCGAACGTTTCGCACGCTCCTCTCCAGCTGCTGCTCTATCTGGTGTAACTCTTCAGTGGTACATGATCCTAAATCTTCTCCAAAAAATTGCCTGAGATATTCTAAATATTAACTTTAAAATCCTTTACGATATTGATTCGAGAAAACAAAGAAGTTTTAATACTAGTTAGGTCTTCAAACCTTTTTGAAATTTCAAGAAGCCCAATTTTCTTCACCATGTCTACTGATTCAGCCTTCAATTGCTGCCATTTTGAATTGAAATGTACGGAAAAATAATTCAGTAATACAAGGTACCTTAGCAGCAAACAAGGGCCAAAATCAAAATAGAAAACAAAGTGTCAATACTTCCAACGTTGCAGGCATCTGGAAAATGGAGATCAATCAATGAAACGTTCACTTCATTGTTTAGCTAACCTGCATATTTTTTTCGCTTAGCTTCTGGCTGGTTTGATTATCTTTCTTGTGCCTCCTGTAATGTTCAGTTGTCTCCTGCAAGCTTAATACACGCAGCAAGCAATGAATAAGTTCCAGTATTTCTCAAAATTAGTGAGAACTTCTCCTAAAAGGTGGGCAGAAAAACATTAAAAAAAAAAAAGTTAATCCTTCGCAGACAGCAGCATTGGGTTCCAATGTAAAATGTAAGTGGCTACTGGCTAAGTGCAAACTACAATCTGAATGCAAGACTTGCCCTATGGGGTTTCTGCATTCAGCCACCAACTCATATTAGTTCTGGTAAAAACCAGACTTACGGAAAAGCACAAGCATGTCCAGCCTCAAAAACGTTGGGATTTTTTTCTCTTAAGCATTATTTGGCTTCATGTGGGAGTAGAACTACTCTCTTTGATCATTTGAGAGGGAAGGGCATTCTTGCCTTTTGCAGGATTTTTTTTGGGACACAGGTCTCTCCAACCTCCATTGTTCAGAAAGGCCAGTCTTGTGCCAATACTACCAACCAGAGTTAGCGGAGGTACAACTACTGAAAGCAACCAATAAGAAATAAATTATAAAGATAGAAAGAGATTGAGTTCATGCGGTACCAATAGCATACTAAAATATTCCAGACATTATTATGTTAATTTAATTGAATATATGAAATCAAGTATACATGTAAATGGAAATACCTTAATTAGCCATTACTCATTTATAAGAATAAAGGGAATGTGAATTCAAGAATTCCATAGGTTAACCTGCCTTAATTAGCCATTACTTATTTAGAGATAAAACCTACAACTTTGCATTGATATTTCCAGAACCGCACCTCAATCATTTCCCAAGGAATTTCATCAATTGGAATTGCGAAAAGAATAAGAACCCTTATGATCTTAGGTTAGATACAGTAAATGCTTTACTGTGCCAATAAGCATTCACAACGTCAGCATGAGATGAAGCACTGAGAATTTACAAAGGAAATGCCCTGCAAACTACATTAAGTGGTTTAATGGAAGTCATTCACCGTATGTGTGCGACTGGCAATAAGTTATTGGAATTTTTGTAAGCATTTACATTCCATAGCGAAAAATGATTTCCCACAACCCAGTCCTATGTCTCGGTTAAAGTTATAAGTGACATGAAAAAATAAAAGTTGAATCATAGGATTTTAAAAAAATCATAAATTCTATATACAAAATAAATGATAAATTTTATGATTTGTCAAAAGCAAGAGCTTTCCAATGAAAAATCCTTGGGTAAAATCCAGTCTAAGATCACATCTATTATTGCATCTTCAGTCCATATATATAGGTTTTATAACCTAGACTAGTCATGTATCCGTTCGAGTGGCTACAATATTTGGATATAAAATGTACCAAAAGAATACATAAACAAAAATTTAGATTGTCAATAATAAAAGATGAAGACTAAAATAATGACATAGTCCTATTATCAATTACTTTTAATCTATATTTGTAGAAATTGATGTTTTGATTGGAAGGCGTTGAAAATGATTGGAAGATGCAATATGTTCATAAAATTTTCTCCCATAGCCCAAACTTTTCCCATACTAAAAGTGAGAGAAAATATATGGAAGGAAAACAAAGTTGGGTGGGTACAATTGCATCCATCTTCTTACTTTGTCATAATAAATAAATATCAGTTGTACTTTTTGATAATTTTACCTCATTCTTCACATTTTCCCTTCATTATTTCTTCATTTCAATGTAACAATGGAAAATTTAGTTAGTAGTCCTCTCATTTTCTTACCTCATAATTTTTCTTTCCCCTCACCTTTTTACAAAAATAATGTCAAATTCTTCAATTTAGACATTAAGAATTATAATTTTTCAATTTATTTATAGTGTCTTTAACATAAATTTACAAAATTAGGTTTCTTTAAGTGCCTGTGTGCCTGCTGTGTGCCTGACCAAAAGATATAAAAGGATTGCATGACCATAAAGGCCAAGCATAAATAGAAAATCATAATTGTTGTTGTTGTGTTCCCGAGAAAACTTCCATGACCAAGGTCATGAAGATTGCAATGATCAAACATGTAACATTTGCAGTACTATAATATTGATATTCAAAGGGGGATGTTGGAACTTTTTTGAGATTGTAGAACAGAATGGTTAAAAATATGGTTATTTCAACGAGTTTTTATAATTATTTTAGTTACTAGATTCCATACTTTATATTTTCTTAAGAGATTTTATACAAGCATTAGCATTCCTACCATGTTTTCATATTCTAGTCATTACCTATCAAAACTATGTGACTGGTAAGAACATTCAAAAGCATCAGCTTTAACTTAAATTCTGGCCCAACATTCTTACCATAAAACATCAGCATCGGACTAAGTCATGAAAATTGGGAAAAACATAGATAGTTGGACACTGGCACTTCTAGTCATGATGTGTTTTACATTGTGACAATGTTAATATGACCAATTAGCAATCAAAACTTCCATCGATGAGTGAAACTAAAACCTTCCCATTGTTTTATTGCTGCATGCAAAAGCAAGTGTAGGAATAACTCAAGATGATATGGCCTATTCACCGTTTCGGATACCCTCATTGTCTTTCTCTAGTGTTCCTAAAAGTAAGATATTTGAATCTATATAGAGATTAATATGTGAAAACAAAAGAATTCTCCCTTTTTTTTTCAACGTACTTACAGTGTCGCGCTGTGAATTCATACATTTTCATTGTATGTTGCGTCCATTTTGCTCAAAGTTGGTTCAATTCCCTAATAAGTATACTTAAAAAATTTATTAAAATACTTACTATTGTCAATTACTGTCCTTTTCACCCTATCTTACTATTTAAGTAGCAGCTAAAAGGCCTAAGGTTGGCTGGTCACGGAGATGTCTTCTTTCAAATCCACCACTGAAGATTTTATAGCACAAATGGTTTTTCTAAGGAATGGAAGTTGAATTTTTTTAGATTTTAGCTTCTTCTTCTTCTCGCTTTTTTTTTTTCTTGCTTTTTGGGGATAAATATTCCCCATTAAAAGTAGGTAGCCCAAAAGGCAAAAAACACTAGTAAGATCAAGGGAATTACAACAAGAAGAGAAGATCTGTGAACTATGATTATGATCTGAAACTGGTGCGTGTATATAGAGAGAGATCATGTACATATCCTAAGGTGCAAGTACTAGCTTATCCGTATAAACATTAAATTTAAAGTTAATTTATAAAATCACAAAAGAGACAAAAAAAAAGATAAAGATCTAAGCCGTGTAATTCGATTGTCCCAGATGATTTGATAGGGAAAATTTAAAAAAAAAAAAAAAGGCACGAGATCGAGGGAATTAGCGGAGTAAATCAGTGAAAAAGTGGTACCTGGAGCTTGCGAATTCATACAGCTTTCCCTTTGCAGAGAAGATAATAAGGGCAACCTCGGCATCGCAAAGAACTGATAGCTCAAAAGCCTTCTTAAGCAGCCCATTTCGCCGCTTGGAGAAGGTAACTTGCCTGCTACTGGCATTCTCTATGCGCCTCATTTGAGTCTTTCCTCTCACCATTTCTCCACAGCTAGACAAAGGCAAAGAAGTCAACTTTATCCATTCGAAAGAATCTCAAGCCATAAAATTGAGACAGTTTGTGAAGGAATTAAAGGGTTTGGTTTCAAAGGGACGTTGAAGAAGTCTCTTACCAAATAGGCGATATACGCTGAAGAGTTTTCGAAGTAAAAGGTTAAGAGAACTGAAGCAATCTGAGATTTTTGAAAGCAAAACTAGGAGAGCCCCACCATTGCAGAGTTAAATTTTGTGATGGATTGATTTACAGAAACGCCAGCCCATATTAATTAGTTTAGTCCTTAATGTGGGAGTGTTAATGTGAGAGTGAATGCGAGGGGGAGACGGTCGGGAGTCAAATGTCTGTGATCTGAAATTTCAGCAGCAAAATGTTACAAAGCTCGGTTTTATACCAAATTTTGTAAAAAAATAAAAAAAAACTGAGTTCTGTTCATTCATTGAATCTCAACGCAACATTCAACTCAAGTAGAGTTACTTACCTACTGCTAACTCAAGAAAAGAAAAACAAAAAGGCGTTAGTTATTTGCTACTGACCAATCAATTAGAAACTTCCTTTTATCATAGAAAGCTAGTATTTAGAAATTTAATTTTGATATTAAAATAAAATCTAAAATAAAGTAGAGAGAGAGAGAGAGAAAAAATAAAGGAAAAAAATAAAAGTAATAAAATATAAAAATAAGAAAAATTTTTCCTTCTCTTTATGTTTGAGGAAGGATAATTTGTAAAAATAAGAAAAAAAAAGTTTAATTTTTTTGCTGGAAAAGAGTGAAGAGTGACAATATGCAGTAATTCTAATTATTTTCTTGGACTAAAATTTATAAGACTTAATTAAAAGAGTTAATTTGAGTAAATTACTCATTTTATGGATCAAGTAAAAAAAATTATTAACTCTCTTTTTAAAATTAACACAAATGAATTTAGTAAAGAAAGAGAATTTCTTTCCTCTTATTTTACCTCCCTTTTTTTCTCTTAACTACAATGTTAGTCGCAACACAAATCCACCTTTTCTTATTCATCAATAGGCTCACCATATCATTGAGATATTCTCACTTTATAAAAGCTTCTCAAAACCCACCTATATCAAGAAACAAAATATGTCCCTATAGATCGTACATGATGAAAACCACACCTTTTGCTTATTTTAATACAACCCAGGACAAAGACTACTAAAAACAGAAAATATAGATCAAAATTTTGATGAGATTAGAGAGGGGGTTGGCTATTTTCTGTTGCCTCCCTAACTTTATTTCCTTGTTCGGTTGCTTTTTCTGGGACTAGGAAATAGGAGAAACTTGCGTTCTAACGAGGGGTGGCTACGTAAAAGGCAAAAGATTTATGAGGAATATTGGCCAAATACTAGGGGAGAGAGAGGGAGAGAAAGAGGTGGAAGGCAAAAAATAGTACAACGCTGTCATCTTCCGTACAATAACGTGGGAAGGGAGCCAATGAGGAAGCGAAAACGCATCGAGGGTGTGTGCTCGTTACCTTTTCTCCTCGTTAAAGCCACCAACCAATTTGGGTTCATTTCACATTTCAAGTTTCACGTCGAAAGTGGGGGCCCACTACTGCACTGCCGATTTGAAGACATACATGTACATTGCTGACACCCCATGTTTCTCATTCATTGCATATGGATGCTATTCTCCCTTGACTTTTCCACCATAGATAATATTTTTTTATTCGATTGGGTGCTTTCACGAAGTTGATTCCCTTGACATATCATATCAAAAAGTGCTTATAACCACAATATAAAAAAGAATTCACGTATATTAATTAAATATACTTCTGCTTGGTGTCCCTTCCGTGGGGACTTTCAAAATTGTTATCGTATTCTATCAACAAGCAGCTTGCCAATTATCTCTTTCTCTCTAGATATATATATATTTTTTTTTTCGAAGTGACAATTCATATTGAAATTACAAAATTCGTTAAGAGTTGTTTTTTAGACCGAATAGGCAGTTGGTTGGCGCATAGAAAATAAATGCATTTGAACCCCGTAAATTAACCATAACAATATCCGACACAACCTTGCATTTCGAATTTTAATGTGCTTGTTGAACAAGAGCCAAGTGCTTTTTACCTTTCATATTCGTTGTCTTGGGACTAACCAAGTCGTGGGATTGGAGTACGCTTTGCAAGTGGATACCGGAGGATTCTGGATTTTGCGCTTTGGGTTATCTTCCGACAACTGCAAATATTCACAAATGCTCAAGCATCAATGTACGTCTATTCGCATTTCCATGTTTTCATGGCACTCCATGAGGTATCACCAGTTGTCCGCTCCCTCCAAGAAGTGTCTAGGCCACACATGATTTGTTCCTTTAAGTGACAATCAATTCTAAACCCTAAGAAATTTCTTTCGTTATAATTAATCCCAGAATTAACAGATTTATCTATTTATTCTTTATACAAGTAAATACTTCATTAGCAAAAAAACTTATAAATTTAGTTTAAAAGTCTCGAATTCAAATTATGAAAGAAAGTGCAAAAATATTTATCAAAAATGAAAATATGAAAAAAAAAAAAAAAAACGCTCACAACCGAAAAAATAATGCAAGTAAATTTTAGAGCAGTAAAATATATTTGTGGAATAAATAACAAACGATCCGTTGCTAAGGTCTAATTTGGGAGATGGGGAAAAGCCTGCGTCTGCGTTCTTTCCTAATAAATTGGATGACATTAGCATATATGTTGGTGATTTTTGCTTTTTATTTTCTGATTCATTTCATGTTTTTTTTATTTTGTTTTTCTCGTGAGACTTTTACTATTCCACCGTCAAAGATTTAATATGAGTCTTGGAAAAGTCAAAATCATCCAATAATCACATGAGTATTTATTCGTGGTCGTATATAGGCCATCCAATTCATTTTCCGCATGAGCCCCCAATTAAAAGGAACTTCACCTGTCACCGTAATTGCCTGGACGGTACGCAAAGTTCACATGATGAATGTGTTCAGAGCATCAGGAAATGCTTAGCAATACGCAAACACTCAACTTTTTCTTCCCCATTTACCATTTATTTTATTTTTTTTCAATTTATTTTATTTTTTCATCAGAACTGGGATGGTGCTTCAACAAACGCTCCGAAGAATGCCAACACGTTATTTTCTTGTGTTTTAGTTTTTAACCTTTTGTTTTTTTTTTTTTTAAATTTTTTAATAATAAATAAATATATAAAAATTATAAAAATATTATAATTTTATTAATATAATAAAATAATAAAATAATTTACATAATAATAATAAAATATATATACAATATAAATAATATATTTTTATATAAAAATAAATATTTAAATTTATTAAAATAATAAAATTTAAATTAAATTTAATTAAATTTTTATTATAATAAATTTATAATTTAAATTAAAATTAATATCTATTTTTAATTTTAATTAAATGATATTTTTAATTATAAAATTTATTTTAATTTAATAAATATTTTATTTTTTAATAATTTTACGAATATATTAATCATTTAATTTTTAAATTTATAATATATAAATTTAATCTCTTTTTTATCAATTTAATCTTTTAAAAAATGAAAACGAGTATCAATATAATTATTCTTTTCATATATTATTAAATTTTTAACCAAATTAATTATAAAAATATTATCAACAAATATTTTTGTGAAAACTTTAATTGAAACATATATTTCATTTAATAAATTATAAAATCAAATAGTTTGATAACTACTTGAAATTGCAACTATATACCCTACTTCATAAGTTGAAAATATAATAATAAATTATTTTTTAAATAACCACGAACAAATAGTAGTTTTAAAGTTGAAATAATATCGAGAAATATTTATACAATCATCTATATCTCCACCTTAATTACTATCAGAATACTCTATAAGAGTACAATTTTTAAATCATAAATAAAATAAACCATGATCATAAGTTCTTTTAATATAATACATAATATTTTTAGCAACATTCATATAAGGTTGGAGGGGAGATATTAGAAATTTTATTGATCAAACTAACTCCATAAGATATATCAGACCTTATGCATGTCAAATGTCTAAAACTCTCAACAATTTGTTTGAAAAGTGTAAAATCAACAAGTGCTTTATTTTTCTTTAGATAATCTAGTACCAACTTCTATAAAAATTCTCATAATATTGTAATTATACATTTGAAATTTCTTTAATAACTTGGTAGCGTATCTCTTTTGATAATTAAAAATTCTATCATTTCCTTGAGTCATTTTGTTTTAAGAAAATAAGACATTAAACCCAAATTTGTCATCTCAAATTCATGCATCATTAACTTCTTAAAGTCTTCAATCATTTTAAGATTATTGTTTGTAAAGATCAAATCATCTACATATAGATACACCAATAACATATCACTAGAATCATTGGTTTTCACATATAAGGCATGCATAAAAGGATACTTTCAAAAATTATTTTCTTAGAATAAGGAATCAATGCATTTGTTCCAAACTCTAAGGACTTATTTTAGGCCACACAGTGCTTTATTCAACTTATACACCTTCTCTTCACTTCCTTTCTTCATAAAGTCTAGTGGTTGCTTAACAAACACTTTTTCTTTAAGAAGATGATTGAAAAAAGCTAATTTCACATCCATCTGATGAAATTTCAAATAATTCTGCATAGCCAAAGCAATTATAAGTCTGATAGTTTCCATTCGAGTAACAAGAGAGAATACCTTGTGATAATTATGGTTAGGTCATTGTTTAAATCCATTTGCAACCAATTTTGCTTTTATATTTCTTCACTTTTAATTAAACTTCTTTTTAGCCTTGAAGATTCACTTCACATCAATAACTTTATATTCTTATGGAATAATGGTAAGCTCCCATGTATTCAATTGCCTTAATTTTTTCATTCATGACATTCACTCATTTTGTATCTTGAATTACCTCATCAAATGACATTAGTTCACAATTTGCAAACATGGAAAAATGCACTAAATCCTCCTCATCATTAATAATATTATTAGAAATTACCTTATAACCTTGCATTTTAACTAATTATTGGCAATTTCTCCTTGGTCTTCCATTTTCTTGTAAGCTTATGGTGTAGACTTCTATGCACCAACTAATGAGACTTCCCCATGTATAATGAGGATGGTAGCTTGAGTTTCCTTTTCTTCTAAAATAGCAATTGGATGTCTCTAAGAGTTATTTTGCTCCTTAACATCAAAGTTTGAAGCTTTATTTTCAACAAAAGTCATATCTCTACTCACAATTACCTTTTTTGTCATAAAATTGAATAACTTATATCTTTCCTTTATGTAGCCAAGAAAAATTGTCTTCACTCCTCAATCATCTAACTATTTCCTTATGTCTGCTAAAACGTGAGTATAAGCAATAAAACCAAACACCTTAAAATGCCTTAAATTAGGCTTAAAACTACTCCATGCTTCTTCAAGAGTGACATTTTAAATACTTATGTTGGAAATATATTTAACAAGTAAACATAAAACAACATTTGCCCAAAATGGATTAGTAACTTCCTTGGCCTTTAACAAGTTTCTCACCATATTTATGATTAATTTGTTCTTTCTTTCAGCAACTCCATTATGTTTTAGGGTATATGGAATTATGATTTCATGCTTTATTTCTTGTGCTTCACAGTATTCCTTAAACTCATTAGAAATATACTCATAACCTCCATCGGTTCTCAAAATTTTAATATGATACCCACTTTGTCTTTCAATATAAGCCTTAAATTTCTTAAAACAATCAAAAACCTTATACTTTCTTTGCATGCAATAAACACATGTCCTTCTTGTAAAATCATCATTGAAGGTAAAAACATATCTATTGTTAGTATGTGATAAAACACTCATTAGGCCACAAACATCAGAGTGGATAAGTTGGAGTGGTTGTCTTGCACGTCAATTCCTTATCATAAAGGGTTGTTTGCTCTGTTTTGCAAGAATATATGCTTCATAAATTTGATTAGGATGATGTATCATAAGGAAGCCTGTCACCATGTTTTCTTGTGCAAGCAACTTTAAATTGTGAAATTTTAGATGGCCAAAATGAAAATGCCATAACTAAGGCTCATTTTTGATAATAACATTAAGACAAGTATAAATATTAGTGACAATATCAACTTAAAACATTTGATTCTTCATTAAAAGAAATTTAAGAATGAGTATACCTCTTTCATCTAGAATTGAGAGATAATTATTACATAATTGTATGTTATACTTCTTTTCAAGTAATTGGCCCAAATTGAGTAAGTTGCTCTTCATATCTAATACATAAAATATATCTAAGATGTAATTATAATCTTTATTCTTTAACTTGATGAGAATTTGCCCTTTTCCCATTACTGGAACACTGCTATCATCAACAAACTTGATTGTTGAATTGACTCATCAAGATCAATAAAAAGCTTTTTTTTTTTACACATATAATTGGTACACCTAGTGTCAAAAAAGCAAGTATTGTAATTTGGTTCTTTAGTAGTAATAGTAACCATCATAAGTGTTTTATTTCCACCATTTAAATCTCCTTCTTATGCATAATAAGTTGTTTAATTATGCTTTTAAGACCTATACTCACTAGTATAATGAATATACTTGTAATATGAGTAACACTCAATATAAGACTTGTCATACCTTCCTTTACTATAACCTTTTCCTTCACCTCAACTTTGACCTCTATACGTCTAGTTTGATCCCCTTTAGGCATGGTATTGATTGTCACCATCTCCATAGTTGTTATAGTAATCTCTTTGACCTTTATTATTGTAATAATTATTACCACGTCCTTATCCTCTACCACAAGAAGAACGTTGCTTTTACTTCAATTGATCACTCTAATTGCTTTTGGTAGGAGTTTAACTTTGAAAAGCTTGCTTTATTGGCTTCTTAGTGTGCTTCTCATTGATACATTGTTCATAAGCTTGCAACATGCCTATTAGTATATTAACTGACATCTTGGACAAATCATGTGCTTCTTTTATAACTACCACGATATGCTTATGCTACAATGTGAGTGTTTGTAAGATTTTTGCAACTTTCACCTAATCATTTAATTGCTCTCCATAGATTCTCATTTGATTTGTTAAGGTAAGAATTCTATTTATATAAACTAAAACTAGTTTTGAAACTTTCATCTACAAAACCTTAAACTAACATAGTAAGTTTGAAGTTTCACCTTTTTAACTATGTTTACACTTTAGAATGACGTCATCATGATATCCCATGTCTACTTTGATAAGGTTGCTTTTGCAATCTTCTAAAAAATTTCATTCTTTACCCCTTAATGCATGAAATATGATGCATGTTTATCCTTCTTTTGTAACATTTAGTGAGCAACTTTTTGTGTTTTTGTGGCATTTACTATGAGTTTTGTAACTTCATTCTCCGTAATACTTAGCAATTCGTTATAATCAAATAAAACTTTTATCTGCACACACCATTAGTTATAATTTTTTCATCCAAAACGGGAATTAAAATAGGGATTGTGCCATTTATATTAAAATTCATGATTTTTTTAATTTGACCCCCAAACTTTTGTTATTTGCAATATGCTCCAAAACTTTTGTTATTTACAATTTAATCCCTTAACTTTTATTATTTCTATGTAGACCCTACACTTTTTTTATTTCTAATCAAAGCCCTTTACATTGACAGAAGGAGAAGTAAGATTTTTCAATGAGATAATGGTGTGTCAATGAGTTGAAGCTGTAGAGTTGTGACCTTTTTAGAATTTTGTAGATTTACGACATTTGGAGTTTCTCTAAGGCATGTGGTGGTTGGTGAACTTCTATGGTTTCTATGACTTTTGTAACTTTAACAACTTTTGTAGTAGTTTCAGCAACTTTTGTAGCATTTTTGACAACTTTTGTAGTAAAACTGACAATACTTATATGTTTTCTCTCGATTTAAATTAAGAATACTCACTCTAATACTAACTCTCAAATTAAATAAGCTATGATATCACTAATAGAAAAGTATAGGAATACTGTAACTTTATTAATATGATAAAATCACCACACATAATAATTGAGAATCACACACACATAATATAGATAACGTGTCTTTATATAAAAACAAATACTTAAATCTACCTATATAGTCAAAGTCAAATTGAATTCAACTACACTTCAATCATAATAAACTTATAATCTGGATTAACAGCAACACTTGGATCATTGTCTGTGTCTTAAACAAACTCTCAATGGTGCCCTATGGTTTTCATATAGAGTAAGAAAAAATCTTTTCAAGCTGTCCTTCGATGATTTATGATTATATATTTTAAGTTGATGACCATCCTAAGTCTTAAAAAGGAGAACCTATCTTTGAAAAAATAGATCTATTTAACAAAATAATAATAATAATAAAGGAAAAGGAGCACAACAATTCAGTACCTTTCAAAGGTTTTAAGATGGATAGAGTTAGTAGCCATAAGCCTGAACAGAAAATGTTTTCCAATCTGCCCATAGTGCAACCTAATGTTTGGTAAGTGGACCAAGTTTTATATTTCCTAAAACATCAGACAACCCACCCAATCTACCATGTCCATACTTTGCACAACACAATGTTCTTTTACCCACCCCTACCCCATTACCCCCTTACCCATCAAAAATTGTAATGTGTACAACATGGAGTAACACTTCTCTTTCTATAATCCTTTCAATCGCACGATTTGAATAAGATTTAAACTTTAAGTCTTAAAAAGGAAAAAATACCAAGAAACTTTGTCAACTTAAGCCTATTTATGCATTCTAAGAATGCATTTGATAGGCAAGCCAGATAATATAAGATGAAATAATATAAAAATTTTAATATAAGATAAATTAAAATAATAATTTATATTATGTTTGAATGGTATAAAATATGACAAAATAGTTATTCTATCTCATATTAGGATGATATAAGACATTATGGTATAATATATCAAAATGGCTTTTTTATCCTTTAAAATAATTTAGTTATTGTTAATTTTAACCCATTTTGTTAGGTTGGTGGATAAAGTCTTCTATCGACACATTGAGTAAAACTAACTGACTTTTTTCTCTATAAATAAGGAGTAATATATTTTATTTTATTACTGTAGTGTTAAAACTCTAAGAATCATTAATCCATTATTTGAGCTTTTGTTAATTAAGGTTTAGAAGAGTTTTTTTTTGTTTTTTTGTATTCTCTATTTATTAATATTTGCTTCTACTTACACTTATGGATGTAAGTTAAATGTAAAAAACCATATAAATTTGGTGTCCTTTGTCTTTAAAGGCTATAACTTGGAGTTTATTACCTAACAAACTAGTATAAGAGCTAGGTTCACCGGGAAAATAACCATTATGACAATAATTAAGTATTTTTTTCAAGAAGTTCAATCTAAATGTCAACTTCGGAATGTGGCAACTAAAGATGAAGGTCAACATGACCTCGACATATTACTACTAGGGAATGAGAAAAAGTTAAGGAAGATGTCAGATGAAGAGTATGCCAGTCTTCAAAAAAAGGTCATATTTAGTATCATCTTAGATCTTTCTAATAAGGTTTTAAGAGAAATAGCTATTAAAGTAATTGCTAACAATTTATGGGAGAAATAAAGATTCTGTATATGAAGAAAATAGTAGAAAATAAGTTTTATTTAAATTAGAGTTTGTATATATTTCATATTCCTAAATGATCATTTATATTGTCACATATTAATGAATTTGATTCTTTACTTATGGATTTAAGTAATATAGATTTTTATATTGAGGATAAGGATTAAGCTCTATTATTATTGTATTCTCATCCTTAGTCATTTAAACATTTCAAAAAAATAATAATTTATGGTAAAAAGATAATTTTTTATAAAAAAATTAAGTTTATTTTAAAGTCAATAGACCAAATCGACAGGAATATAACTAGGGAGAGTAGTATTAGTCAAATTGATAGTTTAATACTTTAAAGCAAATCAAATAAGATGGATGTAGATAGTTATATATCTAAATCTAAATATAAAAGTTTAGTATACAGTTATTATAAAGAAAAGGTATATCAAAATTGATTGTTTTAAGCTCAAAGATAAAGAAAAAGACAAGGATAAGAACAAAGATAATGAGTCAGTTTAAACTAGTATTATAAAATATGAGAGTAAAGGAATTATTTCTTTGTTAATGATAAATTAAGGTCTACCAATTAATTAATCTTAAATTTTGGTTGTATGTATTATATATGATCTAATAAGGATTGGTTTTTCACCTATGAATTTATTAAAAATGGAGTTGTTATGATTGTTGGGATTGTTACGATTAAAATTAAGACTTATGATAATGTTATAAGAACACTTACATAGGTTAGTCATGTTTTATAATTGAAAAAAAATCTCATCTCATTAATAACACTTAAGAGTCTTAGTTATAGTTATGAAGCTTTAAAAGTCAATAAAGGTGCTCTTGTTATCATTAAAGCTTATAGGTCTAGAAATTTGTACATTGCATAGGAATTTATAGTTATGGGTATTATTGTAATCTATACATTAAATAATTCAAAGGCATATATTACAAAGTTATGGCAAATACAATTGGGGCACATGAATGAGAAAGGTCTATCTGTGTTGAGTGAAAGAAACCTTTTATATGAACAATGTATTGGGAAGTTGGACTTTTATAAGCATTTCATCTTTATAAAGTAGATGCATGTCAATTTCAAGTCTCTAACAATTTACAAAATAAAAGACACTTTAGATTATATTCACTCAGATCTTTTGGGGTTATTCCACATTTTGTCAAAAGGTAGTATTAGATACATATTGACTTTCATTAATGATTATTTAAGGAATGTTAGGGTTTTCTTTCTAAAGCATAAGAGCAATGGTTTCCACACATTCAAGAAGTGGAAAGCCTTAATTGAGAAGTAAACAAGGAAGTAGATTAAATAGCTTAAGATAGATAATGGTTTGGAATTTTGTGAAAATGAAGGCATTATTCATCATCATACATTTAGGATAACCCCTTAGCAAAATGGTGTTTCTGAATACATGAATATAATTCTTTTAAAGAGTGCTTGTTGCATGATTTCTAATACTATTTGTCAAGAGACTTTTGGGTAAAAACAATCTTTATGACTTATTATATAATTAATCATGTAATTTTAACATTTATAAAGTTTAAGACTCCAAAGTAAGTCTAGTCAGGTACTCCTACTAATTATTTTAATTTTAAAATATTTGGATGTTTTGCATATATGCATGTTAATAATGGGAAATTGAAACCTAGAGCTAAAATGTGCACTTTCCTTGGGCATGCATATAGAGTGAAGGGGTATCATTTGTAGTGTCTTGATTCGCCAAAATTTATGATTAGCAAAGATGTTACTTTTACTGAATCCTTTATGTTACATTTGAAAGGAGTCTTTTAGTCCTTTTGACGCAAATAAAGGTGACAGTGCACATAAGCATAAGAAGTTTAAAGTTATTGATTGAGATGCTACACAATAGAGTTTTTACATTCAATCAGATCCATCAGATATTGCAAATTCCTTTAAAGATAGAGAGGATGATTATTCCATAGCTAAAGATAGACCAAAAAGAGAGATTTAACAAACACAAGATATAAAAACTATGTTACTTATGCCTTTTTAGTTGCATAGGAAACTAGTGAAGATGGCAAATCATCTACATATTTAAAAGTAGTTTCAAGTGTTGACTTACCTAGGTGGTTTGCTATGATGAATGAAGAAATAAAATCTCTTCACAAGAATGACACATAGGTTCTTATAAAGTTGCCTTCAAAAAAGAGAATCATTGGTTATAAATAGGTGTTAAAAAAGAAAAAAAGTATACCAAAGGTCGAAGATGCAAGGTATAAGGCATGTTTAGCTGTAAAAGGTTTTAGTCAAGTACAAGGTGTTGACTTTAATGATATTTTCTCACTACTTGTTAAATATAGTTTGATACGTGTCTTGCTTGCTTTTGTAGTCATGTATGATTTAAAGTCAGACCAACTCAATGTTAAAACAACTTTCTTATATAGTGAGTTTGAGGAACAAATATACATAAGGTAACCCTAACGTTTTGAAATTAAAGGTATGAAAGACCATGTTTGTTTGTTAAAAAAAAAAAAAAATCCTTGTATAGGTTAATGCAATCTCTAAGACAGTGGTATAAATGGTTTGATTCCATTTTACTGGGTCATGGTTATTCCAGGAGTATGTATGATAGTCGTGTTTATTTTTAAAATTTAGATAATAATTTGTTTATTTATTTGTTATTTTATGTCGATAACATGCTCATTATTGTTAAGAATTCATTAGAAATTCATACTTTGAAGGTATTTTTGAATAGTGAATTTAAAATAAAAGACTTAGGAGTAATAAATAAGATCTTTGGTATGGAAATTAAAAAGAATCATGAAGGTGGTAAGTTATATCTAATTTAGAAGAATTAGGTTGAGAAGATCTTGAAATGATTTGGCATGAAAAATGTCAAATCTATTAGTACTCTCATTGCTAGTTATTTCAAGTTTTTAGCCACTTAGTCACCAAAGTCAAATAAAGAGAAGAGGTATATGGAAAGAGTTCCATATTGAAATGCAGTCGTTGGTCTTAAGTATGCGATGGTTTGCACATATCTAGATATTTCACAAGTAGTTATTGTGGTTAACAAATATATATCTTCTCTAGGCAAATTACATTGGTAGGTTATGAAATGGATTTTTAGATACTTGCGAAATATTTCAAACATATGTTTGGAGTTGGTAAAAATTCAGGTGTATTGGTTAGTTTTGTGAATTCCAACTAATCTGCTGATCTTAATAAAAAAAATATCTCTTATAGGCTATATATTTTGTATTGATGGTTATGCTCTTACTTAGAAAGCTATTTTGCAACATATTGTTTTATCTACTACTGAAGTAAAATACATGTCAATGATTGAGGTTATCAAAGAAGCCTAATGGTTGAAAAATTCTTATGGTGAACTTAGTTTATGTCAAGATATTATTACCATTCATTGTGACAGTCAAAGTACAATGAATTTGACTAAGAATCAAATGTATCATGAGAGAATGAAGTATATTGATATAAGATATCACTTCATTTCCAAGACAATTGCCGATAAAAAGGTTTTAGTTTAGAAAATTATTACTGGAAATAATCTTGCATATATGTTTATGAAGACTCTTTCAATTGATAAGTTTAAGCAATGCTTCGATTTAATTAGTGTGGTATGATGATTTGGGAGTTTATGGAAAAAGTGAAGTATTATTACTATATTTGCATGTAAGACTTGAGTTAGGGTGGAAGTTTGTTAGTTGATTTTTTTTTTTTTTTATAAATAAGGAGTAATGTAATTTATTTTATTATTTAGAGGTTAAAATTTTAAAAGTCTTTAGTCCATTATTTTAGTTTCTGTCAATTGTGCTTTAAAAGAGTTTTTTTATTTTTTATTTTTCATTTTAGTAATATTTGTTTTCATTTTGTCTCGTAGACATAGGTCAAAATTTTTAAATTACATAAATTTGATATCTTTTATTTTTAGTTATTCTTTCTTATATTTTAATAAGAATTATAATTTAAAATTTATTTCATGACACATTTTTATTATAAATAATTAAATTTAAACAAAAAAAATTATTTTATTTTATTTTAGATGAACTATAAACTATTTACTCCCCTTGGTGCCGGAGTCTCGCTAATGACAGGGTTGGGAAGTTGTCGGCTATTATCTATCATCGTTCACCAACAAAAACCCCTACTTAACAACTAAATAAAAAAAGTTTCATTGCTTAACAAGTACATCTCTATGGCAGAATCTACATTCCAACGTGTTACCTTCCTTTTATTATTTTTAGAATTCTAGGTTGCACTTTGTGGTCTAAGAATCGGAGCCCTAATCAATGAGGTAACTAGTTTGAAGATAATCATGAACATGTTGAGATGATCACTCTCCATGTTTAAGTATAGTGATTTAAATAGTGGTGATAATGATATTAATGATGGTTATGATTTTGTTGAAGATGAAGTCGTTATATTTTAATGGTTAAGAAGGTGAGTAGAATCATAAATCTTTATTTTTTTCAATATACCAATCATTGAAAACTCATTTTCAATTTTTTGTCAGCAATGGGTCATTCCCATGATAAGAAGCAATTGTCTCAACTAATGATCAATCCTTAACTGCTTGCCCATGATAGAAAATTATAAGAATATTATAATTTTATTAATATGATAAAATGACCACACACACTAATTAAGAAACACATATAAAATAATATAAACACATTTTTATATAACTATAGACACTTAAATCTACTTGAATAATCAAACTCAAATTAAACTTAATTGGACTTCTGTTATAATAAACTCGTAATAGATTAACTCATAAATTAAATTAACATCAACATCCCTCCTTAATCTTAATTAGGTGATACTCTCAATCCCAACATTTGCTTCAACTTGACAAATGCTTTATTCGTCAACAACTTCGTGAGAATATCAACCACTTGGTCTTTATACTTGTAATAAATCAATTTAACCTCTTTTTCATCAACTTGATCTCTTAGAAAATGAAAACAAGTATCAATGTGTTTGTTTCATGCTCTAAGGGCTTGATTCAGGCCATACAGTGCTTTCTTTAACTTATACACCTTCTTTTCATTTCCTTTCTTCACAAAACCCAGTGGTTGCTTGACAAACACTTTCTCTTTAAGAGGACCATTGATAAAAACTGACTTCATATCCATTTTATGAATTTTCCAATGATTTTGTGTAGTTAAAGCAATTATAAGTCTAACATTTTATGTTAGTTTCCATTCAAGCAGTAGGGGAGAATGCCTCATGATAATCATGGTCAAGTTATTATTTAAATCCTTTTATAACCAATCTTGCTTTATAACTTTTTACTTCTCCATTGAATTTTTTCTTAATCTCAAAGACCCATTTCATATTAATAGCTTTTTGTTTTCGTGGAATAGTAGGAAGCTCCTATGTATTATTCTTTTTAGATGCCTTGATTTCTTCATTCATGACATTCATCCACTTTGTATCTTAAATTGTCTCATCAAATGACATTAGTTCACAATCCATAAACATGATAGATGTACTAAATCCCCATCATCATTAATAACATTATCAAGGATTACCTCATAATCTTACAATCTAATTGATTGTTGACAATTTCTCCTTGGTCTTTTATTCACTTGTAGAGCTTATGGTGTAGGACTCTATGTACCCACTGGTGAGACTTCCCCATTTACAGCGTAGATTATGGTTTGAGTTTCCTCTTCTTCCAAAATAGCAATTGGACATCTCTGAGAGTTATTTTACTCTTTAACATCAAAGTTCCAAGTTTCATCATTAGCAAAAGTCTCATCTCTATTCACAATTACCTTCTTCATCACAAGATTAAATAGCTTATATCCTCCTTTTATGTAGCCAAGAAAAATTATCTTCACTCATTAGTCATCAAACTTTGTCTTTATCTTTATTGGAATGTGAGTATAAATAATATAACTAAACACCTTGGAATGCCTTACACTAGGCTTAAAATTGCTTCACACTTCTTTAAGAGTGACATTCTAAATACTTGCTGTTAGAGATTTATTCAACAAGTAAATAAAACATAAAACAACTTCTACTTAAAATGGATTAAGAACTCCCTTGGCCATTAACAAGCTATTCAACTCCATTATGTTGTGAGGTATAGGGAATTATGACTTTAAGCTTTATTCCTTATGCTTCACAATACTCCTTGAACTCATTAGAAATATACTCATCACCTCCATCAGTTAATTTTCATATGGTACCCACTTTGTCTTTCAATATAAACTTTAAACGTCTTAAAATAATCAAATACTCTTGACTTTCTATGTATGCGATAAACCTATACCTTTCATGTAAAATTATCAATGAAGGTAAGAAAATACCTATTGTTATTATATGATAAAATACTCATTGAGCCATAAACATCAGAGTGGATAAGTTGGAGTGGTTATTTTGCACGTCAATTCCTTGTCATAAAGGATTGTTTACTATGTTTTGCAAAAAAGACATGCTTCATAAATTGGATTGGGATGATGTATCTTAAGTAAGCCTATCAACATGTTTCTTTGTGCAAGTAATTTTAAACTATGAAAATTCAAATGGCCAAAATGAAGTTGCCACAACCAAGATTCATCTTTGATAATAGCACTAAGACAAGTATAAACATTAGTAGCAATATTAACTTGAAACGTCTAGTTTTTTCATAAAAGGGATTTAAGAATAAGTGTATTTGTCCCAATTATCACGTAATTGTATGTTATATCCCTTTTCAAGTAATTGATCTAAATTGTGTAAGTTGTTTTTCATATCCGATACATAAAATACATTTAAGATGTGATTATGATCTCTATTCTTCAACTTAATGAGATTTCACCCTTTTCCCATCACTAGAATACTACTATCATCAACAAAATTGACTGTCGAGTAAATTGACTCATTAATATCATCAAAGAACTTTATTTTTTCCACATATATGATTGGTACACCCAATGTTAAGGAACCAGGTATTGTAGTTTGGTACTTCAACAACTATAGTAAGTATCATAAGTGCTTCATTTTCACCATTTAAATCTCCCTTTTATGCATAATGAGTTGTTCGATTATGTTTTTAAGACCTATACTCACTAGCATAATGGTCATGCTTGTGATATAAGTAACACTTAACATGAGACTTGTCATACCTTCCTCTACCACGGCCTCTTTCTTGGCCTAAACCTTGACCTTTATACATATGATCTAATCTTCTTTGGTCATTGTATTGATTGTCACCATTTTCATAATTGTTATAATGAGCTCCTTGACCTTTATTGTTACAGTAATTACTATCACATCCTCGTCCTTTACCATGAAAAGAAACTTACTTTTACTTTGATTAATTACTTTGATTACTTTTGATTTAAGCCTAACTTTAAAGTGTTGGCTTCTTAATACACTTCTCATTCATGCACTGTTCATAAGCTTGCAACGTAACATGCCTATTAGTACATTAATTGACATCTAAGGTAAATCATGTGCTTTTTTTATAGCAACCATGATATGCTTATATAGCAATATGAGTGCTTGTAAGATTTTTTCAACTTTCACCTAATCATTCAGTTTCTCTCCATAGATTTTCATTTGATTTATCAAGGCAAGAACTTGACTTATATAAATTGAAATTAGATTTGATCTACAAAAGCTCAAATTGATATTATAAGATTTAGAGTTTCACCATTTTAACTTTGTCTACACCATAGAATAACATTATCAAGATATCCCATGCCTACTTTGATGAGGTTGCTTTTGTAATTTTCTCAAAAATTTAATCATTCACCACTTAATGAATGAAATAGAGTGCCTTTTTATCCTTCTTTTGTAACTCTCAATGAGTAGCTCTTTATGCTTCTGTGGCATCTACTATGAGTTTTATAATTCTATTTTCTACGATACTCAGTAATTCATCATAGTCAAACAAAGCCTTCATTTTGTACACACCATCGGTTGTAATTTTTTCCATCTAAAACAGGAACTGAAATAAGAATTATGCCATTTATATTGAAATTAATGATTTTTTTCAAACTAGCCCCTCAAACTTTTGTTATTTATAATCTAACCTCTTAATTTTTATTATTTTTAATTAGAACCTATGCATTTTTTATTTTTAATTAGACCCTTTAACTATAACAAAATGACAAGGAGGATAAGTGAGCTTTTTCGACGAGATAATATCACATCAGTGAGTTAAAGAGGTAGAGTAACAACTTCTAAGTAAAAATCATTAGGTTTAGGGCAACAATAACGAGCAACGATGACACAATTGACAGTAGAAAATGATGATGAACCTTTAGAATTTTGTAGATCTATAACGTTTGAAGTTTTTTCAAGGTGTGTAGTGGTCAACAGTGAATCTCTAATAATGACGAGTGGTAGTTTTTGTGACTTTTGTAATTTCAACAACTTTTGTGGCAAATTCAACAAGACTTATATGTTTTCTCTTAATCTAAATGAAGAAAACGTGTTTTGATATTGGCTCTTGAATTGAACTAGCTCTGATAATACTTAAAGAAAATTATAGAAATACTGTAATTTTATTAATTTGATAAAATGACTACACATAATAAATAAGAAGTGCACACATAATAATATAGATAATATATCTTTATATAACTATAGACACCTAAATCTACTTGAACAGTCAAAGTAAAATTGAACTCCACTCGATCTTTCATTGGTTTGCTGTTACCTCACCTGTGAGTGGGATAATATAGTGTAATTCATAAATGTTAAAGGGATAGTACTATCTTATGATCATAAGTGATGGAAGGAAGTATCTAGTTGAGGGAGATGTGCTAGTAGCTAGATGAGGAGTAGGTGTATAAGCCAAGGATGATGATGAAGTGCAAAGAGATAATATCTTCCATACAAGGTGCCATATCAAAGATAAGGTATGTAGCATAATCATTGATGAAAGTAGATGTACAAATGTAGCTAATATTGTTTTAGCTAAAAAGCTTAATTTACCTACTATGAAGTACTCTAGGCCATATAAGCTTTAATGGTTGAATGAATGTGGAGAAGTTAAGGTACATAAAAAGGTATTAATATTGTTTACTATTGGGAGGTATGCTGATGAGGTCTTATGTGATGCATACTTGACATATTTTGTTATGAAGACTATGATGATATGATCACATGTAATGCATGATCAGTTTATGAATAAATGCTCATTTATAATAAATGATAAAATTATTACTCTTTTACTATTGACACCTCACCAAGTTTATAAAGATCAATTATGGATAAAAAAAGAGAGTGAGAGAAAAAAATAAAATTAAGGCCAAGGGGAGAAAAGAGAGAGAGAAAAGAGAGAAAGAAAGGAGAGAAAGGAACTCAGGTTGAGAGAAAATAAGTAAGAAGGCAAGAGAGAAAAATTGAGAGTTTGTTTGTCAGAAGGAGTGATGTTAAGAGATCTTTATATTCAAAATAACTTATGATTATACTTTTGTACAAAAAGAATTATTTTAGTATTGAAGAGCTTAACCTCTCTTTGCCTAGTGTTGTTTCTCTTTTGCAAGAATTTGATGATGAATTCCTAAAGAACTAAGCAATTTGTGACTTTGAAGGGAATAAAACATTATATTGAATTCATTCCTACTGCAATAATTCCAAATTGACCAACCTATAATAGTAATCTTGAGGAAACAAAGGAACTTCAAAGGCAAGTTAAAGAGCTTATGGAAAAGGGATATAGGGGGGAAAGCATAAGTCTATGTGCAATTCTAGTATTGTTTATGCTTAAGAAGGATGAGACTTGGATGATATGCATTAACTATCAAGAGGTTAACAAGATCATTGTAACGTATTATCATCCCATACCTATATTAAATAACATGTTAGATGAATTGCATGGTTTATATGTTTTTTTCTAAAATTGATTTGAAAAGTCGATAATACCAAATTAGGATGAGAGAGGAGGATGAGTGGAAATTAATTTTCAAAACTAAGTACCATTTGCATGAATGACTTGTTGTGCCAATTGGTCTTACTAATGCACTGAGCACTTTTATAAGATTAATGAATCATATTTTGTGTGCATTCATTGGTAAATTTGTGATTTTGTATTTTGATGATATTTTAGTCTATAGTAAAAACTTAGATGAACATCTTGATCATTTAAGTTCTATTTTAAATGTTTTAGGTTTTAAGAAATTGTATGTTAACCTTAAGAAATGTTCCTTTTACATTAATTAGATCATATTTCTTGACTATGTTATGAGTACTAAAGGTATTGAGGTTGACAAGGAAAAGGCTAGGGCAATTTATAATTGGCCTACACCTAAGTCTATGAGTGATGTGTATAACATTCATGGTCTAGTTAGTTTCTATAAACATTTTTTTGGGGACTTTAGCACTATTACTACACCATTAACTAAGGTTGTTAAGAAAAATGAAGGTTTTAAGTGGGGTAGTGATCAAGATAAAGTTTTTAATTTGATTAATGAAAAATTAAGTTTTACACCCTTGCTTACTTTACCTAATTTTGTTAAAATTTTTTAGATTAAGTATGATGCTTCAAGTATTGGAATTAGAGCTATTTTTATTTAGGAAAGACAACCAATTGCCTACTTCAATGAATGGCTAAGTGGAGTAACCCTTAATTATCCCACTTATGATAAGGAGATGTGTGCATTAGTATAGGTTTTAGAGACATGGCAACACTAACTTTGACTTGAGGAGTTTGTCATCCATATTAACCAAAAATCCTTAAAGCACTTGAAGGGACAGGGAAGTTGAACAAGAGACATGCCAAGTAGGTTGAATTTATTGAGACCTTTCCCTATGTCATTAAATATAAATAAGGTAAAAAGCATATGATAGTTGATGCATTATGTTGCAAGTATGCCCTTATCTTTACACTTAGTGTGTAATTGTTAGGATTTGAATATATAAAATATTTATATATGAAAGATCTTGACTTTGTTCATGTATATGAGGCATGTAAGAAGTTGGCCTTTGGGAAATTGTATAAGTGTAAGGGTTTCTTATTTAAGAAAAATCATTTATGTGTGTCTATGAGTTCCTTGAGAGAGTTGGCTGTGAGAGAAACACATAAGGGTGGTCTAATGAGTCATTTTGGTGTTATGAAAACCCTAGATGTTTTAGCTAAGCCTTTCATTTGGCCATACATGAAACGAGATGTTAAGAGGGTGAGCGAGAAGTGCATAACATGCAAATAGGTTAAATTTAAAGTTTTACCCCATGGCTTATACATCTTTTTACCTATACCTAGCCAATTTTAGGTTGATTTATTTATGGGCTTTGTACTAAGGCTTTCATAGTCAAAAAAGAGTAAGGATTCTATATTTATTGTTAATTGGTTTTCAAAGATGATACACTTCATCCTTTACTATAAAACTGACAATGCAAGCAACATGGTTGAATTATTCATTAGAGAGGTAGTATGCTTGCATGACATACCTTAAAGCATTATTTCATATCAATATACAAAATCCTTAAGCTACATCTTGAAGATTTTGTGAGGTAAGTTAGGTTTTAAACTGTTTTTCTCAACTACTTGTCATCCATAGATAGTTGGGAAAAATGAGGTAGTTAATCATATTTTTTCTACTTTGATGCATGTTATTACTCAAATGAATTTGAAAATGTGGGAAGATTATTTGTCGTACTCTTTCTATTATTAGTTACTCCCTATTTGAAATTGTATATGATTTTGATCCTTTGACTCCTTTGGATTTAATGCTTTTACCTGTTGATGAGTATGTTAGCTTAGATGGGAATGCAATGCCAAAATGGTGAAGAAATTGCATGCAAAGGTGCAACAACAAATTGAAAAACAAATTGAGTAATATGCATCCTATGCCAACAAAGTGTGAAAGAAGGTGGTGTTTGAACTTAGTGATTAGGTTTGGATGTATATATGCAAAGAAAGGTTTTTTGGCTCTGAGATGTTCAAAGTTATAGCTTAGAGTAAATGATTTATTTCAAGTGGTGGCACAAATTAATGACAATGTCTATAAATTAAGCATTCCTAGTGCATATCATGTGAATTCAATATTTAATATTTTTAGTTTTTCTCCTTTTAATGTAAGTGATGTTTGACGATGAAATTTTTTTAAGAGAGGGGGATGATGAAATTCATAGAGGATTTGATGCATGGAGGGATCTTAAGAATCCATTAAACATTTTAAAAGGGTCGATGACAAGTTTAAAAGTTAAAAGGGCGAAAATAGTACTTAGTAAATTGATTAAAGAAGTGTAAACCAAAAAAAACTAATTCAAGTTTAAGGTTTGTAAAATATAATTGAATATAAATTAAAATTAATTGTATAAATATATTAAATGAGTTTATATTAAATAATTGTAAAAATTTTTATAATAACTTTTAAA
Organism: Rhizophora apiculata; assembly: GCA_037832385.1. Classification (NCBI taxonomy): domain Eukaryota; kingdom Viridiplantae; phylum Streptophyta; class Magnoliopsida; order Malpighiales; family Rhizophoraceae; genus Rhizophora; species Rhizophora apiculata. The sequence continues at coordinate 3,118,401 of CM075431.1, forward strand.
AAATAAAAATAAATTTATTGTTACCTTACTTTAAAATTTTATATTTTTTTAAAATTTTTTTTAAATTGTTAATTTAATTTATAAATAAATTTAATTTAATTATTAAAAAGATAAAATAAATAAAAAAATTTTTTTTAATTCTTTTAAGAATTAAAAATTTTATTAAAAATTAATTTTTCTTATATCATTTAATATAAATTATTACTGATAAATATATATATATATATATATATATATTTATGAAATGTGACGTTGATATTCTTTTTTATCTCTTTTGATTGGTATTCCTTTAAACATTAAGTTTACATTTTGCGCAATTAGAATATAATTTCTCTTTTTGAGATTTTCGTTTGATTTTTTATGCGTATTAAATCTCTCAAGGACATCTTTGGGATTCACCTCACCGTTTCAGACGGAAGGTTCGGTATCGGAAGGAAATTGACTAGTGGGACCTTTCGAAATTTTGAGCAACCCGTTAAAATCAACTCCATTGCTTTGCCAAACCCCACGATTCCCCATGCCCTTCGCAAAATTCTAAGATCGGCCATGAGATCCAAATCAACCTCCTTGATTAAAAGAAAAAAAAAAAAAAATAAAAGCTTCCTTGGAACAAAACATAATGTCACAGACGGTCCTGATATAGACATCGCTACCAATACACGCCCCATGCACGCTGGCGATCATCGGTTACTCGCACCACCTGATTGCAGTGATCATGTCTTGTAAGAACTTGAAATCTCGTAGAAGACCTACGCCGGTGTGACCCTGGTCGCAAGAGTGGGAAGGTTCGGTGGTGGATGAAAGCAAGTAAGCGACGGATGCAAGAACTTGGTATCTCACAGCTATAAGCGAGAGAGCCAGTAGTGTTCTGCAATTACGTTTATTATTATTATTATTATATAAAAGGGCAATATGGTCTTTTCATAATTTTCATTAACATTGACTAAAATCTCTATTTTTTTTTTGGGTTTCTGTAATCTTTAAAATCTTGCGAAAATAAATGAAAAAAAAAATCATTAAATCAAAATTATGAATTAGGGAAGAAAAGAAACTGATAATAAGAACCATAATTAAAAAATTTTCAGTGAAAAACACAACGTTGAAGAACAAAAACTTTCTTATTTAGCGGTGATGCTAAGAGATACAATCTTTTCTAAAGAAACAAATATTAAAAAGAAATAAACAGGTAAGAAAAGGTGGTGGAGACACGAAGAGACTTCACAGGTATAAAGTTGCAGAGGTGGCATGCTGGTACTTGTGTTGGGAAGATAGTATTACAAAGTTGAAGAGTGGGATGTAAGTTACTAGGAGAAAAATACACTGATGGCACGCTATTGATTTTATTATATAATATTTTGAACATTAACATTAAAGAAGAAATTTCTTAATACATTTGAAGTTAAATGACAAAATTAAATAGAAAATTCTAAGAAATTAAATGTGAAAAAAATGTTGTTTGAGGTAAATGAGAAATTAAATAAATAAAATTAAACAAAAAAGTTTAAATAAATTAAATGTAATGAAATGACTTTCAAGGCAGATAAAAAACTTACATGATTTTGCAATCAGAAAGAAATCAAAGAACTAAATATATAAATCATGTACGTGCACCAAAAATCAACAGTAGCAATATGAGAATTAACCAACATAAAACAAATAATTCCAAATAAATAATAATATTCTTAAAAATAAGTGTGAGATGCTTACTATAAAGCTAGAATTATGAGGAGACTTCCCCTGAACTTCTCCTTTGTACTACTGTAATAAGATGTTTTCATCTTCCATTCTTTCACGCGGGGTTAAACGAATATTGATACCCTGTTGTTAATGCTCTCAAACGTGGGTGAAAGGAATTGATTGCATGGAGAGGAGACACCTTAAAAAACCAAGAACATGTGTGGTAGGACTTAAACGATACATAGAAGACTGTAATGCAATCAATTGGATACTATAAATATTTCGGTAAAAGGGTCTCATTTCTGTCATTGACTATGCATATGATAACAATAAAGAGCCAACCCATAAAACTGAACTGGTTAAACAAAACCATCTTCCGGGAACATTCTTTGGCAGCAAGGTTAAAAATTCACCTTTACTGCTCTCTCTCTGTCTCCGGCTACAATCAAAGCCAAACTGCCGGGGGCTCGATTGGCACATAATTGAAGCGCAGCTAACCTTTAGATTACAGAATGGAAACAATCGCAGTTCACAATCTCCCTCAACATTGAATCTACCAGCTTCTGACTAATGACCACTCCTCGTGCAACAAGGTGAAAAAAGTGCTATCAGCAGAGGATTCTTTCTAAGGCAAGAAACAAAATTAGGCTTGCTGATGCTGCCATCACCATCCGTATCAAATAAAGTGAAGAGCTCATGGATCTGCAAGTAAACCCAGTGGTTCAGCTTCCATCATGTCATTAGCATATCTTAGGTTTCATCATGTCATTAATGTATCCAGACCATTAGCAGAAAGCAGTTGAAATAGTTTACGCTGTATCCATACACAAAGATTCTTTCCACAGCTTTTGATGCGGTGAAACATCTAATGACAATTGATGATCAGTAAAACAATCACATACCTCATCCTCGTCGATGTCTGGGACTGCTAGTCTAACAGCATCTCCCAACTGGTCCATGCACAATAAGCAATCAAGGAGGTGAGTCAGATGGGAGAATTAACCAAAAAAGGGCTAGGAAAGAACAACATACTTCTTGTTCTGAAATTTGATTGTCTTGTTCGGTATCACATTCAGTAAAAGCCACTTGACAAGCTTGCAGGAATACTGGTAGGTTCATGACATAAGATGATCCGTATAAGAACTGCAAACGAAAAAACAATACATGATTATCCAATCAGATGCAGCAAAACAAATACAAAAGTGGAACTGTTTCACTCTAAATGTACCTGAGCAAATATTGCAACTTTATAATCAAAATTCCTATACTCACAAACAACAAACACAGGCAGGTATGCCCAATAGCATCCACCTTCACATCAAGAGTAACATATAATCACCTGCTTGAATGTGATTGACCCAATCTTCTCCACATCAATGAACCCAAATACCTGCAACCATGATAAAATAATGAAGCAAGAGGGAGATGCAGTAACTTCACATACAGAACAAAACTACAAAGCTAAAAATAAGCCTAGGCAGTTTGTTTTGATGCCCTCATCGGATGTTTGCAAAATTTACATGACTTGAGAAATTGCCAACTCATCATGTGCCAAAGCAACATCCTCATAAAAATATGAATTTCATTTCAGATCTTTTTTTTAATTTTTTTGACTAAAAAGTAAAATACATGATGTCAAGAGCCATCGAGCTGAAACAGCATGGCAAAGGAAGATGACAGTATCTCAATTTCAGCACATTATATATATATATATATATTCTTTAAAACAACTAACCTCCTCTGAAAGGCTACAAGCTCTAAGTTTCATACCCCGCATAAAATTGTGGAATTTGACACGGCCACTGTAAATGGGATGAAAGAATTAGAACATAGATTTCAAATTTCACCTTCAAAGAAAGAAAAGGCAGACTTTGTGGAAGAACTGCATCATAGGTACAGGCAAATCATCCATGTATTCCAACATTGATTATTGCAGACTAATACAGCATAAATTTGGGGGACCTTCTCGTATGACGTTTGAATATTATGCCAAAGTACAGGTCCATAATTGGCTTTGCTGCACTAATTTTCGGCCATGCCAACCGGGTCATAGTTTAATACACATGGTAGCCAAAAATAATCTCTAGGCAAAAGCAAAACCAAAACTCTCTGACACTACTCATAAGCTAAATACTATACCTGGAGTCTGGATTCATTGAGAGAAACTTGTCCAGAAAGTCCACAGCTTCCACACTGCTTGTATGGAATAACTGAAAGAAAAATAAGTGGATTGTTATCCACAATAAAGTATGATAGAATAAGCTTCAAGTTGGGAATCTCACTGCCACACAAATTTTAAGACCCCCTTTCAATTATTTGAGAAAAAAAATTAAGCAGTCTTGCATTGCAGAAACTAGACAGGGTCAGTAGTTTGGCTAGCAATTTTGTGAACGATGACCATGAAATGGGTTTCTAAACATCAGATACCAGTCAGTGCTTGTGGGTATGGGCGAGCAAATATTTTAACATTAAAAGATCAAGTTGATGAAAATATTTGCAATTTATCCGCTCATTTAAAAGGATTGAAATTATATAGTTCTATTTTATAAAAATTTAGAACAGAAGGGATCATTAAGAGTTGAAGCTCTTATGTCATATAAGACTTACTGATTTCACCTTAGCCATTTCAACAGTAAAACGTGATGGCTTCTCCTGCATCATGATTAAAGAAAATGAAATATCAGTGCCAATAGCTATAGCAGTAAGACTGCTTGCTTTGAAAATCATGTCAGCTAGATATGAGTTATCCAAATGATAAACATGACAAGACACTATTAACTTTATAGTTGAATGAACATGCCTGCAGAGACACAAAGAAAATACAGAGAAAACTGAGTTGTGCCCACTACAATCTACCATATGTCTCCTTTTTCATTTTGAGAGCTTGAAAGTAACCACTACCTGCTCTAATAAAGAGCGATGTGACTCAATAGATGGTAACATAAGGCTAAGTACAAGGCCAGAAGATTGTGATGCAAAGAAGGGGCTGTCAATGATTCAGGAAATTTAGTAGAACAAAGGATTTTGACAATATCTGCTACTCAACAAACTGTTTATAATGAATCAGTTGAGCTGTTGCAAACTAGTCATGCAAAGATTAAAAGAATGAACCAAAAGACCCAACAAGCAAGCAAGATGTCTTTTAAAAACACTAACTATATACAATACCTGCTTTGACTGAGATGCTCTCACGAGTAGCATCACATCCCCATAGGAATGGAACGTTTGAACAACATTGAGGCAAGTTGCCATAGCATTGCTAGTCTGCATAGTATGATATTCATCAGTCCATGGTCAGAGAAAATTGAAAGAACCAAAGAACAAAGGGCAACTCATGTGGGTAACAATAAATGGTCAAAAGACTAATAAAAAATAAAAATGGAAAAGTCCAACAAAGAAGTGGAATTCAATTAATTGGGAGCAATCACTCACCCTTTGGGCAAACTCAGCAGGGTCATCTTTATTACAATCAAGGGGTGAAACAATAGGCAAGTACTCTATCTGTTCAATTCAAAGTAAATTGCACCAATCAACTCTTAAAATATGTACTGGTTGGACCTTGTTACATGGTAATCAAGGTTCAAAGGTCATATGAATTAGGATGGATAGTATACCTCCATAAAGTTGTGAAACTGTGTGAACATTCTAAACATGAGCTTCCCCAAAGAAATATTGCCCCTAAGAACAATGGAAAGCCAAAACAATTGAGGTAAGTACGATGAACATAGGAAGCAGCCAAGATGCAATTTTCAACATGTTGTACCATGATTGGTCAAAGTGAACATGGGGATAGCGAACAACTACTGGTTGGACTGGACAACCGGGGATGAATGCACCAAGTTGAAAAGAAGCAAGCGCCCTTCCATTTGTTGTTGTTCCCTCAGGAAACAATAGAACTCGAGGAAACTTATCACACGAAGCCTTTCTCTGTATTTAGATCCTTGAAAGCACATTTCTGTATCAATATAGCTTATAAATTGATCAAAGATCATGTAAAGCTTTTCTAGAAAAACATCACAAAAAGGTTCTAGGCTAAGCATTTTGATATATAATTGTATCTCCGAACATTATATATTTCCAAAAACATTTTAACCAATATTAAAAAAATTAAATTATCATCCAATTAGAAATGACTGAAAGAACATTGTGTATGATACAAAGGCAAGATCACCTCAACACAATCAGGCCACAGACAAGATTATACATATATAGAAGAAAACAACAGATATTTCACTAAACATCAGAATTACATTAGATATCCAAAGACAAGCTACCACAGAATAGCAGGAGAATTCAGAAAATTTCTACCTTTATTTCATTAACAGCATTCTTCCTGGACGATGGAGAGAATCTATCGACATATATTACCTAGTAACACATCACAACAAGAAACATAACAATCTAAGAGGATTTGCAGAGAACAAACGCACCAGTAGTTGTTTGTTCATAAACACACCTGCATTGCTCTAATAATTGTTCCAACAAAGGGAATGGAATCATGTGACTCAGCCGCCACAATTGTGGGAAACAGTTCGTAAAAATAAAAGATGGGTTCTATGTATGATACGTGATTTGACACAACAATTGGAGCAATCTCCTTTGGTACAGGCCTCCCTTTTCGTTTTATCCATTGGTAGCTGCAGCAATATTAAAGACCCACATTCATTAATGCCATCAAAGCGCACACCCCTCCCCCCCACCCCGAAAAAAAAGAAAAAAAAATTAAAAACCAAAATAAAAACTAGGAAAAGAAAACCGAATTTATTGATCTTTTCCAATTTTTTATTATTACGTCAACTTTCTCACCAACCAAACAACAGACCACATACCCGAAAGAGAAAAGAATACAGCGGGCACAAGCCCTAGTAATCCACATAAGCCTCGAGCGCCATTTGGGCATAGGATTATGCTTATCCTTCCATCCCTTGAGGGCAATCAAGGTCGCAACAAAACCAATCAACAAGGAAAGCCCAAAAACGACTAGCCTCACCGCCGCCAGTGGCAAACATAGCAGAATCTTGATCACCTCATAAGCCCCATCAACCTCCGGCGTACTATTGACAAACGGATCCAACGTGCATGGCGGCGGCACGGACAATTCTTCCGACCCAATGAACTCGAACGGATTACGACGAGTGTTGGAGTCAGAGTCGTTGTCCAGGTGTGGCGGAGCATGGTTATCGATATGGTTGTGGCGATTGCGGGGTTCGGCCGAGAACGATTGGGTGCCGGAGTCGTCGTGGACAGCGAGGATTATCTGGGAATCATCGGACGGCTGGGAAGTGAGTAGAGGGAAGGACAGACCGGGTTCCGTCATTGCCGGAACATCAATATTTTACGAAATGGATGGCTCGGCCCACTTTCTCTATTATTTTTATGCAAGAAAAGAGTTGATGCTGTTGGTGGTAAGGCCACGTGACCTCGCACCTGACCTCTGCGCCCGACCATTTTCAATCGATTTCCCCCTTTTTTTTTTTTATTTTACTCTTTTTTTTTTTTTTTTACTTTAAGAGAGACGAGACTTTCAAATCAAAAGAAAAGAGAAAGAAAAGAAGAGATTTTACGACGACCTTATTTTTTTTATCTGCTTTATATTGGTTTTAAATTTTTTTATTAAAAAAATATTAAATTATTTATCAATCTTATCTAATGGGTGCAAGCCATTTCAAAGCTGAACACTACCAAAGCAAAGCATCAGTCCCATCTACACGCATTCGACAAGCAGCCCAAGTCTAATCACACTCCGGAAAGTCGGTGCTTCACATAGAAGCAAGCCACTCGTGATGTCGGCAATGACGGAGGATCGAGGATCGGGTTCGGCCGGCCCATCTTGGGGTTCTAAACGCATCACGTCGGAGACCACAGGCGCGAAGCCCAACAAGAGGCAGTGTCAGCAAAGGCTGGAGTTGGAGTAATGCAACCGCCCCTGAGCTGCAGCAGTCTGAGTGACGAATTACTGCTCCTTGGAGCTATTGCTCTCTTCGCCACAAAACACAAGGCCATCAGCATCATTGAAGTATTCTCTGTCATTGAAGAAATATCCATCTTCTGCAGGTTTGTAGTCCTTCCCCCTCCACACCACAATCTGCTCCTTATCGAATGTCACAAGGATACAAGGAACCAAATCCTACAACAAAAGCACGGAATTCATCAGAACCCAATCAAGAAAAGTATTCAGGGATGCAAGCAGGCTGCAATATTAAGTTTCAAGGAATGCAAGCTACGAGAGGAAGAAAATTGAAAGGAAATTTTTTTTTTTTGTTCTCACATTTAATACCCAAACAAAAACAGAATCGAGTGGGGTGTAAGTGCTCGGGCAGACAGTATTTCTGAAACGCTTGTGCACTTGGGCATATAGACACAAAACAATAGGAAAAAGCAACCAAAACAAATCAATGGTTACCCGAAGCTTGCAGCCCAATTTCTTGTAGTCCTTCCTCTCAAGGCCCTGGCAGTCTATCCGAACAAGCTCGTTGACAAGAAAGGCATCTCTGACCGTGGAGACCAGACTACCATAGTAGCCATTTTTCACTGCAATCGCAAATTGCAAGTCGGTGATTGGAGAGGTTTTCTATGAGGTATTTTGGAACTGGAGAACAAGAAGAACCCAGATACCAAGTTTGGTCAAAGCAGGAACAGCTAGTCCTCTCTTCCTCATTTCCTTCGTCTCCTCAATGCTAAGGCCATCAATTGTAGTTTTGATCAACTTGGGATACACGGGCTCATGAGGTTTCCACAACATTATTGGAATCACAGGCCTTTTCTTGGGATGGTAGTTGCGGCCTCTGTATAACACTAGTGTACCACCATGTCTGTGAATGATCTTCCCAAATGTTTTATCCTGTTTCAATTTATATCGTAAATACAAACTCACTGAAACAAAAAGCAAAAAAAGTAATAATAATAATAAAACAGAGAAGATAGCAGAGATGACTAACAAAAGAGAGAAAAGACAAGTCAAAACGAGGCCAATTGCCTACAGCAAAAGGAGTTCAGAGGGAAAGAAGATACCTCAAGCTGGGTGCACACATTCTTCATGTCAACAGTGGGAACTCCCATGCACTTAATCCTGACAGCTTCGTCATGTTTCCAATGATTATGAATATCGTTCAGCATGTTGTGGGTTAAACCATCTCTCCCTAGAGAAATGAAAGTGTCAAAAAAGGCAGCACAGTAAGATGATGACAGTGTAAATTGCAGACAATCATGAAAGATACTTCTCTGTCTTTGTGGATGATAGAGTTACCCAAAAAACAAAAAAATAAAGAAAATTGCAATCCTTGAGGGTAAATCACACTGTAAGACCCCTGACCGATACTGATGGATCTTCTGGTCAAAAGAATACTTTCTAAAACAAGAATGTTTCCACCAATATGGTCAATATAGAAGTCCGAAACGAGCATTGGCAGCACAAAATTTAAGTCATTGGGTTACGGATCCTTCATCTTACATGTCCCTCAATTTGTCGACATGAGATTAAACTCCCAATGCGCCACCACAACCATAGCCCCCCAAGCAATTTAATCAATTTAACGGCATCTAGTCCCGCATCAAAAAGACAATTTCGAAAGTCACAGTAATTTAATAAAACAATCAATTAAACACTTAATTCCCAAACCCCAAAACAAAAAAGAAAAAGAAATCTGATTTTTATAGATGTAAATACCGAGATTAATCTGCCTCTTGGTCTTATTCCTTTGACAATTATGCACCAAAATCTTCCTCTCGGCACCGGAGAGCGGGGCCCCTTGGATTCTGTCTCTCATCTTCCTCCTTTTCTCCTCCAGTTTCGGATCCTCAGCTCCTTCCAAGGATTTCACCTTCGGGTCCACAGCCGGGGCACAGACTCCGGTCCATACCCTGTCCAAGCGGTCCGGACCAAACGGCGAGTACTTGGGCTCCCTGAGCCCAATCGGCCTGACCGCCGCATTGCTCTCGGTGTAACTGTAGCGGAAATCAAATGGAAGGTCGGAATGTGTCGTCTTTATGGCCGTCCGGTCGAGTGAGGACGGAGGCCGGTAAGGGTCCTTTTTCTTCTTTTTAGGGAGTGGATTAGGGTTTTGAGGGGTTTGGGGAGAGAGGGACGGCGGTGGCTTGAAGGAATAGTGGTCGAGGAGCTTTGAGGACGCCGTGGCTGAACAGAGCCGGCGCGTGAGGCCGGTAGGAGAGATTGAAATGGTAGCTTGTTTTTGTCGGGAGAGGTGCGTGAGGACGAACATCTAGAGCTGATTTTTTTTTTTTTGGGGGGGGAGGATGTTAGGGTTTAAGGACCGTTGAGTTGCTCAAGCTTCAACTGCCAAAATTGGGACTTTTTCCGGTTAATGTGCACAGTGATATTCCAAACAGTCAACCAGAAAACGCATAGACATCAACCTGACAAACTGAAACGAATTTTATATTTATATATATATATATATATATTTTTTTTTTTTCTTCTCCTCCACCTGTCCTTAAATTACCATTTTTTGAATATTAAAAAAAAAAAGAAAAAAAACATAGAGACATCTTACCATTTTTCCGTTAAAAACGTGTAATAATTTTACAAGCCTGACTATAATTTATGAACTTGGGATGGTTTAAGATTTTTATAGAAGAATTTACCTCAAACACTTTCGAGTTTCAACAAAGATGAGGTGCACGCACTCTAAATCAAAAATCTTGATGTAGAATAAATCAAAATTTGAGTCATAGATGAAGACATGAAACAAACTCTTTACGATACTTTAACCCTATCATGATCAATTACTTTTCGTATTTATTGAAAATATTTGACAAGCTTGGATTGGGAATTCAAGGGAAGGTTATTTGCCCTTTGTGCCAAGAAGAAAATTGCCCTTTGAATATGATAAAGTTAATCAATGAATTACGCACGCTTTTACTTGGGTCAATCGCTTAAAAAAAAAAAAATTTTTTTTTTTTTTAGAAGTTTATTAGAAAGATTAATCACACCAGCTCACAAGACAACACTCAATTGAGAAAAACCAATAAATAAATAAATAACATATTCACTGTGGTTTTTACAAGAGAATGAACATTAAAACTATCCATTCCATGACATTGACCCTGCAGTGCAAGGCCTATTTAAAATTAACAACATTTCAGTTGAAGGAAGGAGGAAAAGTTCCCAAGTGTGATCGGTGGCGAGCGCAGAAAGCACTTCTTGCAGGGCCTTCAACCAAGCTGGATCCTTCAAAGCAGACTTGACAGTCTTGGCCTCTTTAGGAATATGACTACTCGTTAAATTATGAAAAGAAGTGTAACATATGCCTTTCATAAACCTTGTAGTCACGGACCGTTGTCTGGTGTTAAAAGTAGAGATAATGGATGGCCCGATGGGGGGGGGGGGTGGGTTTCCACAGGATCGAGGTCAAGATTATTGAGTGTTTCGTGGGTGAGTTCTCATTATTGACGATTAATTCAAATTAATTAGTACTATGACTAGGAAAAGCAGCAAGGGTATGCATTCGGGTTTGGCTATTTTGCTGTGATTCTTTATTATTCGTCAGTCACGCCATGCCACAGGAGAAGAAGGACATTGTAACATTGGCAACTCAGAGGTACACGCCCACTTTCCCTGAATACAATACAGTAAGTATTTTAAGGCATTGCTGCTGCTGTATATCGAAAAAGTTACATAAACATAGACCTTAGTCTTTGATTCATGTTTATACATTGCATAATTATTACAATTGATCGTAATATTTATTATTATTATTATTTTCATAATTATAGTTAATCATAATAGCTATAAATATGCATTTGACAGTTGTATAAATTTAACGTGACCTATTATATTTAATATAACCTATCATATAAAATATTAAGTCGATTATTTTCTTTTAATGATATATCTCATTCCCTATCGAGTGATAATTAAATTTAATTTTTTTTTATTTTTTATGATATAAAAAGAAAAAATAAAAGAAATTAAATATAAATAAGAATTAAAATTTAACTAATTTAATTATTTTAATTAATAATAAATTAATAAAATTAATATTTAATATTAAATATAAAAAATATAATAATATTATTTTTATTTTTTAAAAAATTTAAATTAAAAAAATTATTTTTAAAAATTTTTTTAATTAATTAAATTAAAAAATTTGTAAATAATTTATCAATTTACAATTTAACTGACTAATTTATCAGTTTAATCGTTAATTTTCAGAATTAATAGTTTTTAAAATAAACTAAATTAGATTACAATTTGATTTCCAATTTTATCAATCCAACCAACTAGTTCAATTCAATTTTCAAAACATTGAGTTATACTATCTACTACGAGGAATAGCAACACTAATCACATTTTGAAGAAGCTTGCAAGTGTTAAGTTGAAGGGACTCACAAACTTTGCATTGAACCATAGATAAAATTACCTAAGTTAGCAAGGAAATCAGCATATGTTGCCTTTCTAAAATGTATATTAAAGTCAAAACTCTCAAATTTTCTCCAAATGCTTAAAGCACTCAACAATAAGAGGATAATAAAAATCAAGTTTCCATTTAACTTTAATAATTTGGTCAAGAACTAGCGTGGAGTTATACTCTACAATGACGTTACAAAAACCCTTGTCCTAAGCTATCCTTTAAGTAATGCATATATTCCTCAATTCTTTATTAATTTCCATAAAATTGTCATTAAAGCCATAAAACTAAAGATCCAAAGTCCCAAATTGTCTCTCGTGAGTCCACCAAATCCAAACATATTTGGTGCATTTTTCATACACCCATCCACCTTAATTTTTAGAATTGTAACACTAGGTGGCCTCCAAGTAATCAACCCAAAATCTAGCAAAAGAGCTAACCTTAACTTCCCATTTTCAAAGCTATCTAATCTATACAAATTATATACATCATAAATTAAGAGCTATTCTTTGAAAAAAAAAAAAAAAACTATAATTTCTCTAATTCCAAAGGTGCTAAAGAGTAGAGATAAAAATAATTTGAAAGGTACACCCTTAACTTGTAACCTAATTTGTTCCACAACAACCACTTATAACCTAACATTGAAAAGTCATTGACATCTCATGTTTAAAGGACAACATTTGAAAAATAATATTTCATATGCAACAAGCATGAACACAATGGTAGAAAACATGCTCCAAGTTCTCCCAATATATGCCACATCTCTCACAAGTACCAACTTTTGTAAGGTTTGAATAAAACACTACTCATTAATGTGTAACTTGCACTTCCAAAGAAGCCATAAGAAAGACCTCATATGTTAAAGGGCAAAAAAAGGTTCAAAGCTAATTCCATTCATTTGGACTAAAGTTCTCCACATTCAGAAAGAGCTTATATGTTGATTTCATAGAAAATTGACTCAAGTTCACTATCCATAATAGTTAATCCTTTATAATTGTTTGGGAAGTATCAAAGAAACCTTGCAATATATGTTACACATGCTGAGAGAGTTTATTAGCCAAATTATGCTAATTTTAACCATTCAATTCATGAAAATATTCCTTTACAAGGTAATGTACTTCATCTTGGTTAGGATTAGTTCTAACAATTTCAAGTAAAGGAACATTAAGTAGACATGAATTAGAACAAAACTAGACACATTCTCTATTACCCACATTCCAATGAAGTCCCTTTAGGAGCAAGCCTTTACCTTGTAAAATACTAAACTAGGTAGAGAAAGAAATAGCTAGCTATAGAGCATGAAAAAAATCACTGTGACTAAAATATTTATGACACATAATTTGTAACTAGATTTTGTTCAAACTAAAATGTATATTTTTTCATGTTAGCTAAAAATATAATTTTTATTAATGATACACTAACTTTGGTCATCATTCTTCTTGTTTGTTTTTGTTGCTCTTCCTATCTTCTAAATTCTAATATTCAATAATGAAAAGAGGGACGATAAACAAATTATGAAGATATTCATAGCAACGAAGTATAAGTATATCATTACTCATACAACTAGAGGCAAGGAATAATATATGTCAAGCAATTTGATAATTGACATGATAAGATACCTTTAGAGTTGGAGACAAACAAAAGGCGTCCTTCTCTTAAGATTATCACTACTAAAATACAAAATTATACATGTACCAAAAATAATATGAAATCATCCATTATTTAGACTACTATCAATTTCTTAATCCAATATACTATCTTTAACTCATGTTAATCAATCTCCAATTATTTGGCTAAAATGAGTCATTAAAATGGTGATTATGTTACTAATAACCCTTATTCAACTCCAAAATTATATAAAAGTATCCATCAAGTATCTTAACCCTAATTATAACTAACAAGTATTTATATAAGTCACTTATGGTGTCACTCACCATGGTCTAAGAAGTAAGGCACAACCACTTATCACAAAACCAATAACAAATTGGCTGAATGGACTACATTAATTTGGCTATTGGTGGAACAATGAGTATGCATCTATTCTAATGATCAAAAAATTATATAATTTTGATAGAACATTTTGATGATTTTTTTTATTTTAAAGGTAATAAGTCATCTTTATTCAACTAGAAAGATTTTGTACATCAGCACTAATAAGGTCAAAAATAAGCATGTAGTTGGCTTTACACCAAACAAAATTTCTAGCAATATGTAGAGATTCTTTGGCTAAATAATTTGTCACCAGGTTGATTTGTTTGTGTATGTGATGGATAGAGAAACTCGAAAAAAAGGACGTAACAATTCTTATATCCTTTACTAATTGTCCCAAGTTAAAAGTCTTACATAGAGTTCTTATATCCTTTGCCAGTTATCTTAGGTTGGAAGTCTTACATGGAGGTGACAAGATTACTTCTACAACATGAAGATTGATCATCTTTATAGCCACTAGAGGTAGCCCTATGAGCTTTGCTTGTCAGATGACAAATCTAATAGCAATAATCTTTGCACTTTTTGGTATGAATGATCTAGTTAAGGTTTTGTTGGTGACCATGATGACTTGCCTTATGGAGTTCTAAAACACCATTCCTAGCCCTATCTTGTCCGATTGTATAGCAGCATTAATATTAATTTTAACAATTTTAGCCACTAGTGGCACCTAATAATATATATGACCTTCCTAGCAGTAATGTCCTTATTTGTCTTAAATTCTTATAAAATCCCCATAGAGATTATGGTTGCTTTAATTGACTACCTAAGGTTAATGGTATTTTTTTTCATGACTTGTTTTTTTCTAGAATGTCATTTGACCACACCACCATTATTACTATTTCAATAACCCCATGCTTTGCATCTTAAGTAAATGTATTAAACTAGTCCATAAAGCTTGAAAGGATGATTTCTCAAGTATGAAGACCAATAAGGCTTATGAGCCATATGTCAACCACGCATGAGCATTGGATAAGGACATGTAGTATAGTTTCATTAGCCTCGTCGCACTGGGTGTAAAATGGGTCAATTAAGATTCCTTTATTGACCAAATTCACTATTGTAAGGAGGAAATCTCATGAAACTCATCATAAGAAGTGCTTAATTTTATTAGGCATATTTAGTTTCCATAGTTTTTTCCAACTACTTTTGTCACTTGAAAAGGAAGATGATGCATTTGAATTCCTCCCAAAATAAGCCTAACATAGTTTTATGTACTTTTGATAGTATAGTTGTTGGTGTGGTTATAATGCCAAATTAATCTATGCTTTGCATCTTAGAGGATGAGTGGAATAGAAAGGACCTGTTCGATTTTCCTTGGCATAAATATTTATTTAATCAAGTTTTTCCACCATTATCTTATGTCATTGTCAATTAAAGTAGACACCTTATTCAATGCTAAAGAAGAGCATGAAGATAAAATCTTTAAGCCATTTTGATAAGGAAGCCACGAATCCTTCTATATTATTATTTTTTTCCTTCCTTTCACTAGCTAATGAAGGCCTTATTGAATAAAGAGACGAGTTTTGAGAATGTTATGCCATGTATAAAAGTAAGTCCTCATTAGTCAATAATCTCTATGCTTGCTTGTCAAACATGGCTTGATTAAAAATTTAAAAATCTTGGAATCTGAGTCCATCATCCTCTTTTTCAAGAATTAGCCTCATCCAAGATGTCCAATGAATTTTTTTATTTGTCAAGTTTAAACTTCCCCACTAGAATTGATTAGTTAGGTGAGACATATCATCAAATAAAGATTTAAGAAGTTGAAAATAGCTCATGATATTTATAGGAATTGTTTTATCACTACTTTGATAAGAACTTCTTTACTAGCTCTTGATAGATGTTTTGCACTTCATTCATTAAGTTTCTTTATAATTCTATCAAGCATTATGCTTTTTTTGAAGTTACCCATAACTATAATAAGATCAAGGCATTTTCAAAGGTGTTCCACAGCTATTACTCTCAAGCATTCTTGAATGACTTTTCGTTTTTTTACTCAACCCATATGTGATGACTAAAGGAAAGCTTTGTCTTCTTTAAATTACTTTTCTACTTGGATGCTTACTCATATTTAGAAAGGATAGATTTGAACTATTAGCATTCTAATACTATGGCCTCCATGAACATTAGACTATTGTCAATGAAAACAAGATGGGTTATAGTTGGGGCTTTGCAACAAACCTTTACACTATGTATTCAACTCATTTGGGTTGCATGGTTTAGCATGGTAAATAATCTCTTAGCATAAAATAGGAAAAGATATGTTGAAAAGGGATCCCCCTTACACAATCTTCTAGTTGGTTTAAAAATCTCTTTTGGTATCAAATTGATCACTATATAGTAGGAGAAAATTTGTACATATCTCATAATTAGATGCTTTTATTAAGTATTAAAACCCAATCTTAACATAACTTGCTCTAAGAAGCTCCATTCCACCCTATTATAGGCCTTGCTTATGTTAAATTTTAAAGCCATGAAAGCTTTCTTACCTAAGTACTTACATCTTATGCTATAAAAAATCTCATAAACTACCATGATATTGTCAGTAATAAGATGATGAAGAACAAAGGCACTTTAGGATTCAAAAATAACTTGTAAAAGAAATAGCTTCAACTTGTTAGTAATGATTTTTGTTATGATCTTGAAGGCCATATTTCCAAGACTAATAGGTTTGAAATCCTTGTAAAAAACTAGAGACGTCACTTTAGGAACCAAGCAAACATGTGTACGATTGAGAGTTAAAGGATCACCACCATTGTAAAGGATGTCTAAAGCTTTAAACATTAACTTATTTCCAACAATGTGTGAGGAAGATTGGTCAAAAAGTGCAAGCATCTCGTCTGACCTTAGGGCTTTAGATGAGAGCATTTGGTTTAAGGCATTATGTACTTCTTGGTCAATGTAAGGTTGAAGAAGTTGCTAGTTCATCAAGGTTGCCGCCCATGGTGTATGGCTATAAGGACTGGTTGTACCCTTATATCCCCATGAGATTAAAATAATGCCTAAAAATAAAAAGAGAATTATGATGTTTCTAGTCTTATGATAATAGTATGCACCTATTATTAGTAATAATTTTCTAAATCCAATTATTTTTTCATGGTTGTGTGGCCTTAGCGTAGAAAAACAATGTATTTTAATTGCCCTTTTATAGTTGCACCTCACATGATCTTTAAGCCCATATTGCCTTTTCATGTCCTAACATCTCATCTATTTTACACTAAATGTTCAACAAAACTTTAATATTGGTAAGAAGTGGTGGCAACTTTTCAAGTTCATCTTATTATTTACGTAATTGTCTTAATGTTCTTCAATTGTCCCTAAGGTGGATCTATTAAAACAAAAACTTGAAGTAATAAATTAACAAAACATCCAAATGTCTAATATATACCCAAATTTATACAATCTTTAATAAAACTTTCAAATTCTAATTGGTACTATTAGTGTTTAAACCATTAATTATAAAAAATGGACCATATTTCCATTTAAGGCCATGAATTCCTAAACACAAATATACAAGAATTCCCTTTTTTTTTTTTAGAAAACTTTTGTGATTAAGTTTAGAAGTTGAAAAAAGAAAGGCCTAAAAATTCAAGTCCCTATACTTAAGATTAAGTCTCTATAGCCTTTATTGGAGTCAAGTTAATCTCTATTATTCAAAAATCAAACCTATGTGATTCTTGGTAAAGTCATATTAAATTTTTATTTGTAATTTGCAAATTAATTTTTTGTATCTAAAAGTTTAAAGGCTTAAAATTTGTAAGAAAAGAAAGAAAATGTTTAACAAACCAAAAAAAGGTCATAAAAGAAGAGAGTAAAAAGAAATGAGAAGAGTGAAGTTAGCCCCATCAGCAAAAAAGTAATTATATGGATGGAAAAAATTCCTCACCTTAGTAGTAAAGTAAAATGTAAAATGGAGAACTTATAAACCACATAAGAATAAGATCTCTCCCTAGGCTCTCTCATGGCATAGAGAAATTGATTGTCCACACTAACTAGCAATAAGATTAGGGGCAATGTACTAGTTTCCACACAATATCAAAAGTTAACCTACTATATTAGATCAAGTAGGGGGGCATTACTTTTGCCTAGTTCATCAACCTCAAACTAGAGTTAATTGATAATTGAAAACAATCTTAATATGAGTTTCTCAATAGATTTTTTAGCACTTGTCACATAATAAGTGTTAGTTTCATAAGTCCCTTAATATGAAAATACAAACATTTGGTAGCACTTTATACCAATGCTTGACATAGTGTTGGCATGTGATGGGCACGTTAAAGGGAACATTGTGGATGTGTGAGTTAAATTACAAAATAACAAGCCATTAAAGGCTAATAACGGGCCTTGACATTGGTAAAAAGTTAGACTTGAGAGTGCGAGTGACATTATTGTTATGTTGCAAAAGTATTGAGATAATAACTTGTGGCATTGGTTTCATACGAGTAAGCTGTTAGCAATATATAATAACTCAAATATATTAATGTCTCCTCTTACCAAATAGTCAAAAACCTTAATATTTTTTAGGGGGGTATACATGACTCACTTGAGAATTAACCAACATTATTAGAGCATAAGTAAGGGTTTAGACTAATGATATGCATGTGAAAGGAAATGTGACTAATAAATGTGTATGAAATTGACTACAACATCATAAGAGTTGGTATATGGGTCTAAGTCTAAGCCAATGATGAGCAATCCTTCTAACATGCACAAGCTGGGCATGTATCGATGGACAAGTGATTGGAAGTTAATTTTATGCAGGCATGATATCAAACCCCATAAAAGTAAGGAGATCATAGGTAGTTATCCCCATTAATGTGGGCATGCTGCTAACGGGCTACATTTATATTGATAAGACTTTTAGAGACTCTTTAAAAATAGTAAGAGAGAGAGGAGTTGCTGGCCAAAATGTGGGACACTTGGAAGGGGTAAATTATGCCATTTAAATGGGAGAAAAATAGGGAAATAAGGTTGGTGTTCTAAAACACCTAATCATAGAGCACAAAAATTAGGGAGTAGAGCACTTTCCAAGGCCATTAACCCATGAAAACATATAATCACTAAGACATGATTGGCTCGATAAGCAAGTAATGTAAACTTAAGTAGTTAGAGTTATTAACTACAACTCTAGAAATAAGTTTAGGTAGCTAAAAGTCATAACACCAATATTAATATGAATTGAGAAAGAGGTAAGAGTAAGGTATTTAGTATTTGTATTCCTTTGTATAGTTTTGTAAAAAAAGTAATAAAATATTAGGAAGGTTTCCATAAGTGTTATATGCCTATTTACTCTACTTGTATGCAATTATGTGAAAAATTACTTGTGTTTTTATATGCAATTTAAGTTAAGGCCAAAAGTGCATCTTTGTGTCATTACAAGATCAAAAATTTTAGATATGGAAATTGGCCTTATAACAATAAGCATGATGGAGCTCATTAATGTTAATAAAGGAATGGTGAACCTATTGTTGAATAAATCAATAGGAATATGAGGTGAGTGCTTAGCTTAGATTGCTTAATCGAAACCTCTATTATGGAGATATGCATCCCCTAAAAGTTATTTTACATCCTTTAAGGCATTGAACCTCAAACCTTCAAGGAGCTTACAACCTGAGCCCACAACATAATGATAAGCATTTAAGTATTTAGAGACATAATTCATTTTCACCTAGACCAATACAGGGATAAAGAGGATGCTAAAGAGCCTAATAAGTCTAGTAAAAGGAAGGAGGCAATGGCCATTAACACTTCATAAATGAAAGTTAGAGCAAAAGCAAAGGCAAGTACTTTGGCATCATCAAGTCAATTAAATCAACAGGAAAGGCAAAGGATGATGCTTTAAGAACTAGAACAAAAGAAGTATCTATTTCCTATTTTTGAGGTTCTTAACATTCTTGACTAGCTTTTAGAGGCTAAGCTCTTAGAATTTTGAGAGCCTAAATGAACCAATGAAAAGAATTTAATTGATGCTACAAAATTTTGCAAGTACTATCAACATAGTCAATTATTTGACTAAGAAATTCTGTCTTAAAATAGTTGATTATGAAATTGAAAAATCAAAATAAAATTATCTTAAATGTAGATGACATGGCTAACACCAACCAAACTATTGTCACTTTAAGTTCATTATGGTGTAATGCTACCTTAAAAAGAATAGCACAATTCATCTAATTTGATTCCTTCAAGCTTGTTCTTATGTTATTTTTTTAGGATGAAATGATAACTATAAGCACACGTCATTTTGCCAAGAGAACATGTAAGAAGTAACATTGATAACCACATTAATTAGGTCAATTATCTCCTGGGACTTATAAGATAAGGCCCAAACTTCTAGAAGGAGTGATCCACATCTAATTCATGTATATTAAGATGCCATGATAGTCAACATATATCCTAAATTGCCTAAGTGTACCATCCAAATATCCTTACTCTTTATGAAGTCATGACTAACAACTTTGAAGTTTGAGCTTCTTTAGAATTTGAGGATAAGATTGGTGACGGATGATCAACATTCCTATGTAAGAAAAAAGAACATAAAGAAATGAAAAAAATTCAAGTCCTTTTGAACCCACTTAAAGACCCAACCACCTATAAAAAAAGCTAAAGAGGGCTAGACCTTGGTAACCTCTCATAAGTCATATAGTTTGCCAAAGTTGTTAAAACCCATGCCTTCATGAAAGATGAAGCAACACCAAAGGAAGCATTATCCTTTCTAACCAAAGAAGAAGTCTCATAAAAGGCTTGTCAAAAGAAACCTAAGTAATAATAGTAAAAACAAAATAGAATGAAGGGGACAATCTCCCATCACCTTAATGGATTTCTTCTTGCATGACTTCTTTCTTTCATTGCATATTATACTCATCAATATGATATCCATCAACAAAATTAAAATTAAGGAGGAGGAATATAACAATAATAATCCTTTGATAGAAAATGTATCAAAAACTATTTTAAGTCTCCTCGGTAACCCTTAGTTATATTCAATATTACAATCTTTTGAAATCCTTCAAAATCATGTTTGCATAGCCTTTTACAACTTAATAGAATCTCCCTTTTTAGGTGATATTAGTCCAAGAAAGGATCAGATGGACCAAATCTACACTATATGCTCCCTTGTTATCGCATTTTCAAATGAGGATTTTTTATTAAGTTTCAAATACTATAATTGACTTCTTTATGTGTTAAGGTAAGTGAAAGAGCAAAAGGTCAATTATAGCCTTATTAATAGTGGTTTAATAATCAACTTCATTTCAAAGTCTACCATGAAAGAGCTTAGAATTAACATTGATGAGTTATCAAAGAGTCACTTAATTATTTACAACTTTTATTAAGAAGGATAATGAGCAATTGGGATGATCCTCTTGGACCTAACCATCAGCGACCTTACTTGTAGCACTTTATTTCATGTGATTGACTTATACACCACATATAAAATGTTACTAGGTCATCTTTGAATCCATGGAAATGGAGTCATACTCTTAAGTTTGCATTAATGCTTCAAATATTACAATAATGGTGTGTAAAAAGTTAATGTTGACTTAAGGCTATTCGTTGAAGTTTAGTCACACTTGGTGGATGCAATCTACTACATAGACTCATATAATCTTAAAGTCATCCCTTCAAATATCCTATTAACTAAAGGCATTTTAAGAAAGGTTAAAGTTACCAAGAACTTCTCTAATGCTTTCTCTCATACTTATGTTAACTAAAGTTCTTATAAAAGATCACCTTATCTTTAGATTTTACTCTGATCCTATGTTATGTGCCAAAGTCATAATATCAAAATGGGTAATGTCATTTCTCTCACTATACCAATCTTAAACAAAAATGGTAGCATATTGGACTTAAATTGGAAGATCTTTACATTTTATAGGTAACATATTCATTACCATTGCTAAAGATTAATTTAGTTCCTACTTTTAAAACATTGAAATACATCATTAGGTTGTTGAATAAGGTAATTGAACATGACTCACTTTTGAGAAAAAGAACTAATGAAAGATTTGATCTTTTTGCATATAAGCTTTTAGTGAAGGCGGGATATAATTTCATAAGTCTAAACACAATGACTACACTCTTGGTGGAGAGCACCAATGGAACCATTATTCAACCTTCTAGGTTTAGGCCTAGATTAGGCTATTAACAAAAGCCATCTATATAGATTATATTAAAGAGTCAAATCTGATTAGTTAGTGCATGTACCATCATAATCATTGTTATTAACAAGCAAGAACCTTAATTCTCCATATCCCATGTCATAATCAATGAGAAGATTGAGTTTACCTCATCAGATAATGAAGTAAAGAAGGCTTTTCTAGCACTTGAGGATGGCAACCAAGCTATAATAGACAAACTTAAAGAAGTTAACCTTAGTTTTTTAGAGGACCCTTGGCCCATCTTTCTGAATGCCTTTCTTACACCTAAAAAAGAGCAATAATATGTCCAAGTATTAAGTCAATGTAGGGACATATTCAAATGGACCTATAAGGAAATGCCTAAACAAGACCCCAAGATCATGGTATATCGCTTAGTTTTGAAAAAAAGGATTCATTTAGTCAAACAAACATTATGACAGTTTTGTTTAGAAATCATTCTTCAAATTGAGGAAGAAGTCAATAAATTGATCAATGTTGTCTTCATCCAAAAAGTCACTTACTTAGTACAAATAATAAACATAATCCATATTTAGAAAAAGAATGGATAGTTAAGGGTATGTATTGACTTTAGAGACCTCAATGAAACATATTCAAAAGATGACTTTCCTTTGCCCATAACAGAGATCATGATCAATGTAACCAATGACCATGAAGCATTATCCTTCATAAATGGCTTCTCAAGATATAACCAAACAAGGATGACACTAAAAGATGTGGAACTCATAATATTTTGCATATTGAAGGACATATACTACTACAATGTCATGCCATTTGGGTTAAAGAATGTTGGTGACAATTATTAGTGCACTATGCAAAAAATCTTTAATGACATGCTCCACAAAATTGTAGAATGCTACATTAATGGCCTTCTGGTAAAAGGCAAGGAATGCAAAGATCAGCTTTAGGACCTCAAAATAGTATTTAATATCTCCAAAAATACCAACTCAAGATAAACTCATGCAAATGTGCCTTTAGTGTCACAATAGGATATGTCTTTAGATTTTTTTATATGTCACCATGGCATTAAGATCGATCAATCGATCGAAGTTTGAGGCAATTTAAAATATGATTGAACATAAAAACTTATATAAGCTACAATGTTTATAGGGAAGATTATCCCTTATCTAATGGTTCATTTCCAACCTAGTGGAAAGATATCAACCTTCTAACTAATTGATGAAAAAAGATGTCAACTTCAAATAAGGAAAAGCTTATAAAAAGGCTTTCAAAAGCTTAAAAAAGTATCTTTCAAATTCATTGGTCTTAGGTTCTTTAATTCAAAAAAAAAATATTGATCCTTTACATCACAATATAAGAAAGATCCTTAGGAGCTTTTAAGCATAAGAAAATGAGTAGGAATAGGAGGTAGCTATCTATTGCCTGAGTAAGACATTGAATGGTGTATAATTGAACTACTCTCCCATTGAGAAGATATGTCTAGCACTTTTCTTTGACATTGACAAAATAAAACACTACATACAGGCTTATACAATTTGCCTTATTGTTAGAGTTGATCCTATAAAGTACACCTCGTTTAAACTACTCCTATCTAGTCAACTTGCTAAATGGGCTATCATATCATAAAGTTATGACATTTTTTACATACCTTAAAAAACTATCACAAAGTAAGCTTTAGTAGACCCTTTTGCAAATTATCCTACCTTATCTAATTGGAAGTTCACAGAAAATCTCTTAATAAAGAAGTCTTTTACATCAAAACATTGCCACCATGGGAAATGTTCTTTGATGGTTCTACAAGAAGTAATAGTGTTGGGGGCGAGCATGGTATTTGTCATCCCTTAATAATAAGTGATACCTTATACCAATATTCTTGGTGAATTATGCCTAAATAATGTTATCAAATATCATGTAATGATCATTGATCTTTAAATGGTTGTTGACATGAAAATTCTTATAATAAAATTCTATGGAGAATCATAACTCATCATTAACCAACTTTATGGGTTTTATGATGTGAAGAAATGGGACTGCACATCTATGTTGACATCAATATTCTCAACAATTAACGGATGAATTTGAAAGCATTAACTTGGAACATGTTCTTTGTTGAGAAAACTCTCAAGCATACATATTAGCCAACCAAGCCACATCACTAGCATGATCAGAAATTTAAACTATAATGGTTACCTTGTGTTAGAAGTGGGTTATACTATACAATGATGGTAGAGACAATGGAATGACCAACATCATGTTTATACATCTTATTGAAACTAAGGTTGGTATTAACTTATTATCGAATACTTATAATATGGAAAGCATTCTAAGGATCATCATCATATGGCATAAATATGTCGTTGAGCTTCCCACTTTGTATACTTCAATGACACTTTGTCATATTCGTATATCTTATAGAGACTAAGGACTAACATTAACTTATCATCGACTACCTACAATATGGAGAGCTTCCGAGGATTTCCATCATAAGGTAAAAATACGTCATCAAGCTTCCTACTTTTTATCCTTTAAAGACACTTTGTATTAAAGATCTTTTGATGGGGTCTTCCTTTGTTGCTTAAGCAATAAGGAGGCATAACAAGCTTTTGAAGAAGGACATTTTGGTGTCTGTGGTGGACAATAGTTTAGACCTAAGTTGCACTACAAATTAAGGAGGATGGAATTTTATTGGCCAAAAATGGTAAGTGACTTCATAAAGTTTTCCAAACTTGCCAAGTATGCTAATGTCATTCCAACCGCCTACATCAATGTAAAAGCCATTGGATCCAACCATATCATCTTAGCCCTTTGAAACTTGAAGCCTTGACTTGGTAGGTCTTTTGCCAAAGTCATCCTTAGGCCACCTTTACATTCTTATGATAATAAATTATTTCTCAAAATGAGATGAAGCAATCACACTTAGGAAGTAAAGAAAGAGCATGTCGCTTATTTCATTTGAACTCATTTAATCTATCACTATTGGAATTCCTTGGTTCATTATTGCTAGTAATGGGAAGTAATTCTCAATAATTTGATGGATAAGCTTTATGAAAAGTTCAATTTCAAATAGTACAAATCATCCGTGTATAATACCCCTGCAAATGGTTTAATTGAGGCATTTAACAAAACCTTTTGCAATTTATTATAAAAGGTGGTGTCTAAAACAAAAAAGGATTGACATGATAGTATTTATGAAGTGTTATGGGCATATTGCACAACTTACCATACTCCCACTCAAGTAACACCATATGCCCTTGCTTATGGTGTTAAGGTAATGCTACTATTGGAAACACAAATATTGCCACTCTTTATGGCTATATAAGAAGCCTTTACATAAAAGAAAAACACACGACTATGGTTAGATGAGATAGAAGCCTTAAATGAAAAAATAGCTTTAAGAATAATAGTAATTGGTCTTACTAAGTTTGACTCATTAATGCCTTTAATTACAATGTTTGCCTATAATCATTCCAAGTAAGGGACTTAGTTCTCATAATGCAATAACTTATTAGTTTCAAGCATTGTCTTGGTGACAAAGTTACTTTCAAATGAGATGGGCCTTACTTGTTACAGGAAGTTTATATAAGTAATGCCTATGTGCTGCTAGACTAATAAGGTATTTGAATAGGCTCAATTAATGGCAAGCTCTTAAAGCATTACTACATGTAACTCTTTATACAAAAACTACAGGCTTACAAGAATATAAACTATGAATAATAAAAAATAAAGGTGATTACAATTTTAAGTTAAAGATCTAGATTATTACTTTAACCTTTATTGTTTACTTGCCTTTTCAACTCCTTAAATTTTTGCTTCTTTTTTTATTAACAAAGAAAAAAAAAAAGAGATTAGTTGTGAGACATCAAAGTGTGGAAAATAAGAGGACTTTATAAACTAGGTGAAAATAAGAGCCAAAATAGTTGCAAATCCTAAAGAGGGTTATTCACAACAATGAAGGTACATATCTCAATGCATCTCAAGTCTCCAAAGTTTAAAGCTATATGGAGTAGTTGAGATGAGGAATGTGTACTTTTGGTTTTAAAATTGATAAAATTAAGAAAAATTAATATAGAAAGTTGTCATTTCCATAGGACATACTATTCCCACCATTATCATTGTCCTTATTATTGACTTTACCAATATTGCTTCCCCTTTAAATGATCTTAGCTCTATTATAGCCACAATCCTTGTCCCTTAAAACCTTTCTAGCTAATGTTAGCATCCTAAGATAATGTACTACATGTATTAGGTGACATGATCTCATTCATCATATAGAATTCTAGATGTTGGCAAAGAATCTAACCCTTATAAGTTTTTCCAACTAGAAAGGAACCCTATGACAAGAGGAAGTGGATTACATCTCTCCTCTCATGAAATAAAAATGGAACTCTTCCCCCTCACCCCTTTATGCTATTCCAACAATGCCTTTTGTTCCAATAGTACTATTCTTTCTTTCCAAACTACTTTGGTAAGACCTTTCCTTTTTTTGTAATCTACCATTATAATGTTAAACTTTAAGCAAGGTTCACCAATACCAACAATGCACCAAATAATGGCTTAGTTGACTTAGAACTCTGTATTTATACCTATAGGATCAACCAACATAGGTAATTGCTAAAGTTAATGTTTCCTTGATTGGCCTTAACCACTGAAAAGAAGAGAAAAAAAAAAATAGAATAAAACATCCTTAAAAAAAAGAGTGAAGATGTGCATTATACATGCAATGACCTTTTGCAATGCACTTTGGATGTCCACCTCTTTTGATTTTCATAACATAAAATGACAAAGGGGATATGGCCTTTGTTTTCACAAAACCCATCAACTATCCACCGCTTTTGACACTTGCATTGAAAAAGTCAAAAGGGAGGGGTCCTTGGCTTTTATAGTAGTTGTAAAATGCTTGCTTTTGTTGACTTTTGCAATAAATAAAGAGAAAAGGGAGGGGCCTCCTTTCCTTACAAATATCTTACCTCCTCAAGTCATAACAAGTACACTCAAGCTCCTAATTTCTCTTTTTTATCCTCTTTTCAATCATCTATTCCACCAAAAAACAAAAGAAAAAAAAAATGTATGCATTAATGCTTCCTATGTTTAGCATATATTAAACTTGAAATTCAAATAAATGTGTCCTTCATGGGGAGACTATGGATACATAAAGCATTTACATCAATGCTAACCCTTAAGTAGAAAGGCACTTAGCCTTCACAGAAATGGTCTCATTTATAAAGGAAAGACTTGTAAACTTATTAAAGAGGTTGCTTGTGTCATATATGATGCTAGGTGTCATATGCTTGGTTTCACTCCTAAAGCACTTTAACGAGAGAAAACAATTGATGAGCTAAGAATCTTATCTAACTTGTTTAAAAGAAACGTAAAAATAGCACACCACTTTAATTGTTTCATTTCTTTACCTAGAGGATATACAGTTATGGATGTGCTTCTAGAAGTGATCAACTAAGCACAATTAGGTATCCATGACAAGCCCATAGGCTCATTAGATTTTGATGGTTATTTTGATGATTTGCTTGCATTTCTTGACAAGACCATCAAGGAAGGTTTCATTAAGCCATCCCTAAAGGTCATAATTGTCAAAAACTCTAGTGTGAATGACCTTATTAGGAAAATAAAGGCATATAGACTAACACATAATGATAGGATCCTTAAAGAACTATAAGAGAAGTAGGAATTATGCTCATCAAAGTGTCCTTATAAGCCTTCAAAGTTCAACCTTTGACATCATCAACAGGATATCTCTCATTGGGCTACATAGTCATAATAAGCAAAGAAGTTTTAATCACTTTCATTAGGCTAAGTATGTTGCAATAGGCAGAGAAGTTCTTATATACTCTCAATAAGCCACATATATCACAACATATAAAGAAGCTTTTATTGTCCTCACCAAGCTACATATGTCGCAATAGGTATAGATGTTTTGATCACTCTCATTAGGCTATGTATATCATATCAGGTAAAGAAGTGTTAACTATAGACCAAAATTTTATGTTTACAAGATCACTTTAAGTTGGTCTTAAAGTTTTATAATCATAAGGTCTTCCTTAGCAAGCTTTTGAGTTTTATGTTTATTGAAGCATCCTTAAATGAATCTTTAGACTTCTAGTTCAATGTTTTAGGATCATTTTGAGTTAATCTTTAAGACTTAACTCAAATTGTGTCCAAAATTCCACTTTACTAAGCCTTAAAGTGGGGGTATTTGTAAGTATTAAAAATAAAAAAAATTAAGCAAGAAAAATTGAAAAATCAAGCACCCTTATATGAGATTACCCCTACATGAGTTGGCAAGCACATGAAAATGGAAATTTCCATTATAGTAGCCACCTTTGTCATGTTCTTCCACCAAAGCACTATAAATAAGCCATATGCGTGGCCTTGATATCCATCTCAAGAAGTAGAAGTAAGCCTCTTTCTAAAGATTTTGTTTTCTTTTCTTAGCCATTTATTTGTAAATTTAGTAGTTAAGTAGTATACTTTTTAGTTGCCATTAAGGTAGCTATGCAAAATCAAAAACTTAAAATATTAAATTTACAAAAACTTCCCAATGTCTAATATAGTCCCAAACTTATACAATTTATAATAAAATTGTTGAATCCAAATTAGTACTTTAAGTATTATGCTTTTTAGTTATCACTAATACAATATCCCTTTAACTTTTTAATTGTCACAATTTATAGTTTTAACTTTTATATTTTTGCAATTTATTATTATTATTAGTATTATTATTATTATTATTAATTATTATTTATACCTTTATAGTTCACATTTCTAGCATTTTACATTTCAATAATTTACTTTTCTACTTAATATTTTATGTGCTTATCTCTTATCCTAGTATGCCATGTAAATTTATATTTTTCATATTTATCAAAATTATGTTTACACACTCACAAAAGCTTTGACACTTGACTTAGACGATAGGTTATAATGGGTTCCTTGTGTAGCCTTTAGCTTCCATACAAAATTCTTGATATCTCTCACTCAAATAAGTAATTTTCATTTGTAGCCAATCACAATGATGGAAAGACTTGGTAAGAACCATTTCAGCCTAGTCTAGATCTTTAAACTTCATTACCATAGCATTCGAGCCATTAGTTGTGAACTAATATATCACAAATATATTAAAAACTCTAAATATTTAAACATAAATATATAAGAGGTCTATTTTCCAAAAAAAACCTAGAACTTCCATGATCAAACTTGGAAGCCCATAAAGGAAAGGCCCAAAAACTCAAACCCCAACAAACTTAGATGAAGCCTTTATAGCTCTCACCAAAGTCAAGCTAGTCTCTTTCATGTAGCCCTTGATAGAATTATAAAAGAGGATTAATCCAAAGATTCGTACAAAAATCAATTCTATAAGCATATTTTAAATTTTCATATATAATTTGCAAGTTGTATTTTTGTACTCCATACTTAGATGAAGCCTTTATAGCTCTCACCAAAGTCAAGCTAGTCTCTTTCATGTAGCCCTTGATAGAATCATAAAAGAGGATTAATCCAAAGATTCGTACAAAGATTAGCTCTATAAGTATATTTTAAATTTTCATCTATAATTTGCAAGTTGTATTTTTGTACTCTATAGTTCAGAGGCTCAAAATTTATGGCTTACAATCTTGGCTTGACAACATAAGACATCTTTTAAGGAATCATTGCACAACTTTCTTTTATTGTATCTTTTTCTTTGGTCAAAACATATTTGAAGAGAAGCTTCACATCTACCACAAGTAGCATTCATATCTGCCACTAACACCATCCAAACAAAGGAAAGAAATCATGGCCAGTTATCCATATCTTTAGGTTTCATGGGAAAAAGTTGCAAGCCCACTTATTAATTAATATCATTTCCCAAGATAGATATGCAAAGAAGGTTTTGATTAGGAAGATCACAGACCATCAAGTAGTATTAATATCACATGAAAGAGAAAAATATTATTAGAGAAGGTTGGGTACATATAAGGAAGAGTGATTATAGTCATCATGCAAATAATTAATTTATGTTTCTTGGCTTTAAAGGCACAAATGAATGTGACAAGTAAGAGCATACATAGATTGATTGGGGTTGGTTTGATCCTGATATTCAAACCAAATTGTTAGTGACAATTTGAAATTTTCAAAATGATAATCAAATCAACATAAAAGTGAAACCAACCAAACTATCATTAATAGGTAGTTGCTAAATAGTTTGATTAGTTTGATTGTTTGAACCATACTTATTGGGATTAAAATTGTCATTTATGCTTTTTATATTATCAATTTGCCTAATATCTAAACTTTAATTTTTCAAGGATAAAATATAAAAAGAAAATTTTCTAAAAAAGGTAAATGATAAGTAATTAAAAACAAAATAAGAGAAAAAAAAAAACACAATGTTTATATTCAATGTGTTGGGTGTGAGAGGGTTGGTTACCATAGAAAATAGTTGAATTTGTTGTGTGATCCTTATCTTTATAAAATGAAATTTTATGTTTTAGTATTATAAGGTAGTTTAGTTTGGTTTTGGTGGTTTTTGAACTTCCAAAATCATAATCAAACTATCAAATGTAGTTTGCCTTAATTACAAACTATATCAAAACTATTCTCAACAATTTTGATGATTTTAATTTAGTTTGGGTCGGTTTTGTTGGGTTGAGTAAATTAGATGGTTTGATGGGCTGATGCTGGGCCTTTATTCAGAAATGATCATGGATCTACTTTACTATTTAGGAATGGTAAAATGCCTTGCTGTGTGAACAGGTAGAAGCTCCTCCTGTCTCTTAGTAGAAGTTTCTTCCTTGCTTGTTTGCAAGTCCTCTCTTCTACCCTGGAGACTTCAGGCTCACTTTTAGAGCGAAAATTGAATATTTTTGTGGTTGTTTTCCAATTGCGCTCATGGACATTGATGACGATGTTATCGGCTTAGGCGATGTAAGGCAATCTTGGTCAAATAACCAATCCCTTTGCCTCCTTGGTAGCCTTTGGACCAAGAAGTCCTGTAATGTCAAAGATTTTCTGAATACAATGAAGCTTCTACGGAAGCCAAAGAAAGGCTTGGAGGATTGACTTCAATTTACTTAGCTTCCACTTCGATAACCTGTTAGACAACAATTCTGTTTTGGAAAATGGTCCTTGTTCATTCCATCACTGGGAATGAACAACCATCAGAATTTAATTTATTCTGGGTTCCTTTTTAGCTTATAGCCTAAGATCTACCTTTTAAGGCTATGATGGAAGCAACGTCGAAGGTATTTGGAAACCGAGTAGGGACCTTTGTGAAAGCAAAGGAGGAAAGACTGGGAAGTAGCGGTCATTTTTTACATTTCTAGGCTCTCACTGACATACGCAACCCTCTTGCTAGGACAGTCTTCTAGATACCTTAGGATGATGACACCAAGATTTGGATTTCCTGCAAATACGAAGGCTTCCCAGTTTTTGTTATGTCTACAGTTGTTTGGACCATATCAACAAGGAATGTGAGCAAGCTGAGAATGATGATGATAAACTATTTTCCTTTTTTGGAAAGCACTGCAACAATGGGTGTTGAATGAGAACCAATTGCAAGATTTTGTTTTTGAAGATATTGCCGAGTTAGCCAAGAATTTCGCCAATCAACCTAGTGATCCTGATGCTAGCCTGCAAAAGGGGGCCCATTGACTGATTCCCGAGATAAATCAGACTCGAATTAATATAATGGGCCCTTCTTCGAGGGCGCCAAACCACCAAAGTTGCAGAAGACAAGATCAGGGCCCAAATCTGGTACTAAGAAATCCTTATCGAACGGATGGAAGCCCAAACAACGCCAACCTGGTTAATTCGTAGGAGGAAGTCGCCTTTTCCTGGAAGCAAGGTGTCATTATGGAAGGTGTTTTAGCTGTCTCAAATGTCGGTGCAACCCTCCCCGTCAATTCTTTAGCGGCAGAGGCTACCGGGTAGCCTTGCTAATCACCATATAAACTTTGTTGAAACTGTTGTGGTTTGGGGGCACCACACTTAGTTTGCATGTCGAAGAGGCTTATTTCTCTTCAAGTCCCTGCCCCAGTCTTTCTTATGGAGGCAATGCTCAAAGCTTTTGTAATGAAAATAATTGAATTTAGATTAGGCTTTCCGAATGGTTTCTTTGAGCATTGTAGGTGTAAGGAAAGGGAGTGGGGGTCGGATTAGGACTTCTGTGGCAAGACCCTTGCACGGTCAGTTTGCAGATTGCCTCCAAAAATCATATTGATGTTCATGCATCTGATGGACCTTCGAACTCGAACTGAGGTTTCACTAGTATTGACAGCTAGTCAAATGGTCAGGATAAGGTACTAACATAGGAGTTGCTCTAAAATTTAAACAGACAGTGTACTTTATTGTGGTTATGTGGTGGTTATTTCAATGAGATCGTGTATTCATCGGAAAAACTGGGGGCCGACCATGACCTACTGAGTACATTAGCAGGTTTCAAAGGGTGCTCGAGAAGTACCAGCTTATTGTGCTTGATTGCCAAGGTCTTTAATTTATGTGGCGTAATGGAAGATGTAGGGAAGACAATATTCAGGAAAAGTTGGCCAAAGCAGTGGCCAATAAGGATTTCCTTCAACTCTTTTTGGCAGCCACAGATGTGCGCCTATCCTGCTTTGGTTTCGATCACAACCCAATTAAGGTACTTGTCCTTTTTTATTTTTATCATACTACTAACAAAAATGGAAACCTTTTAGTTTAAAAATATGTGGATCAGGGATTCATCTGGTGAGGCAACTGTAGCAAAGTCTGTGTGACATACAGGCACTGGTATGACAGCAACTAATGTTCATGCCATGACAAAGGGCTATGGAAAGGCTTTGATGAGTTGTGAACTAAAGGCTTTTGGTCTTGTAAATAATCAACTTCAGGAATATAGACAATAACTAATACTTTGGAACAGAGTCTCATCACAAAAACTAATATATCTGGACTTAAAGCATGCAAGGTAGAGATGGATGAATTACTAAAGCGAGAGAAGACCATACGGGCCCAAAAGTCAAGAGCTACATGGCTATTTAAGGGTGACAAGAACACTTGGTATTTCCATGTTATAGCCTCTTAAAGGCAGCAACGCGGTGTGATCCAAAAGATTGTTGA
This sequence comes from Rhizophora apiculata, assembly GCA_037832385.1. Lineage (NCBI taxonomy): Eukaryota > Viridiplantae > Streptophyta > Magnoliopsida > Malpighiales > Rhizophoraceae > Rhizophora > Rhizophora apiculata. Next base: position 3,151,636 of record CM075431.1, read on the forward strand.
TGATCAAGGTGTCTCACATGTCTCTGACTCTTCTATCTCCATGACGCTCGGTGCATATTGGCAGACATTGTTCAAGTCCCAGGGAGCTGGTGATGTGAGGCTGGTGCTACAAACTGTGAGCTGTTGAGTTACGGATCAAATGAATTCTATGCTTGCCATGCTTATACGCTAGAGAAAATCCATCAGGCCCTACAGTGGATGCACCCATCAAAAGCATCGAGTCCCAACGGCCTGCTTGCTGGTTTTTATCAATCCTTTTGGCACATCGTGAGGGAGAGTGTGGTGGCTCTAGCCTTGAATGTGCTCAATCATGGGGCATATCCGAGTGCTCCATTGGCTCTGAACGAAGTTTCATCTTTAATCGAACATGATTTGAAATGTTGGAATATGAAACTTGTTAAGCAGTTGTTTGTGCCTTCCGAAAGTGCCCCGATTTTCAGAAGTACAGTATTTCATATGGTCCGAGGAGTGCCAACGAAGTAGCACATGCACTGGTAAGGAAAGCACTAACAACTAATGGAGAAATGGTTTGGGAGTTGAATGATTTCACCCTTCCTCGGGAAAAAACCCAAAAAAAAAAAGTCCTTTGGCGTGTGGTTTAATTAAATTAAATTAATTGAATTTCTATAGCATCGATTCTCCCACCAACAGTGAATCCAAGGGTCATAAATTCCCATCTTTGAGACACACTCGATGGTGGCCTAATTGTCCAAGTCTAGAAAAAATTCTAACCTAAATTCTAACCTAACGTAAATGACTTCTCTTATGACTTATAGATACACAATGTGATGATAACACATCCTCGTCCCTATGAAGAATTACATCCTATTTTTCACATATATATATGGAGAATTAGGAAAGCACAAACAAAAAGGAAGTGAGAGCCTTAAAATAAAGGACCACGTATAAAAGGCAACTAATTTACCTTTTGATGTAAATTTAAATTTTTTTCAATTTAACACATTTTTATTAAATTTTTAGATTAAAGAAATGTCATTTTTTTGAAAAAAAAAAATATATATACTTAATTGATCCTTTCTAGAGCAAATAGATGATATAATAAAATAATAAACTTATATTGTGTAATTTGATAAAAACTTATTTTCAAAATAATGTTACTCCTTTAAGGAAAATTTATAATTTTTATCTTTTGCATTTACAACACATTTATATTACCTTTATTCATAATTTTGTTCTTTTTGTTTCATTAAAAACATCACATAGCCAAATTAAGCACAAATATCAATACCTTCATACTATCCAACTCTTCATATCCTTTAATTTTGAATAAATTCCCCAAAGTGTTGCTAATAGTGTGATTATTCCAATCCATGACACATGGAACATCGTGCAAATGAATGGAAATTTTCCACATATCCACGGTTAAGTGCTTTAAGTAAAATAATTGAGATAAGTTCAAAGTTTGCACAAAAAGGAAAAGTGACAATTAATGCTAGAAAAACCTTATTTATAATAGAAAATATCAATTTTAAACATTATTTTAATGACCTTATGTACTTAATTTATATTATATGCATCTCCTCTAACAAGAGGACACACCCAATTATGCATTGTGTCAAATGAATAGTATGTTGTTAGTCTTGATATTGTCTAATTCCTTTAACTAAACCTTCTAGGGTGTATTTAGTCCAATTCAAATTCTTCCACAATGGTAGTTCCTTTAACAAGCCCACCAACTTTGGGTTAGCATAAAGCAAGAACTTAGTTTTGTACTCATCATTTAAGGGTAGATTTTTCATATCTTATACAAGCTTGGAAATTTCAATCCTTGATTTTGCTAAATTAAATTGCTTATCAACATCTTGATTTTTTTAAGGAAGTTTTTACCTTTACTCCATTTGATGAAAGTCCCATCATCTATTCAACTTCAATGAAGGATAAACTCAACTTATTCTCATGCACATTTAGACACAAAGTAGTGCAATCAAGATTTCAAACTAGGAACTTAATTAATTTGAGGTCCATCTTGGTTACTTAGAGCCTTAATATGTCACCAAACCTAAGTGACTAGATTGTCGTTGTCTTAGAATCATTAAAGGACTTCACTATACTAATGAATTGAAAAATCATGCATTGTGTTTGAAGTTATTTTTGCAACATTAAATAAAAACATAATAATCCTTTAAAGTTAGATATTAAATTTTTACCAAAAAAACCATTATTGTACCTTATTATCAAAGGTCTCTTCCACACATTTCTCTCTTTTTATGCACACTTGATTCAACTTTACTTTGTTCAAAATCCGTAGCTTGCTAACTAGATCTCATAATGTCCTTTAGCTCCTCATGTTCACTCATTATCATAGTACAACATAATGACTAAAAACAAAAAGAAAAAAAAAAACCATACAATAGATAATATTCTCCCTCTATAAGCACTTGCTAATAAGCACATGTAATGAAACCTAAAATGTATATATAAAATAATATTGGTATCATGCCATGATAGCATTAAGTGGCTACCTTGCTAAATTCTAATTAATTGGTAAGTCTTTGCTTAAGAAAAGACAAATACCTTAATTTTTTAAACATTAAGCAAATCACGATTACTGTTGCAACTAATAATAAGGATTAAGGTATGTTAATTTAGTTGACATAATAACAAGTTATTTTATTCAAAGCAAAAAGAACAATACTATACGACAATAAAAATGTTAGTATATTAGTAGATAACTGTCAATGTGCATGGTCTCTTAGATAGGCAATAATTAAGTCAATCTAATTAAAATTTAGTCACCTACATCACATTTCGCAATGAGTGACAAATATCAATATATCCTTAGTATACATATAAAAAAAAAAAAGAAATTTCATTTAAAAAATACTATGTTTATTGCTCTACCATAATTTCCTTATCACTTAATGGACATTAATGAGAGAGGAATGTAATAAAGGATCCATTTAAGGAAAATGCAAAAGTAAGATGCACCAAATTGAGGTTCTAATAAGCACACTCCAAGGCATTATGGAATGACTTTCTGCTTTAAATTTTATAACATATCTTGTCAACTAACATCCTTGATTTTGTTTTAGCTGACGAGAGCATCCCTTTTACCTAAATTAATGATTTTTAAGTGCAATGTATGTGCTTCTGTATGAGAAAGATTGTCATAGTCGTAGGTCATAAGAGTGTCAATAGAGGAATATCCTTTGTGGTATTGGAAGATTGCCCCAGCACCAACCTTATCCTCGCCAATTGAAATATCTGTGTTTATCTTAATAAATCCATTCAGAGGTGGTTGCCAATGATTTGGAAATAAGGTTGCAGAGGTTACCTTTAAGGTTGATTGCTTCCTTTTATGATTAATATAATATTTAAGAGTCATTTCAATTGCTCGATTATGATCACAAGTCTTACCTTCCATTACACAGAGGTTCCTTGTATGCTAAATTGACTAAGCAAACGTGCATATTAGCTCTTATATATCTTTGCCTTGTCCTCTGAGCACATCAACTAGCTAGTTACCATAATACAAATTTCCAAACTCTTAAAGTTGGAGTAATTATAGGCAAGAAAAGTAAAAAAGGAAAAAAAAAAAAAACAAAGAAAACAACAGAGATTGTGATTGTTCACCCAATCGTTTGTTGTCTAAAGGAATTAGAGCAATTGTATTTTTAAAACATATATTCATACATCTAAAGAATGTCATAAGCCACCAATCAACAACAAAAAAATAATTAATAAATATATAAATAATTTAACATGCAAAATAATCAAAGTAGAAGAAAATAGATGTATATTCTGAAATTACAATCTCTTCAAAAAAAGATCAATTAAAAAAAAAATGGAGGGGAAAGTGGAGCATTTTGCAACATAAGCCTAAAACGAATCATTGACAACTTGAACTTAGAAATAATACAAAATAATAAATTTCTTTATCTAATGCTTTGGATTCTACTCACCTTTGAAAGAGAACGGGCTTTTGAAGAAGTGGTAGGCTCTTAAAGAGTCGAGCCACAGTAGTCTTCGAGGATGATCAAGAAGTGAACGCCCATCATATGATTGAACACAAAATGTTAACAACTACAATATGAAGCCAATTTGAGATAAAATGTAGTCTTTGAGGATGAAGAAAAAGCAAATGTTTGTCGTGTGATATGTTAATAGTTATGGTATGAAACCAATTTTGGGATAGATTTTGCAGAAGGGAAGAGGTGGGGTAGGATTTAAGGAGGAGAATTTGAAGCAGGTCTCTTTTACAATTTGTTCATTCAGGAATAATTTTCATTTAAGTTTAAAGAAAAAAAAGAAAAAAAAAAAAACCTTATTCAATTAGTGCCCTTGTAATAGGTATCATGTCACCTAACAAAGCAAATTGACTTTACCTACATTGAGTATAATTAGCATGCACTTTATCTAACATCTATATAAATATCAAATTAATCTCACATGATTAGATGCCAATTACATCCGTAACACCAAATCACCTAAAACTTAATAGTTTCCTCGCTCATGCCCCCGTCTTTTCCATCTCTCTCTCTCTATATCTGTTTTTTATTTTTTTAATGATTATGATAAAAAAAAAAAAGATTTGACCGTTAGGTAAGCGTTAGCCTCTAGTTGTCTAGATGTCAATTATCGTCTACTGTTCCTCCCCCACCCTTGCCCACCGGTCCCCCAAAAAATAATCCCGATGCATCTCAACTCGTTGGATGTTATGAACATATTAAAGCCTTCATGTTTTGAGTTTGAAAACCAATGAAGGAGAAAAACAAAACGCAATTAGATACCATAACTACAGAAAATGAAGAAGTGAAATTTATTCTAAGTAATATGAGTTTCGCATCCTAAAGCTCGAATCCTTGTTGTGCCATAATATCATTTGGATTCATATTTGGTGAGGAGGTTTTTGGTAAGAGCTTCGTGATTTGCAAGATGAAAGAAAAGATTATGAAGTGCATGAGTCAAAGTCAGACTTTTCTGTTAGACTTTTCTTATCTCTATCATGCAGGATCGTTATCTTGATACGAATACTAGCAATATAACTGTAACAAAACCAAAAGGAATAGGAAATCAGAACAACATACCGTTCTCCATTATTCTGATATCCGGTAGTAGAGATGAGAAAACTTCTCTTTCCTGCCCTGTACGCTTTCCTTTCTGTTTCTCCTATCTTCTCTCCTCCTACCTTTTCTCTTCTTACCTTTTCTCCTACTCTTCCCTTTCTGTTCTTTACGCTTTTCTCTGATGGTTGAGAGAGGCCAGAAAATGTCCATAATGAATATATATATATTCATCCATTTTCCAGCAGCCGTTGCCCTGAAGATAGGGAGATTCTCCCTATCTGTAACGGCTATCTGTCAGAAGGGAGAGCGGAGGGATTTCAAACCCATTAACCCAAAACCACCGTTTTGCTTAACAGACCATCACGTTAAGCCATCCATTATTTGGGTCATACGTTAAACAAGGGCCACTTTATGTCGATTAACTCAACAATCTCCCACTTGGCCCTTGTAATGATTTGATGAATCAACAACAAATAAGTGTGCACAATCCTTAAAGATTATCAAATCACAATACTTGATTGAATTAAAACGATTGGATCATGGCGGTCACATATCTCTCAGTGACATGATTCCTTCCATGTATCACATAATCATGATAATTCAGAATAACCTTACTGAGAAACATTAAAGTTTTAAATTGTCATGTCCATATATGCCATTAGTTATCTCACAAACTATAACTGTATACAACTAAATAGAGACAACAAAGCACAAGCAAAACCACGACCTTAATTGAATTCAAGAGTGTCTCAATGATATGAGCAGTACAAAATATTGACTTTCAAGAGAATGAGGACCTGTCCAATATGCCCATCCGATCAACATGTCCAGTGAATGTTTTCGGTGGCAAACCTTTAGTTAACGGGTCCGCTATCATCAACTCAGTGCCAATGTGCTCAATAGACACTCTGTGATTTTGCACTTCTTCTTTAACAGATAGGTATTTCAAATCCATATGTTTCGCACCTTTAGAATACCTATCATTCTTAGAGAAGAAAACTGCTGCGGAATTATCACAGTAAATTCTCAACGGCTTTTCTATACTGTCGACCAAACTGAGCCTTGAGATAAAATTCCGCAACCATAATGCATGAATAGTAGCCTCAAAGCATGCTATAAATTCAGCCTCCATAGTGGAAGTAGCAATGACAGACTGCTTCCCACTTTTCCAGGAAACTGCTCCTCCAGCTAGGAGGAACAAGTAACCAAATGTAGATTTCCTCGAGTCTACACATCCAGCATAATCTGAATCCGAGTAGCCTACTATTTCAAGATGACTTGATCTTTTATAAGTAAGCATATAATCTTTGGTGCCTTGCAAGTACCTAAGGACTTTCTTTCCGGCTTTCCAATGATCTATTCCAGGATTGCTTTGATATCGGCCTAACATTCCAACAGCGAAACTAATGTCTGGCCGAGTGCATGTTTGCGCATACATCAGGCTTCCAACCAGTGAGGCATAGGGAATTGATTCCATTGCTTTCCGTTCCAAATCATTCTTTGGACATTGCAGTTCACTGAACTTGTCCCCTTTCTGAATTGGAACTATTCCTGTAGAGCAATTTTCCATTCTAAATCTCTCTAATACTTTATTGATATACCCTTTCTGAGACAATCCCAACAATCCTTGTGATCTATCACGGAATATCTCTATTCCAATCACATAAGATGCCTCATTCATATCTTTCATTTCAAAAGTTTCAGAGAGAAATTTCTTAACATCATGTAACAAACCCATGTCATTAGCGGCCAAAAGAATGTCATCAACATATAGGACTAATATAATGAACTTGCTCCCACTAATCTTCATATAGATACACCGATCAACGGTGTTCTCTACAAAGCCGTATGACGTAATGGTATCATTGAACTTAAGATACCATTGTCGGGAAGCCTGTTTCAGTCCGTATATCGATTTCTTTAATTTACACACCAAATTTTCCTGCCTGGTGGTGGTGAAACCTTCAGGTTGGTCCATACATACTTCCTCTTCTAAGTCACCATTCAAAAAGGCGGTCTTTACATCCATTTGGTGAAGCTCTAGATCATTATGAGCCACCAAAGCCATAATAATTCTCAAGGAGTCTTTCTTAGAGACTGGAGAGAAAGTCTCCTTATAGTCAATACCATCCCTTTGAGTGAAACCTTTGGCAACCAGTCTGGCTTTATACCTTTCGATATTACCTTTCGAGTTTCGCTTGGTCTTGAAGACCCACTTACAGCCAACTCGTTTTGATCCTTTAGGTAACTCTACTAGTTCCCAGACTTGGTTTACATCCATCGATTTCATCTCTTCCTTCATGGCATTGAGCCACTTTTCAGAATCATTACATTCCATGGCTTGTTGAAATGAGACTGGATCTTTATCAATGCTCAATTCCGACTCATGCTCAAGTGAGTAAACCACATAATCATTAGATACAGCTGGCCTTTTCTGTCTTGTAGACCTCCGTAATGCCATTTCTTGTGGTATCACTTGTTCATTTGTACACTGCACATTGTCACTTGGTTCATCTCCTATGCGTTCACTTTGCGTGTTTCGAGTATCAATTTGTTGCCCTTGCATGTCACGTGACTGTGATGCAACAAAAGGAACAACAATTTGAGTAGAAACACTGGGTGTGGGGATACCACCTTGAGTAGGAGTACTCACTGTGAATTTTTCATTATGTAATTCTCTAATATCCACCTTTCGTGACTCCCCACTCCCACTGAACCGGCCATTTTCAATGAATCGAGCATTACCAGACTCAACTATTCTTGTGCTATGGTTAGGGCAATAGAACCTATATCCTTTAGACTTTTCAGGATAGCCAATGAAGTGACCACTAATGGTCCTTGCATCAAGCTTTCCTTCATGTGGATTATATATCCTTACTTCTGCTGAACAACCCCAAACATGGAGGTGTCTCAAACTGGGTTTCCTGCCTGTCCATAACTCGTAAGGAGTTTTAGGGACAGCCTTACTGGGAACCCTGTTCAGCAGATATGCTGCAGTTCTTAATGCATGCATCCACAAGGATAAAGGTACAGTACTGTTACTCAACATGCTCCTAACCATATCCATAAGTGTGCGATTCCGCCTTTCCGCTACACCATTTTGTTGTGGTGTACCAGGCATTGTGTACTGTGCACATATGCCTCGACTTTCAAGAAATTTTGCAAATGGACCAGGACATTGTCCACTTTCATTGAATTTTCCATAATATTCACCACCCCTGTCTGACTTAATCACTTTTACTTTTCTATCTAACTGCCTTTCCACTTCATCAATAAACACCTCCAGGGTATTTACTGACCAGGACTTTTCATGCAGTAGATATAAGTAACAATACCGTGAGTAGTCATCTATGAATGTGATGAAATATTTTTCACCACCCCATGTAGGAATGTCAAAGGGGCCACAAATATCAGTGTGTATCAATTCTAAAGGCGCATTACTTCTCATGGCTGGGTACTTCGATGTGTGTCTTGTTTGTTTCCCTTTTATACAATCAACACACACATCCCAATCAGTAAAATCCAATTGAGGCAGGATGTCACTTTTCACCAACCTCAATATCCTTTCTTTGGATATATGACCCAATCTTTGATGCCATAAGAAAGCAGAACAATCATCATGCACATTACGTTTGTTACCAATACCATGCTCAACAAGAAATAGAGAATCGGCATACATAGCGTCAAGACTAAAGCGGTACAAATCATCAATCAAAGTACCAGATCCATAATAGTACGAATGTCTATACAATGAAAATGCACCATTTCCAATCTTAAGATTAAATCCCACTTCATCCAACTTTGCAACAGAAACCAAATTTCTAGCACATTCAGGAACATAGAGACACTTTTCTAGATCCAGATGACACTTGGTGTCCAAGATCAATCTGTACGTCCCAATTCCTTCTATTCGTGCCTTCATTCTGTTTCCCATATAAAGGAACTTCTCAGTTCCTGTTATGGGCTGGATTGAAAGGAATCCCTGCATAATATGTGACACATGAATAGTAGCTCCAGAGTCTAACCACCAAGTATTATTGGGCACTTCAATTATATTTGATTCAAAACATACTGATATACAGTACATACCTTTCTTTTCGAACCAAGCCTTTCTTTTTGGGCAATCCTTCTTGAAGTGACCCATCCTTTTGCAGAAGAAGCACTTCTGATCCTTTTGGATCTGACCTCCAGAGACTTTTATGGAGGCTTTGTCCTTCTTCTTATTTTTGTGATGTGGTTTAGACTTGCTACCACTAGCATCATTACGAACAGTGAGATGAATGGAGTGATCCTTCATCTTCTTTAATCTCCCTTCCTCCTGAACTAACATGGCCTTAATTTCCTGAAAGTTCCATTTCTCTTTAATAGTGTTATAGTTCACTTGGAACTGGCCAAATTCAGGAGGTAGTGAGTTGATGATGAATTGAACCAAAAAGGATTCACTCACATCCATACCCATCGTTCTCAACTTTGCTGCTAGATTAGCCATGCTAGTCACATGATCATGAATAGGCCGTGACCAATCAAATTTCTTGGTCGTCAGCTCACTCATCAGGGTTCCTACAATGGATTTATCAGCTATGTCTGATTGAGAGTATTCCTTGATTCTCATCAGAAATTCCCTTGCATTTTCCGTCTTGGGCATTGAGGGCTTGACATTTTCAGCCATCGTCATTCGCATCAAATTCAAACTCAGCCTATTGGACCGTACCCAAGCCTCATGAAAAGACTTATCAGATTCTGTACTGGTCCCAGTAATGGCTGCAGGCTTTTCTTCCGAAATGACTGCTAAGTCCAAGCCCAAAACACCTAAATGAAACTGAATATGCTCAGACCATTCTGCATAGTTCAGCCCATTGAATTTGATCATTGCATTGCCCAAGGCGAAAACGTTATTAGAAGCTGCAAACATAATCCAAATTTACATGTTAATGCTTTGAGTAAACTCTAATGGATTCAGACACATGCATTATAAACTTTGACTATATATTTAAGTTCACCTTTGGGTGATCCTCAAACACATAGCTGCAATCAATAATAATGCTAATTTAAATATGCTTTAATAGGTTAATCAATAATACTAGAGTTAACATGAATGTTATCTTTGGATATGCAATCATATTTGCTCAGTACATCAATCAATCCCCTTTCAGTGTCATTAATTATAGGCAATGATCCATCTTTGGATGATCTCCTAGCCGTATAATTAATAACCACAATTGTTCATATATTTATATAATATTAGCATAAAAAATGAACAATTGAAAATTCACGATCAACAATTCAAATTCCTTCAGGCCAGGTCACTTTGGTGACCAATAGGCTTTCAATATTTGATTCACGTTGACGTGACTTTAATAAACTTTTTTTTTTTTTTTTTTTTTTTTTTTTTCTGCCGGCACAGCCCGCGTGTTGCCTCCGACCAGAAACCGACGGTGGCAACACCACCGTACTGCAGGCTGCCTCCGACCAGAGACCACGCACGGCCCGCGTGCTGCCTCCGACCGGAGACCGACGGTGGCAACACCACCTGCTGCAGGCGCTGCCTGCGTGTTGCCTCCGATCGGAGCCGACGGTGGCAACACCACCTGCTGCAGGCGCTGCCTGCGTGTTGCCTCCGATCGGAGCCGACGGTGGCAACACCACCTACCGCAGGCTGCCTCTGACCAGAGACCTCGCACGGCCCGCGTGCTGCCTCCGACCGGAGACCGACGGTGGCAACACCACCTGCTGCAGGCGCTGCCTGCGTGTTGCCTCCGATCGGAGCCGACGGTGGCAACACCACCTACCGCAGGCTGCGTCTGACCAGAGACCACGCACGGCCCGCGTGCTGGCCCCATTCTGCCATCGCCGTCGACTCTTCCCGACGACGTCCAGCGGCTTTCATTTGAGGGAGTCGCCGTCAGCAGCCAACCCCGGTGCGTCGGCTCTTCCCGGACGTCGCCTCTGACCAGGCGAACGTGGGTGAACCAACCTGTTCGGGTCGGATCTCCGACGGCAGCCATCCACCAGACCCACGCCCGACCCAGAGCATCAGCCTCACAGGGAGACTGTTCCGTCATGCCCACCAGACCGGACCGATTCGGGTCTCCCACTGACAACGGAGACACAGCCTTCATCGGAGCTGATCCGCCATACCCAGAACCGTTCGGGTTCCGGCGGTGTACAGTTCTCGTGGTCGGCTCCTTTTTTTTTTTTTTTTTTTTTTTTGACACCAGCGGTTTCAGCAGTGTAAATTTACATGGCCGACGTTTCCCCTTTCAACGCCGGCCGTTAAGTACAGCAAACAATAATATATAGAAAATACATTGAACATACGCTTTTCCGTTTGCCAGAAAACAAAACAAAATAATTCGGCGCAAATAACTAAAATCAAAATAAATTGCAGTATTCGTTAACCTGGCTCTGATACCACAACTGTTAGACTTTTCTTATCTCTATCATGCAGGATCGTTATCTTGATACGAATACTAGCAATATAACTGTAACAAAACCAAAAGGAATAGGAAATCAGAACAACATACCGTTCTCCATTATTCTGATATCCGGTAGTAGAGATGAGAAAACTTCTCTTTCCTGCCCTGTACGCTTTCCTTTCTGTTTCTCCTATCTTCTCTCCTCCTACCTTTTCTCTTCTTACCTTTTCTCCTACTCTTCCCTTTCTGTTCTTTACGCTTTTCTCTGATGGTTGAGAGAGGCCAGAAAATGTCCATAATGAATATATATATATTCATCCATTTTCCAGCAGCCGTTGCCCTGAAGATAGGGAGATTCTCCCTATCTGTAACGGCTATCTGTCAGAAGGGAGAGCGGAGGGATTCCAAACCCATTAACCCAAAACCACCGTTTTGCTTAACAGACCATCACGTTAAGCCATCCATTATTTGGGTCATACGTTAAACAAGGGCCACTTTATGTCGATTAACTCAACAATTTCCCCTTGGGGAGCAGTCGTGGGGTGAGACTTTTGGGCTTATGGTACGTCTGCTAGAGACTCACGGTGATCATGCCTTTATCAATATATATAATTTTATTAATAATTACAATTTACATTAAAAAATTAAAATATGTAATTAATAAGCATAATGATATAATATTTAAATTTATATCTAAAATATATGCATGCTATATTTTTACGAGAAATATTATTAATTATAATTTTTTTTATAAAAAATTATAATATACAATTAACAGTTACTATATTTTAATACACAGACCATTTGCCTGAGTAAATGTAATCGTAATGGGTAGACAAAGCTACGTCCTGGAATTTTGGACGGCTACAAAACCGAGAACCCTGTGTTCTGGCCATGGGAAGTGAACAATTACAGATAATTATGATTAATTTATTACCAAATCCAATAAAATTAAACCAAAAAATAAAAGAAAAATCGGACGCGTGAGATCAGCAGGATGCCAGAAATCCTTTTCTTGTGTGGTACGAAACACAATATTGACTTCCCCGGCCCAAATGGTCAGAGAGAGGTTGGGAGAATTTTGATAGAAGGCGGTGAAAGAGGGATTCCGGGTTGGGGTTTCCGCCAAAAAAATTCCCACGTGGCAGGGACTTTCCTTAACCCTGCAAGCATCGTCCATTAAATGTACTCTTAAATTTTTATAATTAAATTTTTAATTTTTTAATTTTTTATTTAAATTTAATTTAAATTATTTTTTATTAAAAATAATTAAATTATTAATAATTTATAATTGACTAATGCATAATTTTTAATAATTTTAATTTTTTAAAAATTAAACAATCAATTTAAAATGAATTAAAAAAAAATTATAAATTTATGGGTGGGTCAGGTTGATTCGTCATTTATCTTGTAATTGCTGGTTTTGGCGTGGGCCTCACTGTACAAATTGTCAAACGTGGACGCGATTGCCTGGCAACTTAAGATTCTTTGATTCTCTCTCCTCTCTTCCCCTTCGTTCTTGGGTTGAAGGTTTTTCTCTGGATGGTTTAAGTAAGCGCTGGTTCTCACATCCTTGTAGCATAAAATTCCCGTCAAAATCGACAAGGTATTTCTGTTTGTCTGTTATCTGTCAAGCCCCCTGTACGAAGCTTCCTATGTACTTGTTCCGTCTCTGATCTTACAGTGAATATCTACCTCTTGCCTATTCATATTTTGCTCAAAAGGTTTGTCGCTTTTCGTTCTCCTTCCTTTACAGAAAGTTGAGACTGGCAGAAAGCATCGAATTTGATTATCTGTTATCTATCTCTTATCTATTATTTGCTTATATTTTTGAACGATTTCCATCTCGTTCCCCTTGTAAAGAGTTGCCAAATTTTGGTCTTTTGATCATTTAGATGGATGATTATGGTTCATCATCTTCATACCTTCACAGCAATCCATACCCATATCCTTATCCTTACCATCCTCCTCCTCAAAATCATGCATACCCACCTCCTAATTCAGATCCATACCATCCCCATCCCTATACATATCCATACAACACTCCGTACGGATATCCCCCACCTGTATACTCATCGCTACCACCAGCATCAGCACCTTCATTAACCCATTCAGGCCCTTTAGACTTCCATAACCACCATACTTCACCTACACATTCAGGGCCTCTGGACTCCCCCCACCACCATTCAGGGAATTTTCCTTATCCAAATCCACACCAGGCTGCCTCAATTCCGCAGAGTCCTCCATTACCAGCCCTTCAACATCATGGCAGTTTCCAATACAGTTCACCTCAATACCATTATCAACTGCAGTCAGGGCACTATGCATCTCCTGATATCTCACCTGAAGTGCCCCCAAGATCTGATAGCTTTTCCAGTCATCATAAACAAGATAGCACTAGTAACACTGCCAATTCTGGTTCATCTGCTTACCCATCTCTGGATGATCTGTTAAGTAGTACGCATTTGAATGATATTACTCCTCCTACTGCCCCCGCATCCCAACCAGCTCCTTTTGTTCTACCAGTTCCTGATTCCCCTGCAAGTCATCAGAGTTCAAGTCCAATGAGTGATTTTTGTGGTTATCCTAATAATTCCTTTTCAAGCAACTATGAAGGGGCTATTTTGGGCCGGATGGATTCATCTGGAAATTATTTTCCTTCCAGTTATGCATATTCAAGCTCTTTTAATGGGTCTGAGCATAGCCAGAGTATGCAGCTTGTGCCTTTTCAGAGTGGTAAAGGGTCTCTGAGGGTTTTCCTGCTACATGGGAACTTGGATATTTGGGTTTATGATGCAAGGAATCTTCCAAACATGGACATGTTTCACAAGACTGTTGGCGATATTCTAGGCAGATTACCCGGAAATATAGGCCCCAAGATTACTAGTGATCCTTATGTTACTATTTCAGTTGCCGGTGCTGTTGTTGGGAGGACTTATGTGCTTAGCAATGATGAGAACCCTAGTTGGATGCAACATTTTTATGTTCCTGTCGCACATTATGCTGCTGAAGTGCATTTTGTTGTTAAAGATAGTGACGTCGTGGGGTCACAGTTGATAGGTGTTGTAGCAATTCCAGTAGAACAGATATACTTGGGGGGAAGAATTGAAGGAACGTACCCCATTTTGAATAGCAGTGGTAAACCATGTAAGCCTGGAGCCATGCTGAGAATTTCCATTCAGTACATTCCAATGAAAAAATTGAGCAATCACCAACAAGGTGTAGGGGCAGGTCCTGATTATCATGGTGTGCCAGGCACATATTTCCCTCTTAGGAAAGGTGGTACAGTGACTCTTTACCAAGATGCCCATGTCCCAGATGGGTGTCTTCCTAGGGTGAAACTTGATTGTGGGATGTCTTATGTGCATGGAAAGTGCTGGTACGACATCTTTGATGCAATACGTCAAGCCAGAAGATTAATTTACATTGCTGGGTGGTCAGTTTGGCACCAAGTTAGGCTAGTTCGGGATTCTGGTAATCCATCAGACATCACCCTGGGGGAGCTTCTGAGGTCTAAGTCCCAGGAAGGAGTAAGAGTGCTGCTTCTGGTGTGGGATGACCCTACTTCAAGGAACTTCTTGGGATATAAAACAGTAAGAATTTTGACTGCAGTTTACAGTTGTGTAATGTAGGTTCAGGCTCGCTTGGGTATTGTAGTCCTCCTAGATTAGCTCATTTTCAACAAGATAAATGCAAGGCTGCAGTTTTGACATTCAAGTCACAAGGGTAGGCAATGGTTGTTGCTGTTTTCTATTGTTCTATCCTTGCTACATTGTAGTGTAGCACACATTTGTCTATGTTTTATGTTCATGCATATTTTATATACTATTCATTCTATAACTTCTCGCTGGGACTCTTGATTGGAGCATGTCATCTTTTTCATCTTTATGTTTGTTGTGCCTTTCTTACTTATTTCTGGAATTATCTCACCTTAGCTGTTAATTTTCAATCTGAAATAGAAACTGACAAGCATTGTCTTGTAAACTCCTTTTCATTTGACTTTCAAGTCACAAAGCTAGGCAACATTTGTACTGATTCCTATAATTATATCTTTGCTATTTTGTAGCATACGATACTGATTCCTATTATTATATCTTTGCTATTTTGTAGCATACGATACATTTGTTTATATTTCATGCTCAAGCATATTTTGTGCACTATGCATTCTATAAATTCTGATTGTGACTGTTGATTGGAGCATAACAATCCATTTTACCTTAGTTGTATCCTTCTTTGTTTTTTTTTGGTTGTATCCTTGATTGCTGGGATTTCTGCTTATATATCCTCAGACTTATTTCTAGAATTATCTCACGTTACTTTTTGATTTTCAATTCGAAACTGAGACTGACAGGAGTCTTCATGTTAAATGTTTTAACATTGGAATATTGCAGGATGGAATCATGGGAACCCATGATGAAGAAACACTCCATTTTTTCAAGCATTCATCTGTGCAAGTGCTACTTTGTCCCCGTATTGCTGGGAAAAAACATAGCTGGGTCAAGCAAAGGGTGAGTTCTTCTAATGTAACTGAAGATTGAACCATGGCATAGCAGTCTTACTGCACACTTCATATTGACATATCTTTGCAATTTCTACTGCTTTATACTGTTATTACATGGAGAAAAATAATTGAAACAACATTTTGTTCTTTCTTTATGTTTTTCATTTCTTGTTTTTATTGTGATTTGATGGAAATTGCTCTTTCATTGCTGAACCTCCAACACAAATGATGGTATAATTCGGTGATCTGTGAAATTCAAATAAAGCTTATGCATCTGCATTTTAATGACATTTCAAAATCTCTGTATTGTCACTATACATCTATGTGTTCTATAATTTAGTCTCTCTATGAACTTTGTCATTAATATGAATTAGTGAATGGGCATGAAGATAAGACATCCTCTGCTCACTGTAACTTTGTATGTTTGGAGACAATGAGATTTTTGTGTTATGTCCTGTGATTTTTTTCTTTTTTTCCTCATATGCAATACCGGAACAATGAAACTTAGATAAATCAGAAATGCTGGACAATTACTTACTGATTTTCTTTGTACTCTTATGAATATCAGGAAGTTGGAGCCATCTACACACATCATCAGAAAACTGTAATTGTAGATGCTGATGCTGGCAACAATAGAAGAAAAATCATAGCTTTTGTCGGTGGACTTGATTTATGCGATGGGAGATATGATACTCCACATCATCCTCTCTTTAGAACGCTGCAAACAGTTCATAAAGATGACTATCATAATCCCACATACACTGTAAGCTGTCTACTTCTAGCTGTTTTTGTAGTTACACAATTGTATTAGCTAGATGTTTCTTTGTAACTTCTTAATTACATGACATTTACTTTCTAAGAGAAGCAGAGGTGATAGTGTTCCTTGGAGTTGAATTTCAGGGACATAATCTCTGATTTATAATGGTGGCCAGAAAAAATGTGCTTGTTATGCAATATCAATTGGTGAAATCAAATTCTGCTCCATTAGCCCTGTAATTGTGTAATTTACTAAGCAGGGTAATGCTGCTGGTTGCCCAAGAGAGCCATGGCATGACTTGCACTGCAAAATTGATGGTCCAGCAGCATATGATGTTCTAAACAACTTTGAGGACCGCTGGCTCAAGGCAGCAAAACCCCATGGGATTAAAAAGCTGAAAGCTCCCTATGATGATTCGTTGCTCAGGATAAATAGAATTCCAGATATCTTAGGAGTTCTTGATGCTCCATCTGTTGGTGAGAATGATCCTGAAGCTTGGCATGTTCAGGTAATTTGTCTGAGGCTTGTCCAGATGTTGAAGTACTGAGATTGATGGAGTTTGTTTCATCTTAGGACTTGTTTTGTTGTGTGAAGGTAGAACTTGCCATTGATTTTGCCTGTTCGTGCTGGCTAACAGACCTAATGTGTTTATATTCTTGTGGGGTAACATGCAGATATTCCGTTCAATTGATTCCAATTCCGTTAGAGGCTTTCCAAAGGATCCAAAAGATGCCACAGACAATGTGAGAGAATGGTTCATCGATTTTTTTTTTCTTTGTAATAAGGCTTTTTGTGTACAGGAACTACTTTTGGAGCTTAAAAGATTGTTTTCATTGTGACAGAACCTGGTTTGTGGGAAGAATGTACTAATTGACATGAGCATACACACAGCATATGTGAAGGCCATTCGTTCTGCCCAGCACTTTATTTATATAGAAAACCAATATTTCATTGGGTCCTCTTACAGCTGGGGTTCACATAAAGATTTGGGTAAGTAAGTTTTGATCTTTCTTGAATTGTGTTTGAAAGTGCTCCCTTGAAGATTGCATTTCAGACTATTCTCCTTTTTTGCAATCAATGAAAAATAGTTTCCTGGTTTCACGAGACAATCTTTGTGAGCTTCATACTTCCATTAATGAGGATATAATACTTCTTGTTTAGATTTTGTAGCCATACCCAATTTCAAACTGTAGACATGACAGCTGTAAAATAAAAAAGTTAACCAGGAGATATAGTCTTTAAGATAACCTGGCTTCCTTGCTTTCAAATCTTGTTTGCATCTTCTGTATTATCCTCTAGTATCACATGGCTTCTATGCCGTATCAACAACTTATGGTGGACATTGTACATTCATACTCCAAAGTTGACCACATTCTGCCTTATTTTCACAAATACATAGGTTTTAACTTTGATTTAGAATACTTAGAGCATTTGATTTACTCAGATACTTCCTGCTCCATAAAGCAAGACAAACATATATTTTTATGTAATTGACCAGGAAAATGACCATTGCACGGTGTATGATGGCAGATACATCAGATATTTGGTCCATGAAATTTCCATGGTTTTTAATATGTATATGACAGTATTGTTTCACTGCTTTTTAATGCATACCCTTTAACGTAAGATGGAAAATTTAAACGAAGAGCTCTATGCAATGTTCTGTCATGAAATTTTATTGATTGAAACTGATGTACCATGAGGCTATTTCTTGCAGGCGCTAACAACTTGATTCCCATGGAAATTGCACTAAAGATTGCTGATAAAATCAGAGCACATGAGAGATTTGCTGCTTATATTGTTATCCCCATGTGGCCAGAGGGTAACCCAACTGGTGCAGCTACCCAAAGGATTCTATTTTGGCAGGTGTGTTCCATTTGTAGATCTGGTGATTGAGAAATTATGTTTGGTCAGAAATGCTTGAAATTTGCAAGTTTTTCTTCTTTATCTGAATTCAGCATGATTTAGTGTGTGTTTTAAGGTGGACTTAAATCAGGGAAAGCTTTTGTGGTTGACCCAATTGGATCTAATTTCATAAGCAAACCTGGCCTACTGAGTTATTTTGTGTTCTTAGACATTAGAAATGCCAGCAACAAATGGCCAATCTATATGCTAAAATTCATAGCAGTAGTTGATGGCTGATACTGCATTTAGTTATTTGGGAAATGTTTTGCTTTGCTGCAGAATAAAACCATGCAAATGATGTATGAGACCATTTACAAGGCTTTAATGGAAGTTGGACTTGAGGATGCATACTCACCTCAGGATTATTTGAACTTTTTCTGTCTGGGTAATCGTGAAGCCTTTGGTGCACATGACACTTCAGCCATGTCAAGTTCCACTGCTGCAAACAGTCCTCAGGTATCTCTATTCCTCAAAGTACCCAATTCATCTAACAATTTATTGAAGGTATTACTTATTCCATGAGCATGAACATTAAAGTACAGGAAAAAATGTCCCTCATGGACTCTATTATTGATTAGTTTATTAACAGGCTTGCTATGGTGGTTGATATTTGTTGAGCTTTATTTGTTTCTGTCCTTGATTCCGTGGAAGGTTAAAAAATATTTCCTTTGATATCACTGCAACTCTTCTGCCATTTTAGTTCTTTTAACTGCTGCTTTGGTTTCTCACTATTATATGTCAATGAATGTGCTGTTTTGTGGTCATTACAGGCATTAAGTCAGAAAAGCCGGCGATTCATGATTTATGTTCATTCAAAAGGGATGATTGTTGATGATGAATATGTGTTATTGGGATCTGCAAATATAAATCAACGTTCCCTGGAAGGAACAAGGGATACAGAGATTGCAATGGGAGCCTATCAACCTAGTCATACCTGGGCACTAAAACAATCTAGTCCACACGGACAGGTAAGTTTTAGAGGACATAAATCCTTCGAGTGCTTGTACTGAAATCTGTCTCTCTGTTCTGATGTTTCCTGAATGTTACAATCAATATAGTGTTGCAACTGATCACAGCTTAAAAGCCATACAGCCAAATGATAGCTTGTCAAATCTAGATGACAAAGAGACCTGATGTCTTTTTATCTCATTTTCATATATACAAAACGGCACAAGTAATTTTTGATCTATGCAAAAGAAACTACTCAATTTCACTGCCATTTGAGACACTGGATTCTCTTTTGCTGTTGGCTAACTTGGTGTTTTGCATCCAAAATATATCTGCTCTGCAGATATATGGATATAGGATGTCACTCTGGGCTGAGCATATTGGAGCCGTTGAAGAATGCTTCACACAACCAGAGTCTCTGGAATGTGTTAGAAGAATCAGAACACTTGGGGATATGAATTGGAAGCAATTTGTGGCCGATGAGGTAACAGAAATGAGGGGGCACTTGTTGAAGTACCCCGTTGAAGTCGATCAGAAAGGGAAGGTAAAGCCTCTTCCTGGATGCGGAAGTTTTCCCGATGTGGGTGGAAACATAGTGGGTTCATTTCTGGTCATTCAGGAGAATCTGACAATCTGATTAAGGGCTTTGCAATTCACATTGGTATGAGTACAGTGTTTGTGACAGTCCCTCTGACATTTTAACGTTGTGTTCTCACCAGTGTTTGCTTTACTCTAGCCGACATTCTTGCTTCCGCTTCGTCTATCCCTGCTCGCGGGGTTGCTTCCAACGAAAAATCCATGCTGCTGCTGTATATAGTCCATCATCCCTACGTCCCCTCTGTTTCTTCAAAAGGTTTGTCTTTTTCATCCTGCGGTTGACAAATTGGTACAAACATGGTCTTTTGCCTCTCCCCTCGAAGAATCCTATTTGGCCAAAGATAACAGCATTTTTCTTTTATATCCCACTGGATGCAAATTGTAAAATTTTGCCTTTAATTTTTGTAGTGGTTGATTTCTCTGTTTTTTCTTTTTTTTTTTTTTGTGTGCTTAGTGCTTGTGGGGTGAGGGGCAATTAATTTTATTTTTAAGTATGACAATATTATACAATCTTTTCTTAATAAAATTTACAAGTAATAAAAAATGTATACTTTTCTTCTTCAATAGTATTGTTCTTTTTTTTCAATAACTTCAATAAATTTATTTTATTTATAAGTATTCATAATTATCTTATCTTCTTTGACTTTTTTTTTTATTATAATTTTCAGATTCTCGCTTACCATGTCTTCTACGTTAGCTTTTTGGATTTAAATTTTATCAAAAATTTCATTTAATAATTCTTTCTAATTCAATTATGTCTTTTATTATAAAAACAAACACCTTTATAGGTCATGGTAGAATATTAAAACAAAAGATTGAGAATAAAGAGATTGTAATAAGATATCACTTTGGAATCTAGTAAGATTTTCAATTACATTATTCAATAATCAAAAAGCAAATTTTAAGCATAGTTTTATGCATTATGATTTTGCAAGATGATGTTTTATATAAAAAGTTTTTACTTTGTATTAATTGTTAACTTACAAAATTTATTCCAAAAAAAAAAATGTTAAAAATTTAGTTTTAAAATAATTTTTGCTAATTGGTAGACTTTACATTCAAATTTTAATTTTAAAATCAAATATTTAAGAAGAAAATCAAACTACTCACCTAATTTTTCTCAAGAGTTTCTTACAGGGAAAATTAATCAAAAGGAGTAAAGAGCATGGACTAAATTGAGATCATATACTTCACCAACAATAATCCTTTTAAAACCTACGTCTCTTAATATGTTGGTTATTCCAAAATCACCATCTTCTTAAGCCTTATCCTCTTAAGTTACCAGAAAAAATCTTTTTATATATTTTGTTAAAACTTATGATCATATTAGTATTTCTATTAGAAAAAGGACAATTTAACACTCATTATGCACCAAATTTTAAACAAATCCTTCCAAGTATTTTCTCTCTAAACTCTTATATTTAAGATGAAGACAAAAACAAAAATTAGTAATATTATAAGTATATACTCGTAATAATTATTCATATTCAAGAAAAAAAAAAGTCCTAATTGAATTTTTTTATTTAAAATTCAAAATCTTGATGATTTTAGCCCTTTAAGATTGAAGAAGAATCGCTTATTCCAAAAGTAACGAATATGTTTCCTTTTGTTACAAAAAATTTTCTCAAGCATATTTCCCTCTTACTTGTAATTATCATGATTATATTGCATCATGGACCAAGTTTTTATTACTTAGAAACTAGAACCAATCTTAGTTTGTTCATTTTCACCATGAATTTAGTCAATTATTTCTAGCTTGGTTTTATGACTAGTAGACATATTTTAGACTTAGTGAAAAAATCCTTCCAAAACCTATCAAGATTTCTTACTCTAATTTTTCCAAAACAACCTTAGATAATGCACACTTAAGTTTCAAATTTTCAATATTTTTCAAACTTCCTTAAGTCATGAGATAGAATTATAGGGTTATTAAATCATATAGAATCATTTAGCCAAAAAAATTGGAAAAAAAAATAAGCATCGAATAGTAGAATGGTATACCTAAAGAAGACAAATTTGCAAGCTATAACAAGTTATTTAGACTAAAATTTAGTTAGAGTCCAACTTGAAGTTAATAAAGAAAAACTAGCCATACTTTTAGTAGAAAAAATTAAGACTCATATGCAATTGTCATGGATGTATGGATTTTATCACGCCCTACCCGTGCAGTCTTGAGAATGCTTCCCAAACAGCCTTCACACTCAACTCACAAGAACCTTTTTGGAGATTAATTTTAGAAGTATATTTCACTTGAATAGTGAGTGTGTGTACAAATGAGAGGTAGGAGGTTCCCTTTTATATAAGTTTTGGACAAGTTACAACCATTAGATCCTTCCTTGATCTAATGGTGGATACTATACCTCTTCAACTTCCTACCTACCTGCATTTATTACATTGCCTATTTCCAATGTATTTCCCTTTTCTAGGAAGCATCTACATTCAAACGCATTGTCCTTCTCTAAGAGGTGTTTAGATTCAATGTATTGTCCATCCCTAGATAAGGACCGTGACATTCTCCTCCACCTAATCAGGTGATGCCCTCGTCGCTTCTTCAGTGTGGTAGGTGTCAATCTCCTTCTTGAACTGCCAAAGTGCTTCAACAGGTTCCTAACTAGCTTCACTTTCTGGAAGACCCTTCCATCGGATAAAGTATTCACGTCTCGGCGTACAATACCGCTTTCGTATGACCTGATCTACCACTATGGATTTAACTTCTCGGTCATATGAAGTTTTTGCTCCAAGTGGTGCTCGCTGTGACTCCCCTCAATCTAGATCTTCCTTGTCTTCATGGTAAGGTTTAAGCATACTCACATGGAAAACAGGATGTACCTTTAATTTTGGTGGCAACTCTAGCTTGTATGTGACCTTCCCGACTCGTTGTATCACTCGAAATGGCCCTTAGTAGCGACGAATTAGACCCTTGTGCACATCCTTATACCAAAGAATGGCATGTAGTTTGGCTAACACCAAGTCCCCGACCTGAAACTCCACATGTCGTCGCTTTTTGTCGGCTCACTTCTTCATGCGTTTGGAGGCTTTACAACGACATACCCTTGCCAAGTCTGCTTGCTCCTGCCAATCCTTGGCAAACTTGTATGCAGGTGGACTATTCCCCTAATAGCCCGATGCAACTGCACTTGGAGTTTGTGGTTGTTGGTCATTCATGATCTCGAATGGATTTTAGTTGGTAGACTCATTCTGCTACAAGTTGTAGGAGAATTGGGCTATGTCAATCAACTTTGCCCAATTTGTTTGCATTGTACTTACGTAGTGCTGAAGATAAATTTCCAAGAGTGCATTGACCCGCTCAGTTTGACCATCAGTTTGGAAGTGTAAGCTTGTAGAGAGATTCAACTCCGACCCTAGCAGCTTCTTTCGATATGAAGAGATCGGACGACTTAGTATCCACAAGCGCACTCATCGTAGTTTCTTTGATCTTCACATCTGCAAATATAAGTCTCTTTGGCTCCTTCGCCTTCTTGGACTTGATTGAATTGAGGATCCGTAGCGAACTTAATCGTTCCTCCTCTTTTGGCTCATCTTCTTTGCAAAGAGCAGCCAGTTTGGCCTTGTTTGGGTAATCTCGCGCCATATATGAACCATCACAGAAATAACACTTGTAAGTACGTACCTTCTTGTGACCTCCGTTGCTAGATTCTGCATGAATCTTGGAAGGACCAGTCTACGATCTACCACCATTCGGGCGATTGAATCTGCCTCGTCCTTCCCCACCATTGACCTTATCCTTTGGACGGAAGTCTGACTGTGAGGTGGAAGGTGTCCTATACTCTACGAGAGATTCGACCACCGTAATTGTTGTTGTAAGGTCTCTCACTTGGAACTGCTTTAGCTCCTGTTTAGTCCACGACTTAAAACCACTTATAAACTGGTGGAACGCCTTTGTCTCATTCATTGAAAGGATTTGGAGCAGCAACTCTGAAAATCGCTTCACATAATCGCGTACTGCACCCTTCTGCTCAAGGCGCTTTAGCTCATCACGAGCTTCTTCCTCCGCATATGCGGGATAGTAGTTCCGTTGGAACTCTTCGACGAACTTATCCCAGGTCGTGATAGGATCTCCACACCTATCGTCTGACCGACGACGCCACCATAACAAAACATTATCAACTAAATACATGGACGCAGTATTTACCCGTAATTGGTTGTCATTAATTCCTATGACTTGGAAGTATCGTTCTATGTACCATAGAAAGTTGTCCACGCCCTTGGCCACCTGAGAACCCTTAAACTCCTTTGGCTTCGGTGCGTCTGTACGTGGTGCTTGCATGATGATCCTCCCGTTCACATGTGCTACCTCTAATTCTATGAGCTTTCCCTTGAGTTCCGCAATCTCTGCGCGCATGGCTACCATCATGGTCTCCAAGGACTCATCCCGTTGATAAAGTTCTGCCCTTAAGGTCCTTAACAAGTCTCCTCGAAGTTCTCCCATGCCGACTTTGAGCTCCTGCATCTCAACCACGAGCTCCTCCCTTTTGGCATCTACACCTTCGATGGATTGGGTCAGGTCATCAACCGAACCTTGGACATCAGTAACGAACGATTCAATTTTCATCATACAATGTGTTAAGCCCCTTACTAAATCTCTCGAACTCGAAACAGTACGATTCTTTTTTCCCTTGGTAGCACCTTTATCAGCCTTCCTCCCACGATCATCGTAGTCCTCACCCATGATAAGCGTCTTGTCAGAATGTGGGTCTGCCATAACGCTTGAAATGAACTGGCTCTGATACCAACTGTCACGGGCGTATGGATTTTATCACGCCCTATCCGTGCGGCCTTGAGAATACTTCCCAAGCAGCCTTCACACTCAACTCATAAGAACCTTTTTGGAGATTAACTTTAGAAGTATATTTCACTTGAATAGTGAGTGTGTGTACAAATAATGGGTAGGAGGTTCCCTTTTATACAAGTTTTGGACAAGTTACAACCGTTAAATCCTTCCTTGATCTAATGGTGGATATTATATCCCTTCAACTTCCTACCTACCTGCATTTATTACATTGCTTATTTCCAATGTATTTCCCTTTTGTAGGAAGTGTTTACATTCAACGTATTGTCTTTCTCTAAAAAGTATTTAAATTCAATGTATTGTCCATCCCTAAATAAGGACCGTGACACAATGGTAACAGAACTTAAGATCCAAGATATAAAGAATGGTATAATGGTATTAGAGTTTTGTATAATAAAAACTAAAAGGATAACATTTGATATTAGAGATAAATTAAACACTAAGAAAGCTTATATTTTTCTTTTAGTAGCAAAAAAGGTTGACTAATATGTTATAGAAACTTTAACATAAATCTTACCTTGAATTTAATTTGCATAATGAATAATAGCTTTTAGTCAAGCTTGTGATGTAGAAATAGAGGCAACCATTTTATACTTTTTTGTTGTACGAACATTAGAAAATAAAGAGTTGAATATTTTTTTTCCAACAAAATAATTCCAACTTAAAATTTAAGATATCTTGAAGGTAATAAAAAATAAATATTCTGAAAGAAAACTCGCTTTTTGATTAGTTAATGAGAAATGGAGAATCTTTTTTATACTTACTTAATTTTATGATCTTTTTAATAAATTTTTTACTGTTTATAGTATTTGATATTAATTTAATAGTTAATGTATAATAATTTTTAATATTTTAATAGAATTATAATTTTAACTTACATCTAGTCCACTTTATCATATTATAAAATTAAATATACTTAATTTACATTATTTTTTTTTTTGTTTTTTCTCAACCAAATTATCTAATTTTAGATATTAATATTTTTACCTAATCATTTTTTTTTTTTTAAGGTTAGTGCATGTAATTCTTTATATTAATGTTATTAATTAAAGTTTTAATTGTCAATTTAATTATGATCAATATATAATAATAAAATTTTCTTCACTTTTTTAATAAATTACTCAATTGTAATTTTATTTAACTCCTCTAATACAAGTTTAAATTTAAAAACTTTTAAATTAATTAAAATACTAATTACGACCAATAACTAAATTGATTTCAATTTTACTTAACTATTTTTTTAAATCTAAATTTAAAAAATAATTTATTTAATTAATTGTTAATAGAAACATAACTCAAATTAACTTTCTTTAATTCTCATTTTTGTTTTCTTTGATAAGACAAAAAAAATAAAAATAAAAAAATCTCATAAAACATAATTTGAAGAATCTCATTTATTATATTTTTAAATAAAAATTTATCTATGAAAGAATAAATTTAGAGATAATTTTATTTTTTTTAAAGAAAAAAAATTTAAAAGTTAACTTTTTTTTTTATTTAATGAAGGTAATATGTAGAAATAAGTTTTTTTTTTTCTTTTATTTTTTAATAAAAAAAGTGAATTTCAGAAAATTTTTTAATTCTAAAAATATCATTTATTTTCTTATTAAAAAAAAAAATCTTTAAAATTTTTTATAAAAGTATAATTAATTGAAGATAGTCTATAGAATCTTTTATATTAAATAAATATATTTATTTTTCAAATTTTATTTTCTCAAATTATTTTATTTTTCTCAAATAAAATCACAATTAAATTTCTTTTAACTTATTTTTATTTTAAATAATATAAATATGAATATATTTATATTTATAATAACATACTTTTATTTTACTAAACCTAATAAAAGTTGACAAATTATAGTGTAAATGTTTTACTATTTCTAGACTTTAAAATTTTTCTTTCTAAACTTTAATTGAAAATTTTTATGTTTTTTTTTTTTTTTTTTTGCCATTTACTTTCCTTCAAGACTTTAATTTAAATTTCTTTATTATAAAATAAATTAATATTTTTAATATAATTTTCTTTATTTCTTCATTTTAATGTCACTATTTTACATTAAAAGTTAGAATAAATTAATATTAAAAGGATAATAATTTATTTGTCAAGTATTCTGGTGGTGGGTTATTTTTGATACAACTAATTAATTAAAATTTCAAATTTTTTTAAAAGTTACTTTATATTAATTTTAATATATAATAGAATAATTAAACTATTACAAACTCACACATTATACAAATCCAAGGGTAAGTGTATGTATATTGTTAAATTTAAAAAAGAAAAAATTCAACTTCCTTATCTAGCAGTTTTTTATGAATTTATAAATTAATAAAAATAAAATTATAAAAAAAAAAAATAAATTTACTCTTAAATTATGAGTAATTTGTTTTTTAAATAAAAAAATTATTTTGTCAAAATTTTCATCTTTTTCTTAAAAAAAAAAGAAAAAAAATTTTTAAAATTAATTTTATTTTACTAATTATTTTTTTCAATTTAAATTAACTATAAAAAAATTAAATTAAATTAATTCTAATATTTTAAATTTTATTATTTTAATATATTTTAAAAAATATATAAAATTCATACAATTTGTAAATTGGTATATATAGATAAAATTTAAAAAAATGTTTAATTTATTTTGCTTTAATCACATTATTTTATTTACTTATATGTAGTGACTTTTTCTTAAAAAGAGAAAAATAAAATGAAAAATAAAAAAAATCTCAAATTTCTTTGTTTTTTTTTTAAAAAGAAAAAAATCTTTTAAATTCATCTTAAAAAAGAAAATTACTTTTAATTTCTCTTTTTATTTTCTTTTATGTTTCAATTATAAGTTAGCACATCATTTCAGAGTTGAGATGGCCGAGTTGGTCTAAGGCGCCAGATTAAGGTTCTGGTCCGAAAGGGCGTGGGTTCAAATCCCACTCTCAACAAATGCCTTTTGATTCATTTTTGCCATTTTATTCACTTTGATGGCACCTAGTGACTACTTCTGCCCATTGGATAGGTGTCCACAAAAAAGGACCTCTTGTGCCGTATTGCCATTCACAACCAAAGAGAGAATCAGGATGCTCTGCCAAAATGGTCTTGGTAAGGTATGAAGGGATAATTTATAGTTTCTGAAACCCTCTCGTTTTGGCAAAAATAGAATTACTTCTGCTGAGACTGGTGAAAAGACTATGTAAAACAAGCAGAACTACCACTTTCTATGGTCAAATCTTTAACCCTTTGGTTCCAGTTATACAGTAGCAGCAGTAGCCCATACAATTCGTCTCTCTAGCATCGTATCAATACTTTCAGAGTAAAACAAATCAAAACTCATCTCTTTTGCAAATGCTTTAAAGCTTGTGCTTTGATGCATCATCTTAAATTGTGAAGAAAATATACAAGGCTACAATTTCTATAATATAAAGGCACAACTCCATCACTATCCAGAAGAGAGTAATTCAACCGAATACTATCCCCCATGCAAGGTCGAAATGAAGACCACCGTATCCTTCTCTTCCAGTATTGTATCAAGTTGGCCGCTAAGCTCCCAATCACAATCATTCACAAGGACCAGAACACCAGGTCTCCTGCGTGAGAAAACAATATATGTCAACTCATTTAACTTAGACCAGTTCCTAACCAAACAATCTCCAGAGTATTAGCCTCTTGCACATAAAAAACCTTCCTAAAAAGATCCCCTCAGGAGAATTCACAATTTATGCACAATGAACCTAAACCACACCGTTGAACACACACAAACACAGATATATATATATACAGACCTCTGAACTTACACCAAATCTCCTTGAATGAACATTTCAGCCCTCTGCTTGAATTGATCAAATCATTTATGAACCCAGGCAAATAAATCTCTCATCGTTAACTAATTTAACTTAAACGCCACGTAATATGATGAACTTCTAAGTCCTAACCAACCAATATCCAGAATTTTAGCTTCTTGCACATAAAAAAATTATAAAAAAAAAAAATCCATAAAAAGCCCCTCTGAAAAGAATTTCAAAATTTATACACAATGAACCATAACTCACTGTATATACGTCAACCTTTGAACTTACACTGAATCTCCTTTCATGAACATTTCGGGCCTCTCTTTAATCAAATTTGTACGAACCCAGGCAAGTAAATCTTTCATCATTAACTACAAACAAAGAAGAAAGGATCAACATCCACATACATTGAGAAACTTTTACCGTAAACCATCAAAAATTGGAAAACAAAAAAGACCTTGATATTGTATGTAGATTCATCCAGATCTAAAAACAAACTTTTACCTTTCCCGTCTCACTTTTTGGGTCAACGTTCACATTATGTATCTTTACAGACTCACAAAGAAGCTCGAGTCCCCCGCTGCATCAGAGAAACCCCAAAAAATAGAAGAACAGAAAAAAAAAAACGCACGGTCATATACGCAGAGAACTATTAAGAGCAACAAAAAAGGGAAAATAAAAAAAAAAAAAAAACCCAAAAAATGCGTCAATGCAAGAAAAGCATAACAGGAAACAAGCTTGTCGCAGAATCAAAATCAACCGTGAATCTCCAATAAAACAACATGGCTTGTCTGCGCATAAAAATAAAAACCTACCCAAATTCGAGAGTGAGCTGCATATTCTCTGTCTCTGCTACTTGTGCTCAAGAATCAAAGACACTGAATGGACTCCGAACAGAAGACGACACCCCTCGACTCACCTTAGGTTTTTTGAGTTTTTGCTACTTTTGCGGCCAAACCTAAAACAACGACATCGTTTTAGGAGTTGAAGAGCCCCAAAACTTTTTGATGGAAGTTTGGGCCTAAAGTACTTTACAAGACGGGCGGCTGTCGGATGCATTAGGACCGAGTCCATGGTTCGGCTCGGTTCGGTTTTAATTTCGATTTTGGAACTGCCGACTTCGGTTCTACTTATCAGATAAGAGGAACCAAAACTGATTCGCATTCTAGTTTTGCTCTAGATCAATTTCGCTTACGGCTCTGATTTAAATTTTTGGCAAGTGTATTAAGATTTCTTTTCTTTGACGTGCATAAATTTTAGAGATAAATAGTAAGAAGGAATTTAATAGAAGAAATAATCTTAATGGTGCACATCATGGGAACAGATTGGTACTTATTCAAAATATAGACAACATATTTAAAAAATTCCATGACATTATCATAGAAGTTATAAGACCGTCTTAGAAAAATTATCATAAAGAATTTTATATCATTTTTCATTTTGATCGCAAAATAAAGTAAGATTTTTTTTTTTTATTTTTAAACAAAATAAAACCCTTTTTGACATAAATTTCAAATTTTTTTGAATTGAAAAAATTTCGTACAGCATACAAAAATATTTCATATTATACCAATAACATATATACAATACAAAAAAAATATTATAATAATATAATATATATTTATGTAAATTTTATTTTATTTTATTTTTGAGAAAATATTATTCATATAATATATAATATTTTGTATATAATATAAATTTTTTAAAGTAAATGAACTTATAAATTTGTGTATTCATATAATTAGAAGTTAGTAATAGTAACAACAATCATTGACAAGTAAACCAAACAGAACCTAAATCAAGTTGTGTTACCTCTATTAATGTCTCGTTGTTTTGTTCTTTAGAGTTGCGGTCATATTATGTACACTGTAACCTGCTTGTTCTCCCCCCTTCCCCCGGCCAAAAAAAGAAGCATCGCAATTCTTAAGGAATAGGCAGGATCTGATTGCTTTGCAATTCGAATAGCAAATTTTGCCAATGCCACGAGCTTGCAGGCACACCTAAGGAAAGATCAAGGTTATTGTGGGTGATGGGGGCTCGTTAGCCAAAATCTAAGAAAAGTGGAAAGTATCTGTTTGTAATATTAGCCTGGTGATGTGAGGAAATTTGAAGTGAAATCCTACGTGCACTGAATTGGGCTACATGGAGGCAAACTACCCTTTACAGGAAAATGAAAGAGTTCAATATTTGGGGCTATCAAGTGCTTTAGTTTATTGTAGAAGGAGCCTTCTAGGAAAGTGAGTGTATTTCTTTTATCGTACCTACAAAAATACATATTCCAAGGAGAAAATACTATAGACTAATAATTTTATTTTTATTTTCAACTCAATACTTCTTTATAATTTAAAATAATTTTCTTAAATTTTTACTAAAAGTTGTATAAGAGTTAGATTGTTGATCTAAGACAACAAATAAAACTAATCAAAGCAAATCTTGTTGCGAGAAAAATAAAAAATTCATTACATTTATTTTTTTTTTTATCACAAGAAACATTTATTTTTTTTTTGTTAATTAAAAGATTTATTTGAATGTAAATTTAATTGTTATTAACTATGAGATTGTATTATTATATAATATAATTAAAATAAAATAATATATCAAGATAAGTGTTACTATATAAATAAATTTTAATTTTTTTTTACTTATTTTCACGTATAATAGTTTTTATTTTTCTTTTTCATAACTTTTCTTGATGATTAAGAGACATAATGCAATTTTTTTAATTGGGTCAATTGAGTTTCCTCTGTTATAAAGCCCAGAGCCCTCTAACCTAATTAAAATTAAAGACTTAACAAGCTAATGTCACATAGCTTAGAGGAAGATACATGAGGTCCTGTGATGCCTTTTTGCAGAGGAAAAAGACACGAGCTAATAATCTTTCTATACTTCATTTAATAATATTTAAAGATGAATGTCTTGTTTTATTATGCGTATAGACCAAATACAAAGCATAACAGCTATTTTGCTTATCCCACCATTTCCAGGCTCAAGGGATTATTAGCTTACTCTGCCCCCTTGAGAAAGCAATTGGATTGACTTCCTCTAAAACGGACCGACCGTGCATTAAGAGATTTAGCTTTTGGATGTCATTGATGATGGCTCACCCCAGTCTTTAGCAAGATTCTGGACTGGCCCAGGA
Source organism: Rhizophora apiculata (assembly GCA_037832385.1). Lineage (NCBI taxonomy): Eukaryota > Viridiplantae > Streptophyta > Magnoliopsida > Malpighiales > Rhizophoraceae > Rhizophora > Rhizophora apiculata. The sequence continues at coordinate 3,183,510 of CM075431.1, forward strand.
AATAAGTCAAACAAGTATAATAGTTATGGTTCAACTCTCAGGCTGATGTTGAATAGAGAGGTAAAGGACTTGTCAACCAGGACGTACTTGTATAAATTATCAACAACGGGGAGGAAAAAAGGAAGGAAAAAGCAGAGGCGTATGGATAGATTTCCCGGTGTCCTCTTTTATTCATGCTACTTGAAGTCTATGAGTATCCTGTGCTACTTCAGTCTATTCTAGCTGGCATGGAAGATGATCTAGGAACATGTTCCGTGAAAACATTCAATGTTGCTGGTGAGGAATTGAAACAGAAGCTGAGGTTCGAAGGAGTGGGGTATTGGCCCTACTTGAACTTTCATTAGCAACCGGTGCAGGACTGGCATTAGAAGCTAGCTGGCTGCAACTAAATTATGGTGCCTGTACTACTGGCATTCTCAGGAACATCAAGCATCTGATTATCATCTTTCTCAAGCGACATTGCTGCTGTGCTTGTGTCTGTGTGTATGGTCGAATCATCCATAAAGAATCCATGCCTTGTCTTCCTCCTAACTACCTTTCCCCACCTGTGGATTGTCTTCCTTATCCTTTGTGGAATCAAAGCTGCCTTACAGTTTATTCCCGTCTAGAAAAGCCCAAAAAAAAAAAAAAAAAAACAAAGAAAAGAATGGAAAATATTTTAATTCTGGGAAAAATGTAAAGAAAATTTAATCACTTAATAGCCAATGTAATGACACCTTAACCTCATAAAAACAGACTTAATCAATGGCTTGCAACTAACTACATGTATAAGTGAATTTGCAACTAAATAGACTTAATGGCCAAGAAAATATTTGTAATTTTAAGAGATAGAACTTAAATGTCATTTCATTCTAACATTTCTTTATCTTTTTTGAATTTTTATTTTTCTTTTCGGCTCCTGCAGTGGGACTCTACATCATATGTGAGCCATTAAATGTGGCAAGTGATTCATCTTTTGGGCCTAGTGATTGAATACACAACTCAAATGGCTACTTTGCCTTCAATTTCTATAGGTTTTACTGGGCCTCAACCGCACAGTGTCACCAACAGCCGAAACGAGTACTTTACCAAACAATTTGTATCAAGTGTGCAACTGGTAATTCCAACTTCTTGCAATCACAATCTAAAATGACATCACGTTTTAGTCCACAAAGTTCCCAGGAAAGACGTAACGATTCGTAGTCTTCATTTTAACATATCACTAATCTCTTGCCAATGAAACAAAAAAATAAATAAATAAAGAAGAAAAAAAAAATCCTACCATCACATTGGAAACAAGAGCAGATGAAACGTGTGGATAACCCAAAATAAGTGGTACGTAAACTAGCAAATGGTTCCTTAAGAAGCAGGAATTGTAACCAAATTGCCACTGTATATAAGCAACAAAAAGCACGTTAATAAGATTGCATAAATCCAATATTCTACAAAGAAAGGCGAACAAGATAATTTGTCTCTTATTCATCCTTTATAAATTCCCAGAGGTATGTGTTCTTTGATAAAGTGCTTTTGCACGTGGCAAATACCAAAAGATGTTAGAAAAATTAAAGCCACACAAACACAGGATTTGGGGTGGGGAGAGAGTTTATTTCTGTAAAGCCAATATCCATGGCAGTCCAATGAATACCATTCCAGTCAAAAAAAAAAAAAAAGAAAAAGAGATAAATTATCTTGTTAGTCATGGGAATTTTCTGATCTATCCATATGTTGGGAAAAGCTGCTGATGATTTTAGGCTGCCAATTAGGTGTATATGATGGGTGGGCAATTTGTACAAAAGATCTATGTTGCAAACGTGAAATACTAATATAGATCATAATCAACGAGCTTCCCTTGCACGACTCCACATAAATCCATGATATTAAAGTTCCCAACTCCCAGCTGTTAGACAACTTATGTCCAGCCATGGACTCATTACATTAATTAGCACACACACACAAAAAAAAAAAAAGAAAAAGAAAAGCACTTTATGATGTTAGCCCTTGGAGGTCCTTCATAAAATTGTCAACATAGCGATCTTGCATGTCCTTGCCGGAAACAATGTTCCTCCACTTAGCATGATTAGCATTCACCTTGGTAGCGAATTCACTGTCTTTGTCCATCACCAATTTGATGGCTGTGCTTAAGTTCTTTCTTGAAACTAGACCATTTTCTTCCCTCTTTGCCTCCACAGCAACCCCAAGCTCTTCCACCATTAGCATCGTACCTATAATTTGGTCCAATAGATGCGGTACAAGCACTATTTGGCAGTTGCTCAGCAAAGACTCCCACATGGAACCATACCCACAATGGCTTACAAAGCACCCAACAGATGGGTGCTTCAGTATCTCTACTTGTGGAACCCAGCCACCATATACCCACCCTCTCCCTTGAACCCTCTCTTCAAATCCCTCGGGGAATGCCTCTTCTACACTCGAGCAACCGTGTGGTGGTGCCAAAGCCACCAAAAATGGTAGTCCGCATAACTCAAATCCCATAAGCAGTTCCTGAAATTGGTCCTTCTGCAGTATAATCTGGGTCCCAAATGCACAGTACACCACAGAACCAGCCTGAAATTTGCTTAGCCACTTGTACCACTTCTCCTCAAGCTGTGATGGTGAGGTTTCAGGCAAGATAGGTCCTGTTAACAGCACCGGCTTTGCATACTGCTGTGCAAAGTAATCACAGAAATGACCCTCAATCTCCTGGAGAGTCCTCATGGCAACGGCATCGCCTTCCTCTATGGTTGCAATTAATCTCTCATAAAATGACATCCCATTGGCCCCAAACGCCTCTGTTGCCAATGCTCTTACTTGTGCAGCCGCATCCTGCCTTAGTACAACTTTGGTAGAAGGATAACCAGGAGGGGTCTCCATAATTTCTTCCAAGGTCATGCTCTTGTCTATCTTCTTAGAGGGCACCAACCAAATAGGCCCCGTGGCTGCGCATACCACCATGTACGAAATAGCCTTGAATCTTAATTCTCGGCCCAACGCAGGCAGCCAGTATGCGAAGTCGTAGAACACAGCATCAGGCTTTATGGCGCCTAAAATTGATCTAACTTGGTCACGCGTTTGGTCAAAGGCCGTGCAAAGATGCGTATGAAGATGAAAGGGTACATCGGAGGCCGTTTCGGCACCAGGAGGGAGGCCATCCACGTGGGGAACTTCCAGGGGAAAGAAATGAATGAGGTTGGGGTTCCGGCTAAGTTGCTGTAGCCTACGCTGTGCTCCCTTGGGGACTAAAAAGGAGACCTTGTGACCCCTCTCCGCAATCTTGTTGGATAGGTGAAGGAATGGTGTGAAGTGACCAAAGGCAAACCACGGAAACATTGCTACATGCATTGTGCTCTGCTTGCTGCCTGTCAGTTTTTGGCTTTTCTGAGCTGCAATATTGGTCTGCAGGTTTGGAAAATTGTTGTGTTATGATCAGCTGACCAGCACCACCATGGATTACGGGTCCCTTTGACACAGGCGCAAACAGAAAATGCGGTTGGTTTGAGAGTCTTGTTAAAAATACTGTGGTAGGTTCAACCGATGGTCAAAGTTATTTAAATAAGAATTCACCTCTATAATTTTTTTTCAAAATTTGACCTCTTTTAAAAACTTAATTTTAAGAAACGAAAGTATCCAACTACTCACGCATCCAACAATAAAATTATTATGCTCTTCATCTCAATTATTACGTTTATTCTAAGGTATGTTTGTTTCCGTTTAAATATTTTTTCTTAAAATATTTTCCTTATATTTTTGTATTTGATAAATAGAAAAGATATAATTGACAAAAAATAATTGTCAAATTAATAAAAAAATTAACCAATTTCATTATTGTACTCAACCATCTACGATTAAAGCTCAACTCTTTTCAAGTAAAGCTAGCATTTATGATGATCCCGGAGTAGACATTGACAAGTGAAACAACGTGTGCCTCATCTACTTCACCTGCCAGTCATTTGATAATGGGAATAAGCCTTCATGAATTCCTAAAATTTTGGTATTTTGTATAAAATTTTGGTGGTTATGAAGATCATGGAGTAGACTTAGACAAGTGAAACAACGTGTGCATCGTCTATCTCACCTACCAGTAAAATCTCTACTTGTTTGAATCGGCTCTTTTAAGCCAGGAAAGGTACCCAATCACCACTTCTTCAATCGAAACAAACATGATATGATGAGAAATATCCTTCATTGCCACTGGTCCCAAAAGAACTAGGCTGACACAACCCCACATGCTTTGCTTTGTAGAGACCCATTTAATTTAAGAGAAAAATCTAATTTGACACTTTTTTAAAATAATAAATTAATATTTTTAAAGTTATTTATTATTTAAAAATAAGTTTATTTTTAATAAAATATGTCAAATTTAAATTAAAAAAATTTAATTTAAATAATTTTTCAAATAACTTCTTATCAAATAATTATTCAAATAAATTTTAATATTTTTTAAATAATAAAATTTTTATATAATTTATATAATATAAATAGTAAGTTATTTAAAATTAAAAAAATAAAAAAGTCAAATTTGAATATATATTTTTTTATTTAAATAATTATTTAAATAAATATTAATATTATTTAAATAATTATTTAAATAAATTTTAATATTATTTAAATTTAAAATATTTGTACATATAATTTAAATAAAAAATTAATCAAATTTTTTTTTTTTTTTTTTTTTTAAATCACATTTGATCATAGCGGAGGAAACCTCTGGACACTTGCTTTCACTAGACTGCAATATTAGCAGGCTGTTTCGTGTTTGTGTTATTGTGGACTGTCCTTAACTTTTTTGGCGACTATGTGGAATCCCTTGCTTTACTTGATAAACAAAAGAATGTAGCCTGATGTCGTGCAATAATCTAAGGCATGGAGCATCGATCCATACGGATTAAGGACCAACGAGATATAGTTGCATGAGAATGGCCAGGACCCGTTACTTGTTTTTTTTTACCACATTTTGGCATGTTTTTCAGGGGTTTTGGTTTTGATTTTCGCAACAATGATTACAAAGTGCTAAGGGCTTTGTGTCTCGCCACTGTACTAGAAGTCCAAGTTTTTTCGCTTCACTCTGGTTCTTGGAAGAGGCTCTCAGATTTTAAACCTAAATATGAAATCCCTGAGCTCAGTCTTCCAGTTTGTGAGAATGGAAGAGTCCATTGGTTGGTAGGCAACGATGAGATCGGGCGGGTTCTATCATTCGACCTTGCTGACGAGGTCTTCTGGCAGGTTCCGGTTCCTGAGTGCTTGCATGGAAAACTTGTGGATTTGTCTATCGTCCCATACGGAGATCCCTCAATTGCTTTGGTTCAAGGGGTTGGTTCTTTTCAACAGTATAAAATCTGGGTGATGAATGACTATTGTGGGGCGGAATCACCATGGACCAAGGTTGGCGATATGCGACGTCAACATATTGAGGATGGATGGCGAAAGGTATTGAGGTTCAAGAGCAGCAGGGAAGCAATAGCAGTGGACCATGCAGTGGTGAGATAATTTTAGTGGACTTGATCAATGCAGACATTAAGAAACTTGGGAGTTTGGGACTGCACATATAGCGATTGCTTTCTTGGTAGGCACCTAGAAAGTCTTGCCTCACTCGATAAACAGAATGCTAAGTTAAGTAGGCGTCTTGCCTTGCTTGATAAGCAGAAGGCAAAGAAAATTAGGCAATGCAACAAATGAAAGTGACATAGAATGGGACAAAAATTAGGCGAGGAATTGGGCAGGTTAGGTTAGATTCATCAACTATTTACTTTTCTCTAAATTAATTTAAATTAGTAGTTAATTAATATTTAAGTGAATTTAGATTAATTGAATTGAATTTAATAAAATTTTAATAATTAATTAGATGTCAGATTTTGATATTATATAAACACTTGATGATACTCGAATTTCTTGCTCCAACATACTTGGATTATATACCATGGATACAGCGATTGAAAATCTCAAGATTAACATTTTAACTTATGAATTTTATAATTAGTAGCCTTAACCAAAAGAATACATTAACTGAAAGTTTCAAATTGAAATTGATATTTGGGATTAATTGTATATATTAGCATTAACAAAAATTCAAAATGACTTTAATAATTTTTTGTTTTTAAAATTAACTTGAAAAAGAGCGAGCCTTGGCATGACAAAAAAAAATATTTCACTGTGACTTCAAGATGGAAAATATAATAATGTTGGACTATATACCACCAAAAAAAAAAAAAAAAGTAGTTTAAATGCTATCCAGATTAAAAATATCTTGCGATGCATGTGCGTCTGCAAGTCCCTTGCCTTCTCCAATCCAAAACCCCATCTGAATATCTGTCCATCTGCGGCCATCAATCTCCCCATTGCAAATATCAGGCAATATTTCAAAGAACCCTCCAAGTGTTCTAGTCTTTCCCTATTAGAGAGGATAACGATATTTTCCCTGCCAAATAAAGGAGACACGACATGAGTTATTAACTGCTGTGTAAAACTTTCTAAAAGAGCACCAATAAGGACAGCGTAAATTATTTGTTACAATAGTTGTTAATTTTATACAATAATTATGAGGTAATAATTTAAATTTTTTATATTTTAAAAAAAAAAAATAATGATTATAAATATTTTATAATTACTACTGAATTATTATTATTTTAAGTAATAAGTAATTTAAAATTGTTATCCAATTTTTTTAAATAAAAAATTAATATAATAATTTAAAATTTTTTTTTTAAAAGTTAATAGTATTAAACTATTATTTTGTTAAAAAAAATAAAAAATTAAAATAATAATTTTAAATTATTATTTATTCCTTTTAAATATTAAATTATAAAATAGTGATTTAAAATAATTATCTATTTTTGTAAAAAATAAAATATGATAATAGTTTTAATTCGATATCAAATTTTATTTTTTTTTAAAAAAAATTAAGGTACTAAGATAATAATTTTAGATCACTATTTAATCATTTTATTAAAAGATAAGGGGTTAATGTAGTGATTTTAAAATATTACATTTATAAGGGATAAGACAGTAATTTTGAGTCATTGCATCTTTTTTTTCTTTTTGAAAAAATGAATAAAATAACGATTTTAAACCATTACTTAATTTTATTTTTTTTAAAAATAAGAAATTAAAGATAATAGTTCAAAACTATTATTTTTTGTCAAGATAAAATAAGGTAGTAGTTGAAAACTGCTGCCTATTTCTTTTTTAAAATAAATTATTTTTTTTAACAAAAATGCTATTATTTTCTCTTTGGTGAAAGTGAAGAAATTGTGTTTCTTCAATCAATGACTTTATACAAATATAGTTTCAAATTTTCCATTATATGCTATTTTGGTGAAAGTGAGAAAATCATTTTATTTGCAACACAAAATTAATGAGAGTGAAAGTGAGAAAACTGACACTTAGTTTTGTTTCAGTCTTAGCCATTGTTTGGTTGGTTTGAGGGATAAAACCAATGAGAAAATCATTTGGGTAGGCCTAGTTGATTTAAATCTACACTTCACTTTAATCTCTGGTTCTTCAAGCTTTAGTTCTTCTCTATCAATTGCAAGGTTAGTCTACACTTCGTATGTTTGTCAAAAATTCCATTATTAATTGTCCCAATGCTCGTATGATGTTTGATTACCATTGTTATGCACATCGCATGTTTGTTAAAATTTCTCAATGAGTAATGGGTTGCTAATTGATCTTCATATTCCTAATGTATCAGCCTATGTTTTGGTTGTAACACAAATGTTATAATAATGTTTAGAGATACTTTGAAGTTGAACCAGAATTTGGGACATTTTTGTTCTTAATTTGATTAGAACACCAAAATGTACCTTATGTTTGATGGGCTCGTATTTATCACTTGTAATTAGTCTGTTATAATTAATAAAAATATTAGATGAATGCAGGTTTATTAAAGTTGGATGAATAAAATGTTCACAGAAAGTTTCACATTACACTATTAATATCCTTGATTTTAGTTTTATGAGAAGTATGCATTTAAAGGTGTGGGAAAGAGTTGGAATATTGTAATTTCAAAGATTCTACATTATAAAGCCAGATATTGCATAAGAGTTTGCCAAGGCATTAAAGTGTGATAATGCATATTAGGTCCTTCCCTGTTTTGTAGTTAGTGTTTCTTTCAAGAGCCAGGATTTAGGTCAATACTATTTTGGCATCTTAAAGTTGATAAATTCAATAAAATCTAGTTAAAAGTTGATAAAATACCTTCAAAAAAGGTTGAGGTGGCTACTTTAGTTTAGGGCTCATTTTTGTAACCTCCTTATCTATTTCATATCTCTTTTTTTTTTTTTTTATTCTTATTCTAATTTGGAAAGATTGGAACTATGTCAAAATTTAAAAATCTCTTTCTTTGGAGAGATATCTAAAGTTCCCTTTGTTTGGTGAATTGGAATTTTGTTTATAAGAGATCATGTGATTAGGAATTTATGTTAATGACAAAGACTATGGATGAGCTTGAAAAATATGAGAAAAGAGTAGTGATTTCATTCCTTTTGTGAGTTTTGATTTGTGCAGTTCTTTTTTTGGTCTTCATGTGTGTACTAAAAAATGAAGATTTTGACTTGCACTTTTAGAGCTTTGGTGCACATATAACATACACTAGTATCCCCATATTGAAAACTAAAAAATTTTATCATGGTTGTTAATAGTTTTCACATAATAGCATCCCAACAAAGTTTAACCAAAGTTACAATTGACCCACAAAAGACTAGAAACATTCCATATAGACCAAATAAACTCCTTATAAATGCCATGAAGGACCAACCAAATGCTTTCATTTGTCTAAAATGTCAAAACCAACCCCATCACAAAACATGGATAGAATTGAACCATAGCATGATAACAACATACAAAATGATAAAGGATACTTTTTGTAATGATGGAATCATACATTGTTTGGAACCTAGATTGCTGCAAAATTCAATGACACCAACCAATGATAAATTGTCGCAGCAATGTATAATGTCAAATAGAAGCCTTTATGGGTTAACTAATAGAAAAACTTACCATCTATTGAAGTACATTTTAAACCTATAGAAAGCAATACAATAATCTTAACATAAGTCACCACTCCAATTCCTTAAATCACACAAATTAAATCACACAAATACAACATCAAAACAATAAGGTATTAAAGAACTTATGTTGTTTAATGAAAGACATTAATGAGATGTTTACAAACCAAAGAAGTATTCCAGAAAATAAATTTATAATGAAACTACTATCTTACTCTATTAACTAGAAGCAAATATAATGTATTAAAAAAAGGAAAACCTTATGAGCAAAGTAATAACAACACGCTTCAATTCATTACTTACCATAGCTAGGCTAAGGGGGAGTGGGGGGGAAGTCCACCATGCAATGACAATTAAAGCATTTTCATACTCATACATGTCATTCAAAAAGGATCTCATAACTTAAAAATACCCTAGGAAAAGGATTTCACATGCTAGTTAACAAACAAAAATTATATTCTTCTTACTAATTAAATAGCTTTATTTCTTTATTTTAATTAAACAATTGTTTTAGTTTTTTCCTTATCACTACTCATAAAGTTTATAATCATTTCCATGTAATAAAATTTTTGTCTTGTTTTTCTTTTTTTTTTTCCTTTTTCCTATTTTCTCTTTTTTCGATTATGATGTTTGATTGAACATTGCTTGATCAACATAGAAGATAAAAGATGGATAAATTTTGATAGATTGAGTAATAAATACTTAACTAGGGTTGAAGTGTACTTAAATAAGGTTTTTGCTACATCTGTTGAAGGAGATGAGATATCTTGTCCTTGTAGAAAATGTTGTTGTCATTATTGGTATTTTAGAGCTGTGGTTTATAAACATTTAGTCATTCAGGGGTTTATGCAGGATTATAAGATATGGATTTTCTATGGTGAGAGACTATAATCAAGTAAGGTAATAAATGATATTGTAACTGAAGTTGATAAAAATGATGATATTCATCGGCTTCTATATGACATCTTTAGGGATGTGAGAGAACTAACAAATCCTAGAAATGTTAGGAAGAGTTTTAATGAATAAGTTAAAAAGTTTTACAAGTTAATTGAGAAGGGGTAACAAGAATTATACCTTAGGTGTAAGACTTTTTTGAGGTTTTCATTTATAATTAGATTATATCTTTTTAAGTGTCTCTATGGTCTGAGTAATGCAGTATTTAAAGATATGTTGGAATTAATTAAGGAGACATTCCCTAATGTTAAGATTCCTAGTTTGTTTTAGGAAGCTAAAAATATGGTTAAAGAACTAAGACTTAACTATAAAAAAAAAAAAATCATGCATGTCCCAATGATTGTATGCTTTTTTGGGATAAGCATGGAAAGGCAAAGATCTATCATATATGTGGGCCTACTAGAGGGAAAAACATGAAGGAAGTTAAAGGGAATGAAATCTTTAATGTATCCTTAAAGGTCCATCATGTGTTGACTAAAACTCTAAGATATTTTCCTTTGAAATTCAGACTTCAAAGTTTCATGTGCCTAGAAATGACTGATGATATGGTTTGACATACAAGACATTGACCTACAGATAGTAACATGAGACATTATACTAATGGTAAAGCTTGGAAACATTTTGATATGTTACATCTATCTTTTATAAAGAAACCTCAAAATGTAAGATTAAGTTTGTTCAACGATGGATTTAATCAATTTTAAACCATAGGTATTGCATATAACGCATGTTTGGCTGTGTTCATTAATTACAATCTTATACCATGGCTCTATATGAAACTAGAATATATGATGCTTAATATGATCATTCTTGGCCCTAATTCACCTATGAGAAAGACTTATGTGTTTTTGTAGCCACTAATTGAAGAATTAAAGGAGTTATATAAGTATGGTTTGCAAACATATGATGCATGTAATAAGCAACCTTTTCAAGTGCATGCAACCTTGTTATGGATTGTTAATGATTTTCTAGCATATGCAATGTTATCGAGGTGGAATATAAAGGGAAAGCTAACATGTCCTACATATAATTATGATACTTCTTCTAAATATTTGTATCATAGTAAGAAAATATCTTATATGGACCATCATAGGTTCTTAGATGCTAAACACCCTTGGAAAAGAGATAGAAAATCTTTTAATGGCAAGATAAAGTTGAGTGATTGTCCAATACCTTTTTTAGGGTTAAAGATTACAACAAAGTTGTCCAACTTTGATAATCAATTTGGGAAGAAGCAAAAGGCAATCTTTGATGGTCCTTGGAAGAAAAAGTCAACATTTTTTTTTATTTTCCATATTAAAAGAGTAATAAATGCTGACACAATTTAGATATAATGCATATAGAGAACATTGATGAAAACATTATTAGGACTATCCTTGACATTCGTGGTAAAACAAAGAATCATGCAAAATCTTGTTTTAATTTATAAGACATATGGATAAGAAAAGGGCTTCAACTTATTCTTTCTAATGATAGTTGACACATTTACCTATCCATCCAAAGCATGCTATTTGATGACGTTGGAGGAGAAAGCCATGTTTTACACTATTATAAAAGGTGTCAAACTTTCTTAAGGTTGTGCATCTAATATTTTCAGATGTATAAATGAAAAAGAAAAGAAAATTGTAGGGTATAAGAATCATGATGCATACTTATTAATGTATTACCTAAAGTTCCCAACTTCTTCCTAAGATCTACTAGTTTGTGATACTGAGAGGGGGGTGAATCAGTATCACTATAATTCGCAATTCACAGGTAAGTGAACAACTTCAACCTCTTATTAAAAGCGAACTCTTTTTCAGACTTTACTAAGGTAAATCTATTACTACTTACTAATCACAATAGTCTCCAAAGTCACCTTTCAGACACCTTACTTAATAGACAATTCAGATGTTTTTGTTTAAACTTTTGTTAGGTTATGGGTTGGCTGATACTTTAACTGCATTCACAACTCAATTCAAAACAAAGAACGTAAAGCAAATTAAGGACATACGAGATTTACGTGATTCCGTCAACGTGACGTACATCCACGGTGGTAGGAACTCTCCCTTACCAAGACCATCCACTATACTTGAGAATTCTAGTTACAATAGATGTCTTAATCCTCTGCTCCTTTCATTATTGCAAATACTAAGCAAGTACAATACAAAGAGTGTTACTTACTGTGTTTACCCTTTTTCTAACTTGTCTTACCTCTGTTGAATTGAAAGGCTGCTCCACTGCCGCTTAGAAGTTCACCGCAACGCTCTCTAACCTCTATTGGAGAAATCTGGAAATACATTGAATTCTTTCCGATACTTCATTGAATTCTTTTTCTAGGTTGTCTCACACAGCTCCTACTTTCACTGTCTCATGGTCTCACCCGTCTCCTTGTCTCACAGCTCGCCTTACGTTTCTGTTTTTCCATCCAGCCCCTGTTCTGCCGGATCTCTTACCGTTGACTGGATCTATTTTTGTCGGATCTCTTATCGTCGACTGGATCTCTTTCTGTTGGATCTCTTACCGTCGACTGGATCTCTTTCTGCCGGATCTCTCACCGTCGACTGGATCTCTTTTTGCCGGATCTCTCACCGTCGACTGGATCTCTTTTTGCCGGATCTCTCACCGTCCAGCCAGATCAAGCTGTCGCACGTTCTGGTCTCCTTGCCGTCCAGCCGGATCTCTTACGTCCAGCTAGATCAAGCCGTCACACGTTCTGGTCTCCTCGCCATCTAGCCGAATCTGTCTCACCTACTAACTACTGGTGTGCCGGTGGTGTGCCGATTTGCTCAACTACCGACTGCTGGTATGCCGGTGGTGTGCCGATCTACTCAACTGCCGACCGCTGGTGTGCCGGTGGTGTGCCGATCTGTTCAACTACGACCGCTAGTGTGCCAGTGGTGTGCCGATCTGTTCAACTGTCGACTGCTGGTGTGCCGGTGGTATGCCGATCTGCTCAACTGTCGACTGCTGGTGTGCCGTTCCTCACAGGTTTCTCTCTCTTGCCGGTAGTATTCCTAGGTTTTCTGTCCGTTTTTCTTAATAGCCGATACGTCTCTTTTTGTTGTCTTCCAATGACCTTTATATACTCCTCTATGAAACCCTGATAGGGCTTACTTGCGGCGAATTTACTGTCTTACCCTTTCATGTGGCTTTTACGTTCTTGCTCCTTTATATGGCTTTTACCTTCTTGCCCTTCCATATGGCTTTACTTTCTTACACACTTAAACCTAGTTGACAACAATTACAACCCATACAAGGCTGTGGGAACAACAATCTCCTCTTTTGTAATTGTTGGCAACACTCATAACAAAAAGCATTATGCAGCAGTTTCAACTCCCCCTAAATATGCACTCCCCCTTTCTTAACAGCTCCCCCTGTACTGTTACTTCTCTCCCCATTTGCCAACCAATTACAAATTTGAAAAACTCGCAAATTGGAGATGGAGGATTCACCTGAACTTCAGGCTTGAGGAGGCATTTGCACAGATAGACTCAATTTGTGCTTTTCAAACAGCTATATGGACAAAGGTTTAGTTAGAATATCTGAAATTTGATCTTTAGTGCCAACATACTCCAACTGAATTGTACCCTGTTCCACTTGATCTTTGATGAAGTGATACCAGATGTCAATATACTTGCTCCTTAAATGCTGAACCAGATTCTTATTGAGATCAATAGCACTTTGATTATCATAAAGTATACTCACTGGTAACTTCATTTTAACACCCAAGTCTGCCAATTGTCTTAGCATCCATATCACTTGTGTACATGCTGCACAAGCAGCAATATACTCAGCCTCAGCTGTGCTCAAAGCAATACTATTTTACTTTTTACTTAACCATGCAACACACTTTGAACCCAAGTAGAAGCTGTAGCCGCTAGTTGATTTTTTATCATCTATACTTCCTACCCAGTTTACATCAGTGTATGCTTGTAGTTTAACAGAATCCATGGTTGAATACCACAAGCCCATTTCCAGTGTTCTTTTGAGGTACCTTAGGATTCTTTTCACTGCCAACACATGAGACTCCTTAGGATTAGCTAGAAATCTACTGACAGCGCACACAGCTTGCATAAGATTAGGCCTTGATGCTGTAAGGTACAGAAGGCTCCTTATCATCTTCCTGTACTCTGTAGGGCTTGTACTCCCCTCCTGATCTTTTGTTAATTTGTAGCTCATTATCATAGGGGTACTGACAGATCTGCTATCCTCCATGCCAAACCTTTTCAACATCTCTTTGGCATATTTCGTTTGAGAAATAAAGATACATTCTTCACACTACTTTATCTGTAATCCAAGAAAGTAAATCATTTCTCCAATCAATGACATCTCAAATTCCTCACTCATCTTCTGTGCAAAATCTTGGCATAGCTCAGAGTGATCCCCTCCAAAGATGATGTCATCTATATATACTATAGTTATCAGCTGGCCTTTCTCTGAGTTGAACACATACATGTTATTATCAACCATTCCTCTTCTGAAGTTCAACCTTTTTAAGTACGCATCCAGCCTACTGTACCATACTCTTGTAGCTTGCTTAAGACTATACAAGGCTTTCTTCAACTTACACACATGTGTCTTGTTCTCACTGATTTGTACTCAATCGGGCTGTTCAATATACACTTCTTCTTTCAGGAGCCCATTCAGAAAGGCAGATTTCACATCCATCTGATAGACTTTATACCTCTTGTATGCTGCCAAAGTTAAGAACATTCTAATAGTCTCTAACCTTACTACTGGTGCAAAAGTTTCATTAACATCTACCCCTTCTATTTGAGTGTAGCCATTGCAAACCAGCCTGGCCTTATTCCTTACCACCTTGCCATCTTCATTGTGTTTATTCCTAAACACCCACTTTATTCCTATGACATTCTTATTAGTGGGTCTTGGAACCAGCTCCCATGTATCATTCTTCTCAATTTGATCAAGCTCCTCATTGATAGCTTTGACCCAGGCTTTGTCTTGAATAGCCTCTTCAACAGATTTAGGTTCAACTTGTGAGAGTAGAGTAGTAGCTCCCACAATTCTTCTTCTTGTTGTAACTCCTGCTGATGGGTCACTTATGATCTGATCTCTTTGATGAGTACTGGTTCACGTTTTCTTTGTCCTTCTTCCTTGCACCGTCTTAGTTGCAAGAGGATCTCTTTCTTTATCTTCAGACTCACTCTTCTCTGAGTTTGAACTTACTTCTTATTCCTTTTCTTTAGGTTGGTCTGATTCTTCATCTACATTGAAGTCATCTTCTTCATTGTCCTCAGCTTCTCCATTCTGAATTGTTTTCCAGTTCTCATCTATTCTCACATCACTAGAAGTGATCACTTTTCCCAGCTTATGCAGGAAAACTCTGTAACCTTTTGTCTTTGCTGAATATCCCACAAAGATGCCTTCATTAGACCTATCGTTAAATTTTCCCAAGTTTTGCTCCTTATTCTTCACAAAACATGAGCTGCCAAAGACTCTAAGATACTTGGCTATTGTCTTCTTCCCACTCTATAGCTAATATGGAGTCTTATTAGTATTAGGCCTTAGTAGAACTCTGTTCGGTAGGTACACAGCTGTAAATGTTGCTTCTATCCAAAATCTTGTGTGAATCTTAAATTCCAGTAGTAGAGTTCTTGCCATTTTAACCATAGCTCTATTCTTCCTCTCTACCACCCTGTTCTGTTAAAGTGTTCTTATTGCTGGCATCTGATGGTGAATTCCGTGCTTCTCAAGGTAATCTTCAAAAGCTCCATTTGTGAATTCAGTACCTTGATCTGACCTCAATACTTTGATCTTCTTTCCACTCTCAATTTTAGCCAATCTTCTATATCTCTTCAAACATTTCAAAACTTCTGACCTATATTTGAGGTGCATGATACAGGTCCTTTTGGAATAATCATCAACAAACAAGATAAAGTACCTCTCACCATTCAACCCTTTTGTTCTCATCGGCCCACACAAATCAATATGTACAATGTCAAGCACTGCTTCAGAACTAAACTCTTTGGTCTTATACTACTTTCTGACATGTTTTCCTTTAGAGCATGCTAAGCAGACTTACTCCCTCTCTCTCTTGAGGTTTGGAATGTCTCTGATTGCATGAGTTGTGGTCAACTTCCTCATGTTCTTCTGTGTTAAGTGTCCCAGCCTCCTATGCCAGAGTTGATTTTCTTCTTCTTTTGTAAGTAAATAGTTACTTGTCTTGTCCTCATCAATCACATATAAATTTCCAACTGTTCTCTTCCCGGCTGCAACAATATTGCCTTCTTTACTCTTTACTTGGCAACCTATTTTTGTGAATATTACCTTATGGTTTTCGTTGTATAGCTGACTGACAGATACTAAATTATATCTGAGTCCTTCAACGTCCAGAACATCTTTCAGTTTTCCTCTTCCAATCTTTACTGACCCCGACCATTGATGTTGAGTGAATCATCATTGCTAAACTTGACTCTACCTTCTCTTGATTTGTTTAGCTTTGATAATTTACTCTTATCTCCCGTCATATACAAAGTGCATCCACTATCGAGGATCCACTGTTTATCCTTGTAGTCAGTTTTGAGTGCAATTTCAGCTATATTAGCCACCTCCCTTTTAACTTTATATTCCTTCTTTTGAACTGGTTAGAAGATAGCTTTCTCCTTTTTCTCAACTCTGACTACACCGCTTATTTTCACTGTGCCATTGAGTGCCTTCTCTTGCTCAGGGAGAAGTGTTATGCATCTCTTGGCATTGTAGCCATCCTACCCACACCTTTCACACTATTCCAAGTCTGCCAATATAGCAAACTTGTTCTTTGAAACCACTGGTTTGGGATTCCACTAACAATCCTTATCAGCGTGTCCTTGCCTTTTACAGTATGTGCAAAAACTCATGACATGTGTTCTCTTCTAAATTTTGTATTGTCTCCCCCTGCATGCAGCATCGTATCTTCTCAAGTTAGAGACATATACTGGCCTTCTCCACCAGCAGTTACTCGCCTTATGACCCCAAACTTCACAATAAAGGCAATGGCCTTGAAACTGCCTCTTCTTGGGTCTGATCACAACTTTTCTTCTTCTGTTCATCACTTGCTGTGTAAGCAAAGTAGCTGACTTCTTTGCTTGTGTGACTTTCATTTCAGTCGCCTTCTTCTCCTTTTTCTGTCCAGCTGTAACCCTTTGCTGGCCAACTTTCTTTTCTTCCTTCTTGTTTGCCACCCTAGGTTGTTTTTTCAGATCTTTTTTATTCTCAGCTATCTTCTTCTGAGTCACAACCTTCTCTTTCAACTTCTGTGGCACATTCTTATTTTTTTTAACCAATACAGTCTCAGATTGCTGCACTTTCTCTACATTTTTCTCTCCTTTTTCAGAATTTGTTTCTCCTATCATTTCAAGCTTCTGCAAGTTCTCTTTTCTACTTTTGAGTTATTGCTGAAGTTTCAGTAACTCTTTCTCCATTTCTTCGATTTTTGAATCCCTTGAGCCAAGCTCTACTGTAAGGTCTTCACATATTTTGATCTGCTCCTCAAATCTTCTCTTCAAGTCAATATGCTTAGCCTTTATTTCATCGTTTTGACTTTTAGCTTCCTTAGACTTTACTTCAACTTGTTTTATATGGGCCTCCAACCTTCTTATGGTTTTACCCCTTCTGATTATCTCCTTTGAAGCTGCTTCCAGCTCAGTTTCAAGATCTGGCTCTTCTTCATCAACTTTCTTTTCCTCTTCAGAGGTTAAGCTACCACCTTGTGCTGATGCCATAAAGACATACTCATCTGATGAGTCTTCATCTTCCTCCTCATCAGCTTCTTTTGTCTAACTTACAAACTCTTGAATGAGCCTCTCGTCTTTCTCTGTGGGTTGGCAATCTTCTTACTGGACTTCTTTGATTTGAATGATGATCTTCTCCATCTTGAATTCTGCTTATCATCACCATCCTCATCTTCATCATCAAGTTTCACTTCGCACTGAGAAGCAAAGTGTCCAGTCTACCCACAACGATAACATCTCAAGGACAACTGTACTTTTCCCTTCTTAGGCCCCTTTTTGAATTTCCTTGTGAAGTAAGCCAATAGTTCACCTTCACTTTCTTCCTTATCATCATCATTATCCTTACTGGATGATTCTTCCTCTTCTTTTATCTTCAAGTGTTTCATAGTTTTGAAAGCTGCCTCCTTTGATACCTTTGACATTGAGGAGCTCTTAGTTGACTTTATTCTCATCTCATAAGCAATGAGATTGCATTGAAGATCATGCAGAGACATAGAATTGAGATCTCTACTCTCCTTTATGGCTACCACCTTTAAGGTAAACCTCTGAGGTAGAATTCTCAGAATTTTCTTCACAATCGATGAGTCCTTATTCTTCCCATGACTTCTCAGGTCATTTACAACGTCAATAACTTTGGTGAAGAACTCTTGAACTGTCTCAATCTTCTGTATTCTGAGAGATTCATATCTCTCCTTGAACACTTGAAGCTTAGCCTCTTTCATTCTGCCATCACCTTCATAGACTTTCTGCAATCTGTCCCATATCTCTTTGGTAGATTTGCAGTCCATAACTTTAGCATACTCAGCATTTGTCAATGCTGAAATGATGACATTTGAGGCCTTCCCATTTATCTCAAATTGCCTTAACTCCTATGGGGTTGGGTCTTTACCTTCTTCCGGAGCCACAAAACCCTCCCGTACGCATTTCACGACGTTCATGCCCATGGTTGTAAATACCACTTGCATTCTTGCTCTCCACATATGATAGTTGGTTCCTTTAAAGATTGGAACCTTCTTACTATAAGTAGTGCTAGTGCTAGTACCGACTTCCATTTCTCAGTATGCTGAATAAGTCAAACTTTTAGATGCCTTCAAACTAGTACACCAAGCTAATAAACTTCAAACTGGTGAACCTGTACTCTGATACCAATTGAAGTTCCCGACTTCTCCCTACGATCTACTAATTTGTGATACTGAGAGGGGGGTGAATCAGTATCACCATAATTCATAATTCGCAAGTAAGTGAACAACTTTAACCTCTTCTTAAAAATGAACTCTTTCTCAGACTCGATTAAGGTAGATCTATTGCTACCTACTAATTCAACCAGATCAAGCCGTCGCACGTTCTAGTCTCCTTGCCGTCCAGCCGGATCTGTCTCACCTGTTGACTGCTGGTGTGCCGGTGGTGTGCCGATTTGCTCAACTGCCAACTGCTGGTGTA
This sequence comes from Rhizophora apiculata, assembly GCA_037832385.1. NCBI lineage: Eukaryota > Viridiplantae > Streptophyta > Magnoliopsida > Malpighiales > Rhizophoraceae > Rhizophora > Rhizophora apiculata. Next base: position 3,202,594 of record CM075431.1, read on the forward strand.
CTAATCTGCTCAACTGCCAACCGCTAGTGTGCCGGTGGTGTGCCAATTTGTTCAACTGCTGACCGGTGGTGTGCCGGTGGTGTGCCGATCTGCTCAACTACCGACTGCTGGTGTGCTGGTGGTGTGTCGTTCCTCACGGGTTTCTCTCTCTTGCTAGTGGTATGCCTAGGTTTTCTGTCCATTTTTCTCAATAGCCGATATGTCTCTTTTTGTTATCTTCCAATGACCTTTATATACTTCTACATGAAACCCTAATAGGATTTACTTGCGGTGAATTTACTGTCTTGCCCTTCCATGTGACTTTTACGTTTTTGCCCCTCTATGTGGCTTTTACCTTATTGCCCTTCCATATGGCTTTACTTTCTTGCACACTTAAATCTAATTGACAACAATTACAACCCATACAAGACTATAAGAACAACATTACCTTCTTCCAATTACAGTTAGGAAAATGCTATCAAAGCATGTTGCTATGACCTTGACAAGATTGAGATTATTTTTTAAATCACTATGTAGTAAAGTTGTGAAGTCAAGAGATTTAAGTCATTTACATGGCAAAATTAATGAAACACTATGCCAACTAAAAATGATTTTTCCTCCAAGTTTCTTTGATAAACCAAATCAAAACAAAAATCCATGAACTCAAAATCCAACAAGATAAAGACCATCAAATGCTAGTATCCCTATTGGATCTAGTCAACCCTCAAATCCCATATACTTTAGATCAACTTGAAACTTCTAAAGCACCTCAAACATATATTTTAAGTCTTAAAAATAATGAATTTCTATTTCTCTTAACAAAAATTACAACCTAAAAGTGGCTTGTAAAAATTCACCTAAAAATTGCTAACTAGTTTTCTTTAGAGACTATAGCTCTTGTAAATGTTGGTGCTGATCTCAATTGTATTTAAGGACTTGTCCCTGTAGTTGATGAAATTTGGCTTGGTGGACCCATGTATTATCATTGGATGTTTAGGATTGAGTGATACTTGTGCAAATTGAAATCATATATTCATAATAAACATCAACCTAAAGATTTTATTGCAAAAGGGTATTTGGCTGAAGAGTTTTTAGTATTTTGCTTAAAATATATGCATAATGGGGTGAAGACTCCTTTTATAAGATATCATCAACAATCTAATAGAATAGTGAAGGAGCAAATACCTCTATTTCTAAATAAGGTTCATGTAATTAGGGGTAAAGGGAAAAGAAAAGGTAAGGCCATTTACTTTGGATGTTAATTCTCTTGAACAAGCACATAAATATGCATTTTTTAATTACAAAAGTGATGAAGTCAAGTGATATATCAAGTAAGTTAAACTAAACTTTAAATTATCATTCAATATTGTCTTCTTAAAATATCATTCTTTCTATTGCTTATTCTTAGCTATATTACAAAGAGCATAGGCAATTGTTGAGTGGACAACAAAGAAAGAGATGGGTTAGAGCACAAAATCATAGTCAAGATTTTTCTACTTGGTTTCAAATCTAAGTTGCAACTAAAGAGGTTTCTGCCTATATTCGGTGGTTATCTATTAGTCCTAATACTATGGCTACGCATTATAGTGGTTATGCCATTAATGGCTATAGATTCCATAGAAGGGAACGAGATTCAAGGTATAAGACATAAAATAGTAGTGTTACATTAACAACATTAACAAATAATTTTACTAATTCAAAAGGCCAAAACCCAATGTAAAGAGAAGTGAGTTATTATGGTTTAATTGTAAAAATTATTGAATTGGACTATTAGAGTCAATTTAATATTGTTTTGTTTAAATGTGATTGGTTAAAATAAGAGAATGATGACTATAGACTTGTATAGGTTACTCTAACAAATTGTGCTATTAGAGTGATTCTTTTGTATTAGTTTCTCAAGTTCACCAAGTTTTCTTCATGGAGGACTTAATTAAGAAAGGCATTAATTATGTAATGCATGGGCTTCCTAAAAAATTATTTGGGTTGGATGAAGAAAAAAGTGTAAGTGTACAAGATATATTTTGAAGGGAGCTAAATGTAATAGATTCAAATGTGGGAGGCATTAATATTGCTAGGCAATCCAGTTTGTTAAGAGAAGTCATGTGCCTAGCACCATAGCTAATGTAAACACAAATCATCTACCCTTTGAAATAGGCTTAAAGTAACTACATGACAAGGCAACACTTTAGGAATGGATGGATGCAAATGATTAGATAAAATAGATTAATAAGTTTTTTATTTCTTTTTTTTGGTTCTAATCTTTAATATATTTAATGAGAGTTGTTGCTTTCAGGTTCTACTATTGTTGTGGCTGCATTAGTAGATTGTGATTCATTTATTGATTTTTGAAATATAATGTGCAAAGTATATAAATAGTATGTCAAAAACACAATTATTTTTTTTACTTTGCTATTTATCTAATTTTTAATTCCTCTTGATCATTTGATAGCCATTAGCCATAAAGAAGAAAATTGCTCAAAAAAAGAAGTCTTTGTTTACTACTAGAGAGGTGATGCTTCCTTTTCAAGTATTTTGAGGCAATGAATGTTAACAAAAGAGCTTTTTGCATAAGAAAAGATGCAAAACACTTAAACGAATATTGTTAGATTGTGTTTTTTTGTTTCAAGTGGTAGGTCACAATCCATTGAGACATCAAAAGTAATAGATGGATATCCAACAATGCAACCTTTGAGGGAGCACACGGATTCTGATAATCATCAACTAAAAGGATAACTTTTGATGAAATGGGAGCATAACCTTTTAGGGGGGTAGGATTAGGACAATAACAAGAAGAAGAATGAGTGATCTAAGGTAATTAAAAAAGGCCTCTCTTAGTTGGGTGATTTATTAAAATCTTAATTATTTGATTGAATCTTTGCATGTCTTCACTAATATTGTTATAGTGCATAAAAAAGGAAGAGGATCAATAACAATGAGAGTAGTACATGTTAGACATGAAGATGAGAAAAGGTCTTTTTTCTTAAATGCCAAAAATCAACCTATAGGCCTAATTGATAAAACTCTTTTTGAGTTTAGCAATTTCCTTGGGACATTGGCTAAAAATGTTAGATTGGTGCCTTTCTATTTAAAGACATGGCATGTGCTAGATTTTGAGAAAAAGAATGCTTTATGGAAGATTGTGTAAGTAATGTACATTGAAAATTTTCTTCCATATCTATACAAAAATGTATTCATTACAATTAATTTTTTTTCACATTTTAATTGATTATAAGATAAGTATATGGTTCCTGAGGAAAGTAGAAAGTGGGTGATGAGTACCAATAGAGTAAGTTAAAGGACTTATAAGTGTAAATTGAAGAGACAACACTATAAGAAGTGCAAAATTGATGGAGAGAGATTGATAAACAATCCACCTTATATACCTTTGGATCAATTTAGACAACTATTACAATATTTGAATTCTAAAGAAGTAAAAGTTTAACATTATCTTATTTTTTCTTATTTGTCAAATATTTTTCTATAGGTTTTATATCAATATATTTTGACTTTTTGTTATTCCTTACTAATGCTTATAGCCAATGGAAAGAACCAACATTACTAATTGCTAAAAGCAAATAGGAATGCACATTATAGGTAAAAAAAAGTTTTGCTAGAATTCAAGAACAATTGATATGTAAATCATAAAAAGAATACTAATATATTTAGATGTTATATATGATGCATTAATCTTGTAGTCCGTATGTATCCATAATTTAGTACCTTTAATTTAGTTTATTTAAATTTGCCTTATTGCATTTTAATATTTGGATTTGTATCAAAAAGCTAAAGATCCTAGTAAAACCTCACCATCTCAACTTGACATATTTAAGGCTACTTGCAAAAGATGATCCAACTGAGAATATAAACTATTAGATCAATCATCTAAGCAAATTATAAAAATTTTCTTTTGTTTTCCCTTTTTTTCATGTATGACCTACAGATGGAATAGTAAACTATTGCAATAATGCATCATTTCTATATAATGTTCCAAAAATTACAACATAATCTTAAACTAAACATTAATTTTAAGATACCTCCCTTAAACACAACATTAGCTCCTTTACTAGCTGATGCTTTTAGTGTTTCTGAGTAAAAGTTACAACAAAGGGCCTATTTATCCTCAAGAGACACATACAATCCACACATTTAGGTATTCCTTCTATTTTCTTCTTAATCTTAATCTTTCTTTATGTGTAATTTATTTCTTCTTTTTACTTTTTTTTTTTTTGTTTGTGATTTTATTTTAATTATTTATATGTTTAGATCAAAAGCTATATTTATTTTTTGTAGATGATGTCACCTCTCAAGATTGAGGACATTGAAAAGACCTTTAAAGATAACTTGAAGAAGAGAAATTCAAGGTTTGTGAACTTCTTTAGGTGTTGTTATGGTTTGTTAAATGGTATATATGATCAGAGCTATTTAGAATTGTTGCCTATTTTTTTTCTAAAAATAAAATAAGGTAATGGTCACCATTTCCTTTTTTTTTTTCTTTTATTGAAATGGAGAAAAGCAATAGTTTGGAATCATTGCCTAATTTTTGATCAAGCCAAAAAAAAAAAACAAAAGGCTAAGGCAACAATTTTGAAGTGTTACTTAAATTTTTTTTGTTAAAAATGGTAGTAATCTGGAAATACTATCTAATTTTTTTTTTTAGAAAGATGAAGGGATAAGGCAATAGTTTTAAACCATTACTTATTCCTTTTTTAAAATAAAGGGATAAGCTAACTGCTTTAAACAATTTCCTATCCCTTTTAAATTCCCATTGCTTAGCAAATAAACCAACCCTTTTAAATCTCTTATTTTCAATTCTCCTGGATTGTAGATTTCCAAATCTCCTACTCTAAGTTAATCTTTGATTCATATCATTCAATTTTGCTTCTTTTTTCCTAACATTCAATTTTGCTTTTTTTCTTGTTTGGAAACCATAAATTGGGATTTTAACCCCATTGCCCCCACCTCCCTGACATAGCAAACCCCTAGACCATTCCCCAGTCCAATAGCTAGTACAAACTAGATTCTAAGTATTTTTTAATGGATTTGGTATTAAGTGATTGTAAGAAAATATGGACTCAAGATATGAAATTTATGGGGTTTTAAGTTGTTGAGTGTATCAAGTGTTTGAGTTGTATTTGATTTTATAAATATTCCATGTCTTTTTTTTATTATTATTTTTTAGGATGGTTTTATAAAATTGGTTTGGTATGATAATGGACTGGATTTAGAGTTAAGATGCTCCCAATTTGGGTGGTATTTTGATGTATTTTATGAAATCAATGGTGGATTTTGTATGATGTTTCTAATGGGTTGCAAGAGGTGACCAAGGCAGCAAAGCATTCTAAGGGAAAGAGATTTGATAGTAATGTTGATAGTAGCTTCTTATTTTCTGAAAATAAAAGGTATGTTATCTCTTTTACTCTACTGGAACTCTATGAATCTTTATATGGAATCACATTCATAGTTCTAAAAAGAGAGGGTATTCTATGCATTCCCTATTTTATTCATAGTCTCGTCAATGTGAATGCTAGTATGGATTTTGTTTTTGTAGAAAGGAGCAAGGAAATAAAGGAAATGAAAGCAATATTACTATGTAAGGCATCCCATATGTATTTTGAAATGAAAATAACTTACCCCTCTAGCCTAGTTATTTTAAAATAAACTCAATTTGTGACCCCTAACAAAAAAAAAAAAAAATGGTGGAACTTTGATGCAATCTTTAAGTTATCGTTATTGTAAATTGGAAGCAAGTATAGAGTTTTAAAATGGGGATGTTTTGTGCAGTGTTTGGGCTTTTCTATGTTAATAGGTGGCTACTTTATATCTCTCACTTTGCATATAAAGGAATTGTTTGACACATATTGTTAAGTGCACTCCAAGGTTCTTAGGCATAAAGGAAGTGCTTCATTCGTTGATTGTTGAGAAAACATGGCTATTACCCTGTAACTTGATGGTGCTAGTTTTATAGTATTTGAGAAAGGGATATTAGGCTTTTTATGAAAGAAAAGACCATTACTATTTTGGTTTGGTTTTGAGCTATATTTGTTACAATGGGAAGGAAAAAAAGTGAGGTTGAATTTGGGAAAATTATGGGCCCTATCAAGGATACTTGTAAGGGTTACTTTACTTTAACTAATTAGAGAAAACTAGGGGATTTGCACATGATGGATCCTCTTTATAGTCACTCCTATTGTCTTTCCATGGTTCCAACAACATCCAAGTGCATCTTCTATTTGACTGCTAACCAAATATCCATAATGACCTATAAGTAAAGAAATAAAAGTTCCTTATGAAAAAGTAAAAGAAATAGATAGTGAGATGAAATGGTTGCAATGGTTTAATTTGCAAATGATCTTTCATTTATGGTATCTTAAGGATTTTTATGGGGTACTACCCCTAAGAACATTCCAATCATTGACCTTAATGCCCCTCTCAGTTCTTCAGGCATGTTTTCTCCAATGTTTAAATTGATGCTTCCATTTGTTTTTACTTTAAGTCCATTAAACCCATTAATGCTGCTATGTTCTCCTTACCTGTCTTAAGAATGTTGGCCTATGCATGCATTTGCCATCATGCTCCCTAACATGTTTGCAAAATCAATGGGAATGCCATTAGAGTTATATGTCCTTGATGTAAATAAAGGTGGTGTACCATGTATCCTTAAGCCTTTAGTGTATTATTTATTAAATTCTTGGTAATTATGACTAGACGAACTCATCTTCTACATAGGAGTATAATGAATATAAGTTTATAGTTCAAAATCAAAACAAATGTATTGTAAGCAGCAATGATGATTGTTGTCAGGATAGCCATTTAGGAATTTTAACATAATAACAAACAAGAAATGAATGTCAATAGATAAAAACTAGATTGCCTTCTTATTTTATTGACCACAAAAAAGTCATGAATAATTATCAAAGCATGATAATAGTTATTATAACATCCAACTTAAGTACCACCAAATCCAAAATTGCTATTAAAATAGATCCAAAGAGCACAAAACAAATGAAAATTTCCTATAATACTTAATTCCATTTCATCCATTTCCTCCCCTCTTTCAATTTTTGCTTAGCTACCTATGTTTCATAAGGACACAACAACTTTAATATCATGACATGTAAAAGAACACAAGAGGAAATAAACAAGGCAAAAAGGTACCAAACCTGAATATTTTTTGTGATTGATTCATTGTCAAGATGCAATTACAAGGTTGGACAAAGACATCTTTAAAAAATTAAATGTTAAACTAGTTATTGAAATAAGCATCTAGGCCTTAAATTTTGGGCTTCATCATCATAGCTTTACATAAGAATAATTGATGGAAGTATAGAATAGGCACATGCTACATGCTCCTCATGAAATTGAAAATAAAACTTCCCAAGCACTCTTAGTTGGAAGTATAATGATACTATAATTAAGTCCACAATTTTATGCAATGGAATATGTGCAAATCCATGATTCCTCCTTAACTATCACTACAATCTAACAACTTCAATATGTGTCCTTTGCATTTGTGAATAAAGAACATGTGATGTAAAATGATTAATTGCTATCCTATTTTTAGCATGCCATCATGTAATAGTTCAAATCAAATTTAAATATTGCATGGTAATGAAATAAACAAAAAATTGCATACTCACACATCACCTATATATATAAATGATGCCAAAAACAACTTATAATATGCAGTCATAATATTGATAGCCATAAATAGATGATTAGGGACATTGCATATGTTTACCATGGAAGACAAATGACAAATGTTACTCAACCTTTCTTAAATCCTTCATTGAGAGTATCACTATAGTTGCCTTATGCATAATAAGCTATTCTAAGAAGACTATAATTAATGTCTTATGGTTTGATAGTAAGAAAATGTGTTTGTAAATCCATATAATATAATTGTTTTAGTTTTTTCCTTGTCACTACTCATGAAGTTTGTAATCTTTGCCATGTTATAAAATTTTTGTCTCGTTCTTTTCTTTTTCCTACTTTCACTTTCTTCTATTTGGATATTTAATTAAAGATTACTTGATCAACATGAAACATGGAAGATAGATGGATTTTGATAGATTGAGTAATAAATACTTAACTGGGGTCAAAGATTTTTTAAATAAGGCTTTTACTATGTCTGCTAAAAGAGATAAGATATCTTGCTCTTGTAGAAAATGTTGTTGTCATTATTAGTATTCTAAACTTATGGTTTATGAACATTTAGTCATTAAAGGGTTCATACGGGATTATAAGATATGGATTTTTCTTGGTAAGGGACCACAATCAAGTAAGGCAATAAATGATACTAAAATTGAGGTTGAGAAAAATAATGGTATTGATGGAATTTTAAATGACACCTTTAGGAATGTGAGAGAACTAGTATATTCTAGCAATATTGGGGAGAATCCTAATGAACAAGTGAAAAAGTTTTACAAGTTAATTAAGGAAGGGCAACAAGAATTATACCTTAGCTATAAGACTTTCCCGAGGCTTTTATTAAGTAATGCAACATTTGGAGATATGTTGGAATTAATCAAAGGGGCATTCCTTGATGCTAACGTTCTTAGTTTGTTTTATAAAGCTAAAACTATGGTGAAAGACCTTGGACTTAATTACAAAAAAATTCATGCATGTCTTAATGATTGTATGCTTTTTTAGGGCAAGCATGAGAAGATAGAGAGCTATCATATAGGCAAAAATATTAAGTGGAAAAACATGAAGGAAGTTGAAGGGGATGAAATTTCTAATGTATTCTTAAAGGTTCATTGTGTGCCAGCGAAAATTTTAAGATATTTCCCTTTAAAATCTAAACCTTAAAGATGTTTCATGTGCCCAAAAGCAACTGATGTATGGTTTGACTTGTAAAACATCAACCTATGGATGACAATATAAGACATCCTACTAATGATGAAACTTGGAAACACTTTCATATGTTACATCCATCTTTTGTAAAGGAATCTTAAAATGTGAGATTAGGTCTAGCCAGTGATGGATTTAATCCATTTTAAACCATGGGCATTGCACATAGCTCATGGTCGATTATTGACATTAATTATAATCTAGCACCATGGCTTTGTATGAAACCAAAATATATAATGCTCTTAATTGGATCATTCCTTGCCTCAATTCACTCAAACGAGAGATTGATGTGTTTTTATAACCATAGATTAAAGAATTAAAGGAGTTGTAGAAGTATGATTTGTAGACATATGATGCATCTAATAAGTAGTCTTTTTAAATGCATACAACCTTGTTATGGTCTGTTAGTGATTTTCCAACATATGCGAGAGGTAGAATATAAAGGGAATACTAGTATGTCTTACATGTAATTATGATACTTCTTTTGAATATTTGTATCATAGTAGGAAAACATGTTATATGGACAATCATAGGTTCTTAAATGCTAAACACCCTTGGAGAAGAGATAGAAAATCTTTCAATGGCAAGATAAAATTAAAAGATGCTTCAAAACCTTTGATAGGGTTAAAGATTGTGGTAGAGTTTTCCAACTTTGATAATCAATTTGGGAAAAAGCAAAAAGTAATCTTTGATGGTCCGTGGAAGACAAAGTTGATATAATTTAAACGTGATGCATACAAAAAAGAACATTTGTGACAGTATTCTTAGGCATATCCTTAACATTCTAGGTAAAACGAATGATCATACAATAGCTTGTTTTGCTTTACAAGACATAGGGATAAAAAAAGAGCTTCAACTTATTCTTTCTAATGATGATTGACACATTTATCCATCCAAAGGATGTTATTCAATAACTTTGGAAGAGAAAGCCATGTTTTGCACCATTATAAAAGACTTCAAACTTCCTTAAAATTATGCATCCAATATTTTTAGATGTATGAATGAAAAAGAGAAGAAATTTTTGGCGTATAAGAGTTATGATGCACACTTATTGATGCATTATCTTCTTTTAATTGTAGTTAAAAAGACATTATTAAAGCATGTTACTATGACCTTGACAAGATTATGATTGTTTTTTAAATCAATATGCAGTAAAATTATGAAGTCAAAAGACTTGGGTCACTTATAAGGTGAAACTAGTGAAACATTGTGTCAACTAAAGCCAAAATTTCCTCCAAGTTTCTTTGATATCATGATGCACTTGCCTATACACTTAGTTGATGAAATTTGGCTTGGTGGGCCCATGTTGTAACTAAGGAGTGGATGACAAAGAAAGAGATGGATCAGAGCACAAAATCATAGTCAAAATTTTTTTACTTAGTTTTAAGCCCAAGTTGTAACTAAGGAGGTTTCTTCTTACATTCAATGGTTATCAATTGGTTCTAATACTATAACTAAGTGTTATAATGGTTATGTTATTAATGGCTATAAATTCTATATAAGGGAACAAGATATAAGGTTTAAGATATAAAATAGTAGTGTTACACTAACAACATTAACAGATAGTCTTATTAGTTCAAAAGACCAAAACCCATTGAATGGAGAAATGAGTTATTATAGGTCAATTGTAGAAATTATTGAATTGGACTACTAGATTTAATTTGATGTTGTTTTGTTTAAATGTGATTGGTAGAGAATAATGACTATGGACTTGCATGGGTTAACTCTAATAAATTGTACTATCAAAGTGATCTTTTCATACTAATGTCTCAAGTTCACCAAGTTTTCTTCATTGAGGATCTAACTAAGAAAGGCATTTATTGTGTAATGTATAAGCTTCTTAGAGAACTATTTGGATAAGGTGAAGAAAAAAATGTAAGTGTACAAGATATATTCTAGGAGAGAGTCAAATGTAGTAAATTCAAATATGGGAGGCATTAGTAATGCTAAGTAATTTAGTTTGATAAGAAAAGACATGCCCATTACCATAGTTGATGTACACATAAATGACCTACCTTTTGAAATAAGTTTAGAGCAATTACATGACAATACAAATGACAATGCAACACTTTAGGAGTGGATGAATGCAAATGATTAGACAAAATAGGTTAATAAGTTTTTTATTTCTTTTTCTTGTTATGATCTTTAATATATTCATTATGAGTTATCACTTTAAGGTTCCTCTTTTCTTGTGGCTACATTATTGAATTGCGATCTATTCATTGCTTTTGTGAAATATAATGTGCACAATTTATGAATAGTATGTCAAAAATACAATTATTGTTATTACTTTAGTATTTATCTAATTCTTAATTTCTTATGATCATTTTATAGCCATTAGCCATAAAGAAGAAATTCACTCAAAGAAAGAAGGTTTCGTCTATTACTAAGGAGGTTACAACTTCCTTTTTAAGTATTTTTAGATAGAAAACATTCCTAAAAGAGGCTCTTACACAAGAAAAGATGCAAACCCCTCAGTTAAATATAGTTAAATTGAGTTTTTCTCTTCCAAGTGGAGGGTCATAATCCATTGAGACATTAAAAGTAAGAGATGGATAGCCAGCAATGCATTCAACTAGTGTAAGTGGGCAATAACCTCAAGTATAGACAAATTCTAAGAATTAACAACCAAGAGGGATAACTTCTAATGAAATGAAAGGACAACCTTCCAAAGAGATAGGATTGGGATAAGGGCAACAAGAAGAAGGAGTTATCTAAGGTAATTAAAAGAGATATCTTTTAGTTATGTGATTTACTAAAATCTTAATTATTAGATTGAATATTTAAACATTTTCAATAATATTGTTCATGTGTATAAAAAAAGAAGAGGACCAACAACAATAAGAGCAATACATACTAGACAAGAAAATAAGAAAAAACTCATTTTCCTGAATGTGGAAAATCAACCTATAAGCCCAAATGATAAAACTCTATGTGAGTTTAGCAATTTCCTTGGGACATTGGGTAAGAATGTCAAATTAGTACCTTTATATGTAAAGACTTGGTAAGTATTAAATCTTGAGAAAAAGAATACTTTATGGAAACTTGTGTAGGTAATGTATATTGAAATTTTTCTTCTTTATGTTTAGATAAATGTATTTGTTTATAGTTAACTTTTTTTTTTCACATTTTAATTGATTATAGGATAAGTATATGGTTCTTGAGGAAGGTAGAAGTGAGTAATGAGTACCATTAAAGTAAGTTGAAGGGTTTATAAGTGCAAGTTGAAGAAGTAACACTATAAAAGGTATAAGATCAATGGAGAGAGTGTGAGAAATTGTCTACCTCATATATCTTTGGATCAATTTAAACAACTGTTAAAATATTAGAATTTTGAAGAAACCAAGGTTTAATATTATTTTATTCTTCGTTAATTGTCAAATATTTTCTTTGGGTTTTATATTAATATATTTTTATTTTTTGTTTTTCCTTTCTAATGATTATAAGTAGTGATAAGAACTAACATTAATAATCGCCAAAACCAAACAGGAATGCATATAAGTAGAAAGAGTTTTGCTAGGATATGAGAATAATTGATACTTAAATCACAAAAATACTATTAATATATTTAAATGTTTAATGTATTGTATTAATCTTATGGTCTATATCTAACCATAATTTGGTACCTTTAAATTACTTTATTTAAATTTGTTTTGTTGCATTTCATTATTTGCATTTGTATCAAAAAGTTAAAGATCCTAATAAAACCTCTCCATCCCGACTTGACATATTTAAGGTTACTTGCAAAACATGATCTAAAAAAGAATATAAATTATTAGATCAAACATCTGAGCATATTGTAAGCATTTCCTTTTGTTTTTCCTTTTTTTTTTTTTTTGTGTATAACCTAAGGTTTTACTATATCTTTTCACTTGCAACTTGCCTTATTTTGGATCCAAAATCAAATTAAGGAGCTTCAAACTCAAGGGGAAGAAACAAGTAGCCAAAGTTATGTAGATGTCTTCATTGTAGTTATGGGGGATAAGCATTTTGGGAGGGTGAGGCTATATAGAAGAGGTGTGAACCACACAACTTTGAAAGGCAAATTAGCTATTGAAGATGTTGTCAAAATTCCATCAGACTTTATGTGTTCTATTATAGAAAATATGGAAGTTAAGATGCAAAAGAGGCTTAAAGTACAAACGTAAGAGTTGCAAAAGAGGATGAAATTACAAACTAAAGCCATACCTAACATTTTTATATGATGTTCCAAAAAAATGTAGTAATAAAATCCTGAGCTAAACATTAATTTTAATATGCCTCCTTTAAACTGAAGTTCCCGACTTCTTCCTAAGATTTACTAGTTCATGATACTGAGAGGGGGGGTGAATCAGTATCACCACAATTCGCAATTCGCAGGTAAGTGAACAACTTCAACCTCTTCTTAAAAGCAAACTCTTTCTCAGACTCGACTAAGGTAGATCTATTGTTACCTACTAATCACAATAGTCCCCAAAGTCACTTTTCAGACACCTTGCCTAACAGACAATACGGATGTTCTTGTTTAGGTCTTCGTTAGGTTATGGATTGGCTGATACTTTAGCTGCATTCACAAGTCAATTCAAAACACAGAATGTAAAGCAAATTAAGGACACATGAGATTTACGTGGTTCCGTCAACACGACGTACATCCACGGTGGTAGGGACTCTCCCTTACCGAAACTATCCACTATACTTGAGAATTCAGGTTGCAATGGATGTCTTTAATTCTCTACTCCTTTCACTATTGCAATTACTAAGCAAGCACAATACAAAGAGTGTCACTTACTGTGTCTACCCTTCTTCTAACTTGTCTTGCCTCTGTTGAATTGAAAGGCTGCTCCACTGCCGCTTAGAATTTCACCGCAACGCTCTCTAACCTCTCTTGAAGAAGTCTGAAAATACGTTGAGTTCAATGCTTCGCCGAATTCCTTCTCTACGTTGTCTTACACAATTCTTGCTTTCACCGTTTTACGGTCTCACCCGTCTCCTTGTCTCACGATCTCACTGTTCCACGGCTCGTCTGTCCGTTTCTCTCTCTCTTGCTGTCCAGTCGGATTTCTCTCTCTTCTCGCTGGATTTCTCTCTCTTACCGCCGAATTTCTCTCTCTTCCTGCCGGATTTGTCTCACCGTCTGCTAAATTTGTCACCGTCAACCGAATCCCAGTTTTGCCGGATCTCTCACCGTCGACCGGATCTCCTTCTGCCGGATCTCTCACTATCCTAGCCGGCTCTCTCTCACGCCGTCGCCAGATCTCCTCTGTCCCAGCCGGATCCCCTTCTGCTGTCGCCGGATCTCCTCTGTCCCAGCCGGATCTATCACCGTCCTAGCCGGATCTCCTTCTGTTGTTGCCGGATCTCCTTTGTTCCGGTTGTCTCCTCTTTCTCTCTCGACGGTTGTTCTTTGTTGCCGTCGGTATCTCTCTCTTCTATGGCCGTCTAGTTTCTTTTTCCGTCGGTCTACTTTTCTTTGTCCTGCCGTCCAGCCCCGTCTAGCCGTAACCGGTTTTCTCTCCTGTCGGGTTTCTCTTCTTCTTCTATCAAGATTACTGTTCACGACGGCTACTGTTCACGAGGTTATTATTCACGACGCTACTGTTCACTCGATTCGTCCGTCGGCTGCACTGTTTACTCTCTTCGTCCTTGCTGGTGGTGTTCTTCCATGTAGGGTTTTGTATTCTCTTTAGTTGGTCGGTTGTCTAAGTTTTGCTGAATGCTCAATATTGCCAACGCACACTGTTCTTTGTCTTCCAAGACCATTATATACTCTTCTCCATGAAACCCTAATAGGGTTTACGCAGCAATTTTACGTTCTTGCCCTTCTGTGTGGTTTTACTTTTTTGCCCTTCCATGTGGGTTTACTTTCTTGCACTCGTAAACCTAGTTGACAACAATTACAACCCATACAAGACTGTGGGAACAACAATCTCCCCCTTTATAATTGTTGGCAACACTTATAATAAAAGCCATTATGCAGTAGTTTCAACTCCCCCTAAATATATACTCTCCTTTCTTAATAACTCCCCATGCACTGTTGCTTCTCTCCCCCTTTGCCAATCAATTACAAATTTGAAAAATTCGCAAAGTGAAGATGGAAGATTTACCTAAACTTCAGGCTTAAGAAGGTATTTGCACAGATAGACTCCATCTGTGCTTTTCAAACAGCTCTGTGGATAGAGGTTTAGTTAGAATATCTGAAATTTGATCTCTAGTGCCAACATACTCCAACTGAATTGTACCCTGTTCCACTTGATCTTTGATGAAGTGATACCGGATCTCAATATGCTTGCTTCTCGAATGTTGAACCGGATTCTTGCTGAGATCAATAGCACTTTGATTGTCACAAAGTACACTCACTGGTAATTTCATTTCAACACCCAAGTCTGCCAATTGTCTTAGCATCCATATCACCTGTGTACATGCTGCACAAGCAGCCATATACTCAGCCTTAGCTGTGCTCAAAGCAACATTGTTTTGCTTTCTACTTAACCATGCAACACACTTTGAACCCAAGTAGAAGCTGCAGCCGCTGGTTGATTTTCTATCATCTATACTTTCTACCCAGTCTGCATCAATGTATGCTTGTAGTTTAACAGAATCCATGGTTGGATACCACAAGCCCATTTCCAATGTTCCTTTGAGGTACCTTAGGATTCTTTTTACTGCCAACACATGAGACTCTTTAGGATCAGCTTGGAATCTGCTGGCAGTACACACAGCTTGCATAAGATCAGGCCTTGATGCCGTAAGGTACAGAAGGCTCCATATCATTTTCCTGTACTCTGTAGGGCTTGTACTCCTTCCCTCCTAATCTTTTGTTAATTTGCAGCCCACTGTCATAGGGGTACTGACAGATCTGCTATCTTTCATGCCAAACCTTTTCAGCATCTCTTTGGCATATTTCGTCTGAGAAATAAAGATACCTTCTTCACACTGTTTTATCTGTAATCCAAAAAAGTACGTCATTTCTCCAATCAATGACATCTCAAATTCCTCACTCATCTTCTGTGCAAAATCTTGGCATAGTTCAAAGTGATCCCTTCCAAAGATGATGTCATCTACATATACAATGGTTATCAGCTGGCCTTTCTCTGAATTGAACACATATAGGTTATTATCAACCGTTCCTCTTTTGAAGTTCAACCTTCTTAAGTACGCATCCAGCCTACTGTACCATGCTCTTGGAGCTTGCTTAAGACCATACAAGGCTTTCTTCAGCTTGCACACTTGTGTCTCATCCTCACTGATTTGTACTCCATCAGGTTGTTCAATATACACTTCTTCTTTCAAGAGCCCATTCAGAAAGGCAGATTTCACATCTATATGATAGACTTTATACCTCTTGTGTGCTGCTAAAACTAAGAACATTCTGATAGTTTCTAACCTTGCTACTGGTGTAAAAGTTTCATCAACATCTACCCCTTCTATCTGAGTGTAGCCTTTGCAAACCAGCTTGGCCTTGTTCCTCACCACCTTGCCATCTTCATTGTATTTATTCCTAAACACCCACTTTGTTCCTGTGACATTCTTATTAGTGGGTCTTGGAACCAACTCCCATGTATCATTCTTCTCAATTTGATCCAGCTCCTCATTGATAGCTTTGACCCAGGCTCGGTCTTGAATAGCCTCTTCAACAGATTTAGGTTCAACTTGTGAGAGTAGAGCAGTAGCTCCCACCATTCTTCTTCTTGTTGTAACTCCTGCTGATGGGTCACCTATGATCTGATCTCCTCGATGAGCACTGGTCCATGTTTTCTTTGTCCTTCTTCCTTGCACCATCTTAGTTGTAAGAGGATCTCTTTCTTCATCTTCAGACTCACTCTTCTCCGAATCTAAACTTACTTCTTGTTCCTTTTCTTCAGGTTGGTCTGATTCTTCATCTACATTGAAGTCATCTTCTTCATTGTCCTCAGCTTCTCCATTCTGCATTGTTTTCCAGTTCTCATCTATTCTCACATCACTAGTAGTGATTATTTTTCCCAGCTTATGTAGGAAAACTCTGTAACCTTTTGTCTTTGCCGAGTATCCCACAAAGATGCCTTCATCAGACCTAGCGTTGAATTTTCCCAAGTTTTGCTCCTTGTTCTTCACAAAACATGGGCTGCCAAAGACTTTGAGATACTTGGCTGTTGTCTTCTTCCCACTCCATAGCTCATATGGAGTCTTATCAGTATTGGGCTTTAATAGAACTCTGTTCAGTAGGTGCACGGTTGTAAATGTTGTTTCTGTCTAAAATCTTGTGTGAAGCTTGGATTCTAGTAGTAGAGTTCTTGCCATTTCAACCACAGCTCTATTCTTCCTCTCTACCACCCCGTTCTGTTGAGGTGTTCTTGCTGCTGCCATTTTATGGTGAATTCCATGCTTCTCAAGGTAATCTTCAAAAGCTCCATTTGTGAATTCAGTGCCTTGATCTGACCTCAATACTTTGATCTTCTTTCCACTCTTATTTTCAGCCAATCTTCTGTATCTCTTGAAGTATTTCAAAACTTCTGACTTGTGTTTGAGGTGCATGATGCAGGTCCTTCTAGAATAATCATCGACAAACAAGACGAAGTACCTCTCACCATTCAACCCTTTTGTTCTCATTGGCCCACACAAATCAGTATGCACAATGTTAAGCACTGCTTCAGAACTGAACTCTTTGGTCTTATACTGCTTTCTGACATGTTTTCCTTCAGAGCATGCTGAGCAAACATACTCTCTCTCTCTCCTAAGGTCGGGAATATCTCTGATTGCATGAGTAGTGGTCAGCTTCCTCATGTTCTTCTGTGATAAGTGTCCCAGCCTCCTATGCCAGAGTTGATTTTCTTCTTCTTTGGTGAGTAAACAGCTACTTGTCTTATCTTCATCAATCACATATAAATTTTCAGCTGTTCTCTTCCCGGCTACAACAGTATTGCCTTCTTTACTCTTTACCTGGCAACCTGTTTTTGTGAATATTACCTTATGGTCTTCGTTGCATAACTGACTGACAGATGCTAAATTGTATCTGAGTCCTTCAACGTGCAGAACATCTTTCAGCTTTCCTCTTCCAATTTTTACTAACCCCCGACCATTGATGTTGAGTGAATCATCATTGCCAAACTTAACTCTGCCTTCTCTTGATTTGCTCAGCTTTGATAATTTACTCTTATCTCCCGTCATGTGCGAAGTGCATCTGCTATCAAGGATCCACTGCTTATCCTTGCAATCAGCTTTGAGTACAATTTCAGCTATATTAGCTACCTCCCTTTTAACTTTATATTCTTTCTTTTAAACTGGTTGGAAGATAGCTTTCTCTTTTTTCTTAGCTTTGATTGCACTGCTTGTTTTCACTGTGCCATTGAGTGCCTTCTCTTACTCAGGGAGAAGTGTCATGCATCTCTTGGCATTATGGCCATCCTGCCCGCACCTTTCACACTGTTCCAAGTCTGCCAATATAGCAAACTTGTTCTTTGAAACCACTGGTTTGGGCTTCCACCAACAATCCTTGTCAGCGTGTCCTTGCCTTTTACAGTATGTGCAAGAACTCACGACAGGTGTTCTCTTCTGAATTCTGTATTGTCTCCCCCTGTATGTAGCATCGTATCTTCTTAAGTTGGAGACATATATTGGCCTTCTCCACCAACAGTTACTCGCCTTATGACCCCAAACTCCACAATAAAGGCAATGACCTTGAAACTGCCTCTTCTTGGGTCTGATTACAGCTTGTCTTCTTCTGTTCATCACTTGCTGTGTAGGCAAAGTAGCTGGCTTCTTTACTTGTATGACTTCCATTTCAGTCACCTTCTTGTTTGTCACCCTAGGTTGCTTCTTCAGATCTTCTTTATTCTTAGCTATCTTCTTCTAAGTCACAACCTTCTCTTTTAACTTCTGTGGCATATTCTCATTTTCTTTAACCAATGCAGCCTCAGATTACTGCACTTTCTCTACATTCCTCTCTCCTTTTCCAGAACTTATTTCTCCTATCATTTTAAGCTTCTGCAAGTTCTCTTTGCTGCTTTTGAGTTGTTGTTGAAGTCTCAGCAACTCTTTCTCCATTTCTTCAATTTTTGAAGCCCTTGAGCCAAGCTCTACTGTAAGGTCTTCACATATTTTGATCTGTTCCTCAAATCTTCTCTTCAAATCAATATGCTCAGCCCTTATTTCACCGTTTTGACTTTCAGCTTCCTCAGACTTTGCTTCAACTTGTTTTATATGGGCCTCCAACCTTCTTATGGTTCTGCCCCTTCTGATTATTTCCTTTGAAGCTGCTTCCAGCTCAGCTTTAAGATCTGGCTCTTCTTCATCAACTTCCTCTTCCTCTTCAGAGGTTGAGCTACCACTTTGTGCTAATGCCATAAAGACATACTCATCTGATGAGTCTTCATCTTCCTCCTTATCAGCTTCTTTTGTCTGACTCACATAACTCTTGAATGAGCCTCTCATCTTCCTCTGTGGGTTAGCAATCTTCTTATTGGACTTCTTTGATTTGAATGATGATCTTCTCCATCTTGAATTCTGCTCATCGTCACCATCCTCATCTTCATCATCAAGTTTCACTTTACATCGAGAAGCAAAGTGTCCAGTCTGCCCACATCGATAACATCTCAAGGACAACTGTCCTTTTCTTTTCTTAGACCCCTTTTTGAATTTCCTTGTGAAGTAAGCCAATACTTCACCTTCACTTTCTCCCTCATCATCATCATTATCCTCACTAAATGATTCTTCTTTTTCTTTTATCTTCAAGTGTTTTATAGCTTTGAAAGTTGCCTCCTTTGATACCCTTGACGTTGAGGAGCTCTCAGTCGACTGTATTCTCATCTCATATGCAATGAGATTGCACTGAAGATCATGCAGAGACATAGAGTTGAGATCTCTACTCTTCTCTATGGCTACCACCTTTGAAGCAAACCTCTCAGGCAAAATTCTCAGAATTTTCTTCACAATCGATGATTCCTTCTTGTTCTTCCCATGACTTCTCAGCTCGTTTACAGCGTCAATAACCCTGGCGAAGAACTCTTGAACTGTCTCATTCTTCTGCATTCTAAGAGATTCATATCTCTCCTTGAACACTTGAAGCTTAGCCTCCTTCATTCTGCCATCACCTTCATAGACTTTCTGCAATCTGTCCCATATCTCCTTGGCAGATTTGCAGTCCATAACTTTAGCATACTCAGCATCTGTTAATGCTGAAATGATGACATTTGAGGCCTTCGCATTTATCTCAAATTGCTTTAACTCCTTTGGGGTTGGGTCTTTACCTTCTTCCGGAGCCACAAAACCCTCCTGTACGTATTTCACCACGTTCATACCCATAGTTGCAAATACCACTTGCATTCTTGCTCTCTACATATGATAGTTGTTTCCGTTGAAGATTGGAACCTTCTTATAGTAAGTGGTGCTAGTGCTGGTACCGGCTTCCATTTCTTAGTATGCTGAACAAGTCAAACTTCTAGATCCCTTCAAAGTAGTACACCAAGCTGTTAAGCTTCAAACTGGTGAACCTGTGCTCTGATACCAATTGAAGTTCCCGACTTCTCCCTAGGATCTACTAGTTCATGATACTGAGAGGGGGGGTGAATCAGTATCACCACAATTCGCAATTCGCAGGTAAGTGAACAACTTCAACCTTTTCTTAAAAGCAAACTCTTTCTCAGACTCGACTAAGGTAGATCTATTGCTACCTACTAATCACAATAGTCCCCAAAGTCACCTTTCAGACACTTTGCCTAGCAGACAATACGGATGTTCTTGTTTAGGTCTTCGTTAGGTTATGGGTTGGCTGATACTTTAATTGCATTCACAAGTCAATTCAAAACACAGAATGTAAAGTAAATTAAGGACACACGAAATTTACGTAGTTCCGTCAACGTGACGTACATCCACGGTGGTAGGGACTCTCCCTTACCGAGATTATCCACTATACTTGAGAAATCAGGTTACAATGGAAGTCTTTAATTCTATACTCCTTTCACTATTGCAATTACTAAGCAAGCACAATATAAAGAGTGTCACTTACTGTGTCTACCCTTCTTCTAACTTGTCTTGCCTCTGTTGAATTGAAAGGCTGCTCCACTGCCGCTTAGAAGTTCACCGCAACGCTCTCTAACCTCTTTTGAAGAAGTCTGAAAATACGTTAAGTTCAATGCTTCGCCGAATTCCTTCTCTACGTTGTCTCACACAATTCCTACTTTCACCGTTTTACGGTCTCACCCGTCTCCTTGTCTCACGATCTCACTGTTCCACGGCTCGTCTATCCGTTTCTCTCTCTCTTGCTGTCCAGCCGAATTTCTCTCTCTTACTGCCGGATTTCTCTCCCTTCCTGCCGGATTTGTCTCACCATCTGCCGGATTTGTCATCGTCGATTGGATCCCAGTTCTGCCGGATCTCTCACCGTCAACCAGATCTCCTTCTGCCGGATCTCTCACCGTCCCAGCCGGCTCTCTCTCACGCCGTCGCCGGATCTCCTCTGTCCCAGCCGGATCTCCTGCTGCTGTTGCCAGATCTCCTCTGTCCCAGCCGGATCTGTCACCGTCCCAGCCGGATCTCCTTCTGCTATTGTCGGATCTCCTCTGTTCCGGTTGTCTCCTCTTTCTCTCTCGACGGTTGTTCTTTGTTGCCGTCGGTATCTCTCTCTTCTATGGCCGTCTGGTTTCTTCTTCCGCCGGTCTACTTTTCTTCGTCCTGCCGTCCAGCCCCGTCTAGCCGTAATCAGTTTTCTCTCCCGTCGGGTTTCTCTTCTTCTTCTGCCAAGATTACTGTTCACGACGCTACTATTCACTCGATTCGTCCGTCGGCTGCACTATTTACTCTCTTCGTCCTTGCCGGTGGTGTTCTTCCATGTAGGGTTTTGTATTCTTTTTAGTTGGTCGGTTGTCTAAGTTTTGCTGAATGCTCAATATTGCCGATGCACACTGTTCTTTGTCTTCCAAGACCATTATATACTCTACTCCATGAAACCCTAATAGGGTTTACGCAGCGATTTTACGTTCTTGCCCTTCTGTGTGGTTTTACCTTTTTGCCCTTCCATGTGGGTTTACTTTCTTGCACTCGTAAACCTAGTTGACAACAATTACAACCCATACAAGGCTGTGGGAACAACATAAACATTGTAACAGCTCTTTCACTAGATGATGCTTTTAGCGCTCTTAATCAAGAGTTACGACAAAGGGTCCATTTATCCTTAGGAGGCATATACAGTCCACACATTTAGGTATTCCTCTTATTTTCTTCTTAATCTTAATCTTTACTAATGTGTAATTTATTTCTCTTTTTTACTTATTTTTATTTTGTTACTTTATTTTAAATGTTTTTAAGTTTATATCAAAGGTTATATTTATCTTTTATAAGATGATGCTCTCCCTCAAGGTTGAAGCCTTCACAACCAAATGGGAAACATTAAAACCTTAAATTCCAAATTTCTTGTTGTCTTATTTTAGATCAAATTTTCTTTCTACATTTACATGTTTCATATCCAAAATGTTCCAAATTTCATTCTCAAAATCAATTTAGGATGTATCAACTATTGAAATATCTTTCATTTATACTTCTTAAACTTTAAGGCTTTACATTTCAATTAAGTGAGATTCTGGTATTAAAATTTTTCTGTTAATGGTAGACTAGTTGTGCAATTTGGTATATTGTTAATACTTTGCATTGATATGTATGATTTTGGATGCATTTGATGTTTATTCTCTCTCTCTCTCTCTCTCTTGGTCTTGTGAGGAGAAGTATGTGGATTGTTGCTAATTTCCTCGTGAAGGCAAGACACCATTACCTCATGGAAGGCAAGAGGCAAATTGAGGATATGGAGAAGAAGATAATGTAATCACACTTTATTGTCTCTAATTTGAAGGTCTTGTAGATTGCATATGAATTTCTTCATATTTAATGGATTAAATCAAGTCTAGAAAATTAACTTAAATTTTTGCTAATATCTTCTCCTATTTATTACCTATTATACTTAATTGAGCCTAATGTTTACATTTCAAATGCTTATTATACTTGAGAGAAAGGACTTATTTCTCCCATGTTAATCTTTGCTTGATGCCTTTATTTACATATCATTTGGTTTAGATTCTAGGATGCTTTTGAAATTTGTTATCAACAAAATGCATTCTTTAGGGACAATTTTGTGTGTAATCAATCTTTTTGGTTTTGTCCAAATTATTGTCATAAATGTCATAGTTTTGGAACTTTGAAATAATTAGAAAACCATTGCTTATTTACTAAAAAAATTATTATCTATTCTTTAAAAAAATTATTACCTATTCTCTTAAAAAATTGTCGCTTAATAAACTGTTACCTATTTACTTAAAAAATCAATACTTATTCTCTTAAAAAAAATCATTACCTAATCTCTTAAAAAATTATTCCCTATTATTTTAAAAAACTATTATCTATTTTCTAAAAAATCGCTACTTAAAATGCTTGTAGGCAACAATTTCATATATGCTACTATAAATAAAGAAAACCACTATATTAAATCTATTACAATACTTGCAAATATAGTGGCTTAAAAATTATTGCATTAGACTTTAAATAGCAATTTTTTATCTCAAAAATAGTAGTTTTGAACTACTACCTTAATCCATTTATTTAATAATGTAATATCCAATTTTTTTTTTATCTATTTCATAACACATACTTACATATAAATTTAAATGGTTTTTTATTATTAGTTTTTGAGTCCCCGTTCTATCATAACTCCTTTCCACAAACAAGGTTAAACACTAGCTAGTAATATAATATCCAAGAATTAGTAATAGAGATCCTCTACAAGCTTCCCCTTAAACTAATCCTACATTGCATATGAATATGCAAATCCTTACGTTCTTTTATAAAAAAACCCACCTTAATCTCTTCCTACTAGTGGCAATCCATTTCCTACAACAATTATGGAGCAATATATCAAAGACGTTACAAAGAGCTTACTCTTTCCCCATCAAAGAGGACCAAGATTTAAAGCAACACACGAAGCTAACTTTACCTACAACAAAGGTAAATGTACCATACAACATTACTTCATGCAAGGGTTTAATCAATATTACTTGTCATGGATCACATAATTTGCCCACAAAATTCATCCTTTCAAGCCCTTTAAATGGAAAACATTTAATCCTCCCTAGCTTCGAGGACTCGGGGATTAAGTTCTATCAAGAATCTTATTTCTATTAGCAATTCCATGGCTTGGGCTACAATTTCTTCACTAATGACTACATATTAATAAGAATTAAGGAGGTTAACTAGAACTTTGACAACCTGCAAGTCAACTACTAGTAATTTGATAACGAGAATAGGCCTTCATGAATTCCTAAAATTTTGGTATTAAGTTTTAAGGTTTTTCAAATTTTAAAATTAATCTTAAATTTTTAATTTTATATGAGTCTCTTTTCTTTTTTTTTTTAAATAAATTGTTCAAACTATTAACCCTAAATTTAAATATGATTAGTTAATGTTTTCTAGGTTGTTCATAAATGTGTACTAAGAACAATGTTGGTATGAATTTGATTGCAACAAATTTCAAATATGTAATTAGAAAGCAAATATGTAATTTCAAATATATATTAAGAACAATGCTAGTATGATAAAGAAGGGATTCATTAGTGAATTCAAAATCTCATTGAATGACTACACTTGGGCAATGAACTTGTGTGCCAAAGGTCATTTTTTGTTGAAGAATGAATACCTCGTAGATTTAACATTTTTAGACATAAACTTTAGACCTTTGGATGGTTACTTGTATTTTAATTATATTTTTATTGTATAACATAAAATTTTAATTTATAATCTTATTAAATTGCATATTTATTGTATAATATATATATATATATTTACATAATGTGTTATATTCACATTATAATGATTAAATTATATAACATGATATATGATGACATAAGATGTTATGCCATTTTAACATCTCTCTTATCTCTCATCTTTTTCTTGTATAAATATTATGGTAATAAAATTTATGTAAAATTCTTGATTAACTTTTGTACATAAATTATAAACTTTCATTATAATGTTAAGAACAAATTCATACGAAATTTTAATAAAATTATATGACATCTTACAAAAAATACATGACACTTTCATAAAACTATACAATACATTACAAAAGATAATTAAAAAAAAAAAACAATTATACAATACCTTATAAATTAAATTTGATACCAAATAATATGTAATTCTCAAACCTCTAATATTATCACAAAGATTTTTAACAAATTAAATTGTTGCATAATATCTCAATATCAGTATATACAATTTTAAAAGATAAATAAGTTGTTTTTTGGATTGACATAGTAGTCATCATTCTTTAATTTCAACAATATAGTAATTATATACTTGTTTGTAGAAATTATATTTGATTTTATTATAAATATTCATTTATCATTATTTATTCTTTAGGCAAATTAATGTATCTTTATATTTATTTTTGTTAAACCTTACAAATACAAAAATTTATAACAATTTTTTGCTAATCTAGCTTTAAAAAAAAAAGAAAATGAGATGAATATAACTATTTTCTCATATTACCTATTATTCTTTTACTATTTTTCCCTTTTCTCTATAAAATAATTTTAAAAAGAAAAATAAAAAAGAAAAGCAATTTATCTTGGCCTAAGAAATTCAAAAAAGAGTATCTATATCTCTCTTTCTACATTCTTAACTCTCTTTCTCTCACTCTCTCCATCTGTTTGTCTATTACAATGGAGGTTTCAGTTATTAAGTTGTCAAATCTCTATTTCTAGCCACCATATCAAATATTTATCCTTTGTAAGCTCTTAACTGTGCAAATGAAATATAGGTTTTTAAAGTATCTTAGTGTTATTCGCACACCTCTCATATATTTCAATAAAAGTGTTGTATATAATTTCCAAACTAATTGTATATTTAAACAAAAGTGTGGTGTCTATCAAACCTATTGTATATTTCAATAAAAGTATCATATATATTTTTTAAACTTGATTTATGTTCCACTACAAGTATCATGGTCCACTTTTTACAAGTAACTATGGTGGTTAATCTGAAATTGGCATTATCCTAATTTGTCAAAATGAGACAAGTTTAACCAAATGTTGTCTTGCCCAGTCAAATTATTATTTACCTATAGACAATATCTGATTCACTTAAGTAAAATTGAATCTTTGAGCTTTATGCTGCATTTCAATATAACATGACATTAAAGAAAACTTCTTTGATAGGACAAATCACATCATAAGTCTAATAAAGAAAGATATAGTATGAAAGCTATCAATAAGGCTAGCTATAAATAATTAAGGAAGTTGTAAGTTTAAACCGTATTTTGGACTTTTAATTAACCGATCAAGCCACAACTATGTATATAGGTAAGGATGTTGTAACAAACATCACAATATCAATATTGAAAGTTATCTATGATAAAGAAACTTACTTGAAAACTTTGTCTCTTATATTATGAATGAGAAAAACTTTTCATTATTATTGTCTTCCAGTTAATGTCATGGACATATGTGAATTAGAACTATATTCATTCCATCAATTGCATTTTTCAACATTTCATTGGCATTATAGGACACATTATGAGTACAACACTTTTATAAAAAGTGTTGTAGTTTATTTCTAAACTTATCATATAATTTACTTAAAAGTATTCTATATAATTTTAAATTTTGTTATATAATTCACTAAAAGTGTTGTATATGACTTAAAAATTTGTTATATAATTTACAAACTTATTATATAATCCAATACAAATGTTGTATATATTTTTTAAATATATTATATATTTTAATAAAAATATCTTATATAATTTCAAACATCTCATATAATTTATTAAAAATATTTTTATATAATTTAATTAAAAGTATCATATATATTTTTCAAACTTATTTTATAATACAATAAAAGTATTATATACAATTATCAAATTTGTTGTATAATTTAATTAAAAATAATATATACAATTTTTTAAACAAATTGTATAAGTCATTTAAAAATTTATCGTATATTTCATTAAAAGTATCATATACAAAATATATATAAAATTATATATACTTATTTAAAATATATATGACATATTGACAAAATTATATAATATTTTAAAATAATAAATAATAATTTTATAAAATTAGTATATAAAAAACATATAATATCTTATAAAAAATATACAATACTTTTAAAAAATATAAAATAATTTGATAATATTAAATAATAATTTAATTATATAAAATACAAAATTTTCTTTTATGATAACATCCATAATTATAACAAAATTTTTAATATTATGTCCAAATTGTAAACGGGCATTACTTGTTTTACTTTTCGACATACTACCTTTTGTTCTATAATTTTATTTTTTTTTTAGATATAATAAATAATTATTTTTAAAGTTATTCATAGATATGTATTAGAAATATTGTTATTATGAATTTAATTAAGATAATTTACAAAAAATGTAATTAAAATGTAAATAATTTTATGAGAATGATTGTATTAAGAGATCTATTAATAAATTCAAAATCTCTTTAAGCATATACACTTGGGTAAGAAACTTATCTACCAATTTGGCTGAAGAATGAATGTCTCAATAAATTTAAAATATTTAAACCAAAATTTTAGATTTTTTAGATAATTACTTTTATTTTTAATATGTATTTATTGTATATTATAAAATTTTAATTATATAATTTTATTAAATTATATATTTATTTTATATGTTATATAAATATAATGTATAAAAAAATATAAATTTATATAATTTATCATATTTATATTATAATAATTAAATAATATAATATAATATTTAATAATATAAAATGTTATATCATTTTAATATTTTTTTAATTTTTTTTTAATATAATTATTTTTTATATATTTATTTTTTAATTATAATATTAAATATTAAATTAAAAAAATTTAATTTTTTATAATTTAATTATATATATATATAATAAAATAATTTTTAAAAAAATACTACAGTAAAAAAAAATATTAATTTATCAAATTTTTTATATATAATTCATGCCATTTTGAAAAAAAAAAAGCTTATTCAACGTATACAATTAATCCATCAAATCATGAATCTGCCAAAATGCAGGCTAGAGCAACAGTTCAGATAAAAGAAGAATTTTAGCTAAAATAAAATTCTCGTGCGGCCATTGACCGACAATTCGGAACTACCGAAGACATAGTTGGGTGCCGGCGTGGTCGATCTAGGGTTTGGGTGCAGTGATTCGTGGAGCTTCGATCCTGTTTATATCACTCTTGTCGTTTCACAAAACTGATAATTTTGAAGGCATGGAGGCTTATAAGACATGGGTTAGGAGGAACAAAGACTTCGTGCACTCCTTGGAGTCTCTTGCCAGTGTAAGAAAGCTCTTTGGTTTTCTGGATATACATAAGTCTTGTTCTGTCTGGGTGTCTGTTTACAGATTGTTTGAACGAAACCGAGATAGAAAATAAGGAAATATTGGAAACAACTAATATGGAACTGGGCTTGGATATTAAGTTGAGGTTTGATTAATGGTTTGGGGTTTTATTAATAGTTTATAGACTAACGACTATTTTAATATTCAATTTTTCGTTCCGATTAAATGGGTGATTCTCTTGAAACAAGAAGCAGTAGGCCAGTTTTTGCTGGCTTTTATTTATTTATTTATTTTTTTGAACTTGTGTGGATGTTTGTGCTGTTTCATCTTTGAAATGATTGCAAAATTGCTGGGTGAGAAGGGTGAAAAGTAAATGATATGCACGCGTTGGAGTTGTAGTCTAGCATAAGCTGTTTTATCTTCAAGTCTTTCCCAGATGAACAAATTTGTGTGGCACATCAATTGTGTATGTTGTTTGGATCTTATATTTGGTTGGCAGTAGCTTATGGTTATAAATGTGGAAATTACGATAAATTAGCGAGGTTGCAATTTGAATGCTGTCTCACATTGGTACTGAATTGTGTTCCGTAGGGTCTGACATGGCTTCTTCCAGAACGGTTTTCTTCTTCAGAGATTGGACCAGAAGCAGGTTTTGTGAAGTTTTGGTAACATTGGGATACTTCCTGTCAATTTCTAAAAATGGCACTGTATTTAGCAATTTAGTAATCATCTGCAGTAACTGCGATCTTGGGTATACTCACTGCCATCAATCAACATATAATTGATGCAACACCAATTGGGATGCCCTCAAGCTCTGCAGAGCCTAATTCTTTTCCTTACACATTGTGCATATCTGCAACAAAGGATTTGGAGACGTTAATTGAAGTTGCTGCAATACATTACTGTGGCGAGGACAAGAAATGGAATTTCATTGCTGTTACAGAAGCAGCCAAGTAAGTCACATTTGTTGATGAGAGCATGTGACTATTACATTCAGTTTGGACACAAGTCTATTAATGTTTACCTACTATTTGCTATGTATAAAAACCAGGGTATTAGTGAGGTTGGCTTTGTTCTGGAACAGTGGTTACAAGATGCTTCTGCATGGAGAAGAAACACCAAATACTGAAACAAATGTGGATTTCTCAGGTTCTCAGCAAGGTTCCAGGAGTACTGCAAAGCTTAGAAGTCATGTTGGGCCGGCCCATTTACACGCTTTTAATGGACAGAACCAATGGAATCTAGAAGGGAGAGCACTATCTGCATTGAGCAGGTTTGGAGAAAATGCTATGATGGTTTCTGATCCACTATGGTTGCATAGGGTTCAACATCAGCATGCAATTATGGAGCCTCCACGTAATTAGTTACTTCTCTCTTACCATTTCCATTTTATTGCAAGAAAATTGAATGCATTTATGCCTAAGCTTCGTTTATCTCTAATTCTGTGTTTACAGATCAAGCAGTTCAGAGGCCAACACTTTCCATGATATTATCTGAGAAAGGCATTCATGGGGCATTATTTGTTATGGGGGAGTTCCTTTTTATCACAAGACCCTTAATTTATGTCCTATTTATCCGAAGATATGGAATTCGGTCATGGATCCCTTGGTTTCTTTCTCTGGGTGTGGATTTCATTGGAACTGGCATTCTAGCACAACTTATAAAATCAAGATATGGTGGAAAAGGCCAAAAGTTTCATCTTACTGTCTCTGAACAAGATGAGGTTTGATTTCTGTAGAATTATATCTTTATCCTTGAATGCATCTGCCTCATAAACCTTATGAATGAATTAGTCAATCTGTTGTCAAACAATAACTGTTGAGCTCAATGGGTGGTGAATTTGTTATTGAACAGTTAAAAAGAAGAAAACTGCTGTGGGCACTTTATCTCATGAGAGATCCATTCTTTAGCAACTATACCAGGTACTGATTTCTTTCACAAGTTGCCTTTTGAAATTTATGTGATTATAACCTTTTCCTAAAATGAATATAAGAAACAACATAACACTTGCTAATTGTGTCAGAAAAAGGCTGGAAAGCACTCAAAAACTGCTGGAGCCTGTTCCTATAGTTGGGTTCTTAACAGGTATGGTGGTTAATTAATGTGCTGACTAAGCTGCATGTTTTGTGATATATTTTGAGTAGTGTCTGCTTAATTGACTGAAGAACTATTATTGTTTATCTGCAGAGAAAATTGTGGAGCTTCTCATCGGAGCTCAATCTCGATACACTTACATGTCAGGATCATGAGAGGGATGCTACATGAAGATGGGACTTCCGAATTCCTTTTCCTGCAAAAGCCAAGGATCCCGCCATGCTGTAGAAACCAGCTTGAATTCTGATTTCTTGGTGTTTTGGTAAGTGATTGTCTCAAATATTTGAATGTAATCCAGGTGAACCAGAAAAGAAATTCAATAATCAGTCGTGAGTGGTTTAGGGTGGACAAGCTAAGCTGGAAGCACTTGTGAGAATGGCATGACAGTTTACTTGTTATGTGAAGAGGACTATCCATATTTAGTCTATGGTCTATTAGAAACTCCAGGAAATTCATGACTTTAGTTGTTTTAATCCTAAAATCAATCTATAGGATACAGCTACTTGAGTATACATGTAGAAATATTATGTCTATGATTTCAAACTTCTAGATAACATGGTGGCTTAAATTATAATTGGCTATATTCAACCCAATTAATATGATAGTGTTTTAAATCATAACTTCTACTGGTAAATTTTTATGGTGCTTGCTATTCTTAACGACAGTGAACGTTTATTCGTTGGACTTAAAATTTTTGTCAATCGGATTTGTTTTATATCGTTGTGCATTTAGCCACACCATCATATTTACAGAAATGCAACCCATATATATATATATATGTATATGTTTTTTGTTACTCATATCTTGCTACTTGTGTTGCCAAAGTTTTTTTGGTACATTGGAAAAAAAAAAAAAAAAAGAAGACAAACAAAAACAAAAACAAAATTTGTGGTCAAAGCTGTTTGGTATGCTCTCATAGGCTCGAACTTTTGCAGACTGACTAATTGTGAATCTTCAACAAAAATTATCATAGTAAGAACTGAATTTGTCTTTTCTTTTATTACGCGTTTCCTGTGCATTTGTAATATATTATTGCTGGGAAGTCCACGCACAATAGTCATAAACAGATATACCACTCAGATTACTTCATCGCGGGGTCAGGGAAGATGGGAGACAGAAGGAAGCTTGCATTTGTTTTTCATTCCAGAAAAATCGGAACTCCATTTAAAACTCACAAATGAGTTGAAGAATTTACATTTGCATAAACCCAAATTGGGGGCTCTTCGGCCAATACATTTACATTTGAATTGCAATCTCCTAGTGGCCAGAACCCCAAAAAAAACCGCCCTAGTGCAGACAATTGAAGAATACATTTGCACGGAAAAATGGACCCTATCAAAAAGGACGCAATCTATAATCCACGAAACTATAGGACATGGCATTGGCACAAAGACCCATATATTGTTCCATTTCCGGCTGCCCGCTATGCCAGTATGGATTATAGGCGCAAGGGCCCATGAGCATCACTTAGCTCCCTGCCTCTGAGTCTTGGAAAGAACTTCTCTTTCTCTTCTCTTTTGTCTCGGTGGAACTCGGCTTGGGGTTGCACCTTTTTTTTTTTCTTATCTCAGCCAGCGGTGAACTCCTGCTTGGTGCTGGAACCTTCAGCTGCATCGATTCGTGCGTATCAGCTGCTTTTGGGGCCAACTGCTCAGTGGTATGGGCCGAATCCATCACAGCTGTGGATACATGAGATTCCACATTTTCAACTCGAATGCCACTCGTGGCTTTTGCACCACTGCTGCTGCTGCTTGAACCAGACTCCAAAATGCGCATAATTTTCTTCTTTTTTTTCCCTGTGAAATGGAAGACTTGTAAGAAAAATAATTTTTTATTTCTCAATTTGTGAAAGCACGTTTATTGCAGTCACTCTATCAAGTTTGGCTTTCCCCATAATTAATAAATTTGTTTAGGGACCTCGTTACAGGCACGAGGCAAAATAAACGGAGTGATTGAGATTGACGTAGAGGATGTTGATTCTGTGCAAGTTTTGTCAATTTTTTTTTTTTTAAATATATATAATATAGATATAAATAAATAAATATATATATATGTATATTAAACATTTTTTTATAACTATATCTACATTCTACCTTAATTATATATATATATATTTGTAATATTCTACTAATTATGAATGCATTTAAATTTAATGTACTTTTATAAATATTTAATGTTTATCCAAATATTTAATATAAAATAAATTTCTTATATGTTTGGTGTAATAAAAAAAAGACAAGGGGTATTTTGAAACAAATAAAAATTTTTTTTAGATAAAAATTATAAACCTTTAAACTAAAATTTTTAATGAATTAAGCATTTAACTCCAAATAAAAAAGATCGGCAACGCCTTGCTAAGGCTGTAATGTTTTCCAAATTTGAGGGGAATTAAAAAGAAAAGCCGAAAAGGTGTGAAACTTTTTTTTTTCTTTTGACTATATGCAAATTTTAATGTTAGGTCTTGACATGTGGGTGAGCCTGGTGCATTTGGCCACGTCACCAGAGCAGATAACTTGGCATTTAAAAAAAGAATTTTTTATTTAAAAAATCAGAAATTTTTATTTAAAAATTCATAAAATTCAAAAAAAAAAAATTTGCAAAAAATTATTTTTAAACCCAGCCCAAAGTAAGCGGCCTCTGTGAGCTCGGTAGTTAAAGGCCTGTTTCCAAATTCCAATTCTACCTGCCTTCACGGCTTCACCCCTGTTAAAAAAATAGCTGTTCTCTGCTTAAAAAAAAGGAGAGAGAGAGAGAGAGAGATAGAGAGAGGTGATATTCTTCTTTCTTTATGCTCTTCTTTTGGTCGTTCTTGCATGTGTTAGAGAAACAGGGTGGTAAATAATGGGGGTGGGAGGCAAATTCTGGGATTTACTAAAACCCCACTGCCGACAAGAAGGTCCGGACTTCTTGAGAGACAAAAGGGTCGCCGTCGATCTTTCCTATTGGATCGTACAGGAGACTGCCATCAAAAACTGTGTCCGGAAACCCCATCTCCGCCTCACCTTCTTCCGTACCATCAATCTCTTTTCAAAGGTCTCCTCTTTATTATTTTTTTTTTTTTATTGTTTTTTAATTTTCTCATTCCGTCTGGGTTTTCTACTCACTAAAGTTGATGTAAAGAACTACTCTTTTTGGGCAGTTTGGAGCATTCCCAGTGTTTGTTGTTGATGGGGCCCCTTCTCCCTTGAAGTCTCAGGCAAGGATTGCAAGATTCTTTCGTTCTTCTGGCATCGACGTTTCCAGTTTGCCGTTGCCCGGAGAGCGGGTCTCTGTTGAGAGGAACCGGTCGTTCTTGAAATGCGTTCAGGAGTGTGTGGTGAGTTATCTGAGTTGTTTCATTCATTCTTACTTAGTATTGATTTCTTTGGTGTTATTTTTATATTGGGTTGATCAGATTTAATTTGATCGATAATAGATTGTTGTGTTGACGAGTTAATCCTTGCTTTCTTAATTTTAGGAACTGCTGGAGCTTTTGGGAATGCCAGTTTTGAAAGCAAAAGGTGAAGCCGAAGCATTGTGCGCTCAGCTAAATCATGAAGGTCATGTGGATGCATGCATCACAGCTGACAGTGACGCTTTCCTCTTTGGGGCTAAATGCGTACTAAAATCCATCAGGCCAAACACAAAAGTAATTCTTTATTGCTATAACGGCTTGATTCCCATCATCAGTTGTTATGTACGAGTAATTACCATTCCATTGTTTACGATGGATGCTTGAATAGCTCATTTAACCACTTTTACAGCTTGAGTGTGATCTCGTTTTGTACAGGAACCTTTTGAATGCTACCAAATGTCAGATATTGAATCTAGGCTTGGGTTTCAGAGAAAACAATTGATAGCCATCTCTCTTTTGGTGGGCAATGACCATGATTTAAGAGGAGTGCAAGGAATTGGACTTGAGACAGCTCTTCATTTTGTTCAGACTTTCAGTGAAGATGATATATTGAATCAGTTTGCTTCTATTCATGTCCTAAATGTTGTTGACAACACTGCTGAATAATATGGGAATACTCGCTAAGTTCTTCTTGTGAATCGAAATCGCATCTTTTGCAGGTTGTGTGAGATTGGACATAATAATATTCCTCTCTTCGAGGCTTCTTCAAAAGTTACAGACAATTTTATGAACTGTCCGGACAAGAACTTAGCAGATTCAAGAGTTTCTCATTGCTCATTTTGTGGGCATCCAGGCACCAAAAGAACACATTTTCAGTTATCTTGTGAATATTGTATTACCAGTGATGGTGAGGGTTGTATAAAGAAGCCAGAGAGTTTCAAATGCAATTGTACCTCGTGTGATAAGGTACAACAATGCTGGTTTACTTTTTTGGCAATTACTTTCTTGCACAGCTTTTATATTCTATGATTTTTTCCTTATGAATTGCTTATTTTGTGTATCCAATCTGAACCAATATTCTAAGAACGAGCTTGTTGAATCATTGTCTATACATTTTCTATTTTTTCTCAAGCAGGTTTGGATAGAAAACAAGCAGGTAAAACATCAAAAATGGTGGATAAAAGTGTGCAACAGGATTGCTATGGAGCAGGATTTTCCAAATTGTGAGATCATTGATATGTATTTGTGCAACAACAATGGAAATTTTGCTGGTATTGGCAGTCTGATAATTTTTTTTGTTTTTGTCGTAACCCACCCTCCTCCTCATCTATTTTTCTATATGCACAATATAGAGTTAAAAGTTTTCAAAAATGTTTGTGCAGCAGGATACCTTCATTTGGATGTGTTATATTTGGATAACATGGGTTTTGTCTTGGACAATTTCTTGGTTCAATTTGTGTCTTGGATTATTTTGTGTGCAGCAGATGGTAGGCCCTGCATATCCTGGGGAAGCCCAAACACTGGTATGGTAGTTGATTTCTTAGTTTTTCATCAACATTGGGAGCCGGCTTACATTCGACAGAGGATGCTTCCCATGCTGTCTACCATATATTTGAGAGAAATAGCTGCCAAACCTAATGAATCATTGTTAAATGGGCAATATGAATTTGATTCAATTCAGCGGGTCAAAGTAAGATATGGGCACCAATCCTACGTGATTAAGTGGAAGAAAGCTGTAGATAGCATAGGCAGTGGGATCCATAAAAACCTTGCTGCAGAGTCTGATATACAGCAAGGAGAAGATGTGGAAGTTGACGAACCAGCCAATGAATTGGATGGGTATGATATTCCCCAGATTCTTGTTAATGATGGTTTCTTGTTGACTGATGAGAATATGGAGCTTATTCGTCATGCTTTTCCAAAGGAAGTCAATAGATTTTTGGAGGAGAAGGTATCATTTCTTTTTAATTTATCTCTAACTCCTCTAGCTTGGTCAAATGGTGGTGGTTGTCTTTGGATCCTATATCTATGGATCCTTGCATTTTAGAGTAAATGAACGTAAATGGCGACTAACTTATGGTACTGGTGGCTATGCCAACGGTGCATGCTTGTAAGAATTTGGTGATAGAATCTATTATAGAATATGTTTCAAATTGGGTGATCTCTGTATACAAGGCATTGCAAAATCCTTATGCTGGTTTCCCGTGACTTTGTTTTGTGCTTTGTAGGCCATGATAACATTTAGGTTGCCATATATCTCCTACCTGCATTTTTCATACTCTGTGTTCTAGAAATGAGCTACCTCTGACCCTTTCAGGTAATTTGCTTGTCTCTGTAACTGAAAACCGGCAGGAACCGAAAGAATCAAAACGAAGGAAGTGTTCAGGATTTTCATCCCAGGGGTTGTGTGATAAGTCAGAATCGTCAGGGTCAGGGTCCAAAGGCGTCCAGCCTAGCATAACCAAATTTTACCGTTCTACCAAATCACAATTTCATGCAAAACAAGGAGAAGATGCGGCAAATAAATCTGAAATTGAGGATGACATGACATCCAAAGAGAAGAGGAAGTACTCAAGCTCAAGACTTCCAAAATCTGTGAGACGCCGCCTTTTGCTTTAAAGTTGGGTCATCTGCGATTGTCATATAATTGAGAGTCAAAAACCAAATATGCCTCAAGAATTGTAACCATTGTGGACAAGCTCTCCCCTCGTCTTGTAAATATAATATATATTTTTTTGACAATTCGCTCCATTAGTCAGTACCAAGGTTTTAAAAAAAAAATTAGATATGTATCATGTTATAGTTCAATTCAATTTATTTTAAAAATTATTATTTTTAAAAAATAATAATCAAGTTAATATTAGGATCGATTAAATTATAGATTAATGATAATTTTTTTAATTTAATTAATTTAAAAAATTTATGAAAAAGAGGGGTGGAGGGGATCCGTATATGTTGTTGAGGTCGATCAAAAGGCGCAGAAATAGTTAGAACGGAATGCGGAAAGTATGGAAAAACTTCTCCTAATGTATCTGACCAGAAAGTCGATTATGCTTCTCCGGAAGAGTATCTACTCGTTACGGAATCTCAGGGATCAGAGTTTGGTGGATTTCATATGGTTAAAAAAAGGGGCGGACGTGCTATATCCGAAATGTAAGCTTAAGGAAAAAGCATTTAGGCCCCGTTTGATTTTCCCGATTCTGATACAGAGGTCTTTTTTTTAGGTCAACCAAAAATATAATTTTTTTATATTTTAATTTTAACGAAAAATTAAAATTATATTATAAAAAAATTTTATATATTAATTATTAATTATTAATTTTATTAAAATTAATTAAATTTTTAATTTTTAATTTTTAATTTTTTAAATAACTAATTTTATTATAAAAACATAATCAGTATAACTGTAAATCAGGTTGAAAGAAAAAAAAAAATTTTAATTGTCCCTTTTATAATAATAATAATAATAAATGGACAGCCAAACAGAACATCTCGCATTGCTTGTGGACAAGAAGGGCATGGTGGGCTCAGCAGCGTCTCATCTCCTGCACTCTCTCTCTCAAATTCGTCCTCCTTCTCCAAATAACGGAAACATCAGTAAACCTTCAACCCCGGTGCGCCGTAGCATCGCCGGAGCATGGACCACAAGGCTAAATATTATGTGTGCGGCTAAAGCAGCAGCAAGTCCGGACGACGACTACCACGCCACTCTTAAAGCTCTGAATTCTCGAGGCCGGAGGCCTCGCAAATCCCTCGGCCAGGTTTTCTTCGCATTCTTTTTTTATTATGCCATTTTTTCCTATTTGATTCCTTTGGCCTTTTTTCGGTTCGGCCATTTTGACAAACAGTCAGCTGGCCACTGCAGCATTACATGTTGAATTCTGAAATCAACCAGCAGCTTGCCGCAGCGGCTAACGTCCAACCGGGAGATGTTCTCCTTGAAATCGGATCCGGCACCGGTTCTCTGACTCACGTCCTGATTACCAGTGGTGCCACTGTTCTTGCTATTGAAAAAGTGTGTTGTGTTTCGTTTCTTTACCCCATATGCCATCATTTGTTTACAAACATGCTTTTTGAACATGATGGTTTATAATGATTATACTCATCTGGGGAAGACAAAAAAAAAAGAAAAAAGAAAAGAAAAGGATAAAAATGGTTGATGGTTCTTTAATTCGTGACCTTATAGGATCCACACATGGCTGCTTTAGTGAGAGAAAGATTTGCTGATTCGCAGCATTTAAAGGTAGCTTGTTAATTCTATGATAATCCTTCTCCAGACCGCGTAATCCCAGCCACAATATGGTTTTATGGTTTTGAATATTGAACCCTTTTTTTTTTTTTTTTTCTTTTTGGGTTGCTGTGAACCCTTATTAAGGTTTTGCAAGAGGACATTATCAAATGCCACGTTCGATCTGCTGTGTTGTCATTGTTGGAGAATGTAGCTTCTTCTTCCAGTGAAAGACCCAGAAGTGCAAAAGTGAAATCAGGATTCTTACATTCTGACTTATTACTTGGCAACATTTTCTGACAGATGATTATGCCAGTATTTTTTGTAGGTAGTCTCTAATATTCCATTTAATATAAGTACAGATGTGGTCAAACTTCTGCTTCCAATGGGTGACATTTTCTCAGAGGTAGTTCTTTTGCTTCAGGTGAGAATTGCTGTTTCTATGTTATTTGCATATCAACTAGACTGTAATTTCCTACTTAATGTGTGGAAGGCACTCTGTAGTTAGTATCACTGGGATGATTGGATGGTTTTAGGAGGAGACAGCTCTGCGCTTGGTGGAGTCATCTCTAGGAACACCAGAATACCGTCCCATCAATATCTTCATTAATTTTTATTCAGGTATTTCTGCCTCATTTGTTTTGGGTTGAATTGACCATTACTTTTAGGTGGCCTTTAGTGAGTATTTTCTCATGGTTCGTATGGATTGTGAGGGATTAATTTAATGGTATCCACAAACCTGCACAATGGAGTTGATAAGCATTAAATATTAAGAGGCCAGAAAGTAAGATAACAGAATCCTAGTTTTTCTTTTATCAATTGTAGCATAATCCTTCCTGGAAAACTGTATAATTTGAGGTAATTATCATATGTCTTCTTCCACTCTTGCTTCCCATGTTAAAAATTATTTAAAAAGTATTAATAAAACTATCTTATGTTTATATTTATTTATGCTTCTCAGTGGAGCCATAATAGTTTGACTAACATACATTAGTCTCTTTAAGATGTACTTTTAATTCTATTTTCCAGATCCTGAATACAAACTCAAGGTACCAAGGTCAAATTTTTTCCCTCAGCCCAATGTAAGTGCTTTGTTTCCGGAGATGCAAATAAAATTTTCTTTTTCAGCTTAGAAATGTTGGCCAGTGGGGGCAACTGCCCCCTTTGAAAATGAAGAAAATATATATAAACTGCTATTATGTGATAAGCTTGCTGCCACACACAAACGTTTGCCCCCACTAAAATATTTTTTTATCCCATAATTTTTGTTAACTTGTCCTCCTCTCTTTAGAGTTTAGACCATTTATTGACCAGGCCGATCAACTGCCCAATGATTCTAAAAAGGAAAATGCAGATATCATATATTATTTTCTTAAAATTAATTTCCCACTTATTTGTGTCTTTTCAGTCATGTCTTTCATTTGTATAATCACGTTTTATTAGATGCCAGATATTATTTTGGTTTAGCTGAATTGAAGTGAGATCTGTTTCCTCCTTTTGGTTTATTTTTAATAGCCATTTAATTGTTAGTATACAGCCGTATAATTATTGAGGTGCAATTGGAGAATTAATATGAATTTTTCCGGGGACAGAAATTCAATAGAATGATGCTTTAATACACCAATAGCATACCAGGGATAAGACTGACAGTTGTGATTAGTGAGTGTTGTTTTTTCAGCTAAATCTGAAAATAGCTGTGAGCATCTTTGTAGTTGCATTTCATTAAAGTTCTAGTGCAAGGGAGGGTTCTTTGGATCTTGTCCTGGCATTGCTGATAGGAATTTTAGATTTGCAATGATACCAATGGACATTAACAAGGGTTTGGTGAGGAAAGCACATGGGGTATGTTTTGCCCCCACTGACACAAAAGCCTGTATCTGTGATGCATTGAATCCTGTTTGTGTTATCCAACTTTTATTGCATCTAAACATCCAGAATAAGGTTTTGCTTTGGTTTTGTTGATAAAATTGACTCTTTTTCACTCTTTTTAGGTTGATGCAGCTGTTGTCATGTTTAAGTTGAAGCAAGCTTCAGATTATCCGGCAGTTTCCTCTACTAAAAGCTTCTTCTCAATGGTATGTTCTCTACCATTGCACAAGTTAATTGTTATTTTAATATGAATAATTATGATAAGTCACTCTCTTTTTATGCTGGCATCGAGAACAATAAGGTAGTATCTTCTGTTATCCTTCAAAGAGGGTGTCATTCTAAATTCTGATGTGGTAGTACATTAAATTATGGATGAGGTTCTCCATCTATTGAAATCTAGTAAGAGGTTTATCTATACAGGTGAATTCGGCATTTAGTGGGAAACGTAAGATGTTGCGAAGATCACTTCAGCATATTTGCACGTCTTTGGAAGTTGAGAAGGCTCTTGAGGATGCAGGTCTTCCTGCCACAGTATGACTATTAATATATGAACATTGCATTGCATGGCTTTCTTTCATCTTTAATTGTTATTTTCCTTCTGAATGACAACCACTATGATTGCATTGCAGTCAAGACCAGGGGAACTTAGCTTGGATGATTTTGTAAAGTTGCATAATATAATTGTAAGAGCATAGGGATGTAAGTTGCAGAACCTCCTTGCTGGTATTGTGGGATGGTCGAACTCAAAAACCAGGCTTGCCAAATTCAATGCTTGATGATCCTTGCAGTAGGAGATTGATCCTATGGCTTTGACCATTGGGTACCATAGAGAAGTACAAACTTGTCGTTGGACTTCTTAAAAAACAAACTCAACCTTGGAGCATTTGGGCATTGACGACGAACCCAACTAGTCAGTACGAATTTGGATGTCCGCCATACATATTTTGGAAAGTTTCTGGTGCTGCTATCATCAAGCTGAGTCAGTTGTGGCCAGAAGCTGTTTAGCCATCACTAGAGCTTTCTCTAAAGATGCTAACAGCTCTGGTAAAGATGCTGGTAGTGGCAACCTCGATGTCGATTTGCTACATTGTTCATGTTAAGTTCAAGCAGTTGGCTTTTATTTCAGTTGAGTTCCGAGATTGCGTTGGTTTGACAGGACTGTGTCCAAAAAAAAAAAAGAATGGTACCAGGAGAGAGAAGATGTTCATGGAAAAAAAAGGAAAAACAAAAAACACGGTGTATTTTCTCTAATTTATCCTTTTGTTTTCCCGAAGGGGTTAATTCTTTTTTTCTGCTGGAGCGATTCTTTCACAATTTAGATCTGGCTGTATTTTTTTTTTCTTTACTCTTTTCAACTTTTGAATTATTTCCTGATGCCTTGCTCTTTTTGTATAAGCCTCCTCCAGCCTCGATAAATCTTTTATTGGTCATCAAAATTAGTAGGGAGCGATGCTGAGTTTTAATAAAATTGTTAACAGAATTTGCTTATTAAAAACATTTCTTTTTTGTTTGCTCAATGTGCATCACCTTCGTGTAAGGCCAATCAATGATTTAAATTTTTCAATCTGGTCAGAGTAGGCTGTCCTCTGTTCTGTATTTCTATTTCAACAAGCCTTCTAAGCCTTGTATCCTGTTCTTTTTAATCAGTTTATTTTCCACTGCACTCCAAGATTCCAACAATCCTCTTATTCGTTGAGTTTCCTATACTTCTGGTTATATGTATTTGAAAACGGTAGTTATTCCAATTCCTACTTCCCATATTGCTGGGCGTAAACGGAGCATATTGTTACATGGACACTAAGTCCAATCCGTCTAACAAGTGAGAAAACATATATTGGAGGCTAAATTAAGTCTCTGCAGGTTGCCAACATCGCCTAACCCTCTTGGTAGCTTAAATTCAATAAGTGGAAGGTCTTAAAAGAGTGTTAAAATATCTGGAAGAGTCTCATCTAGAGACTTTCAGCAAAATCCAACAAAAACACTCACCTAAAATCTTCTTGAAGAATCTTCTTAGATATTCTCTCTAGAATATTCATTGTAAATATTCTAAATAGTCATTTGTAGCCACACATTGAGAAGGTGAAGCAACTATAAATAGGTCACTCTTCTCACTTGTAAAGATACCTTTACATACTCAATATAAGATCACTTGCAAAGTTCTCTTGTACTCTCTCTTCATACAGCAATTGCAAGTCTTTACTTGTCGCCCAATACTTTCCGCTGATTCTCTCAAACTCTCAGAGGCTTACTTAACTCATTTTCACACACAAGATCAACTAAGTGCCGCTCGAGTTAGTATGTTCGAAGCCTAACTCTGTGACAGGTGGTATCAGAGCCAAGGTCCAAACCTTAGGTGCAAACCTGTTTGTTTGTTGTTTGGGGAGACAACAAGCATGGCAAGCGAAGAAGGATTTGTTGCGACCACTATGGAGGAGCAACAAGCGGAGCATCAAACTCGTGGGTGTGAGGAACAACATGCTCCAGCCAAACGTGGCAAGTCCAAGGCTCCAGCGAGGGAAACCATGGACACTCGTGTTGGTGGTTTGGAAAGGAGCATCACTGACATAAGCTCCATTGTGGGCGACCTCAGTGATCAAGTCAATAACTTGATCCATGAGAATGCAGAGATCACGTGGGCTACCAAAGTCATGATCGAAGAATTTGGTCGCTCGTTTAGTGGAGAACTACGCTCCCTAAGTTAAGATCTGTCCAATCTGCGCGAGTTCGTTGAAGGAGAGATTCATGACCTCCGCAGGGAGATGGATTCTCTACGCCGAAACAACTCATTCGCTAGTACAGCTACCACTACTAGCGCTACTGCAGTACATGGTTTGAAGGTTTCCAAGCCTTCCATGTATAATGACACACGCAATGCCACTGCTGTGGAGAACTTTCTGTTCGGCCTTGAGCAATACTTCGAGGCCATGGGGGTTGTTGATGACCTCGTCAAAGTAGGCAATGCCCCAATCTTCCTAAAGGATGCTGCCCAACTCTGGTGGAGACGAAAGCACTCCGAGAGGGAGAAAGGCTTGTGCGTCATCAACACTTGGGAGCAATTCAAGGCTGAAGTACGTAGGTACTTTGTACCCCATAATGCAGACAGCGAAGCAAGGGGAAAGTTGTGACGCTTATGTCAGAAAGGTAGTATTTCCGACTACATCAAGGAATTTACTACCCTTATGCTTGAAATCGAGATGTCCGATAAGGAACTTCTCTTCTACTTCAAAGACGGCTTGAAGGATTGGGTGAGAGTCGAGCTGGATAGGCGTGATGTGCAAACCCTAGATGCTGCCATTGCCACTGCTGAAACCTTCATCGACTACTCTACCCACTCCAAGAGTAAGAAGCCAAACTCTGGCAAAAGTGGGGGAGAGAAAATCAGGCAGAAGAAGTAGGAAGCTGGCCGCAACGAGGGTGGACAGCAGCGACCCTCAAGTGGTCGTCCTAAGCATGAGAAGAAGTTTGCAGGTAAGCACAACTCAACTAATCCCCCTAGTCCCTGTTTCATTTGTGACGGACCACACTGGGTGAAAGACTACCCCCAACGTAAAGCAATGAACACTATGATGGCGGTACTCAACCCGGAGAAGGCTAATGAGGAGCCCCAAACTGACATGGGATGTATTCAACAATTGGGCAATCTCTCAAAGCATGCCTCCCCAGCAGTCTCTAAGGAGAAGGGATTGTTGTACGCTGACATTGCCATCAACGGCAAAGTAACATGTGCAATGTTAGATACAAAGGCAACGCATAACTTCATGGACATGCAAGAGGCCAATCGACTAGGCCTCAAACTGACGAAGGGAATTGGCACCATTAAAGCAGTAAACTCGGAAGCAAAGCCTGTCCACGGTATAGCGCACGAAGTAGCCGTCCAAATTGGCGAATGGATCGGTAAGATGGATTTTACCATTGTTCCCATAGACGACTTTAAAGTGGTGTTAGGTCTTGCATTTTTCTGCGAAGCCTTGGCTTTTCCCGTTCCTGCCTCAAGATCTCTTGTGGTCATCAACGCTCACAAGATCCGAGTAATCCGCTTGAAGCGCAAGGAGAAGTCTCAACCATCGATGATTTCTGCCTTGCAATTCAAGTGGGGTCTCAAGACGGGTCCAAGCTACGTAGCTACCATAAGGGAGTTGAGCAAAGGGGAAGACGTAGCAGCACCAACTTCAACATTACCGCAATCCATCCAAGCAGTCCTTACCAAGTTTAAGGACGTCATGCCTTCCGAGTTGCCAAAGAAGCTTCCACCAAAGCGAGATGTGGATCACCACATCGAGCTGAAACCCGATGCCAAACCTCCTGCCATGGCACCTTATCGCATGGCACCCCCGGAGCT
This sequence comes from Rhizophora apiculata, assembly GCA_037832385.1. Lineage (NCBI taxonomy): Eukaryota > Viridiplantae > Streptophyta > Magnoliopsida > Malpighiales > Rhizophoraceae > Rhizophora > Rhizophora apiculata. The sequence goes on from CM075431.1 coordinate 3,246,579, forward strand.
CGCTGAATTAAGGAAGCAACTCCACGATTTGATCGATTCGGGTTACATTCAACCATTGAAAGCCCCTTTCGGTGCCCCTATCCTCTTCAAAAAGAAGAAGGACGGATCGTTGCGGATGTGTATTGACTACCAAGCCTTGAACAAGGTCACTATCAAGAACAAGTATCTGATACCCTTGATAGTTGATCTTTTCGACCAACTCGGGAAGGCAAGGTACTTCACCAAGCTGGATTTGCATTCGGGATACTACCAAGTCTGAATTGCACAAGGTGACGAGCCAAAGACAACCTACGTAACACGCTACGGAGCATTCGAGTTCCTAGTAATGCCCTTTGGCCTCACCAACGCACCAGCCACTTTCTGCACACTCATGAACAAGGTACTGCATCTATTTCTTGACAAATTCGTAGTAGTCTACTTGGACGACATTGTGGTGTACAGCAACACACTTGAGGAGCACGTTGAGCACCTCAAGCAAGTCTTCCAAGTTCTAAGGGAAAACGAGTTGTTCGTCAAGAAGGAGAAGTGCTCGTTCGCCAAGCAAGAGGTGGACTTTCTTGGTCATCGAATCAAGGATGGCAAATTGATGATGGATCCAGCGAAGGTGCAAGCAATCCAACAATAGGAACCTCCAACCAAAGTCCCAGAAATGCGATCCTTCCTGGGGCTTGTAAACTACTACCGTCGGTTCATTAAGGGATATTCTGCCATAGTGGCACCCCTAACCGACCTACTAAAAAAGAACAACACTTGGCATTGGACGAGTGAATGCCAAGCTTCCTTCGAGAGATTGAAGCAAGCAATCTTCGAAGAACCAGTGATGGTGCTCCTAGACTACGAGAAGCCTTTCAAAGTCCACACTGATGCATCCAATTATGCCATCGGGGGAGTTCTAATGCAAAATAGGCATCCTATTGCCTATGAAAGTCGCAAGTTTAATAACACGGAAAGGCAGTACACCATCCAAGACAAGGAGATGACTGTCGTCATCCACTGCTTGCGCACTTGGAGACACTATCTCCTTGGAAGTAAGTTCGTGATCATGACCGATAATGTTGCTACGACCTACTTCCAGACACAAAAGAAACTCAGCCCCAAACAAGCTCGTTGGCAAGACTTCCTGACAGAATTCGACTACACTTTGCGGTATAAGCCGGGGCAAGCCAACGTCGTTGCTGATGCGCTGAGCAGGAAGGCAGAGCTAGCTGCCCTCTCCACTAGTACACCTAAGAGCAACCTCCTTGAACGAATCAAGGAAGGTACTGGACAAGATGGTATGACTAACAATTTGCTGAGATTGGCTAGCGAAGGGAAGACTCGTCGATTTTGGGTGAATGACGGAGTCCTCATGATAGTTGGGAACCAAGTCTTTGTGCCTAAGTGGGGAAACTTACGGAAGGAAATCCTCAAGGAATACCATGATTCCCTATGGGTTGGTCACCCAGGTATGGCACGAACCCTTACTCTTATCCAACAACATTATTTCTGACCGCATATGCATACAGATGTCGAGGCCTATGAACGGACTTACTTGGTTTGCCAACAAGACAAGGTAGAATAACAGCAACCAGCGGGTCTACTTGAGTCACTACCCATCCCCGAAAAGCCATGGGAAAGTGTCTCAATGGACTTCATTGTAGCTTTACCAAAGTCCGAGGGATGTGGAAGCATCATGGTGGTAGTGGATCAGTTTAGTAAGTATGGCACCTTCATTCCAGCCCCTGCTGATTGTAAGGTGGACGAAGCTGCTAGCTTGTTCTTCAAGAACGTAGTAAAGTTGTGGGGTGTGCCAAAGAGTATAATCAGCGATAGAGACCCTCGCTTTACGGGCAAATTCTGGCATGAGTTATTCAAGTTACTGGGAACCGACCTAAATTTCTCAACAAGCTTCCATTCCCAAAGCAACGGGCAAACCGAGTGAGTCAATGCTTTGCTCGAGCAATACCTGAGGCACTACGTTAGTGCTCACCAACGAGATTGGGCAAAGCTACTCGATGCTGCCCAATTCTCATACAACCTCCAGAGGAGCGAGGCCACAAACAAAAGCCCATTTGAGATTGTCATGGGACAACAACCGCTCACGCCAAGCGCAATTGCCTCTCCCTACACTGACAATAACCCGTCTGCCTTCAAGTTTACGAGAGAATGGCATGAGGAAGCGAATATAACAAGGGCTTGCCTTGACAAAGCGGCCAAGAAAATGAAACGATGAGCTGACACCAAACGACGCCCAAGGGACTACGCAACGGGAGACATGGTGATGGTGAAACTACTGCCCAACTAATTCAAGTCTCTACGCAAAGTCCACAAGGGCTTGGTAAGGAAGTACGAAGGGCCGTTTCCTGTGGTGAAGCGTGTAGGAAAGGCTACCTACCAAATCCAACTCTCTCAAAAACTCAAGATCCATAATGTCTTCCATGTAAGTCTTCTTAAGCCTTTTCATGAGGATGACGAGGATCCAAGTCGAAGCGAGTCCAAGCGCGCACCAACAACTGTGGTCACCGAATTTGACAAGGAGGTGGAACAAATCCTTGCTGATCAAGTGATCTAGAGAAGAGGAGTTTCCAACTACCATGAGTACTTGGTAAAATGGAAAAATTTGCCGGACCAAGAGGCTAGTTGGGAACGAGAGGACCAGTTTTGGCAGTTTGCCAACCACATTCGGCAATATAAGGTTGAGAATGTGACGAGGACGTCGCAGGATTAAGTGGGGGAGGGTGTTACATGGACACTAAGTCCAGCCCGTTTAGCAAGTGAGAAGACATATATTGGAGGTTAAATTAACCCTCTACAGGCTGCCAACATCACCTAGCCCCCTTGATAGCCCAAATCTAACAAACAGAAGGTCTTAGAAGAGTATTAAAGTATCTGGAAGATCCTCATCTAGAGACTTCCAGCAAAGTCTAGTAAAAATACTCACCTAGAACCTTCTTGAAGGATCTTCTTAGATGCTCTCTCTAAAATATTCATTATAAATATTTTACATAGTTATTTGTAGCCACACATTGAGTAAGTATAACAACTATAAATAGATCACTCCTTTTATTTGTAAAAATACTTTTGTATACTCAATATATACTCACTTGTAAAATTATTTTGTACTCTCTCTTCATACAGTAATTGTAAGTCTTTACTTGCCACCCAACGTTTTCCACTAATTCTTCCAAACTTTCAAAAACTTATTTAACTCATTCTTACACACAAAATTGATTAAGTGTCACGCGAGTTAACACGTTGGAAGCCTAACTCTGTGACAATATGATGTGAAATGATACATAAAGCGCGCGCACTGGTAGCCTTTTTAAACTCGTTGTGATGGGGGATGACATCACTGCGTTGAACTTTAAACAGATGACATTAGATATTGCGTCGTAATGGGGGTTAAAATATAACCTTTTTTTTTTGGGGGGGTCCTTTCCATTTTTCCATTTCCCAGCAGTTCTTTTGGACTCGTGCCTGTAGGGGGATGCTTCTAAGATAAAACTTTTTAAGATTTAACTTTTCCAAACATGGTTCCTCTTATATTCATATTCATTACCCAGGTAAAAGCATCGTCATGATGATGAGGATGTGAACCCATAAATTATAATACTAAACGAACTCTAGCTTTGTTTGGTTAGATAAAATCATTGTCAGAAGGTGACAAAAATGGCCAGGACATTAGTGTTCAAAGAACGGCGAGTGTCTATTTGCACTTAAATGCATTCCGGGATTGCATGAGCCACGAGTCACGGTCGTAGCAGTGCTGTGGGGAATGTCGGCGATGTGTCGACATCCGCAAAAAAGACGGTCAATTGGATCATCCATCCCCCCCCTCTCAAGAAAGTGGTTTCTTGCGCGAAGGTATGCATTCTTTTGAGAAAATTTTGAAGATGTAAATCTAGACGTCGTAGAACTAATGTAAGCAATGCAAATGACCCCTAATTTATCTATTTTTCAGTCCATCAATCGGTTTATTACGCAATAAAAATAAAATATTCAGATAAAGAATGCCTTTATCTGACAGGAATTATGACATCAGTCTTTTCCCAGGTGTTACGCCAAGTGTCAAAAGCAAAACACAATAGAAAAAGGTTCCCATCCTTGCAGAGGGGAAAGTTTCCCCAAGCACCTCCCCAAAGCAATCCACTAACCAGTCAGAGTCACCAGTCGTTCATTCACTAAAATGACGCCGCGTTCAATAAGGAGAACGACTAATTAATTAATAAAGTTCACGAAAGAAAATTACAAAAAAGAAGAAGATAAAAGATAAAAAGGCAAAACTGGGGCCTTTTTATCCAAGAGATGCAATGGAAAGCCTAAAACCTTCAAAGATTCTGTACCTTAAAAAGGAACATAAATCACAGAAGAATCAGACAATATTCGCTAATTTACCGTTGGAACTCCCCTACTTTTTCTCTTTTTTTGTTTTTTCTTTTTTGTTTTCTGTGGCGCCAAAAATCCACCACCCGCCTCAATCTCAACCGTCCGATGATATATACAACCCACGATCTGAGTTCTTAAATTTCCTTGTTGGTCCCACCTAACCTTGGACCCGACCAGCGCAAATTCCGAAGGGCAAGAAAACGAGTCGTCTTCTTCTTTCCACAACCCTCTCTCTCTCTCTCTCGCTCTCTTTCGTCTCAAATCCACACCAGCCAATCAAATTCCTCCTTCTTGCCTTGGAATTAACTTTGAGTCCACCCAAAGCGATTAGGATTCCATATGGGTAACAATAGTTTCTGTGTTTTTGACATTTTTGGCCCCTTGAACTGTGGACCGCTTGCCATTTTTTCAACAATCTTGACTTGGCTTTTGGCCTCTCTAATGTGACTCTTCCGTTTACATCATCATTTCTACTTTCTTAAAGACGTTTTTGAGCTTATGGGTATCATTTATTCGTCCTTTTCTGTTTAATGGACTTGGATGGGTACTTGACTTGGCTTTTGTTCTGCAACTTGTAATTAGGGGTTGGTTGGTCTTCTGTCATTTTGTTGCTTTTTGGAAATTGGATTGGAAAATTTTCGGGGCAGGGAGTGGGGCGGAGGGAGAAGATGCTTGGTTCCCGCATGAATCTGGTAACGACAGTAATTGGGTTAGCGATGTGTGCAACTTTTATTTTGTTTGTCTGTACAAGAATAATCTGTAGGAGACTTCGAGGTGCCGAGTCGTGGCGCATGTTTGAGGTTGAGTCCAGGATTGATCTTGAACAGGTATGTTTAATTCCTTCAAATTGCTGTCTCTCTCTCTGTTTTTTTCTTTTTTCTTTTTGGGGGGGGGGGGGGGGGGGAGGGGAGGGGGGTGGTTTAGAATTTTCTAGCTGGATAGCTTTTTCTTTGCAGTTGTCCGCTAACGATAGAATGTATGAAAACTAATGTCGACTCTTGAGTTGGGTGGCTTTGCTTATTTTTCTCGGTAGTCCTGGATTTTCAAGTGCTTTTTCATTGTCATCATACCTGATTGTGAAGAGGTCGAGCTCAAAAAAGGAGATAAATTGGACGATTACGAGAAAAACAGTGAGAAAATATAACACAAACTGGAAAATTCCAGTGTGGTGACGAATCTAGATTGCACCACTCCTATGATGTCAGTAGGAAACATGTTCCGTGACTGGTGTAGAATATCATTCGCAATGAGCAGTTTAGTGAATGAATACCTTGCAACTTGGAACGTGCCTTTTAAGTGAAGTTGCTTTTATCCCAATTTTAATTTGGAGGCCTGAGCTTTGTTTTTTTTTTTTTTTTTTTTTGTTCTATCTGACAGCCAGAGCATCGGATTAGTGGCCTCGAGCCAGTTGTAGTTGCTGCAATCCCAACTACGAAGTTCAGCCACGACGCATTCACTTCTGTAGAAGATACACAGTAAGTTTTTGCCACCTTGTTCTTGGCATTTTTGGATATTAAGATGTGGTATAATGGGCCTAGAGGTCCAGCTTGGGCTTTGTGGATCTTTCTCCTCCATAATCGCATATAATTACATTATTCTAGCATGTACATTGTTGGAATCCCACTTTTGCATTTTTTGTTCTTCCTTTCGTCGTGGGATTGAGCTTTAACAGGCATGAGATTGCTTTCAGCAGAAATTGCAGGAAGTTCTAATGCTTTTCAGCTTAGTGTGCTAGTCAATGTTTTCTTCAGGCAACATGTATGAGACTGACGACTTGTAATTTCGATAGGTGCTCCATATGCTTAGGGGAATACCAAGAGAAGGAAGTGTTGAGAATCATGCCCAGATGTTGTCACAAATTTCATCTCTCTTGCATCGATATTTGGTTGAGAAGACAATCCACATGTCCAGTTTGCCGGCTCCCAATACAAGCCTCCTCCTTGGAAGCAAAACATGTGTGGCAAGCAACAATTAGCGGGGTCCAATGCGTTGATATTCCAGAGACTTCAAGTGAACATTCTCGTCAATGGCTGCTACCTGCCACTAGGATTTCTGTGGAGAATGTTAGCAACTCAGGACCCCTTGAATTAGTTTCCAGAAACCCTGAACCTACTCCTAGTGACACTGAGACAAGACACTCGTGAAGCAAAGAAATTACAGTCATATCAAGAATACATATGATTAACTCCTGCATGTGCACTTTGGGTTGATGTTCACGATTGTAGGCATTGTAATTACATGGACAAATTTCATACAGTTAAAATACGTTTTGTACATAACATCTCCAATCCTTTTTAGCAGGGCACCGAGCAATCTATGTTACATTTATTACGGTGGAATTGCATTTGACTTGATGTTTAAAAAAATGCTTCAACCATCTTTGTTCTTTTTAGACACACTTAACCGGGTCTGTACATAATCTAGCAACTGGCACTTCGACGTGTGACTAGGAGATTATGACCGTGGAGACATGAATGACTTCCACTTGTACACAAAGTCTCCATCTTTTGTTCAGTTTCAAGTTATCAGGTCCCTGAATTGTCGATCAATTGAGCTGTTCTGTCATCTGATATACATAAAGAAAATTAGCATTTCTGGATGTAGGCACCTCGCTTGGACTTCCAATCCAACACAATGCTTATCAACTAACCGTGATCCTTTGAATAATCCTCAAGTAAGTGTTAAACGACAATGCTTCGTGCAGATTGGAATTCTGGCATAACCCCTGAGCATAGCTTTCCACATATAACTGTACGGATCTGGGACCTGGGCAAAAAGTCTGGGGGCGTAGGAGATCGACCCGGATTCGGACACGGCGAGGAAATTGATGAGGTTGCTGTGCAAGGGGTTGTCGAAAAAGAAGTGGGTCCGGAAGAGGAGCGCGTGTTTTTGCTTGGTTTCTGAGATCCGAGTGCGGCGGGTCATTAGCAATCCTATATGACAGATGTTTCGTCACACATAAAAGTGCTCGGTGCGTGGATGGAAAATTTTCTTTTCTTGGTTTCTATCACCGGGAAAACAAGACCAGGCGGCCGCCGGAAACTTGCAACTTCTACGGTTTAATTTAGTTTTCCGCTAGGCATACTCCGGTCCGGCGTTCTACTTCACATGGGCTGGACTTCATTACATACCATGTTTGTGGGTCTACGAACATTCACTCGGCTTGTGAGTCCTGGGTCTAATGTACTCTCAATTAAAGTTCTAATAATTAAAGAATTGTTAAATTTAAAAATTTTTAAAAATTATTTTAAATTAATAAAATTAATATTTAATATTAAATATATAAAAAATTTTAATAATAAAATTATTATTTTTTAAAAAATTAAAATATTAAAAAATTATTTTTTAAATTTTTAAAATTTTTTTAAATTAATTAAAAATTATTATTAATTTATCGATTTATAATAAAATTAATTAATTTTTTATTTTGATTATTAATTTTTAAATTAATAATTTTTAAAATGTATTAAAATAATTTATAATTTAATTTTTAATTTTATTAATTTAATTTACTTTAATTTTTAAAACTTTATCCCAAATTTGACGTTACTAAAATTTTATAATTTTTGATTTTATTATTTGTTTATTTTTTCAAGATTTCATCGTTTTATGCGATTTGCATAGCTTTGCTGGTGAAATTATCCGATTAGATGATGTTAGATTTTTTTTTCTTTTCTACAAACCTATCTTATCTTTTAAAACTTATTATTTCCCTTTGATACGTAAATCTGCTCCTCGTTGAAACATGGTATGATTTTCATTCACCGTGTGCGTTAAACCAATTGAATCTCCTTTATAAAACCAAGATTGGGAGAACTTATAATCTAAAGAATTCAAAGTACTCGAAATTGGAATTTCAAAAATTCTAAGACAAATGCTCCAAATTCGATTCAATCCGTTTGTCCAATCCATCCATTGTAACCTGTAACAAACTGTCTCAATATGAATGGCGCTGATTTTTCATTAGACTACTCCAAACTAGTTTACTTCGTATATTGGGTTTATGAGTTCTTCTCAATTATAAGCTACTTACTTTTTTTCTCTTTTCTGATGTAAGATTTTTTAATTACACAATTAATACATTTATATTTTAAATCTTTAACAATCGACCCCTTAAGCATAAATCTCTTGCACATTAGGCTTACTCCCTTTGAATGTATTAAGAGTTCATTACTACTTCACCAAACCCATTAGCAAACTAACCTTGCTTCACTTAATCCCAGATTGTACATCTATTAATACTCTAAGAGTACATGCTACCACTCTTCTTTTGGAGTTATACTTTACCACTTTACATAGGCTTTACTCCTAGTGAATATAATTCGTTTCTTCTTTTTTTTTTGGGGGGGCAATAACTATAAGAAACATGTGTTGTTTGTACTCATTCTTTGTTGAACCATCTATTCTAATACCATTTGTTGGGAAAACAAGAGAGCCCAAAACTAGAGAGAAATTCAAGCAAGGTCCAAATAAGTAACATATTTGCGAGTTTGACACTATATCTTAACGTAAAACTTTAAGGCATTAGATTTATGAGTCCTTCCCACTTATATGTTGCTTACTCCTTTCTTTTTTTTTCCCACATGAGATTCTTTCATTACATAACTAGCACATTCACACTTGAAATTCTTATATGGAGGAGGTTGTGAAAATTGGGACAAACGTAAATAGATGAGGGAGTGAATTTTAAGGTTGAGAAATCCAAAAGTTAAGAAAAAAATTGTTATAAATATAGTAAGTTAATATATTATTGTTTATTTATAGTATTATTTGATTGTAAAAATGATTATAGGATTGATTATGAGACTTGATTCTAGGAGAAATTAATCTTTTGCTTATACATATATTGACATCTTTTACTATGATAATATACAATGAAAAAGTTTTTCTTTTACATAGTATGAAAGTTATTTTAGAGAGATTTCCTTAGAGAGAAAAAAGTCTTCTAAAAAAGAGAAAGAAAGAAAATTTTTCCAAAATAGAGGAATATCCCAAGAAAGAGATAGAAAATTCTCCTAAGAGAGAGAAACGTTAGTTGCGCTACAATACCATTATAATACTAAGCTACAATATCACATTATAGTATTAAGTTATAGTATCACACTATAATACTAAGTTATAGTACCACGCTATAATAACAATTCTACAACTCTTTTTTATTTCTCAAGTTTAATTCATCAATTGTGTGGTCATATTAAGCTATTTTATTTTATTGTTCCATTGGTATTATTCATTTTGATTATAATGGTTGACAATTAAATGGTTAAAGGCATAAATGTGAAGGTTATAATTTCAAATGTTGTTTTTATGACAATAATGATCACAAAACACAAACTTAATGGCACAAACTATATGAATTAGAGCAAAATGGTGTAAGTGTATCACCATAGTGTTGATAAGGATGATCATTTTATTGATGAATAACCATTTGACTATAAAGAAAAAAGGTTTGGTTGAGAGAAAATGCCAAGATAGTTTTACATATTTGCAATTCTATTGATATTAAGGTAATTAGATTGGTTAATCATTATAAATTGGTTGTAGAACTTATGGATTATTTGGCCTTTATGTTTTTTTGGCAAGGGTAACTTGTCTTATATATATGTGATGTGTGCAAGGGGTTTTATTGTTTAGAGAAACAAGAAATGTCTATTACTAAATGTTTTAGGGATTTTAAATGAGTGTAAGAAGAGTTAAAAAATCTTCTTCTTTTTAGTTCTAATGTGAGAACTTAATTATCTTAATTTAAACAGATGGTTATTATGGGTTTTCTTATAGAGTTGCCATCTAAATTTGATGTTACTCAAACACCAATCCTCTCTAGTGTGAAGATTATTTCTTTTCATGACATCTTTACTCGATTGAAACATGTAAAGTGATTTCAAGCTCTTCCTCCTAATATTACTAATGCCCTTATGAATCAAGGAACTTGGAATAAGGTTGGTTACAATAACTATAATGGTAAAGGTGGCAAATGTGGTAAAGATGGTGGTAGTTATGGTTTTGGTTGGAATGGTGGTTACGGACAAGAAGATCACATTAAACCAAATTGCTATAATTGTGGTGAACTTAGTCATAACAAATGTAATTTTTGGAAGCTTCATGGAAAGCTTTAACAATAGTTTAATGTCATTAATGTTGTGATGTATAAGAGTGATCATGTAGCTACTGCATTTTTTTTCTTCCATTAATAAGTCTATGCTTATTTATGCTAATGAGTTTGCTTACTTCATTAAGTTCCATACCTCATAATAGTCCTTTACGCCTAATCTAGTCACTAATAATAAGTTAAGTAAACCAACTACATGTCTTTGTCATTCTCTTAAAAATGGGTCACTAACTCAGGTGCAACAAATCATATGATAGGTAATACATGTATTTTTTTCATTTTTTAACTCTAATAAAATCTTCCAAATGTCACTTTAGCTGATGGTTCAACTACCTTTTTGTGGTTTTTGGAATTGTTGTTCCTACATTGGCCCTTTTGTTGTCATTTGTCTTGTATTTACCTAATTTTTTGTTCAATTTACTCTTTGTTAGTAAAATTACTCGAACTTTAAACTACTTAATCTCATTTTTTTCCTAATCATTGTGACTTTTAAGATCTTATAATAGGAAAGATTATTGGTAAAGAGCATGAGTTTGAAGGTTTATATGTTTTGGAAACTATAACCACAATGGTGCAAAAACCTGTTGCATATCTAAGTGTTTTGACCCTTCTTAAGCATTACTATCAGTTGGGGCACCCATCTTTATCCATTTTGAAGAAATTATTTCCTAACCTACAACATTTGTCATCTTTAGATTATAAGTCAAGTTAGTTTGCCAAACATAATTTTGTATCTTATTTTCCTAGGGTTAATAAAAGGGTTATGTCTCCTTTTAAGTTGGTACATTCTGATGTTTGGGATTTGTGTTCAATTATCTTTAAACCTAATTTTCAATTCTTTGTTACCTTTGTTAATAATTATTCTTGATTTACTTGGTTATATTTAATGAAAAATTGTTTAAAGTTATTTGTGCCTTTTGTGTTGAGATCAAAACATAATATAATGTTTCTATTCATATTTTGTAGAGTGATAATCCCAAAGAATACTTTTTTGAGCCTTTTAATTTTTACTTGTTCCAAAATGTGATACTTTGTCAATCTTTGTATTGCCACTCTGACTCAAAATAGTCTTATAGAAAGATAAAAAAATACACTTACTAGAAATTGCTAAAGCACTATTTTTTTAAATGAAGGTCTCTAAGCAATTTCAGGCTATTGTTGTTTTCATAACCTATTTTTTAATTAATCATTTGCCCTCATTAGTTTTAAATGGTGATATTCCTTACTCTATTTTCTTTCCTTCTTATTAATTATTTTCAATTAAACCATATATGGATGTATTTGTTTTGTTTGTGTTGTTCATCCTCATATGTCTAAATTAGATCCTAAGTCCCTTAATTGTGTCTTTTTAGGGCTTATCACTTGCCTTATGTCATATTTGTCCTTATTGATACCTCCTGATTGTGCCTCCAATGCCATGTTTACACTTTCTGATACAAGCTGTGGGCATAACCAATTTAGGGGCTTATCTTAAAGTAGTTTCTAATGTCATACCTTTTGCCATTCTCGTCTTAAAAAAGAGTATAAGTTTTACTTTCTTGAATTATGGTGTTATTTGATATTTACTAATGTTACATTTTTTTTAAAACCACTTTATTTTTTCTTAACTCTCATATTTATGTTAATGAGGGAGAGGAAGATGATTTTTTGGTTTACAATATAACCACTATTATTAGTTCCATTAAACTCATTAAGTTACCTGTTACTTAAGTATAGTCTTGTCATGTCCTATATTAGGATACACATCCTTTATTGGTTTCTTCATCTATAAATCTTAGTCTCAATCCTATTGCTCTTCAAAAAGATACATGAACATGTACTCACACTTATTAGAAGGTAAGTGAACTATTAGTTACAAATGGATATTTGTTTTGAAAGCTAACCCTAATGACTTTGTGGATCATATCAGAGTTGAACTTGTTGTCAAAGAGTATTCTTAAACATATAGAGTGGGTTATGTTGAGACTTTTTCTCTAGTGATTGACCTGTATACCAATTAGATGTTAAAAATGACTTTTTTCATGGCAATTTGCATGAAAATGTATATATGGAGCAACCACTTAGGTTTGTTTCTCATAAGGAGTTTAGTAAGGTCATTTGGCTTCAAAAATAGGTTGAAACAAAGTCCTCAATTTAGGTTTGACAAATTTAATGATGTAAATCAAAAGTTTGATATGAAGAAAAGTAATTATGACTACTCCATATTTTATAACAATATAAAGTTGGTTTTATTTTGTTGGTTGTTTATATTGATGATATTTTTATAATAGGAAGTAAAAATATAGGTATATGAACCCTTTTATCTTTTCTTTAAACACATTTCTAAACAAAAGACTTAAGTGTATTAAAATATTTATTGTGTATTGAAATTACAAGGAACAAAAAGGGTGTTTTTCTATCCTAAAAAAAAAAATTATATCCTTAATCTTTTGCAAGAAATTGGAAACTTGGGGTTAAACTTTGTAGTATTCCAATTGTTACCAACATGTAACTCATAATAGACCCTGAGAGGTATTAAAGATTAGTTGGAAAATTAAAATAATTTACAATGACTCATCTTAACAATACATATCTTGTTAGTGTTATGAGTTAGTTTATATCTTTTTCATGACTTACTCATTATGTAGTTTTAGAACAAATTTTATATTAACTCAAGTAAGCTTTAAAATGGGGCATATTATATAATAAACTTGGTTCTACTCATGTTAAGTGTTTCTTAAATGCAAATTAGGCATGTTTCAATGCTAATAGAAGGTCTACTAAAGGTTATTGTGTTTTTATTGGAGGAAATTTGGTAACTTGAAATAGTAAGAAGCAAAGTGTGATTTCTCTATCTAGTGCAAAGACAAAGTATAAAGTCATGTCATAATCCATATATAAGCTAATATAAATATATCAATTACTGTGTGAGATTAGAATTGGAAACTTAACATGTATGAAACTATAGTATGACAATCAAGCTACTCTCCACATTACATCAAACCTAATTTTTTATGAAAGGACTAAATACATTAAAGTTGATTGTCACTTCATTTGTAAAAAGATTTAACAAAATCTCACTTCCACCATTTATGTCTTAGAGTATAAAGTCATATTTTTGCAAAAGCTTTGGATGACCCTAGGATCAATTATATTTGTAACAAATTAGGCATGGTATTATTATGTATATGTGGTATTATTTGATTATAAAGATGATCATATGATTGATTATGAGGCTTAATTTTAGGAGAAATTGATCTTTTGCTTTTATATATGACATCTTGTATTATGAACCATGATATATAATGAAAGAGGTTTTTTTTTTTTTTTTTTTTTTGCAAAAATTAACATATAATTTATAGAATTTTTCTATAAGATAATGAATTTTTCTATAGACCATTAGATTAAGAAAAAAAAAAAAAAGAGTTTTTGTATTCTTTTAAGTAATACATAAAGCCATTGTTAGAAAATGACAATTAAATGGTGAATTGACTTGAAATAGAAGCATAAATATAGATTGATTATCCAATAATAAGTTTAAACTAAACTATTACTCCAATGTTTATATTTTTTATTATGTAAGTAATTAATTACTTCAACATATAATTAAATAGTTTTAAACCTTAGAATTTTATTAACCATGAAATTAATATTAAATTACAAAAAATTTGTGCATTGGTAAGATCCAAGTCTACTGTATATATAGATATAAATTAATTAGTTATTATTATGAAAAAAAAAATTACGGTTAAGTGGTTGATTTTGATTTGAAACTGATTCAATTTTTTTTTCTTTTATTAAGAGAAAAAATATATTAATTATCGTAATTATAAATCAAAGTGAAAGGTCATTTGTTGACATCCTCGTTCAACCTCCCATAAAGAGGATTTACCACTTAAGTGTTAGTTGTGAGTCATTAAGAAAGGGATGCTTATAAGTTTAAAAAAAATATATAAACAAAATCAACTTACTGCTCATTTTTTAAAACTTTGGACAAGGTATTTGATAAACTGAGTCAAGTAATTGAGAAACATGTTACCTCTTTGCACATAATCATTCTCTCATAAGCACTCTTTACGAATCATCCTTTTTTTTTTTTTTTTTAGCCAATATAACTATTTCATTACATTGAGTTACTTGTTACAAAATCAACAAACAAAAGTTTTGCCAACTTGTTTGGTAGCCTATATACCTAATCAAGTCGGCAAGTACAATTTAAAATTTGCTTAGTTACATAATCCACTATACTAGTAGGTTAATTCTACTTTTAGGTGGGTTGCTAACCAAAATTTGATGTCTCTCACAATTAAAGCCATTTTCCAGGGTCATAAAGTATAATAAGGCAAGCAAGCCTTAAACGAGACCTCACAATATGCCTTTACATGCATTTAGACCTAACGTTTGGCAAAGATAAGGTTAACACTCAATTAACCAAAGAATAATAATTCTTAAAGAAAAGGATAAAGATAAAACCAATACTTTTATTAAAATATTTATTCATTTGAATTCTTTAGAATGCTTTAGCCTTTGTCTTATCCTTCAGTCTTTCACCTAAGGTTTTTCTAATTGGAGTTTCCCCTTATCTTCTCCTTCGATCTTTCATTTGTTCCCATCAAGTAAAGGCTCTTCCTTTTAGTTAACAAGCTACCAATCTAACCTTTCATTCCTCGAGTATCTCCATATAATCAAAAAATCTTTCTACTTTGACTAACCAATCTATAAAATTTTCAATATTTAATTCACCATTAAAGATAGGAATATCTACTTTTAATTAAAATTCATCTAAGATTTAAGGAGATCAAGGTCATAATTTTTTATACCTAAAATAATTTGGGTATTCATCAAATCCACCATCATCATCACTAAAGTTTACTATGTAAGTTTAACGCATACATACATTTGTTTCTTCATTAGAATCCACCATATAAGTATGACGCCTATGTAAATTTGCAAGGATAAGTTGGGTAAAAGGTTAATTGCAAGAAAAATCTTTGATCTGATTCCTTTCATTACTTTGGTTCTTATTGGCACCTCTTACTTGAAGAGATTCGAGTTTATTATTGATGACTTCTAATATGTGTTCCAATCAATTAATCCTCCAGTCAAGGTTTTGTAGTATCGCCTCTTAGTCATATATAGTAGACCAGATGACATACATCCCCTGCCTTTGTCAATAGAATGGTTGTTATTCCCTCCATCTTGTACTACCATCAGAATAGGTGATACCTGCTTTGATACCATTTGACGTAATGTTTAATGAAGATAAGGCTAACACTTGATTAACCTAAAAAAATAATAATTCTCAAAAAGAAGGATAGAGATAAATTCAATGCTTTATTCACTTAAATCTTTTGAATGCTTTAGCCCTTGGACTTATACAAATTTATAAGTAAAACCATCTAATTTATTAGGACAATATTCTAAGGTAAATAAGAAAATACTTAATAACTAACTAAGAGAATATTTTAAAATATCTAAATAATTTGTATATATCTTAAATAATTTAACTAAAATTTCTAATTATACTAAAATATTATAAAATAAGTAAATAAATTTAAAAAAATAATTACAACATAATTTATAGGAAAATAAAAAATAATCTTTGTGATGTCTTTTACATCACATTTTGCCTTCACCTTCCTTCAACAATACTAATTCGATTGCTAATTGGCATGCCAATGCCTCCCTAATTAGGGTAAAACTCACCTGTCTTTTATGGTTTCCCTATAGATAAGCTCCCTTTGATGATTCCTACCTAAAATTGCAATATTAGCCTACCCTTGTTCCATAGAGAATGTTGCATAGGTATTTGCATTAAGGTTTTCCATTTTAAGTGGTGTCCAATTTGGGGGGGGAGGCATGGCACAACCTCCTTTGTTTGCTTTGTTATATGTGGCACTAGCAAATTGAATAGTTTAGTATCCTACTAGTCCTGTAGTGCTTTGGTAATGGTGAGTTTTGGGCACAATGACTTATCCTTTTATATAGCTTAAGCATCTTGCCTTCCATATGTTCTAGCATAAAATTGCCAAATTGTTAATAATTTATTAATAATCCCCCTGACCAATTTGATTAGTGACCATTAGCCGTTAGTCTTGGAAGGATACTAAAGTAGGAATGCTAAGATAGTAGTTTCACCTTTTAGCAAACCATGTCACATGAGTATGTTCATATTTTAGCAATATGTGAGTTGTGGACTTAGGCCTATCCCCACATAACAAACATTGATTGGTCATTATTGCATGATACTTGTGTCAATTGATATGAGTTGGGAGTGCCACTTACAATTCTTTTTTAAGAAAGTGCTTTATCTTGAGATGAATTCACATGGAACAAACCTACTTTCATATGTTAAAGTGAAAGTTTATTCAAGCAAAGGGAAGCTAGTTTTAAAAATGATGTTACTTTATGGCTTGGTGATAGCCTTTTTAAATTGTGTATTCTTCAAATGCATTATAATGCCAAATTAGCCTATCTAAATATTTAACAAAACTAAGCAAAATCTTTTGGATGGCCACTACATCATCCAAATAGAACAAACTCCTAAGCTTCTTACCATCCCATTCTTACAAATTCTTCTAGATCAAATCCCCCACCACTAATGTCATTATGTCATTAGATTTGGGAGAGCAAGGCTTGAAAATTGGTATACCTAGGATCCATGGGTCTTCCTAAATATTTACCCGTCATCCATTCCCCATCCCTTATATAAGTCTTGGCTTTGGTAACTTCCTACCTTGCAAGAGGCTTTGCTAGGACCAAAATGGATTTTGGCCTTTATGGGCATTAAGAAAGTTTCTTAAGGGAAAGTAAATCGCTCCCAAAACTCTAACCTAAACTACATCCATATTCCATAATATTCCTTATGCTTGTTTTGGCAGGAAAGCCAAATTAAATGCTAATAGATCTTTAAATCTTAAGCCCCTTTGTGATTGTGGTAAGGAAAGCTATTCCAATTTTCCCAATGTATTTAAGGCTCATCCCTAGTTTGTTCCCACCAAAAGTTCACCACTTTTTGGTTTATTCTTTTGTTAATTTTCAAGGTAGTTGAAAGATCATCATGAAATAGGGATATCTTGTACCATTGATTTTATTCGTTTATTCTTTTTGAATTGGATATGTATCCAAGATTTTGTGACATCCTGGGAGAAAAAACCAATCCTTAAGGGATCCTTGACATTGACCTTTACTAGTAGTCTCATGTAACTATTCTATCCTTGAATATGGTCAAGTGTGAAGTTAACTTCCAGCAGTCCATTGAACATACTGCTAATTGTTTTGGCATTCTTTTTCATCATCTACTCAAGAGTGAGATCGTAGACTTGAACATGAGCAAGGAAGAGAAGTCTAAATCATATAGAGTCTAGCTATAGGGCTAATCTTTATGTACCATAAGCTAGTTTGAAATACTTTAAGAGATATCATACAAGACTCTGTGACATTCACTTTATTTATTGAAAGTGAATAAGACATTAACTTGCAAAAGTTGAAGTTTAAAGTCTCTCATAAGGTTCTGCACTCTTTTTAAGATAGTTCAAACCACTGAAGGGTTATGTTGTTTGTCAGATACAATTTCCCAATTAGAACAAAACATGCCACTTTTTTGGGCCTCTAAAAGACTTATGTCTACTTCTAAGGTGCACTTTTGCCAAAATAACGAGTTAATGCATTGGATTAGTTTGTTTATCTTTTCATTTGATGCCATTAGGTGGCCTTATAGGGATAGCAAGGAGGGTTAGGGGTTAGTGAATAGTCCCTCTTAACTTTTAGCAAGTGAAGGAAGAAGTAGGGTAAATCGATACAAAGTCACAGGGGAGTCGTACCTTAAGGGTGAAAGGAATTGACTAGTGTAAGGAAAAAAGGAATGGTGACTCTATCAAAAGTTAGTGTTGTTAAAGAATTTCAAATTAAAGAAATAATTCTACTCCTTAAGAGAGAATAGGAATCATCATCTAGAGAGATGAACTATTATCAATTAAATCATCATGACACTTTGGGGGACAACTTGTAAAAATTAAATAAACTAAATGGGGGGTATTATATAATGAAGCTTATTTAGGGTAAATTTCCATAACTTTGCTTTTTTATTTAAGAAGGGGTCAGTGATTAGAGATTTTAACCCTTGCAAAGTCTTTAATGGTATTTTTAAGGAATGACACCAAGCTTTCTAACCTTTGCAAGGTCTCTAATAGCATCTTCAAGGAACGACACCAATCTTAACATACTAATTTACATCAAGTAGGAGGATGAACTTATAAAAATTTATTTTTTTCATAGTATCCAAAAAATTTAAGAGTTAAAGTAAATAATTTTGTTTCTACTATTTCAACTAATGGGAATGTTACCTATTGTGGATACCTCAATGTAAGTTAAAAAAAATTATGAATAATATTATGTTTTACTATCATAATTATTAATTATATATTTATAATTTTTTATATTTAATTATAATTAAAAAATAATGATCATAAATATATAATATATAATTATAATAATATTAATTTACTTACACATGATATACATTTAGATAACCTATATCTATACAATAAAACTTGTTTAGTGATAAGAATTTAAATAAATAAAATTTAACATTAAACAAATACATTCATATTATATAATTATAATTATTAATTATATATTTGTGATATTGATCATATATAAAAAAATTATAAATATATAAGTAATAATTATAATAATATAATATATAAATTAGTAAATATTTAGATGTTAATGTAATATTTTTTAATTAATAAATATCCATGTCATTAAGCGACGGAGAGGTAAAAATCAGTATACACTTGACACGTGTTGTTTGGTAAGTATTTTATTGCCAAAATTCACTTACTAATGACAAGATTTCTCTCTCCCACACCGAGTGGAATGATACATTTGGGAATCTAAACGGCCATCCATTATAGAATAAAAGTGATTATATTCCTCATCTAAGGGACACGGGCTACACTACAACGACAAAATTAGACATCCAAACAACAAGCTAATCTTATCACAAACTAACAAAATGTCAAAACTTATGTAAACAAAATTGCAATGGTATAAATTTAATTTTTGATGCTAATATAGTGCAAATTCCCCCGGAAAACAAAACGAGAGAAAAGCCAAGAAATGCCAGATGGAACCCACAAATCATTCTATCTCCAAGTGCTAAATCCAACGGGGAACCTTTCCCCACCTGTTAAACTAGACCCTCCCGCCGGATTTTTTTTTTTTCTTAAAGAAAAAAATTAAGAATCCAACGTTCCAAGTCCGTTCTTCATTTGAAAGGTGACAAAATTCGACTGCCCGTGTGCTTCAGCCATCAAGCCGAGCTGCTGCTACTTAAGGCAGTATTGCAAAATACAGTATGAACCGGAATCCAAATTGAAAATAATTAATGGCGAAAGAAACAAACAAATAATAATTGAGAGAGGTTTCCGGCAGCACACAAACACTTGATAATCAGCCGCCTTATCTATCTCGGCCCACGTATTTTCCAATGTACAAACAGAAAAACCAATTCTCCCCAGAAAGGAAGGAAAAAAAGAAAAAGAAAAAGGCATAGCGAAAAAGCAAAGCTCAAGTTTTAATAATTTGGCCTTTCAATGGCAGGCCCTGATCAAGTCCTGAAAAGTCCTCCTGCAACCACCAACACTGCAAACAAACCAACGAAATCACGGCCCCGGAGATTCGTGGGAGTCAGGCAACGGCCATCAGGGAGATGGGTAGCAGAGATAAAGGACTCATCTCAACGCGTAAGGCTCTGGCTAGGGACATATGATACTCCTGAAGAGGCTGCCAGGGCCTACGATGAGGCTGCTCGTGCCCTTCGCGGGGAAAATGCCCGAACCAACTTTGCATCAATTAATCACACTAGCTCAAACCAATCCGTAGACTCATTATCCCCAACTAATGGTGCGTTAATGTCTGGATCGGACGGGAAGCATAGCCTTAGCTTTTCTTCACTAAAGGCTCAACTGAGCAAGAACCTACATAGCATCGTGGCCAGGAGGACCACAGAGAACGAGTCCACAAAAAACAGAGTGAGTGACCACTTAACTTTCGCCAGCATATTTCATTTTCGCAGCCATGAATACCAGAAGCCCGTGGACATGAAGACAATTGAGAAAGCGGTGCAACCGAGTATCATTGTGCCCCATGTAGCTGCTGATAAGCATAATGCTTCCTGGGAAACTTCGAGTGTTTTGGATTGTGACACTGAATGGATCAGTTTCCGGCATCTTGGGCTCGATTCGGATGGATCGGATATTGGGGAACTTAGGGTTGGTGATCGAGTCTCTTTGGATCAAGTGATGGGCAGGATAGATAGCCCGGATGTTGCTGGTGGCGGCGGCAGCGGAGGCGGTGACGAGGGTTCGAGGGGTAAAAGGTTTAAGGTTTCTTCCTCTGTGTTGGTGCCACCAACATTTAGCAGTTCCCCATCCTTTTGCTGTTCTCCATATCATGGTGGCGACAACTGAATAAACAGACGAATAATGGAAGCAATTGGGTAATTACGTGTGTGGTTTTCAGTACCGTTACGTTGTTGTTTGAAGAGAAAGTTATTACAATCATGAATGTACAGTAAAAGAAAGATGAAAACTTTGGAACGACAATAAGATTTTTAGCCAGGAGTAGATTTACGGACTTTGTTTAATAGCAATCTCACCAAGCTGTAAGCTTTGGGAAACAATGGCTGGCAAGCAGAACCAGTTCTACTCCTTTCTGGTCAGCGTTGGGATGCAGGTTTAGATCGATTGCCAGAGTTCTCCAATTATTGTCCCATGATACTGTTCACATTTTCAAGTACGCATGCCTACTGGATGACGATGGTAAGCATTAAGCTTATGGATTGTGACCCCTTTTGCCGTCAAAGAACGGAGAACCACATTGTCAATTGGTTTAATTCCGAATTCCTCACGGCTAGAAAGTAGTGTCTAGAACAAAACAACGTTAGCAATCATTTTGGCATGAATCAAAGGACTAACAAGATACGTCATTTTCGTTGAGTACAAATGCAATTGGGCTAATTGACAATAGCTTGGAATCTGAACAATAAAAATTCTTCTGGTAAACGATACATGGCTAGGAGTAAGGCCATTGTTTTTAACCCGCGAGACACACGGGGAATATATTATGCTAACGGCAAAGTTTCTTTTCGACTTTTGTTTTTTTCTGTACTATTTTTTTGGATTCGGCCGAAAGGCCAAGGCATTGGTGTTTCTTACGAGGTTTTAGACCCTTCTTAATCGACGGCACAGGATTTGAAGCGCGGCAAAGGGCCACCTTGCACGCGTTATAGCCACTAGAGCTAGACTTGCCATGGATTCCATTAAGAAAGCTGATTCATGTTGCCGTCAATCCTACTCATAATTAACCATAATACTTTGAAAATTAATTTAAGATGGTACTTCCCAACCTCGAAACTAGATAGTTTCCATTTTGAAAAAGAAAAAAAAAAAAGAAAAAGAAAAAGAAAAACACTTCTCAAGGTATTCAATTTTGTTAAATTGACACGTTATATCATCACTAGTTTGAGAAAATCTATTCTTAATTTTATAGATGTACACAATGTGTAAAACCATTAGGGTATGTTCGGCATAGTTGCATTTCCTTTTTTTTTTTTTTTAAATAAAAAATATAAAACGTGTTTGTCTAACATTGTGATTTGTATTTTTTTTTTTTTTGCTAAAAAAGTAAAAATATTTTTCTCTAAAAAAAAAAATTTAGAAAATCACAAAATCAAGGTTTTAATTTTTTATGATTTGGTTGAGTTTCAGATTGAGTTACAGTACAAATCTGTTTGTTTCTCTCTCTTTTTTTTTTTTTTTTATTCTTTTTCCTAACATTCCAATCTCTTTCAATCCCCTTGCTCCACTTCTTTTCTTCTCCCTCGTTTCTTTCAGCTCACTATTTTCACCTCTCTTTTATTATTCTTCATCGATTCTCTGCAAACCTTCAGATTCAATTATATTACAAATACCTTTCTCTCTCTTTTTCTCTTTGCTAGCACTCCTCCCTCCTCCTCCTCTCTCACATTGCTTCTTTCCCTCTCTCTCCTTTCTTTGTGCCCGCTCTTTTCACCTTTTCCTTTTCTTCATCAAATTTTTGTGATTTCATTTGACCATCAAATTCAATTACAGTACATGTACCTCTCTCTCTCTCTCTCTCTCTCTCTCTCTCTCTCTCTTCTCTCTGACACTTCCTCCTTCACTCTTTCTCCTCTCTGTCTCCTCTCTCTCCCTGCTTATTCGTCTCTCCTTGTTTCTTTTTTTGGTCCTCGATCTATCTTTTTTTTTCCAAGATCAACTTTCATTTTCACCTCTTTTTTCAAAATTATTTCCCTCTCACGCTAAATTTTTTATTTTTCAAATTTTCAACTTTAAATCGCATTCTTCTTTATAAATTTTCAAATTATTTCTCTCCCATTTTTATTTTTTATATTAATTTTTAATTAAATTTATTCTTTTTAAATTTTATTTTTAACATTTTATTTTAAAAAATTTAAAAATATTTTATTATATTTTAATATTTTATTAATTTATTAAAAATTTAAATTTATTATTATTATATTTAATATTATATTTTATTATTTTAACTAAAATATTAATACGTATTTTTTAAATTTTTTTTTAAAATAATAAAATAATTTTTAATAATAAATAATAAATTAATAATATATTTATACAAAATTTTAATTAAAAAATTACGTAAAATTTTAAAAAATATCGAAAAAAAAAAAATAGGGCTCCAATTCAAATTTCAGACTAAACAACTAAAGGTTTAAGCCCAACAAATTCTAAAATTTTTTTTTTTTAAAATAGGAGGTCGACCCGAATTCAACGTGACCCAAAAACAACACAATTCAACGTACTTTAAACCGAAAATGTTTTGACCTAAGTTTATTAGATTCGACCCGTTTAATACATAAAATCCGTCATTAACAAACACGAGTTGCACTCCGACGCCCCGTGTATCACGTCCTTCAACAATAGACACTTACTGCCCTTCTCCACTTAACACGCGGAACCAACTCTTCTCGTCAACTCAAAAAATTACAAAAGCATAAAATCAAAATTTCACCAAATCAGACGGTTGAGTACCCTTGTATTAATTCCAATCTCAACCATCCAAACCCCTAATGATGTTTTGCAAATATTGTAAGATAATTTAAAAAAATAAATATATATATATATATAATTTAACGTGTTAGATATATATTTATAAATTTAAAATTTTAAAAATTACTTTATATCATATAATAATATTATTATTTTTAAAATAAAGTTTACATTCTAATAATTATTAAACTAAAATTAATACATATTTTCTTTCAAAATAAAATAAAATATAATCAAAATAATAGAAACATTATTTATAATAGACTTGTTGGCATTAAATTTATTTTTGATAGTAAAATACAAATAATATGATGCATTTATAAAGTTTTATAAAAGTTAGATGTAGTTATATAATTATTTTAAAAAATATAACCACGGAAATATATAACTATTTTTAAATTATTATTATTTATACATATAGTTTACAAAAAATTATTTTAATTATTTAAATAAAATATAATAATTTTAAACAAATATATTTTTTAAATATTAAATAGTTTAACAATTGTATATAATTATAATAAAAATATATATGTAGAAATATGATTATTATCTAATTTTAATTAATTAAAAATAAAATTAATTATTATAATAATATTTGATGTGTCATGTGTCACATATCAAGTGCACCTATAAAAATATCTAAAATACTTTTATGTGCCATGCATGCATGTGTGTGTGTCAGATATCAAGTGCGCCTATAAAAATGTCTAAAATACTTTTATGTGTCATGCATGTGTCACGGGGCCATTACCCTCCCCCCAAAAGGCTAACCTATTGAGGTGTGCAGCGCCCACGCTTATAAGGCCCAAGGATCCCCTTCTCCGTTCCGATGTGGGATTCCGTCACATTCTCCCCCACCGATTCCATCGATGTCCTCGTCGTGGACCGGGGCCCCCCTGCCTACTTCCCCTACTCTTGGGCCTAGAGCGCTCGGCGGCGGACATCGGATTCGGGACGGGTCGGCTCTGATACCACTTGTCACGGGGCCATTACCCTCTCCCCAAAAAGCTAACCTATTGGGGTGTGCAGCGCCCACGCTTATAAGGCCCAAGGATCCCCTTCTCCGTTCCGATGTGGAATTCCGTCACACATGCATATGTGTGTGACATTCTCCATGGTATTTCTTTTAAGTCAACTAGATACATGTCATTTATCCTAATTTATAAGTTTTTTAAAAGCCTTATTTCTTCTCTATATGGGACTTTGTCTCTCTTTTTCTTTTGTCCACTTTTGAAAATACAATAATAATCCCACCATTTTCAAAAGATGGAAAAATTTATTTAGAATATGAAATATAGTAAATAAGGCCTTACCCTAAAAACTTTGGTTTTAGTCCAAATTTAATAACATGACATTTACCATTTCTATTAACATGTGATGTTTATATTCTATAAAATTATTTTGTTATAATGTGTAAAAGGCAATAGTTTCATAAACACTTAATGATAGCAATTCAATTTCAATTCCATGCACCTAGAATTTTTTAAATACTTTATCTTTTGTATGCAACAAGTAAAATGACAAAATTTAGAGTAATCATCAATGAATGTCAAAAAATATTTCTTTGCTCATAATTTTGGTGCATTATGTAAGTCACACATATCACTATGTACTAGTTCTATAATACTTGATGTTCTTTGAACTATAAGAAATGAATTTTTGGTTATTTTTGTTAGCATTTATGTTTTGCATTTATTTTTAAATTTATCAAAGTATGACTATAAATCTAACTTAATTATATCAAGCAACCTTTTGAAATTCACGTGTTCTAACCTATTATGTTAAAGGAAAAAATGCTCAACATAAGTAAAACTAGTAATATTATTATTATTATTATTATTATCAATATCAATATTTAGTTTGAACATATCATTACACAGATAACTCTTTCTCACAGACACTCCCCTTTTGAAAAGGATAAAATTATTAGTTTCAAATACAAGTTTAAACCTAAACACGTTTAAATGATTATTTGAAATTAAATTTTTCTAACATTTGGTACATAAAATATATTATTAAGAGTAATGACTCTTCTTAAAGTTACTCTTTTCACTTCCTTTTTTTTTTTTTTTTTTCAATTCTCTACAAATTTTTTAATTTAATTATAGTACAAATACCTTTTTCTCTCTTTTTCTCTTCCTTAACACTCCTTCATCCTCTTCCTCCTCCTCCTCTCTCTCTCTCCTCTCTTACACTATTTCATTCCTTTTGTCTCCTTTCTATCTGCTTGCTCTTTTCACCTTTTTATTTTCTTAATCAAATTTTTACGATATCATTTGACATTCAAATTCAATTATAACACATATACCTTTCTCTCTCTCCCTCTCACTACCCATTCCTCTCTCCTTTTTTTTTTTCCTCCATATATTCCTTTTCTTTTTTATTCCTAAGATTGAGTTTCATTTTCCCCTCATTTCCTCAAATTTATTCCATTTTTGCTCTAATTTTTCTATCTTTTAAATTTTTAATCCTAAATCACATTCTTCTTCATTAATTATAAAATTACTTCTTGTTAAGTTTTGAAATTTTTTTTTTCACATTAACTTCATTAATCCTCTAATCAAATTTTATTCCTTTCAAGTTTTACTCTTAATGTTTTGCCTTGAAAAATTAAAATTTATTTCATTATATTTCAATACTTTATTAGTTTATTTGAATTTTCAACTTATTATTATCATATTTAATTTTTTATTTTATTATTTTGTTCAAAATGTTGGGGTGTATCCTTTTGGTCTTTTATATTTTTTCTTAAAAAGAAAATAAAATAGTTTTTTAGAGATAAAAAAATAAAAACAAGCAGTAAACAATACCAAGTTAACAACAAACAATAAAATAGGAACAAAAGACAATAAAAAGTAACAAGAAAAAATTGACAAATTAATTGAACAAAATTTTAGTTAAGAAATCCATATATGATTATAGAAAAATCAAAATAAAAAAGAAAATTAGGCCTAATGAGCCCATATTTTGTGCCTATATGTCATAGATTCAATCCAAATCTTAAATTGAACAACTAAAGGTTTAAACTTAACCTTAAAAAAAAAAAATTATATTTGTATATGAATGAATTCACAATTAAGTCATGTAACTTTTATTAAACTTTGTTACTTAATAAACATTAGGTTAATTAAAACAAAATATTGGCATTAGCTGTCTAGTTAAGTTAAAGTGAACCTTATTTATGCTCAAGTTTGACATCAACATCAAGTTTAGACTAATTTCACTTTTGTTAACTAAAATTTAGTTTTAAGGAGTTTTGACCTCAATTAACAAACTAAGTGTTCACATTAAAAATTTGTTTAACTTATGTGTGGAAAATATTTGTTACCTAATTGTCAACCTATGCTTATTCCTTACATATGTTGTAGCAAAGCTACGTTTGGTTGCTAATTATTGAAATTGCAATAAAATAGAAGAATAATTGTTGATTTTTTTTTCTTATTTTATTTATTTTTTTTATTAGGAGTCATGTGCTAAATATAAAGATTAATTTTCTTGATTTTTATAAATTTAATACTTCTTTATTTAGATGAAAACTCAAAATCTATAAAATAAAAATTAAGTGTTTGAATATTAAAATGTCTTTAAAATATTTTTTTTATTTTTATTTTTTGTTTTACAAGTAGAGGACAACTACATGGCCTCATATAAGAGGTGTACTATAGCCACACATGACGTGTCATATTTGAATGAGTTAGTGAGCATACGAGGAAGAAAGGGGTAGAAAGAGAATTGTGACAAGTTCTTTTAAAAAAAGGGCGTAATAGGAATCATGTGTAAAGCGTATAATGAGACACATGTGGAAAGGACATGAGAAGGAATTTTGTTAACTAAAAAAGTGTTTTTTGCTTGGGTTCTTAAATGAACAATGATGACTCCAATAATCAGCTTTGATTCTATTAGTTTGCTTTCAAAAATGGAGAGGAACCAAAGAAAATAACTTGTCTTTATTATACGGTTTAAGAAATTTGGGGTTACAATCACAACCATAACTAGGAGTTTTAGGTGGTTTTTTCTTCTACGGTTTTGTGATTACTAAAAAAATTTGGTTAAATATGATGTGCAACTTAATATTAGGTTAGTTCTTCATTCTCTCCTCTCTTTCTTTGTTTGTTTTTGTTTTTAACTTTTCACTTTATTAGTTGCATCTACATTTGGAATCAACCATTTTCTAGAAAATAATGCTTTATATCCTATCCTTTATGAAAAAAGAAAAAGGTTTTTGAATAGGAAGGGGAATACAAAATTCATATATTTACTTTGATTTAATTAGTCCCCTTTGAAAAACCATGAGGAATCAAAGAAAATATATTAACTATGTAGTAAAAATTTAGAACTTGGGAGTTGTGATTACAATTATATCAAAGAGTTTGAAGTGATTTTCTCTGTTTATGTTTTCACAAGAGTTGTAAAAGTGGGTTTAAAGTATTTCCTTTCAATTAAATATTATAAGAGTTCATGGACATCATCTACTTTGAATAATTATGCGAAGAACATTTGGATGTACTAAATCTAATTTTTCATTGCCCTTGTGCATTTTGATGTAAAGTTAAAGTAGACATTGAATGAGAAGTTTTAATGTTGTCTGTCTCAATTTTGAGTTTTTCAATTGCTTACTCAATAACTGCCCTTTTAAGTTCTCAAAATCTCTAATCAAAAAGTAAGAACATGTAGTTTCATAAAGCAAAAGGCAAATGTCATTTTAAAAACTATAATTTCTTAAATAGATGGTTGTATTTGTCTCTACTTTGTATTCCCCCATATGTGAAAGCATCTTGAGCCCAACATTACTAAATTATGGGAAGCCTATCATATTATCTATACCAATACTAAAAAAGGCTAACTATATTGAGAAAATTCTAACATTATGTGTTCATTTGCATTCTTGTGGTGTTTGAGTTTGTATATATACACACACACTTTTATTTCATCAATAATTAAAATCTATCCTATTTTTTGGGGTATTTGTATAGACCTTTGTTTTTCATTAGAAGAGATAAGTCTATAATTCATAAAACAATAGTTGATTAATATAATAATAATAATAATAATAATAAAGGCAAATTGTATGATAATTGACATTAAATTTGTATGTATCATTGTTATAATGATGTTTCTTTAAATGATAATTTTCATAAACTTAATTAATTTAAAGGAATAGCTACATAGTTGACACTTAACTTAGTACATGGTGGAAATAAGCAGGTGGTAGCCAATTGAAGAAGTAATAACGTGAGGATACAATAGTTACTTGCCAAAAGAAAAAAAAACAATTAGTTTATCTAGGTAAAAAATAAAAAAGGAAATTTACTGATTGGAAAAAAGGAAAAAAAAAAAAAAAAGAGCAAAAGTAGCTTATCTTAGCCAAAAAAAAGAAAAAAAAAAAGAAAAAAAAAAAGAGAAAAAGTATCCTCACATTTCTCTCTCTCCATTTATATGTCTACAATAGTGGAGATTTCAATTTTTAAATTGTCAATTCTCTATTTCCAACCACTAGATCAAGTATGTCTCTTCTATAAACTCTTAACTATACAAATGAAATATAGGTTTCTAAAGTCCTTGTATAATTCCCAAACTTGTCATACATTTCAATTAAAGTGTCATATACTCTTTTCAAACTTATTGTATTTTTAAATAAAAGTGTTGATTGTGATAACTAAACATGTCATATATTTTAATAAAATATTGCATATAATTCTCAAATTTTTCATATATTTAAACAAAAATATTATATTTTGTTAAAATTATTATATATTTTAATAAAAATATCATATATTTCACTAAAAGTATCAGAGTTTATTTTTCTCTCGTATATATAGTGGCCAATCTTAAATTGGCATTACATTTGAAATCAACCATTTTTTAGAAAATGATGCTTTATATCTTGTCCTTTATGAAAAAAGAAAAAGGTTTTTGAATAGAAAGGGGAATACAAAACTCATATATTTACTGTGATTTAATTAGTCTCCTTTGAAACATCATGAGGAATCAAAGAAAATATATTAACTATGTAGTAAAGTTTAGAACTTGGGAGTTGTGATCACAAT
This sequence comes from Rhizophora apiculata, assembly GCA_037832385.1. Taxonomy (NCBI): domain Eukaryota; kingdom Viridiplantae; phylum Streptophyta; class Magnoliopsida; order Malpighiales; family Rhizophoraceae; genus Rhizophora; species Rhizophora apiculata. Next base: position 3,276,197 of record CM075431.1, read on the forward strand.
TATATCAAAGAGTTTGAAGTGATTTTCTCTGTTTGTATTTTTACAGGAGTTGTAAAAGTGGGTTTAAAGTATTTCCTTTCAATTAAATATTATAAGAGTTCATGGACATCATCTACTTTGAATAATTATGTGAAGAACATTTGGATGTACTAAATTTGATTTTTCATTGCCCTTGTGCATTTTGATGTAAAGTTAAAGTAGGCATTGAAGGAGAAGTTTTAATGTTGTCTATCTAAATTTTGAGTTTTTCAATTACTTACCCAATAACTGCCCTTTTAAGTTCTCAAAATCTCTAATCAAAAAGTAAGAACATATAGTTTCATAAAGTAAAAAGCAAATGTCATTTTAAAAACTATAATTTCTTAAATAGATGGTTGTATTTGTCTCTACTTTGTATTCCCCCATATGTGAAAGCATCTTGAGCCCAACATTACTAAATTATGGGAAGCTTATCATATTATCTATGCCAATACTAAAAAAGGCTAACTATATTGAGAAAATCCTAACATTATGTGTTCACTTGCATTCTTGTGGTGTTTGAGTTTACATATATATACATACACTTTTATTTCATCAATAATTAAAATCTATCCTATTCTTTGGGGCCTTTGCATAGACCTTTGTTTTTCATTAGAAGAGATAAGTCTATAATTCATAAAACAATAGTTGATTAACATAATAATAATAATAATAATAATAATAATAATAATAATAAAGGCAAATTACATGATAATTGACATTAAATTTGTATGTATCATTGTTATAATGATGTTTCTTTAAATGATAATTTTCATAAACTTAATTAATTTAAAGGAATAGCTACATAGTTGACACTTAATTTAGTACATGGTGGAAATAAGCAAGTGGTAGCCAATTGAAGAAGCAATAACGTGAGGATACAATAGTTACTTGCCAAAAGAAAAAAAACAATTAGTTTATTTAGGCAAAAAATAAAAAGGAAATTTACTGATTGGAAAAAAGAAAAAAAAAAAAAAAAGAGCAAAAGTAGCTTATCTTAGCCAAAGAAAAAAGAAAAAAAAAAAGAAAAAGAGTATCCTCACATTTCCCGCTCTCCATTTATATGTTTACAATAGTAGAGGTTTCAATTTTTAAATTGTCAATTCTCTATTTCCAACCACTAGATCAAGTATGTCTCCTCTATAAACTCTTAACTATACAAATGAAATATAGGTTTCTAAAGTCCTTGTATAACTCCAAATTTGTCATACATTTCAATTAAAGTGTCATATACTCTTTCCAAATTTATTGTATTTTTAAATAAAAGTGTTGATTATGATAACCAAACATGTCATATATTTAAATAAAATATTGCATATAATTCTCAAATTTTTCATATATTTAAATAAAAGTATTATATTCTGTTAAAATTATTATATATTTTAATAAAAGTGTCATATATTTCACTAAAAGTATTATAGTTTATTTTTCTCTCGTATATATAGTGGTCAATCTTAAATTAGCACTATCCCAATTTTTCAAATTACAATAAGTTCAACCAAGTGTTGACTTTTTCAGGCAAATTGCTATTTACTTGGAAATGAGATACAATTTGGTCAAGTAAAATTGAATCTTTGAGCCTTGTGTTGCTTCTCATCTCAATAGGAAATTTAAAAAACTTCTTCGATAAGACAATTCACACCTTAAGTCTGATAAAGTAAGATATAGTACAAAAAACTATTGATAGGGTCAATTTGAAAATAATTAAGAAAATTATAAGTGTATATCACATATTAAACTTTTGATTAACCCATCAAACCATAACTATGTATATAGGTAAGGCTATAGTAAGTGATAACATTACAATATGTAAAAATTGATACTAATTATATATGTAAAAACTTTTGATTTCATTGCAACTTGTACTAATCATATATGTAAAAATTAATAATTAGTTTTGTAGGATTTTAGAGTTTTTTTTAATAAATTTATTTCTTGAATATTAAGATTAAAATGATAAATTTTCTTTATTGTATTTATTATGTAATCATTAAATAAATTGTTAAAAGTTTCTATTTTATAAATATATTTCTTAGATTCTTTTGGCATATTTCAACTTTGCATTTTAATTTTTACAATTCATAGTGTTTGTTTATTATAGTGTATTACGTCAAGTTCTTTGACTAAATTAGGAACTATTGAAACTATTTTATTCAAAGTTCTAGTTAACCTAGATATTGATTACATGTTTTGTTTAAAGTCTTTCATCTAGCATCAGGACCACCATATGCATTTATGGGCTAACCAATAATTTTACATTTTTGAATGACTTTTCTCACTGTTTAATCATTTTTTTTTTTCTCTTTCTTTATGCATGTCAATAACCTCTTTACCTCTCTCTTCTCGTGGAAGGATACCTTCATGTTCTTGAATAATTATTAAATAGTCATTTTGTTTAATTATTGTGTTAAAAAGAAGTTTATATGCAAATGGACACATATTTCTTCCTTGTCGCCTATGCTTTGATACCATTAAACATGGATTACTAGGATGATGACATCGAAAAAAATATAACTAATGATGAGACAAATATTTAATATTTTCTATCTGTAATCCTTGAGGTAAAAAAGATGAAGATAGAAGCATAATACAAGAAGATGAAGATGGCAGAATAAAAGAAAAAGAAGAAGAGGAAGCCCTAAAAAAAAAGACCCTAAAATTTTATTAATAAAAGTTTGTAAATACAAAAGAAAAGCACTAATAAAAAACTTAAACGAGACATTTTGAAGCTTAGAGGGCCTCTAGAAAGTTTCCAATGCTGAGTTTCTAAACCCACTCTACCTTCTTGATATTACGAAGTCCTATTTATATGGCCAAAGTTTCAGATCCTACAATATCTTAAATTTGAATGATCCAAAGTCTTATGTTACAACTCAATTATTTATTTCAACGTCACTGCTTACATAAGAAAACACTATTACTAATAAACAAATCTTTTGAATAAAGAGAGAAACGTTGTCATTCATGAAAATATTTTTAGTTCTAAAGTTACCAAGTCATATTCCCTTCATAATAAGTTATTATTAAAATATAAATCAATGGGGCTATCACTTTCATCATCAAATATCTATAATAAAGGTTTCTTTCACATTTTTCGTATTTTTTTAAAGACGAGGGATGCTTGTATTTTGCTTTTACTAAGAAAGAACGTTGACTACTGTGTTGGAGTGTTTCACAAAGAACCTGACCTTGAATTTGATGTAATCGATTAACAACAACAGCTTGACAAGCTTGGGAAGTGGGAATAGATAGGAATATTATTTGATACTTATTTGTCTTACTAATATTGAAGGATAAGGGGTTGCATTTTTTTTTTTTTATTTTCAATAGAATAATTTCAATTCAAGAAACCTGAATTTCACTTGGTTTATGTGAATAAAGAAAATCCCACTTACATAAGTTCTTGATGCGTGACAAATTCAAGGAAAAATGACACAATCGCGATTATTTATTGTACTTTTAGGATTCTATCTTTAATTTTGATTATATTTTGTGCATCAAATAACTACAAAAATAAAATTATTAATCCATTAATGTGACTTGACAATTTCTCAAGTTTGTATTATTTTGAATTTATTATTAGCATAGTCGTTTTGCTTGAATATATTATTACGATATTTAATGCATGTTTAAAAAAAAAAAGGTGTGTGTTTAATATTTTCTTAGGATTGCTTCATGGACTCAAGTTGTGTTAACCCACGAGTGAAATACTATTATCATGTTGCATATTAAAAAAAAAAAAAAATTACCGCGAGGATATTAGCATTATTATTTGTTGCTATATTTTATACTTTAAATTACAATTTTTTAAATATATTATTATTAGGATTTGACTTAGGTTGGTTCTTGCACATATAATCTGATTCAACTTATTCTATAAAAAAAAAAAATCATAAATTAAGATCAAATAAAAAAATATATAAGGAAATATCACCAAAAGTTATTACATGTTTATTCTATATTTGATATGGTATATATCAAAAACTCTGTCACCCTGATATTTACTTTATATAAGAGATAGAAGCAGAGACAGAACGCGAGAGTCGTGAGACTGTGGTTTTGGAGGCCAATTCCAGTTGGGCACTCCCGTCGGTACTATCTTAAACTCGCGCTCTATGCCACACCTAATCTTTTTCCTATTGCAGCTCCCCCGTTTGTTGTTTTTTTTTTTTTTTTTTTTTAATTTAAGTCGATGCCTTTTCTGTTTTTTATTTGAATCTCGCTTGTAATTTAATTCCTCAGGCGAATTTAGAGTGTGTGATAATTTGAATGTTTCGATTTACATTTCTTGCTTATCTCTTTTGTTTTGATTTATTGTCTGATTAGATGCGATGGATGATACTGAAATGATTGAAAAGTTATGATTTTTAATTGTTTTAGCATTAAAAGTTTTGGCTTTAAGAATTATGCCTACTGATGCTGAATTGCGTTTTGAGTTGTGGGGTTGAGGAGAATACAGTTTTCTTTATTTTTGAACCTTTCCTTCCCTTGTGTTTGAAGTTCTTGAACATGGGTTTCTTGAAGCTGTGTTTTTTTTTTTTTTCTGTTTTTTTTTTTCTTTTATGGCCATTCTTCACCTGTTGTGATGAACAAGTAAAAACACTGCAGGTGTCTTCAGGCTAAAAGATGAGTGCACTGGATGCAACTAGAGCTGAGCTTGGTCTTGTAGTCTTGTACTTGAATAAAGCTGAGGCTAGAGATAAGATATGTAGGGCAATTCAATATGGTTCAAAATTTCTCAGCAATGGACAGCCTGGTACTGCTCAGAATGTTGACAAATCTACCAGTTTGGCCCGGAAAGTTTTCCGTCTTTTCAAGGTCAGGCTTTGTTGCAATTGCTAATCATAGGCTGCTGGTTTGAAGTTGGATTTACTAGGAATTGTTTGTTAGCTTGGTCCTTCTACTTTAGGCCATCAAGCCCTTATTTTTTCTTCGCCTTTGTACAGAAGAATGCTGCTTATTATTCACTGAAAGGGTTGCATTACTTTCTTGTTGATTGGCTAAAAGAGATGAACAAAATGAATAGAGTTGCTGATGTCAGATTAATTGTGCTGTGGTTTATTAGCCATGCTTTAGTTAAACTAATGTGATGTGGTACTGACCTTGTGCTTCTTTAAACCATTTAACCTCATTCGATTGCAGTTTGTCAATGATCTGTATGCTCTAATCAGTCCAGTTCCTCGAGGAACTCCCCTTCCTCTTGTTTTGTTGGGAAAGGTATGTATTCTTGCTACTAATTACGTGTTTCCTTTGTAATCTTAATATTCTATCTGGCCTGAACAAGTTAATTGTCATTTGCAGTCCAAAAATGCATTATTGTCAACATTCTTATTTCTTGATCAAATTGTTTGGCTCGGTAGATCTGGCATCTACAAGGTTTGGAACATTCCTTTCCATTTTAGAATCTAAACATTCAACATTGGAATCCATGACAAAAATTAGTACATGAAACCTATGTATCTTATTTTCTACAGAACAAGGAACGAGCTGAGCTGATTGGTCGGATATCTTTTTACTGTTATTTGGGATCCTCAATATGTACTACCTTGGTTGAGTTATGTAACTTCCCTCTTTTCTTTTTTGTTTTTTCGTTTTTGGATTTAAACTTCCCTCTTTTCTTATTGCAATGAATGCCTTATTTTTGTTATATCCACTCCATCCACAGTCCACCAGCACATGATGAGAAGAAAGAGAAGAGGGGAAAGGAGGTGGGGTGGGGGGAGGGCTGCACTTCTCATCATGTTTCTAATGATGTTTTTAACTCGTTGTACTTCCAGGTTGGGGAGCTTGGGAGGCTTTCTGCATCAATGAAGAAGTTAGAGAAAGAGCTCAAGAACAAGGATAAATATCAAGTATATATCACCTTGTCATTACATTTTGACCCAAGTACCTTGATTTCTCTGTTAATATTTGTTAGTTGCCATTTTGTGACAGCAGGATGAGCAATACTGTGCTAAACTTCAAAAATCAAATGAGAGGTCACTATCTCTGGTGAAAGCAGCCCTAGATATTGTAGTTGCAGTTGGCCTACTTCAATTGGCGCCCAAGAAAGTTAATCCTCGTGTAACTGGAGCCTTTGGTTTTACTAGCTCTCTGCTTTCTTGCTATCAGGTACAGAAACTATGCATTGTTGAATTGCCACCTCAGATAAATCTTTGTATGCCTTCTGGTTTCCAGCTGTTGGAAACCAATTGTGAAGTGTAAATATTATCAAAGGAATGCCTTTACAAAGCAAAGGGATAGGGGTTTTCATTCATTAATGATTGTAGGTTAGAAGCATAATAGCCATTCAAATATTATTGAACTTGCATTTCCTATTTCTTCTTTTGTCATTTACATATTTCTTTACAATCTTTTCCTGTGCTCCTAAATATTTCTTCTTTATTCCAAAATTACTTTGTTGAACTTGCTTTCGGATTGTGTGGTATGTTAAACTGATTATTTATTCTCCATGTTTTTCAGTTGCTTCCTTCACGACCAAAGTCAAAGACAGCCTGAAGAAGGGACCCCTCATCTGTTCTGTAATGCCAAAATGTCATCTAAATAATTGTTTGAACTTTTGTGATAAATTCCTTGGTGGTGTAAGCTCTAGGCCAATGGCTGTCCTGTGGGGGGACTCTGAAGATTGCTTTTCTTGCCCAGACAAAATAGCAACTCATTGTTATAGTTCATTTTGCTATTCTGTGAGGGGCAATAATAATACATCAATGACATGTATGAGAATCGCCCAAAAGTTGCAATTTTGAGATTGGAAACTTATGGACAGGTGAATATCAATAACATCTACACTACAATAGTAAGAACAAGAAGTACAAATTTTATCCACAAGAAAAGTAGGGTCGTCCATTAATTGACAAAATGCCTCGAAATTTGACGAGGATTTAACGGAAGACACCCAGCTTTAGCGAAGCCAAAGCTGATTGGTTATTCCATCCAAAGTACAGGTCAAGACCAGTAAATAATGGAATAATATTATCAAAGTATTAAGTTTATTAGAAGTTGATCTCTTCAAAAAAATTATTGGAAGCTGATTCCCTTAAAACGATCACTGTAGGCTAATTCTCTCGATGAGATCAATCCTATCCTTTTTTTATTTTTAATCTCCAAATCTCAATTCTTACTTCAATTCCCAATTCCTAATCCCCAATCCCTAATTTCCAATTCTCAATCCCTACTTTCAATCCCTAATTCCCAAAACCCTAGGTTTTTAATGACATTCTAGGCTATCTTGCACTAAATCCCCAAGCAGAAAAAAGGTAGAGAACAAACTATTCATAAAAGAGAAAAGATAGGAAGTAATATTTAAAAAATAATATGGAATACTAAGTCATAAGCTTACCATATAATGGTGCTCTACGTAATATAACCCATCAATTTTTTATCTCTAAATCTTATCAAAAGTTTGACCATGAAAAATCTGCCAATGTAAGAGATTGGCTCAAGAACCTTAAACTTTTGTAACCGATTTTCTTATTCCTATATAATAAAGATACAATAGTAAGCAATTTTACAATGTTGACATGTTGATATTAATTTAGTTTAAGAGTGTATTGTAATAGAAGTCAATTTAGTTAAATTTAATTTGAGTTTAACTATTTAGACAATTATAGGTATATTTAATTATATAAAAATTAGTTGTCTATATTATTTCTGAATATATTTCTCAATTATGTGTGACATTTTTATTAAATTAATAAAATTATAGTATTTCTACAATTATAGACTAATAGTATCCCATTAGTGATATCAAAGATGATTCAATTCGAGAGTTAGTATCATAGTAGATATTTTTGATTTGGATTGATACAAAATATATAAATCTCATTAGAATTATCATAGAAATCATCAGAGCCATCACAAAAGTTGTCAAAATTATAGAAGTCACAAAAATGTATGTTCTTCATCATCAAAGATTCACTCCTAACCACCACACACCTTTGAGAAACTTCAAATGTCATAAATCTACAAAACGCTAAAGGTTCATCTTTATTTTCTACTATTAATTGTGTCATTGTTGTTCATTATTTTTTCTCAGAAATTAATGATTTCTACTCAAAGGTCACTACTCTACCCTTTTAACTCACCAACATGTTGTTATCTCACTAGAAAAGCTTGCTCCTCCTTCTTGTCATTCTATCAAAGTTGAAGGGCTTGATTGAAAATAATAAAAGTATAAGTGTTTAATTGAAAATAACAAAAGTTAAGGAGTTAAATTGTAAATACAAATATTTTAGGACATTAAAAATAACAAAAATTTATTAGTTAGATTAAAAAATCATGAATTTCAATATTAATGAAATAATCCCTATTTTAGTTCCCATTTTGAATGAGAAAAATTACAACTAATGATATGTGTAGATTAAAATTTTATTTGACTATAATAAATTATTGAGTATTATGGAAAATGAAATTATAGAACTTATAATATATGTCATAAAAATACAAAGAGTTTCTCACTGAAAGTTACAAAAGAAAAATAAAAAGGCATTTTATTTCATCCATTAAGGGATGAATGATGAAATTTTTGAGAAGATTATAGGAGCAACCTTATCAAAACAAGCATGAGATATCTTAACGACGTCATTCCAAGGTGAATAAAAAGTTAAAATGGTGAAATTCCAAATCTTACAACATCAGTTTGAACTTTTACAGATTAAAACTTTAAAACTAATTTCAATTTATATAAGTAGAATTCATGCTCTAACGAATCAAATGAGAATATATAGAAAGTAGTTAAATGATTAGGTGAAAGTTGAAAAGATCTTGTGGATACTTACATCACAGTATGAGTATATTATGGTTGCTCTTAAAGAAACACATGATTTGTTCCAAATGTTAGTTGATGTACTAATGGGCACATTACAAGCTTATGAATAACGCATGAATAAGAAGCTCATTAAGAAGTTAGTAGAGTAAGCACTTCAAAGTCAAACTCTTATTAAAAATAATCAAAGTGATTAATCAAAGTTTAAGCAAACTTATTGTCATTGTAAAGATAAAGATGTGGTAGTCATTAGTAAAACAATATTGGTTGAGGAATTCACTATAATAACCATGAAAATAGTGACAATCAATATAATAATCAAAAGAAATCAAACCAATCATATAAAGGTTAAGGTTGAGGAAGTAGTCATGGTAGAGGAAGGTATGACAAATCTTATGATGAGTGTTATTTATGTCATAATTGTGACCATTATGCTAGTGAGTGTAAGTCTCAAGAGTTTAATCAAATAGCTCATTATGCATAAAAGAGAGATTAAGATGATGGAAATTAAGCACTTATGATGGTTACTACAATTGCTAAAATACCAAACTATAATACCTAATTCTTTGACACTAAGTATACCAATTATATGTGTGGAAAGAAAAAATTTTTTATTGAACTTGATGAGTTAATTTTCCTCATAGTCAAGTTTACTGATGATAGTAATATTTCAATGATGGAAAATGGATAAATTCTCATAAAGTTGAAGAATAAAGATCATATTTACATCTCATATGTATTTTATATATCAAATATAAAAGCAACCTACTCAATTTAAGTCAATTGTTTAAAAATGGGTATAACATAAATTATGTGATAAGTATCTCTCAATTCTTGATGGGAAAGGCTTACCCAGGATATATCATTCTAATCAAATTTGTAAAGAACATATTTTTACAAAATAGAGTAGACAACCCTTTATAATAAGGAATTAGTATGAAAGATAACCACTTCAACTTACCCACTTTAATGTTTATGGTTTGACGAGTGTTTCATCACATGGTAACAATATATATTTTCTTACCTTCATTGATGATTCTACCAGAAAGGCTTGAGTTTATTTCCAACAAAAAATATTTAAGGTGTTTAATTGTTTTAAAAAGTTTAAAAACTATGTTAAAAGATAAAGTGGGTATTATATTAAAATTCTAAAAACTGATAGAGATTATGAGTATATTTCTAATGAGTTCAAGAAATATTGTGAAGTATAGGAAATAAAGTCTGAAGTTATAATTCCCTATACACCATAAGATAAAGGTTAAAAGAGTTTCCAATCCATTTTGGCTAAAAGTGATTTTGTGTTATATTTACTTATTAAATAAATTTTCAATTACAAGTATTCAGAATATTACTCCAAAAGAAGTATGAAGTGGTTTTAAGTTTACTGTAAGACATCTTAAGATATTTAATGCTATTACTTTTGCCCATGTCTCAGTAGAAAAAAGAACAAAGTTAAATGATTAAGGAGTAAAAACAATCTTTCTTAGTTATATAAAAAGAGGATATAAGCTATTTAATCTTATAACCAATAAGGTGATTGTAAGTATAAATGTGACATTTGCTAAATATAAAGCTTGAAAATGTGATGCTGAGGTACAAAATAACTTTTGAAGAGACATCCAATTACTATTTGAGGAGAAGAGGAAACTCAAACTACAATCTCCATTATAAATGGGGAAATCTCATTAGTTGGTGCACAAAATCTTATGTCATAAGCTCTACAGGATAATGAAAGACTAAGAAGAAATTGCCAACAATTAGTTAAATTCCAAATCTCTGATAATCTTATTGATGATGACAAGGATTTATTGCATTTTGCCACTTTTACAAATTATGAACTAGTGTCATTTAATGAGGCAATTCTAGATACAAAGTTGGCGTTGAGAAGAATAATACATGAGAGCTTACCACTATTCCACAAGATTTGCAAAATTATTGATGTGAAATGGGTTTTCAAGACTAAAAAGAATATAATGGAGAAATAAAGAGATATAAAGTAAGATTGGTTGTAAAAAAATTTGAACAATGATATGACTATAATTATCACAAGGTATTCTCTTTTATTGCTTAAATGGAGACTGTCATATTTATAATTACTTTAGTTGCATATAATCATTGGAAAATTCATTAAATCAATATGAAGTTAACATTTCTCAATGGTCTTCTTGAAGAGAAAGTGTTTGTCAAGCACCCATCGAGTTTTGTGAAGAAAGGAAGTGAAAAGAAGGTGTATAAACTGAAGAAAGCATTGTATGACCTAAAATAAGCCCCTAAAGTATGGAACAAATGCATTGATTCTTTTTACCCTGAAACCAACTTCCAAAAATGTCCTTTTAAGCATTTCTTATATGTGAAAATCAATGATTCTTGTGATATGTTATTGATGTGTCTATATGTGGATGATTTGATTCTTACAGGCAACAATTTTAAAATGTTTGAAGACTTTAAAAAGTTAATGATACATGAATTTAAAATAATAAATTTGGGCCTAAATGTCTTATTTTCTTGGAATTAAAGTAATTAAAGAGATGATAGAATATTTATCTGTTAGAAGATGTATGTTATTAAAGTATTAAAGATGTTTTAAATGTATGATTGCAATTCCATGAAAACTCTTATAGAAGTTGATATTAGATTATCTAAAAAAAACAATGAAACACTTGTTGATTCTACACTTTTCAAACAAATTACTAAGAGTTTGAGATATCTAACATGTACGAGCCTTGATATATCTTATGAAGTTGGATTAATTAGTAAATTTTTGGTGTCTCTCCACCAATCTCATATGCAAATTGTTAAGAGGATTATATGGTATATAAAAAGAACTTATCATAATATTCTACTTTATTCTTCAACTAAAAGTCATGCTCTTGTATACTATTTTGACAATGATTATAATGGAGATGTAGATAATCATAGAAGCATTTATGAATATTATTTTAACTTTAAAAATATTACTTATTTGTAGTCATTTAATAAATAATTTATTATTATACTTTCAACTTATAAAATAAAATATATAATCGTAATTTTAATTGTTTGTTAAGTTATTTAATTTTATAATTTGTAAAGTAAAATTTATATTTTAGTTCAAGTTTTTATAAAAATATTTGTTGATAATATTTATACAATTAGTTTGATCAAAAAATTGATACTTATTTTTATTTTCTAAAATATTAAATTAATAAAAAAAATTAAATTAATTTATTATAAATTTAAATATCAAATAATTAATAATTTTATAAATATATTGAAAAATAAAATATTTATTAAGTAGAAATAAATATTAAAATTAAAAATATTACTAAATTATAATTAAGAGAAAATGTTTATATTAATTTAAATTATAAATTTATTATTAAAAAATTAATTTAATTAATTATAATTTAAATAAAATTATTTAAATAAATTTAAATATTTATAATTATATAAAAATAAATTATTTATATTATCTTTAAATATATTTTTTAATTATTATATAAAATATTTTTATTAAATTAATAAAATTATAATATTTTTATAATATTATAATACGTGAAAACATAAAGAAAATCACCAATATTGACCCAATTTATTCATTGTTAAGTTGGGAAGTGATAGCAGCAATCATGTCAGCTGCAGCAATTCTTTTATAGAAAACAGTGTAAATCCACCATGGTTCCACTAAAGAAGACAAGGAAAACCAGGCCCGGCTTCAATATTTATGTTAGAACGAAGGACTTTCGAGCCATGAATAATTCTCCAATAGGGATCCTGACGTGAATGTATCGTAACTTTGCTTCTCCACGTCTTAATATAAACTTTGTATTGCAATGTCATTTGACTCCCACGTGCCTATCAGTGCCCCAGGGTCCTTGTACTTTTGTCTTAATGTGTGCATGGGCAAATTCAAATATATTTACTTGCCAAAATGGTCGCCCAAAAACATGAGAATCTTTATTGACATGTCGTGGTCAAGCTAATCCAAGAAGTTACGGAAGGGTTCCCTTTTCTGGAACTAACTCAAACAACAAGCTCGCTTGGGCTTTCCCTCTCAACCTCAAAACCCGATTTCGCAAGTAATAAAATTTTAGAGATATTAAACAGATGTCATACATCAAGAAACGACGAGTGGGAAAACAAAAAAAAAAATCTTCAAAAGGGTAAAAGGAAATGCCTTTGCAAATATTATCAGCGTATTTGGCAAACAACCCACGTACAAACCGTCCCAGAAAGAAAGAGAGGGAGAGAGAGAAAGGAAGAGACAGAGTTCCTAAAGACTTTAATTTTGCAATTCAAATGTTAGAATAAATTCAACTGCAGTACAAGGATCATTCTGTTGTAATTAGTGTTTTTCTAAATAATAATTACTATATTTTTAGATTTTATCAATTAATTATTTTATAATAATTACACTTATATTATTTAACTATTAAACTAATTATTATAAATTTTAAAATAATTAATAGTTATTAATATAATTTTTACTCATTATTTTTATTTATGAGTAATTACAAAAAATATTACATAAAATAACATTTTTTTATCTCTTAAAATTAACCACGAGAGAATTTAACAAGTTCTCTCGTGTACTTTTTGTGAAAGGTCTATGATATAAAATTAATTTAAAAGAAATTATTTTTATAATATAAAGTATATAATAATAAAAATTTTTATTATATCTTAAAGAATAATCTATTACATTATAATAATTTATATACAAAATAAAAATTATTCCTTAAAATAGTTTTATGCATGCTTTAATTAAAATATTTTTTATTAATTAATAGTTTATTGTAATAATATATTATTTATTATTTATTTTTTAAATAATTTTAAAATTAATTATTATTTAACATGATGCTTTTGTTGTCATTCTTTATAGATAAACTTCAAGAAAATTATGATGTCGTTGAGATATTGTGTGTGGTGGGGTAGTTGGGATGTGGGCCAAGGTCTTCATGTGGAATTCTTCCTGCTAAACAGGTATGTCAATTTCCATTTACTTGAGGCCCGTGTGCCCATTGATTTTAGATTTTGAGGCTAAACAAATGTACTACCGTAAGTATCTCCATTCTGATGCTGTAAGCATGAAATACATTATTTTCATGTCTCTCTTCAATCTCTCACTAGCCGTTTAACATACACAATGCTAGATTGGATGTGATTTTATAGAAATAGATTTCATTGCGTCTACAAGAGAAAGCAATTTAACCCAGTAATTGTTTCCTCCAAAGCATTCGTTTTTACCACTGAATTGAGATCTGGAGTAACACACGCCAGTGCTTTGCTGAGAGGTCCATATGCACCAGGCTTGGCCCATGACTTTCCAGACGACGATGATGTCTATTTACTGGTTTGATCTTCTTCCTCGTCTACTTAATTTTTAGACGTTACAGGGTTTGGTTCAATTACAGTGGTTGTAATATATATATTTATTTGACATTTGAGATTGAGGTTAATCTTGGATTTAACTGGCTGTGCATGCTTTTATTTTGTGGGTTTTGTATGTTTCATTCATGAATGGCACGGGAAAAGTCCAGAGATGGTAGCCGTTCCGTAACCAAATGATATTAAATCACAGTCTGGCTAGTTATGTCGTCACATCTTTACTATTGATATTTGTTATTTAATATTTTGATATTATTGTTTGTTGTATTTTAACGATATTTGTTGTTAATTTTTAATTTTTTAATTATAATTATTATTTTAATTTAAAAAAATTAATTTTTTTTTAAAGGATGTTTCAATTTGTTAATCCAAAAACATCGATACTTTGACCTAAATAAAAATTAAAGTATTGTATATTTATAAAAAATATATATTTTCTCACAACAATTACACATAATAAAATTGATATAAAAATTAATATTAATATATCACTTATTATATTATTATAATAAAATCTAAGTAATTTTATTTTTTTACGCAACTCACTTAAAGTAGTTAGATTTTTAATCTACAGGCAACATACTGCAATTTTATATTGGTGGTATATGAATTTCCTATAATCACACCACAGCCAGCATGACCATCTATTTTATTTAAATATTTTTTGTCAAATTTGATTGGCATAAAATAGTACCACATCAAATCAAAAATCAAGAACAACTTTACACTCACACAGATAATTGACGTAAAACAACGTGCAAAAAGCAAAATTAATTAGCACAAATCAAATTGAGAATATATGGTTGCACACGACATCGGCAATACAATACAATATATATATATATATATTTGAGGTGCACGGAAAGGCGGACCAATGGACCCACATCTTAAAGTGAGCGTAATGCCAGGCGCAGTAACAACAAACCTAGAAGCCATACTTTGCAACAGAATCATTGACTTCATGCGAGCACGTCATCTACAAAAAGCAGAACCACCAACCTTTCCAAAGTCTAAAACAGCAAGGGAATCCATGCAACCCCCACTCTCCACCCCTCCATCTACATGTGATCCACTTTTTACATAATGTTCCGCTTTGGATACCACCAAACTTGTCCATCTTATTGTCCAAACCAACGAGGGTTCGGTTAAATATTGCCACTGGAGGGGGCACGCAGTACACAACTTTATTAATTTCTTCATCTGTTACGAATTCAAAAGCAACCATTATTCAATGTGAAACGCTAACATAGATTGTCTCCCAACACCATCGTCACAACGAGACCAATTCTTAAACCCTTACCAATCACCACATCGTCCTAACTCTAAATTTATAGCATATCGCTGCCATACATGATGTCTGGCTTCACATGATGTTTTATTTTATTAAAATAAAGATAAATTATAACATAAATTCTTAAAATAAAGATATTAAAATAAAATTTATCTTTAAAAATAATAATTAACATGCGTTCATGCATGATGTTTGGCTTCACATATCATTTGAAGAGGGGGGAAAAATAACTTCACCCATAAAAAAAAGTTGCCAAATATTTTAAAACAAAATTTACACCAAGAGCCCCAATACATCGCTAAACATGGATCTAGATGTTCTTCTCCGTTATGGAGCTGGGTGCTTCCATATTTTACAGCTCTCACTATTAGGGTCTACTCCGTTGGGGTATATAAAGACAGCATCCACACAGAGACCACCTTTAGTATGAGTGCAATCAATCTGTGTCAAAGAAAATTTGATCCTCGTCAATTCATTGGGGCGTTCAACGACGAAATCTCCCGTATGGTAATGAACCCAATTCCCAGGATTGTCCAAAAAGCACTGGGACATAGCATGTTGGCCACTGGAAGTAGTTAGCTGGAACTGCACGGGTTTTGCATCCCAGCCATGGACGTGCTCAAGATTAGAAACCTTGCGGCCCAGTCTTTTGGACGACCTTCCAAGCTGGAGTCTGAAATATAAACTATATGTCCCTGCTGGAAATTGGAACTCAAGCTCTCCCCCTGCTTCTAGCCACCATATCTGTTGAAGGTATGCAACCGTCTGGAATCTGAATTTTGGTTGGAAACGAACAAGTTGTTAGTCAAATTGTTCCTTCAATCGTTTAATATAAAGAAGGCAGCCATAGCTCTAGGAGCATTAAAACTCAATTTGCATAATAACTGGTCCTCAGAGCACAAAATCCATATCTAGTTGGACTAAGAGATGTAGCCATCACACAACGAAGAAAAGGGATTGAAAAAGAAACGGAGCCAGCCACTTTTGCTCCTTGTAGCTTGCTGATTATTGAATATGGATACCTTCAATGGGGCAAGAATATTGATCTTGTATTCAAATTGAAAGTGGGACATCAAAATATTAAGTCAAACACCCTTGCCTCACCTCGATCAGGGGAACCTCTCCAAAACCCCACCAAAAAAGAAAAGAAAAAATTGCAAAAAGATTTTCCAAATGATTTTCTTGTATATTATTTTCTCAGCATATGATGGGCCCATCAATTCAATGTGGAAAAAGGAAAAAAAAAAAAAAAAAAGAAGACAGAAATTAAATATTTATCAAGAGATTCCACACCTAGAGTCCTCAGTAGAAATGTGATTCCAGTATCTCCTGTCATCAATGCCAGTAATAGTTAAGGCCTTTGATGAAATAGATAAACAAACCCCACCAGTACT
Organism: Rhizophora apiculata; assembly: GCA_037832385.1. Classification (NCBI taxonomy): domain Eukaryota; kingdom Viridiplantae; phylum Streptophyta; class Magnoliopsida; order Malpighiales; family Rhizophoraceae; genus Rhizophora; species Rhizophora apiculata. The sequence continues at coordinate 3,293,034 of CM075431.1, forward strand.
CTTGTCCAACCATACCTCCTGCACACATGCCAAAATCCTTTTTCTCTTTATCACAATTGTTGAGACGAATAAAAGCCAAAATCCAAAGAAACAGCAACCAGAAATCAGAAGTACGGGGTTACCTTCGCGCCACCATCAAAAGGGGTAGGCCTACAGAGCCTGACATAAAGTTGCTTCTTCCCCATATCCACCATAGCTTCCTTATCAAACACTTTTTCCATTATATAATGGTAACTTTGAGGCAATTTGGACTCCCAGATAAAATCGGCAGAAGAAGCAGCACGAAATGCTCGATTCAAGCGAGCCAATTTGCAGATCTCAAGCGGTTCCAATTGCATTAGAACCAACGCCACGCAGCTTTCCGGTATGTCGTCAAGCCAGGGCTTCAATGAGGGGCCTTCGCAATCTGTATCACATAATCTACAAGACAAATTGCCACCCATGATTATTATGATTCCTGAATTAAACCCTGAAATGAGATCTAACTTAAACCCAATGCTGAATGTGTTGTGTGGAAGACAACCTGAAGAAAAACTGTCTGTGAGAGAGAGAGAGAGAGAGAGAGAGAGGTTTCAACTTGACATTTACTTTGTAAGTCGTAGAGCTGATCAAAAGACCATTTGTAGTTTCGTGGTATGTTGGGATTCCTACTCAGCGTGCAGGTGGGCTGAGGTGGACAAATTGCGAACTTATCCACTCGAAACATTATTAAAACATTTCCTTAACGACCAACCCTTAATGATGGCTCTGATGGGCCGACAATAACGAGATTACTGTCGCGGAGAAAGAAATTAAAGATTATTTATTAATCTTCCTATTTATTTTTAAAATTTATTGTTTAAACATTATTAACCTTAAATAATTTTTTTTAGGTCTAATTTTAATATCATTAAATTTAGAATATTATATTATGCTTTTTTTTTTTTGCACAAATTTGTATTTATACATAAAAAATACATCAAATTGTGAATTAAATTATTATTTTAAACAATACTATTAAAACATTTAAATCATGAAAAATATTATTAAAACACAAGTAGCAAAGTTACAAGGTGTTTGGTGTTGGACGCATTCGTTTTCTTTGTTTTCTTTCGGGTTTTGTTACTAGGAAAGTGGTCAAGCGCACTTTGCTTTTAGTCTCCAAGTTGTGAATGGCACGGAGCTGCAAAATCTTAAAATGTAGACGCGCAGATGAGTGGCTTGTTAGAAGAATAATTACAACAGGACTGTACAAAGCTAGTTTAAAGTGAGTTTAAAGGCTCCTGAGTTGTATTGCAATTTAGTCATCCAAAGCTGTAATTTTATATTATATGGTCATCACAAGTCTGTTGCTGTCACTTCACTCTACAGTAACAAGTTATAATTGAATCTAATAACATCAAACCTGTATAATGTACAATCCTTCAGATCATTATATCAAACATGTTCACTTGGTTTACTGCTGAGTAACAAATTTTATTAAGTAGTTTATTCATGAACTAATGTCGAGAAGTGTAAACTCAACTAGTTACAACATCAAATGCAATTTGGAGATGCGAGAATGTCAGTTGAGAGAGCAAATTTTGAGTGTTTATATATATATATATATATATATATTTGTGAGAAATCCAATTTTTCAGCCGGAGATTGAAGTCCAATTTTTCTGCCAGAGATCGTAGAAATAGGCCGCTCCTTGGCTCATGGATCAAATAGGCTTTGACCCGATTAGATTACTCCTAAAAGTGCTTGTGCTTGGCATCATCGAAGCGAAATATAAAAAAGTTAAAAAAATATTATAATTTTATTAATTTAATAAAAATATTATATATAATAATTTAAAAATATATAAATAATATATTTTTATATAATTAAATATATTTAAATTTATTTAAATAATTAAATTTAAATTAAATTAAATTAAATTAATTTTTTATTATAATAAAATTTTAATTTAAATTAATATCAAAATTCTTCTTAATTTTCATTTGGTGATACTCTCAATTTTAGCAACTTGACCAATGCTTTCTATTTAAGAAAACCATTGAAAAAAATTAATTTAACATTCATCTAATAGATTTTTCAATAATTTTGCATAATTAAAATAATTATAAGTCTGATAATTTTTATTCAAATAACAAGAGAGAATACCTTGTAATAGTTATTGTCAAGTTGTTACTCAAATTTTTTTTTAACCAATTTTACTTTATATCTTTTTACTTTTTCATTAGATTTCTTCTTAATTTTGAAAACTTACTTCACATCAATAACTTTCTAACCTCTTAAAATAATCATAAGCTCTTATATATTATTCTTCTTAATTACTTTGATTTCTTCATTCAGGACATTCACTCACTTTGTTCTAGATTTACCTCATTAAATGACATTAGTTCACAATTTACAAATATGACAAAATGCACCAAATCCTATCATCAATAATAATATTATTAGAGATTATTTTATAATTTTGCAATCTAACTAATTGTTGACAATTTTTCCTTAATCTTTCATTCTCTTATAGAGTTTATGGTTTACATTCTATGTATCAATTAATGAGACTTCCTCATTTACAATGCAAAATTATAACTTGAGTTTTCTCTTCACTTAAAATAGTAATTGGACATCTCTAAAAATTATTTTGCTCCTAAGTACCAAAGTTCCAAATCTCATCAATAACAAAGGTTACATCTTTACTCACAACCTTTTTTGTCACAAGATTAAATAATTTATATCTTTTTTTTTTTATGTAGCTAAGAAAGGTTATTTTCACTCTTTAATCATCTAACTTTGTTTTTATTTTTGTTAGAACATGAGTATAAGTAATAAAACCAAACACTTTGAGATACCTTATACTAGGCTTACAATCACTCTATGCTTCTTCATGAGTGACATTCTAAATTCTTATTATTGGAGATATGTTGTTAAAGATATGTTCAACAAATAAACAAAATATAAAATAACTTCTACTTAAAATGGATTGGGAACTCCTTTAGTCTTTAACAAGCTTTTACTCATATTCATAATTTATATATTCTTTCTTTCAAGAACATTATTATACTATGAAATGTAAAGAATTGTGACTTTATACTTCATTCTCTATGTTTCACAATACTTTTTGAACTCATTAGGAATATACTCATTGTCTCCATCAATTCTCAAAATTTTAATATAATACCTATTATGTCTTTCAACATAGACTTTAAACTTTTTAAAATAATCAAACACTTCAAACTTTTTTTACATATAATAAATTCATGTCTTTCTTATAAAGACATCAATGAAGGTAAGAAAATACCTATTATTACAATGTGATGAAACACTCATTGGGTCATAAATATTAAAGCAGATAAGTTATAGTGGTTATCTTGCACGCCAATTGCATATCATAAAGGGTTATCTGTTTTGTTTCGTAAGAATACATACTTTACAAATTTAATTAGGATAATATATCTTGGACAAGTATATCACTATGTTTTCCTATGCGAGTAATTTTAAACTATGAAAATTCAAATGACCAAAATGAAGATACCACAACCAAAACTCATGTTTGACAATAACAATATGATGAGTATTAAAATTAGTAGTAATGTTAACTTGAAATATCCAATTCTTCTTTAAAGGGGATTTCAAAATGAGTGCACCTTTCCCATCAAAAATTGAGAGATAATTATTAGGCAAATGTATGTTATACCTATTTTCAAGCATTTGGCCTAAACTAAATAGGTTGCTTTCATATCTAGTATATAAAATACATTTAAGGTGTAATTATAATTCTGTTCTTCAATTTGATGAAAATTTGCCCTTTCCTATTACTAGAACACTGTTATTATTAGAAAACTTAACTGTTGAGTGGATTAATTCATCAAGATCACCAAAAAGTTCTTTCTTTCTACATATATGATTAGTACATTTGGTGTCAAGGAAGTAGATATTATAGTTCGGTATTTCAGTAGTTGCAATAACCATTATAAAGGCCTAATTTTCATCATCTAAATCTCCTTTTTATGCATAATTAGCTATCTAATTATGCTCTTGAGACTTGTAATCACTAGTATAATGACCATGCTTGTGAAATAAGTAACATTTAATATGAGATTTATCATACCTTCCTTTACTATGACTTCTTCCTCAACCTTGACCTTAACCTTTGTACATCTAGTCTGATATCCTTTGATCATTGTATTGATTTTCACCATCTCTATCATTATTATAATGACCTCTTTAACCTTTATTACTATAATAGTTACTACCTCGTCCTCATCATCTATCATAAAAAAAACATTACTTCTATTTTAATTGATCACTTTGATTACTTTTGGTAAAAGCCTAACTTTTGGCTTCTTGAAGCACTTCTCATTCATGCACTATTCATAGGCTTGCAATGCGCTTGTTAGTACATTAACTAACATAAGGGACAAATCATATGCTTCTTTTATAGCAATTACGATATACTCGTATCTTGATATAAGTGTTTGCAAGGTCTGTTCAACTTCTATCTAATCATTCAGCTACTTTTCATAGATTCTAATTTGATTCGTTAGGATAAGAAATTTACTTATATAAGCTAAAATTAGTTTTAAAGCTTCCATTTGCAAAAACTCAAATTGACATCATAAGGTTTGAAGTTTTACCATTTTAACTTTGTCTATACCTTGAAATGACGTCATCAAGATATCTCATGCCTACTTTAATGAGGTTGCTTTTGCAGTCTTTTCAAAATTTTCTTCACCCCCTAATAGATGAAATAAATTGTCTTTTTATCATTTTTTTGCAACTCTCACTAAGTAACTTTTTGTACTTATATGGAATCTATAGTGAGTTTTGTAACTTCATTCTTCATAATATTTAGCAAAAGCTTTTATTTGCATATACCATCAATTATAATTTTTTCTATCCAAAACAAGAATTGAAACTAGTATCATGTAGTTTATGTTAAAATTCATGGTTTTTTTTAGCTAACCCCAAAACTTTAGTTATTTTCAATTTGTCCCTAAACTTTTATTATTGTCAATATAATGCCTACACTTTTGTTATTTTCAATTAGGCTCCTACACTTTTGTTATTTTCAATAAAACTCCTCAACTTTGATAAAATGAAAATAAGGAAGAGCAAACTTTTCCGATAAGATAATGACATGTTGGTGGGTTGAGGAGGTAGAGTAATAACTTTTGAGTGGAGATCATTGTGTTTGAGGCAACAATGACTAGTAACAATGACCAATTGGCAGTGAAAGATAGCAATAAATCTTATGAGTTTTGTACATCTACAACATTCGAATCTTCTTCAAGGCATGTAGTGGCTGAATTTGGGATTATTGATATCTAGTGATGCAAGAGATGTCCCATGATGAAAAAAATGAGGACTTTTGATGAAGCATATGGCGACCTATGATAGTCAACAATAAAGTTTTGATGATAATAAGTAGTGGTTTTTATGAGTTTTATAATTTTGTCAACTTCTTATGTGATTTCAATAATTTATGTGATAATTTTTATAAAATTTATATGTTTTCTCTTAATTTGAATCATAAATACCTATTTTAATATCATAATTAAGATCATAATAATTTTAATAATACTATTAATAAATTACATAAATATTATAATTTTATTAATTTAATAAAAATATTATACATAATAACTAAAAAATAAATATATAATAATATAAATAATTATAAATATTTAAATTTATAAATTATTAAATTTAAATTAAATTTAATTAAATTAATTTTTATTATAATAAATTTTTAATTTAAATTAATAAATAATATAGTATAAAAAAATCGCAAAATACGTAACATGGTTTTGCACGCTCCAGTATAATCATATCCACGGTTTCACATGACCGTAATCAGTGGGTTACGGGGTTTGCAAATCAAAGTCCATTATTATTGGGCTTTGCACCAAAAGCCCAAAACAGAGATGAGTCCAAGTCTGGCTAGTAAATACCGGAACCGTAAACGCCACAATTCAACTCGCGCTACTAAATTCTGTATGCTTGACGTGCAGATGAAAGGAATGTCACCTTTCAATGGGTTCTCTACGCACTGGGAGTGAATTCGATCGGGATGTTCAAGCCATGCTGCGGAGGCTAATCTAATTAAGCATGAATACAAATATCAGGGCTTCTGGGAAACTCTGATTTCCATATTTTCCGAGATTGGTGACATTCTTTTGATTGATTTTCGATGGCCCCCAGCTTTTGCACGTTACAGTGACAAGGTCTTCTAACATCGTCAAACAAACAAGAATGGCATGGATGTCCAAAGGGTTCGTTTGGATTTTGAGGAAAGCAGGATTTGTGGGAAACAGTAGCCAATTCCCCATGGTGGTTGCCTTCCTCATATTTCCAGTTGTCTAAGAGGAAGCAAACTCGTCATTTTACTCTATTCATAGGATATGTCCAAAAATCACTCCTAAACATTTTATGGATTTTTTCGACGTAATCTTTCCACATTTTTTCTTCTTCTTCTTCTTCTTTTTTTTTTTTTTTAAGTGGCATCGACGTAATAAATGTCTAAACAAAATTAAATTATCGAAAAGACAAAAAAAAAAAAAAAAAACATTTTGACTCTAGAATTTAGAGCTGAATTGTTTGTGCTTTTGATTTTCTTTTTAAGGCGATGTTATTAATGGAAATTTTATTTAGAAACGTGTATTTATACAGTTTTTTTCTTTTTCTTTTTTTTAATTTTATTGATTGTTTGAATGATTTTTTTTGAACAATATAAGTAGCAAATGCATAGTTTCATAATTTCGATTATGTTCAACTAATAGATGTTAGCCATCAATATATATATATATATTGGTTATATTTTAGACCGTAGAATTTAGATTATTACCAAAATTAAATTAGAGTATGTTAAATGTCAATTTTCATAATAAAATTCATAAATTTGAGACTAGATATCGCCTTCAATTTAGAGTTTTCTTTGTTAATTTTTAAGCTCCTTATTACAATAACGGCTATGTTCTCCATTTGAATTTAAGATTGAAATTCTATTATGACAACATTTTCAATTATTGTTTTTAGTTGTTACCGTGATAAAGTTTTCAGTAGAAAAAACCCGCACCTTATCATAGCAGCTTGAATTTTGCATTTAAAAAATGTTCATCACGAGATTCCCTTATAATAGTCGCGTATAAAGTTGTTCTCCGTCAGCTACCCGTGCAGTGGTACATCTTCACGTCTTTATTCTTATTTTGAGAAATATATTTTCGATTTGATAAATATATTATATTAGATTATAAGTTCAAAAAACGGAAAAAAAAAAAAAAAAAAGAAGTGGTGTATATATCTGTGAAAGATCAATTAAAAAATTAAAAGTATAACAAATTACTTTTTTAATTTTAATCATCAAATTATACAATTTTGGGCTGCGAGAAATATCTATATTTCACATTTTTAATTATATGCAATTACTTATATATATATATATATATACACACACACACACACACTTGAGCTGAAACAATACTTCAATTCACATGTGACACAGTAGAACTAATCAACCCAAAATATACTTCTATCATTATTTTGCGCTTACTCAATAAATTGTCAAAACTTCACATCCTCTTTAGATGCTATTCTGTGCCAGAAGAAAATCAATGTAATTGACAGTAATGAACGTTAGACTAGTAGTATAGTGTTTGTTTGAAACCAATTTGTTTAAAATATAGCCACTGCATTATTAATTTGACTAACATAGAACAAAATAAAATGTAATTTTTTTCTCACTTCTCCCGTTGCTATGGGAGTTTGAAATGTGTTATGAAATATGTAACAAATATATAGTGGACTTCTAAAAATTTTTTTCATACTAATAACAATAAATTTATAAATTAGTAGATATATAAATGAGTTAAAAGGAATTAAAAATACAAAATAAATAAATAGATAGAATTTTAAAAATATTTTTTCTTACCCAATATTCTTCCATTTATCTTATGTTCTTAAGTTCAAAAAATCTTTAAAATGCTTAAAAAGTATGTTATGCAGTAAACTTATGTTATGAAAATAATATAAATTATATAAATTATACATATTAATAAACTAAATAAACTTATACCATTTTAAAAAAATTAAGATTTAAAAATAATATTTTATAATATTTATTATAATATGTGTATTTTTTTATTAATAAAAGAAATATTTTATTAATTGTAATAAATATATTAATTCCTTAAATTCCTTGATACAATTATGCAAGTATATGGTAGTAATTTGTACCAAAACTTGGCATAACGTTGATGTGTGATGAACGCATCGAAGAAAACAAGATGAATGTGAGAGTTAATGTGTATAATTACAAGTCAAGAAAGACTAAATATGAGCTATGGAATTGACAAAAAGTTGGACCAAAAAGTATAAGTGAAATTATTCTTGTATTATAAAAGTATTGAAACAATAAGTCGTGATATTGATTTTAAATAAGAAAAGTGTTTTAAGCATTGATTAGTATGGTAATGTACGCTAATGTTGTTGGCACAAGCTGTTGGCAGTGTATGACAGTTTAAGTATATCAATATATCCTCTTACTAAATAGTTAGGAACCTTAATATTCTTTAAAAGGAGTATGTATGGCTTATTTAAGTGTTGACCAACACTGAGGCATGAATAAAGGTTCAAATCAATGACACACGAGCATAAGGTAATTTAGCCAACAAATGTGTAGGGAATTAGCTACGACTTCACAATAGTTCTATCAAACAAGAAACCTTCACCTTGGGCTAGGCGTGCGTCAATGGGCAAACAGCATGGGATAAGCATGCATCAATGGGCAAACAGTTGGAAGATGGCATCATGTAAGCATGATTTCAAACCCCACGAAAGTAAGGAGATCACGACTGATTATCTCTACTAATATGACATTTTTTAATGGGCAACCTTTATGCTAATAAGGTTTTTAATGACTCCACAAAGATAGCAAGAAAGGGAGAAGTTACTAGCCAAAACGTGGGACACTTGGAGGAGGCAAATTATGCCATCCAAGTGGAAGAAAAATGAGGGATAAGGTTGGTGTTCTAGAACACTTTGTCATGGGACACGAAAATTAGGAAGTAAGGCATTTTCCAAGGTTACTGAGGCATGATTGGCTTAATAGCCAAATCATGCAAAGCTACGTTATTGAAGGTGTTAAACTATAACTCTATAAGTAAATATAGGTAGCTAAAAGCTCGTAACAATTGAGTAAGAGGTAAAAGGGAGGTGTTTAGCATTTGTATTCATTTGTATGCTTTTATGAAAAAATAATAAAAGGTTACGAAAATTCTTGTAAAGTGTTGTGTGACTATTTGCTCTCCCAGTGTACAATCGTGTGAAAAGTAGTTTGTATTATTATGTGTGAATTAAGTTGAGGCTAAGAGGACCACTTGGTACCATCATGAGTTTAAAAATTTAGATAAGAGAATTGGACTTGTAACAATTGGTATTAGAGTGTGACTTGACTTATAGCTAATGGATCAGGTCATGATGCAGTGTAAGAATTGGTGAACACAATCAAAAAGGCTCTCAAAGAGGTCCATGAGGAGTAGTTTCTTTCGATTTTGGCAAGGCTAGATGAGTTGGGACAATCAATATATTTTTTATAATCTAATTATAATAATCTTAACTCTGTTTAAACTCTTATTTTGGTATAATGGAACAAGAAATTGCTATCCTAAGGAAGACAATTCATAATTTACCTGGTAGAGGGGCAAAGGGTTTGAGGAAGATGAAAGTTCTTAAGCCCAAGGCCTTTGAAGGTGATTATGATGTAAAAGCAATTAAAACTTGATATGAGGTATGGATCAATATTTCAAAGTTGTCAATGTGTCAAATGCAGAAAAGGTGACTCTCATTAGCATGCATCATGTTAAAGACACCAAGTTGTGGTGGCAAATGAGATTTGATAATGATATTAGTAGTGACAGCCTTGAATTAAGATGTAGAATGTGTTAAAAAAAAAAATAAAAGATCAATTCCTACCTTGCAATATGTTATTGGTTACAAAGAAATTGTTGAAGATATTGAAATGTAATGGCATAATGCACAATTATGTCAAGGAGTTTAGTTCCTTGATGTGAGACATAAATAATATGTTCGATGAGAACAAACTTTTCAATTTCATATCAGCGCTCCAACTTTAGATACAAATTAAGCTAAGGAGACAAGGTGTGAAAGATTTATGTTTTTCATTTTTTGCTGTTAATGACTTGGTTGACTTTCAAATTGATACCTTTGATTCTTTGAGTAGCAAGTAGCCCAAAGACAAAGGGAAGAAAAAAAGAAAAAGAGGACTTTTAAGAATGCAAGAAAAGGAAGGATAGTGAGAGAAAAGGTAAAACTATTACTTTAAACCAAAGTAAAAGTAAAACAAATATTGATTATTTTATTTGCAATGATTCACATAAGATGAAGAAGTGTCCAAAGTAAGAGAAATTGAGTGCCATGGTGGCTGAAAAGAGTGGAAATGATGCTAGTTTGGATGAGATAATCCTTTACAAGTTGATCTAATTCAACTAATTAATGTTGTTCATATAAAGTGTGCTATATAACTTAGTCTAATTTATATCAAAGTTAGGTTAGGTAAGTAAAAGCTATCGGCGATGGTGGATTCTAATGCAAACTATAACTTCATTACTTAGTGGGTGGCAAGATCTTTTGGACTAAATCTAAGCAAAAGTAATAATTATGTGAAGATTGTTAACTCAAAGGCATGTAATGTTAAAACAACAAATGAAATTTAGATAACCTTTGGCTAATGGATTGGCAAACTTGATTTCTTTATACTATCATTAAACAATTTTTTTTTTTTTTGTAATTTTAGGATTGGAATCCTTTATGTAAGCAAAAATTGCATTAATACTTCATTAGGTGGCTCGATAATTAGGGATGAGAATCAACCATGATTTGTTGCTAATAAGAAGTAGCCTCTTACCAACAAGTATGAGAAAACTTGTATTGTGTTGTCTTTTGCTTTAAACACTCCTTCACTTTGTGTAGACCATTACAAATAAAATAACCAATATTTGTTTTACTTTTATCTTAGTTTGGAGTAATAATTTTGCCTTTTCCTTTAATGTCCTCCCTTTGCTTGCATTTTTTAAAGTCTTATTTTTTCTTCTTTCCCTTGACTTTGAGTTGTTTGCTTTTGAAAAAATCAGAAGTATTGATTCAAAAATCAACCAAGCCATCAGTGGCAATAAATATGAAAGGTAAGTCTTTTACATTTTGCCTCCTTAGTTTAATTGTGCCTAAGGTTGGATCCCTAAGATGAAATTGAAGAGCTTATTCTTATCATACATATTGTGTACATCCAGTATCAAAGAATTAAACTTGTTGACATAGTCACATATTGTGCTATTATGTTTTAATCTCTTTGATAACTTTTTTGCGACACATGATGTATTGTAAGGTAGGAATTAATCCTTCAATTCCTTTTTTAGCATGACACATGTCTTGATTTAAGGTCTACTTATACTAATATTATCATGAAGCCTTGTCCACTACCATAGTTTAGCGACTTTGGCAAGATACACACTAATAAGAGTCACCTTCTCCATGTCTAGCATAGAGACAACTTTGAAGTATTGTTCCATATCCTACAAGAAGTTTTTGATCGCTTTCATATCACAATCACCTTCAAAGGCCTTAGGCTTAAGAACTTTCATCATCCTTAAACCCTCTATCCTTCCATTAGGTAGATTACTAATTCTTTTTTTAGGATAGCAAAGTTTTATTCCATTGTGCCAAAATGAGAGACTTAAATAAAATCAAAACTATTGTAATTTGATTATAAAAGACATACTAATTGTTCTAATTTATTAAGCCTTATACAAGAACACAAGCAAATTTTCACATGATTACATATAAGGAAAGCATATAGGCACATAAAACTTTATAGAAATTATCCTAACCTTTTATTACTACTCTCAAAAAAGCATATAAAAGAATACAAATACTAAGCACCTTATTGTTGCCTTTCACTTAATTATTGTTAACTCTTAACTGTCTATACCTATTTATAAAGTTGTAACTGACACCTTACATGACTTGGCTACTCAACCAATTATACCTTAGTGGTTATATAGTTTCATGGGTTAGTGGCCTTGGAAAATACTCAACTTTTTCCAATTTTCATACCTTATGATTAGGTGTTCTAGAACACTAACCTTATCCCTATTTTTCTCCCATTTAGATGGCATAATTTGCCTCTTTCAAGTGTCTTATGTTTTGGTCAACAGCTTCCCTCTCACTTACTATCTTTAAGGAGTCTCCAGAAACCTTATTAGCATAGAAGTTGCGCAATAGAAACATGCCCACATCAGTGGAGATAACCACCCATGATCTCCCCACTTTCATGGGGTTTGAGATTATGCTTGCATGTTGCCATCTTCCAATCGTTTACCCATTAACATACGTTTAGCCTATGTGTTGGAGGGGTCGCATGTCATTGACTCGGACCTCATCTCGCATACTAACTCTTGTAATATTATGGACAATTTCATGCATACTTGTTGGGCAAATTGCCTTTTACTTGCATGACATTAGTCTAAATTTTTGTCCATGTCTTAATATTAACTAACTTTTAAGTGAGTCATGCATATGCTGTATTAGAGCTTCAATGATGCTGATGCTTACGCATGTTGTCACACTAACTAAACCTTTCAAGCACTTTTCTCCCTTGAAACTAATGTCATTACTCATTGTCCCAATACTTATGTAATGCAGAGACAATGTCACTAGTGCTTCTGGATCCAATTTTTTGCCAATGTCATAACTGACATTTAGTTTGTCCCGTCTCGTGGCTGTGCACATTGACTTTCACATTCCCTTTTTTTTTTTTTTCTTTTTGAAAGTTTATCACATTTCAATATTATGCTAATATTTGATATAAATACTACCCAATATTTGCATTCTCGCAAGCAGAGAATTAAAGAGTTAACAATTGTTTTTTTTATTATTATTATTTTTTCAAGTGGCACTTGAATTTTACAAGTTATAATTGCCCATTCTTCATAAGTTGCTTCCGCCCAAAACTCACCCTTTCTCCTACCCCACTCTCCATCCCCGCCAGTCAAATAGACTCATCTGTCCTTTCTCGCTCGGTAAAGCAAACTCAGATGCTTCATTTCCAATCCTCAAAGATCCGTTGTCCAAAACTTCATGTCCTGTAGGGGAAACAATCAAGTGGAACATAGATTCTACGTTGTGCTGCTTCATTATCAATCTAGTTTTGGTAAACAGGAATGTTTTTGAGTGTACAAAAATTTATTATTTTGAAACGTGATTACTTATTGATGAGATCTAGAATTAACAAATGGGTCACCCGAATCTGCCCTCATGGAAGTGAAGCCCTTGGACCCCGTGTCTACTACATTCTTTGGTCTTGTGCTACTCTTTTTCCTTCCAGTCTTCGCTGCTCTCAGCGACTCTTTCGTTGCCTTCAGGAGGCAGGCTCTGCTCTTCTCCACATCTGATCCACGACAATGCAACCACCTCATCGAACTAATCGAGGCTGGTCTTAACATCCCTAGCCAATCGAGGCCTGTCCTGTCGATTCCGTCAATCACATGTTGTGTGAGGATCCCCGATACAACAGCCAACTCAGTAGGGAAGTGAATTTCTATAGAGAGCGTCATTGCTCGCTCCCCGACAATACCCCTCTCTACTTGATTTCGTCGTCCAATGCGTACAAGATTCTGGTTCCGTGGCCAGGGAGCCTTACCGTTGAGATTATCACACCCATTAATAAAAGGGCTCAGTATATTTCATTGCTTTGGTTGGTTTCTCGTTTGATAGATCCCATAAGGCAATCATTTGGGCTTGTCAATTGCTAACATAGTCGATTATAATTGTTGGTTATATCATTTATGTATAGATATAACATTCCCATATGTCATATAATAAAATTACAGATAAGAAAGGTCACCAGGGATGGATGAAAGAGGAAGATGAATAGGAAGAGGATTATTTCATTTTCTATGGTGGTGATAGAATGTTTCCGGAGGGTGCAGTACATACCATTGAAAAACTTGGACAACACATTCCGATAAAAGGTGGAGTTTTGAGGACTGCACTTGATATGGGGTTTATCACTGAGAATTTTGTTTTTTCATAATCTGTTGGTTGGTTATCTTGTAGGTTGCGAGTTACGGAGGGTATTTGCTTAAGTGGGGGATCTTAGCCCTCTCTTTTGCTCCAGGAGATTCACATGAAGCACAGATACTGTTTGCTTTGGAAAGAGGAATTCCTGCATTTGTTACCATGCTTGGCACTCGCATTTCCTGCGTTTTAATTTGAATGCTTCCCCTCCTTAATCTCTTTTAACCTACTTTTCTATATGCAACTTGTGAATATTTGCTTATGCTACCTTTCAACAATAGCTTTCATGATAAAGAAATTTGACCTTTTAGATGCAATACTTTATGGAAGTTGATAGATTACTTTGTTTAGGAGGATACATAGCCATCTCTGTTCCTCCCGTGCAATTGGCTGAACAAAACAAGGAATGGGCAAACTTTCAAGTTGTGGCAAGAGTATCATATTACAAGTTGATTTCTGTGGATGGAAACACTATAATTTGGAAAAAGCTTGCTGGAGATTCATGCCTACCCAACCAAAATGAGTTTGGGCTTCGGTTGTTGGCAGATCAAATGACCCAAGTTATGCATGGTAATTTCCTAACAATGCATCCTCGGGGTTGAAAGCTCTGTAAAAAGGTTATTGAGAAACTTAAATGGAGAACAATATTGTTATTCTTTTGTTATGTTAATAGTGTTGGCATAGGATGATTTTTCCTTATATTCATATTGAATAAATTAGCCATCCATTTGAGAGGCGGTGTCTGGTTATGTTATGGGTACTTGTAGTTGAAAAGATGTGTGAGTGGCCTATCTTCTGTCAAGGGGGAACTGTGCTATTGGGGCAATTCCCAAGTGGCCAGAGAGGCTCAACAAAGCTTCTAGTCTGTTTTTATTTTTTTTTTTTTCTATTATTTCACTAACTCAAACTTTGCTTCACTAAAAATTGTCAAAATTGCAATATTGGATAGAATAAAAATTGACAAAGGTAACAGATCAAAATGAATTACAAAGGTGGGAAAGTAGTGGATGCATGAAATTCATTATACACCTAATTTTGTTACCTGTGCTACGCACCAATTTTTTTTTTTTTCTTTTTGTTGATATGTAGTTTCATGTTAGGTGTTGACCTTATAAAATTTTTGAAATATATATATATATATATGCTTTTTCTATTGAGGATAGAATAATATCTCTTACTTGTCATTATTACATTTTGTCACAATACACAATTTGGCAATAACAAAAACAAATGAGTTTTAGTCTAATAATATTGAAGCCGTCTCCAAGACTAAAGATCTCAATTTTGAGTCTCAGTTAGCATCAATTAAATAAGAAAAAAAAAATAAAGGTGAATAAAAATAAATCTTACAATAAATAATGTAGCAATCTAAAAAAATATCAAAAATTTTGTATACCTTAGTTTCCACAACTAATAATGCTCCTAAAAATCTAATTGCAGCAAAAATTGTTACAACTGCCAAACAAATATATAGAGAAGTAAGAACATAAATATGATAACAATTCTTAATTCTAATAGAGATTTAGCAAAAGGAAGAACAAATCGAACCTTAGCAAGGAAGTTAGACTTTCAGCCCAAAAAAAAAAAAAAAAAAAAAAACCCAAATCCATAAAGAAATATATTAGCAAAGAAACATTCCTTTATCAAACAAATGTATGCATGCGTGAAGAAGATAAGTTGCAGGCATTTTCAATAGAACGATCACATATACATGGGATGACCAAACTTGAAATTTTGCACATATTTCTCAAAAATTTTTGGGCGAAATTGAGAAATTCTTAGGAGAGAAGTGCTACATGGCATCCTTGTGTCATAAAATTAGTGTATGTACATATTGACACGACATACTTTTTGTGGACTTTCTGCCTAAACTGATTATCAGTGAAGTAGCAAATTTCTATGTAAATATGCTATTTTTAAGACACTGCTGTGTTAGTTTATCCCAGCTTCAACCATATTGGTGCAGCAGTCTCTATTACTGAATGGTAGACTCTTTTTTGTTTTTTTTTTTTATAGTTTCATTATTGCCCTTGGTAAAAATATTTCAGAAAATTTTTTGGAAAAAGAGCTTTAATGGTGTTTTCCATCAATTGAACATTTTTTGAAAACAGGTATTTATACTTCAGTTTCAGCATCTCCCTGACACAACATTTATTCTTTTTAATGTTGTTGTTTTTTTTTTTTTTTTTTTTGGTTTTTCCTTTCACTTTGGCTGTTATCTGTGTACGTACACAATGCAGATGCCAAGCCCTCATCTACATGCATCAAATGGGTGCACTTTTGTTTCTTGTCTCTCCTATGGTTAATTTAAATCAAAGTATAGTAGGAGGAGAAAGCGATGTTAATTTCTAGAAAGCGATTTTTTTTTTTTTTTTTTTGGTAATTTTGGTCCGGCATAGCCCATTTTAGGTTTAGACTTGTATAAGTTTGATTCGGCCTATATAAATATAATTCTTTGCAAGCTTGGTGGGCCAGCATAGGCTCAATTACAAGAATCATGGCCCACCTTTGACTAACATTTTGAAACGTGGGCCCACTTCCCCAACTTTTGCTGTATGTTAATTTATTAAAGACAAGATTGTTATTTAACACTGACCTAACTTGTCAATGGCAAATTTCAGCTTTGGATTTCAATTAAAGTCAATTTAAATAAAAAAAAATACTACTAACTGAAAAACATAGAAAATTGATTTTTTTAGTTTAATTATAATTATTTGTTTGGAAAATTTGTAATGAAACAAACTAAGTTCTTTGTAGTGTTTTTTTCTTTTTATTCTAATTATACTATAAAGTATCATTAGTAAAATTATGTATATCATATAACTGAAAAGAATTATTATCATATATTGCATGAAAATTCATGTATCTTTTAATTAATAATAATTATAATTATTTTAAAAAATTTACATCATAATTATATTTTTAAATTTAAATTAAATTTTAAAATAAATTTGACAAAATTTATAAAAATTTTTAATCGTCTGAAAATTATATTTTAATTCTAATTCACAATTTTAGGTTTTTTTTTTTTATTTTTTATTTTTTTTCTGGAGAGGTGAAATAGGAGGGTAGATAACCCAGCTAAGCTACAATCGTGCAAAGGAGACTAACTCTAATATTCTCAAGGAGAATCTATCTAATCTGAGGTGAAGGTTGATTTAAGAAAAACCACATCGTAATAATGCAAGAGAACAAAGGAAGCCATCCAATCAGCTAGTGTATTGGCAGGCTGCAGTACAACATCTCATTGACATTAGAGCAAATCTCCACATTCATTGATAATGTTGGCAGGGGATGGGACATCGGGACACCATTATTAATCGAGGCCAAAGCAGCTTGAGGGTCTACTTCCACCACAATTTTAGGGAAGCCTCACGTCCAAGCACAGTGGAGAGAATCCCCCAAACTTCTGCCACTAAAGCAGAGGCATAACCAATATTATAGGCACATCCACCAACTCAACTGCTTTGATGATCGTGAAATATCCCACTAGATCCTGCCAGGCCCGGATTTCCTTTTGCCACCCAATCGGTATTAAGTTGGAAGCCTTTAGCCAATAAATTGTTCACACTTATCAATACTCAACAGACCCTGCCTTGGAGCCTCCTATGCAACAACATATACCTGGGCAGTAGAGATAAGAAGGATGTGGAATAGTGGGGGTGTGGGTGCAACTTTGCCTTCAATGGCCTAGGTGTTACGCCTACGCTTGAACCACCAACAAGCAACAACAAAAATCACTTGTCACTTAGAACAATTTGACCACTAGGTGCACTAGCCTGCAATCCCGGAGTAGATATTTTCAGGCTGCCCATGGCAAAGAAGGCAAAGATTACCTAAAGCAAAACCATTTCACCACCTTTCATAGGTAGTCATTATCGTAGAATGACTAACCCGCCAAAGAAAGCACCTTAGTGGCTTCGAACCCATAATTTTCCATATGTTCCCAAGTGCATTTTGCCTCGAGGATTGCACCGTACTAGCTAGTCATTGTAAACAGTCATCACCATAAAGTTACCATCAGAGGAAAACGCCCAACCATATTCACCCTCAACTTCGTCATCAGCCAATAAGCGCACTGCGGCCAACAAAAGTTGAGCTTCAGTGGATAACTTATCCCTCAAGACCTACCAATTTCACTCCTTTGAAAATAGCCAATGATTACTCATAAGCATTTGCAACTCAAAGGAGGAAATATAAGAGATTGCATGCTCTAATAAAGGATTAGGAAGCAACCAATTATACAACCAAAAGCTTCTGACCTCCCACACCAACCTTGTTTGGACATGATGCTTGGCTCACATTTGTTACTATGTATCTTAGTAACCGAAGAGTTGATTGTTATTTAAACATATATTAAATATTTTGTGCATGTAATTTGACTAATGAAGATATTCTTTATATTTAGTATTATTCATATAAATAATTTAATTGGTAATAAACACTAATAATAAAAATAATTATAATTAAATTATAATTATAAGATATTTATTATATTAAAATATTATTTTTAAATATTCTTAATTGATGTGCTATCGAGATTGGATATTAATAAAGTCATAAGATTAACACATGGGCTGAAATATAAGAATACTTGAACAAACAAGAGAGTGCTTATAGATGAATAAGTTTATTAAATTGACTTGAGAAATTTCAAATGAAATATTGCATATGTGTTTGTGAAATTGTTCATGTGATGGTTATGTAAGTGATTCTTAAATTTGAAATTACTAAGGTATTTCATATAAGAATTATTATACTTTGATATACTTTGATATACTCTTTGTATTGCCCTAAACAAGGATTGCTTGTGAGGGCTTACATTGGGTATAATATAAATTATATAGAGATAATTAAGTAATCAATAAAAAATTTATTATCTTGAAGTAATTATGAAAGAATATTCCATCATTTTCAATGGAAATTGATTAAGAAATTCCTTGGTCAAGGTATAATAAATATTTATAACGAGTAATGATCTCATTTATAAAATGAATGTTTATATTTAAGAATGAATATAATTAGATAAATTAAAGTATACACTAATTTCATACTCTATATTTAATTGAAATATTAATATGATGAAATGATTAAATTATATTAAAAGATGATACACTAAAGAGATATATTACATCACCTTTTGATAGCCTTAACATTTAGGTGGTCATGATGCATAGTTAGATGTTAATCATGATCTAAGAATATGAATTGATTAATATGTGAATTAATAATAAATTAAAAGAGTTTAATTTATCTAATCCTTTAGAATTATAATTCATATTCATTGCTAATGTATTAGGATCCTATTAAGTCATACATAAAAGGATAATTGTGAAAATATGAAATGAAGACCAAGTTAGAATTAATTAAAAAGTTTAAGAAACCATTAGAATCAAATATGAGATATTTAAAAATATAAAAACTAAAGTGAAATTTATAAAATATTGGTATAAGTCTCTTATTTAGGGTTAAAAAGTTAAGATCCCTATACATACCCTTTTAATTAGTTGGTCAAAAGACATTGAACCTAGCACAATAGTATCACCTCTAACTTCTCTCCTTAAAAGAGTTTACAGAGCTATCTCTAATTGTCAATATGAATTACCATTAAAGTTTGGGCATTTAGATGATAGTGGTTTGCAATGACTCATTGAATGAATTGAAATAAGAAGAATTAAGAAAACTTCAATAATAATTATATCTTGTAGACTAATTTTTGTAATTAAAATTAATAAGAATTGATTGAGTTTTAGGAATCACTTCTAAAATCTATATTTTTGATGCGTATTTATTTAATAAATATTTTTGTAATTCCTAATAGTCGTATCCCATGCCAAGTATGGGATGAAACACTTTTATAATCAAAGGTGACATGCCTTAAATTGCCATTATAATAGTCACTTCTAATAACTCGAGACACAAATCCAATTTAGTTAACATAGTTTGATTGATTAGCCAAAAGTCTCTTAACCCTAAACCTCCATAGTTAACCATTTAATAAGATGAAACCTTTTATGATCCTCTATATCCTTTCGTAAAAAAAAAAAAAACATTTATTAATTTCATCTATTAATTTATGAATAAATTATGGTTGGCAAAGACATCGATTATACGGTCTAAATAGGAATTGCAACATAAACAAACTTTAACAATGTTAGCTTTTTTACAAAAAGATAACTATTAAGACTTCCAACTCACCAAGTGTGACCAAAATTTTTCTAGAATTACCTAATAAGTGCCTTTAGGCACCTTATTAAGCAAAACTGACAACCTTAAATACTTCTCCAAATCTATTATGACCATAAACCCTGATTCTTATATAATATTCCATGCCACCTCTCTTGGCATATTCGTGGACAAGAACACCCTAGAATTAATCATGATAATGCATTGCTCTAAGTAAGAAGAGAACTCATCAAAATAATTTTGAATCACCTAAACTTGTTGCATAATGACATCCCCAAACAAGACTACATCATTACTAAAATATAAATGAGTAAAGTAGGGCCTTAACAAGATGGAGAAAAGGGTTTCTAAGCCTTATCTTGCACAACCAATTCATTTAAATAAGACAATTGTTCTATGTATAGAATAAAAGGGTAAAGAGACAAAAGGTCTCCTTGATAAAGACCTTGTATAAATTGAAAGACATTTAAAGGGGTTCCATTCCATAACACTTACATTCTAAAAGTAATAACATGTTCCATTATTAGGCTCACTAAAGAACTCAAAAGACCTAATTCTTGTAAGGTACTTCTAATAAAATCCTAATTCATATGATTGTATACTTTTCTAAGTCTAACTTTAAGACTATACTACCATTTTTTCTGTGTTAATCCTCAAAGTGTATGGATAACTTCTTAAAGTTAAACTAAGTGGTCAATGATTTGTCTCCTATAGACAAAACTAGTTTGAGTTAAGGCAACCCAGTAGGGAGAAGGGGCTTTAGTCAAATAGTTATCATTTTTGCAATGGCTTTATGAAATACATTACAAAGACTAATGGAGCAAAATCTATAAGCTTTTATAACACTTTTACCTTAGGCATAAGAATAATTAAAGTATCATTTAATCATTTAACCCACACTCAATCCCAACTCTAAAGAGAGATAATAAGATAATAACAAATAACAAAGTAAACATTATAATTAATTGAAAATAAATTCAAATAAGGGATAAGAAGGCATATATAATAATTTATAATAATTTGACGTAAATTAAGAGTCTACATTCACTCCTTAAAGTTTATTCCTTGGAAATTTAACTTCAATAACTCTTTCTTATTTTGTAAGGTGAAGACAATCATTTATATAAGGTTATTTTAACCTTAATTATAAAAAAGTTTCCATAGCTTTCACTTAAACACATTAGTTCTTCAATACTTAGAGACTAATGCTTTACTATATTTCACTAGAGCACTCTTACTTTTTTTCTCAATCTTAACCATTTTTTTTAAAAAAAGAAAAACTCTTACCTTTTGTCTTTAATCCTTTACTTTGCTCAATATAATGCCTCTGGGTTTTCTTCTCATTGTTTACAAAAGAGTTATACAACCCTCCTATAAACATATAAAAAAAAGTCTAGTTATTAAACATTTATCTCTTTTTATAAATAAAGTCAATTCCAAAAATAAATAAAAAAAAATTATCTTTAAGGTATTAGTTTACTAAAACACTAGGATTAGTGAGCTAACTTAAAATTTTCATCACTTTTTTAACTTATACACTTTTAGTTATTCAATCCCATCAATTAATTGTAGTAATTACCAAATGGATCAACCTAAATTCTCTATAACCTTTGCAACATTAATGCTTTTAGCTTTTTAGTTGCCTCTAATAAATTGCAACCACTAATTAGGTTGACCAATCTAAATTATTTATAATTTTTTTATTTATAGTTTGAAATCTTTTTTGGTGTCTGTTCAACTGTTGACATTGGTTTAATTAATTGATCCAAATTCTTTATTTTTTTCTACTTCTTTATTATCTTTTTAAGTTATCTGGTTAATGACATAAGTTAATTGATCCTAAATCGACTTTGAATTTTCATGATTTTTTTCATCTTTCTTCAAAATCTCACTTAACACCTTTTTATAAATATAGATTTGATAGATAATAAGAACTTTGCAAAATTGTTAGCATAATTCAAACTTGAAATTCAAAAATCTTACTATGGTAAGTATAAATCAAATAAAAGCTATTCAAATAAAGATAATACTTATTTAACAAACAACAACATCAATCAAACTATCTCTATTTAAACCATGTGCTTCCTTTCTATGCGTACTTGATAAGCCAATAGACTAATAAACTATCCTTACCTTTTGGTTGCTTATCCGAGGCTCCATGAACATTAGAATAGGGGCTTATGTAGTTTAATGAACATTAATAGAATCTACGAAATACTATCACTAGTGGCATCATAATAGTTCCACTCCACTAAATTCAACTTCATAAATTAATGATAAGAGCAACTAAAGCACTAACCAAGCCAATTAGCACTCCTCAATGAACATAACATTATCATAGTCATCACCCTAAGCATTAACTTCTATTATGGGAGTTTTCTTGTAACTCCTGATTTGGCACAAGCAAACTCTTTGCTAACGACTTTAACTCTATATGGTGACATAAATCAAGTGGCTCAAGTAGAGTTGGCAAAAACCCTTAATAAGAAGGAGGGCTAGGCCAAAGGTACTTAGATCCTTACTCTCCCTTCCTTCCAAAACTACCCCTCAAAATCTATAACTAATAGTCTAGATTTTTTTTATCATTATTATTGTAATGGGCTCATGTTATAAATCAACTTGTAGGCAATATATTAAATTTGTCAATCTAATTAAGTTAAAAACATGTCATCTAAAAGAAGGTTAAAGCATTTAGAGAAAACTAACTATTTGTGTCTTGAGCTTAATTAAACCTTAATCAATTTGGAGAAGGCGACATCAATTTTGTTAACATAACATGAAATAAACAAGAATAATAAAAGTTATAGAAATAGTTGCATTTTAGGCATAGAATTATACGGGCTTGACTAATTTTGAAGCACCATTTGCAATGGCAGCTAAATTGCATCACTTACAGTGTCATCTTGCTTCATAGTAGATCAAAATTAATGTGCATGAAGGAGATATAGAAGACACTTTTCATGATGTGATAAACAAATCTATGGAGTTAGGCGGCCGGTTGATCGCAGTCCTACATATTTTGTAACTGAAATGTAGCTTTTCATTGCTGATCATTGTTCATAATCATTCGAATATTTTTGGTTCCCTAAGTACTCAATCGGCTTATTTCTTAAGGTATAATCGTCTTCGTTATTAGTCCAAAAAATTAAAGTTGCATCAAAATTGAAGTTTATTGTTTAAAATAGGTGTCTAGCTTGATGGTCAAGTCTTTTAGCGTCATTTCGAGAGATCTTAGATCAAAATTGAACTATATTATGGACGGAGAGATCCATTTGAATGCAAAGGCTATCCCGAAATGTGTAGCCTAGAATTGATTAGGGTCTCCAATGGGCCCAAAAAAAAAAATAAATAAATAAATAAAGAAGTATCCGCAAGCCTTCTTTTTCTATCCTTTAAATAAAACAGAAGGTATGAGCAAAATAAAGAGGAAAACTAAAAAAATTGCTTATGTTTATATGAGAAAACAATGGAATAACTTATTAGCACTGTTTCAAATGCATTAATGTAAGAAGAACTCGTTTATGTAATAAATATAATTGTCAACCCATGTCCCATTTAGAGCTCCAATGTTTGTGTGAGTTTGTAATATCTGCTGACGTAGTTCTGTTGACCAACAATGAAGCAGTGATTTGTTAAGGTCATCAGTTTTCAAAAAATCTTTTTTTTTTTTTTGACAAGATTAATTCAAAAAGTTTAGTTATGGTCGTTAGGAATAGTCGGGTGTGTTCCCCATCACAAGATGATATTGCACATGACTTTAAGTTGGGTTGACGCGTAAACTCATCAAGAACATCTTGACCTCTACTTAAAAAATAGCATAGATATTAGATTACAAAGTCTTGGGTTTGAATTATCGGCGAGGAGTTGGGATGTTGATAGGTGAGAAAATTATTAGTCTCTCGTTATGCAACTTAAACCTCATAACGAAAACAATAATTGTGTAATCAAGACTTGATCAACACATTTTTTCTAAAACGAACCTTATTGACTTATGATTGTTAGCTAGTATTAACATAAAAAAAAAAAAATGGAATGAGTTATTGTTTTTTAGATGAGTATGAACTTGCAAAGAATGATTGATTTGTTTAATTTACCGTGCAAATTCAAACATTTATGGCAACGATTTAGCATCTTGAAGGGGAAAGTGATAATAATTAGTTTGCAATCCAACATTAATGGAATGAAAATCTTACATTGAAGGTTTAGAAACCAAGATGATTTTTTGTTTTGAGTTAAAAATTAGGTACTTATTATTTTGACTTACCTTTTTGTTTTTTTTTTTTTTAATAAGTCAACAACTCAATATAAAAAAAAATAAAATAAAATTTTCTCTTTTATGTTGTGTTAGTTTATCCCATTAAAAAGTAGTTGAAATAAATTTTTCTTAAATAAAATTAAAATTATATGTTAAGAGAGCAGAGAGCGTTAAATGAAAAGTGGGCAAAAGTTAAGGGGTAATGGGCAGTAATACGAAAATTTAATATCTAGTAATTCTTAAAAATTTTAAAAAAGGAACAATTAAAAAAAAAAAAACCACAACTTTTTAGCCTCGTTGCATTACTTTCAAACAAAGTTAGTACTTAAATCTTTTTTCTTGACCCCTTGATATTCGCTTTCAACCCCTTAACCTTTTAACCCTAAGAGAACAGAGAGGTCAAAAATATTACAGTCAAAACAAACAAAATTTAACAAAATAAATATAAAGATAAATTTTCAACTCCAAAACAAAGAAAGTTAACGATTACAGAAATAATTTTTGACCCCTTTGACCCCAGTCCGACTGCAACTGGCTTGTATTTCCTTAGCCGTGTATTTGTATTGTGTATGCACATTTTTTTTTTTTTTTTCCTTTTGAAGCAACTATTTGGGTGACATTTATATGTTGTAAATTTGCAAATAAAGGCATTAGGCATCCTTCCTCTAGATATCACACACACACACATATATTTTTTTAAAAAAAATAAAAAAGAAAAATTTTCATTAATTTATTTGTGGGGTTTCAAGTACCATTATTTGTTAGCTCGTCCCAAGCATATAATCATAAAGAGGATAAATTAGTAATTTTAAAGACAGCGATTTTTTTTTTTTTTTTTCAGCCATGTCCAGAAAGTTATTTCCAGAGTCTTAGATGGACGGATTATGTTGAGAAGTAAAATTTTTATTTTTTTTTATTTTTTTTTAAATTCTATATGTTGAAAAGTAATTATTTATTTTATTTTAAAATATTATTAGACAATATAAAATCTAATTTTATTAAAGAAATAATATGATAAGTTATGAATATATACATAATCAAAATTTTAAAAAATAAATATATCATTAAATAAAAAATTTAAAAATTAATTTATTTAATTAAAATTAATATTTATTATTTAAATATAAAAAATTAATATATATTATATAAATATATTAATAAATAAAATATAATTATATAAAAAAATATTATATATTATATTATTATATTAAAATAATTTAATTATATATATAATTAAATTAAAAAATTACTTAATATAATATATTTATAAATATAATTTATTTAAATTAAATGAATTTAATATAAAATATATTATAATTTATATATTTTTATTTTAATATATATTTTTTTATTTTAAAAGTATTTTAATATAAATAAAATAATTTAATTTAAAAAATAAATAATAATATAATTTTATTAATTAAAATTAAAAATAAATATGAATATAATTTTATATATTTTTACTAAAATGTAAATAAATATATTTTAAAATTTTTATGATTTAAAAAAAAAATAAATTATAAAATAGTAATATTTTTATTTTTTTAAAATTAAATTATATAAACAATTTAAATTATTATTCTTAATACAATAATAAAAATTATTATTTATATTTTTTATAATTTTATATTTAAAACTTAATTTTTTATTTTTTTAAATTTTTAATAATAATCAAATTTAAAAAATAATAATAAATTTATTAATTTATATTTTAATTAATTAATTTATTAATTTTTAAAATTAATAAATTTTTAATAAATTAAATTAAATTAAAATTTAATTTTAAATTTCATCAATTTAATTTAATGATGTAAATAAATTTTAAATATATTATATATAATTTAATTAAAAAAGAAAAAAATAAAAATAAAATAAAATAAATCCCTGAAAAAAGGGACACGGGTTTGATCCAACACAGACGGCAACGCCTGCGAGGACTCTGACTTTTGTGGAAAGAGAGAAAAAGAGGGCAAATATGGATCTTTGACTCTCATGTCCATGGGGATCTGAACATCCGTAAAAAGCAAAATTGGATACTTTTCCATCTGCGCTCTTAAAAAGGTTAAGGAAAAGGCTTTTAACTTTTTATTTTATTTTATTTTATTTTATTTTAATTCATCTCTTACAGCTCTCGCGGTCTGAGAGAGAGAGAGAGAGAGAGAGAGAGAGTGTGTCTGTGTGTGGACGATTCACTGAAGAGATGGGAGTCAACCGAACCTTTTGTTTTTTTTTGGATTCATAGGTATTTGTAAGGCTTTGAATAGTCCACATACTGCGTTTTATCTTCCCTTTTTTTTTTTTTATGCCTCTCTCTCTCTCTCTCTCTCTCTCTAGCTTTCTCTTCCCTTTTTTTTTTGTCCTTCTGAGTCGTTTCTTTTTCTTCTTATTTATTTGTTTATTTATTTATTTGCGTTTGAATCTATTTCAGTGCAGCGGTCCAGACAAGCAAAGCATGCAATGAAACAAGGCAGATAGCAGTCTAGGCCCCCCACACCCACAGCTGCCTTGGCTAGGGCTATCCCCGTTCTCTTATAGTTCATTAAAGAAAGGCCTTTGTTTGTAATTTCTGAAAGAAAAAGTTTTGAGCCCTTTTAGGGTGAGGGAGAAGAGAGAGGGATAGAGAACGGAGAGCTGTATGCAGGGTAGGAGGCCAAAGGTATTCTTGCTTTGCCTTGCTTGCCTTCCTTCTCTTTCTTTCTCTCTCTATAACACGCGGTTTTGGGGGGGGGGAGAGAGAGAGATAGAGAGATAGAGAGGGAGTGGAAGTTGGAGACATTTGGATAATCAATGTACAATCCTTCTGTCTCCCTTGCCTCTCTTTTTCTTCAACTTCTTCTCTTTCTTCTTTTTTGTATTACTTTTCTCCCTTTTTCCGAACTCATTTGTTTATGTTTTCGTTGATTTGTTGCGGTCTTCTCAAGTACTGTTTGAGACCCATTATTCCGGGAGAAGTTTCATCTAATACCCAGTTCAGTATTTGTCGGTATTTGCAGTTTTACTTTAGGTTAATGTGGTCTAATTTCTAGGATTCCTGCTGGGTCTGGCTGACTTGGAAGAAATCAGAGAAAAAAAAAAAAATAGAAAGGAGAGAAGGATCGAGAGCAAAGTTTAAAGTTAATGAATTTTGGGGGTTTTCTTGAAAACGGTAGTCCTGGTGGTGGTGGCGGTGATGGTGGTGGAGGTGCAAGAATCGTAGCTGATATACCATACGGCAGCCACAAGATGCCTACTGGTGCATTCGCTCAGCCACGCGTTCTCTCTCCTTCTCTAACCAAATCAATGTTCAGCTCTCCTGGCCTCTCTCTCGCTCTTGTACGCCCCAATCGAACTCTTTCTTTTCTTTCTATTTTCTTTTACCCTCTATTACATGTGTATTCTTTGGTTTCACCACAGCAACAGCCGAATATAGATGGCCAGGGCGATGTGGCTAGAGTGGCCGAGAACTTCGAGCCGAGCGTCGGAAGGAGAAGTAGAGAAGAGGAGCATGAGAGCAGATCTGGGAGCGATAACATGGATGGAGCTTCTGGTGATGATCAAGAAGCTGCCGACAATCCTCCAAGAAAGAAGAGATACCACCGACACACTCCGCAGCAAATTCAAGAACTTGAAGCGTACGAGGATTCTGATGTCTGAACAATTTTTTCAATTGCCAGTTCATTCATGGGATTCGAGCTTTTGTTGCCTTTGTGTTTGTGTGTGTGTGTGTTGGTTTGTTTTTTGTTTCTTTTTTAATTTTTTTTTCAAACAGTATGTTCAAGGAGTGCCCTCATCCTGATGAGAAACAAAGACTTGAACTTAGCAAAAGGCTTTGCTTGGAAACCAGGCAGGTCAAGTTTTGGTTCCAAAATCGCCGAACGCAAATGAAGGTAAATTGCAATCAATGACTATGGATGCTTAGTCCTTCTTGGGCTTTCTTCACTGGCACGTAGAATTTCTGGAGTGACGTTGACACACACATATGTATATGTATCCATCTGATTGCTTTCACCAGACCCAGTTGGAACGCCATGAGAACACATTACTCAGGCAAGAGAACGACAAGCTTCGTGCCGAAAACATGTCCATTAGAGATGCTATGAGAAACCCAATTTGCTCCAGCTGCGGTGGTTCTGCAATTATCGGTGATATTTCACTCGAAGAGCAGCATTTGAGGATTGAGAATGTCCGGCTAAAAGACGAGCTAGACCGAGTGTGCGCTCTCGCTGGCAAGTTCTTGGGTCGCCCTATTTCTTCTCTAGCTTCTTCAATTGGTCCTCCGTTGCCAAATTCATGCCTGGAGCTTGGAGTTGGTAGTAATGGCTTTGGTGGTTTATGCACGGTCGCCACAACCTTGCCTCTGGCTCCTGATTTCGGAGGCGGCATCTCGGGTGCTTTGCCAGTGGTGACTCAAGGTAGACCAGCAACAACAACAACTGGTGTGACGGGGCTGGATAGATCACTTGAGAGATCTATGTTCTTGGAGCTCGCTTTGGCTGCCATGGATGAGCTGGTTAAAATGGCAGAGACTGATGAGCCTCTTTGGATCAGGAGCCTTGAGGGTGGTAGGGAGGTGTTAAACCGGGAGGAGTACTTCAGAACTTTTACTCCCTGTATTGGTATGAAACCTAATGGCTTTGTCACCGAAGCTTCCAGAGAAACTGGCATGATAATCATCAACAGCTTGGCCCTTGTTGAGACTATGATGGACTCGGTGAGCTCTGCTCTCTCTCTCTCGATTGTGTAGTTATTATTTAGTTGGAAATTTGTGAGTTTATTGCGTAAACCGAAATTTCAGTTTAATTTTGACCTTGCGGGGGTTTGTGTTTAAGCGAGTCTTGGTGTTATTTGTGTTGTAAACTAAATTCTGGAATTCTTCTCTTTTTAATAGAATCGATGGGCAGAAATGTTTCCCTGTCTGATCGCCAGGACCTCTACCACTGATGTCATATCCTGTGGAATGGGGGGAACTAGGAATGGCTCACTTCAGTTGGTAAGCTAAAGGGGTTTAATTTTATTTTTATTTTTATTTATTTATAGGGTGGTCTCTAATAGTTGCCTAAATAAGCAATTATTTTTTTTTTTTAATGCTTAAGTTTATTTTAAATTGATTATTTTTCAGATGCAAGCTGAGCTTCAAGTCCTCTCTCCCTTGGTCCCGGTTCGTGAGGTCAATTTTCTTCGCTTTTGCAAGCAGCACGCTGAGGGGGTTTGGGCTGTTGTTGATGTGTCCATCGACACCATCCGTGAGACTTCTGGGACACCGACATATCTGAGCTGCAGGAGGCTTCCTTCTGGCTGCGTGGTGCAAGATATGCCTAACGGGTACTCCAAGGTAATTAATGATCCCTAACTAGCGTCTTTTCCTTTTTCCTTTTCCCTTTTTTGTTTTTCTTGTTGTTTTTTTTTTTTGAGAAGAAAGGAGGAGCGAATGATCACTAGTGTACAAATTTTGGCCTGGAACTACTTAGTTTGCAGCTCTTTTTTGTTTTTTGTAATGGCAATAGCATTACATTTATTGCATTTCTCCAGGTGGGTGTTCTTTCTTTTAAGTCTTTAATGTGCTTGTTGAAGTAACTGCAACAGTTCATCTTTCCGGAGAGAAGATTTAAAATTTATTGGGGAGAGTGGGGGAACACCAGGTCTAAAATCACGAGCATTTCAACTCCCTAGCTAATTTAGAGCTCTTGCATCTAAGAATTTTGCTTGTCTGGTGATTACTCACCGTATCTCCACACTGTCACACTTGCTTCTTTTAGTGTTTCAACGATTCTGAACCTTCCAATATACTTATTATATTGACACGAGGATTCTTCTTCGGGTGTGTGAGATTATTGTTTATTCTTCAAGTTTCAACAGCTAGAGTTGCTTGAATCATTAAAAATCTTACCTTCGTACACTTGCAAAGCGAGATTTTTAATTTTTTAATTTTTTTAGTTTTTTCCAATGGAAGCCTCCATTGCTTGCATTTTGGTGCCTGGAACATATTGATTTCATGTACTTAAACGAGTAAATGCTTAGTTATCTTCAACTTTGATTGAATAAACAATAAATTTGATGTTTCTATTCCGATCTTTGATGCTGTCTCGGTTAACATCCCTGTTATCTTTCCATAGGAAATGCGACTTTCTATGACCTGGTTCCAGCAAATTGACATATATGTATATATATATATATATATATATATATGTGGATCTTTTCTAATTCAATGGAAAACCTTATAGTCAAACTCATAGACTGGCTGTTTTGTTGCCATGTGAGCTTGAGCGTCCAGGTTTTGCATCCAACACCAGTGCACGTCTCGAGATCGCTGTCTGCTTTGTACATTGTTCTTTCAAATCTGGCAGACCTTTTTATATACCATTATCCTGTGCCTTTGTATGCCAAATACAGCAGATACCATTTTTTTTCCTTGAGCCCAGCCTTTGAGCCATTTCTCCGAGATTTGCCTCATGTTTTCATTCAATAATCAAATACAAGTAGTTATCTCCTCCTTCACGAATGATGGGATTCGTGGACCTCCTAAAGATAATATAATATAAAAGCTAACGTAGAAATTTACATCTTTATAGTTTGACTGGGAAATGCATTATGCCGAAAGGTAATTCTATCCGTGTTTTTCCATGAATTAGATTATAGCCATGGCCCCTCTTCATGAACGTGCCTTTCCATTCTAAAATTATAGAAGAAATTGTTTGCCAGCAAAAATTATATAAAAAAAAATAAGGATTTTATATTTATTAACTTTGTTTAAGTGAATAGAAATAATTACAAGCATGCATTCAACTACGACAGTGAGAAACATATAACTAATAGAGATTGTGGCTCTATCGGATGTACATGTACATTTGTCTAGTTGACACGCTTACGTGATCATTCCTATTAGTTGTACATTTAAATATTAACTCTGAATGTAATATTAAAATAATGTTCAAGGACCCTTTGTTGCACAGTTAGTTCTAGGCCCTTTTGTTCAGAGTTCTATATGTCAAACGTTGTTTTAAGCATGTTAGCATATGTAAAAATGCAGGTTACTTGGGTTGAGCATGCAGAATACGATGAAACTCAAATTCACCAGATGTACCGGCCATTAATAAGTTCCGGCATGGGCTTCGGTGCCCAACGCTGGGTCACCACCCTTCAACGCCAATGCGAGTGTTTAGCCATTCTCATGTCCTCTGCCGTTCCCGATGGAGACCACACAGGTTAATTTTATAACATTAAATATTCCCACTTAAATTTGTTTTTGAGTTTATTTATTTAATTTTTGTTTGATGGATTGCCAATATTTTCAGTATACGATTTGTATGGGTATTGATTGATAATATAGATCAAAGTTTATGTTAACGCAGCAATAACTGCGAATGGTCGACGAAGCATGTTGAAGCTGGCTCAAAGAATGACCGACAATTTCTGCGCCGGGGTCTGCGCCTCCACAGTCCACAAATGGAACAAGCTCAACTCAGGGAATGTGGATGAAGACGTTAGGGTTATGACCAGGAAGAGCGTCGACGACCCCGGCGAGCCGCCGGGCATTGTTCTGAGTGCGGCCACTTCAGTCTGGCTACCGGTTTCTCCCCAGAGACTATTTGATTTCCTGCGCAACGAACGATTCAGGAGCGAGTGGGACATACTATCCAATGGTGGACCCATGCAAGAAATGGCCCACATCGCCAAGGGCCAGGATCACGGCAACTGCGTCTCTCTCCTCCGAGCCAGTGTACGTAATCCCTCCATCTCCCTCTCTCATATTATATTTTATACTTTATTTTTATTCTTTTCTATATTTTAAGCTAAGAAATTAAGAGGATCACATGAAAGCATAATCTTTGAGGTAAAAGTCTCGTGTATCCCACTCTGTGACATCAAGTACTTTTGTCGCGAAAGGATAAAAAACAAAAAAAAAAAAAAGAAAAGGTTAATTGCGAAGAGGACAAGCCCAAAACCATAAAGTATCTGTCTGAACAGACAGTAACAGGTCATAGGGTCAGTTCTTGTTCTGTAAGGTTTTAAAAGTCAAAATATACAAACACCTGTCACCTTTCTGATATAGAAAACGAAGGCCACTGTTTGGTCCAGGTCTTTTCTTCCTTTTTTTGTTTTTCTTGCCGATTTTATTTTCGCGTGGAAAATTTTACCTTGCGGTTAAAAACGTGGCTGTGAATGGCACCGCCTTGAAATTTTGGCAAGTCCAGGGATTTGTTTATTCGGTGTCAGAAGATATGGATCTTTTTCTTTTTGGTACTGCAGGCCATGAACGCCAGCCAGAGTAGCATGCTGATACTCCAGGAGACATGCGTAGACGCGGCTGGGTCGCTTGTGGTGTACGCTCCCGTTGACATTCCAGCCATGCACGTAGTGATGAATGGTGGTGATTCCGCTTACGTGGCGCTTCTTCCCTCGGGTTTCGCAGTCGTACCAGACGGCCCAGTGTCATGCGGTATCCCAACCTCAGACGGCCTAACTAGTAATAACAATGCTGGCGGTGGTGGTGGTGGTCCACGCAGAGGGAGCGGGTCCCTCCTGACGGTGGCGTTCCAAATCCTGGTGAACAGTCTCCCTACTGCCAAGCTCACGGTAGAGTCTGTGGAGACTGTTAACAACCTCATCTCCTGCACCGTCCAAAAGATCAAAGCAGCTCTCCAGTGCGAATGCTGATCAATTAATTAGCCCATAATTTCGTCCTGCTTTTAACGTTGCTATCGCTGTTGCTTCTTGTTGTATCTGTGCGTGGACTTATGTTTGGTCATTAGGGTGTCTGTGTTTTGTGGTGGTCGAGAGTGCAAAGGAAAAGGAGAGAACTATACGATGGTGTGTGAGATAAGAGAGGGTGGGGGAAGCGAGAATGAGGGTATTGAGTCAAGAACGAACCGCGCGTGGAGTCCTTGCATGGTGATGACGATATTCGTTCAAAGTGCATCAAGCAGCGGAGTGTACTCCTGTGTAAGGCAAGGGTGGTGGTTCGGGTATTGACTCAGGTCAACCCTTTAATTATAATTGGCTCAAACTAGTCTTTAAAAATGGAAGCAAAAAAAGTGGTCCTGCAAATCGATGGTTTTGTTGGAAATTTAGGCAGCCCTATTTTGTGTTTTTTAATTTTTAATGAAGTTACAATAATCCACTTTAGGTCATTTCTGTTCCTTGTAGAATCAGACTCCTGTTAACTTATTGTTGGGTTATTGCATTCGCCTTATGTATAAATGGTTGCTGTATGCAATGTGTGACCTTTTCACTTTGTTGTTTTGTTTACATTTCACGAACTATGGTTTGGCTCATTATTGTATTGGCGGGCTGACGGAGTCTTGTTAGTTTTCCTTTTACGCGACCTGGGGAGCGTGAGGCGATAAAAAATTGATAGACACAGGGTTTTTTTCTTTGAAAATTGAAAGGCCCTGAGGTGGCTGGGTTGTCTGCGTTCTTCATGCATTAAATGAGAGTGCAGAAGCTGTTGGGAGAAAGTGTTACCGGCATTTAATGCTAGGAAGTCGGCTTGGACTCGGCTGTTGTTGGATATCTACTAGCCAATGGTACAAGGACACGTTGTCGTCTTGGAGGCTCTCGTCTGGCGAGCGAGTCCCGGATGGTAACGGCGCTCTGTTTTGCTTCTTCGTTGAATGACTCACTCGCCTCTCGGTCCGAGTGCTTCTCTGATTCTGGCTGAGGGCTGAATCTTCCTGATAGAGAAAGAGCTTGACGCGGTTTGGACGGATGACACGTTTAATGGTTAATTACGGGCTCTTAACGATAATCGTTTTAACATCCAGGCATAATGTATTCACTATGCATAGATTATATTGGTTTTACTTCAATTCGTCGAGCAAAAATAAAAGGGTTGGTCGGAGTGTTGGAACACAACAATTTTTTATATTATTATTAAAATAAAATAATTTTAATAATATTTTTGATAGATAATATAAATATTATAATTTTATTAATACGGATAAAAATATATACATAATAATTAAAAATATATATTTATATATATATAATTATATATATTTAAAAGTATTTAAATATTTAAATTTAAATTTAATTTAATTTAATATTTTTATTATAATAAATTTTTAAATTAAATTATATCAACAAGAAAATCCATAAAAAAATATAAAAAAAAATTTTGACTCCAGTTTATGGCTTGACGCAATGATTTACCTTCTTGGTACTTACAATTACAATTAACTGTGCACATCTCCCTCATGCAAATATATGTATGTAGTTGCTCGGGAGAATTCACGGGGTAGTCTAAATTGGTAGGTGTGGAACAAGGCAACAAAGTCGAGACAATGAAAGGCTACCCACAAAAGGGCCATGGGTATGCTCTGTGCAGTTGGACCGCTTACCACTCTTCTAATTCTATTCCCCACTCCTACTTGCCCTGGCTAAGCTTCTAACAGGTTCGTCCCCAACCGTAGCTAAACTCGCTTTCCTCAGTCGTCCAAATTAAGCGCCCCCCCCCCCCCCCCTTCGGCCAACCCATCGTCTCCAAGGCTCAAGTCCCACCCATCACAACATCACGTGGTTGTGGGTTCCACCTCCCAACACGTCCCCACTTCCGTTTTGGATCAAATCAAATCGGTTTGAGTCGATAATTCACGTACCTTTGCTGTTGCTACATGTACCCTTTTGTTGATTTCCAGAGTTCATTGCGTTGTATATACGTACCCATGCATTCCGGTTTTGTACAGGCACAGCATTCCGGAGGGAAGACACGTATATGTTACTTAACGCACAAAATAGTGATGGAGGCTATGAAAGTTTAGCCATTCTTGCACGACTCAAGTCTAAGTCTAACCATTCAAAAAAGTCTCTTGTAATTACGAATTCCCTAGATTGTTTCTTAGACTTCCCAATTTCTTTCTTTATTCTTTTATATATTTTTTAACGAACTGTTCAACCTACGTGTTCGAACAATAGCCGTGAGAAATTGTCAAACAATAACTTTCAGAACTTTCAAATACCCACATTACGTTGCTTGAACAGCGAGAAAGTTAATCCAGTGTCACATTCCGTGTAGCTTTCAAGGTTGAAGTTAATTTAAGGTGTCTTGCGTCAAAGGACAGGAGCTGGCAAATCCTGTGCGGTGAGGATTAATTTGAGTCATTTGATTCACCCCCCATGTAAAGTGTAAAGTACACAAGGATAAGTTTATGAGTAAATGTGCCAGCCTGACATGGATGGAACACAATGCACACTCTTGAAACAACCGAAACATTTATTGCATTGATTTTAACGGAGGTGATAAAACACTAATTGAAGTTAGGTGGGAGAGAATTATAAATACTATAGAAAAGAGGGTTGGGGAGAGGGGTGACATAATAACACTTGGCGCGCATTGAATGTGTTGGACCACACAGTTCAACAACAAAGTCTTTGTCTAAACAACCATGACCCCATTTTCCTTTACGTGTGTGACTGTGTGTACATTTTTTGATGGATTTTTGTGCGTAGTACAAAGAATTATGTTATCTTTTTCGAGTGTCCATTTGTTCTTCTCGTATTTTCATTGTGCCTTGGCCATGGGCTCTGACCTCCTCAATTAAAATTGCAAAGGAAGAGGAGTGACGCTTTGGTGATGTAACCTCCTCGAGAGATTCTTCTGTGATTTTGATTCCTCTCACAAGGGCTCCAAATTCTTGACAGTAATAGACAATAAGTTTCTACTTTTTTCGTGGTGATTGGTATCCTGTTTAAGGTTTTTTCTGGCCAAAAGGCAGGGTGGGGGGGGGGGGAGGGGTTGGTGGGGCGGAGGTGGGTGTGGGGGAGGGTGGAAGTATTTGTTAGGTTCTAGAACATACGTGGGTTATGAATTGTTCGTCCCTTTGGCACATGGCATGTAGCTGTTAATAGAAAATTAAAAATAATAATAATAAAAAAAGATACATCATCATCGCCAAGCAAATACATGATATTGGCCATAACACCAATCTTACAAATTTCAAATAAAAACTTGTCTCTGAGCTACTCAAATCTTATATGTTATAATGAATACAAAAAAAAAAATTTAGGGTCATAACTTCAATTATAATTAATTTTTTTTATCATTATAATTAATTATTATAACATATTAGTGTCTATTTTATAATTATTTTACATGTTTCTATATTAGAACTCTAATAAAAATTATTTATCATTACTCTTTTTTTCTTCTAAGACAATGTTCACATATCACTTTAGATATAGATACAACATAGAAAAACGAAAAATAATTTAAGAAACCTAGAGAAGGTTTTTCCATGTATGGTTGATAGTCTAATTAACCATCTAATTAATGAATAAAAGAACAAAAAAACTCATATGCGATTAACTCTATCAACACAAGTATCTTGTTTTTTTTTTTTTTTTTCCTGTGCAAGTAAAACAAGTTATTTACTTTTTTTTTTTTAATGAAAAAGAGAATAATAGCTCATCATTTGCCAGGAATAAAAGCCTGCTTAATGGGCCTAGACCAACGAGAATGACCCATTTCAGCATAGGGTTTGCGCAAATGAATGAAGGTGTATTATGGATGTTGGGCTAATTCATTGACGAGTGTAACAAGAAGAGTGCGTCCATTGGTCCTTAATACGGAAACACCGTGGGATGGCTTTGTTTGCAATTGCAGGTTCGTGGATATGGGAGTTCAGGAATGAGCAAGTGTTCTTCAACAAGTCTTATGCTATATATCCTTCGGCTCTGGCCAGAGGTTAGTATGAGGAATTTACGGTAGCAAACTGCAATGCATTGCAAGGGAACTGAAGGAAGAGGTTCTGGTGAACTGGCATCCCCCAAATGGGGATTGGATCAAGCTCAATACCGATGGAGCATCACTTTGCGAGAGCAGGTGGGCCGTTGCGAGATCATAATGGTGGTTGGCTATGGGGTTGTGCGTTGCTTATTGGCACATGTGCACCCTTTGTTGCTAAACCATGGGGGTCTACTGTGGTTTGGAAATGGTCCAGTAATTTGGAGTTTCTACATCTAGGCAAGAAGTTGATTCACAACTTGCTTTATCAGCACTGCCAAAAAAAGGTACAACAAGATCATCGCATGTGAATCCAGTGGAGCTTTGCAGGGACTTAATTTACCAAAATTGGTACATTCCGTTCACTCAATGTTTATAAGGAGGAGAACCAAGCCGCTGGTTGGTTGGCAAACTTAGGACTCTAATTAGCACCGAGGTTACATGGTGCGGGACACAAGTTCACAAAAATAACTATATTAAATAGTAACACTCGATTGAAATTTTTTAAAAAATTTTTGAAATTTATTAAAAAATATAAATATTAAAAAAAATTATAATTATAGAATTTATAAAATATTTTAACTTTTAAATTTATATATGTATTTATAATTTAAAATTATTTAATTAAAAAAATATTTTAAAATATTCTAATAATTTGTATATTATATATAAATAATTTAATTAAAATTTTTAATTATATTAAAATATTATAAAATAAATAAATAAATTATAAAATAATAATTCTTGTATAATTAATAAAATAATAAAAATAATTTTTATAATGTGTCATATGTCAAATCTCTTCATTGGTGAAAAAACTTACCTTTGAGTTGATAATGAGAAATTAACATCTTTTATATTATAAAAACAAATATTTAGAATAAATCAATATTTTCAACATGATGTAACAACTTATTTTGTAAATTGTCATGTAAGTAATAAAATTAAAAAATAATGATGTCAAACAATTATTTACTTAATTATTTGTTTCAAAAAAAAAATCAATGAATATAATAAATAAAATATTAACAATATTTTAGGATCTATGAGTTATTAAATTATTCTTTAATTTAGTAACAAGATCTTGAGAGATATGGAATCTTCATTTAACTTGGCTAATTTGAAAGGATCTATTGTTGATAGAGTAATCACTTAGTACTCATAATTGGAATCTTCACTAGCATACAAGAAGTCAATTTGTTCAACCACAACATCATTAATGATTAACTTTTCTTCTTTTGTTTGAAGAATCTCCTTTTGGTCAATAATTTGACTCATCTTCTTTAAATCAAAATTTGGCACTTGATTAACAATATCATTATTGGGTAAATTCACTATTTCAACTGGAATAAAAAAAAATTGAATTATTTTTTAACCAAATCTAAAATATTATCAAATTGGTTATCACCATAAAATTCAAGTATTAATAAATTTCTTATATTTACTCATGATTAATTTTTTGGTTTACCACATTTCAATCAAAAATATTGAGTATCATTCTACCATTTGACTGCAATATCTTGAAATTCAAAATATATGAGTCATTTTTTCCTCCTCATAAATATCATTGTATTTGAAATAGACATCAATTTCTATTGACCATCTCAAAAAATCTTTAACAAAGAAATTCCCATTAAAGAAAGATATATCTTTGAAATTAGGAACATGCTTATGAACAAATTAATTGTGAGCAATATCTTTAATACAAGATTTGTTATATTTATAATCTCGTAAAATTACTCTAAATAGATTCTTCTCTTCACAATCTTTGTCGTTGAAGAGGTTGTTTTTAGTTCCATAAGATGACATCAACATAAACCAAACTTACTTTGATACCACTTGACATGGGATAGAAGCGCGAAAAAATAAGTATACCAAAAAGCTAACACTCAATTAAACATTTTAAAAAGTTTATGGAATCTACCAAAAAATATAATGTTTCTCACAAGAGAAGAATATCAAATATTGAAAAATTATAATTTTATAATTTGTAAAATACTTTAACTTTTAGGTTTACATATATATTTATGATTTAAAATTATTTAATTATATTAAAATATTATAAAATAAGTAAATAAATTATAAAATAATAATTATAATATAATTAATAAAATAATAAAAAACAATTTTTGTAATATGTTTTACATCATTACATAAATTATTTTGTTCCCCTAATAAAATTTTACTAGTTCTTCAATAGGACCTAATGGGTGTGCAATGGTCCCGACTTCAACTTTTTGCCACAATGTCATTTTCTTCAATTTAAAGGAGTTGCTCCTTACCTTTGGATGAAAAAAAAGTGTCCACTTTACTTTGACCACAAAAAAAAAAAAAGAAAAGGTTTTATAAAATCCTAGGGTTAATTTGATCATATTATGAAATTTTTATCATTGATTTTTCTTATTTAATATTTTGATTTTACTATTTATTTTCTATTTTATAATATTTTTTGTTTACTTTTGATTTTTTTTTTTGTTACTAGCAATTGTTTTATTCTTAACAATAATTTATTAAGAATTATTTTACCAAATAATTTATTAACAATAAATAAATGACAAGCATTATATTTTGATATTAAATATGAATTAAAAAAGTATACCTAAATACCAAAAATATTCATAGTTTGTATAACTATGTACTAATAATGGTAAAGTCAACATTAATATTAGTACATTAAGTATTATATCATTATCAAATACATAATTAATGACAATAAAAAAAAGTAGTCTATTCCTTGTTGCTCATTACCAAAACCTCTAAAATGATGTCAATCAGTTTAGCTTTTGAGAAAATCAAACAAGAGAGGAAGCTATTGAAGATTAATGGTGCTCTGCAATTCACCTAAAATTAGAGAAAATATAAAGCACATGCCATCAATTAGATAAACACCAAAATTCAAGCTTTTTTTTTTTTTTAGAAATGTGTAGTTTTATGAATTACAAACAAGTACTCCAACAAAACTAGTGATTGAAAACAAGATTGAGACAATGTTGGCTTCAAGTTAGTAGAGAGTTCAAACCCCTATCAACACGATGTTGGTCATGGACTTGGCCACCTAATCTTAAGACATAACTTAATTTTCCCTTCCTAACATATCAAGATTGGCATAAAGTTCATAGTAACCAAGCATCTCATTAGAGCAAATCATCTCGCACCATGACTTGCTAACTCCAAACATACAAGAAAACAAATTAAATTGCATCACCAAAGATTGCCTTTATTATGAAAGAAAGCAATAACAACAAATGGACATTTTTCTTTAAGGCAAAAAAAAAAAAAAAAGATTTTGCTCATAATATTTTTTTGCTTTAATAGTTACACTTATGGTCTTTTTTTTTTTCTTTTTTCAATTACACTTATTATGTTTTTTTAAATCAACCTTTTACAACTTTTTTAGTTAATCCAAAACACCATGATAGCCAAATCTAGAAGAATCAATTTCAACAAAAATAGATCAAGAAACTTATGCATGAGAAAGAGAGATGCTACCTAAGATTAGGATTTCATATAGGGGATCGAGCTTAATAACTAGGAATTAGAGAGCCACGACACTTTAGAGTCATTATTATGAATTAGATGATATCAACAGATGGTAACTTGGAAACTTCTTCTTCTTATTACTGTCTTCTAAGTCCAATATAACTCCTCATAAATTTTCTTGTTCCATTTTGTAGAAAGTCACTAAAACTCAAAGAAGCTAGTGAGAGAAATAAGATAGAGAGAGAAATAATAGAGGAAGCATAAAAAGTGAAATGAGAAATCCATATACAAGACAAAACAAGGATAATGAATTTAAGACTAAGTATTTAAGAATTAGAAATCAAAAGGGGAAAAACCAAATCACGTAACACTTGCTAAATGTGATTTTTAATTTTTGCATAAAAAATTAAAAATAAAAAATCCAAATTATCATCTTTTATTGTCTTTACAAAATATAATCAATGTAAGAAAGATATCTACCTAGTAATCTTAGACAAATTAAATTCTACCTCTTCATCACCAACCTTCAATGTTAACATATCATTTTTAACATCTATAACAACTCCAACCATGACAAAAAAAAAAAAAAAAAAGGCTCAATATAATTGAAATTTTTTTGTTTTCTTCCATTTTCAAAATAATAAAATCAATAAGAATGAAAAATTTCTTTGCCTTAAATACCCATAAGGTACTTTAATGATCAGTCAACAAGTTACAAGGAAATGGTTGTAGGTTTTAGCTTCTTTAATCCAAGCGTCCTACACATAGATAAAGACATTAGTGAGACACTAGCACTTAAATCACACAAAACTTTAGAAAAATCAACATCACCACTTATGCAAAGGATTGAAAAACTCCCTGAATCCTTAAGCTTTGGTGGAAGCTTATTTTGGATAACTACCCTGCACTTTTCAATAAGAGCAATGGTCTTATAATCCTCTAATTTTTTCTTATTTGACATAATCTCCTTAAGAAACTTTGCATTAGTAAGAATTTGAACTAAGATATTTACGAGAAAAATATTAATATTTAGTTGCCTAAACACTTCAAGAAATTTCTCAAAATATTTATTAATCTTATTTTGCTTAAACCTCTAAGAAAAAGGAATAGGAGGGATATAAGACTAATGGTAGTGGTGTGGATGGTGTTTTAGTCTATGCAACTTCTTTTTGACTTACCTTTTCATGGCATACATCAACATTATAATCCATTATAGTCTCACCATTTACTTGACCAAGTTGCTTATCAATTTTTAAGGTGATTGCCTTATATTGCTTCTTTGGATTGCTATTTGTTTTACTAGGTAGGATTCCTTGACCATAAGGTTGGATCACACTTTCTATCAAACCCATTTGAACTTTTAAATTATAGTCAAAAGTAATCAATTGATCAAATTTAGATTTCAATACTTAAACCTTACTAAAGTGGCATTGGTTAGCTTTTCAATAACTAACTTCCAAGTTGGTTTGCTCTTTTGTTGTTACTTCATTTCTTAGGGTCTCGATTAAAAACTAAGAGGATTGGAAGGCCTTAAGCTCTTGATTTCTTTAATCTTTCCAAGATAAATTAGGATGATTTCTCTAACATGAATTGTAAGTCTAGGAATAAGGATTATTTTGCTATTACCTATTAAAATTCAACATAAATTGTGCTTGTTAAACTTACACATAATTAAAACTAAAGTGTGCTCATTTACACCAATCACAATTCATAGCATTAAGATTAGCAACAACATTAATGTTATCCAACTTACTAAACATTTTTACCATGTCATTAAGATTCAGAAGGTAGCTAGGCCAAAAGATCATTTGTAACTTTCTCCAATAAGGGTTCTTTTCTTGCTAGATCATTGGCATTAAGCATATTTATCTCATCAATTTCATATATATTTAGAACTCTTTAAGGTATACCTCTCTCATTTGACCATTGATAATTATTGGAAACCATATTTTCTAACAGCTCATATGCCTCTTATGCTAACTTGCCCATTAAGGCATCTCCTATCACTACATCTATTATAATTCTAACTAAATGTGTCAAACTATTTCAAAATGTTTGCATCAACAACCAGTTAGGTAAAATATAGGGGGAACATCATCTCTGTAATTGCTTAAACCTTTCCCAAGTTTCATATAAAGACTTATTATCAAATTAAACAAAACTAATAATATCATTCCTAAGTTTTGCTATCCTACCTGAGGGAAAGTACTTACTAAAAA
The DNA here is from genome assembly GCA_037832385.1 of Rhizophora apiculata. Lineage (NCBI taxonomy): Eukaryota > Viridiplantae > Streptophyta > Magnoliopsida > Malpighiales > Rhizophoraceae > Rhizophora > Rhizophora apiculata. The sequence goes on from CM075431.1 coordinate 3,335,932, forward strand.
ATGCTTATGATAAGGAATTCTAGGTTATAAAAGAATTATGAGGTTAGGATTTCAATAAAATCTTTACCTTATCCTTAAGAGAGAATGGAAAAAATGTTTAATAAATCACATCATTATTAACTCCACTAATTATAATAGAATCATAAATTTCCAAAAAGTTAGCAAGATGTACATTCAAGTTCCGTGGCTTTTTACCAAACTAATCTTATTGAACCATTTGAATAAGGCTTAGTTGATCTTGAGATTACTGGCATTCATTGTTGGCTTCATAATGCTAAATTGGGCACCATTGACACTTAGTATGTCATAATCACCTAACGCTTTGGGATTTTGATTTTCATTGATTAATTTGTCTTCCATTATTGCTTGTACTTAACTCATTACTCTTTCCTTAATGTATGTAGAGTTCATTTTATCTTAGGATTAAATAAAATAATCTTCCTATATGCATGTGGCATACATTAAACAACCTTGTAATGTCAGAAACAAATAAGTCAATAATATTAAACAAAAAATTAATAAAAATCAAAATAGAAACAAAAATACAATCTCAATACCAAATCATGCAAATTTTTTATATTATTTAGATAAACTAAATAAAGAAAGGGTTGTCTAATTACAAAGTTAAAAGCCAATTTTAAACATAAATGAAAGTTATTAAACAAGGTTTATAGGATTTAAATTTTATCAACTATATACAAATTTAATACCTGATTATTAGAATTAATAACTTATTAACAACAATGATTGAATTCCTTAAAATATATGATGATCACATTCAAAACTCGACAATGATACTCATATTAATCTTATATTTATTTTCATGGTTATAAAAACTAACATAAACTTATTAAGATTTGTAAAATTCTTAATAATGATCACAAAGGTGTGTTTTTAATTCTAAATTGCATAATTTAGATTTAATACTTTTATGAACTAGTATTACTTCTACTTTTAATTTCTTATTTAATACTTTAAATATGAAAATAATGGTTAGTTATGAACATAAATGCAAATCAAAATCATTAAATTAAATTAACTAAGAATGATTAAAACAACTAGAATATTAATTTGTTAATAGAATTTTATGACTACATCCTTACCCTAAAATAAAAGATCTAGTCACTCATATTAATCAAAACACATGAATACATAACTAAATGTTTATAAACATCTTAAAATAAATCAATAACAAATGAGGAAAAAGAGAAAAAAAAAAAAAAAGTAAGAAAGCTAGTAGTTTTTGAGTCTTGCACTTTTGTCTCTCATCTTTGTTGCCTTTTGATCTTCTACTTGCTATTTCTTTTTTTTTTTTCTCTCTACACCACTTTTCTCCCCTCTTTAGTAGCTAAAAAAGATACTTATTTATATCTTAGATAATGTACATAATAACCACTAAAAAACCCTAAAGAATTAAGGTTTTCTTAATTTTTCAAAATTCTCATATTCGATTTCAAATTGATTCTTAAATAGATAAAGCTTGAATTATAGTTTATCTTCTTCATTAAAGTTGTAGCCTTCTTTGTTAACTATCCAATGCATCCATTCTTGCCCAAAACAAAGATTCAAAGCCCAAGTTATAAGTTGAATTCAAGACAAACTTAGTCTAACATATGATAGATTTTGCAATAACTTCTCAACTATTTTTGGACTATTAAATAATTGATTTGGGATTGGGTATCTTTATAGCAATTGTAGGACTAAAAATGAACTTTAATTTAGTCTTTTTAATCACTTTACTTGGATGTATAAAGCTCAAGTTATACTCATTTAAATACTTAATGTTTAGATAGGAATCTTACTTTAAGTAGGATTTGGACTTTAATTTTTTGCCTTATTTTTTAAGAAGTATCTCAAGGCCTAAACAAACTTAAATTTATAATCATGACCCCAATTTAGAAAATTTGAGACTTATGTTAGAACTTTAATGAATATCATCTTTTTAATTTGAATTTTTAAGTCTGTAAAAAACTTGAAGCAAACAACAAAGGTCAAAACGATAAAAATGTCGGAATTTTGCCTACTAAAAGCGCAAATTCTCTAAACTTTCCCAAAACATATTTTAATTAGTTTAAATAGGTATAAAATTTGTTAAAAACAATTAAATGTAAAAGGAAATAAATAAATAAATTCTCACTTATAAAAACAACATAACAAAGAATAGATAAATGCAATTAAAACCTAAAACATTAAAACCAATTAACCAAAAAACTGAGAATAACATTCAAATTATGATATAAAATGTGTGAAAAAAATTCCACACATTAAATATAAAGATAAGAAATCAAATGTCCTTATGAACAATTGCAATCACATTTTTTATTTATTACTTGTCCTTACATGAGTTCCAGTTACTCCATATGGCATAAGAAGATCAGTAGTATGTTAATTGTTTATGCTAGTTGAGCTTCATTGGCAACCTTTCTTTGGCATCTCCTTTTCCTTGACTTAAATCAGAATCACATTTGAATAATAAATTATACTTGATAATAACAAGAATGACAAAACTAAAATTAAAATTATTAATAACACTTGCACTTTTAGTAGTAAGTGGCATTAGAATATCACTTCTTAGTCATCATCTTTTGTTATGCCTAAAACTTCATGCATTACTAACATTGTATTTCAATTCCAACCTTCAACATATGTCTATGCCTTTTAAAAGACTTATCTCTTTCTCTTCTTCATGCTTCCTTTAGCTTGCCTGATGTAGTTTTAAATCAAGGAAGTAACATTAAACCATTCTCAATAGTTAGCTACATTTAATAACCATTTAATGACTCAATTAATTTCCATATTCATCAAAGTAAACATTTCTATTATAACAAAGATCTATATAATCATCAAGATTTCTCCTATGGTGGTTGATACAGGCCACTCCATGGAATGCAAGTCAAGTCCCATTCTTTATAGTTGTAACTTAAAGTATTTAGTTCTATAACAAATTTTTCATCATAACAAAACACTTTGAACTTTGTTGTCCTATTTAACTTAACAATACATATCCTTGAATCTAACTTAATTTGCTTATATTTCTTCCTTATTTAAGGGCAAATTACATCATAAGATTGCTCTATTACTTTCAATGTCACCATCATACTACTACTCATGCTCATACATAAGTGCATCACTTGGCTACAGTTGCGCAACACCATCAGTGGCATTATGTTGATTAAATTGTGTTAATACGCCATATAAACCTTCATTTGCAACTTCATACTCCTTTACTTCATTCATGGCCCATTCATTCACCTTTATATTATCATCTCCCACACCTTAAAATACTCCTTCAACTCCACTTATATCACATAATGCTTTAGGGTCACTAACAACATGTGCCTTATTAATCCCATGTAGAACATAGATTAAAACATTATGCTTTAATGTTTTAGCCATCTCAAACAACAACTTCAACAATGACATATCACTTCTCCTACTTTGTGGCTTTAATTGTTCAATAGTTTAAGTTGGAAACTTGTACACATAATTGATAATATTATTATATCTAAAATTTTTTACCATAACTTTTATGTTTAACATTGACAAAGAGTAATGGATTCATGCATGTCTCATTCACCACTAACATTTTGAGTCTGAGGTGTGAGCTCTATTATCCCACCATGATAGATAATTATGGTAATCAATATCCTACATTATGAAACTTTAGCATGAGAGGCAATACATATATAATAAACATTTCATGCACATCATTGGTAATGCCAACATATGTGTAATCAAAATGCCTTAATCTATCAAATCCAATTTTTTACAAAATTAAAAACCCTAATATGACAAAGAGTTTGTAATAAAATAACCTTAATCCCAAAAATGACATAATCACAAGATAAAACCCTAAATTTGACAAACTCAATATAATAAAGAAATTATAATGCCAATCTCAACCATAAACTCTATTAAAGACACCAATTAAGAATTAACAACCTTAATCTAATTGAAAAAACCATAGTTTGACATACCCATTTTAATTAAATAAACCATCATCTAACAAACTCATTTCAATTAAATAAACCCTATTTATTTACGAAAACAAAATCTAACAAATCCAAAAAAGTATTTAATAATTTGTATTTTAAGCAAAAAGTTATTTACTTGTTTAGTTAGAATGAACACACTACTTGATCCCTTCTATGCTAATGGTCTCCCTCTTTTGAAAATTGAATTTTGTGGACCAACTCTCGTCACCTAAGATTGGGTTTTCATATATCTACTCTCTGACATGATTCAAATTTTTAGGGACCACCTCTCTTAAATGATTAAAAGTCTTTTTCATTTTCTCTCTCTCTATCACAAAGGTTCCTCTCTCTCACTCTCAATGCTCTTTTGATTTTTTTTTTTTGGGTTTTTTTTTCCTCAATAGTTAATTACTAAAACGTTTTGAGGTTCATTTATGTAAGTGAGTGTTGGTAATTTTTTTTTTTTTTTCTGAGGCCAATGGGTGTTGGTAAATTGTAAGAAAATGTTTCTTTAAACGGAATGTATTTTAGAACAAAAAAAGATTAATATTTAGGAAAAAAATACATAATGACGTAGATTTAAAAATATTTGAGTTTTGAGCTTGTAAGCCCACTTTAGCAATTTTTTCTTTTTTTATTTTTTCTTGTCAGCAAACTACATAAACGAGTTTAACGACTTTTGTCAATAAGACTCTACGGTGTGCTAAATTTGTTACAAAATAATATAAATTTGTTATTTTATAAACTTTATACTAGATTTGTGAAAATACAAAAAAGAAAAAAATGATATTTTTTTTATTAACCCTAAATAATAACGTTGAATGACTAGACATGCGAGTGTTTCCCAGAAATTGAAAATCACGGCAACGACGTTCATCCGTAAAGATCACATTGAAAAAGAAAAACAACAACAACAACAACATCATTTGGAATGGAGAGTGAGTTTTCGAGATGTCAACACTAACACATTTGATATCATTTTATTAAACATGAACCTTGCAACGTTGAGTTGTAGTTGTTGTTAACTTCTCCTCTTCAATGCAATTGAAACTAAGTGAAAGATTCATGTTATAACTATTTGACAAGTTTTACAATGGCCATTGACCTATCACGATCGTACTTCGCTATCCTTTAACTCAGTTTATAATTGAATAAGATGAGAAGAAAAAATTTATATAATCAATTTTAATTAAATTTGAGATTAAAAATTTATTGTTGTTGCTGAAGCCAACCATGCCAATATTCTTTCTTTTTCTTTTTTTAACTTCTCTTTTATCCGTTGTGCCAAGGAGAAGATTACAAAACAAAAAAGAACATGCCAAAGAAAAATTTATAGTGCAGTGCACATACCTTTTACAAATATGGATAAGTTCATCATTTATTAGAATTTAGAAATTGAGATTAAGTCATTTGGAATAAGATAATGAAAAAAGTGGGTGAATTATTTAACGAATCTTTGAAAAATATGAACCTTTCGGTCATATTATTCTTAATTATATTGTATTACAAATGTGCCATTGTTTGCAATAACTAAGAAAAAACACATGTTAGTTAAATTTTGGTTGATCCAATTCAAATTAGTGGAACACGTTAACCCTTAACTCTATAATTATTTCATTTCTATGATTTACTTGAATTTCAAAACGTTGATGTTCATGCAAAGGATGACCATGCAGAGGAAAAAAAAAAAAAAAAGATGTAAGAAATGGCCCTCCCCCCTCCACAAGCAGGAACCATCCCAGACAAATTCGCATTCATTTGGCAATAACCACCAATCCGTAACAGGTACTGGAGACCATGATTAGCATTAATTGACTATTAATTGACATTATTCTTATTAATTGTTCTTTTCAACGTTCGAATTACATTCACCACAAAAAATAAATAAATAAACCTGTATTACAATATCGATGGTGGCTATCTACCCTTTATAGAGCTCGGTTGTTTAATAAATCTAGGGAATGAGATATAACTTCTTTTTTTTCCTACTACGCAGAGAGAAAATGTGAGAAATAGCCAATGAAAATGAGTGTACTAATTAATGAGGAGTTTAATACCAGAAGTAATAACAATGGAGAATGGACTAAGGGGCATCAGCCACAGAGGATATGACCTTGAGGAAGTCCGATTCATTGCATGGAAGTACAATCCCTTTCTGGTAATTAAACCCAAACTCTTCTGCCGAGCTGTGCATTAGTCGCTGGAAAGATGGATTCCTCAAGTGAGACAATGGAACAACATATCTCTTGAGCTCATGAATGCCTACATATACCACAAAGTGGCCTCTTGGGGCTCTCCTTTCCCTAGCATCTGCGGCTTGGTTCCCCATATTACCACGCGTTTGAGCCAAACTACCGAGTTCAGGGTTGCACTAGTTGACAAGCCTGCCCGTCTTTAGCGCGTTCGTTTGCTTTGTTTTCAAAGGTGTCGTCCCCGTGCGTACGTCTGTGTGTCTCGATATATATATATATATATATGGATGGATGGATAGGTAGATAGATAGATAGACAAACCTACACACAATCACACAAAGGAAAAGGCAACCCCAGGTCTGTGGACAACGTGCGGTAATTTGAAAAGACGTGAACCCGAAAATTACTATGCTCGTCTGGAACAGTGCCTATGAGCCAAATTTCACGTGGTCCATTCAGCATATCATGGATTCATATTTTGAAGATCGTAGATCAATCGCATTTTTCTTGATCTTGAAAGTGTAATGTGTTGTGTAGTTGTGTCTACGGGTGATGATCCTAGCTTGGTTTGTTCCTACAAAAAAAATATATACATAATATATTAAATTTTAAAAATATTCATAAATTTATAATTTCTTAAAAAATAAAAAATAAAAAAAAAAGGCAAAAGGAAGAGAACAGTGAAAAAAAAAAAACACATGGCACGCGGGGGAAACTGTAAGGAAACAGTGATCAAAAGTAAATAGATGAGTTTGGGGAAACAACGTAGGTTCATTGACAGGACTTCTTCACATGTCCAGAAAAGAATCACACAATCTGGGCCAATGGGCTGCAGCTACAGCTAGACTCGTGCAGCACCAACGCACCATGTCTGGTTCATTGAATTGTGGGGCTTCTTTCCGGTTGGTCACCACCACCCACGTAACATGCAACCCCGCCTTCCCAGAAGACTTTTCCAACATCTAACCTTCCTTGTCTATTCATAACGGTCGCCGACCTGGAACTTGAACAGGTTAGAAAAAGAGCAAGACAGACTAAAATTTTGAATATTTATAAGGTCATGATATATTAAAGAGTTTTATTTTCTGAAACTTTTGGAATGATGGAAATTACATAGTTTTTGCTTTATGCAGAAGAAGATTAAAGAGACTTGGAGGCTAAAAAGAAACTGAACAACAAAGGATATTTGTTTTTATTTAGATATTTTATTCTAAGTCTTGATTCTATAAAGGAACGGGTTTCAAGTCATTTTGATATCGTTCAAATATGTGAATTGTTTTTTTTTTTTTTTCCTTTGTAGACATTGTTATAAAATAAGAGTTATTACTATTTATAAAAATAATATTTGATCAATTTATTGTTTTATATATATATATATATTTTATTTTTTTTTCATGTATTCTTTGGGGTAACAATAAATAGTTATTCAACTAAAAATATTTGTAATTTTTCAATATAACAAAAAATGTAAAATTTATATAATTATGATGTTAGGGCTGGAGCCCGATGGAGCACTGGAAGGGAAGCCTGGGATACAGGGCTAGGGCTGAATGTTTATATTATGTTTTGACAAAAAAAAAAAAAAAAAAAAGCATGAGAGACAAATGGAGGGATAATAAATGAAAAGAATGAAATGTGAGGAGAAACTTTTATATGCTCTCTGTGTTTCATAAAGGGTAATACAAATAAATAAAAAATAAATTTTTTTTATTTTAAAAATCGTTGAAAGTAGGAAAATATGTATATTATAATGTTAATTTTTTCCTGATACTAAAATTAGTGTGAATAAAAAGTTAATTTGAATAAATTAGTTATTTTATAAATCAATAACCTTCCTTTTTAAGATTGGGAACAATGAATCTGGTGGACAGAAAAAAAATAAAATTTTGAATTTTTTTTTATTCCCAAATCCTCAAAACATAAAACAAATAAGAATAAACCTTTCTCTTTTTTTTTTTTTCGTTCCCTCAAATTTTCTCTCCCTCTCCCTTTCTTCCCAAAAAAAAGCTTAAGGATTTCCCACATTGCAATTTGGGAATCACCACCTCTGTTACAGCAGAAAGCCAAGAAGGGCAGTATTGAGAAGCTCTGAATTGACATGAAAGAAGGGGGGCTTTGTCGGATCCAGCTCGAAATAGATTCATAAATAGTCCTCCATAGCCTCTCAAGCAAAGGGGGGAATTCCTTGCAATTGCAAGGCAAGAAAGGTATATATGTGTGTGTGTGTGTGTTTCTTTACATTTGAGTCTTTCCCACAACAATTGACTCTAGAAAAAAAAAAAAGTTGAATATTTAAATAGATAATGATAAAATTTTAAATTTGTTAATATTAAAATTATATTAAAAAATTATTTGAATTTAATAATAAAAAATTAAATAAAAATAATAATAAGTGATGTTAAATTAAACTACGATGTTTCCTAGATTTGATGTATTCTCCAAAGCTGTAAGTGGTGTTTGAGGGGTTGTGGAATCCAAAAGGAGGGGCGGTGTCAAAGCCGCCGAATATTCCGCCAGCAATTTTGAATCTTCTTTAACAAAAAATCCTATTTTCCTTAAATCAAGGGTATGTCGGAAATTCCGCAGCTCCGAGTCACCAACCTAAACCTTTGAACTATTCTTAATAATAATAATAATAATAAATGCCAGCTATTGGCCGTCGGATCCTCCGGGATGACCAATCAACGACCCAAGATCTTCGTTTGACTGGAACACGATAAAAATGAGACCTGGGAATGATTGGTCTTCGGTCCACCTCTGACCGAAAGGAAAAAACAAACATAATCACGACAGAAAGAAGAAAAGAATGAAAGAGACAGGCGTTGGGTTAGGGGGAGAGAGAGAGAGAGAGAGAGTCTGTGTCTACTTTCTAGAGAGAGAAATTGTAAACCCAGAAAAGTTGCGTTGTGCTTTGGTGTTTGCTAATTTTTAAAATTTTTTTTTTTATTTTTCTGCATTGCCGTTATTTTTTTTTCTTTTTCTCGTCCTGTTGAACGCGGAGGAGACAGAAGTTTGAGTGTTTCTCTTTCTCTCTCTTTCTTTCTCTCTCTGCGTTTTTCCTAATTGACGAAGCTCATTTCTTTTTGCTTGTTTTTGGGGAATTTTTGATTTTTTTTTCTTTTTGGTTTTTTGGGTTTTGGGTGGTTTTGGGAGATTGAAAGGGAGATTGGGTTTTTAGTCTACCAGAAACAATGAATGTGATGCGTCGGTTAAAGAGCATTGCTTCTGGTCGCTCTTCTATCTCCTCTGACCCCGTGAGTTTCCATTTCTTTTATTTCTTCTCGCCATTGTGTGTTTTTTTTTTTTTTTTTGGTTTATTGAAAAATGAGATAAAGTTTTTAAAAAATGAAAAAAAGAAAAAAAAAAGATGGGTGTTGGAATTTTTTTTATTTTTTTTTATTTTTCTATGCTTAATTGAGGCATCCGGCGTAAAAGATTGATGCTTTTTAGGGCTGCACTGGGACTCTTTTATTTTATTTTATTTTATTTTGTTATTTTGTTTGTGTTTGCTGCAGCTGTAAAATTATTAATAGTTTCTTTGGGATTTGACTGGTTTTTGCTGGGTTTCTTCAGTTTGGTTTTTGGATTGCGGGAGAGTATTTGCTCTTTTGCCTTTTGGAGTTTTCTGTTTTGTTGAAATTTACCTATTTTTTGGCTGATCATTGAAGTAAGTGATATGAACCATTGGAATTATTAGTTTTTGAGCGTAGTCAGTGTGCAATCTGTGTAGTTGTTGGCCATTTGAAGAGTTTGATTTTGAGGTTGCTTATTGTTCAGCTTGGAGTTATTGTTTCTGCTCTCAGAATGGTTGAGTGTAAATTAATCTGCCTTTTTTTGTTTTTTCTCCTCTTTTATAAGCAAAACTAAAAGATGGTAGGGTTGTGACTCGTTCCAGGATGGAGAAAATCGCTGGAAATAGTTGTACGTTGGCATGACGATATAAGCATATTTTTGGTTTTAAAATTTTTAATTTTTTTTCAAAGTAGCCGTAAATGCGTTAGTGGTTTAAATTTAGTTCTTAACGTTTTGATTTCTTTTCAATTAAATTCAATTGCTAACAAAAATTAGTCAAATTGTCAACTTAGTGCATTAACCAAATAAAGAAAACAATACAAATAATTAAAATACTTATTAAAATCTTATTTCAACCCCAAAATTAGCTAATTTGGGATGAAATCAGGGTTTCTATGTAGCTTTGAGGTATTTGGAGTTGATTTTGAGTGGAAAATACACTTGTAATACATATTTTAATTATTTTATTATTTTTTTAATAGCAAAATAGGTTGTTATAGTTGCTCCATTTGGATTCCTCCTTGATGTTTAAGAGCAAGTGAATTGTTTGCTTTAGTTCCATGGCAGTAAAGAAACTTTTTTACATGCATTGGGGCTAGTAAAATTTTGAGAGATAAAAAGTGATAAGCAGTATATTAATAAAAATTTCACTTATGAATTCATTAGTTAATTGTTATTGTTGTACAGGGTGGAGACTATGGGACAAAGAGAGCAAAAGTTGATCTAGAAACAGAGCAAAGTACCAATGGAGAATCACATTTAATTGAAAGAAATGCCACGAATCTGGTGCAGCATATGGCTTATACATCAATGAAAGCTGCAGCAAGCACATCCAACCAATCTTTGGTGGCTAGAACTGAAAAATCTGGTTATGATCAGCTTCCCAAAGAAATGCATGGAATGAGGATCAGAGAGGACAGAGGCACCAATGATGGGAAGGTTGATTTTCTTGTGGGCAGTTAACCCCCACCCAACTAGACCAGGGATTTCTGTGCAAGGGATTCATTGTTTCAATTTTGTTGCTGCTGGAATCATTGAGGCAAATTGTATCCTGCTCTTTTTTCAGTGTTAAGTTTTATTATTCTGCGTTTCGTAGGATATGGATGCTGCAGTTGTGAGTGGTAATGGAACGGAAACTGGCCAGATGATAGTAACTACAGTGGGTGGTCATAATGGACAAGCCAAGCAGGTCAATTTATTTATTTATTTATTTTGATAAGTAAGCAGGTCATTTTACTACTCTTCTAGTACTTATTGCATTGCCTAGGCTGCTGGTCATTTGTTTTTATTTTTCTTTGTTGTTAAACTGCAAGGAATCCCATTTTCACATCTTCACTCTAGAATTCACTTTTAGAGTTCAACAATTACTTCAGTAGAGGTGTTTTGTTTAGGCATCATAATTTTCCATTCCAATCCAAAATTAGTGATGCTGTGTGGAAATTTTCAAAATGGAGGTTGAGTTTTCTTATGTCCCTTGCATGCCTACTTTACAAAATTAGATGGTTGTTAACTCATACTTTTTCTTGGATGTGTATCTTGATGATGGTACTAAATGTTAGTTTCTTTGGTCATAGACAATCTCGTATATGGCAGAGCGTGTGGTTGGCACAGGCTCTTTTGGTGTAGTCTATCAGGTAAATGGAATTGATGGTGCATTGTATATTCTCATATCCAAGAGCTTCTTCTGCTCATGTGCAGATAATGATATCACCTTATGTTGTTATTCCACCCTTGTGTTGTAGGCTAAGTGCCTCGAAACTGGTGAAGCAGTTGCAATAAAGAAGGTGCTGCAGGATAAAAGATACAAGAATAGGGAACTTCAAGTCATGCGCCTACTTGATCATCCTAATGTTGTTCGGCTGAAGCATTTTTTCTATTCAACTACCAATAAAGATGGACTGTATCTCAATATTGTTCTGGAGTATATTTCTGAGACTGTGTACCGAGTTTCAAGGCACTATAACAAGATGAAACACCACATGCCCATTATATTTGTGCAGCTATACACATACCAGGTAGAGCTTGTTACCATGCATTATTTTCCCCTTATTTAGCTAATTTGTGCGATGATTGCTCAAGCCACCCTTTTCTCTACTTTTGTAGATTTGTCGGGCACTTAATTATTTACATCATGTAGTTGGTGTGTGCCATCGTGACATTAAGCCACAGAATTTGCTGGTGAGATTTTTCAGCCTTTTATCTAGGACTTGGACACTGACTGTAGATATTCCTTATCCATGGATTTCTTAATTTGTTTGTGATATCTAAGCATACAACGGAGGCCTTTGCTGCTACAAGATTCCTTGAGTCTGTGCTGCATTTTGCAGGTCAATCCTCATACTCATCAGCTAAAGATATGTGACTTTGGGAGTGCAAAGATGCTGGTACGTTTTATTCCTTTTTTTCCCCTGTATGAATTAGGATTATGGCAGTGATGTGTGGAAACTCATTCTACCTCTTTTCTCCATCTTCAGGTGCCAGGTGAACCCAATATATCTTATATTTGCTCACGGTATTATAGGGCACCAGAACTAATCTTTGGGGCTACGGAGTATACAACTGCAATCGATATGTGGTCTGTTGGTTGTGTGTTGGCTGAACTTCTTCTTGGAAAGGTGGGTGAATATGGTAGCAAATTATCTGGCAGTTGGCTGTAAATTTTATGGCAAAATTGAACCTGTGCTTTCATGCAGGTCTGTGTATTATAGAAAATTTCATTCCTTACTAATGATGCCTGGGCTGTGTCTGGTTGCACACCCACCTTCCATTTTATCTGCATGTATTATCTATTTTATTTGTTTTCCCAAATGATTTGTACTTTGTAAATTTAGCAATTCCACATCTAGTCTTGGTTAAAGTGAGGGGATTTAAACAATGCAACGTTTGTCTACTATTATTTGGGTTCTCTTGCAGTGAAGTTCTTAGTGGTTTATGTCTTTCTTCATTTATGATTTATTCATCTGATCTTGAGCTAATAAGACACCTCTGACAAGTACTGGGTTTCACAATTTTTGCAGCCATTGTTTCCTGGAGAAAGTGGCGTTGACCAGCTGGTGGAAATCATTAAGGTCTACACTTTGTGGTTTCTTTTATCATCCTTGTTTTTGGTCAACTTCTCTTTTTGTCTCTCATTTGGCAGTCCTAAATCAGGTTCTGGGAACACCAACCCGAGAAGAAATTAAATGCATGAACCCAAACTACACAGAATTCAAATTCCCTCAGATTAAAGCTCACCCATGGTACAAGGTCTGTTAATTATCAGGAGGTTTTTCTTTTTCATGTATATACTGGCTATGCCATTTCTGTGACAGTGCAGTTGTTACTCTTTTTTATTCTTTTCTTTTCTTTTGGTTTCCGTGTTCCAGATATTTCACAAAAGAATGCCTCCTGAAGCAGTGGATCTTGTGTCAAGGCTGCTCCAGTATTCACCAAATTTACGTTGCACCGCTGTAAGACTATTTGTTTGACAAAGTTTAACTAGTTTTCTGAATTTAATTTTCTTTCCCATCCAAAATCCTAGTAGGTTAATTATATCTTGTCCCGTGAGCTTATGCCTTCTGGTAGTTATGCATCAAGTTTAAATTTGCACTGGGGAGGGAATCGAGTTAATTAATTTATTTGTTGGTTTCCAGTTGGAGGCATGTGCTCACCCGTTCTTTGATGATTTGAGAGACCCAAGTGCATGCTTGCCTAATGGGCGAGCATTACCACCTTTGTTCAATTTTACTGCTCAAGGTGAGACAAAATGCTACCTTTATGCCTCATTTCGCCCAGTTTCTCTTTTTCCGCCTTTGCACTACTCATACAAAAGCACTCTGCAGAGTTGACTGGTGCAGGTGCTGAGCTGCGTCGACGTCTCATTCCAGAGCATGCAAGAAGTGAAAACTGACGAATGCAAGATGGTCGATTGTGTAGGGAAAACAAACTCGATTTTTGTATGCTTGATGCAGCTGCCATCCATCCAGTTCTAAAGTCCGGGACTGACCATCTTCTGACCTTTTGGGGGTTAGTTAAGAGAGGAGACACCAGGCCGATTCATGGTTGGTGGATAGGCTTTTAGCAGACTACTTCATGGAGCTGGAAAAGGATTGTATATTGGAGGAGAGTGAATCCAATTGATAAGGGGGTTCCAACATTTTGTTTTGTTAACAATTAAATTGGGATGTTCTAAATTTCTCATACATAGTTTATTTGTATGCTTGAAGAAAGATCATCAATAGATCATTTGGATAAATCTGTATGTCTCTGTATCAAGTTTTTAAAAATTAACTCAGTGGTAGTTGAATCAAAAAATTTGAAAATTTAAAATTTAATTGATTCATTTATTTTAATTGGTATTGATTAATAAAATTAATATTTAATATTAAATATATAAAAAAAAATTTAATAATATTATTTTTATTTTTTAAAAAATTAAAATATAAAAAATTGTTTTTAATTTTTTTTTATAAATTTTAAATAATTAATTTATTATAATTTATAAATTTAGTTATTAATTTTTAAAATTAATGATTTTAAAAATAATTCAAAATTTGAAACTTACTCTATATGGTATAAAATTAAAGTCCGTTTCAGGCTCAGCCTAATCTGTCCCAACGTGTTCACTACGATAGTTTCTCTCTTTCCCTATTTCCATTTCTCGCTGCCATCTGAGGTCTCTCATCAGGCCTTTAAAATTCAGTGATGATAGGATGCTACGTTTGGATTGTCCGACTGCAACTGCTGCTTAGGTAGGGTGGTGTTCATGGGTAAAAGGCAGCCCTAATGCCTGCGAATGTGCAGCAAACAATACTGACCAAGCCATCCTAGATTGCGGCCAAGCCATCCTTTATTTTCGTTCCACACTCTTCAAGTTTCTTGTTCAGACGACAAACAACAGCGTGTAAAGCAGAGGACTTTCTACAAAATGTACGTGCACAGTTCAGAATTGATCTCATAATCCTTTCCCATTCTACCTTTGTTAACTAGGACGTGAAATTTATGGAATTGTTAGTTGGGCAAGCATATGCTTCTCTTAAAAATGTTACTAGCTAAGCTAGATCCGCACTGCAAAAAACATGGAGTAAACTTTGAGAACGATCGGCAACAACCAATGAGATCGACCATTTGGCAGATAAAGGCAACATATATCTGGAAACTAACACCATGTGATACAAAGATGAACGTGAAATACTGGTACAAATGCATTTTACAAGATGTTAGATGCAACCAATTAAGGCATATAGACCTTTGGGTTTAGGGTTTATGGTATCATCCTGCAGCAGTGGTGAGGTATCCCCATTATTCTCCGCGGTTTAAACTTCAATATCCAGTCATTTTTCAGATCTGTCAATTGAGGTGGCAAAATGATCTCTGGACCTGCAATTGACAGCTAAAAAGTTGCTTACATCCTGCCCCATAATCGCGTGTTTAGTATAAAATGAGTAAAATTCAAATCCCAGCAAAGCAGCAGATCTCAATCAGCGCCAAAATCCAAAGCTCCTGTAGTCTCCCTGAACACGAAAATAATGCAGAGTTTTCCTCTTTGCCTTTCCATGTTTTCTGATCAGACAGTGAAAGAGAGCCACGATGATGAATACAATCATTAGGACTACCTTCATCTTTTGCAGTCTGCTCCATTCTCTAACAACTATTACTCTGCAGTTTGATTCAACTGAAACCCGTCTGTGAATATCAGTCCACCGAAGGACACAAAAAGAAGTTTATTAAGTTCTTAGAGAAAAGAGCAGGCCCAACTGCTCCCTAGATCCTAAAGACAAACAAAGTATGGCATCCAGTTGTTCAAATATCTGGTCACCTTTTAAGTTTTTTAGTAGACCTCCGGGTACGCAAGTATCTTGAAACAGAATATGGGCAGCCTAAAAACCGAAAAATATTTTTGCAATCTTTTCCTCCACCCTCATCACTTCCCTGTGAACTTAAATGGCCTAAGTAAGTTTTCCCCTCGTATATGTAGTACAGCTGCTGCCACAGCAGTACGCTTAACCCAATCTCCACAGAAACACTAGAAAGAAACAGATAAACAAGAATAAGCCCCCTTGTGGAGAGAAACATGGCTGAGTTTACAACTGAATAAATAATTTCCTTCAGTGTTCTCCAGTCAAGATCGCTGTTAATCCCCCTTAAGCGATAAAGAGAGTGACGAGGCAATGGTGGCCATATATGCAATGCTGAGTATGCAGACATAATAGAAACATAGACTGTGCTGATGACAGCTGAAATAAGTAAGGCAATAAAGTGTCGATGATTTGCTGCACCAACGCAATTCCCAATCTGTATGGAGAACATAAAGGCATGGTATATTATTGTCAAGAAACCATTCTACCCAAGAGTTTAAACTGTCAAGTGAAGTCCAAGAATAGATCATATATTAAACTCCAACAATTGTTGTTAGCAGCAAACCATGAGCATTGAAAATTCATAATGTTCTCTGGTAACTAATAAATATTCAAAGAACAAGCATATCAATCCTAGGTCTGCTTAAAGCTGGTGGTGGCAATGAGAATTTCAGCAAATTAACCTTGACAGAGATAGTAGGAAGACAGAAGTGAGAATGCAGCTGTCATTAGTGATGCGCACGGCCAAGAAATTTCATATACAACAGAAAGTCCTTTTAAACAACACATTAGATGCTAATACCATTTAGCAAGGTTTATTACTGTGGAATATACTATTTAGTTAGATTTATTAGGATTTCACCCTATCAACTTCTTCAAATATGGAAATTCACCATTCATATTAGCAAAAGCAAATATTATTATGCTTTGTAACTGTGAAATCACATCTTTGTTTGAGCACCACATTGGATCAAGGACAGTAACCTAATGGAAAATGACATTATTCAGACTTAACTAAATCTAAAGTGGTCAATCTGTCAAGCAATGCCTAGTGTGCAAGTTAGGTTCCAATTGAATACTATGCAACTTACAACTCCTTGTTAATTGATTAGTTTTCAGAACAAATTTACATCTTCACAGAATTGTATAAGTATAATGGCAGTCCATTCCCAAATGGGAAAAGACACTGAACTCAGATGCATTAGCAAACTGCCAACTTATCTAATGTTGGAACTATCATTTCAATGGTTGATTATGATGAGCACCAGAAAGTAGTAATGGAATCTTATAGACACATCCAGAACAATTGAAAAAGGCAAGTGTCCATTTCACCAAATCTGAACAGGACTTAAAACATAATGTCCATAAATTTTGCAAGATAATTACAACTTACAAAAGGACAGTGATGGTCCATGTCCAGCACACACATTCCACATGAACGGCAGTGATGAGCTCTAGGGGACTTGGGCTTTGAACAATAGTGACAGAAGGTGTAATTCTCCAAATGACCTTTTCCCACAACTGGGTAGCTACCCCACTCTATAAGTGGTGGTTTGCCAGCACACCTGAAGGCCGAAAGACTGAACATGGAAACAGTAGTAATTGAT
This sequence comes from Rhizophora apiculata, assembly GCA_037832385.1. Taxonomy (NCBI): domain Eukaryota; kingdom Viridiplantae; phylum Streptophyta; class Magnoliopsida; order Malpighiales; family Rhizophoraceae; genus Rhizophora; species Rhizophora apiculata. The sequence goes on from CM075431.1 coordinate 3,353,334, forward strand.
AAGATTGCCGTTAAGATTGAATGGAAAATCCCACAGAAATAGCCGATGGAGAAGACAGTAGGATACACTGCCCACACACCACCGCCTGCAGTTTCAGGAACAGAATTTGATATTGTAAGGACTTTTGAAAGTGAAGAATCAACAAAAGCTATCAACCAGCTCAATGCAACATTTTTAAGGATAGATCAAGTAGAACCCTAATTCTAGGAAGCAATAAGTAAAAGCAATGAGAATGAGAGCAACAAGATTACAGAAAGAGAAGCTTGGCCTTCACAAATGGAAATATTAGTTTGCCTTACACTAGAAACTGCAAAATTAGGGAGATGTTAAATACAACAGGTATAAGTAGAGCCCATAAGCACAAAAGAAATGAGAAGAGAGCCTCCAGATGCAAAATGATAAACTTAGAAGAAAGCTAGCAAAAAAGTAATGATAAGAAATGCTATGGGAACTTGACATTTTGACAAACAAGTAATCTCAGAAAAAATAGATAAGATGAAGTCCACATGAGTATATCACGGTGGCAAACAACAGAATCACAATCAGATGTGGAAAATACAATAATTTATCTCTTGGCAGCCCCCTTGCTCCGTTGATCAAACATGCACACAAAGCGTAGAGAGAGAGAAAGAGAGGTGGCATACATATTACAAAGAGAATGAATCCAAGAAGAATGGATACTAGGCACCGGTCAAGCAAGCATCTCCACCAAAGGTACTTGTCACATTTTTTATCATTTGGCTTAGTTACAGCTCCGCACCAGCCACACTTGAAAACAGGTGAGTAAGATGGAAGAAGAAGACGTAGTCCGCAACCCCAGCATGTTGTTTCATGTTCCTCAGCAACTTCTGTTACAAACTGCTGATGCTTGTGAAAAAGAAAAAAAATCAAAAAAGGCTATGGGATAGGAAAACGAAAAAAAAGCCAACTTTTTTGTCTAAATTTGGTAATGTGGCTCAGTAATGCACTCTAACTAATGCATAACAGTAAATTGACAACCACATTCCACTGTGAGGGAAACAAACACACAACCAAACAACAAATGCCAAGTAAGTAAGCTGATGAATTCGAATTAGTTACTAAGACGATCGCCTGAGGCTTTGAAGCAAAGGACTGGTGATCTGATCGTCTTAAACACGATATGCAACATTTTTCCATGAAATTTCTGGAGCTAAAAATGGCGGCAAATCATGGACCCTCCACTCTCCGAGCCCTTGGGACAGTTAAAAGGGCCGAAGAGCGTCTACTAGGTAAATTAAACTATTTCTGATGAAACCATAAACAAATTCAATTTTGCTTGGGAAATTCAATCCATGATCTTCGAAATAAAATTAAAGAAAAAAAAAAAACACAACCAGAATCCGAATTGACAAAATAGAGAAAAAGGGTGAGAGTATTGGAACAAGACCAATAGTAACTCAGAACGAGAATCAACAAGAAAAAAGAAAAAAAAAAAAAAAAGAAGCAAGCACGAAGCGCGACAGAGCGCGCGAGAAATGGAAAGCGAAAAAGAAGAAAGAAAGAAAGAAAGAAAGTGGGGAACAGGGAAATACAGACCTCGGTCAACTCCGCCATGGGAGAGGAGCATTGGTAGCGCAGTAGAGAGTCCTACTCCACTGACTTCAACCATGTAAGCGTGCTTTGTAGAACGAACGAGATGGTGAAAGATACAATCGATGAACCAAGCAAAGCAAATTCTCCATTTTATTTATTATATTTCATTTTTATTTTATTTACGATTAGCAGGCAAACCGAAACAAATTCTCCGTCTTATTCTATTTTAAATTAATTTTATTACCATCAACAAAATTAACAATCCAGAAATTTATCTATATATATATATAAAATCTAGAAAATAACAATTTTCTGATTAATTGGACGGTCCTAGTTAAATATGACACTTTGTTTTTAAGAAATTTAATTGTTTTGTATTGTACCCAATCAAATTCTTAAAAAAAAAAAAAATAATAGTTATATTTTAATTTTTTTAAATAAAAATAAATTTATAAATAAATATATATATTTAAATAAAAGATTAAAAAAGATCTTTTTATTATTAAAAATTTTAATCTAAGAACCAAAACAACAATGAAACTTTTAAATTTAAGAAAGAGAATAAAATATTTTTATGTAAAATTTTATTAATAAAATACAAATTTCAATTAAATTACTTAAGCTAACTATATTTTCTTATCTCTAACTAATAATGTTGCAAAATATATTTTTAATAGCCCTTTCAACCTTTCAACCATACAGACAAACACTTGATTTTCAGTGGGCATAATTGCCGCTTTGCCTGAAATTAAGAGACAAGAATACCATTGTTTTTGGCTGCTTCTATTTTGTACAATAATTTTAGCTAAATAAAAGCAAGATTTTTTCAAGTACACCAGTTTAACATAATAAAAGCAGCACTTCTTTTTTTTTTTTTTTTTAATTTATTTAAAGCAAAACAGGAAACGGCGGGGGCTAGCTTTCACCTATACCATTAAAATATAAATAAACGCAAGGTTTTCATTCTTACGGAAGGCCCTGGCAAGTGGCAACACAGTGTCTGCAAATCCAGTGAACTAAAATGCACCATACAGGCTAAAGATCACAATACCAAAATATCTTCCGGAGTGCGGAAATTATAATTATAGTGAATGATAGAATTTCATGGCACCCTCTCTCTCACCTTTCTGTAAAATTTCTTAAAATTTTGATATTCAAGTAGTCAAAAAAGTCTTTCAAAACGAGAGGGGAATAGGCTAGGGCTTTGTCTTCTTTCCCTTTGCATCCGGAGTGGCGTTGGTTTGAAAAGGCAGGAAAGATTTTCCACCCATATATGGTCTCAATGGTTCTGGAATCTCCACGCCATTCTGGCTCTGGTAGTTCTCAAGGATGCAGCAAATGGTCCTCTCTGTTGCTGCAAGCGTCGAATTCAGCATATGCACATATTGCTTTGCCTGCTCATTGTTCTGCAACGAGTACCAGGAAATGAAAAAACAAAAAGGAAAAGGAAGAAGAAACCGAAAAAACATACCATCAGAAATTGAAGAGTAATCTGCAGACTAATGCAGCCAAAATCAATTTTAACACTTTTATTTGCATGTAAAAGTTAAAAGACTTCGAAACTATCTATGATTAGAATCTGAACTTTGACAACAGTAAGATGCACCATTCAAGAACATGGGAGGATTGCAAAATCAAGCATGCGCAAATTCTCCTTAGTTGCCACCAACAGTAGATAGAGACACATTTCAATAATTTCTTTTTAACCTATGATCATGAAGTTTTTTCTAATGGCGGAGATAAATTCTTATTAATTGGAACAAATAGCTAACAACTAGTGACAAAGTGGTGAAATTGCTTGGACCTTTTCCCTTTAGGTACGAGGTCCAAATCCTAATCCTTACAAACTCACAAAAAAATAGTTCAGAGAGGAATAAAAGCCTACCTTTTTCTGCCCATATCGAATTTCCAATCTTCTTGACTGGTAGTCTGTACAGTTTGAGCAAGAGACCAATTCTCTGTAAGTTTGTGAGGCAGGAAACCATGCTTCTAGGTCATACTTCTTTGCGGCTGCATCATTCAATGCACCAGAGACTATTGCCACTACTTGGTATGGGATTTTCAGCTGTTTTAACAACACAAAAACTATCAGAACGCTTCTTTGCTTCTAGTTTCTTTCATCTTTGTTTCACTTTTTCCTACCACTATTTTAGTCTTGATCACACCAGTAATATCTTTTTTTATTGCTACAGGTGAAGATATCACCAGGAAACTCCACATATGACCACATTATTGCCATGGTTAAGTTCCCCTTATTAACACATAATGCAATATATAACTTTCTAATCATACCATCTGGTAGAACTCTTCAGAGTTTTTGATCATTTCTTCATGCATGTCCCAAGAATCATTGCCATTGGGGCTAGTAATACAAAACTGCTCCACTTTCTCAAACTGATGAACTCGGAAAATTCCCAAGGTGTCGCGACCATGTGAACCAGCTTCCTTCCGAAAACAAGATGAGTACCCAGCATATCTACCAAAGTAAATCAACTTAGTGAGATAAACTATTCAGTTTTTTGAATGAAGAGCAATCATACAATGGCTACATAAAGTGAGGACAACCTGATTGGCAGCTTTGAGGGATGAATCCAATCATCAAGGTGATAAGCACATAATGGTTGTTCTGCTGTAGCAATTAGATATTTATCGTCTCCCTCACCAGTCACCTATCAAACATAAGCTCAATCAGCCTTTTTTTGCATCCAGAAGTCATTGACTAGTGAGTTAGATGGTAATTACCATGACCAGAAGCAGAGATTCATGTATAAAACAAGGAGAGCCAATAAGATTTTTGCCTTTCACAGATCAGCACTGAAAATTATAAGACACAGAACAAGACATTGATATTCTCTCTATTAGCTACTGTCTCTTTTTCTTATCATTCAACCTAATCCTTCACAAAACCAAATGCTTAATGGCAAGACTCAGGCTAGACAGAAAAATGATAACATTCAAGTTCTTCCCTTGATTAATCATAAATTAATTTATTGCATGGAGTGAGTGATTTGCACGGCCTTGCTTCAGCAGAAAATCAAATTTTCTGGTCTTTTCTCAATCCTTTTGATCCTTTTGTTTTGTCTTTTTCCCATCCGACAGATGACAGGTGCGGGAAGGAAAAGAAGGATGTTCATTAAGCACAGAAGTATACAAGTTTTTGGATGAAAAAATGCAGGCGAGAAGGCATGCAGAAGAAGTCTCATTCAATTCCAGTACAAAGACAATATCTCCTCAGAAAAAACGACAAGCAAGAGCTGCCTTGATGTAATATGCCCAAAAGTACTTAACCTATGCAATAACAATAATAATAATAGTTTTATAGGATCAATCAGAAGAATTTACAATGCCAACCATGCAGAATTACAGATAAGTCAACCAAATTCATTATAGTACAACCAAGCGTTAGCACTTAGACAGCCAAATTCAATCATTCTCTACTCAACTTAGGAGGAAGGGACCATGCTAATCCTTTTGGAGTGTCTCCAGTTGTGGTTATATATGAAGGTGGAATTTGAAACAAATTCTTCAACTTCTCCTGATCTAAAAACAATTCAAACTTTTTTTCCATAAGTTACCTTGTAAAGTTCTTCATCAAATTGTGCCAACTGAGCACACTTTGCCATGATATCTTTTCTCAGGAAAAAGGGAGTCTGCAAGGCCATGTAGCCCCTCTTCTCCAAAAATTCCAGGCCAAAGTTGATCAATGCTTGGTTAAGTCGTACGCCATCACCTTTCAGGTAGTAGCCCCTGCCTCCAGCAACGTTGGCACCTGGTAATTTCAATCACAATGGCATTAGCATAAAAAATGACATAACCTAAATTTCAACTATGACAAAGTCCTTCCAAAAAATATAAGTACAGCAAATGACAAAAAAATTCATCATGCAAGTTAATCAACATAGAACAGGGAAAAAAAAAAAAAACAAAAGAACATTAATCCAAAACCACAATCATTTTGGTCATCTAAGTGTAGGAGAGTCATAGTTTCACTTGGGCAAATGTCAAGAGAAACAGAGTAAATCTGAGTTACCAAGTTGTTGAGAACTAAACAACTACAGAATTTAGCTTGTTAGGAGTGCATTGGGAAATACAAATGTGCTCTAGTACCTTTCTCTAAATCTGCAATCCCCAAAAGCTCAACAAGCTCAACATGATTTCTCAACTTCGGCTCCTGACGTTTCTCACCCCAGGTTCGTATTACAGCATTGTTTGCCTACAGTACAAGGAGAACATTAATGGTATTGCCATGATTATATCAGGAATAGAATGGAGGAAATATGAACTCACCTCATCATCACTGACCGGAACAGAATCATGCACAAGGTTCCCAACCGTTCCCAATTTTAAGTACAATGCTGCTTTAGTTTCCTGCACCTCAGCATCTTTTTTAGCTGACGATTGCCTGTTTTCTTCTGAACTTTTAATCACTTCAGATGCATCTTCCCCCGCCTTACTCGTGACAATAATTAAAGAGAGGAGAACATAAATACACAATAAAAAAAAGGGAAACTTATTGGCAACTAATCCAAATTTGATTTTTTGAGCACAATTTCAGTCGACGAGGACACATCTTGGCAACTTGTTGCAAATTACAAAGAGCAATGACCTTTAATTTATATCAAATTGTTAAATACACGCATCGAACAAATAAACAAATGAAGAAGAAGAAAAAGAAAAGAGAAGGCTTACAATTTTGAGCTTAGCAACTTGTTTGTTGATCAGATTAAAATCTCTCCGTAGCTTGTCGAGCTCGTACTGACCTGGAAAAGAAAGGCACAAAAATGGTCAGACCCTCGAGTGTATTTATTGAGAAGTACTTCATTGTTTAAGTAAGCTCTTCGCAGTAATTAAAACAGAGGGGATGATGCGGTGGTGGTGGAGCATACGCTGCCTCCATTCCTTGTCAAGACGAATGATTTCGTCGACAACATCGACGTCGGCGAAACGGCGACGCTGTGATTCGCGGATGATTTCAGGGTTGTTGCCCTTGTCTTCCCTGAACACATTTATGTCCAACATCTCCCTCCTCCTCCTACTCCTCCTTCTTCTTATCTAATTGGAATCAAGCTTAAAGCAGACACGAAGTGTAAAGCATTAAACCCTTACACTAGGGTAAGCCTTCATAGTCATGGTGGAGGTTAGGTTTTACCCTAATTTGAAACGGCGGCGTTTGGTACAAGAACCACGTATCCACCCATCTGTACAAAGTAAACGCCCGCAAATCAGTTTGTATCGGTTTCACATCTATATTATTAGTGGGATTCGAAAATTTTCAACACCACAACTAATTTAAAAATAAAATTAATAAAATTATTATTAATAATTATAAATTAATTTAATTAATTTTAAAATTTTAATTATAAATTCGATATATATATATATATAAGTATTAAATAAAAAATAATTACATTTAAACAAAAATATAAATAAATTAAATTTTTAAATTAATTTAAAATGATTGAAATTTTTTAAATAGTCTATATCATCATAAAATTTACTTCAATTTTAATAATTTTTAAAATTACAATTATAAATTATAATTACTTTATTTTTATTAATTTTGTTATTATTTTAATTTTAGTAGGGATAGATAATTTCATGTATATCCCATATTTCATGTATAATTTCATAAAGGGGAGTCGTTTCTCCTTTTTGCCCTTACTCAATCTAATACTCTTTCTTTTAGGAGGCCTCGGCTTCACCCATGGGTTGCTTCCCCTCCAGTCAGGTCACATAAGAATTCTCCCTGCTATGAAGCTCAAGGTGAGCAGCATGATCAAAGGACTTTGTAAGGACCAACCTAGAAATGACCCTTATAGGGCATTTAGCTTTTTTAAATTGATGAAGGATAGCATAGTCATTACTTGTCAAAATTGGGCATTTATTTTTTTTAGGCTTTGTGGCTCCACATGAGCGGGTAAGGGTGTAAGGTTAAGGGCCTTAAAGTATATGAACCTATCTTCCAACATTTCTTTGCAAGCATTTTCTCCTAGCCTTACTTTAGACTTAGCTCGGCATAGTCTTTCTATCGTTTTGGCTCACATATCCTTTGAAGAGTCCTAGATTGGTTTTCAGGGGATTAAACTTTGTCCATCTTGGGGATGCAACAGGGAAATCCATGGGGTATAATGGGAAAGTCCACTCAAGCGAGGAGCTACTCGAGGATCTTGAAGAAGTGTCCCTTGAAAATAAGGAAGACTGGAAAGGGGATGGGGTGCTTGTCTTGTCATTAGATGCCATGGGTCAATAATAAGGAAAAAAGTAAAGAGAGGAGAAACTCTATTACAGGCAAATCGCTCCAAAAAAAAACTAAGCAAAAGAAAAGGCAAGGGTTTGGTTCTTAAATAGTCATTGTGTGTGAAGACAAATCCAACAGTCACAGGATAGAGAAGACATGTCGTTTGAGATACAAGGACAGTTGATGCATTCTTAGTTCTCAAGGAAATACTTAAAAGGGACACGTAGAGAATATAATGGCTCCTAAGTTTGAGCTTCCAAGAGAAACTAAAACTTCTAAATAAGGGAGACTGGTAATAAGGATAATTCCTGTGAGTTGCTGATGGGCCTCCAAGCCTGCCCAATAATACTCAACACATTTCCCCTTGTCTTGACCCAGTAAACTCCCACCTCATCGTGTCAAACATGTCACCCTGTAGGGCCCCACATATGTACCTCACTCAAATTATTCCTTTGATCGTACGACAACATTAGGGCTTTATTGTAAATACTCTGTGAACATCAATTTTTAATATATACATTCATTATTCTTTTACTCATTAGCCCCATGTCACATCTTCAATGATCTAAGCATAAGCATACCAATTTGAATTTTAACTTAGCACCCTTTGCCATGCAAGTCACATACTTAATTTGATCGTGGCACCCAAATTCTCTTCAAGCCAACTTCATCCAAATCTTTACTCAAGTAATAAGATATTTAAAATTTAGTATTTTGATGATTAATTATGTATCTAATTATTTAATATACATGAGATAAAAAAAAAAAAACTTCCAAATTATCAAATACGTGTAAGATAATAATGAAATTTTATTTTCACAATCATTTAAAGAAACGTATTTTGGCATCAATTTTTATACCTTACGTGTGAGTTCTGCGCATTACTTGCAAGAGGTTGACCGATTTTGCTTGGATTGACATGCGTGATAAAAAAGAAAAAAAAAAAATTAAGTATCTTGATACATGAAATTAACGTGTAAGTAGTGAAATTAATACGGTGGCCAAGTCTGAAAGGAAAAGCAGCCAGTGACAACTAATAGAATCAGATGACAACTTGACATAAACTTATTGCATTTAAATAATTAAAACAATAATTAAATAAGGTAATGCTCACTGCAAGCTTTCAAATCATTGAAATAAAATGGATTTATTGTTTTATTATTGTGGTTGTCATGAGCAAGGCACGCGTCCGCCGATCAATGACAAAGTCAAGGTCGCTTTCTGAGTTTTGGTTTTTTTGGTTGCTAAAAATCCTTCGGGCAGTCACACCGATCGGAGATGCGACAAAGATGGTAGCTTTCAGTGTCTGAGAAATTCAGAACAGCTCAGTCGGCTAATCTGAAAATTCGAAAAATGGAACAGAAACCCAGTCAGACCAATCAAAAAAATTTCACACGAACTTAACACAAAAACAGTGTGGAGTTAATTCTTTTTTTTTTTGTTTTTTGGGTTCTGTTTGTTTTTTTTTTTTGTCAGAATTACACGAGATGCATGCTCCCAATCCGTCGCGCTTGTCTCTGCCGGCCGACTCGGTGGACACATCGCCGCTACTTACTCACTCTATAGCGGACCACCTCCTCCGGAGTCGCCGTCTCCTGCGGCATCATCCACCGCCGCTCCGAGTAGCGGCTGCTAGGCTCCTCCGGCACGCCAGCAGCCGGCGAATGCTGCTCCAAGAGCCTTCCGCCAGGGTCCGCGAGAATGCGGCGGAGCAGCTGGAGGAGAGGCAAAGCGACTGGGCTTACTCGAAGCCGGTGATTGTGCTGGACGTGCTCTGGAATCTGGCGCTCGTGGCAATCGTGGTGGCGGTGCTGGGGATGAGCGCGGAGGAGAAGCTGGATGTGCCGCTCAGGCTTTGGATAATTGGGTATGCTTTGCAGTGTTTGTTTCATGTCGGGTGGGTGATTTCCGAGTACAGAGGACGGCGAGAAGAGAGCAATTTTGAATTTAGTGCTGATGGGAGTTGGAGAGATGAAGATTCCAGCTCGGGATCCGGAAGAGATGGTGGGAATTCCTCTGAATACGGAACCTCGCAGCGTGGCAGTGATGACAATACTAGGTAGATTTCTGAACTCCGATTTGTTATTTTCATGGTTGTCTCAGGTACGAGATGACAAAAATTCAAAGTTTCAACCTTTTTATTTTAATTCATTAATTGTTCTGTGAGATTTCGGTCTGCAATCTTTTAGCTTTCTTTTACGTTGATTTATGCCTGTTAGCACGAACCGAAGTCTAGGCTGTCCTTTTGTGAAATTCGAATTCATTACATAGAAGAATGAGAAGTGATGCTTCGTTGACTTTAATTGAGGCTATAAAAAATGGAATTGCTCGTTATGATTGGTTGCAGTGTGGCAAAGCATCTGGAATCTGCAAATACAATGTTTTCATTCATCTGGTGGATCATTGGTTTCTACTGGGTAACTGCGACTGACCAAAATCTGACTCGTGATTCACCTCAGCTTTACTGGTTTGAATCAAATTCCCTATAATGTAGTTTCACTTATTAAACTCATGTCCCTTTTTTTTTTTTAAAGTCTTTATTGACATGTTTATTGGTTTCTTTTGCAGGTTATGTATATCATTTCTTGCTTTTGACGTGCTCTTTGTAATTGTCTGTGTTGCTGTTGCATGTCTCATTGGCCTTGCCATTTGCTGCTGCCTTCCTTGTATAATTGGAATTTTATATGCCATGTCAGATAGGGTAATCTGCTTTCATCTTCTCCCTTTTTGGAACATGGCTAGTGATTTGTTTTCCCCATGTGGACAACACACTCATGATTGAGTGTTTATTTAACTCTAGGATCAGGGAAACTTGTCTTTGTAGGCAGAGCCTGTATGCAGATTAAGTAACCGATCTGATTGAAATTGGGTTCCAGATACCTCTTTGTCCCTTTTGGTCATTTCTTATGTCATGCAAAAATTGTGATTAGGTAAATTTTAGAGTAACTGACAGCACAGATCTCCAGCTCCAATTTAAAGATATGGTTAATGATCCTGAACAGAACTTGTATTGGGTAAGTTTTGGAGAGTTGAAACTGATGATATGGAACTCAGCTCCAATCTAAAAGATATGATTGATGATCCTGAACAATCTGTTCAGCTATCCCTGAAAGCTAGGAAGTGATGAGTCCTTTTTGTGTTTTTTTTTTTTAACCTTTTCATTTTGATTCTTAAGGATGGGAATGGGGGATTCAAACCCTTTCTGCTTATGTACGAGATACCTCTATGCTATACCCAAGTTTTATGAGTGATGGAAATTTAAATTTGCTCAAGTTTCTCAACCCAGCCAACCTTTGATGGAGGACTTTAAACTTCCAGTACTTTCTTTATCTCTTTGGAAATGCTGTTGTCATATAGCTGGAATAATTGATAGGGGTCCAATTATTCCTCCATTATAAATTATGTAATAAGAAACTATGCCTTGCTGTTCGCTTGAATGGACAAGCATTTGTACTTGGATGTCTTGAATCCTTTCTGCATACAGAGCAAAGTTGACTGATTTGCTTTTATTAATCTATCTCAATGTTAGTTAATATTTTTGCCTGATTTTTGCATCCCCATTCATATTGAAAATAGGAGGGAGCTACGAAGGAAGAGATTGATCAATTCCCAAAGTTCAAGTTCTGTAGAATTGGGGATTTTGATAAAGTTAACAGTGAAGTTCAAGAATCTTTGGGAGGGATGATGATTGAATGTAACACTGACACACCTGCTGAACAAAGCCTCTCCCCTGAGGATGCTGTAAGTATTATTACAATAGCTTAAGATTGTTTTTCTGATCTCGAGAAATGTATAGCGATTAATGGCACACATGGCTTTAGAAAAATTGTTCGAACCCTTGGGCAACCCCTTCTCTTTTTATCTTTGGAATACATGTTGGTCCAGTATCCCAGAATCTTCATTTCCCATGGAATTTTCAAATTGCTCTGCTTCTTAACGCAAAGATTTCCATTTCAGTTCTTTATTTAAATTTAATTGCTCCAACAGAAATCTTGGTTTACATCACAGGAATGTTGCATTTGCCTCTCTGCCTATGAGGATGGTATTGAAATTCGTGAACTTCCTTGTCACCACCATTTCCATTGCTTGTGCATAGACAAGTGGCTTTACATCAATGCAATATGCCCTCTCTGCAAATTAAACATTCTAAAGGCTGGCAACCAAAGTGGCAATGAAGAAGCATAGAAATAGCAGGTTTCCCAGTGTTGTGTAGCACCATACACCATGCTATCTTGTTGGCATCTGCATATTTTTTTGTTGGAAGGCGGATCTACCTGTTATTATTTACTGGAGTAACCTTATTGTATTACTGTGTGTAGTTTGTATGTGTTCTTTGTAGGTAATGTACATGATCTTTCTGATTATTATCGTATGAGATCCAGAATTTGTCTGCTATTTTTTTTTTTTTTTGGTTTTGGAGTAAACGATGATTCTTCACTCCGCTGGCCATCACTGTCAACACATCTCTGCTCCTATCTTATTAGACCAGCCTCTTCGTACAACACTGATGTTGGTGAAGCTTACCAGAATACCTTACCGCAACAACTTCTGCCAATGCAGGACTTTTTTTGCCCCAAAAGGAAATCTACTCGGAAGAAAATGCGAGCTGGAGTCACAGAACTGGGAATCAGCCCTGGAATCAGTCAACTATGCTACACTGGCGTGCCTCTGGGTTCAAGGTGTTTGGCTCTTTTCACCCCTTGGCATGATGGTCGGGGATCAGCCAAAACATGATCTTTGGGAAATGGCTTGCATTTCTAGCGAAGAGTCTTGATTCAGATCGGTTAGGTATAACTTTTATGATAGCATGTGCAGTATGGAGGGCTCGAAAACTGCAAATCTTTGAAAGTAGGGTCTTTCAACAACCCCAGGTTTTGGATATAGGGTTGAAGCTATTAGCGGACTATAAGGCTGCTAATGAACCCTCACCCCATGTAATGTCAAGTAAGTCCAGTTGCCATTGGAGACCACCTAGAATTGGAACTATGAAAGTCAACGCTGATGCATCGTTATTGTCCAAGGGTGGTGGTCTCCTGGTATTGGCATTGTCATCAGGAAGTACGAGGGACGAATCATTTTGGCCATGTCAAAACAATAAGGATGGTTGATCCTTTCTATGGATGCCAGCGTCCCTACAAAAACCTGGAAACTGGAGAACTCAGAGTGTCCTTGGGTGAATTTTGACGATGGCAAATAAGGACATTCACGCCTCGTGTATGATGCTTAATCAATGGAGGAAGGCCAATGAGTTGATGTCACCGTATGGCATATGATCCAAATCAAGATGCATCCAAGGCGTGACAATCTCTACTTGCCATACCTTCTTGCATTGATGCTCGCCGTCCCGATGACTTTGTTAGTGGAACCATTCTTACACTGCACTCCGGGGGTTGAGAAGCGGGCGCGGATTGGCATGTCCAACACAAGCTTCTCGTTCCCCGACTGGCGACTTCCTCCTTCATAGTCGGCCTTCGTGGAACAGTGATTATCCTATTTCTGCCGCCGCGCTTGCAATGTCTATGGATTTAAAAGAGCCATGTAAAAGAAAATGGTAAGAAAGAAAGTTGTGAAGAAGAAAATGAGTTGTTTGGAAAAATTGAAAATAAGTAAGAAAAAAATAACATCAAAGATTTTTTGTTACGGTGAGAAAGTAGAGGGATAGAAAATTTAAATAATAATTATATCTTTTATTAAAATTTATAATTAAAAAAATATTTATTATACTTATTTTTTAAAATATAATTTATTCATAATTTTATATGATATAAATTTATTTTAAATAAAATTTATTTACTGTATTATGAATAAATTATATTTAAAATAAATTCAAAATAAGATTCAATCTCATTTATTGGCGTTTTGAATGCAACCACATCAATCAACATATTCCATTTACTCTATTCAAACCAGCGACCCCAGGAGTGCAATTTCACCGTCCACGTGGAGATAGCATTGAGCAAAGGGCCATGTTTTTTCAGCAATAAAGCGCGTGCTAAATTGAACGTGTGTTAACCAAGCCAAAAATGCATTGACTATTGGGAATATGTGGTTACTTTGATCAAATCGGCCATCATTTTCTCAAATAAATACGAATAAATCCAATGTGACATTACCCCAAGCCACAAATTGGAAACACACGCAAGTTTTAAGTGGATGACAAAGACCTGGATGTGCTAAAAAGACGTGAATTCAGTCTAACGAAGAAAAGGGGGCATAGGATGCTGTCCCAAACAGGTTCAAAACAATGAAAAAACACTCAAAAAGAGTTCAGAATCTTTCTTTTTTCGGAGCAGCTCCAAATCCTGAAAGATTGATTCGTATCAGGACACAATCTATGTCTCAAATGCTCAATTGATAAAGATGAAAGGCACACGCACTGAGCTTGATCTATTCTAGACCAAGACAGAAAAAGGTTATCAACAGGTCTATTACAACTGAAAGAAAAAAAAAAAACAAAAGTGCAGCACATCATATTAAAAAAAAAAAACCTACTAATTCAAATTGAGTGAAACAACCTTTCTGAAAATTACACTTCAGATAAGGAGAGGGAGGTCTATCTTACATACCATACAAAATTTCACTCCCAATTTCTAACTGTTAATAAGTTAAGAAACACCTTAATTAGGTAACTAAATAAAAACATCCCAAAGTCTATCCAACACAAATTGTCAAACACAGCAAGGGATCACAAAAAAAAAAAAAGTGAAAACATAATGAAGTTACCAAATAGCCAACAATAGAAGTTTTCGGGCAGTTGAAGACTCATGTACCACATTCCATTCATAAAATTCATCACCAATTCCATTTGCTCCTCATCAGGAATACCAAAGAATTGTCTTGCTGCCCATTGAATCTTTGATAAGAAGCAATATGCAGATAGAACAAAGGAAGGGTGCACTCCAATGCGCTTTAATTGTTGATAGATTTCATTCTCCAGATAAACATGAGGTCGACCACTTTTATAACTTTTAAGAGACTTCTCTGGAATGCGAATTCCTTCCTTGACAATTTTATTGCTTCTTTCTAAAACTCTGGACACATTGGCAATCCCCAGGTTAGGCTTTTCATATTGATTTTCAAACGTTTCCATTAGGGCAGCTTTACTCCTGGTTCCTTCGGAAGATGATCCGGGTAAGTTGTAAGAGGGTGAATATTCTGGTCTAAATGCATTATTGCATCACAAGAATAAGTGATTCATTCTCACTTGCTCCAATGATTAAATGGTTCTTTAGCGTTTTGAGGAGCACATCTTGCGTACAACATCTAGACAAATCCTTTCATTTTTAGTCTTTGCTCCTCGTAGTACTTCCTAATGCTTTTGCGTATGTGTTCAATATGCTTTGATGTGGCAGTTTCTCCGACCTTGTCATCAAAGGTAACATCATCACTTGTCATCCAATTAACACCATCCTTTTGTTCATTATCCATCTGATTACACATAAAACCAAAGATTACGTAAAAGGCTTGCAACTAAGAAAAGTATTGAATGTAACATGCATTTTTTTGTGAATATATATTAAACAATTTATTTTAAATAAGGCAGGGAAGCAACTCATTCAAAAAGCGCAAAAAAAAAAAAAAAAAAAAACCATTAAGACTACTTTCAAATACACTATATAGTATATGAACAACTCACAAACTTACAGTTTAGAATGATTAGCTGAGTTAAACCCCGAGTGAAATGAGAGAAAGGAGGGTGA
This sequence comes from Rhizophora apiculata, assembly GCA_037832385.1. Classification (NCBI taxonomy): domain Eukaryota; kingdom Viridiplantae; phylum Streptophyta; class Magnoliopsida; order Malpighiales; family Rhizophoraceae; genus Rhizophora; species Rhizophora apiculata. Next base: position 3,368,826 of record CM075431.1, read on the forward strand.
AGGCCCCAAAGAAAATTGCTGCCATAGAAAGCAAAATAGTATGAATTAATGGACTAACACAGCAACTACAAAGTTGCAGATTAAGATGGCTGAACTATCAAAAACACGATATTAGGAGAAGAAATTTAGAAAGTTAAAACATGAAAATTGTGCCAAACTTCATACTTATTTTCAATTAGGGAGTGTGTGTGTGTGTGCGCGCTTACATAGAGTCATTTATAGTTGGAATGTCTCTATGATGAATATACAATGAATTAAGAATTATTAGAAACCCGCTTATAGGCTAGAAATTGAAGAATAAACAAGAACACCAACACCCAAATTCATGTGAAAGTGGTTTGCTTTAGACAACCTTAATAGACTACCCCATTGAAGTCTAATCAATCGAACTATTTATAGAAATAAATGCAAAAATCTGAACTGTAAGAACCCACCAAAGCCAAGCAAGCAGAGAACCTCCAATAATCATTCCCTTGTTTAAAATCGCTCGCCAAATCTAGCTGATTTTGAGGGATGACGCAGTAGCAGGTGATAACAACATATGAACCAAAAAAGAGGTGAAAGAAGAATATTTGAATGTAAAAAAGAGATTAAGAAAAAGGGCTTTTAAGTTGAACAAAATGGATGTAAAATTTTTTTTAAAATACCGTAATGAATAGGTACCAACAAAAGTAGCTCTTGAAAGGAATGTGTTAAATTGGTGGTTAAAGTCCTATACCAGAAAATTGAGTAGAGTTAGTTAATTTTATTCCTTATAAATAAAAACTAATATAATATATTGTAAATCAATACAATAAAAGAAGAAAATTGAGTTAAAATTACGTGACCCTTTGGTCTATTATTTGGATTTTTGTTAATTGAATTCACAAAGGTTCTTTTTTATATTTTCAACTTTAATAATATTTGTTCCCACTTTTACTTGTAGATGTAGGTCTCCCTTATGGACTTAGGTCAAATTAGTGTCATTTGTTTTTAATTATTTTCCTTTACTTTTGTTATTGTCTTTAAGGGTCATAATCCAGAGCTCATCCCTTAAAAAACTGGCATCAGAGCTTGGTTTGGTTCACTGGGAAAATAGCTATTATGACAATAACTATTTTGAGAAGTTTGATCAGAGTGTTAACTTTGCAATGTGGTAGTTAGAGATGGAGGTCATGCTAATTCAAGATGATGTCAACATAGCGCTACTAGGGAAATAGAACAAGCCAGAGAAGATATTGGATGAAGAGTTTACTGGTCTTGACAAAAAGGCCAGATCAAATATCATTTTAAATCTTTCTAATGAGATTTTAAGAGAAGTAACTACTAAGGTAATTGCTAAGGATTTGTGGGAGAAAATAAAGACTTTGTATATGAAGAAAATAGTGGAGAATATGTTTTATTTAAAGCAGAGTTTGTATATATTTCGTATGCCTGAAAGATCATATATATTGTTGTATCTTGATAAATTTGATTTTTTGCTTATAGATTTGAGTAATATAGATGTTCATATTAAGGATGGAGATCAAGCTCTGTTATTATTGTGTTTTCTTCCCCATTCATTTAAGCATTTCAAAAAAATAATATTTTATGGTAAAGAGACTATTTTTTATAGACAAGGATATAACTAGGTAGAGTAGGAGTGACCAAATTGACAACTTGGTGGCTCAAGGTAGATCAGATAAAAGGGATGCAGATAATTAGAGATCCAATAGATCTAAATCAAAATATAAAAATTTGATAGGTAATTATTATAAAAGGAAAGAATACATCAAAGCTGACTGTTTGAAGCTGAAAGCCAAGGATAAGGATAGGTATAAAAGTAATGAGTTAGTTCAAACTAGTGTTATAAAAGATGAGAGTGAAGAAATTATTTTCTTTATTAATGATAAATTAAGGTATGCCCTTGAACGGATCTTAGATTTTGATTACATATACCATATGTATCCTAATAAGAATTGGTTTTTCCACCTATGTATATGTTAAAAGTGAAATTGTTATGATGGGCAATGATGCAGTTTGCACAATTGCTGGGATTGGTACAATTAAAATCAAAACTCATGATGGTGCTATGAGAACACTTACCTAGGTCCGATATGTTCTAGAATTGAAGAAGAATCTCATCTCTTTAGGAACACTTGAGGCTCTTGGCTATAAGTACACCGGTAAAAGTGGAGTTCTGAAAGTTAGTAAAGGTGCTCTCGTTTTCATGAAAGCTTGCAGATCTGAAAATTTGTATATTTTATAGGGAACTATAATTGTGGGTACTATTATGATCTCTACATCATCTAATTTAGAGATAGATATTACAAAGTTATGACATATGTGGTTGGGGCACATGAGCAATAGGGGTTTATCTACATTGAGTGAAATAGAAGTTAGATTTCTGTGAGCATTGTATCTTTGGGAAATAGAAGCATGTTAGTTTTAAGTCTCTATCAATTCATAAAACAAAAAGTATTTTAGATTATATTCACTCAAATCTTTATGGACCATCTCACATTTTGTCAAAAGGTAGTGTCAGATACATGTTGACTTTCATTAATGATTATTCAAGGAAAGTTTACATTTTCTTTCTGAAGCATAAGAATGATGTTTTTCAAACATTTAAGAAGTGGAAAGCATTGATTGAGAAGCAAATAGGGAAGCAAATTAAGCAGTTTATGACAGATAATAACTTGAAATTTTGTGATGGTGAATTTAATGAATTTTGTGAAAATGAAGGCATTATTCGTCATTGTACAATCAAGATGACTCCTTAACAGAATGGTGTTGTTGAATATATGAACAGAACACTTTTGGAGAGAGCTCACTGTATGATTTCCATTGTTAGTTTGTCAAAAAACTTTTAGGCAGAGGTAGTCTTTACAACTTGTTATATCATTAACGTGCACCTTCAGTATCTATAAAGTTCAAGACTTTAGAGCAAGTTTGGTCAGGTACTCCTGCTAATTACTCTGATTTGAGGATATTTGAATATCCTACATATATGAATGTAAATGATGGGAAATTAGAACTTAAAGCTCAAAAGTGTATTTTCCTTGGACATGCATCTAGAGTGAAGAGATATTATTTATGGTGTCTTGACTCACCAAAATTTGTGATTAGTAGAGATGTTACAATTAATAAATCATCTATACTACATCCGAAAGGAAAGTCTTCTATGTCTTCTAATACAGGTAAAGGTGACAATGCACACAAGCAAGTGGAGTTTGAAGTTGTGAATCGAGATGTTAAATAGTGGAGTCCTCACATTCAATCAAATTCATCAGATATTGTAAATTCCTTTGAAGACAAAAAAGAGGATCATTCCATAGCCAAAGATAGACCAAGAAGAGAGATTCGACCATTACAGAAATTTAATAACTATATTGCTTATACTTTTTCTATTGTACAGGAGACTAATGAAAATGGTGAGCCATTTACATATTCAGAAATAATTTCAGGTGTTGACTCATCTAGGTGGTTGGTTGCAATAAATGAAGAAATAGAATCTCTTTACAAGAATGACACATGGGTTCTTATGAAGCCACCTTCAAAAAAGAAAATCATTGGTTGCAAATGAGTTTTCAAAAGGAAAAAAGGTATACTAGGTGTCAAAGATGCAAGGTACAAGGTACGTCTGGTTGCAAAAAGCTTCAGTCAGGTACAAGGTGTTGATTTTAATGATGTTTTCTCACCTGTTGTTAAACATAGTTTGATACGTGTCTTGCTTGCTTTGGTGGCCATGTATGATTTGGAGTTAGAGCAATTTGATGTTAAGACAACTTTCTTACATGGTGAGTTTGAGGAGTAAATATACATGAAGTAGCCCTAAGGTTTTTAAGTTAAAGGTAAGGAAAACCATGTTTGTTTGTTAAAGAAATCCTTATATGGATTAAAGTAGTCTCTAAGATAATGGTATAAGAGATTTGATTCCTTTATGCTAGGTTATGGCTACTCTAGGAGTATGCATGATAGTTGTGTTTACTTTCGGAAGTTAGATGATGACTCATTCATTTACTTATTGCTTTATGTCGACAACATGCTTATTACTGCTAAGAATTTGTCAAAGATTTACATTTTGAAAGCAATTTTGAATGGTGAATTTGAGATGAAAGACTTAGGAGTAGTAAAAAAAAATTCTTGGCATGGAAATTAGAAGGAATCATGAAGGTAATAAGTTATATTTGACCCAAAAAAATTATGTTGAGAATGTCTTGAAATAATTCGGTATGAAAAATGCCAAATTTGTTAGTACTCCCACTGGTAATCATTTTAGATTATCAATTGCTCAATCGCCAAAGTTCGATGAAGAGAATAGGTATATGGAAAGAGTTCCATATTCGAGTGTTGTTAGCAATCTTATGTATAAGATGGTTTGCACGCATTTAGATATTTCATAAGTAGTTAGTGTGGTTAGAAAGTATATGTCTTCTTTAGACAAATCACATTGGCAGACTGTGAAATGGATTTTTAGATACTTACGAGGTATTTCAAACACATGTTTGGTGTTTGGTAAAAATTCAAATGTATTGGTTGGTTTTGTTGATTCTAACTATGTCGCTGATCTTGATAGAAGAAGATCTTTTATAAGCTATGTATTTTGTGTTAGTGGTTCTGCTATTAGTTGGAAAGCTACTCTACAATATGTTGTTGCTTTGTCTACTACTGAGGCAAAATACATGGTAATGACTGAGGTAATCAAAGAAGCCTTATGGTTGAAAGGCTTGTATGGTGAGCTTGGTTTGTGTCAAGATGTTATTACCATCCATTGTGACAATCAAAGTGCAATACACTTGACTAAGGATCAAATATATCATGAGAGAACAAAGTATATTGACGTGAGGTATCACTTTATTTAGGAGACAATTGCCGAGAGGAAGATTTCAATTTAGAAAATTAGTATCAAAAACAATCTTACAAATATATTAACAAAGCCTTTTCCAGTTGTTAAGTTCAAGTAGTACTTAGACTTAATTAATGTGCTATGTGATTTAAGAGTTTATAAAGAAACTGGAGTATTGTGACTATAATTGTATGTGAGACTTGAGTCATAATGGAGATTTGTTAAGTTGGTGGCTAAAGTCCCACCTGGGAAATTAAGTAGAGTTGGCTAATTTTATTCCTTATAAATAAGGAGTAATATAACATGTTATAAGTAAATATAATATAAGAAGAAAATTAAAGGAGTTAAAACTTCATGAGCCTTTTAGTTCATTATTTGGGTTTTTGTTAACTAGGCTCACAAAAAGTTTTTTTTTGTATTTTTCACTTTAGTAATATTTGCTCCCACTTTCACCTGTAGACGTAGGTCTTGCTTGTGGACATAGGTCAAATTGACTAAATCACATAAAATTTGGTGTCTTTTATTTCCAATTATTTTTCTTTACTTTTATTATTGTCTTTAAGGGTCATAATCTAAAACTCATCCCCCAACAAAATGTGAATTTAAAATCATTGTTAGGAAAAATTACAAGAATAAAGCAGATCAAATGCACATTCTTTTGCAATCATGCAGTTTTCTTTCTCAGTAAAACATGTATTTCAAAATGCTAAAACTTCTATTTTTTTTTTTGGTACAAAATTGACATTAAGAACCTTGAGACATAAACCTCTATAAGGTAAACTTCTGCCCTTGCCCCACACAAAAACAAAACACACCTACCCCATAAAGAGAAAAAGGTCAACATTGAATACGAAATGGACAGGATTGAAAAAAGATATCAGTCCCTTTAAAACAAGCAATTCAGTCCCATTAACTTTTTTCCCTTACCAAAACAAGTAGAACAATTATTAATTGAGCCCAACTAAGCCTATTCATTAGAATTTTTTTTATTAAAAAGAAAAAAAAATAAAGGAAAGAGAGTGAATTACATTGATAACCTTGGATTGTAAGTCATTGTTACCAACCATTGCCCATTTCTTTAGTTAATTAACATCACTAAGATATGTGTGCACAATTGTCGTTGGCAGAGAAACTTGGAACTATGGTATCATTATTGATTAGATCATATCTACTTATGCTACATGTCACTTGCATGAATTATGAAAAAATGTGCATCATAATAAAAAGTATCATATTCCTTAAAGGAAATTTGATTAGATCATCACATATGGTAACTTAAATGACTTGCATGTATTAAAAAGAAACTTAACTATATGACACAATTTATATGTCTTGCATTTACCAAAAATTAGTTTTGTTTCATTTAAGTGTCATATAAGGTTTTAAGGATTGAATCAATTATTAAATTGAAAAGTTTAGTGATTCATGATTTAACCGATTTAATTATTTTAACTAGAATTGAACTGGAAAAATTGATATCTAATATTAAATATATAAAAAATTAATAATATCACTTTTATTTTCAAAAAGAAAAGATTAAGAAAATTGTAGAGGAGATGTTGGAAGCTAACATCATCAAGCTTAGTGTTAGCCTCTACTCTTATCTTGTTCTCCTAGTGAAGAAGAAAGATGGATCCTAGAGAATGTGTATGGACTACAAGGCACTTAACCATATTATTGTAAATGATAAATATCTTATTCATGTTGTTAATAAGCTACTAGATGAGTTGGTAGGTGCCCAATTAACAATTCATGTTGTATGCCTAATTAAGTGTTACATTTACTTATAGTGTTTACTATTTTGCGTGAACATTTTTTATTTATTAAGAAGTCAAAGTACAGTTTTGTTAGTCATACAGTGGAATATCTTAGTCATATTGTTTATAGGGAATGTGTGATAATTGATCCTTCCAAAGTTCAAAATATGTTAAATTTGTTAGGCCCAACAACAATTAAGACATTAATGGCTTCTTAGGATTGACTGACTATTGTTACAAGTTTGTATGTGATTATGAGAAGATCAGTGATGAATTGATAGCTCTTTTAAATAAAGATTCATTCAAATGGAATGAGAAAGTAGATGAAGCATTTAATCACCTTAAGCGTATTATAATCACTACACTAGTTCTTATTGTACTTAACTTTAATAAGATATTTATTATTGAATTTGATACTTTTGGAGTTGGAATTAGTGTAGTGTTGATATAAGAAGGTTGTCCTATTGTCTTGACTAATGAGACTTTATCACCAAAATATCTTAATATGTTTGCTTATGATAAAGAGATATTAATTGTGGTTCATATAGTTACAAAATGGCATCATTAATTAATTGGGAGGTATTTTCAAATTCAAATTGATCATAAAAGTTTCAAATTTTTTCTGACAAATACTCTTGATCTCAAACAGAGAATGCATATCCTATACTTCTCCTATTCTATTACTATTTCAGGCTACCTTGGTGTTGCATGTGGGACTTACAATATCGTCATGATCCAATGACTGCCACACTAGTGCTTGGAAGAACTTACAAAGTCAAATTCTGGTAGCAATTTTCAAAATCCTAACAACAAAAAGTCCATCCCAAAGGAATTTTGGAATGGTTTAAACAACATCCAAACTGATCCAATCAGATGAAGGCCTCCATATCCCAGTTTTTAGTCTATAAAGCCTAAACGCAGGCCTAATTGGCAAGATCCAACTCTCAAGAAGAATATATTTCTTCTCTCAAACAGACCCTTGCCAAGGCTAAAAGACAACTGGGTAATAACTTAGCTTCCACTTCCTATGATCTGCTGGCAAATCATGATCCATTTGACTATATCTACAGACCTATTGATCGAGCCAGCTCACTAACTCAATAAACATCTACCAAAGAATCTGTCAAAAGTAAAAAAGAAAAGAAGGACAAACAGTTAAAGTAAAGTCCTGGGCAATTATTTAGACATTACTTTACTTTTCAAACGAATCTGCCAACTCCATCGAAGTTGTCTGCCAACTCCACCGAAAGCTGCAATCCACATTTAACTGTCTGCCAACATCACCGAAAGATGGTTTGTCTGGATATATAGCTCAACATTTCCTGTACCCTTCTCTTGGATATAAAAGAGAAGGCAAACTTCATTGTAAACCAAGCTTTGGATTTCAAATCCTTTTCCTCTTATCTTCTCTATAAATATCCCTTAAAGATTAAATTGTAAGTTTTATCTTACCTTACTTTTTATCTTTTCAAACTTAAACTATTTTGATCTAAGTATATCGGCTGAAAACCAACAATCATTCCCAGTAGGATTTATCTTGGAACGACCTTTGGTGTAAATAACACCAAGTATTTAGATCAATTACCTTTTGTCATATGATTTTGTAATTGTTTTCTAAAGGTTTTCAAAACATTTTATCGATCCAGCACCAAGTAGTATCAGAGCCATTCGGCTTTTTGTGAGAGGGAGACAGGTAAGGGAACAACTGTTTATCTTCAACCTTTGTATACCGAGCGAAACACCAGTGAGATAAGTGTGAGTAAGTCATCCACTTAGGGCGTACTAGGCTATAAGACCCAAGAGAGGCAGTAAGATCATTGGATTACCCTAAGCTAGTATCTACGAATCTCACAACCAATTTCAACTGTAGGTATATTTTGATTGGTGGTAAGTATGTCTACTTTTACTTTACGACCTCAAGCACCTAGCCATGGTTCTGAAGCTTCTTCTTTTGGAACCTTAAACCGTGATAAGATCCTCATCGAAAACTTTGACAAATCCATTGACAACTGGCAAATTTCCAAACTTATTGAAAAACAAATTTACAAAACCTTCAAATACAACTTCCTAAAAAAAACTGAATATACCATTAAAATGGTAGAAAGAGAGTGTCATCTTTCTAGATTTATAGAAACTATTAAACTACTTTCACATGATTCCATCAAACATCATCAAAAGTATTATAATTATTTGCATTTGGGTATGGTTCAAATAGGCATCAAACCACTTTCTGGGGAAGGATTAGATACTTTAATTCTTGTTGCATTAAGGGATTATCATTTATTAAACTTTGATGATTCTTTTATTGGTCTTATTGAATCTAGTCTTTACTTTGGACCTATTTATTTTAATTGCTATCTAGATTTCACTGTTTCTTTACATGATAGAAACATTCTGGATGTTTTAACTTTTCAAATCAAAATCCATAACAATTGTTTTGTAGAAGGATCTATACCTCTAAGTTTGATGTATAGAATCCAGTACAAGGCTATGAAATCTTCATTCCATACGAAGACCTTACGTGGCCCTAATGACAAAGGTGAAACGATATTATGGCAAACAGATATGAGAAGATCCAATCTCTAAACTCCAAAATATAACAAATGGCATGAAGTTGATCTCCCTGACACATGGAAAATTGACAATGTCACTGTTCCCCAACCTCCTATTAATTCTGATCGTAACAGGATTACCCAATATAACGATGGAAGTGTTAGCATCTCTTTTGCATGACACTCAACTAGTTCCAGATCTACATCTTTTTGAATCCTTTTCCTCTTATCTTCTCTGTAAATATCCCTTGAAGATTAAATTGTAAGTTTTATCATACATTACTTTTTATCTTTTCAAACTCAAACTATTTTGATCTAAGTATATCGGCTAGAAACCAATAGCCGTTCCCAGTAGGATTTTATTCTGGAATGACCTTTGATGTAAACTACACTAAGTATTTAGATCAACTGCCTTTTGTCATATGATTTTGTAACTGTTTTTTAAAGGTTTTCAAAGCGTTTTATCGATCTGGCACCAAGTGGTATCAAAGCCATTCAACTTTTTGTGAGAGGGAGACAAGTGAGGGAACAATTGTTTATCTTCAACCTCTGTATACTGAGTGAAACACCAGTGAGATAAGTGTGAGTAGGTAATCCACTTAGAGCGTGCCAGGCTGCAAGACCCAAGAGAGGTAGTAAGACCATTGGATTACCCTAAGCCAGTATCTACGAATCTCACAACTAGTTTCAATGTAGGTATATTTTGATTGGTGGTAAGCATGTCTAATTTTACTTTACGACCTCAAGCACCTAGCCATGATTCTAGATCTTTCTTCTTTTGGAACCTTAAACCGTGATGAGATCCTCATCAAAAATTTTGACAAATCCATTGACAACTGGTAAATTCCCAAACTTATTGAAAAATAGATTTACAAAACCTTTAAATTCAACCTCTTCAAAAAAAAACTAATTATACCATTAAAATGGTAGAAAGAGATTATCATCTTTCTAAATCTATAGAAATTGTTAAACTACTTTCACATGACTTCATCAAACATCATCAAAAGCATTATAATTATTTGCATTTGGGCATGGTTCAAATAAGCATCAAACCACTTTTTAAGGAAGGATTAGATACTTTTAATTCTTGCTACATTAAGGGATTGTTATTTATTAAACTTTAATGATTCTCTTATTGGCATTATTGAATCTAGTTTTTACTCTGGACCTATTTATTTTAATTACTATCTAGATTTCACTGTTTCTTTATATGATAGAAACATTATGGATGTTTAAACTTTACAATTCAAAATCTATAACAATCGTTTTGCAAAAAGATCTATACCTCTAAGTTTGATGTATAAAATCTAATATAAGGCTATGAAATCTTCATTCCATACGAAGACCTTATGTGACCTTGATGACAAAGGTGAAACGATATTATGGCAAACAAATATGAGAAGATCCAATCTCCAAACTCCAAAATATATCAAATGGCACGAAGTTGATCTCCTTGACACGTGGAAAATCGATAACGCTACTGTTCCCCAACCTCCTGTTAATCCTGATCTTAACAGGATTACCCAACATAACGATGAAAGTGTTAGCATCCCTTTTGCACAACACTCAACCAGTTCTAGATCTACGTCTTTTAAAGATAATGATCTCCAATCACGTGTTGCCAATTACCTACAAAGGAGTAATTCGACAAGACATCCTCCTAGTCATACTAGGACAAACAGCTATTCCTCTAATCTTTCTGGCATTGATTTGCGCAAGCAAATTCCCTGACCAACACATAATGAAACTTCTCCTAGATCACCAGATTCCCTTAAAGCTTCAGCCTCCCAAATCCAATTACCTGATAAGTCTGAGGTAAACCTTGAATTCAATGTTCTGGAAAGAGAATTACCAAACAATTTTGAAATTCCAAAAGATATTTTGAGAAAAGAATTTTATTCCAGTTGGAATACTAAAAAAAGAGAATGGTTTTTAAAAATATTTCAAAATGAGAAATGACTAGTCATCCAACAAAATTATTATGACTAGAGAAAGAAGAGTAATTTTATTTTTTGAATGGTTTAATGAATACAGTTTTAAAAAGGAATTTAAATATCCATGGACTTCTTTTACTGAAGAAAATAGATTGCAGATGCATACTATAACGCAACAATGGGAATGATGAATGGTTCTAAAAGAGAATCAATACATCCCCCATCATGCGAAATTCAATTCAAATGTAAAGGTTCTACTGTTTTTGCTTCTCCTTTCAAAATCAGAAGAGAACATAAAGATTCTTCTTCAAAAGATTTTCAAAAAATTATTGAATAGAATAATTATACAAACAAAATTTTGCAAACTATTGGAAGTCAAGTTTCAAATGTTGAATCTATTACAAATACTTTTGAAAAACAAAAGAAGAAGTCAAACCCATTTTCAAACAAATTTATGAACGCATGTTTAAACCTTTTCAACTCTTTAACAATAGTTCAAATGAATTTCGTCAGGCATTAGTTCAAAAGTACCAAACCTTACGTGACAAAGCCTCTTCCAGTAAAACCCTGCAAGTTCTTTAAAACACCGATACTCCATCTGACTCATCTTCTAACTCTTCCTTCAAAATTCAAAGGGTAAAAGTGGAACCGATAAGGGGTACCACACGAATGTATTACCCTAGACCAATTGCTCCTGATATTACCCTTGAAGAAAAACCCTCTTTTGTCCAAACAAATTATAGTTCCAATTCTATTTATGAATAGAACATTGATGGGTTTTCCGAATATTAGATCCTAAACCTTCTCCAACAAATGACTATAGTCGCAAATGTTTATCATACTCATAGTCAGACCTCTGATCCAACAATTACAAAGATTCTTGTCGCAAGATTCTCCGGACAGCTCAAAGGATGATGGGATAACATTCTCACACCTGCAAATCATCAAGAAATTTTTTCCAGCATCAAATGCGATGAAAATAGGCAAACGATCCTTGACGAACACCAAAATCCCATCCCTGATGTGGTAACTACTCTTATTTTCATTATTACTAAACATTTTATTGGTGACCCTTTTCATTTAAAGGATAAAAGTATTGAACTTCTTTCAAATTTAAAATGCAAATATTTACACACTTTTTGTTGGTACAAAGATACTTTCATAACTTGTGTGATACAGCAAAAAGGTGCAAATCAACCATTTTGGAAAGAAAAATGTCTTGCAGGTCTTCCCAAACTTTTATGAGAATGTATTCAAAATAAACTTTCTGAAATTTATAACAAACAAATTCCTTATGATACCTTATCTTATGGCGAATTAACAAGTTTCATCCAAAAAGAAGGATTACAAGTTTGCAGTGATCTTTGACTATGAAAACAAATCAAATGGGAAAAGCAACAAACACGAAGAGAACTTGGATCTTTTTGTGCTTAATTTGATGATCACCTTTACCAAAAAGAAAAGGCCAAAAGAAAGCCCAAACCTAAACCCAAAATAAAGAAACCTAATACCAGTAACCCATTTTATCAAAAACCCAAATCCAAGCAGGCTCAAAAAACTCATAAAAACTATTTTAAACCTTCTACTCATCCAAATTATCAACCTGACCAAAAGCCCACAATAATCTGTTATAATTGCAAAAACCTTGGTCATTCAACCCGATATTGCAAACTAAACACTAAACTCTAACCATTAGAGCTTTCAGACCAAGTTCAAACACAAATCCAAACCCTACTTCATGATAGTAGCTCCGAAGATCCTAAGATTTCTTTTGAAGATGAAGACAGACTTCAACTTGATGATGACACTTCAGAGTCTTCTTCTAATGAAATTTTTATGCTAACATGTGATCAAGAACAAATCGTCGACATCTTTGACATTCTAGGTAATGATTATGCTAAAACCCTTTTTCTTGAAAAATTTTTGAAAGCCCCTTCAATTCTTAAATCAAATGATTTACTCCAGCAAACCCAAACACCATATGACTTACAGCACATCCTTAGCCATTTTGAACAACCCCAAACTAGACTTGTTACTATACATGACCTTAAATCTAAAATCAATTTCCTAAAATTTGAAATTACCCAGCTCAAACAATAGTGTCGTGATGACCATCAAATATTAACATCCCTATTGGATGTAATATATAAACAATTACCCAGTTCTTCAAACATGGAATTGCAAACACTTTAACCAGAAATAGCAACCGAAACTAATAATGAATTTATGTTTCTTTTAACAGAAGTCAGAACCCAAAAATGGCTTATCAATATTAAATTAACTATTACTAACCAATATTCTTTACAAACTATCATTTTAGTAGATACTGGCACAGATCTTAAATGTATCCAGGAGGGACTTATTCCCACTAAATTCTTCGAAAAAACAACTAAAAGATTAAAATCTGTAAGCAACCACTGATTGGTTGTTAAGTACAAACTTCCTAAAGTACAAGTTTGCAGTAAGGTATTTCTCTCAAAACTTCTTTCATTCTTGTATGAAATTTAAAACAAAAGGTTATCCTTAGAACACCTTTTCTAAATCTTATCAAATCCTTCAGTGTTAAACATTAAGGTATACATACCCAAGTCCTTGACCAACCTATCATTTTTGAATTTATTCAAAAACCACAAATTCAAAATATCAATCTCCTCAAAAATCTATCCCTCCAAAAATCAGCCGAATTAAACATTCTGTTTTAAATAAAGAAATCCCAAATAAACCACCTTAAAATTGAGATTTCCTTCAGGTAGCTTCAAACTCAAATACAGTCATTTACAGTCAAAAACCATATTCAAATAATCCAAGCCCAAATTGAAAATACCATTTGTTCTGATATACCTAATGCATTTTGGCATAGACATCAACATATTGTAACTTTGCCATATGCCAAAGATTTCAATGAAAGACAGATTCCCATTAAAGCCAGACCAATTCAAATGAATTCCGAGCTAGTCAAACGTTGTAACCAGGAAATTGATAGTCTTCTTGACAAAGGAATTATCAAACCAAGCCAATCACCATGGAGCTATGCAACCTTCTACGTTAACCAGAATGCTGAGTTTGAATGTGGTGTTCCTCGTCTGGTAATCAACTACAAACCTTTATATAATGCATTGGAATGGATCAGGTATCTCATTCCTAATCAAAAAGATTTGCTCCAACGACTTGTGCATGCTCGCATTCTTTCAAAATTTGATATGAAATCAAGATTTTGGCAAATCCAAATCTATGAAAATGATCATTATAAAACTGCATTCATTGTCCCATTTGGTCAATTTAAATGGAATGTCATGCCATTTGGACTCAAAAATACATTATCTGAATTCCAACGCATTATGAATGACATTTATATATCCTGTATGTATTTTATCATTGTATACATTGATGATGTACTTGTCTTTTCTGAAAGTATTGACAAACATATCAAACATTTGCATCACTTCATACATCTAACAAAGAAAGTAGGTTTAGTTGTTTCTAGGTCCAAAATTGACCTTTTTCAAACCAAAATACGGTCCCTTGGACATTATATTTCCCAGGGAATTATAACTCCCTTTTCTCGAGCACTTGCGTTTGTAAAAAAATTTCCTGACCAACTTACAGACAAAACCTAGCTCCAAAGATTCCTTAGAAGCCTTAACTATGTGTTTGATTTTTATCCAAAACTTCACCTTACCATTAAACCTCTCTATGATCGTTTATCCAAAAGAAACACTTCAAAACCTTAGACTGAGGATCTCACACGACTTGTCCAAAGCATCAAAACCCAAGTCAATTCTTTACCCTATCTCTATTTGGTTGACCTTTCTTTACCAAAGATAGTAGAAATAGATGCATCCAATCTAGGGTTTGGAGGGATTCTCAAATAGGTAGATAATCAAAAGAAATAATTGATGAAATTCACTTCAAAACACTGGAATGAGTGCCAAAAGAAATATTCTACTATCAAACAAAAAATCTTAGTTATTATTTTATGTATTTCCAAATTTTAAAATAATTTATTAAATCAAAAATTTCTTTTACATATTGATTGCCAAGCAACTAAATTTGTTTTGCAAAAAAATATTCAAAATCTTACTTCCAAACAGATTTTTACTCGATGGTAAGCTATTTTAAGTATTTATGATTTTGATATTGAATATATTAAAGGTTCTTCTAATAATCTTCCTGATTTTTTTACAAGGGAATATCTGTAGGGAACTACCCATGCCATGAAAAAAGAAAACCTCCAGAAACAAAATATAGGCTAATGCCTGTAGCCACTAAGAATCTGACTATGACTCCCAACCTATGGCCCAACTATGCAAACAAGCATCCACAAATTCCTCTAAATCTTCCAATTCTCCAGACCCAAGTTTTGACCAACTTAGCCCAATAATAAAAAAAAAAACCCCTCAAAACTCTCCTAACCAAACTCAATGAAGACAAATCCACAACCAAATCAAAACAAAGACTAACTCCCCAAACGACAAAAGGCTTCCATCAAAGGGAAACAGGTGATAATTTTGTCACCCCCAAATAGACTATGGTTTTGCCTTTACAGAAGGAAGTATCAATGACCTCTCCAACTCTTCTTCAAATTAATTTTCCAAAATTAGAGGTGACAGTTTCAACAGTCCCTTAAAAATCCTTTCCACTAACTTATTTCAAAAAATATGCATTTCAAAACATTGAACTTGTTGAAGTAGGGTATCATCATGATGAACCCCGTCAATGTGCACAAAAACTATTTCAAAATTAGTTTTGTAAACCTTGGGATCCTCAAAGACCTTATAGTTTTTCTGAAGTCATACTTATTGACACTTATTCTATCAAATTTTGCCATCACACCCAAAATAATGAAATAAGATATTCTACCCTACAAATTATCCAGGTCCTTCACCCAACCGAATGGCCCAATCATCCTTCTACTCAAATCTCTTTCAAATCTTCAGTTTACCTAAACTCCAAATTTGCTCAATATTTCAATTATTGGGATTACAAATAGACATAGTTTAATACCCTTTATTTTCAAAATTCTGAATTCAAACATTTCTAATTATTTTTTTGGGAAACTTAAACCATCATCAAATTTCCTCTCTGGTTGGTTCATTGATGGTTGTGGTTTGGGCCTATTGCCCAAATCTTCCCTGAGCCTATCTAAGAAGGATTTCAATTTTTTTCTGACAAATACTCTTTATCTCAAATAGAGAATGTAATCCTATACTTCTCTTATTCTGTTACTATTTTAGGCTACCTTGGTGTTGCATGTGGGACTTCCAATATTGTCCTAATCCAATAACTGCCACACTAGTGCTTAGAAGAACTTATAAAGTCAAATTTTGGCAGCAATTTTCAAAATCTCGACAACAAAAAGCTCATCCCAAAGGAATTTTGGAATAGTTCAAACAACATTAAAATTGATCCAATTAGATGGAGACCTCTACATCCCAGTTTTTAGTCTACAAAGTCCAAACGCAGGCCTAATTGGCAGGATCCAACTCTCAAGAAGAATATATTTCTTCTCTTAAATAGACCCTTGCCAAGGCTAAAAGACAATTGGATAACAGCTCAGCTTCTGCTTCCTACGATCCGCTGGCAAATCATGATCCATTTGACTATATCTACGGACCTATTGATCGAGCCAGCTCACCAACTCAGCAAACATTTGCCAAAGAATCCATCAAAAGTAGAAAAGGAAAGAAGGACAAATAATTAAAGTAAAGTCACAGGCAGTTAAAGTAAAGTAATGTCTGGATAATTGCCCATGACTTTACTTTAACTATTTGTCCTTTTTTTCTTTTTTACTTTTGACAGATTCTTTGGCAAATGTTTGCTAAGTTGGTGAGCTGACTCGATCAATAGGTTTGTAGATATAGTCAAATAGATCATGATTTGCCAACAGATCGTAGGAAGTGGAAGCTGAGCTGTTACCCAGTTGTCTTTTAGCCTTGGCAAGGGTCTGTTTGAGAGAATAAATATATTCTTCTTGAGAGTTGGATCCTGCCAATTAGGCCTGCGTTTGGGCTTTGTAGACTAGAAATTGGGATGTAAAGGTCTCCATCTAATTGGATCAATTTTGATATTGTTTGAATCATTCCAAAATTCCTTTTGGATGGGTTTTTTGTTGTCAGGATTCTGAAAATTGCTGTCAAAATTTGACTTTATAAGTTCTTCCAAGCACTGGTGTGGCAGTTATTGGATTAGGATAATATTGAAAATCCCATATGTAACACCAAGGTAGCCTAAAATAGTAACAGAATATGAGAAGTATAGGATATACATTCTCTGTTTGAGATAAAGAGTATTTGTCAAAAAAAATTTGGAATCTTTTTTGGATAGGCTCAGGGAAGATTTGGGCAATAAGCCCAAACCATGACCACTAATGAATGAACTAGAGAGGAAATTTGATGATGGTTTGAGTTTTCCAGAAAAATAACTAAGAATTTTGAAAATAAAGGGTTTTAAACTATACCTATTTATAATCCCAATAATTGAAATATTGGGCAAATTTGGAGTTTTGGTAAATTAAAGATTTGAAAGAGATTTGAATTGAAGGATGATTGAGCTATTTGATTGGGTGAAGGACCCAGATAATTTGTAGGGTAGAATATCCTATTTCATTGTTTTGGGTGTGATGGCGAAATATGGTAGAATAGGTGTCAATAAGTATGGCTTCATAGAAATTATGAGGTCTTTGAGGATCTCAAGGTTTATAAAACCAATTTTGAAATAGTTTTTGTGCACATTGGCGGGGTTCATCATGATGATACCTTATTTCAACAAGTTCAATGTTTTGAAATGTAGATTTTTTGAAATAAATTGGTGGAAAGGATTTTTGAAGGACTGTTGAAAATGTCGCCTCTAATTTTGGAAAATTAATTTGAAAAGGAGTTAGAGAGGTCATTGATACTTCCTTATGTAGAGGCAAAACCATAGTCTGTTTGGGGGGTGACAAAGTTATCACCTATTTCCCTTTAATGGAAGCCTTTTGTCATTCGAGATTTTCTGGTGAAGAAGGTGGGGTTGGTCTTCATTTTGATTTGGTTGTGGATTTATCTTCGTTGAGTTTGGCTATGAGAGCTTTGAGAGTTTTTTTTTGCTATTAGGCCAAGTTGGTCAAAACTTGGGTCAATAGAATTGCTAAATTCAAAGGAATCTGTGGATGCTTGTTTACATAGTTGGGCCATAAGTTAGGATTCATAGTCAAATTCTTGGTGGCTATAGGCATCAGCGCATGTTTTGTTTCTGGAGGTTTTCTTTTTTCGTGGTATGAGTAGTTCCTTACAGATATTCCCTTATAAGAAAATTAGGAATATTATTAGAAGAACCTTTAATATATTTAATATCAAAATCATAAATACTTAAAATAGCTTACCATCGGGCAAAAATCGATTTGGAAGTAAGATTTTGACCATCTTTTTGCAAAATAAATTTAGCTACTTGGCAATCAATATGTAAAAGAAATTTTTGGTTTAATAAATTATTTTGAAATTTGAAAATATATAAAACAATAGTTAAAATTTCTTGTTTGATAGTAGAATATTTCCTTTAGCACTCATTACAGTGTTTTGAAGTGAATTTCATCAATTGTTCCTTTTGACCGTTTACTTATTTGAGAATCCCTCCATACCCTAAATTGGATGCATCTGTTTCTACTATCTTTGGTAAAAAAGGGTCAGCCAAATAGAGACAGGGTAAAGAATTGACTTGGGCTTTGATGTTTTAGACAATTTGTGTGAGATCCTCTGTCCAAGGTTTTGAAGTGTTTCTTTTAGATAAATGATCATTGAGAGGTTTAATGGTAAGGTAAAGTTTTGGATAGAAATCAAAAACATAGTTAAGGCTTTCAAGGAATCTTTGGAGATGGGTTTTGTCTGTAAGTTGGTTAGGAATTTTTTTGCAAACGCAAGTGCTCAAGAAAAAGGAGTTATAATTCCCTGGGAAATATAATATCCAAGAAACCATATTTTGGTTTAAAAGAGGTCAATTTTGGACCTGGAAACAACTAAACCTACTTTCTTTGTTAGATGTATGAAGTGATGCAAATGTTTGATATATTTGTCAATACTTTCAGAAAAGACAAGTACATCATCGATATATACAATGATAAAATGCATACAAGATATATAAATGTTATTCATAATGCGTTGGAATTCAGATGGTGCATTTTTGAGTCTAAATGGTATGACATTCCATTCAAATTGACCAAATGGGACCATGAATGTAGTTTTATAACGATCTTTTACATGAATTTGGATTTGCCAAAATCCTAATTTCAAATCAAATTTTGAAAAAATGCGAGTATGCACAGGTTATTGAAGCAAATCTTTTTGATTAGGAATGGGAAACCTGATCTATTCTAATGCACTATTTAAAGGTTTGTAGTTGATTACCAGACGAGGAACACACGTCCTATCTCAGCATTCTTGTTAACGTAGAAGGTTGCACAGCTCCATGGTGATTGACTTAGTCTGATAATTCCTTTGTCAAGAAGACTATCAATTTCCTGTTTACAATGTTTGACCAACTTGAAATTCATCTGAATTGGTCTAGCTTTAGTGGGAATCTGTCTTTCATTGAAATCTTTGACATATGGCAAAGTTACAATATGTTGATATCTATGCCAAAATGCATTAGGTATATCAGAACAAATGGTATTTTCAATTTGGATTTAGATTATTTGAATATGGTTTTGGACTGTAGGTGACTGTATTTGAGTTTGAAGCTGCCTAAAGGAAATCTCAGTTTTAAGGTAGTTTATTTAGGATTTCTTTGTTTGAAGCAGAATGTTTAATTCGACAAATTTTTGGAGGGATAGATTTTTGAGGAGATTGATATTTCAAATTTATGGTTTTTGAATAAATTCAAAAATGATAAGTTGGCCAAGGACTTGGGTGTGTATACCTTGGTGTGTAACACTGAAGGGTTTGATAAAATTTAGGAGAGGTGTTCCAAGGATAACCTTTTATTTTAGATTTCGTATAAGAATGAAAGAAATTTTGAGAGAAATATCTTGCTGGCAAACTTATACTTCAGGAAATTTGTACTTAACAACCAATTGGTGGTTGCTTGCAGATTTTAATCCTTCAATTGTTTTTTCGAAGAATTTAGTGGGGATAAGTCCCTCCTAGATACAGTTAAAATCTACACCAGTATCCACTAAATGATCTTAAAACTTGGGAAATTATTAAAAAATTGTAGAAGGATCTTAATTCAATCACTAATTACACTTAAAATTCTATAAACTTGCATTATAAGGGCATTATGGCATTTATTCCTAATTCTCATTACAATGACACAATTTTGCAAAACTTTCATGCTTCCTCAATTATTAAACACTTAGGATTTCTTCATACCTATAAGTGTATTTGTCATGAATTTTATTGAAAGGGTATGATGGGTGAAATAAAAAAGTTTGTAACTAAATATAATGTTTGCCAACATTATAAGAGTAAATCTATTGCATATCTAGGTTTTCTTCAACCTTTGCCTATTCTGAAAGAAGTTTGGATAAATATCTCTATGGATTTTATTGAGAGATTTCCATTGTCCCAAGGTAAGGTAACTATTTTTGTTATTATGGATTGTTTAACTAAATATACTTGTTTTTGTCTTTTTAGTCATCCTTATATTGTTATTATTATTACTTGAGTTTTTATTTAAAATATTGTGAAGTTGCATGATGATCCTAAGTCTATTATTACTAATCAAGATAGAGTTTTCACTAGTAATTTTCTGGAAGGAGTGATTTTTTTTACAAGGGACACAATTAAATATAAGTATTGCTTATCATCTATAGACTGAAATAGTTAACAAGTGCTTGAAAAACTTATTTATTTGCTTTGTAAGTAACAAGCCAAAGGATTAGATGAAATGATTGTCTTAGGTTGTTTAGGGGTATAATATCATTTATCATTCTTTTATAAAGATGTCTTCATTTAAAGCTATTTATGGTCGAGACTAGCCTACTCTTGCAAGATATATAGCTAAGTCTTCTCGCGTAGACTAAGTTGATTAAAACTTACAAAATATGGATAAGTTGTTTTAACTTCTAAAAGATAATCTTGTTGTAGTCTAAGCTTGCATGAAGCAACATATTAATACATACCATAATGAGCATGACTTTTTAATGAAAAATTAGGTCTATCTTAGGCTTTAATCATATTAACGATTGTCTACCACTATTCATTTAAGTCATATAAAATTCTTAAACATATTAATCCTATTACTTATCGTCATAACTTATTAGTAAATCCAAAATACATCTTATCTTTTATATTTATTGGTTAAAGAAAAAATTAGGAGAGAATGTCATTGCACAAAAATAACTATCTGACATTATTTCTATGGGAGAGGTTAATGTTTAACCATAAATTATCTTGAATTAACATTTTGTCAAATATAAAAATCAAACTATCACCAAAATTTTTATTCAATAAACAAATCTTACTATTATGGATGCTATATGAGAGTTCTTATAAAATAGTTTCTAAAAATTATTACTAGCTAACACTGATGATACGATTATTTTGAAAAATAGTAAAATGATACAATTTTTTTAATTTATATAATTTATTAATTATTTTTTATTATTTTAAATTAATAAATTTAATTATTTAATAATAATAATCTATCAAGTTAAATTCTTAATTTTTATATATATTTAATTATTTATATTTTTTTATTTAAATAATAATATATATCAAAATTTTTAATTTTTTAAAAATTAATATTCTCAAAATAATTATTAAAAATTAATCTTTAAAAAAATTAATTTTTAATCTCTATATTTATGTAATATTCTTATTTTTAACCTTTAATTTTTCATCACTTAACCGGAAGATTTCGTCAACGTCGAAGGTGAGCAAAGGAATAGGCGATCTAGCAGTCATGGTCCACACGTTTTACACTAAAAAGGGAATAACTTAAAAAAAAAAAAAAAAAAGTAGATTACGTATGGGTTGGTGAGAGTAATTAGGAGTAGGTTGAGAGTACTGTGTTATTTATCCACACAATATTATTATTGCGTTCCTGATTTTCACATCGTTTCTCCCCAAAATAGTGAGAAAAGATTTCTAGTGGCCCTTATGCCGCATTTTCTCATGAGTTTCTTTCCTCACCTATTTCCAAACGCGTGATTATTCCATTTTAACTCAATTTTCTTTCCTATCTCTTTCCTTCCCATCATTTTCTTATATTCCAAACAAGCTGTCAATGGCACACAAAAGGTAGATAGTGCTTGCATTATTATTTGACTTTGAGTCAATCGTTGACTTTCTTGGGGTTTTGAGATTATTTATTTTTCTATATAGTCATTCAAGTCTAGTGTAAGGAAGGCGTTTTCCATTTTGCATTTGCTCCAATGTTTTTACTAGCAGAAGTTTATATTTAATACTCATTTGCATGATAAGCTCAACAGATAATGTGGGAGATTATTCAAATTATGTTAATGTTGAAGAGCTTTCTTTTTGAAAAAAAAAAAAAAAATATCAATTAAAAGATTCATCAGACTATGATGCATGATATAACAATTTTTTCATTTTTATAAATATTATATTATTTTTTTAAGATTAATTTTTAAAATTTAAAAAATAAAATTTAATTCAATATTCTAAATATTTAACTTTACATCTACTTTTTTTTTTATTAATAAAATATATAAATATAAGATTTTAAAATAAAAATATTAAATTAGAAAAAACTCAATCACGTCGATATATAATTCAAATGTTGTCTTGTTCGACTATCTAGTCAATGGACTCAATCCATAAAAAATGAAAAAAAAAATCGGTGATGTCTAGGATTCAATTCGTAAGTTGACTGGTTGTATCCTCGTATCAATATCACTAGTATCAAGTTGGCTTAACGAGGTAGTCAATTCATATTTTTCTACATTAAAAAAAAAAAAAAAAGAGACAAAAATCATAATGATATCGCAAAACATTAGTCTTGATTCATCATCAATTATGATTACGGTTTTGGCGAGACATTAGAAATATGGGTTCAGTTTACAATAGAATCTCTTTTTTTTTTTTTTTTTTTTTGTCGATGGAGCTAATAATACATTTGTTTATAACATTGAACGACACTGTTTAACATCTTTGATACGATTAGAAGTCCATGTCCTATTGGATTTAAATGCCCTTATTACAACTTTGTTTTTATAATGACCTACGTATCTTCTTCAAGTCGTTGATATGTAAGGTAATTTGTTAGGGTAGTCACTTCACAATTTTTTTTCTAGGAAAAGATTACAAAATTCCTACTCCTTTAAATTCTCACAAAATATGTCTATGA
Organism: Rhizophora apiculata; assembly: GCA_037832385.1. Lineage (NCBI taxonomy): Eukaryota > Viridiplantae > Streptophyta > Magnoliopsida > Malpighiales > Rhizophoraceae > Rhizophora > Rhizophora apiculata. The sequence continues at coordinate 3,392,158 of CM075431.1, forward strand.
AAAAAATTTCAACACATTAATTTTGTTGTTAAAAAGGATATTAAAAGCATTCAAGAGTTTAATATAATATTTTGCAATTTAGAAAATTTTTAAATATGTAGTTACCTAGTTATGATTGTTTCTAACTAATTTTTTAATTATTAACTTTTAATAAATAAAGATAATACATTAAAATTAATTATTTAGATGGTATTATGTTTTAATTATAAAATTTTATAGTTTTGATTTTTTTAGAGAAAATATAGTTATTTAGATATATTTAGTATTATTATAATCTTTTAATTTTTGATTTAATTTTAGACTAATAACAAAATTTATTTTTAGTAATTGATTCTCCCTTTTCTTTTCTTTTTAAATTATAAAATTATTTATTAACAAACAAAATAACTTTTAAAAAATTATAAAAATATAATTTTAATTTATTATTCAAATTTTGTCTATATCAATAATTTTTATCACTTATATTTCATTATCTTTTTATTTTATTTTTCCCTTTCTATTTTAATATTCTTTTTACTAAAATTTTACCTTTATTTTATCTTTCTTTTTTTATTCTATACTTTTCTATTTATCATATCTTTTATCTTATTTTTTTTCTCTCACTCATCTCTATATCTCTCTTTTATCTTTCTTTTTTTTTTCTTTTTGTAAATAATTTGTATCAATCAAAATAAACTATTTTAAATAATTTTTATTCAAAATAAAATTTTATAAAAATAATATAATAATTAATATATTATTAGTAATATTAAATTTATTATTATGAAATTTTGTTATACAAATTATAAATTTTATATATTAATATATAATTATTTAATTTTTTATTTAAAAATAAAATATAACATATTTCACTAATTTATTATTAATAAATTATATATTAATATTAATTTTTAAAAAACAAAATTTTATTCAAACAAAAAATAAAAATAAATAACAAATATTATAAAATAAAAAATAAATAATTAAATTAAAAATATTAAATATCATAAATTAATAATAAAATATAAAAATATAACTAAACATATTAAATAGATATTTGTTATAAATTGATTTAATTTATTAGACAATAAAATAAATTAATAAGTGAATTATATATTAATAAAATTAATTTTTTTAATATTTTTATTTTAAAATTATATATCTAAATATTTTATCAATAAAAAAATTTAAATTTAAAATTAAATATTTAAAATATTATATTAAATTTTAATTTAATTAAAATCTATTTTTTTATAATATTTTAATATATATATATATCTTATTAAAATAAATATTTATTATAAAATATCAAATAAATAAATATAATTTTATTTTTATAATTATGAAAATAATATTTTATTCATTTATAATTTTAAAATTATATTAAATATAATTAAAATACATATATTATATACATAATAAAAATATTATTAATTTATATTTCAATTAATTATTTATTAATTAAATTAATCACCTGTGAATTAACTAGTAATCAAAATGTTGTGTAACGGTACATAAGCAAAGCAAAAGATAAAGGGAGGAATTGCTAAAAGTTTCCGTTACAAAAGTGGGCCCCAGCATGAGTAAAATACAATAATTCTGTTTTGAATTTTGAAAAGTGGAGTCCCGTTTCTCGCATCTGGCTGGCCATCCAAGTCCCCCTCTCTCTCTCTCTCTTTCTCTCTCATCTCATCGATCCATCCATCCAGCCTCTGTTCCCTTTCTCTCAACTCCCAAATCCAGAGGCGACCTGCAACGTCGGCCATCTGCGACGTCTTCAACAGCCTCCGACGCCAAGTCCATTTCTTCCGGCAGAGTTCTAGCCCAAAATTCCCGATCTACGCCGGCCGGCGAGTCTCCCTTTTCTGTCAATTTGTAAGTGTCGACATTCTGGCGCGTTTCTCAATCCTTCAGTCTCTTCCATTTCTTAAAATGCGTGACGGAACATTGTTTTTTTTTTTTAATAATTATTATTAAGGCTGTCGGCAGAGATAGGCTCACGACATGTCGACTCTACCAAATGATCATCCCCTTTTGCAAGTGGAAACCGCTTGTGGGTCGCTTCTGTATGAGTTGCAGGTACATGTATCTGTTAAGAAAGTCCCTTTTAAGACAAAAGAATTCTTTGTGTTCTGTTCTTGTGTTTTGCCACAAAATTCAGTGTTAGTGCTTTTCCTGTTTTCTTTACGAAATTCAGATAATCTGGGATGAAGTTGGGGAGTCAGATGGCGATAGAGATAAAATGCTGCTTGAGCTTGAACGAGAGTGCCTGGAAGTATATAGAAGAAAGGTAGATCAGGCAAACCGGAATAGAGCTCAGCTAAGACAAGCTATTGCTGATTCTGAAGCAGAACTCGCAGCCATCTGTTCTGCCATGGGAGAACGTCCCGTGCATATTAGGCAGGTGGGTTTGAGGAAATGCTCACATTTCTCTTCGTTTGTACCTGTGAATATCTGGGCTCATTCCACATTCCCTTTGTTTGTTCTTAACTGGGTATTCATGTTCATTTCACTGGTTTGTCTTATTTAAAAGTACAATTGTTGGAAAGGTTGTGCAAAGGGTAGTTTAGAGTAATTGGCATACGATTTACTAGAAAGTGAAACATCATTTTGACCCGGGGATTTCATTACACTTTTTCTTTGATTGTTTTTGGGAAAAAAAAAAAAAATCTTTATTGCAGGCTGAGCAAAATGCTAGAGGTTTGAAAGAGGAGCTTGGAAGAATTTTTCCTCAACTGGAGGAGATGCGGAAGAGGAAATCTGACAGAAGAAATCAGTTCGTTGAGGTTTTAGATGACATACAGAAGATCTCAAATGAAATATATGGGATTGCAAATCAGATGTGTGTAGATGAAACTGATCTGTCTTTGAGGAAGCTTGAAGAGTTACACAGACAGCTGCTTGCACTTCAAAAGGAGAAGGTATGCTTGTTCTCTTTTTTGATCCCATCTTTGTGTTCTACTTGTTGCCCATAGATGTTCTATATTTACTGATGTCTTTCTTTTTACAGAGCGAGCGATTGAAGCAGGTCCAGGAGCATCTGGATACTTTGAACTCACTTTGCTCAGTTCTTGGTATGGATTTCGAGCAAATTGTCCACGAGATTGATCAGTGTTTTGGTGATGCTGAAGGATCAAGGAGCATAAGTAATGATACAATTCAGCATTTTGCTGCTGCAATACGAAAATTGAGAGAGGTTAAAATACAGAGAATGCAGAAGGTAATATTAGCTGTAGACTTAGTCCCTGTTTTTTGTTTTGCAATATAATTTTTCCTTTCACCATGTTGTGTACTTGCATTACTGCAGCTCCAAGATCTTGCAACTACAATGTTAGAGCTCTGGAATTTGATGGACACTCCTATTGAAGAACAGCAAATATTTCAGAATGTTACCTGTAACATAGCTGCTTCGGAAGATGAAATAACTGAACCAAACACTCTCTCCATGGAATTTATTAATCATGTGAGTGACAATTTGGAATCACGCTTTTTGTTTTTTTTTTTTTTCCTTTTTTTTCCGTTCAGCCTATTGGTTTGTAGTTTTCCACAGGTTGCAAGTATGTATTTCACAAGAATACATGTAATATGCAGGTTGAGCAAGAAGTGTCCCGGTTGGAGGAGCTAAAATCAAGCAAGATGAAAGATCTTGTCCTGAAAAAGAGGGCAGAACTGGAGGAGATCTGTAGAAAGACACATTTGGTTCCTGAAGCAGATGCTGCATTAGAATATGCCATTGAAGCCCTAGAATCTGGTATTAGTCTTGGTGCATATATGATATAGGGAACTGCTGTCATTTCTGTATCAGTTTGACAAAATATTTGTGTCATTCTCATTGGTTTAGGGAATGTGGACCCTGCTAGTGTCCTTGAGCAGATAGAACTCCAAATTGCTAACGTTAAAGAAGAAGCTTTTAGCAGGAAAGATATATTGGAGAAAGTCGAGAAATGGCTGGGTGCCTGTGAGGAGGAATCTTGGCTTGAGGAGTATAACAGGGTTAAGTCTCTATTTAATATTTTTGTATCTGTGCTACATCAAATATACTGTTTCTTGCTAATTGTTGCTCATGGTTGCATAGGATGAGAACCGATATAATGCTGGAAAGGGCACTCATCTGACTCTGAAGAGAGCTGAGAAAGCTCGCTCTTTGGTTAATAAACTTCCAGGTGCATGTTGCTTCTTGTGGTTGACAGACTTAATTAGAGGAGATTATGTGATAGTATCAACTGAAGTTTTTTTCTATTGGCTACAACTTCTTCGTCTTTTATGATGTTTCATTCTATTGACTTCTTTATTGGCTGCTTTTCTTTAGTTTATTTGTGCATGAAAAATTGAAGTTTTGATTCTGATGGTTTTAATTGTTTGACCAGACCATCTGCACTATTATTTTCACAATGGATCTCAGCAGATACCTTCTTATTGTCCAGTGATAAATTTTTTCATTTTTAAACTTTTCTCATCTTTCCAGGTATGGTCGAAGCATTGGCCTCAAAAATCATGGCATGGGAAAAGGAGAGAGACACTGGGTTCTTTTATGATGGTGTAAGTTCAGTTTTCCTTTCTTAAAGTTTCATTCCACCCATTTCTTTAGTTATTTATTTTCTTCTTCTTTTTTACCCAATATTTGGTTGAACCATTTCCTTCAACCACCATTGCCCAGATTCGTCTCCTTTCCATGCTTGAAGAGTATACAATACTACGGCAGGAGAAAGAAGAAGAAAAGCGGAGGCAGCGGGTATGGACTTCTCCTTTTATTCAGTCACAATCCTTGCAGCATGCAGTTACCTATATTAAGCTAACTTTGTCAGCTAGTACAATTATATCACATCTCTGGTTACTGATTCATCATGGGTGCTTTCAAATTGATTGAGAGTATGCTAACTGAGCGTGTTACTCATGTTTCCTCAATATAGGATCAGAAGAAGCTGCAGGGACAGATCATAGCAGAGCAAGAGGCACTTTATGGGTCAAAACCAAGCCCTTCCAAGTCTCAGGGTGTGAAAAAAGCTCCTAGACCTTCAACTGGTGGTGCTAACAATAAAAGACTTTCCCTTGGAGGTTCAACGCTTCAAACTCCTAAACCTGATGCACCTTACCCCAGCAAAGCTACACCCATTTCCCGTCCTAGTAAGAAGGTTGACCGGATGAACCAAAGTGACCGTTTAAATTGCCTTGAAGATGATAGCTTTTCCAATTTATCAGCTGGTAAGTCCTCCAAAGGTGTGTAAAGTTGCAGATTACAAAGGAGTTGGTATCAAGTATCATTGCTAAATATTTTCCTTTTTCCTTTTCTTTTTTTGGTTGAAGATGATATAATTGAAACTGAGCAATAACAGCTTGCCAATCTCCCTGGGTTCTGGGAAGAACATCAACTGGTTCTTTACAATTTTACTAATTGTTGAAGAAGTAGGTTCTATTTCTTTGAATTCTTTTTGTTGGTTCTGTCAGATGATGTTTGTACAAAGACATGTTATAAGATCAACATGTTGTATATACCATTAAAAGATGAGCTTAAGCTCAACTGGAACTTAACTCTCAATGATTTTCGGGCAATAGTAAGTAAGGTTTGGACATTTATTTGCTAGGGGATAGTACAAAAGCAGCTCCAATGTTATTTATTTGTTTGGTAAGTGCAGGCTTGAAACCAACTGGAATGTTTTGCATTTTATTTGACGAGTTTGTAGTCCTTTGGCTGATTCACCATCTTCATTTGTTTCATGACCATGACCATCTGCAGGTAGAAGAGGGCTGGATGTCACCGGACTAACCATTAAAAAACACTCTCTCAGTGCTGCAAATTCTCGTGAACCAGAGTCACCAATGCTGCGGAAACCATTCTCGCCCATAGCTTTTACAGCAGCATCAAAAGCCAATATGCCGGAAGAAGCAGCTGCACCAAATGGTGATGTGCTGAAGAAGACTATTCCAACAAATGGTCTGTCCTTCACTACTCCTTTAAAGACAACTTCTGCTGCAAATGAGGAAAATAGGACTCCTAAGACAATGCCAATTCCTGTGCCCACAACACCGTCAACAGTTTCAGTTCCAATGCAGACAGCCATAACCCCAGCACCTCCAGCTCTGTATTGCACTAATCCAGTTGAAGAGATTGAATATTCGTTTGAGGAAATTAGAGCCGGATTTGTTCTTTCAAGAGCACATTATAGATCAATGATAAAAGCCTAACATTCATAAATCTTAGGCGAACTTGAATTAAGTTGGTGTCATTGCATGTCCATCAGTTTGATTCTTTTGTTTTTTCTTTTCTTTTTTTTTTTTAAAAAAACTTTTTCCCTTCTTTTTTACCTCCTTGTAATTTCAGGGCTTGTTAGGGCACAAGTCAATTGTAATTGGCTTTTTCTGGCAGATTACATAGTCTAGTCTACGAGAGCTGAAGTGGACAAAGTGTTAAAAATTGTTTCCTCGCAATCACTTGCTAAGCTCCATAAAAAGGAAAAGCAGAATTTCAGATGATCAATCCTTTCTAGATGCAACGGCCATGTGTCGGAAAGTGCATTTGTTTAAAAACAACCAAAACAGGAAACAGAAAGAAAGTGACCTTGCTGTCCAACCGCCATTCCTGTTTGTTCTGGCTGAATGGGGAGGAGCAGACCGTCGTGTTCACGTTTAAAAAACCAAAATCAGACCGTTGTGTTGTGTTGCGTAACTGTGATCGCTGAATGGACCAACGTAAAAAGTTTAAACGGCACCGTACATGGTGTTTGTTCCCAGAGCTAGCCTGCCTTTTAACATCATTCGAAAATTTTGAGTTAATTTACTTTTAGATTAATTTAGTCTTATCTATTTTTAGTTTTTCTTTTTAAAAGAATTTTGTAAAAACCATAAACAGTTATTAAATTTAGTGGCAAGAAAGTTACAAAAGAATCCCTAAAATGCACTCAAAAATCATTATGTGAATTTTCATAATTTTTTTTTGAATTATATGTCTTTTCCCTTTTGAATAAATTGTTAAAAAAGAAATTCGTTGATCTTTGTTATTTTTTTGAATAAAAGCCTTTTCTTGCTAGTTCTTTATTTAAGTATAAAAGTTTTATTCTTTATACTATTTAATTGATTAGAGAATTGCATTTTATTATGCATAGAAATTAACAATGAAAATTTTTCTTTATTAAATTTTAATCCAATGGTATAATAAGATTATAGAAGTATTTTTTTGAAATCTATTTCTATAATAGTCGATTTAGAACTTAACGGAATATCATTAGTTAAGTTTCTTGTTTTTGAGTTTTAAGATATTAATAGATTGACGTATTGTTAAGAAAATATTATTGTTACATTATTTTTATCAACTCTAACAATTTGTCTTAGTATTTGAATATTTTGTAATGTCCAACCAATCTAGAGTTTTGACAAAAGATTTGGTAGAATTTATTTCTATTAAAAGAGTTTGTTTTTTAAGTATTTTTTTCAAAGCATTTAGTTTAAAAATTGAATATAGTATTTTATAATAAACTTTATATATTAATGTTATATTTATAAATCTAGGTAACATATTTTTAGAAATTAATAAATTTAAAATTAAAGCTTTTTTAATATTATGATTAAACAATAATACAAAATAATTTAGATAACAATCATTAGCCACGTTTAACTTAAATATAATATGTGAAGAGTTTGTAAAATCTAACAATTTAGTGTCTATATATTTAATATAAGTGTATCTATTCCTATTTTATGTAATGATTTCATAACTAATTGTACTAAATTTATATGCAAAAATTGATGATTAGATTTATAAATACTAAAGATTCTTCCTTTATAAAACTCTTTTTTTTTTTTTTTTGAACATTTGAATTAATATGAGAAATTTTTTTATAATATTTATCTTATAATTACTAAAAAATTATCGAATTTTTATATTTTGTAAATATTCATTTTTTATTTTGAGTATATTTTAATTTTGCAATTTTTGTTTTACTCATATTATATTAAAGTTTTTTAATCATAGTCCATTATATCTACCTTTATATTATAATTAGAACATATAAAGAACATGTTACTTAAAGTTCTAATTAACTTAGACATTACTTATTGTCTTTATTTAAGGATTTCTTTTAGTATTGAGACCACTTACTAGAATCACCCTTTCTCCTACTATAGGACTTACAAATGGATTCTTGATTGATCAACGTTACTGAAATAATCATAAAATAAATACAATATACTTTATCTAGATTGAATAAATTTAAAAGTAAATTAATTCTAAACATTCTAATCATATTAAAAGGTGAGCTAACTTTCCTCTAGCCTTTAATATGTTATATTTGGCATATTATATTTGTATTTAACGAATATGTCTATAATAATTTATTGTATTTGTTGTGAATAATTTTTTTGGCCATCATCTTAGCCTATGCTTTATAACACTAATTGATCTACTATTAATTAATCCTATAACATGCCTTACCCTTTTCTTATAAGTCATACACCCATTATGATATCTATTTATTTCATCACTAGCTTCTTCATTAATTTAAATATTAAAATAATATCTTTGCACTTAGTTATTTGATTTGTCATCCAAGAAACATGCTTCAATACCACTATATGAAGATTAAATTCATAAGTTTTCCAATAATAAGTAAGAAAATTATAAAAACTTAATAAACAAGAATTTTATCAATACATATATATGTGTAGAGAGAGAGAGAGAGAGATAGAGATGCTTCATGGAGTGAGTAGGTTAAATACAAGTTTTTAAGAACTCTCCCACTCTAGTTCACTCTAACTTCTAATTATGAGAATAATTTATTTATAAGTGTAATTTTTGGACTTTAAAGATTGTGAAATTCAAATGTCATAAACTCTTACATCATCATTTTAATAATTTGGTAATAACGTTATTGCTTACATCAATTGACATTATTGCCTCTAAACTTTTTTTTTTTTTAAGTTATGTTTCCTTAGTCGTAAAGCTATATGATTAAATCTAGTCCCTAGTTTAGGTCCCTATTGTTAAAAAATGAGTTAGTAGTTTGGCTTTATGTGTCTTCATCAAATATTTGTGATAATGTATCATTTAACTTTTTCTTGTAATCTGTGGGAGAGGAGCTTGATGTTAAGGAGACTTGAATTTTACTTTAGTTGTAAGAAATGTTACCTATTTTGTTAGGAGTGCCATAAAATGTATTTTTCCTTTATTATTATTATTATTATTATTATTATTATTATTATTATTATTATTGTGATAATCAACTACAAATTGTAATCTAACTTGTTGAGTAGGGACTTTAGACTACCATTTGATACTAACTTGCCTTACTAATAAGGGAAAAATAAGGAGCATGATATTGTTCTTCAATTGAATAATTCTAACTCAAAATTCATGATATTTTAAATGTGACGGAGAAATAATTGTCAAGAGAATAGTCTGCCATTCAATGCTTTGAGTAATAAGTATATCTTGCTTGTACCTCATATTAAAAGATTTGTTGGTTTAAACCAAAATTTTTCTATTGGTCATGAAACCAATTGGGAAGGTCGATTGAAATGTCATGATGGAAGTGTATAAATCAAGAATAACTCCAGTTTCTTAGATATGACATTAGTCTAAGTGGCAATATAATAATGATAATTATATGCTGGAGGTATGAACTCTTAAGAAAATCTTTTGTAATAGTAAGTTAAAGCCACATTTTCTTCAGCATAAGCCATTTTTACCTTATCATTTAAGTTTAAAATTCTCATTATCTAGCTTTTAGAGAAAGCTATGTCGTTGGGACCTTTTTGGTCTCTAGTATGAATAATCTTAGTTGATTTAGATTTTATAAATATGAACTCATAGAATCATTTAATTTTATTTTTATCTTTAGATAAAATATAAAAGCCTTGAGAAAAGACTCTAGGAATAATTTGTTTAAAATCTGAAGGTTAATGCTTTTTTACTAATAAACAAATAAGAATTGTTTTAAGTTTAACAACATATCTTATAGGAGAAGAGAGACTTTGTTTAACAAATGAAAAAAGAGACATAAGTTAAAAGGTTGTAGTAATAAAAATTGGTTTAATAAGTGAGGATAGAGAATGGGTTGAGATGTTCTAATAATAATAGTAGCCCTTCTACTCTTAGTCTTAATTGTAAGGTTTTTTTGATAATTTTTAGAAGGTTTAACATTTACTAATAGTAATTAAGTTAGAATAATAAACTTGTTAATAAAAGATGATCCTTTATAAAGACTCTTATATATAACCATTATGAAGAATTCTTTTGTGATCTTATCACCAATTATTTTTGTAATTATTTATAGTTTTTGATAAATTTTCTAGAAAGAAAATCATGTAAATAGTTATAATTACCTTTAATAAAATTAATTTTAAAATCAAGGTTGGAGAGTAAAGCTTGTCATTTTAGGAAAATCTTTTTAAAAATCAAAATTTTAACATATTTATCCTAAAATAAACTTTGTTGGTTGACAATTAATACGAAATAAGAATTGTTTATCAAAGACATCATCTTAAAATGACATAATGTATAAAATAATGCTTAAAACTTTTTTTCAATAGTTAAATAATTAACTTATGATCTTTGTCAAATTCCTGAATAATATCGCAACACAAATTCTTTATCATCAACTCTTTATTTTAATATTTCTCTATATCATAAATTTGATGCATCAATTTCTATTATTAAAAAGGCATTTGGATTAAGGACATCCAAATGACTAATGATTTTATTTTTAATACAACTTGTTTCATTTCATTATTTCATCCAAGATGATTCTTTCTTAATCTTTTATACAAAAAAAAAAGACACATAATTCTAAGATTAAGAATAAAATAAAAAATGTAATTAAGACGTCTTGAAAATTTTTATAATTGTTGTTCGTCTTTTATTTCATCAAAACATTTACTAACAAATTTCATAAATCTATATGTAAGAGTAATAGTTCCTTAATAAATATTATATTATAAAAAATCTAATTTTGACTTGACATAACTTCATCTTTTTTGCAAAAACTATTAAACCATTATTTTTTGTAATATTATGACATTTTTTAGGATGACTAAAATATTTTGTTATAGATTTTAAGTATAGTAATACTTTAGCTATATAAACAATTTTAAATTTTATATATAAATTAAATATATCATTCATGATATTTTCAAATTCCAATGGAGCATTTTTGGATCCAAATAGTATAATATTCCGTTTATGATGTCCAAAGGATACAATGAGTGCAATTATGTAATTATCCTTCTCATCCATTTGTATTTGTCAAAATTTAAACTTCATATTAAATTTAGAAAATATAATTGTTCCTATTAATCATTTAATTAAGTTTTTTTTTTATTAAGAATGGGTATCTTTTTCATTCAAGTACTTTGTTTAATGATTTGTAGTTGATTACAAATTTAGGTACACATTTTTCAATTTATATTTGATTATTAACATAAAAAACAAAATATGACTAGAATGACTTACATGGTCTAATTATTTGTTTGATTAATAATTTATTAATTTTTATTCTACAATATTCTAATAATTATTTGTTTAACTATATAGGTCTTACTTTGGTAAGAATTTTTTATTTTATCAAAATATTTTATAGAGTAATTATACAATGTGCCTTTTCCTATTGTAGAATATTTTTGACATTTCTAAACTTCATTTTCATTATTTGTAAAAAGTTTTAACAATTTGTTAATTTTCATCTTTTTGGGTATCCTCTTTAATTCTTTTATAATTTATTTTATGATTTAAGAGATGTAAGTGTTTTTTTTTTTTTTTTACTTTGTAATTAACATTAATTGTTTAAATATCATTAATTTTTAATGAATTAATTTTTGACATATTTGTTTTAGATATAAATTTAAAACAAATCTCTTTATTTGCTATTATAGTTACTATTTCTTGTGAATTTATTTTAAAAGAATAAATTTGTATTAAGAATGATATTTTTAAAATTAATAATTGGTTTAAATCTTTTACTAATATAAAAATATTTTTAAAGCATATTTCTCCTTTACATATGTTAGCTAATGATAATTTATAATTAATTTTTAATTTTTCTCATTATCAAATATTTACTAAGAATAATATCCTCTTATATATAATTATTATTAGCATTAATGTCTACTAAAATAATTAATGTCATATAATATTTATTATTTATTATTAAATTTATTTTTACTTACCATTTTTGAAATTCATTTCTATTTATAACATTTAAAAATTCTACTTGAGATATTTAGTATCAAGTTCTTTTGGATTTTTTTTTTATTAATATCTAGTCTTTGCATTATAATATTAATATCATATTTTCATACTTATATTTCAAGTTTTAAATTTCTAATTTCTTGTTGTAAATATTTTATAAAAGTCTTACTACTATTAAAAAGAAATTAAGCATATACTTTATCCAAAGGATAAGGTTATAGGATTTTAGAAATTATTCTTTCAACTTTATTAATTTTTTTTTAATTTTTGAATTATGTATTTTGTTAACTATATATATCAATATTTCTTTATCTTTTTAAATAACATTTTTACATTTATAACTAGTACGAAATATCTTATCATCTTCACTATCATTGTTACTTGAATAAAAAGTTGATTGATCTTATATTTTTAATATTTCATTATTAGATTTCTCTAAATCTTCATTTGTATATGATAATTCTTTTATCAAATTGAGTATTTTTTTCTTTAATTTTTCCTTCTACTTTGAAAGTTTGCACATTTTCTTTTAATTTACATTAACTTTTATAATGTTTTATTTTCACACTTTTATAACAAATTATTTGTTTCTTTGTAGTCTAAGCTAGTTTTTTCTTTTGTCAACACATACTAGGTTTATAAATGGAGTTGAATGGTTTATTAGTTGTACTATATATATATATATATATTTTTTTTTGAAAATCTTATCTTTCTTTTCTCTTATTTTTAAAAGGTTAAAATAGTTTAATAACCATATTGAACAAAATTTTCTCAATCCCTTTTTACTTGTAAGTAATTCATTTTTTATTTTTTCTTTTAATTTTAAATCCATACATAGTTATAAATTTTCCTTATTTATATAAGTGATAATTTCTCCATATGTTAAAGTATTACATCATAAACACTTTTATTCCTAATTCTAACCTTGTGCGCAAATAACTTTGGTAATTTAGGAATAAAATGTTCTATATAAAAGGAATAATTACAATCTAATATAATGAGAACTTTGGTTAAAAATATATATTTATATTATCTAAAATCTTACATAGTAGGATAATTAAAATTAAGAAGTATTTTTGGAATTTTTTTGTTGAAATTAATTCAAATCTCCTATAAAATGTTTAAAGGTAATATAAAGTAAAATATTAGTTGCATCTTCTTTTAAATCCATCTTTACTTACATATTAAAGGTGTCTTCTATAGGTATATTGATGAAAACTTGTTTGGTAGCATCTAGTACATTATTTCTTTTCTTACTTGTTAAGTAATTATCACATCATCATTTTAATATTTCAATTAAGTTTGTTAAAAGATTATTTGCTATAGCTTTATTAGAATTTTTTACAAATTGATAAATTTTTCTACCATTATCATTTCTTGTAAAATATTAACAATATTATGTTTATTTAATTTATTTATATTTTATTTATAAATATTACTTTCATTAAAATTCATATTTAATAGATATATTTTTTTTCTCATTCTAGCAAGAAATGATAAGTAGAAATAAAAGTAAATGAATGTTATTTTTTGGCTTTGATACTATTATATTAGGAATAAATTCATGAGGCTTTCAATAATAAGTAGAAAATTATAATTACTATTTAAATTTCTAAAATTCTTGTTTATTAAGTTTTTATAATTTTCTTGTATTCTCATTATGTTTTTAAATTCAAGCCAAATTTAATTTCAAAATAATAGACAATATTTACTTATTTTTATTTGTGAAAATAGTAGTTATAATTTTTTTGCATTATTATTATTATTTTAAATTTATCTTCACCTTCTGTTGAAATATTGTTAAAGTAAACTAATTATTCAAGATTTAACAAATAATTTTATTTTTAATGCACTTGGTGTCATTTTATTATTTCATTCCCACGTATTCTTTCTTAATTTTTTATAAAAGAAAGACATATAATTTTAAGAATAAAAATAAAATTAGAGATATAATTAAAACATTTTAAAAATTTTTATATTTATTATTTGTCTTTTATTTCAAAAAAAAAATTATTATTAAATGTTATAAAATATTTTTATAGATGTAATAATTTTTTAATAAATATTATATTCTAAAAATTTAGTTTTGATTAGACATAACTTTTTTTTTATCTATAAAAATTACAAAGTCATTATTTTGAATAATATTAGAAAATTTTTTAAAATAATTAAAATGTTTTATTATAAATTTTGAGTATACTAATATATCATTTATGTAGACAATTGTAAATTTTATATATAAATTAAATATATTATTTATAATAAATCTAAATTTTAACAGGGAGTTTCAACTTTTGTCTTATGAGCATATTGACGACTGCCACAAATTGCAAATGAATCTAATATCTTACTTACTAAGCAGTTCCAATGATTTTTAATTGAATTTTTCATCCTGAAAATTTCCAACAGATACCAATTAAGGTAAGCTTCCAAATCCAGATCAAACAAGGAGTTTCCCCAAGAAAATAGAGAGAGTGCATTGCCGCCTATTGAAGACCTATTATAAATTCAGTTTACCAAGAACGCAAAGACAGTTTACAGCACTGAGATTAGGTTCCTTGGCCAGGCTATGCAACTTTCAGAAGTACTTATGCATCTCATAAAATTGTGGAACAGGTCCCAACCCATCTTTGTTATGCCAACCACAAAATGGTTCTCCTGCAAGCAAAAAGAAAAAAGGAGGGTAGGGAGAGGCAGGATGCACAAGTTCTGTAGTGATACCTTCCTTGCAGAAACTTTGCAATCTCAGCCCACTTGTTCCCATAAGTTGAATGGGCCACAATGAGAGTCATTTCCTCTTGTTTGGTCCATGCAGTCCTCTTTATGTCAGGGTTTAAATGGTTGTGCCACCTGAAACACACGCATTATTATTATTACCACAGTAGTCTTCCTAATGACAAAAGAAGCAGAATCTGCATTAATTCAAAACATAATCATGCAGAAGGATTTAGCCAAGTACCCCTCTCGGCATTGCTTGCCAATGCGCGCCGGCAAGTGCTTGGCTATTTCAGACCATTTCTTGTTCCCATACTTTCCCCCAAGCTCCCAAATACTGTCATCTTCCTGCAGAGCCCAATAAGGGGGAAAAGTATTATATATTGAACTTTTTTCTTAAGAAAAAAAATAAGCCCATCCGGCCAGCCAAGCAAATATTAACACAAATCTCCATATCCATAAAGCAAAAGCACACTACAACAAAACAAACTAACAAACGGGGAGCCCAAAAAAGAGTTCTGAATCTTTTTCCGCTGTAATGAAAAGACACTTGACACATCAATGAATTCGTTCGTAACACTTAAAAAAACTATTATCATCGTTGAAACCGTAAAAAAAAAAAAAAAAAAAACAAACAAACAAAAAGGAAGGAAGGAAGGAAGTTACGTCACCATATAATACAGGTGAACTAACCCTTGAACAGATACTGAATTCGAAACTGCAATACACGGGTCTGAGGCCCTGTGTATGTGTGTGTGAGAGAGACAGGAAAGACCGCCGAAGAGTAGAGCAGAGGAGAAGGTGGAGAGAAGTGAGTAAGTGAGTCCTGAACGGCAATTCTATTTGTTTCCTAATGCAAACGTTTTAAATCAATGAAGAAAAAACCGCATGTTGATAGGAGTCTTTTTTTCCGAAGTAATATGTGTGTATTAGAATTATTAAAAAAAAAAAGTGGGTATTTTTTCAAAATTTTTTTTATTAAAAATTGTGTAAATAGTATTTACATAATTTTAAAATTTTTATAATAATTTTTTTTTATATTTTTTATTGAGTTATAATTTTATTATATTTTTTATAAAATTAAAATTTTAACATATATATATTATTTTTTTATACCATAAAATTAAATATTTTTAACTTATATTATTATTTTGCTACCTCGTCTCAACTAATTCTTGGGTGTATATATGGTCCAATCTAGGTGTATTAACAAGAAATCTAAATAAAATGAAGAGGAGATTTCGAGTTTGATTGAATTAAAAAGCAACACAACAAGAAATTGTTAGGGGAAAGTAAGAAAGAGAAGAAAGAAAAAACAAGATTATTATTAATATTAAAATTGATTATTATGGAACAATTCATCGTTCTTATATTGCAAGTTAATCAATCACTCACATTCATCGTTCCATGTTATTACTTTTATTAACAAAATGTAACAGTATGTCCCACCGAAACAAAATGAACTGCCTCTGCCACGTGTCACCCTTTCTTGGCTTGCATCAACGACTCTATTGAATTATCGATCTCCATAACCCAAAACTTCAATTCTTCAAAAAAAAAAAGAAAAATGTAATATATGTATATATATATATATAACGGTAGGATAGTGCTTTCTTCTTGGAGTATCTTGATGACAACAAACAACGAGCACATAAGTAAATCACAAGCTTACCTTTGTTCCAGACGAACCAAAAACTTGAAAATCACAACAAGAACCAAAAAAAAAAAAAAACAAAAAGAGATTGAATTCCTAAGACTTTAAGATCTCCTATTGAAAAAAAAGAAAAAATCAAAAATAAAAAAAGAGATGGGCAAAGCCATAGCCTTTAATTAACAACCTTCATAAACAAACACTGGGCAACACGGTCGAGAGGGAGCTAGATCGCCAGCTGAGCGTGTTGACCTTTCTTGAAGAATCGGGCAACACGGTTGATGGAGGAGAGTATCAACGAGCAATTGGGCAACTAAGAATGAGAATCAAATCAATTTCACTAGATCAGATAGGATGCAAAATGGATCTTATTCTATCCTTGATCAGAGATTTCTCTATGAAAAATATGAATCGAAGTTTGAAGAAGGGGATGGAGAAGGAGTCCTCGACCCGACGATGATAAGGCAAACAATCGAAAATGGGAAAGTTGGAAAATGGAATTAGATGAAAAACAAAACCATTTTTGTTAAAAAAAAAAAAAAATGATTTTTTTAAACCAAATTGGTTCACTCGTGAAAATTAGATTTGGTTCATCGGTTTCTGGTTCAACCGACTAGTCCACTAGTTTTTATATCAGTTTTGATTATGACTGGTTTTAAGGAAGAACCGAACTGTTTTATGAACTAGTTGCCAATTTTATTGGTCCGACCGACAAGTCTGGTCCAGTTCTTAAAACATTGGTTAAATGTCATACAATAATTCCCAAGTAGCAGTAGAAGGAGGGTGACTAGACCATTGTAAAAGAATCTAGGTAGCTCCACGATTATCGCAATTCATCATCTGACAATCTAAAATGGCAATCGAAATATCAGAGACAACAGGGTCAGGCAAAGTGATTGGAATGTCCTTGCAGGGAGTGTTCTTGGATCTCAATTTTTGTTTAAGCTAAGAGACATGGAAAACAGGGTGAACCTTGGAATTAGAAAGAAGTTCAAGCCTATAAGCCACTTTGCCAATTCTTGAAAGTATAGAAAAAGAACTGTAGAAACGTGGCACTAGTTTCAAGTTAGAGTGCTTAACCACACTAGATTGTTTATAGGGTTGAAGTTTCAGATAAATTCAATCCCTTGCAGCAAACCCTCTCTCAGTGCAATATTTATTAGATAACTGATGCATGCACTCTTAAGCTCTTGCCAGGTGGTGTCTTAACAATTGTAAAGTGGTCCCCTTAGACTATAATTGTTGATTCAACGAAATTGTTGCCACATACTTAGGAAGGTATGGAACATGGACGGTGAACCTAGTGGCTTAGTGATAAAGTGTGTTATACCACCACTTAACCATGGGTAGCCAATGGCACCATTTGGAAGGGCTAGCTAAAGTGGCACATCTCAAATATGTTTCTAAGTATTTATTGATAACCTCAAATCGATCATCTATTTGAGGGTAGTAAACTAAGAACAAGTGCAGCTGGACCCCTTGGAGCCTAAATAATTCTTGATAAAATTTGCTAAGGAAGATAAGATCTCAGTCATTGATTATCACTTTTGGCATACCATGTAACTTGAAAACATTGTCAAGAAAGACCTAAGTGACTAAGTTTGTTGTATAAAGGTGAGACAAAGACAGGATGACCATAGTTCAAAAGTCTTTCCATAACCATTATAATAACTTCCTTAGTTCCACATTCAGGTAAACCAATAATGAAGTTCATACCAATGCTTTTCTAGATTCCCTTAGGAATAGGTAAAGACCACAAAAGGCTAAGATATGTATAGTGATCAAACTTACATTTCTAACATGTGTTGCATTCTCAAATATAGCCTTTGACATCCTTAGCCATGCCCTTTTAAAAGAAAAGTGATTATGACATTTTGACAGTGGCAATAATTCTTAAGTGGCCTCCTTGCTTGCCTTCATGCCATAATAGAATCAATAGCTACTTCAAGGATGGATCATTACCTAATACTAGCCCACCTTTCCAAAGAGAATTAGATCATTGACCTTATTTTAATTAAGAGATAAGTTACACCAATAAAGGGTTAATGCTCTTAGTTGATTTGTCTAGAAAAAAATATATGGACACAAAGGAAAAAGGATACAATTACTAGATCTAGTAACTTGTCAATACTTAGATAAAGCATTTATTCTGACATTTTGCTTTCCTTCCTTAAACAACATCTTATAATTAAAAGCCATGAGTTTAGCCAACCATGTTTGTTAACTTAAAGTAGATAGTTTCTAATCCATTAGGTATTTAAGGCTACAGTGGGTTATCTTGATTTTAAAATACTTACCCTATATGTCATGACTTCACTTGGTTACAACTAAAATGATGGTCATTAATTCTTTTTCATGCATAATCAATGTAAGATGTTTAAAAGCAAACGTATTGCTCTTATAGGCAATGGGGTGTCCTTGTTAATCTCAATTATGTATTCCTTAGAGAAATTAAGTAGTGTTAAGATTAAAGCACTAACTTAAGCTTATTTTTAAGGAATTGAATGTTGTAATAGCTTCCTTAAACCAAATAAAAGCTACCTTCTTCAATAAGTCATTTAATAAGTTTGAAGATCTTACCATACCCTAAGGTAAATCTCCTATCATAACTAGTGAGGCTTAAGAATCCTTAGAATTGTTTAAGATTAGTGGGTGTATGTCATTTGGATACTACCTCCACCTTTTTAGAATCAATTGCTACTCCTTTAATGAATATTATATAGACTAAATACTCCATATGTTTCGCCATAAAGAAACATTTAAACTTATTGGCATAGAAATGATGTTGTCTCAACAATATCGAAGGAGTTTTAAGACGTTGCAAATGCTCATTGAGACCTTAACTATTAATCAATATATCATTAATGAAAATAATGATAAATTTGCATAAATAAGGCTTAAAAATGTCATTCATCGAGCTTTGAAATGCTACAAGAGCATTAGCCAAGCTAAAGGGCATGACTAAGAAATCTTAGTACCCTTCTTAAGTGCTAAAAGTTGTCTTATGTATATCATTTAGATACATCCTTATTTAGTGATAACTAAACCTTATATCTAATTTAGGAAAATATGTTAAACCACCATACTCATCCAATAAGTCCTCAAATAAAGGAATTAGGAACTTGTCCTTTATGGTTAATTGATTTAATCTTTTGTAGTCCATACAAAATCTCTAGCTATTGTCTCTTTTCTTTATAAACATTATTAAGGAAGCAAAGGGGATTTGTTATGCTATATTATACCAGAATCTAGCATTTCCTACACCATTTGCTCAATCACATCATTTTAAGGGCCAAGGTATTGATATAGTCTCGTATTAACTAGTTATGTGTTAGAAAATAGAGGAATTTGATGGTCATGAACCCTTGAAGGAGGCAATTTTGTAGGTTTTTCAAAAATTTTTGCAAGTTGATTCAATAATTCATTGATGGATTAAATCAAGAATTGCTTCCCTACGTTACAATAATTTTTTATTAAAGGATCTTTCTTCTTCTTCTTCTTTTTTTTTTTTTTCAAAATTGCTCCTCCATGCTAAGAAATTTATAATTTAAAATCATTCATTTTTTTTTCTAAAAATTGCTCCTCTATGTTAATATTATTAGTTAAAAAAATGCTCTCCCATTTTTTTTGTTAAATCCATCATATGACTTCCAATTAAGCACTATGTGAGACGCAAAATGTTAATTAGTATGACCATGATGCTCAACTAGAAGTTAAATAATAAAATTAACAAAAAAAAAAAAGAGTATAATTGGGCAAGTTTCAGTGCCCTTCATGGTAGTTATAGTACCCATTTCACTCTTTTAGGACCCTTAATATACAAGCTGCATAATTAGATGACAACTTGTTGCATTGGTTATTAAAGAGTTTTATTAGCTAATTTAGAAAAAAAGTCTCCTCATTGTAATTCCCAATGACCCTCTTAACATATGCCTTTTTCCTTACACTACAAATTCCATGGTAAACTCCTTAAAATCTCATATACTTTTGTCTAATATCTTTAATCACTATACCTTAAGACCATTTCACAGCCCCCCCCGAACTCAATATGTATATATTTGTTACAAAAAGTGTGCCTCATAAATATCAATAGAACCCTTTACACATATGGTTATAGGGAACAATGTTGTCATTAGTCACCTTAACCCTTAAGTTATTTATTAGAGCCAGTTTACAACCTAACCTTGTAATCATTTCCATGTTTAAGAAGTTATGAGTACTATTGAAATCTACTAAAGTGTAAATAGCCTTAAACTTGGTATGACAAGTATTCCTTATTGTCCTTATTTCCTGACCTTCCATTCTAACAATGTTACGTACAAAGATTTGCATTAATCGCTCTTCTTCATTTCCTTTTAATTCAATAACCAAGAATTCTTCCAATTCATGGATCATAGCTTAATCTTCCACTTGTAACATGAATGATTTCTTATGTATATATTTATGCCCTTGAGTATACTTCTTATTGCACCAATAACATAAGTCCTTAGCCCTTCTTTTGTCAATAATATCACCATCCTTAACTTTAGCCACCTTAGACACCTAATTTAGCTTTTGGTTGTCAACCTTAACAATATGAATAGTCATAATGATTGGCATGAGCCAATTAAGGCCAATACTCCTCCTTTTAGGGTAACAAACTAGATTCCCCCCCCAGTTAGTCCTTCCCTTAGATAATTTAAATACTATAGTTGCTTTTTGGACCTTTGCCAAAGTTAAGGAATATGCAAAGATTTTAGGCATAAACATGCATAATGGGCTTTGAATGTCATCTTTCAACCCACGCATAAATACATTAACTTAATACTTCTCAAATAATTGAAGCCTCTCGTACAAATATCAAATTGATCTTAATATTGTGCCACAGAACATGTTTGCCTTAAGGCCAACAATTCAGATAAAGGATTTCTAAAAGTAGTAACCCCAAATCTATAAGAAATAACATGTACATACTCAGTCTAAGAGGGAAAATCATCTTTTGATCTTTTACTCATGATGTTTTAGTTCCATTAAAATGTTATATCATTAAGATAACTAGTTATTATTTTAACCTTAGATTCTTTTAGAATTTCATTAAATTCAAAGTAATTTTCATATTTATAAAGCCACTCAATAAGGATTTTTCCACTAAATACTAGAAAATCCAAATGTAACTACTTATAAACGTAACTGATTCCCAGCTGAAGACCCTTGGTTCAAGAATTATTTATGAACTACCATGCTTATGCAAAGTTCATAAAGTTCCTTCATTTCTTTTTAATGACTTTCCTTCTCATTTTGATGATTAGTATCTCTCTTTAATTCAGCTTCCTTTATGGTGGCCATATCTCTTATCATTGCCTTCATCAATTATTTGATACACTTGAACTCCTGCAAAGTTGCATCTTGAGATCAAGTACCTAATGCCATGAAATCAAATTGGCTAAAGATGCTTACTCTTATACCAAGGATTTGTGTGATCTATATCTATTGATAAGAAATCCAAAAGAATGGAGAAAGGATTTTAAGTCCAATCTAATTAGAAAGCAACACAGTAAGAAATTGTTAAGAGGAAGTAAGAGAGAGAAAAGAGAGAGAAAGAAGATTCTAATTAATTCCAAAACTAATTATTATAAAACAATTAACTTTTCTTATATTGCATGTTCATTACAAAGATTACAATTGATCACTCTTATCTATCAACTCTTAATATGGATCTATTATTATTTTTTATACTTTATTCTACATTATTATTGTTACTAACACACTATAACAACCTTTCATGCCAAAATGAATGGAGCTGCTTTTGCTATGTGTCACGCTTTCTTGGTTTGTCTCGATAGCTTTATTGAATTATCAATCTTCAATAATAGTTCATATTACTATATTTACATGTCTATATATTTATATGTAAATATATATTACTAAAACTAAGAGAAAGTTAATAAAACACTTATGTGGTGACATTTATTTAATTTTAGAAATAATTTAAATATTTAATTCAAATTCTAATTTGACATTCATTCAATAATTAATTCATAATTTTTCTAATAATTTAATAAAATTTAGATTTTAATAAATATTTAATTTATTCAATTTACTCCATTACAATTAAGCATATATTATAATTATATATATATATTATAATAATTAAGGAACATATTTTTTGAAAAAAAAATTTCACTTTATGTTTTTATTTTGAATAAAAATAATTTTAAATTTATCTTTTCTTTATGAAAAAAATATTAATAATTCAATTTCCTTTTTCGTTTTTATTTTATTAAAAATAAAAAATACTTTTAAATTCATTTATTATTTTTAAAGAAAAAAGACTCATAATTTTAGTTTTTTTATTTTTTTATTTAAAATTTTCTTTTTTAAAGAGAAAATATAATATTTTAAAATTTATTTTTTAAAAAAATAGTCATAATTTAAGATTTTTAATTTTTTATTTTCTCAAAAAAAAATTCTCAAATTTATTTTTTTAAATACTTATAATTTAAATCTTCTTTTCTTTTTTATTTAAATAAAAAAATAAAAAAAATATATTTTTAATTAATATGATAAATCTACACATTACACAATTCTAATATAGGTGTATATTAGTATTATTAACAATGAAAGAAAGTTAGTGATTCTAAACAATTCTTTAAGTGAAAAAAAAAAAAAAATATATATATATATAGTGATATTTACTTAATTTTAAAAATTTTTAAGTAAATTTTCATAATTTGTAATATTTAATATTAATTTAATAATTAATTTATAATATTTCATAAAATTTTAATAAAATAAGGATTTCAACATACATCCAACTTTTTTTTTTATATTATAAAATCAAATATACTTAATTTACATTATTATTATTTTAGCTTTTTCTCAAACAAACTACCTAATTTCATATATTAAATTTTTTACTCAAATAATTTTTATATTTTTTTACAATGTTAGTATGTATAATTAATTATAATAATATTATTAATTAAATTTTTATTATAAATTTAATTATAATTAATATAAAATAATGAAATTTACTTTACCTTTTAATCAATTGCTCAATTTTAATTTCATTTAATCTCTCCAACATAAATCTAAAATTAAAATTTCTAAGTTAACTAAAATATTAATCACATTTAATAACTAAATTAATTTAAATTTTATTTAGTTAATTTTAAAATCTACATTAAAAACAAATTAATTTAATTAATTGTTATTAAACATATAACTTGAATTTTGTTATTTTAATACTTCTTATTAGATATCTAAAATTTACACAATACACATGGTTAAATCTAGTGTATTTATATTACTAAATTTAAGAAAAAATCAATGATTCTAAACAATTATTTTGAGTAAAAAATGCTCACATGGTGACATTTGCCTAATTTTAGGACATTTTTTAGTAGATTTCCTAATTTATAATATTTAATATTAATTTAATAATTAATTTGTAATTTTTTTAATATTTTAGTAAAATTAAAATTACAATATACATTTAAGTATCTTTTTCATGTTATAATAATGAATATGTTTTAACTTATATTATTATTTCTTTACTTTTACTTAACCAAACAACTCAATTTCAAATATTAATTTTTTTACCTGAATAATTTTTCTTCAAAATTAGTGTTTATAATTAATTATAAAATATGATTGATTAAAATTTTGATTATGAATTCAGTTATAGTTAACATACAACAATAAAACTCTTTTCACCTTTTATATACATTGAAATTCTAATTCTATCAAATACTAAAATAATTATAAATTAACAATTAAATTAATGTCAAATATCATAAATTAAGTATGATTAGCTTATATTATTATTTATTTATTTTCTCTCAACTAAATAACTTAATTGCAAATATTAAATATTTTTACTTGAGTAATTTTTCTTCAAAATTAGTATTTATAATTAATTATAATAATATTATTGATTAAAATTTTGATTATTAATTTAGTCATGATGGACATACAAGAATAAAATTTTACTTTACTTAATAATTAATCACTTAATTTTAATTACATATAATTCCTTAAATACAAGTATAAACTTAAAAACTTCTAAATTAACTAATATACTAATCATGTTTATTAACTAATTAAATTTCAATTTTACTTAAATATTTTTTAAATTGAAATTATTAGTAAATTAATTCAATTGATTGTTACTAAAAGTATAACTCAAATTTTATTATTTTAATACTACTTATTGGATATAAAGAACACATGTAAGTATATATTATCAAAACTAAAAGAAAGTTGGTGATTCACTTATTTGACAACTTGTGTTGTGTTTAATTTTAAAACTATCTAAATATTAAATTAAATTTTAATTTTTTTTTGTTAAAATTTAATAATTTATAATATTTAATATTAATTTAATATTTAATTTGTAATTTTAGTATATTAATAAAATTAATATTTTAACATACATATAATTTATTCAATTATAATTTAACAAATATTATAATTTATTCAATTTATATTAATAATTATTCATATATGTTTAAAATTCATGCAAGACAAATAGTTATAATTAGGAATAATAATAAAAAAATAGAAAATAAGTTAATAAAAAAATAGAAAATAAGTTTTTAAAAAAAATACCCTTAAATTCTTCATTTTGTTTTCTTAGAGAGAAATAAAAGAAAAAAAATATTTTCCAAATTTATTTATTTTTCTTGAAAAGTAAAAAAATACCCATAATTTATAAAAAAATAATAAATTACACATTAGTCATTTTCTCTTTTAAATAAATTATAATTAAAAAATATATACATTAATAAATATAATAAATTTACACATTAATCAATCTAATATTAATATATTAATATGGTATAAAATGAAGAAAAATTGATAAAATACTTATATGATGATATTTATTTAATTTTAAAAATATTTAACTATTTAATTTAAATTCTAATTTTTTTAATAAACTTTTAAATTTGTAATATTTGAAATTAACTCAATAATTGATTTATAATCTTTTTTATACATATTTTTAATAAAATTATGATTTTGAAATTTATTTATTGACACTTATTGTTTAATTATAATTTAATATATAATAAAATTTATGTAATTTATTTTAATAATCATTTACATATATTTAAAACCTACACAATTCAAATAATAATAATTAAAAGAAATCATTAAGAAAATTTCTTTTATATTTCACTAGATTTCATTTGCTTCTCACTCTCCCTTTTAGAGGACATTGTTGGTCTGTCCTTAGAGTTGTCATTTAATATTTTGGCCCATGATAGTCTCATTAACAATAAATAGTAATAATAATTTTAAAAATAAAAAAAATTTAAAAAAGAAAAAAATTTAATATTTTTATTTTTATTTTTTAGAGAAAAAATATTTTAAAATTTTCTTAAAAAATACTCATAATTTATTTTTTTATTTTCTTAAAGAAAAACTTTCAAATTTATTTTTTAAAAAATATTTATAATTTAAGTTTTTTATTTTTTATTTAAATAAAATTTTAAAAAAATATTTTTCTCAATAAATATGATAAATAGTATAATATTAGTTCTATATTATATTTGAGACCTAATCAATTTTAATTAAAAAAATATTTAAAAGAAAATATATCTACTGTTAAAAAAAGTAGATTAACTTTTTTGAAAACATGTGTTATAGTTTCTAATTACAAGAAAAGATAAATAAATTATTATAAATAACCTACACATTCACGCCTCAATCAATCATGTAGTGTGGTTTCAAAAGATTTTTACTTTATGCACATTGAGGATGGGCACCTTTTTTTTTTTTTTTTCTCTTTTATGACTTCAAAAGCCATAAATATAAATGAACACACGATGAAAACAATATACAAATATCAAATCATTGCCTGCCAGCTGTTACAGATACTGCAAACGTTTTTAGTTTTTTTGGTCTGAATTAATGCCAACATTTTTGCTTCCACATGCCTGAAAGATACCTCCTCCACTGTTGTACATCACTGCAGTAAACTTCTGGCCACCACTACATCATTTGACCCATATTTTCCAAGCTAGAAGCACAAAATTATAATTATTTTTATTTAAGCATACAAACAAGCAAAGTCAGGAGATACAAGCAATGCCATTTTAAGAAGATTCTATGAAATCATGTACTGGCGACGTGTGCCAGCAGGAATTGCAAGGCCTAGCTCCTTGCATTGCTCTTCATCTGGCTGAAGGCTCCCAGGAATTGCGCCAAAAGCTCTTCTTGATGTTTCTGACCCCGTAGCCACATTATGAAGGTACGCTGATGCATCATCCATTTTCTTCCCCAAATTAAAAGACATTGAAGCAAAGTCCTTCAGATGACCTTTTGATGGTTGCCTTGCCATTGTTTGATCCAGCTCAGCAACCTTCAAAAATCGCTCTGTGGCAGACTCCCATGACAGCTTATGCCTCTGTGCATCAGTCAGCTCAGCAGGCTCTTCAATCAAAGCCTTGCGTGTGGCCTCAACAAATCCTTTGCTGTTATCATAACTTCGACAGTTTGGAAACTGCTTGAAGAACTCGTTTGAAGGATGGTTAGTGCACACAACGATTTTGCCCATTGCCAGTGCTTCTGCCGTGGTTGTGCAAACTACATCCGTGGTGCTTGGATTCAGGAACACTTTATAACTGGGAAAGCAACAACAAAAGGCATTGTGATAAAACTCCATATAAACAACAGGAATGAGCATCCCATTGGTCCCACATTGAAGTTCGTCAATGAAAACGAGTGGAATATGAATTACTAAATGCAAAGCTACTGGTGTCAAGTGTTGCCTTGAGTAACTCAACTGCCTTGCAATGGAAAAACAATAAGGCACATCCAACAAATCATTCATAAATAAAGGTGGGCCATATTCCCATGATGTATAAGAAAGAACCAATGATCAAGAACGTCCTTTTCTTTCTTGGCAGTTGGAGTAGGAGTGAGCCTACCCGTTATGACAATTAAAGTGCGTGGGACAAGATGAGCAAGACCAGCAGCTTTCCTGTCAAAAGGAGAAGCATTGATGCAGTTTTTCATGTGGCTCACCACACCTATTGTTGATATATGCAGATTAAAATTGGCCTTTTAAAAATTTCTTTAAAATCAGAAATATTCTAGATAAACCAATTTTGCAAGTTCCTTAGCTCTTGGCTTTGAAAATAATATGGGTCAAATACACCCATTAAGGCAATGATGAGTAACTATCAACAATTGACCATGTTATTGGTCAGGGAAATGGGAAGATTCTCTCAGTAGGGTGAAGTGTTATCATCCCAACCAAAAGTCACAATGCCATCAAGCCAGCCCATAGGGTGGTGAAGAACCCCCATAATACAAACAATACTTGCTCTTGATGTGTGAGGAATAAAAGCAGAAAAAATCGGAACACAAAAGAAGCAGAACATATGGCAGGAGCTTACTCATGGAACACGGGATCAGCATGATCACGCCCAGGAAATACTCTGACTACTAGTTCCAACTTTTTAACAGCTTCCTGTACTTGATCAGAGTCTTCTCCACTGCCATATAAGTCTACCTCAAGCCCACCTAACTCTTTTTGGTGACTATGAAGAAGTTTAAGGAGCTCCTTGTAGCCTTTGTTCCACACCATCTTTCCTATGTAGTATACACCTTTAGGGAATGCCTGGTCCCCATGTTTCTGTAGCTTTAGTTTTTTCTTGCCAATCTCCAGGAACCTAGGATTCACCCCATGAACATTACAGATGATGGATTTTGGATAATCTTGGGTGGCAGCAGATAATCTGATTACCTAAACTTACATAATGCAGGTAGTTGTGTCAGCAAGCAATAGTTTCAAGATTGCAACATCAAAGTTAAGATAATGTGGAATCTTGGTGTTCCTATGGGAGAAAATTCTCTTTTAGCATGCTGAACTCTAATGAAATGACAGCCACCCAGGAATCTCATGATCTTGAACATTAATTTCATATCCAATATGACCCACTACCTGAAGCCATTGCATCCATACTTGGACTAATATTCTGCTACCTTTTATTGTTAACCTGCCATTTCTTCTGTCTCGCATATGTGAAAATTAGAAGATGCATACTTGTTTACACAATGAATATCGATTGAACCATGCTAAGTAAGAAATACTCATTCTCTTGTGGGATCAATTCCACATATAACCTGAGATGAACCACAAAAATGCAAGTTTCTTGGGAAACACATTCAGACAATGGACACATTGAGTATTATCAACTAATTCCCTTCATTTAAATAAGAATCATCCATCCCAAGGTGCTCTTAAATAGTCTAACCACTAGTATATTATATTAACATGTCCACATTAGTCATTCACAGAGTTACAATATTTGTCTATTACAAGTCATAAAGAATTAGTTTGCCAAGAAAAAGCGCTTTAATTTGCTAACTTGAATTATGATGAAAAAAAAAAGGGCAATAGATAACTGTCCAATATTATCTCCAAAAACATGAAAAGTGGAGAAACATACCTTGTGACAATAGATGCCAACAACCCAAGTATTCATATACTTAAGAAAAAGTGCTTTAAATCGTCCATTCTTCTCTCTCTTCACATATTCCAAGTAATTCGTGTGCACAACACCTATTACAAGTCGGAATTTAGATTTCCATCTTTTCCCGTGATGAAACCATGTAAGGTGTTCTGGCTCCTCAAGGACAGCGATGTCTGCATCTTCATCAGGAATGACTTCAGAGATATCTCCTGCAGCAAGAATGCTTCGTTTATCTACAGCAAACTACACCAAGAAAAATGTCAAGAATGACCATCAAATAACCACTTCCTATCCAGTCTAATACATTTGCAACCAATTACCTTTGCAGGATAAAAAAATATTCTGAAATCTGGTGAAAATGCAATCCTATCGTTAAGCCACTGACGGACATATGCTTCATGCTCTGAAGGGGAACTGAATGAGATTTTATTGGGATACACGAGCTTTTGATGCTTTAAAGACAACCAAGGAATCACCAAAGTAACCTTCCTACTCCCATCTTTGGCTAGATATGCAGCACGAAACAAAGGGTTGACGGCAGTTCCAGTCATCCATGGAAGGCTTGCCGTAGTGAAAATCGCGATATGCTGTCTTTTACGATCCATACAGTCATTAGGTTCAAAGTACTAAGACTTGTAAACTGTATATGCCCTTCGAAATTTGATCTCGAAAACCTTACAAGATCAGAGAGCTACTAGACCTTCAACTGCATAAGAAAATTACGAACCAGAGGAAACGTATTATCATTTATTATTATTTTTTTTTGGCGGGGGGGGGGGGGGGGGGGGGGAGGTGTCATTGGGCTGCTTTAAAAAAGCAACCAAAGGAAAAGCAGAACAGTATTAGGCTAAACAGAAAGGTAGATGAGGAGCCATTCCAATCTGCCTAACGGTCAAATTACATTACACGAATTGACCTGAAATGGACAGGGGGCTACATTTTCCTTTCGATTCTATCCATTTTCTCTTCAAGTTAGAATAATCTTTTTTTTTTTTTTTCTTCTTGACATACATACATACATACAAGTTAAACAGGTTCAACAGAGAAATCTAAATTTAAGAACATAAAAATCAAAAATAAAAAATAAAAAAAAATAAACCTAGATTTAAGTTACAATTAAACCACTAAATACATTACGAACAACGAAAATTAAAATAAATAAATAAATAAAAAGAAAATAAAAACAGAAAGGAAACAAAGGGGATGAAGAGAATCACAGGTACAGGTACCTCGGATACGGAAGAATATTTGGAATGTAATGAGAATAAATGAAGAAAGCAGAGCAGATATTGAGAGGAACGGAATAAAAGAGAATTAAGGAATAACGGAAAGGTGGAAGGATCGAAGGAGAAGAAGAGGGAATATACTTTCGCTGGGGGTCCTCTCTCCGCAGCCTTCCGCTCTCTGTCTCTCTGGTTTTTTCTTCTTTTTCCTGACGTATTCCCGAAGTCACGAAAGTCTTAAATAACAGCTTTCCGCGCTGTTACGGCAGCAACTTCATTTTATGGGGGTGTGGTAGGCCCATTCATACGGCGTCGCTTAGGTTCCTTCTCTGGGCTACGGAATCCCGCGGTTACTCGTGAGCCCCTTTCTCTTTGTCTGACGGTCCAGATGGCACCTCTTTTTTTTTTTTAACTCGGGTTTGAACAACGGTCCAGATGGAACCTGTCACTAAGTAAGCCAGCGTTTCAACTCGTTTTCCTGTGGACTGCGGATGTGAGGAAAGACCGTAAAAGAGAGGTTTGGCTTGGACTGGGTGGCTGTTTGTTTATTAAAGGGGTTGGGGTAGGGGCTAACTGCCAAACACACACGCACACCTACTCCCTTCTCCTCAAAAGTCCGCGTTAGATCTCTACTTTAAAATTGCATTTGAAATTGTTGGGGCTGGATTATTACCGTTTATTCCAAGATTTGGAGGAAGTGTGTGAGGTAAGGAAAATCCACCCGCTCCCCTTTCTAATTTTGGTTCGGTTACACGGCAGCAGCTGTCCTGTTCTCGAGTGTTTTTAACTTCCTTTTTTTTTTTTTTTCCTGCTTGATTTGACTTTGATGCTTTTGGTAACTGCAGTTTTTTCGTTTTTTTCAACTTTGTTCTTACATTTCGGTTAAATTTCTCGCGCAACGAAAAAAACAATATGGGCATTTGATTGGTAGATTGCTATTAGGTTGTGAACAGGAATTGTGAAATCGGTTGCCCCAGACCCAGTTTTGGCCACTTGGAAACCACTGGTTTGAAGCAGAAACAATTAGTGTACTAAATTCAAAGATGAATGGAGTGTTATTGCTGAGTTTTATTAGGAGTTCTCAGGATGCTTCCGGAGTCGGTGTTTGATTGGGGCCTATTGTTTTCCTGTATTGGGTTTACTTTTTACATCATCCCAATAAAGAGGCTTGAATTTTTGAATTGACCATCTGGGCTATTGTTTTGGATGCTATTTCGTTAAATGATGGTCGGTGATGACAGGATGAAGTTTGC
The DNA here is from genome assembly GCA_037832385.1 of Rhizophora apiculata. Taxonomy (NCBI): domain Eukaryota; kingdom Viridiplantae; phylum Streptophyta; class Magnoliopsida; order Malpighiales; family Rhizophoraceae; genus Rhizophora; species Rhizophora apiculata. The sequence continues at coordinate 3,423,618 of CM075431.1, forward strand.
AATTTCTTTTGGGTGCAGACTTATTGACGTGTTATCCGTTCAGTTACCATTTCTGAGGTCAAAGAATGTTGATGGGACATACAGATGGCCTATCAGAGCATGGATCATCTGTGGATCAGCTACTTGCCCATCCTGAATCCGAGTTGGAAGATAGTGATGAAATTAGTTCTGAGCAGATACTGTATGCAGCCTCCTTTGAAGAACTTGCAGAAAGTAACATGAAGTATGACTCCATTATATGGGTCTCCATATCACTGTTGTTGGTTTTAGCTTGGGGAGTTGGCATCATTATGTTGCTATATTTGCCCATTAGAAGATATGTGCTTCAAAAGGATATTTCATCACGCAAACTATATGTTACACCTAGCGAAATAGTTTACAAGGTATATATGTATGTGCACCAATGCACTCGTGTGTGTGTCTATATGGTTGGTGTGTGTATGCCGAGTTCTCTTTTCATTCTTTGTTGAAAATCAATTCATGGTTGCCTCGTCTTCGTTATGGTGATTGGAGAAAGAACTATTCGTGCATCAGTGTTAATAATAACTTTCTTTTCCTTTATGCCAAGGTTTCAAGGCCTTCATTCATACGCTTTTGGACTGTAACAAACATTGAGAAGCGTGTTCCTCTCTCCTTGGTGATTGACATCATTATTGAACAAGGTAATAATGCTGCCTTTATAGATGCTCTGTCAAACCTATTCTACATGCATGATTATGGCTGTCTCCTAGTCCTTGGTGCTCCAGCATACTGTCAAAAAAATGATGGCATGTACATTAATATTTTCCTCAGCCATCCTGCATGACTATGTGGGTTTTATGGCTAGAGTTCTCATCCCATTGCTGTCTAGTTTTTCTTCTCTTCAGGATGATTTTGAGTAGAAAATTGTAGGGTTTTATTATGAGGAAGTGCCATCCTGCATGACTACGTGGGTTTTATGGCTAGAGTTCTCATCCCATTGCTGTCTAGTTTTTCTTCTCTTCAGGATGATTTTGAGTAGAAAATTGTAGGGTTTTATTATGAGGAAGTGCCTGTAATATTTAGTTGATTACATATGCTTGATACAATTTGCTTCTGTATATTCCTTGGATGCAAACACACATTTTACTCAAGAGAATATATGATTTTAAAGGGTTAGTGACATGTGTATGTTCCAATGTCTAATAGGTTGGTTACAATCTATATACGGGATCCATACCTTTAGAATTGAAAGCATAGCACATGGAAAAGCTGCACCTGTAGATGAATTACAGGTCCAAGGTGTTTCTGACCCTGCGATTTTGAGAAAGGTTGTTTATTTTGTTAATTCTTGCTTTTGTGTGTCACTTAAGCCTATCAGCATGGATTGATTGACCGTAACTTGTTTAAAGCCAAGGCTTAGTTTGGCTAAGTTGAGTACTTCCATTTCCAATCTCGATACCATTGAAACAATATGTGGTGGTGATAATGTTGCTGGAAATGAGCTCTTGCATATCTGCAGGTCATAATAGCTGAAGCTTTTAAAAATATGCTGGATGCTGGAAAAGGTTGGAAACAAGCAACTCTTGCTAGTGAAGGAGAAATTTTGTCAAGAATGGAATCCTCGAGTGGGGGACCAGCTGTTTTTAAATCTCCTTCTAAGATGTGGAAGGTGATTGCAAATTTTTGCCTTCATTCTACCAAAAAAATATATATATATATTAGATCCCTTTACATTTAGCAACATTTACATATGAAATCAACCTTCAATTTGGATGTCAATGGCTCCTTTTTTTTTTCCACGCTTGAATGGGAATTCTTATTGAAATATATATATATGGGGTTGCTTCTCTTTTATAGCATATTTTTTTTTTTTTTTTTTTGGTTGTTCTGGTTTATGCTGAACTATCTAGCTGTATGACAACATGAGGGCACTCATGCTACCTTAAGAACTAGTATACGTAATTCCATTGAGAATTCAGGGTGCAACTCAATGTGGGGCTTGGCTAAGTTTTTCTCCCAAAAATGCCTATAATTGCCCTTAACTGTCAAGTTTTTTTTACCTCAAATTGTACTTATTAGTGTCTGTTGTGTGCAGATGACAGGCTCACCACGCTATGCTTCAACTGAGAATAGAGGTGTGATACCTGGGGAATTGCTCCTTAACAAAATTGAAGAAGTTAATAAATCAGTGAAGGTACGAGCTTTATTTATAGTTTCTTCCTTGGATGTTTGGAGACTTGCGTTCAACAGAAATTGTTTCTTTCGAAAAATATTAAATGTTCATCCTACACTGTGGTACAGTTCCTTGTTTTGAGAACTGTGCTCATTTTTTATCCAAATACATCCAAGAGGTGTCTGCTTCTCAACTGCAAAATATTTGATAAACAAATGCTAATTCTCACATTATTTCCTGTTGATAGGCAACTAGTAAATATGCAACATCTTGTTCTCATTATTTCCCCCATTTCCCACAATGGAATGGAATGCAGAGAAACGTATATATTGCCAACTTTAATGCAATTTTGAGATTAATATATATATATTTTTTTCAACTTGTTGACAGAAAATTGAGCTGCTTATTGAGAAGTGCCAGGGTTCGCCGAGGAGCAGCAGAGACAAGGCTGATCTCTGATGGCTCTGTGGACTCCTATTGGTAAGGCCAAGTAAGAAGAAGCGCAGGTGACTGTCTGCTGGATAAAAGGAGACGTGTGTTGTATTAAATCATCTGGTTATAAACAACACAGGTCATTTTATTTTTTTATTTTAAATAATTTATTTATCGAAAATTGAGAAAGAAAATAACCCAGAAGTGTGGAAGTAAATAACACCTAAAGGCCAACTTCATTAAAACCTGAATTCAAATTATAAATTGATCATAATATTAATAACATATGAATAACCAATTTGACTATTTTTGAAAAAAAAAAAAAAAAAAAACCAACTTCATCCCCCGTAGATTGAGCAAAATAATAGTTTATTGTTTAAATGCTATAGCTGACTATTGTGAAAGAACTTGAAAATTCAGTTCATGGTGTTTGATTATTGTACATGTTCGACTATTCATTGACTCTTACAAACTGCATCAATAGAAACACACAAAAATATTTGTTGAGGTTTTTAAAAACAAAAAAGAAAAAATTCACATAACTATTTATATTGAGAAATTTTTCATTTTTTCTTTAAATAATTATTTTCATCATTTCTTTGAAAAAAATTTAGTGGCTCAGTAATTTAAGTAATTATTTTCCTACACATGATAAGAAGACTAAAACAAAACAAAACAAAATAATTGATAAATACAAGGTAGCATGGTCACATTGCCAAAAATCAAACAGCTCAACAATAACAAAACGACACATTAGATAGGAAGGTGACAATAAGACCAACCTTCCATAAACAGGCCAATTTTTATTTTTACGTACAACTGCAAAGATCGACGGTGTAGATTAGAAAGGAAAATGAAAGGTAAATATTAGTGTACTGATAATTTAGAAGATGAATAATTTTAGTGTGCTAGTATTTAAAAAAAAAAAACTTAATGTACTTAATTATTTGAAAAATCAATAATTTTAATATATTGGTAATTAAAAAAAACAAGTAATTTTATTATACTAATATTTTAGATTTGAATCAATAATTACTCAATATTTTTGATCTAAAGATCTTTTGTATTTTTTTTCTTATTTTTTAATTTAAAATTATTTTTTTAAAAATTATTTCTCTGGTTAATATCATTAATTAAAAATACTTATATTTTTATGTTAAGTTTTTAATGTAAATTTTAGTTAGACATTATTAAGTAAAATTTAAAATATTAATATATTGACTAATATAATATATTAAATGTTAATATTTTTTAAATTTTTTAAAAAAATAAAAAAATTATTATTTTATAATTAAAAAATAAAAATAATATTTTTATTATTAAATTTAATAATTAAAATATATTTTTTAAAAATTAAAATAAATATTCAAATTATTAATATTAATATTTTACACCAATTAATATTTTAAATATCTCCTAACATTTAATCAAAACCAACGCGATCAATTTAACTTAATGGTACAGTGGAAGTTTTGGATCTAATCCTAATTTATACCCAAAATGATTTAAATTGCATGAAAAATTATGCCAGAAGGCAAACCTTTCTCATGAAAATAGATATATTATATATATTACAGAGGAACAAGGTTGACGTATCCCAAAAAGCGTATCTAACCCGAAGGAATTTTCAGACGTGAAAAGCAGAGCAGAGCAGAACAGAGTAGAACAGAGATATATACAGAGAGATGGAGAAGAAGAGAGTGTTGGTGGTAGGAGGGACAGGGTACCTGGGGCAACATCTATTACGAGGGTTTTCACAGGTGAAAGAAGACAGCACTCTTCACAATCTAAATCTAGCGTTCACTCACCACTCCAACTCCGCAACCCCTCCGGCTTTGCTCCACGCCATCCCTTCCTCCCAAGCTTTTCGCCTCGATTTGCATACCGGTGAGGGGTTCGATGCCATTTCACAGAATTTCGGCCAGGTCCGCTTTCCATTCCATTTCTTTCTAATTTCCCTCGGTATAAGAACTTATAATGCGCCATAATTTTTATTTATTTTAATCAATCAATCCAGCCCCATGTAGTTGTGAATTGCGCTGCAATGTCGTTGCCTCGTGCTTGCGAAAAGGATCCTACCGCTGCTATGTCCGTAAACGTACCGTCTGCTCTTGTGAATTGGTTATTAAGCTTTAAAGAGGAAAACAACACCCTTCTCATTCATCTTTCGACCGATCAAGGTCAGCCAAACTTAATTCTTTTTATATTATGGTGGGTTCTCGAGGTCTATTGTAATGTAGTTCGTTTTTGCCAATATCAGCATGTCTTGTGTTTGTTTTTCCAGTTTGTTGGGAATGTGTCTTTGATGTCATGGTACCTAATTTGCTGTCTGAACGTCCGTCCTTTTGGATGTTACTTCCCCTCCCCTACCTCTTGTGCAGTTTATGAAGGCATAAAATCTTTCTACAAGGAAGAAGATGCAACTTTTCCAGTTAATGTATACGGTAAATCAAAAGTTGCAGCAGAGCAACTTATTTCTGAGAAATGCTCTAACTTTGCAATTCTGAGAAGCAGTATCATCTTTGGGCCAGAGACGATTTTGCCAATTCCAAAATCTCTTCCCATTCAGGTACACGGAGGAAATGCATGCATTAAATTGTGCTCTTGCCATTTGTATTTTCTGTTTATGTGAAAGACTTGCTCACTGACATGCGAACAACATGTAATTACCAGGTATTTTACCATTTTTTATGCCCAATTGATACAGTGGCTTGACAGCGTCCTCTCCAAAGGAGAACAAGTGAATTTCTTTTATGATGAATTTCGCTGCCCAGTGTATGTTGAGGATCTCGTGAGAATTATACTGTCATTGACAAACAGATGGTTGTCAGGTATGCAATATTTATACCCTTTGATTGGTAACAATCTATCAAATGCATTTTTTGGTTGAATTACGGTCTTTTGATGGTTTCACAATTTATGCTTTTCACGACCCTATTAAGTGCATGTTTGGACGCATGGTTGTATTTGCCAAACCAATGTTTATAGCCATAAACAAGCACACAAACACAATTATTTTGAAACTGCCAAGCTTGCATTTTGGCTCAAAATCAATATGGTCCATCATTCAATTTGGAGGCTGCAGCTATTTGCTCCAGTGAGAAAATATGCTTAGTCTTTTCTTTAATTTTTCCTTATTCAAAAGAGAATGTTGTTCAAAACGGTTAAAGCTATTTAGAAATTTAGAAATGGGCAGTTGTGCTGTTATATTTCAGCATCGGCCAAAGGCATACTGGTATACTTATTTTATTTCTGGTAGCTGGTTTGGATATTTCTTTGCTTTTGTTGTGCTTCTTATTCTTGGTGTGTTCTACTGCTCTTTATCTCTGCATTTTCATAGTTGATATGATCATTTTGATGATGGTGGGTATGCCAGAGGGCAAGAAATTGCAATTGCTGCTAAATGTTGGTGGACCAGATAGGGTATCTCGTCTTCAAATGGCTGAGGCTGTGGCAGCCATTAAGGGATATGACATCTCCTTGATCAAGCCAGTGTCTGCTTCATCAGTATGTTATAATAGTTATTTGGTATTTATAAAGCTTGATTTCTGATTCACAAATTTGTTTTCTGCCCACTGCTCCCCAACCCCTAGAAATTGATGCTCTCATGGAATGATTTCAGGCTGTTCTATTTGGTTGTTTATTCTAATTAGTCATCCATGACTTATTATTTTGTTTCAGCTGATCACGCATCCAACAAAAATGCACTTGTTTAATGAGGTGCCCGTGTCATTACTACTAGTATCTGTATTTTACCTGCAAACCAGTGTGCATACAATAAACTAATATAACTTTTGCATGAGGATGTTTCTTAGTGATTCATAGTTTCCAAAGTGATAGCTGATTTTTCAGGTTGATCGTGGTGTCTTATCCCCAGCTGACATTTCTATGGATATATCCAAGATGGTTCAAACACTAGATATTTTACCTACTTCATTCAAGGAAGGTGTTAAAATGACTCTTGGGATTGCTTAAACCATGAAGATTTTGGGATTTGTATTTGCAGTTCTGTGAGAGCTGCCAAGGCTGCAACATGATTAATGATCCCATGCTTTTGTGATGCCTTTTGAAGATTCATCAAAGGAGGAATTGTTGATTATGTCAGGGACAGGAGTGAAGTTTTAATTTATATACTTATTCTTTTCTTTTTTTAACAGGATCAACAATCAAATGTATGCGGAAAATCAGAAATCATTCAACCTTTTCTTTTGTTTTTTTGACTCTTTTCTCTTTTGGTGATTGGACAGTGACCAAACGAAAGGAATAAATGTCTTTGAGTTATACTGGAAGTCATAATGTCAAGTTCTGGGATATCAGAATCTTTCTACGGCTGTTGCTGCGGAAACATTTCCAATAGTATTGAAATTACGGCCTGACAGGATTAGCAAACAATGTTTTGTTGTAATATTGAAATCTGTTAGAAGGCATTTGATTACTGGTTCTAAAATTTGACTGGGAATTATGGCTGACTTGATTCATTGAATTTGAAAGGTTTAAACCACGGTTTTTAGCTTTGCTTTACTGTCAAATTATGGACCAGAATTTCACTGCAAAGGAAAATACTGCCCCGTACGCAATTCTAAACTTTGGTCTGGTGGAATTGTGGGCACGGAGAGGTGTTCTATGCCATTTTACTTTTTGTTGTGATCGTGGACTTAAGTCAGCTTTTGAATATCGACTTCAATGTTTTCCTTTGTTTTCCTTGTGTGGTGAAAGGAGGCGTGAACGTGAACGTGAACGCTTGACACTTGACAAGAGATCATTAACAAGCTCGTAAATTGTTAGCGGTAGCCTCTTTTTATATGATATGCATACAATGAATCGAGGGCACGAGACTAACACAGGAGACCGGGTCAAGGAATAAAAGAAAAAAAACAAGGACTCGCGCTGGAGATCTACTACGAGGATTACCCATTTTAAATTTGAGCCCTTCAAGGAGAGGGGAAGTCCGGTCCGTGTCTGTAAAGCTACGAAGAATGTTTTCATTTCGTTCGCGGGATGTCGTGTGGATGCTGATTAGCCTACACCAAGTCTAGCCCATATGCTGCTATTGTATGGCTTACCATAGAAATAAAAGGGGAGGGCTGGGGGCAAAAAACGAATTGGAGACCTGTCTTGTTTACGTCATTGAAGAATGAGCGAAGGGGGAATGGACCAACAACGCCAATTTGAGGCAGTCGACAAAGTTGAGATAAAAGGGGCTCCAATCTTACAGAAAAGGACGTGTTCGGCTAAGTTCGGTCCGCCAATCGAACTCAGCCGCTATCAATTCCTTTCGGCTGATCTTAAAATTACCAAGTGCCCCAAAAAGATGAATTATTGCCCAGAGCATCCAGATCCCACCGTTCTTGTTTATAATTATTAAAGTACCCCTTTCCTTTGAATCGAATGTTTTCAAAGGTTAGCATTACACTGTTCCAATAACCCAATTGAATTTTATTTGTTAAAATATAATAAATAATTTAAATTTATAATTTTATTTAATAATTTAAATTTTTAAATAAATTAAATTTTTTTATACAATATTAAAATTTTATAATTAAATAATTTTATATTTAATTAATTGATTTTAATCTAATAAATTTTCACAATCAAAAAAATATTTTTAAATTAATATTTTTGAGATTACTCAATTCGTACAACTTAATTTGCTTCATTTCTCCATCGTTGTTATTGTTGTTGTTGTTATTTTTATAATACAAACAATCTATTTATAGTAACATAACGTTTGGTGTATAATTCTCTAGACCAAAAAGTAATTGGTGTACAACAAGCTTGGTAATCCTTCCACAATATTGATAAACAATGAATATCAAGGCTTCAAGAATCTTCTTGTGAAGTTGGCAACTCTTTAGTATGGATATTTCTATAATTTTCTTGTGTTGATTTTCAATTCTACTCAAAAATAAGTTTCTTTTCTTGTAGTCACTCTGAATTGCAAGCAAAAATCATCAAAATTGCTTCTATTAAGTTCTTTAATGAAATATCTAACACATAATTATTTGTATTAATCTTTTTCGTTTCAATCTCACCTTATAAGAATTCTTCTATCACAAAGTGATAATGGATTTTTACATGCTTTGTCCTTACATAAAACGTAAGATTTTAAGCCAACTGCATAGATGATTGACTACCACAGTGTAAAGATATTGTATTATCAACTTATTGATGAACATTCTTTAAGAAAAATACTAACCAAGTACTTACATGTGTTACTGTCGCCATTACTTTATATTTTGTTTAAGTAGTTGGTAATGAGATAATTGGTTATCTTTTACTACATCAAGACACTAGTCCTGAGCCTAATTTGAACACATACCTAATAGTTGATCATTGAATATTGTGATCGCCTCCATAGTTTACATTACAATAATCAACTATGTTGGACTTTTTTCCTTTTTATTTTTATTTTTATTTTTTTTTGTGTAAAGAATTCCATAATATAATGTTCCTTTAACAAATCATAATATTCACTCTACAACTTCTAAATAAGGTTTCCTTGGTTCTTGCATGTATCAGCTTATAACTCTGATTGGAAAAGTAATGTCTAGTCATATCAAAGTTAAATAGATTAACCTCTCAACCAATTGTCTATACATGGTTAGATCATGTAACTTCTTTCCTTTTGAGGCACACAACTTGACATTGACTTCAATAAGAGTTAAGATTGGCTTGCACTCAAATATCCCAAACTTTTGAAACAAATCACTTACATGGTTATACTAAAAGAGAAATAATCATTCTTTTATTTGATCCACTTCTAATCCAAGAAAATGTTTTAACTCTCAAAGCTCTTTCATATGGAAGTGGACTAAGAGATTGTCCTTAATTTGACTAGCTTCAGCTTTGTAATCTTTGGTGATGACTAGATCATCAATATACATTGTTATGATAACTAATTTATTAGCTTAAATTTTAACAAATAGGTTTGAATTTGCATGTGACATTAAATATCCACTCTATATTAGGAATTTAACAATCTTATTATACCATGCTCTCAATGCTTGTTTTAGTCCAAAGAATACTTTCCTTAACTTACACATGTATTTTACATAGATATCATCTTCAAACCTTTGTAGCTGTTTCATATAAATTTCTTGATCTAGTTCCCCATGAAGGAAAGAGTTCTTCACATCGATCTCCCTTAACTTTTAGGAATTGATTACTACAAGGGCAAGCAATACTCGCATGGTTATGATTTTTGCAATTAGACTAAAAGTCTTATCATAGTCTATGCCAAATTCTTGTGAGAATGCATAGGTAACCAAGCAAGCCTTATACCTTTCTATCAATCCATTAAGTCTTCTCTTTATCTTGTACACCCATTTTCAAGATATGAGTTTCACATATTTTGGCTTGGGCACCAAATCTCAAGTTTGATTCTCCTTTAAGACTTAAATCTCTTCCTCTACTGCCTCTATCATTGGCCAATCTTAATAACTTCTGTAAAAGACGATGACTCTTTAATAGTGTCTTTTACAACTAAAGTTGCATTTACATATTTTGGATTTAGTCTTCATATTCGACTTGATCTCTTTACCTTTGAAACCTCTTATTTAACTTCCTCTTGCATAGGTTCTTCATTTATTGAAGACTTGTCATATATAAGTTTGCCATAGGTTCTGTTCTGACTCCTTTTTCTCCATCTTCATAGGCCTTAATTGTGATAGAGCTCTTTGGTCATCATTATTCTCTTATAATTTCTCTTTTATTTCTTTTAAATCAGGTAGATACCCCTACTGAGGTGATCATTATGATAATGCTTCATCGATCATGACATTAAGTGACACATAGATTTGATTTGTTATGGGATTACAACATCTTTAATGTTTCCTTTTGCTTTCATATCCTACAAGGATGCTTCATATTTTTCTTATTAAATTTGTTACGGAGGTGACTAGGCACAAATACATAACAAACACTATCAAATACTTGAAGTTGATTTAATAAGGGTTTCATTTTCCAAAGCTTCTTGAAGGGAGAAACGAATCCTAATTAGACTTAAGGAAGTCTATTGATTATATGAACTGCAATTCTTATATACTCTACTCAAAATCTTCTTGGCATGTTCTTAGCATTCATCATGCTCTTGCATAACTCCGTAATATGTCTATTCTTCCTTTTGGCCACATCATTTTGTTGTGGCATGTTGGGACACATCAATTGTCTTCATATCTTGTATTTATTTAGGTATTTTGTGATTTCCTTTAAGGTTTACTCTCCTTCATTGTTTGTATGTAGGCATTGGAACTTTCTTCCCACTTCCTTTTCAACTTTTTCTTTGGATTGACTTAGTGTTTCTAATTTTTCTTTCATAAAGAACACCTAAACGTACCTTAAGTAGTCAATTATAAATATCACGATATATTGGTAGCTACTTATAAATAGGTGTTTTATCTAACCAAATACATATAAGTGAATAATCTCCTTAGGTTATATGACTATGACTTTTGAATCTTTGTATGATAGTTGATATGCCTTTCTATATTGACATCTTGCATAGACTATATCATTTCTAGCCTTGAGCTAGGGAAGGCCTTTAAGTATTGATATCTACATCATTACCTTTAGCTTAATTTAGCTCACATGTCTTAAGCGTGCATGCTAGAGATCTACTATCTTATTTTTCTTTGTCTTGTTCACATATGCTAACTTGATAAACATCACATAGATAAAATCTTACTTCTTTTCCTTCAAGAATGATGTGCTAATTACTTTGAAATCTCTATAAACTTTGATCTTGTTTGGGCCAAACACTACAATATTGCCTAAAACAGTAAGTTAAGCTATTGATATAAGATTTTTCCTTATGCTTAGGACATGATAAATGTCCTTCAACTGGACTCTATCAGATTCATGGCGTGGTGCAACCTTTGCCTTCCCAACATAAGTGATTGATAACTTGGAATTACTTATAGTTACTATAACATCTCATCCCTTATATTTTGATAGTTCTTGCAAATTTTCTTTATCATTAGTGATGTGGTTAAAGAATCTCAAGTTGAAGATGCAATTCTTACTGTAGTCTACTTTGCTAGAGTTTGGTGCTGTAATTACATGTCCTTTAATTTCCTCATCCATTATGGCATTTAAGGCAATCTCTTCTTCTTTATGGTGAATGTTATTGGAAACATCTCCTTCTGGTTCCATCATAGTAAATGATGTTTCGAAATCCCACTTGTCTTTGTTATAGGGTGCCTTATGATCATCACTAAAGGTCATGATACTCCCTTGCATCATTTTCTTTTTGGACCAACATTCATGTGCATAATGTCCTCTCTTGTCACACTTACTATTGTGTTTCTTTGAATCTTTATTTCATAGTAAATCTTAATTTTGACAAGAATGAACTTTCCCTAGTTAGAAACTTCTTCCTTATGACCTTTTTTATTTTTACACTTCTTTGTTTTTGTAGAAGTATTGGCTCTAAAATGTCTTATTCTTTAACTAGTAAATAGAGCCCCCTCTTTAGTTTTAATTAAGATTCTTACTATTTGTTTTGCCAAAATTTCTTGATTAATAAGTAAATTTTTTAATTTTTTAATTAAAAGTTAGGTAGATTATCATTGAATTATAATAATAAAACTTTTGTATTTTGAGTACAAGTCGTGAATAATTATTTTTCTCATTCTAACTTCACTTATTTTGGATTTGGAATCCAATTTTGCAATTTCATGACAAATTGATTTAATTTTTGTAAAGAATTGGTTAATTGTCATATCACGTCATTACCGTAGACATTAGCCCATTATTTAATAGTTGACGTGATGTATCATTCTTTTTAGCAAATCGTGAAGCTAGAATGTCCCGAGCAGTTTCAGCACCATAGTGTATTTGATATGCTTTAATATGTCTTTATCTATTGTTACCTTTATTGCAAACATTGCTTTTTTAGCCTTTACATTTTATTTCCCTAGTGTTATGACATCCTTTAGTGTGTGTTACTGCAGTTGACAATCTCTTAAAGATCCTGAAAGTATGATTCCATGCATGGTTTTCGTATGTTATAATTTTGGCTGTTGAGTTTCTTGATCATTCGCACATTGATGACATCCATCTTACCACTTGGTCCCAGACCAAGACATTTCGCAGCCCCAAATTGTGTACAAATAGAGTCTCCTTATGAACTCTTGATGAATCCAATCACGGATCAACGAGACAACAATCACAATCCCACACCACAAGCTTTGCTGCCAAAATGTTGTATTTAGATGGATACTCTTGGGGTGGAGTCTAAGACTTAAAAAAACCTTCTTTATTATCAACATAAGTACTAATACATTGTACTCACTCACAAATTCTTGTCACTCAACACTCACATCTTACTTCTTTTTGATTTCTCTCTCCTTGTTATTTTTATTGTTTTTGCAACATATACACACAGTTTATTAATGGTAGTATAAGGTCGTTGTAAAATTATGTAGACAGAGAAATGATTAATGCATCATAATAAGTTTGTAGATCCTTCTATAATGTTGGTAAACAAAGAATATCATGATTTTAAGAATTGCCTTGTAAAGTTGGTAACCCTTTAGGGTGGATTTTTTGTGTTGATTTTCGTAGACGCGCGTATTTTGGTCAAATAAGTGGGGCAAGCAGAATCTCTCGCATTGATGCAGAGAAAACTTGCTTAAGCCCAATTGCATTTAAACTCTTTCCAAAAATAAATATCTATTATACAATTAGGATTATTAGATAACTTTTATTATTAATTATTATAATGGTTAAAAAATTTTAAAAAATATAACTAAAAATTTTAATAATATAACGTATAAACATGAATATAAAACGTATTAGATTAGGGGATATCACACAACTTTATCGAAGTTGCTTATTTGGGAATGCTCAAATACTTGCGCGCATACAAAGCATGGGAAGTAAATAAAAGAGGCCAGGAAAAGAATGGATTCTTGACTGTTGGGAATGAATTCCATGGACCCGTCGCAGCACCATACCTAAGCACGACTTCCCATTTTATTCGAATTTATTCCTCCGGGTTGAACAACCACCAGCCCGTAGTTCAAAATCAAATCTTCTTCGAACAAAATCACAGCAGCTCACTTTAGAATTGATTCAAGGCGCCGAGTCGCCGAAGCAACAACAAAAAAAAGCCCTGACTAGCCACGTGTCATAAATCGAGAGGGGGCACGTGGACTCGTCCCCTGTTCAAAACACGTCGTCAATCCTGTACTCCCACATATTCGCAATTCCCGCATATATTCAATACAAAATAAATAAATAAAAGCCTCCACACGGTGCATTGCATCGTCGCTTTTGGCACATTCCCTCCGTTGCTCACTTCACTAATATATATATATATATATATATATATACACATTCACAGACTCACCATGAAGGAAAATCGTCCAATTTTTCGCATTAAAAAAAAAAAGAAGACCGTGTGGTTCTAAAAAATAATAATAACAAAATAATAAAAAAGCCCAAACGTGGACTGGGGGGCTTGGGCAGGTTCAAAGGGAATGACTTCAGCTCTGCGCTCTTGGTTGGAATTGAAGATGCTGTGAAGCGGCGGCCTTCAGCCGAAGTCTTTTGATTTCTGGTTAGTTCTTGAGCTGGATCTTTGGATTCTAAAGCAAATAATGTGGAAACTTGCGCCACATGCGGCGTCCAATTTGCGACGATCCCGGCGGTTCTTCTCGGCCGGAATCCCCGGTCCTTGCATCGTTCACAAACGTGGCGCCGATATTCTCCACGATCCCTGGTATAATAAGGTACAAGCAACTTTCTTGCTACATTTATTTTCCTTTTTTTTTTTTTTTTATTCTGTTATTTTATTTTGTTTAAAGATTTTATTGTTCTTATTTAGCCGCTGTTTCTCCCTTTCACTTTGTTATTGTTCTTGTAAGCTTTAGATAAGATTGCTTTAGTTATAGGCTTTCAGCTAGAGTCACCAAAAATACAAAAAAGAATGATTCACAAGGATTGAGTCTAACCAATAAGAATGTTCTGGTGTCGGTAGTCTAAAAAATTGGCAATATGTTGAGATGAAATGCCACAGGATGTGTAATGTTCGGTAGGATTTGTCTATTTTGATTGTTGTTATTATATGGTAGCACCGAGAATGACATGTCAAAGAGCATTCAGTGAGCAAAAGGCCTTGAAATTTAGTGGCAATGAAGATATTCAAGTACTTTTGTGCATAGAAGTTTAACATGGTTACAATGAAATAGAATTTATTGATGGGGATAATCTTCATTGGCAGTAGGTGTACTTGCAATATCAATTTGCGTGGTTATTTTAATCGACTGTACGGTGCTAGTTCGGAATTTGGTCCTTTTGTTGGTGCTATGGATGTAGCTTATTATTAGTGTAATATTTTAAAATCTTCTATATTTCTGCTTCCTGAAATTGATTTTTCGAGTTTTGACTTTAGCATAGTGTGAGTAGTCATCATCGTGCCATAGAGCTCTAACACCTTATCCTTACCCTTGAAAGAAAACCCATACATGCATGGTTGATGGTGCAATCCTTTATGCTGCTCTTTCTCTTTCAAGTGCAGGACACTGGATTTCCTTTGACTGAAAGAGATCGACTGGGGCTGCGTGGTCTCCTTCCACCTCGTGTTGTTTCTTTTGAGAACCAACATGATCGCTTTAGTAAGTTAAATTTCTACTCCTTGAAGCCTTTAGTATTTAATACTCCAGTAATAATATGCTTATTCTTTCTTTTCAGACATACATTATAAGAATATGTGGAGCTAGATGACTGATTAGCTACTGAAGCTTGTTTTCTGTTGTGTGCTACAACTTTGAAGTTTTGATGCACTTGGGGGTCTGGTCAAGCAAAAATATATGTTGGAAAAACTAGTATGGGTGCCCAAGATTTGGTTGTTTATATAGTGCCATGTTGGACTTCCTGACAAGAGTGAGAATTTTTTAGTTAGGGTGTATATTGTTATCTCCTACTGATCAGAGTAGAGTTTACAGCCTTTTATTGTGCTTCATGAGTCTATAGTGGTTATGGTGTGATGTTGATATTCTTGTTAATGCCTACCATAAAGATGAAAGTGTCATTACAAAGCATATCCTTGTCAATATCTCGGCCTGAAAGCTTGTGTAGTTTTGTACTCACATGTTCCACTATGTTGATTTGTGTTGGTATATTTGTTGAATGCTCCATCACATTTCCATGTGTGTGTTTTAACCTATGCCTTTTAAATATATTCACAATTGTGCTGTTTCAATTTTTCTATTAGTGGAATCTTATCGATCACTAGAGAAAAATACTCAAGGCCAACCAGATAGTGTTGTATCTCTGGCAAAATGGAGGATCCTGAATAGGTTGCATGATAGGAATGAGACTTTGTACTACCATGTAAGTTCCATGGGATGTTCCTAATTAATTCAATATTTTAGAGACTTCTGAAATTTATAAAAAATTGACAGTTGTTCTTTTTTTTTTTTTGTTCTCTTTTTCTTTTTCTTTTTCTTTTTTTTCTTGTCTAGGTACTCATTGATAACATCAAAGATTTTGCTCCAATTATATACACACCAACTGTAGGGTTAGTGTGTCAAAATTATTCAGGCTTATTTAGGCGCCCACGTGGAATGTATTTTAGTGCAAAGGATAAGGGTGAGATGATGTCAATGATCTATAACTGGCCAGCTCAACAGGTATTCTACATAATTCATATAAGCATGCAGAATGTGATGCCCTTCCTTGGGCACTCTTTCTTGGATTTTAGAATACATGGCACACTCTTTCGTTTACTTAGAGTGAAAATTTCTTATCATCTTGAGCAGTGGAAGGTATTCATATGGATAATTACATCTTACAATTCACAAAAATGGAGCAGTTTTTACCTAGACATACATAATTTGGTTTCAATTCTTGAAGCTGATTGTTATCAGCTTTAGTGCTTCATAATTCAAGTTTTAACTGCTGCTTGAACTTGTATGCATATGATCTGGAAATTGGGCATTTATGGATTTTATTTCTGAAGGAGTTGTCTTGTGGCACTTTTTGATAACATGACTTTTTCGCGTTGCAGGTAGACATGATAGTCTTGACAGATGGCAGTCGTATTTTGGGTCTAGGGGACCTTGGGGTTCAAGGAATAGGTATTCCAATTGGCAAATTGGATATATATGTTGCGGCTGCTGGTTTCAATCCACAGAGAGTATGTTTCCTCCCTTCCACTCTCTCTCTCTCTCTCTCTCTCGCTAATATTGTGTGTGTGATTACGTGCATGAACTTCCTGAAGCACATACACAGACTTATTGAATGCATGGCTGTGCCAATGGCTCTGATCCATGCAGGTTTTCCTCTGCTTGCTAATTGGTTCAAGTTTTTATCCCAAAGCAGAATTTTACTGTTTTTGTACTCAACTATCAACTAGATACATAAATAATTACAGCATACTGAAGCTCTGAAGATCTATTTTTGCATATTGACTTAATGTCTTGTGCCAATGTTTTGTAGATACTCCCAGTTATGCTAGATGTTGGTACTAACAATCAAAAGCTACTGGAAGATCCTCTTTGTGAGTAAATCTTGTCTGCACATCACTTTTTTTTGGTTACTTTTTATTTGCCTTCTTGTCCTAAATATTGTTATGTGAATGTTGTGAGGTTAATGTAATATGATTTTCATTTGGACAGATTTAGGACTTCGTCAACCTAGGCTTGAAGGAGAAGAGTATTTATCAATTGTTGATGAGTTCATGGAAGCTGTTTTCAGGCGTTGGCCCAAGGCCATTGTACAGGTCTGTTTCTTTCAAAGAATACCACTTTTGCATACCTGTGTGGTGTTGGAAGCACCATTAAGTCACTGGTCAGATTAATCTTTTCAGTTTGAGGATTTTCAAATGAAGTGGGCATTTGAAACCCTGCAAAGATATCGTAGAAGGTTTTGCATGTTTAATGATGACATACAGGTGAGTACTGGCTATTTTATGTTGCTACATTATCTCTACTTGAAGAATTCTTTGGTTGCAGAGTTGAACCTGCAATTATGAAGGTTTATGCTTACTTTCTGTCCTAAAGGGAACTGCTGGTGTTGCACTTGCGGGATTATTGGGAACTGTGAGAGCCCAAGGCCAACCACTATCAGACTTCGTGAACCAAAAGATAGTTGTAGTAGGAGCTGGAAGGTGATCTACTTTAATGGTTAAAGGAGGCATTCAAATGTTTTTGTTACCTGAGTGTGCTAATTCTCTGTTATTTTTCTGTGCTTATACTGTTTGCAGTGCAGGGCTTGGTGTGCTAAGCACAGCTGCACAGGCTGCTGCGAGAATGTCTGGGAACAGTGAAACAGCTGCAAAGAAACATATTTTTGTGCTTGATAAAGACGTATTGTTCGACACCTTCTAATATTATATTGTAGCAGTCTAGTAATGTTACATGGCAATGGCCTGTGCTTATGCATTTCTTTATGGCAATAAAGTTCACAGTGGTGGATCTAGGACCCCAGGGTAGTGGGGGCAATTTTTTTGTATAAAAAGATTTACAATATAGAACTGTTGTGAAATAAGTGCAATAATTACAACAACAAAGCCTTAATCCCAAATTTGATAGGGGCTGGCTACATTATACTCTATTATCAATTATATTTTATGTGAGATCTAATTGTTCTAAATGCTTATGCCATGAATATGTCATGAATCTAAGAGATCTGACTAAATCATCTACTTAAAATTAAGTAAATCATTTTTAGATTGAATTTTTAGATTGTCTATGTAAAAGGTTCTTTGAACCTGCATCCCTGACCAATGATAGACAATATTGTCAATATTTGGAATGCTTAGAACTTAAAAGGTGAATCTGTAGTGTCAATTTATATATATCAGTCATATGCATTTCATGATTTTGTACCCAAAATTATTATTATTATTTCTGGTTAAAAAACAAAGATTTGTCTCTATGCAGGGACTAATCACAAAAGAGAGGAAAAATCTTGACCCAGCTGTGGCACCATTTGCCAAAGATTTAAAAGATGTTGAGGGTCTCAGGGAGGGATCTAGTCTAATTGAAGTGGTATGACTTCCAGGGCTTTCGTTGGACAGCATCCACGAGCATAATGCTTGTCTTTTATTCCATATATATAAAAGAAGCATTTAGTGTTGAACATCTTAACTTTCTTTTTCTCTGTCTCACTCTCTCTCCATCTCTTTCTCAATGCTTGCAAAGTTCTGCAGAATGCTTATGCTTTGACAATTGTTTTTGCTGAGATATATATATATAAATTGCTCAGGTTAAAAAACTTAAGCCCCATGTGCTTCTTGGCTTATCTGGAGTTGGTGGGATCTTCAATGTGGAGGTAAAGTCAAATTTTCATGTTTTGTGGTTTCATCCTTCGTTGGTACTTATCTGCAAACAAAAGAAACTGAACTTTCTATGGTATAAAAATTTACCTTTAAGAGTGATAAAAAGTGGTGCAAAATGTATATGGCTATTAGCAGCTACAGTTGTGTTGTAGTTTGATAAGTTGTCTATGAATAAAAACTTTCTTCATCCCATATGGCTTCCAAATGTGCCCACTGTCTGGGTATATGAATTTGATCTGATTTTAAAGAAGTATTTTCCTCTGGAATAAGTAACATTTTGCTGGCAACACCTTTGAAGGGCGAGCGTTGGGGTAACAGAAAGGTTACTTTATTGTGACTTGGTGGCCACATGCATTAGGTTGTCCATTTTTGTTTTGCCTGCAAAACTCTGCTTTTTCATTCAATTTTTGGTTTTTGATATCAATGAACCATCTTTCATAACCTATAAAAATGTATTGATTTGTTGCAAATGCAGAATTTTTAGATGCATTGGCCAGATTTGTTTTTCAAAATTTATGTTTGTTGTCTTCATGATTACTACTTGTCTGTTTTTCTCTTCCCTGTTATTCATTTGAATATGAATCAGGTGCTCAAGGCTATGCAAGAATCTGACTCAACTAAGCCTGCTATTTTTGCCATGTCAAATCCCACCATGAATGGTTTGTTTTTGGGCGAGCCAATGAGCTTTGACGATCTATAATGCCAGCTAGCATTTTTCTTTTTTTCTTTTTTATTTTTTTATATATTGACATCCCCTGTTTTATGTGGAACAGCTGAATGCACTGCCACTGATGCTTTCAAGTATGCTGGAGAAAACATAGTTTTTGCAAGTGGAAGCCCATTCGAAAATGTTGATCTTGGTACTTTATCTTGCTTATTATGAAACCAGTTGTCCTGCTACTTCGTTTTGCATGCTGAACCTAACTTATGCTGTATGGTTATGACTTTGGCAAAATTTGTTTTTCTTACCAACAATACTTGTGCATACTGTCAGGCAATGGAAAACTAGGTCACGTGAATCAAGCAAATAATATGTATCTGTTTCCTGGGTCTGTATTCCCTCCTCTTCCTTTATCAGTATTTTTACCAATGATGTCTCTGTCCTGACAAAATTATATCACATGTTATCAGGATTGGCTTGGGAACTCTCTTGTCAGGTGCACGTATTATAACAGATGGGATGTTGCAAGCAGCTGCAGAATGGTATGGATATTTCTGTTACATTAAAATTAAAAAATAAAATAATCTCCTTTTGATGATATTCTGGCACGAAGCTTCTTTGGCAATGTATGACTGACCTTATACAATTTATACAGCCTTGCTTCTTACATGAAAGATGAGGAAGTCCAAAGTGGTATATTGTATCCATCTATCAGCGGGTAATATTTTTCCAGTTCAAGTTAGATACAGGATTTTTGTGCTTTCTGGTTTTTTTTTTTTTTGGGGGGGGGGGGGGGGGAGGGTGTGTGGGAAGGAGGGTGGGAGGTGAGGCTATGCAGGGACTGGAGGCTGCAGTTTGTCCCACACAACTGGACTCCAATATTTTATGGATCATTAATAATTAAGGGCTTTGATATAATCCCTGCATGTGTAAGTATCATATATCAGGCGTAGAAGCTGGAGTATAAATACAAACTGGATATTTGTTGCGCGTGATAAAAGAATCGCAACTTGTTTGACTTAGCATAGATTTGCCTCATCTTCACAGAAAAAAGGGAAAAGTCTTTTCCTGGCTGCTGTTGCTTCTTATTCTTCTTCTTCTTGTTGAATGGCATGGTCTGCTGTAGATTGATCTGTAGTCATTCTTGATGCAGCATTCGAGACATCACAGCTGAAGTTGGCGCTGCTGTGCTGCGAGCAGCTGTTTCAGAAGAGTTGGCTGAGGGGCATGGTGATGTAGACACCAGAGAGCTCAGGCATATGTCAAAGGTATGTTGCGTTCAAGTGCTGTTGATCTCTCTGTGTGTAAAAAGAATTAGACGTCCAATAGAATGGAAAATGAATAATAGAAGTGCTAACATGGATGTTCTGAAGACTATCTAATCAAATTTTAATGTAAATTCTGATTGCAGGAGGAGACAGTGAAGTATGTTAGACGCAATATGTGGTTCCCTGTTTACAGCCCTCTTGTTCATGAGAAATAAATGACCTTTAAATTTCCCATTATTTCATGAAGCCAGGGATAATGCTCTTGCCTTATTCCCCATAATTGACATTTTACTGGCTTAGAGGAAACAGAAAATGCAAGTAAATGAAAATAGGGATGGATCAATTTTCATTTCTAATATGATTGATTCGTCTGAATTACAGTCTAGTGATGCACTGAATTCAATTTATGTATGATTATTTGTTCTTTCTCTGGAGGTGCTATATCAATAATACCTCAGAATTTTTTTTATGATACCATCAATAAATTGCATCAAGCTTCCAATTTATGTTTTAAATTTATTTTTCCGATTTCTGTTGATCTATTATAATATGGTCGAAATCAAATTGAAGGTTAGGTTCTATGATAAGACACCATTGTAGAGATGAGATGAGCTTCATTGAATCAGAGAAAAGATCCTCATCCCAGTATAAATTCCTCCATTTTTGGAGAGTAGATAATACCTAAATAGCAAGAGGGAAAAAAACAAATCACAATAATGAAGAATGTAGACTGAATAACCAGGTGTGTGTCACACGATTAACTTTTTCATATAAATACTCACCCATGACGCCAAGATAATCTCTTGGTTTAGTCAAATTTACACCAAAAAAAAAAAAAAAAAAAAAGAGAATTTGTAGACAATTGTACCAATATTAACAATAACCTTTTTAGTTTTTATTACTTATTATAAAAATATACGAAGAAATATAATGTCTAATAACTTATATCGTCACCTCACTTTTTTCTTATATATAAAGAAATATAATGTTAACTTGAGTCCTTAGTTGCTTGCATTTTTACCTCACTTTTATCTTGACATGAGTCCTTAGTTACTTACATTTTTTTTATAAGGTTGTAATTGATATATTCAAATATATATGTTATATAATTTGATCATTAATATGATTTCATAGATTAGTGGTTTAAAAAAAACTCTATTATCTAATTTCATGCTCAAAATTCAAGTGTTTTATAACATTAATCTTATTTTCATATTCTCTTGCTTACTTAAATGAAATAATCTGTTTTTCTAAATTACTTACATGTATCTCATATTTTTGACCAACAACACATCCCTTTTTTATTATTTTTAAGGAGTTTCTAAAAACCTTATTAAAATATTTATTGTTTACCAACCATAGGCTAACATTAATAGAAGTAACCTCTTATATTTTTCTATTTTTGTAAGGTTTATGATTGTGCATTATTTGTTGCTAACTTCTTGTCAATTGTACACCTAGTTTATGCATGTGGATAGCTTTGCATGTTGTTGCCCTGAACTTTAACTCATGTGTCAATGTCTTGTGATAACTTAACAAATTTTTTGAACACTTGTTAGCCAAATTGTTTTGTGCTTGCATATTATTGATCTTAACTCTAATTCATGCCTTAACATTAGCTAATTACATTGGCCAACTATTAAGTGAGATATGCATAATTTTCCTAAAGAGTATTAAGAAATCTATTTATTTGAAATGAGAAGATATTGATATATTTGAGTGTTTACTCATATGTCCGTTAACATGTTAGTGCATTGCTAAAGCATGCTATATGTTGCTACACCAACCAAGACCTCAAATACCTTTCCCATTTGAAACTAATGTCAGTACTCACTACCATAATGTCATCATAACACTATGGCAACAATATTTGTGCTCTTAAATCTAACTCTATGAATATCATAATCCACATTTAGTCTCCTTAAATTTGTTGTCATTAATGTTAACTTCCACATCTTTTTTGTTTTTTTGAAGTGTTCATCACACATCAATTTCATGCTAAATATTAGTATAAAATGACCATAAAATACTTAGATTTTCATATCATGAACATTATGGACATGTTAAGTATTAATTACAAGTAATTTGCCACACATGTGCATTTTAAGTGCTCTAGGTACTAGATTAAAGTAAAAACATTAAATTGAAAATAGTTTGCCAAGTTTATGGATGCAAATACAGTAGGGAAAGGGGTAAAAGTTCCCCACTCCACCCTAAAAAGAAGAGGAATAAGTTATAGGATGAACTATAGTGACTAAATTTCAGTAGTTAAGGTATTAAATATGTCATTATCTTAACAAGATTTCCAGAAGTGGTCTAATTCAGAGAATAAGGTGTGTTATAAGATATACTTTAATCTCACATCTAATACCAATTTAGGGGAATGGAAATTTTCATAGCAAAATTGAACTCAGTACATGGCATTGTTATACTTGAGATCTCTCAAGCTTAAGTCTTTTAAGTAGGTACTAATTTCCAACCAAAATATTGAGAGAATTAAGTGCTTGAATGCTTAAGAAAATATGAAATAAAAAAACATGAAATTTTATTAAAGATAAATACTTACAAAACTTGAATGCTAAGCTTGAAATAATTAAGACTATGAATACTCCTAAGGCTTGAGCTTGATAAAAAGGAAAAAAATAAAAACACACTTATTTACAAAATATTTATAAAAGATTTGAAAGGCTTGGGGCTAGGCTTTCTAGAGAGAGAATTCTTAAGAATTAAAAGCCTTTGCCAAATGCTTGAGGTGTGAGGCTAGTTATAGATGCTTGAGCCTTAAATGCTTGGAGCTTAAAGACAAAATTGCTTTTGGTGGAAAACAAATGTTTTTACTTTCTGAAAAGTAAATGCTTTTTCCTTTCAGAAAAGTAAATGCTTTATGATTTTAACTTTCGGTAAAAGTAGAGATTTCTTCTACTTTTGTCTTTTACCCTTAGTAAAAGCATTTCACTTTTACCTTTTGCCTTTGTCCTTATGCTTGATATTGATGGCACCAAAGATGTCTTCATTTGGATTATGATTCTAATATGAATCATATGATGATGATGAGCTTCACTTGGCTTCATTTTGGGCTTGCTGAGCATTTTGGAGGAGAACTGACAATATGCTTAGATACTCATTTCTTATTTTAGCTCCAATTAAGAGAGCATTCATATGTGTCTTTTGTTGAAAGAATTAGGAAGTGTTTACCTCAATGGTGTTGGACTACTGAGGATTCATAAAGAATCATTGTAGAACACCTTGCTAGTAAGCTTTCTACTATTAAGTAGCAAAAAATTATTGCCAAAACTTGACTTTGTAAATTTAGTTGAGAATTGGAGTTTTAATCAAATAATCATCCCTAATTTGTAGTTCCTAAGCATAAATCCATGGGAACTTGAAAATATAACAAAATTGTATTTATTGGGAAAAAGAAGTTTGGGTAATTTGTGACTTGAATTTTGATTGAAAGATGTTAAAACCTTCTAGAATTGGGTCTAGAAAAATTTTAGTAGTTAGACCAAACCAATTCCACCAATGGTTAAACCATAGAGGAAAGGTAATGATGGCTTTTGATTCCTAAAAGAACATCTAAGAATGCTTGTGGGACTTGTTTTGGTAATAAAAGATATTGAATCATGTCTGTTTATAATCCTAATAGTTAAATTTAAGAAGGAAGCTTGATGACATAGTAATGCTAACTGGAAACTTTTGGTAATGGTTCAGAGATTCAAGCGAAGGCTAAAGAATTTGAATAATTTAGACAGTGGAATAGGTCATTTGGCTTGGATCATTGGGTTCATAATGGCCCTTGATTTTGACTGATTTGGTTTCGATTAGTATGACTTCATAAAATGATCTAGACTTTTAAGAATCTTAGGGCTTATAAAACCAATTTAAAGAAAACATTTTGTTGGCAACAACCCAAAGATTGACGTCAGAAAATCCTCTTTCAATTAGTTTTATTTTGAAAAGAAGACTTGATAATATAAGGTTAAACCTTTTGAATTTGCTTGAGAAATGCTTGGAAAAATAGTTTGAAGAATGGTATCTAAAACAACCATCTCTTTTCCTTTTGAAATTGATTTCAAGAGAAGGGCCAATGAGACCTTAACCACCTTTTTGCTTGTAGCTTGTTTAGTGTTCTTGCTAGAAGAAATACTTGTTGTTTTTATTTTTAGCTTGGTCTACTTTAAGGAAGTAGATTTTGAGGGTATTTGGTAGTTTGGCAAAGAGACTAACCAATTTTTGAGTGCTTGTTGATCTTTAGGAGGTAAGTTTGTAAGGGTTGTTGGTAGTTTGGATTGATGCTTGAGTTTGAGGAAGAATTGTGGGAGCTTAAGGAGCTTGATTTTTAGGCCATGGTTTTTTGCTTGAAGATTTGTGCTTAACTTTTAAATGGCTTAGATGTAGGTTTTGTGGTGGACTTAGTGGATTTCTTTGGAGATATTATGGTGTTAGAGAGCCTTGCAAAATTCTTTTGTAAGAAAATTCGATAGAGAGTTTGAAGAACGACATACAAATTCAATGTCAAAATCAAATATATTTAAAATTGTTTGCCATCTTGCAAGAATATGTTTTAATGTAAGGTTTTGAACATCTTTTTGCAAAATATATTTTGTTGCTTGACAATCAATATGAAGTGAAATCTTCTAATTGAGCAAATCATTTTGAAATTTCAAAATGTACAAAACAATTGTTAAAATTTATTTTTTAATTGTGGAATAATGTTGTTAACAATTATTCCAATGCTTAGAAGTAAAACAAATAAGTTATTCTTATTTACCATTGCTTAAGGATCCCACCATAATTTATTTATTGGACATTTGTTTCAACTATCTTAGATACTTTTGGATCATAAATGTGTATTGTTCCTACAGTCTTATATGGATTGTAATTGTTGTCAACCAGATTTAAGTGTGTAAGCAGAAGTGGCTCATTCAAGCATTCAAGGGATGAGTTTTCAGTAGAAAGAAAAGGGCAAGAAAAATAAATTAAGAAGGAGGATAATGCTGAATTTTGAATGGAACAGTAATATGAAGTCACATGGAGGGGCAAGAAAGGAAATCCGCTGCAGTTATAGTAAGCCCTACTAAGGTTTTCATAGAAGGGAGTATATAAACCAAGACTTATGTCTTTAAAAAAAACAACCACCTGGAAAATAGTGTGAGTAGACTAGAAATGTGAGACCAGATCAAGACCAGACCTGGAAATGTGAGACCAGATCAAGACTAGACCTGGAAACATGAGAGTAAATCAAGACCAGACCCAGAAACGTGAAACCAAATCAAGACCAGACCTAGAAACGTGAGAGCAGATCAAGACCAGACCTAAAAACATGAGAACAGATCAAGACCAGACCTAAAAACGTGAGAACAGATCAAGACCAGACCTAGAAACGTGAGACTAGATCAAGACCAGACCTGGAAACGTGAGACCAGATCAAGACCAGACCTGGAAATGTGAGAACAGATCAAGACCAGACCTGGAAACGTGAGAGCAGGTCAAGACCAGACCTGGAAACGTGAGAGCAAATCAAGACCAGACCTAGAAACGTGAGAGCAAATCAAGACCAGACCTGGAAACGTGAGAACAGATCAAGACCAGACCTGGAAATGTGAGTGCAAATCAAGACCAGACCTGGAACGGATGAGACCAGACTAGACCAGACCAGACCTGGAGCAAGTGAAACGTGAGATCTAGTGAGACCAGGTGAGGTGTGAGACCAGAAAAGGGTGAAACGGGTGACACCAGAACACACCGGAAGACCAGAATTGGTGAGACCAGAAAAGGGTGAAACATGTGACATCAGAACAGACTGTGAGACTCAGAATTGGTGAGACCAGACCAGATGTGACGGTGAGACCAGAAAATGGGTGAGATCGTGAGACGGTGAGATGGTGAGACCAGAAGACAGGTGAGACCATGAGACGGTGAGACCAGGAGTTGGGTGAGACAACCTAAAGAAGAAATTCGGTGAAGCATTTGAGAGAACTCAACGAATTTTCAGATTTCTTCAAAAGAGGTTGGAGAGTGTTTTGGTGATCTTCCAAGCGGTAGTGAAGCAGCCTATTCAAATCAAATAGAGGCAACACAAGTTAGAAAAAGGGTAGACACAGTAAGTGACACTCTTTGTATTGTGATTACTTTGTATTTGTAATAGTGAAAGGAGTAGAAGATTAAGGCATCCATTGTAATCATAGGGGATACCACACTGGTGTTCTCAAGTATAGTGGATTGTCTTGGTAGAGGAAGAATCCCTACCACCGTGGAGTACGTCACATTGATGGAACCACGTAAATCTCTCATGTCCTTACTTTGAATTTACATTCCGTGTTTTGAATTGAGTTGTAAATACAGTTAAAGAATCATCAAACCCATAACTTAAAAGAAGACCTAGTCAAGAACAACTAATTCATCTAATAGGCAAGGTGTCTGAAAGGTAACTTTGGGGACTATTGTGATTAGTAGGTAATAATAGATCTACCTTAGTTGAATTTGGGAAAGAGTTCATTTTGGCTTAAATTATCAGAGTTTTTGTTAAGGGGTGTGATACTGATTCACCCCCCTCTCAATATCATAGACTAGTAGATCCTAGGGTGAAGTTGGGAACTTCAATTAGTATCAGAGCTTGGTTCATCAGTTTGAAACTTAACAGCTTGGTGTACTAGTTTGAAGGGTTTTAGAAGTTTTAACTTGTTCAGCATACTGAGAAATGGATGCCAGTATCAGCACCAGCACTACTTATAGTAAGAAGGTTCCAATCTTTAATGGAATTAACTACCATATGTGGAGAGCGAGAATGCATGTGGTATTTGCAACCATGGGCATGAACATGGTGAAATCTATATAGGAGGGTTTTGAGCCTCCAAAAGAAGGTAAAGATCCAACCCCAGAAGAATTAAAACAGTTTGAGATCAATGGGAAGGCCTCAAATGTTAGCATTTCAGCATTGGTAGATGCTGAATATGCTAAAGTTATGGACTGCAAATCTGCTAAGGAGATCTGGGACATATTGTAGAAGGTCTATGAAGGTGATGACAGAATGAAGGAGGCAAAGCTTCAAGTTTTCAAGGAGAGATATGAATCCCTCAGAATGCAGAAGAATAAGACAGTCCAAGAGTTTTTCACCAGGGTTATTGATGCTGTAAACAACCTTAGAAGTCATGGGAAGAACAAGAAGGTCTCATCTATTGTGAAGAAAATTCTGAGAATTCTGTATAGAGGAGAGTAGAGATCTCAATTCTATGTCACTGCATGATCTCCAATGCAATCTCATTACATATGAGATGATAATAAAGTCAACTGAAAGCTCCTCAACATCAAAGCTATCAAAGGAGGCAACTTTCAAAACTATGAGACACTTGAACATAAGGGAAGAGGAAGAATCATCCAATGAGGATGATGATGATGATGAGGAAGAAAGTGAAGGTGAACTGTTGGCTTACTTCACAAGGAAATTCAAAAAAGGGTCTAAGAAGGGAAAAGGACAGTTGTCCTTGAGATGTTATCATTGTGGGCAGATTAGACACTTTGCCTCTCAGTGCAAAGTGAAACTTGATGATGAAGATGAGTAGAATTCAAAATGGAGAAGACCATCATCTAAGTCAAGGAAGTCTAGCAAGAAGACTGCTAACCCACAGAAGAAGAAGAGAGGCTTATTCAAGAGTTATGTGAGCCAGACAAAAGAAGCCGATAAGGAGGAAGATGTAGACTCATCAGATGAGCATGGCTTTATGCCATCAGCTCGATGTGGTAGTTCAACCTCTGAAGAGGTAGAGGAGATTGATGAAGAAGAACCAGATGTTAAAGCTGAGTTAGAAGCAGTTTCAAAAGAGATAATCAGAAGGGGCAGAACCATAAGAAAGTTGGAGGCCCATATAAAACAAGTTGAAGTAAAGATTGAGGAAACAGAAAGTCAAAAGGATGAAATAAGGGCTGAACATATTGATTTGAAGAATAGATCAAAATATGTGAAGACCTTACTCTGGAGCTTGGCTCAAGGACTTCAACAATTGAAGAAATGGAGATAGAGTTACTGAGACTTCAGTAATAACTCAAAAAGAGTGAAGAGAACTTGCAGAAGCTTGAAGTGGTAGGAGAAACATGCTCTGTAAGAGAAAAGAAGAATGAAGAGAAAGTGCAGCAATCTGAGGTTGCATTGCCTAAAGATAATGAGACTTTGCCACAGAAGTTGAAAGAGAAGGTTAAGTTTTAGAAAGAAAAGACTGATCAGCTAGGAACAGTGAAGGCTAAAAGTAAAGAAAATTTGAAGAAGTAACTTAGGGTTGCAAACAAAAATGAAGAAAAGAAGGTCAGCCAGTAAAGGGCTACGCTTGAACAGAAGAAGGAGAAGAAGGTGACTGAGATGAATGCCACATAAGCAAAGAAGCCAGAAACCTTGCCTACACAGTAAGTAGTGAACAAAAGAAAACAAGTTGTGATTAGACCCAAGAAGAGGTAGTTTCAAGGTTACTGTCATTATTGTGAAGTTTGGGGTTATAAGGCAAGTAAATGATGGTGGAGAAGGCTAGTATATGTCTCCAATTTAAGAAGATCTGATGTTGCATACAGGGGGAGACAATACAAAATTTAGAGGAAAACACCTGTCATGAGTTCTTACACATACTGTAAAAAGCAAAAACACACTGACAAGGTTTGTTGGTGGAAGCCCAAACCAATGGTTTCAAAGAATAAGTTTGCTATATTGGCAAACTTTGAACAGTGTGAAAGGTACGGGCAGGATGGCCATAATGCCAAGAGATGCATGACACTTCTCCCTGAGTAAGAGAAGGCACTCAATGGCATAGTAAAACCAATTGGTACAGTCAAAGCTGAGAAAAACGAGAAAACTATCTTCAAGCCAGTTCAAAAGAAGGAATATTGAGCTAAAAGGGAGGAGGTTAATATAGCTAAAATTGCACTAAAGGCTGACTACAAGGATAAGTAATGGATCCTTGATAGTGGTTGCACTTCACACATGACAGGAGACAAAAGTAAATTATCAAAGCTGAGCAAGTCAAGAGAAGGCAGAGTCAAGTTTGGTAATGATGATTCACTCAACATCAGTGGTTAAGGGTCAGTAAACATTGGAAAAGGAAAGCTGAAAGATGTTTTACACGTTGAAGGACTTAGATATAATCTAACATCTGTTAGCCAACTATGCAATGAAGACCATAAAGTGATATTTACAAAAACAAGTTGCCAAGTAAAGAGTAAAAAAGGCAATACTGTTGCAGCCGGGAAGAGAACAGCTGGAAATTTATATGTGATTGATGAGGACAAAACAAGTAGCTATTTACTTACAAAAGAGGAAGAAAATCAACTATGGTATAGGAGGCTAAGACACTTAACACGGAAGAACATGAGGAAACTGATCACTACTCATGTAATTAGAGACATTTCAGACCTTAAGAGAGAGAGGGAGTATGTCTGTTAAGCATGCTCTAAGGGAAAATATGTTAGAAAACAGTATAAGACCAAAGAGTTCAGTTTTGAAGCAGTGCTTGACATTGTACATACTGATTTGTGTGGGTCGATGAGAACAAAAGGGTTGAATGGTGAAAGGTACTTCATCTTGTTTGTTGATGATTATTCTAGAAGGACTTGCATCATGTACCTTAAACACAAGTTAGAAGTCTTGAAATACTTTAAGAGATACAGAAGATTGGCTGAAAATGAGAGTGGAAAGAAGATCAAAGTATTGAGGTTGGATCAAGGCACTGAATTCACAAATGAAACTTTTGAAGATTACCTTGAGAAGCATGGAATTCACCATTAGATGGCAGCAGCAAGAACACCTCAACAGAATAGGGTGGTAGAGAGGAAAAATAGAGCTGTTGTTGAAATGGCAAGAACTCTACTACTGGAATCTAAGCTTCACACAAGATTTTGGATAAAAGCAATATTTACAGCTGTGCACCTACTGAACAGAGTTTTACTAAGGTCCAATACTGATAAGACTCCATATGAGCTATGAAGTGAGAAGAAGACAACAGCCAAGTATCTTAGAATCTTTGGCAGCCCATGTTTTGTGAAGAATAATGAGCAAAACGTGGGAAAATTCCATGCTAGGTCAGATGAAGGCATCTTTGTGGGATACTTGGCAAAGACAAAAGGTTACAGAGTTTTTTTGCATAAACTGGGAAAAGTGGTCACTTCCAGTGATGTGAGAATAGATGAAAATTGGAAAACAATGCATAATGGAGAAGCTGAGGACAGTGAAGAAGATGACTTCAAGATAGATGAAGAATTAGACGAACATGAAGAAGAGGGAAAAGAAGTAAGTTCAGACTTAGAAAAGAGTGAGTTTGAAGATGAAGAAAGAGATTCTCTTGCAACTAAGACTGTGTAAGAGAGAAAGACAAAGAAAACGTGGACTAGTGCTCATCAAGGAAATCAGATCATTAGTGACCCATCAATAGGAGTTACAACAGGAAGAAGAATTGTGGGAGCTACTGCTTTACTCTCACAAGTTGAACCTAAATCTGTTGAAGAGGCTGCATAAGACAAAGCCTGGGTCAAAGCTATCAATGAGGAGCTGGGTCAAATTGAGAAGAATGAAACATGGGAGCTGGTTCCAAGACCCACTAACAAGAATGTCATAGGAACAAAATGGGTGTTTAGAAATAAACACAATAAAGATGGCAAGGTGGTGAGGAACAAGGTTAGGCTGGTTTGCAAAGGCTACACTCAGATAGAAGGAGTATATGTTGATGAAACTTTTGCACTAGTAACAAGGTTGGAAGCTATCAGAATGTTCTTAACTTTGGCAGCACATAAGAGGTATAAAGTTTACCAGATGGATGTGAAATTAGCCTTTCTAAATGAGCTCCTGAAAGAAGAAGTGTATATTGAACAACCCGATGGAGTACAAATCAGTGAGGATGAGACACACGTGTGCAAGCTGAAGAAAGCCTTGTATGGCCTTAAACAAGCCCTAAAAGCATGGTACAATAGGCTGGATGTGTATTTGAAAAGGTTGAACTTCAGAAGAGGAACAGTTGATAATAACCTATATGTGTTTAACTCAGAGAAAGGCCAACTGATAATCATAGTATATGTAGATGACGATTTTTGGGAGTCACGTTTGAGCTATGCAAGAATTTGCATCAAGCCATGAGTGAGAATTTGATTGATGTCATTGCATTGGAGAATGACTTAACTTTTTAGATTACGGATAAACAGTGTGTGGAGAAGGTATTTTTTTTTAGACAAATATGCCAAAAAGATGCTTAATGAGTTTGCATTGAGGATAGCAGACCTGTCGCACTGCTATTGATATGGGCTGCAAGTTAACAAAGTTAGGGGAAGGGTACAAGCCCCACAGACAATACAGGAAGTGGTAGGGGAGCTTTTGTACTCTTACGCTCGAAGGCCTGATTCTGCAAGCTGTGTGCATGCCAGTAAGTTCCAGCTGATCTAAGGAATTCATGTGTGGCATTAATGAATGCTAGATCCTAAAGGGACACTGGAAATGGTTTATTGGTATCCTGCCATGGATTTGTAAACTCCGGTAATTGATCAGATGGGGCGAGTACAGATGCAGAAATACACCATGATGCGCTTTCTATTTGGGTTCAGTGTATTGCTAATTTAAGTTAGATAGCAAAATAGGTGTTGCTTTGAGCAGTGCAGGCTTCTACATGGTGCTTGTGCGATGTACTCAGGTGTATGTGCAAAATTCTGGTGATTCTGGTGTTGAAGTGACGTTACTTTACGGAGTGTACCTTAGATAATCAAGTCAATTGATCAAAGAGATTCAGTTCCACTTCAAGGAGCAGATAATTGAATCCGTATTCCCTTTATCCGGATTAAGTGGAGAGAGGGCAAGAGGGCAGATTTAGTTGGGAGAGTTTGTCGGCCTAAAGATCATCTCGATTTACTATAATAACTAATTTTGTCCACAGAGTGTTTGAAAAAACCGAATGAGCTATTGTGAAATGCTCTCAAAGTTGAAGTTCAGGTTGAATCATCCATCTCTACTTTGCGGGTTTTCAATTATTAATTAGTTGGCAAAGGTAGTAGAAGTAGTGCAAGCAAGGAGCTGTTAAGAAGGGGAGTGCATTTTAAGGGCAGTTTGTACTCAATCTACTTCTAGATTATTGGAATGGATTTGTTATGGTGTTTTGCCACTTCAAGAGGAGATTGTTGTTCCCATGCATTGTATGGGCTTTAATTGATTGTCAACCAGATTCTAAGTGTGCAAGCAGAAGTGGCTCATTCAAGCATTCAAGGGATGAGTTTTCAGTAGAGAAAAGGGCAAGAAAATTAAATTTAGAGGGGTAATGGTTGAATTTTTGAATGGACAGTAATTGAAGCCACATGGAGGGCAAGAGGAATCCGCTGCAAGCTACAGTAAGCCTACTGGGGTTTTTCATAAAGGGGATTATAAACCAGACTTATCTCTTTGAAAACACAACACCCAGAATGTGTGAGGAGGCTTAGACGTGAGATTAGCTCAGCGACCTAGAACATGGACCAGATTAAAGCCGACTGGAGTAAGAGCTGATCAGATAAGGACTCGAAGACGCCGATAGACAGACCTTATAACGGTGAACAGATCAGACTCTTGGAAACATGAGAACGATCAGACGACTGAAACGTGTGAGACAGATCAAGACAAACTGGACGTGAGGCCAGATCAAGACTACCTGGAACGTCGAGCCAAGGATCGAGAGCAGATGGAAAATGAGACCAGTCAAGACCAGACCTGGAAATCGAGACAGATTCAAGACCAACACCTAGAAACGTGAGGGGAATCAAGACAATACCTAGACGCTGGAGCAGATCAGAGCACTGGAAAGGGGACGCAGAATCGCCGACTGGAAATAGAGATAGATTAAGAACCGACATTTGGAAACGTTGGGAGTCAAGACCAGACTAGAATGTGGAACGATCAAGCCACCTTGGAGTGAGTAGTCAAGTCCGATTGGCAACGTGAGGGATCGAAGACTTGAAGTTGAGAAGGAAATTCAGAACAGACTAATGGATGGCCAGACCTACTTGAAGAAGTGAAAGTGAATGGGTGGACCAGGTTGAGGCGTGAGACATTGACGATGTGAGGACTAGTGTGAAGCAATGGACAGGTGAGACGTGAGCCGGTGGGCGTGAGACAGTTGAGGCGTGGACGGTGAGGGTGAGACAGTGAGGCGGTGGACCAGGTGAGCGTGGACTAGGTGAGCAATGACCAGAAAGGTATGAACAAGTGAACAGACCACGGGAAGCAGCTTGGTAAGACAGAAGGGTGAACACGTGTATTGAACTCATTGTGACCAGAATCGGTAGACAGACAGGTGAGACAGTGAGCGATGGACCGAAGACGTGAGCTGTGAGCAGTGGACCATGGGTTGGGTGAGCCTATTAGAGAAGAATTGGTAGCATTTGAGAAACTCAACGGATTTTAGTTTCTTCAGAGAGGTTAGGAGTGTTTTGGTGATCTCCAGCGTAGTGATAGACTATTCAAATAAATGAAGGCCCGTTGAGAGGGTGACAATTAAGTGAACGTCTTTTATTGTGATTGCTTTGTGTTTATATGTGAAGGCGAGTAGAAGTTAGCCATCCATTGTAATCATAGGGGAACCCCTGGTGTTTCTCAGATATAGTGTGTCTAGTGGGCAAGATCTCCTACACCGTGGGAGTTAGTTCCATGATGGCACCAATAAATTTTGTTGTCCTTACTTTGAATTTACTTCTGTGTTTTGAATTGAGTTGTGAATACATAAGAATTCACCCATACCTAAAAGAAGATCTGTCAAGAAAAACGATTCGTCTGAATAGGCAAGGTGTCTAAGGTAATTTTGGTTATTTGTGATTATACGGACATGGGATTCTACCTTATGGGAATCTGGAGAGTTCCTTTTGGTTAAATTTTAGATTTTTTTTAAGGTGTGATACTGTTCCCCCCCTTCAGTTCACGCCTAGTAGATCTGGTAGTTGGGACTTTCATGGACTAGGAAGTTCTTTGACTTGTTGCTTAATGGTTTGAACTATGGTTGTATGCCTGGAAGACCAAGGAACTGGATTTTTCTTGAGTCTTGAGTTTGAGATAGAAGTCTATAATATAATTAAAACTTCCTAAGAACCTCAGAAGCTAGGATTTGTTAGTAAGCTGATATGGAAACTTAAGAGTAAACTAGATTGATCATTTTATAGGGATTTAAGTACCTTGATGGATGTAGTGACTAAGGAATCTTACCCTAATTTGAAAGAGATTGATCTTAGACTTGGATATGGCTAAGTCGTGCTTATGAGTGACATTTATGAAGATTGCCACATGCTTGAAGTGTTGGTCTATATGAGATGAAAACACTAAAACATCATCAATATAGATAATTAAAAATAAATAATAATGAGAATAAATCTCATTCATAGCTCTCAAAAACTCATAAGATATATTTTTGAGTCTGAATGACATTACATTCCATTTGTATTGGGCAAAGAGTACTATGAAGGCAGTTTTGTAACTATCTGCCTCCTTGATTTAAATATGCCAAAACCTAAATTTTAAATCAAATTTAGAAAAGACCAAACCTTAATAAGGCATTAAAGAAGCTCTTTTTGATTTGGAATTAGATATCTAATCCATTCCAAGGCTTAGTTAAAGGCTTATAGTTAATGACTAACATAGGAGTTCCACATTTTATTTTAGCATTCTTGTTAACATAGAATGTTGTACAACTTTAGGGTGACTTACTAGGCCTAATAATGCATTTCTTGCTTGCAATATTCCACTAATTGTGGATGCATTTGAATTGGGCATGCTTTTATAGGGTATTTGTCATTCATCAAAGTGCTTAGAATATGGTAAATCTACCGAATGTTGTTTATGGTGCCAAAAGGCATTGGGAACTTTAAAATAAATAGATGTTTTTATCTGGTTACGAAGGTTTTGAATTTTGGTTTGCAGAATGGGTTGAGATAATTGATTTTTAAATTTTTTAAAGGTTGTCTAATCTTGGAGGTGGTGTAGATAAGATGTTTTGATTTTAAGGAGTAGACTAAGTTCTATGGATTCTCATATTGAGATATCCTTTAAAAGATTGAGGTTTCTAATTTGAAACTTGTGTAAGAATTAGAAATTGAGTGTTTGACCAAAGATTTGAGTGGTCATGCATTCGTTTGTGACTTGGAAAGGTTGGATAAGGTTAAAAAAAAAAGTGTTCATAAAATAACCTTTTACTTGAGATTTCTAATTAAAATAAAAGAGGTTATGATGTTTATATCTAACTTATAGGTGTAAGCATTTGAAAGCTTGTATAAGATTAGAAGGGAGTGATTGCTTGTTGACTTAAGTCTTTCTAATGTTTTCTTATAGTACATGGTTGGGATAAGGCCTTCCTAGATTTAGTTTATATATGCACCAACATCTAACAAGGCTACAATGGTTAGTTAGAAATCATGAACTTGAGTTGTAATATTGACAAACCATTTTTAAGTTGTGATTTTTGTTAGTAGGAATAGAAATTTAGTTTGGTTTAGGTTGGACATATCAAAGTTTGAATTTTGAGATGCCTTTAGGTCATCTTGAGGGGTGCTTGGTTTAACAGACTTATCATAAAATTGTTGAAGAAGAGAAGCTAGTAGATTATGATCTATAGATCTTTGTTTAGCTTAAGTTGGTTGACATGGTGTTGAAGCTTTTGAAGGGTTACAGGTTTAGGATTGGGTTGCTCAAAACATTTGTGAATGTTTGTCAGATTGTAAGGTGTTTAAACTTGTTGAAGTAAAAGGTGTTAAGTAGAGCTTGAAGATGTTCAGGATAAAAGCTTTTGAAGGTATTGGGCTTTAGCTTATGGATAATCCATGGAATAGATTAATTCCAAAATGAGTTCTTGGTCTTTTGTGAGAACAATTACCTATTTCTCACTACTTAAAATAGATAAGGTATCAAGTTCATTTACTTGGGATACCTTGTTCGTCATCTGATGAAAGTTCAAAATCATAATTAGAGGAGTCTATGAATAGGTTTTGGACCTATTCATAAATTGGTTTGGCTAATTAGAGGGCTTAGACCTTCTTTAGGCCTACAATAATGGGTAGGTGTCCAGGTTGGTCGTAACTAAGACAAGTCATTATGGCACTTTGGGGTCCTTGGGCTTTAGGATTAAAAGGTTTTTAGGCCTTTTGGTTTGTTTTTGGGCTATTGGAGTGGGTTGTTTGGGGATATATTTTGAAGGCTTTTGGGCTTTAGAGTAGGAAGAATTTTTAATGGGCTTAGAAGGCTTTTTACATTTGGACTATTCTTTGTGATAAAGAGAGTCATCAAATTGGACAGAAAGAACTTAGTTCTTTTTAGGTTTGTTTTTGTTCACACTTTAATGTTTTTTAAGCTTAAGATCTAAATAGATTTGTAGGCCTTCCTTTTAGATAAAATTCATAAGCTCACCATAAGCTAAGGTATAATAAGGAATTGGACCATTGAGATGGGCTTAGAGTTTAAATCTTACCTTGTCACCAAGGAGCCTAGGTAGCCTAGCTAGAAACTTCTCTTTCCGAAAGGACTAGGTGCCATCTTCCTGCTACATAACACAAGCTAGAAAAGTGTCTTTGTACTAACAAAAATTATGAAGGTACTTAGACTTAAAATTTGATAGTAATTTGGTGCTTTGTCCTTCAAATGTAAAGGGTCACTAATGAAGTGCTTGGAAATTACAAAGATTAAAAATGCTATTGCATCTGGTATTGGTTGGGCTTGGTTATTTAGAAGGGGTTTGCCTACAAGATTAGTTGAATAGTTTGAAAAATTGTTTGGTGGTTGACTATAAGGAGAATATTATCCCACTAGCCTTTTAGTTGACTAGTAGAGCCGACAACTATGAGTTCAGTGATTATAAGGTCAAAAAGTTGACTTTATGTTTTATAGGCAATTGATACCATAGTCATATGATAAAGTAGATTAATGACCTAGTATTTAGACAAACCATCTATGTTTCACTCATAAATGGCGGTTAAGCTGTACTTAGCTTAGATGAGATTTTTCTTTTTTTTATAGAGCAAGGTTTAGGGTTGTTGGCTTAGGGTAATACATTTTTGTGCTTGGTGGCCTAAATTGGAGCTTGTTGATAGCTAGGCTGCTATTAGAGGTTGACGTTGTTGATGGCTTATAGGAGTCAACACTTATGCAAATAGCCTAAAGACTTTTGGCAAGCTGGTTTTTATGTAGTGCTTGTGGATGGTTCTAAGGCTTGTAATTGTTTTCTTTGCACTTGAAAAAATTTATTTGATGTTTTGTTTGAAATTAAGAAAGGTTTAAATGTTGGTTGAGAAAAGGGTTTTTGAGCTTATTTTATTAGTGATTGTAGAGTAGAAATAATGGTTTATATATTTGAAAGCTAATTACCAATAGTTTATAAAATTTTGTTAGTATAATTATTTTGTTTTTTTTTTTTGATATCATTTGTAGAGAAATCCTTATTTTTTTCTCTACAAATTTTAAAAGAGAAGCCAAAACTTGGGAGCTTTTTTGCTTAAAAATAATATTGTAGGTAGATGGATGAATAAAGTCATTTTTTTGACCAGTAGTAGTTTCCTACCATTGTGTTTGGGTTTAGACATTAATGTCCTTTGAAAAGTTTGAAAAATTTGTTGAGAAAGGATATATTATCTCATTATGAAGAACATACTTTTTCTCAAACTATTTGAAAACATGATATGTTTTTCTTGTTTGTAAAAACAATCATAATAAATTTAGTTGATTTGAGTTATATGGTTGATAAAATGTTTGAAAAACCAAAGACGTTTTTCATAATTGGCTTAAGAATAAAATTTTTTTCTTAAAAGATCTTTATTTAAAATGAACTCTTTTTCCAAAATGTTGAGCTCATGGTCAATAAAAGTTTGGTTTGGAAAAACCATTTGAGATGTAATTGGCAAATTTGGAGAACTTTGCCTTTCATAGGCAACTTGTTGAATTGTGCTCTGAGTGTTGATGTCAATTATATTTGAAAGACTTGAGGTTGATCTTTATAATGGAAATCTATTGGATAGACATCTTTGAAGCTAGTTTTGAATACAATTTTCAAGATCTTCATCTTTTTTAGGCTTATATCTAGTGCTTATGGAGTGTTTAGATCTAGGAAATGAGATGTTGACATTATTGAAAGGAAATTGTGTGATTTTGTGAATGGGTTATGTGGCTGAAGGTTAAGGGTTAAGGTGTAGTGACACCTTTAAGCTTCCAAGTGTTAAGAGTCAACATTTCATGCCACTTGATGAACTTGGGTGTTTGAATGTTTGCTCAGTGAATATTAGCTTGCCATAAGACAATTTCACACTTGGTGCCATACCTGAGTGCCTTTGTATTGAAGGCTATCTTCATAGCCTTATAATGGATTCAGTAAATTAGGCTTAAAGAAATGGATCCCTCTAAAAATTTGTTGTTGTAAAGCTTGAGTTGCAAAGTTTAAATATCTAAGATGTTCTTGTCATGCAAAGAAATTGTGAAATTAGGAAAACAATTAAAATAAGTTGGTCTTGAGCATAAGTTTTTTTCAATGATTCCTAAAAAAGAATCATTGAAGTTGATTAACCTATAGTCTTGTAATGCTGTGAGGATTAAGGTGTCTAGACTTTCTCTAGATAAAGGCTTGTCGCCTACTTGAATGAGGTCAAAATGAAGAAAATTGTATTTCTTCATGTGTTGCTTGACAAAAGCTTAAGAAAGGAGCTTGATAATTTTAAAGGAGCTATAGAGATGACAATCTCTCTCCTTTGTTTTGATGGTGTAGTCAGTGCTTTCAAAGCGCTTGAATATACTTTGATGGTAGATTTTTTTTTCAACTAGCTTGGATATAAACCAATTGTCTATGATTTTACTGAAGTTTTCTATTCAAATTTTTTCCCTATTAATGACTCTGTTGGAGCTAGATTTAGAGTCATGGTTTGAGGATGAAGGTCTAAAGATAGTAGATATGATCACTTGTTATGGGGATAGTTTAAACTGAGTTGCTATAGGGATTCCCTATAATAAAGTTAGGGATATAAGGATTCTCCTACAATGGAACATGGGATACAGGGATTCACCTACCTACATTGGTGTTGACCAATGGTCTCATAACCTTTCATAAGTTTTATTGTTAGGACCACACCTACTTAGTTCCTCCCCTTATGCCATACTCATGCTTAGTATCTATCCTTTTATGCCTATCTCACTCTTAGTATCTTCCCTTGACAACAAAATCAAAATAAACAAAACACTAAAACAAGAAAACTAAGGATACTATATCTACTTGAATGAGGCCAATTTACGTAAACCAATGTAAACCATGATTTTTTTTTTTTTCAAGCTCAAGCCTCAGGAGTATTCATACTTTTAAGTATTTCATCCTTAAGCATTTAAGTTTTGTAAGTATTTATTTGTAATAAAATTTCATATTTTCTTAAGCATTTAAGCTCTTAATCTTTTTTGTATATTAGCTGAAAACTAATATCTGCTCAAAAGACTTAAGTTTGAGTGATTTTTAGTATAACAACATCATATACTGAGTTCAATTTTGCTATGCAAATTAGAACCATTATTTTCTTTGTGTGCAGAGGAGATAAATATAGTATTCCTAGTTTTCTTGTTCCAGTATTTTTAAAAGTCTCTACCAAATGCTTGAGGTGTGAGGTCAATTAAAAATACTTGAATCTTAAATACTTATAATTTGAAAATAAAATTATTTTTGATAAAAAATAAGAAAAATAATGCTTTTACTTTTTGAGAAAGCAAATGTTTTATACTTTTTAACGGTGAATAAAAACAAAGAAAATATATATAATTAATTTTTTTATTATCGAGTTTATTGATATTAATTCAGATTAAAAATTAATTTAAATTAAAAATTTATTATAATAAAAATTTAAATTAAATTTAATTTAAAAATTTAATTATTTAAATAAATTTTAATATTAATTTTTATATAATAATATATAATCTATATAATTTATATATTTAAAAAATTATTAATATAAATATTTTAAAATTATTATATAAATATCTCTAATATATTTATTTTATTATATTAATAAAATTATAATATTTTTTTTATTAATAATATCATAGCTATGAGAGTCCCTTTCTAACAATACGGTTCCAAACATTCTGCATCAGAGCCCGGTCTCAAACGTTCCGAATTAGTGCGCAGTCATAAATGCTCCATGCGTGTTTAAGCTACAGATGGTGATTCCGGTAATTGACCTCCACGAACCTATTCCCAGACGGAACGCGCCCTGTTGAAATCCTTCTCAGATTCCACTTACTGCACGTATTTGATCCACGTATTGGTATTACATCTGACGCGCCGAATTTGATCCTCTGCTTCTGCCGCAGCTGCTATTGTTGCCACCGTTGCTGCTGCCGCTGCTACTGTTGTTGGCGCTGTTGCTGCTGCTGCCGCTGCTGTTGTTGCCCCTGCTGTTGTTGATCCTCGAACTCCTTCCGCCTGCAGAGCCAATAAACGACAAGTTTAGTTGCGTCGGTGATTATATGGGAGGCCAGATCTCTGCCTCTCAGCCTCTTGTAGTTTGGGAGCTTCCCAGAGAATCTGCTTGGCAGTGATCTAGGAGAGAAAAGTACAGTGAATTGCAGTAAGAGGTCAGATTGTAAATAATAAAAGTTTGAGGGTCAGATTAAAAATAATAAAATTTTGAGAGTTATATTAAAAATAATAAAAGTTGGGGGTCAAATCAAAAAAAAAATTATAAATTTCAACATGAAAGGTACAATTCCTATTTTAGTTCTCATTCTGAATGGAACAAATTATAGTAGATGAAGTGTACAAATGAAAGTTCTATTTGATTATAATGAATTATTAAGTATTGTGGACAATGAAGTTATAAAACTCACAGCAAATGTCACAGAAGTATAAAAAGCTGTCCATTGAGAGTTATAAAAGAAGGATAAAAAAGTACTCTATTTAATCTATCAGGAGGTGAATGATGAAATTTTTGAAAAGATTGCAGAAGTAACCTCGTCAAAGCAGACATGACATATCTTGACAACATCATTCCAAGGTGCAGATAAAGTTAAAAAGGTGAAATTGCAAACTTTATAACATCAGTTTGAGTTTTTGCAAATGAAAATTTCATAACCAATTTTAGTTTATATAAGCAGAGTACTTGCCTTAACAAATTAAATGAGAATCTATGAAGAGTAATTGAATGATCAGGTGAAAGTTGAAAAGATCTTGCAAAAACTCACATCATAGTATGAGCACGTCATGGTTGCTATAGAAGAAGCATATGATTTGTCCTAGATGTCAGTTGATGTACTAACAGGCACATTGCAAGCTCATGAACAATGCATGAATGAGAAGCGCATTGAGAAGTCAGTAGAGCAAGCACTCCAAAGTCAAGCTCCTACCAAAAGCAATCAGAGTGATTAATCAAAACAAAGGTAAGGTTCTTCTCGTGGAAGAGGATGAGGACATGGTAATAATCACTACAACAATAGAGGTCGAGAAGGTCACTATAACAACTATGAAGATAGTGACAGTCAATACAATGACCAAAGGAGATTAGACCAGATGTATAGAGGTCGAGGTCAAGGTTAAGGCCAAAGAAGAGGTTGAGGCAGAGGAAGGCATGACAAGTCTCACGTTAAGTGTTACTCTTGTCACAAGTATAGTCATTATGCTAATGAGTGCAGGTCTCAAGAGTATAATCAAATAGCTCATTGTGGACGAAAGGGAGATTCAGATGGTGGAAATAAAGTACTTGTGATGGTTACTGAAGTTGCTAAAAAACCAAACTACAATACCTGATTCCTTGACATTAAGTGTACTAATTATATGTGTGGGAAAAAAGAGCTCTTTGTTAATCTTAATGAGTCAATCCACTCCACAGTCAAATTTGCTGATGATAGTAGTGTTCCAGTGATGGGAAAGGGAGAATTCTTATCAAGTTGAAAAATAGAAATCATAATTACATCTTAGATGTATTTTATATACTAGACATGAAGAATAACTTACTTAGTTTGGGCCAACTATTTGAAAAGGGGTATAACATGTAATTACATAATAACTGTCTCTTGATTTTTGATAGGAGAGGTACACTCATTCTTAAATCCCCTTTAACAAAGAATCGAATGTTTTGAGTTGATATTGCCACTGATGTTTATACTTGTCTTAATGCTATTGTGAAAGATGAGTCTTGGTTATGGCATCTTCGTTTTGGTCATTTGAATTTTTGTAGTTTAAAGTTGCTTAAACAGGCAAACATGGTGACAGGCCTGCCTAGAATACATCATCTTAATCAAAATTGTGAAGCATGTATTCTTACCAAATAGAGCAGACAACCCTTTGTGACAATAACTTGGCATGCAAGACAACCACTCTAACTGATTCACTCTAATGTTTATGGCCCAATGAATGTGTCATCACATGACAATAATAGGTATTTTCTTACCTTCATTGGTGATTTCACTAGGAAGACATGAGTTTATTGTATGCAAAAAAAGTTTGAGGTGTTTGATTATTTTAAGAAGTTTAAGGCCTATATTGAAAGACAAAGTAGATACCATGTTAAAATTCTGAGAACTGATGGAGGTGGTGAATATATTTCGAATGAGTTCAAAAAGTATTGTGAAGTATAGGGAATAAAGTATGAAGTCACAATTCCTTATACCCCACAACATAATGGAGTTATTGAAAGGAAGAATAGATCAATTATGAATATGATAAAAAGCTTGTTAAAGGCCAAGGGAGTTCCTAATCCATTTTGGCAGAACCTATTTTATGCGCTGTTTACTTGTCGAATAGATCTCCAACAACAAATATTTAGAATGTCACTCCTAAAGAAGTATGGAGCAGTTTTAAGCCCAGTATAAGGCATCTCAAGGTGTTTGGTTCTATTACCTATACTCATATTTCAGTAGAAATAAGGACAAAGTTAGATGATCGAAGAGTGAAGATAATTTTTCTTGGCTATAGAAGAGAAGGATATAAGTTATTCAATCCTATAATGAAGAAGGTAATTATGAGCAGAGATATAACTTTTGTTGAAGATGAAGTTTGGAACTTTGATGCTGAGGAGCAACAGAACTCTTAAAGACGTCTAATTGCTATTTTGGGAGAAGAAGAAACTCAAGTTATAGTCCTCATTGTAAATGGGGAAGTCTCACCAATTGATGCACAAAATCCTATATCACAAGTTTTATAAGAGAATGGAAGATCAAAAAGAAATCGCCAATAATCAATTAGATTATAAGACTATGAGGTAATCCTTGATAATGTTATTAATAATGATGGGGATTTAGTGCACTTTGCCATATTTGTAAATTGTGAATCAGTGATATTTGATGAGACGATTCAAGATATAAAATGAGTGAATGTCATGAATAAAAAAATCAAGACAATTGAGAAGAATAATATACGAGAATTTAATATTATTTCACGAGGTTAGAAAATTATTGATGTAAAGTGGTTCTTCAAAATTAAGAAGAAATCTAACGGAGAAATAGATAGATATAAATAAAGATTAGTTGCAAAAAAATTTGAATAATAACCTAACTATAATTATCACAAGAATCATTAGAAAACTCATCAAATGGATGTAAAGTTAGCAGAAGATGTTAAAATTGAAAGTATCACCTAATTACGATTAAAGAGATATCAACGTTAATTCACATTAAGAGTTAACTTAAATTAGGAATTTATTATAATAAAAATTTAAATTAAATTTAATTTAAAATTTAACTATTTAAATAAATTTAACTATTCATTTTTATATAAAAATACATAATTTATATGATTTATATATTTAAAAAATTATTAGTATAAATATTTTTTAATTATTAATATAAGTGTTTTAAAATTATTATGTGAGTATTTCTCATATATTTATTTTATTATATTAATAAAATTATAATATTTTTTCTCTCCACGTTGCCGAGCTATTTTTCCTAATAGAGTTAAGCTTTGTCGTCTTTCATGTTGTGCTGGTAATGTCGGGCTTTCCGGAATAATTAAGAACATGATGGAGATGGCAATTATTCTTGATACAATCAATTCAAGGGAAAAGGACACTTAGTTTAGGTTTCAGATAAGATTTACCCTTCTCTTTTTAGGTTTATATTTGAATGTTCTTCAATTACGTCCATCACCATAAGTTCAGGCTCAAAAGTTCTAATAATGTTAGAAATATTAAAATTTTTCCAAGAGGTAAAAAATATAGTTCATTTTACTATTATTGTTTATCAC
This sequence comes from Rhizophora apiculata, assembly GCA_037832385.1. Classification (NCBI taxonomy): domain Eukaryota; kingdom Viridiplantae; phylum Streptophyta; class Magnoliopsida; order Malpighiales; family Rhizophoraceae; genus Rhizophora; species Rhizophora apiculata. Next base: position 3,468,562 of record CM075431.1, read on the forward strand.
ACCAAAAGTTTTCTTTTTGGTCTATCAACCTATCCATTGGGTCTTAAATTATTTTATACAACATACATGTAGCACTCTTTTTATTTTATTTTATTTTATAAATCTCGCATTCCTTCCTCATAAATTTGAATTTAATTTTAATGTCTAGGCGTCTCATGTTTGTAAGCCTGGCCTTCCGCATTAGCTAAGCAAAACGTTTCTCAATTAAGTTGGCAGCATTACCGAATTTCTTTTTTAAATTACTAGATTTATAATTAAAACAAAAAAATATAAACAAATATATTAAACGTGATTAGATATCTTTGTATTTTGATATACATTTTATATTGTCTATTGTATGTGTTATGTTGTAGTAGCATATTTAATAATTTGAAGTGTAAAAAGAAAAATCAAAAGTTAAAAATTAAAAATTTATTTTTTATGAAATTGAGTCCTTGTGCTGTTTTTTCAGGCGCATTTTATTTAGAGCTTTCGTGTGTGGTTATAAAACTTATTTATAGCTGGCGAGGCCTCACACAAAACCTGCATTCTTATTCCATACATACCAGCAATTTGCAGGGTCGATCACCTCCAGCACAAAAGGCCCTGCCATCATTGCTGCAAAGAGGTTGACTTTTATATTGCTTTTTCGCGGCTTTCCTTAAACTGTTATTGTACTGAACCCAACAGATTCACAGAATCACTCTGTTGTTTTTGAAGGTGCGCAGTAGTTACAGGAGCAAATAAAGGGATAGCATTTGAGATATGCAAGCAACTAGCTTCTAATGGGATTGTGGTGATCTTAACATCCAGAGACGAGAGAAGGGGTCTCGAAGCTGTCCAAAAACTGAAAGCATCTGGCTTTTCTGATGATGATCTAGTGGTTTACTATCAACCTGATGTGACAGATCCTCACAACATTTCATGTCAGGCAGGTTTTATCCGATCCCACTTTGGAAAACTTGACATCCTGGTGTAGCTCCATGTCTGGCTTTGCCCTGTATTACTTCTTTTTGACGTACCCATCTATGTCTTTCCTCGGTTTATGTCCGTTAAAGCGAATGATGGAAAAATTGGAACGCTGAGAAGGTGAACAACGCGGGGATGACTGGAGATTTTATAGACGCAGAAGTTTTTCAAAGAGCCACTGAACTTGCTGGTGGTTGGGTAAATTTTCTTCTATTTTAGTCTGATATTTCAATTTCTTTTCTCTATATCTCTCTTTTCAATTCTTCTAGGCTCTTAACTTGAGACCTCCAGAATTTCTGGGTCTCAATACCTCCATGAAATAAGCACTTAGGAAGTAAAGTAACTTGGTATGCTTCTAACTAAAATGTAAGAACAGTGTTACAAATGTTAACAATATTATTTTACTGAAATTTATTTATTGAATGACGTGGAAAATTTCATTTTGTAATTAGTATATGTAAATTTTCATGCCATAATGATTTTAAATTTTTAATATACCATTATAATTTTTAAATAGACTTCTAGCATTTTGAACTATTTATTTAAGAGTCCTAAAACAGAATCTGCTCAAATTGGAAAATACCAAGAGTTTTATATCGTAACGAGGTTTTGCAGCATCTAATAGTATCTTCCTGATAATTCTTCATTTTCCTACAATAAAAAATTTAATGTTGTCATCACAAATTGTCTAATTCTTTTTTACATCTTGTGTGGTATAATTAATAAGGCTATGTTGTATAAATGTCGCCAACAATCACCTTGAAGGGCATATACCCAATAGTCTCAACTCTTGTACAAATTTTTTCATTTTATAAGAATTTGCGTCATTTCCATCACATTCATTGAGATATGTAACTATTATAATATAATTGCTAATAATTTGGTCTGATGTTAGGAATATGCATGGAAATAACCTAAATGGAACAAGTTCACACGCATTTGAAATGCTAGAGAACATGATAACTTTGTAACCTCTGGTCCACATAACTTATGGCCAAAAGGAAAAAGTTAAAAAAAATAAAAATTTCATCAAAGCTTTGAGATAACTCTATGAGTCGCATTGTTTTGTGTTGTTTTTGACTATACAATTACACATATGTAGATGTTTTTATGAATTTGTATAATTGTTTGACATTTTCTTTTCTCGATCTTTCTCAAGAATCTCTCCGCCAACAACATTGTCGGCCTTATTACATTCGAACTTTCTCATATTGGTAATTTGGACACTTTGTAAGTACTAATTGCTTCTAAATATTTTCTGCTCTTGCCATTTCTTAATGACTTATGGTTGTATTGTCCACTTTGTTTAGAAACATTTTTAGTAACAAAATTAGTGGATCCATTCCTTTTTCACTTATCATAATAAACAAGTATACTCTTTACTTATTAAAAAGCTATTTTTTAGAATGAACCTTAAAGTTTAATATTAAAAAAATAAAAAATGTTTAATCTAAACAAGTATACCCTCTACTTAAAAATTAGCTTAGTTTGTATATGTGTGTTTTTTTTACGTTCCTAATAAAATTAGCTTTTTCATTCCAATTTTACTATTTTATTACATTAAATTTCTTTCATGCTCAAACTTTAGTTTGTTGACTCCAATTTTAATTTAGTAACAATCTAAGTTTCCAATTTTAATTTGGTAACAATCTAAGTTTACCTCTTTTGTTTTTTTTAAGCACTCTCGCTCTCTTGTGCCCATCTCCAAAAATCCAGTTGAACAATTTAATGAAAACTAGGTAACTGGTGTGTGCCTTATAGACTACCCCTCTTTGTCACATAACATTTCTTAACTTAGTAAAATCAATAACACTTATTTAAATTCCTGCTTTTATTAGTTAGTATAGCTATTATTGGATAAACTCCTTTTTATAATTGATTTGTTAATTTCTTAAATTATTATCAATTTAATTGTAATTCATTGTAAACTAACTATAAACTATTAATTACTGATTATAAATAAGTAATCGTCAATCAAAAGAAACAAATTAATTAATTAATTGTGAAATTAAGTTTCCATCTAATAATAGATAATGGTAGTATAATACAACTAACACATATTTGCTTATGTAAAGAGAGAAAAATAAAGGAGAACCCAAAAAGTAAAGACCGTGAGACTATGATGAGTAATCATTTTGTTGGATTTGAATTGTGTAATGGTAGGAGAATGAAATAAAATTGAAATAATTACAAAGATATAAGAGTGATTTATACAATTATACAAATTAATATGATAATATAATTCATACATTTGAATGAATTGATAAAATAATATATATTTTTAAAAATTTTCTTTTCTTTAACTTATTTTTTTACAATGATATTTTATATCTATTAATTTTGTGTTCATATTTTTCAAAATATTAAGGCAAAAGGTATGAAAGCAATTAAACTAATACATGCACAACTTCATGAGGTGTGAACTAAAATTGTGCGAAAGAAAGTTATGAAAATGAAAATAATCTTTCTGATTATTAGTTTGGATAAATTAGAAATGTGTAATAGAAAAAATGACGAGTAAATATAATTTTTTTACTTAACTAATGTGAGAAAAATAAAGAAAAATTTGATATTTATAAAATAACACTTATGTTCTCGTATACAACCAATATATAGTTTCATATTTTTTATGGATACATCAAAGTGGAGATGTAAAACTACAAAAAAACAATATATTAACTTGATTATAAATATATATATATATATATATAACCTTATAAGTAAAATATGTAAAATAACCTTCTTTTCAATCAATATATAAGGGGTTGTATGCCATTTTTTTTTAAAAAATTTTTTGGAGCAAATAAGGCTTAAAGACAAAATAAAAGAAATATTAAGTAGTCATCTGTTAAGGCCAATTGACCTTATCATATCTTGGTGTAAAATGTCCTTAGTCCTTTGTGGTGGTTGTACAAAAAAATCAAACTCCTACTTATTCTATCGAGTAAGGGTTTCATTTTTTAGGAAGAGAGGTTTATTAGAAATATTATAGTGGTTCACTTTTCTATATAAAGGATATTGGGATAGTGGATTAAAAAGTATAAAATTGCCTTTTCAATTAGTTTCTAACATGATTAGCTTTAAAACTTAATTGACAAAAAGGGCTAAAAGCTACTCAGGTAGGCCTTATGAGAAAATTATCTTGCATAATTTTTTTTTCCTTTTGTGCATTTAATTATTTTTGTTAATTTAAATATCCTATTTTTAGTTTTCTTCTTTACTGCTCTATTTCTAACTTTGTTTCTATTATTCTCAAAAACAAACTAAAAAAGGCAAAGGGATTGGTAGTTTAATTGCAAAATGCACATGAAAAAGAATGACCTTGATGTAATCTTTGCTTTTATTGCTTGGTTAGATGAATTTTTGAATTCATTTTTGGTATTTTGTTATCTGGTTGCTCATAAGAGGATAATATCACTCAAGACTCATTATTTACAAAAAGATTAAGCCTCTTCTCATCTTTTAAACATTGCAAGGCATTGAAGTACCACTCTAAGTCTTATTTTAGCTCCTAACAATATTATTTAAAGCACCACCACCTCCTTGCCTTACCTTAAAACTCTTAGTTAAACTCTCCTCAATAGTTTGTTGCTTATCCTAGAACTCTTTAGTTAAACTTTTTCAAAAACTTGTTTTTAACACTAGCTAAACTATTAACAACTTAAGGGGGCAAGCATTGAAACTATCCTTATGATAAATTTTTGTTAATTCTTCATTTCCTCTAAATGTGAGAGAATAATGAGAATACCCTACCATTATCAAGCATGACAATCATCTTATTGTTGTAGATGGTTTTCCTTTTATTTGATTAGACAGAGATCTAGCATCATCCCTCTTTAACTTATTTGTAATAGGAACAATTGCCTTTTCAGTCGAAAGTCATTTTTTCCTTTCTCTTACTTGGTGCCTCGTCTTAAGGACAAGATTGATTGCTTGATAAGGGAAATGCCTCAATGTAAAAGGATGAGAGGTAAGAGAATCTTTGCAACCCTTTCATCATTAGGAGAATTCTCTTTCTTTGTTTGTGTTCATATTGTGTTCTTTCTTTGTTTATGTTTTAGTTTTGCTTGCCATCTATGTTTGTACTCAGTTTATTATTCAATGATGTCTTTTTGTGGATTCACTTATATAAGCCATAGCTAAAGTTGCAAAAAAAAGAAAAAAAAATAGAGAGATTGAATCTTACTTGTAAATAATATAAGGAACATGATAGGCATATGAACTAATAAAGGTATTAAAGAAACAATAAGAACAACTAATTCACCTACTAATATATTTCTAAATAGTTAAAAGCTAAGTGATAAAGATTTTGTAAACTCTTTTAAAATGTTAATGGGTAAAAGGATTAAAGTTAGTTGAATGTATTTATTAAAATAACCTAATCTTTTTTTGCTAAGACCTAAATAAAAATATGCTACTAATGTAATTAAAGCTATTTGTACTTAATTTATTGTTCATGATTCTTCCTTTTTTACTAATTTGGATCTAACTTTCAATACTTTCTTAATGACTATAGTACATGAAGTTATGATATTTCACAAAAAATGGGTTTTCATAGTTTTTTTTTTTTTTTTCATTTTGATTTTTAGTCCATTAGTTATTGATGATAGTAAGTGAAATAAAATGTGTGTTTTTTATTTAAATTTTTTTATTTTTTTAATTATTTGGTGCATGTACATTTAAGATTGATATTAATGATATTTATGTTGTTAAAAGAACATCCCTATTGGAGACGAAGAGTTGGTTTAAGGATGTAGACAATGTTTCATATAACTGGATATATTCTTTAACTTTAAATTATTGTATATGTAGAGAAATCAATTGTAACAATTTTACCTCCTATGTCACTGCAATGTGAGTCTTTCTCTATATATATGTCTATATTCCTATGTTAACTATCCTCATTTTAAATGTGATCATTTGTCCTTTTTATTAGTCTTAATTCATTTATTTTTCTTCAATTGTAAATATAGTAATTTATCAACTTTGAATTTTGGTGAGAAGATACTACCAGCAATAAGATTCAAAAAAGTTATTTCAATGTAAAATTTCTCACTTTCTGTGTAGCCTCCTACTATTTCAAGCAAGACTTGTTAGGTCATTATTTTTTTAATAATTAGTCACTGAGCAAATTGTCTCTTATTTAATAAGTATAAAATTGAGATATGGTTATAACTTAGGCTTAATAATGTTTTTTCTTCATTAAAAACTTAAGGCAAAATCATTTATATAGACATATTCCTATTAATATTTCAAAGCTAAAACAACTAAAAGTTTTGTAAATAGTTTTTTAACCGTCTTTCTAGTTTAAGAATATATCATTTGAATTCCTTTTACCATTGTTGGGCATTTTAGAAAAATAAAACAAATCTAAAATTGGGCTACTTAGGTCTTAAACCTAAGGAGAGGGCAAAATACATCATTCTAAAATTCTATAGACACTTTGGCTTAAATGTGTAATACATGATAAGAAGCTCTAAGGGAAACTTCCCTCCTTAGGTCCCACCTAGATCCCTACCTTTCATTGACCTTGTCACACATTTCAAATTAAAAGGGTTTGCAAGATATTCCATGTTTGATTTTAGTTTTTTAAATATACCATAATGATTTTCAAGCTTAGTTCCAGCATTTTGAACTATTTCTTTTAAAAACCTAAAACAAAATTAGTTGTAAGGGGAAATACCTAGACTTTTATATGATAATGAAGTTCTATAACATTGGTAAGTATTTTCCTAATGGTTCTTCATTTTCCTATAGTAAAGAAGTTAATGTATTCATCTTTTTATTGCATGGTTTTTCTCATAAATTTTGATTTTTTAATCCTATTCCATGATTTTTCTACCCACATCTTAGTGATCTAGGAGGAAATAATTTTGTTGGTGTGTTCTCCTCTAAAATTTGCCAATTGATAGGGCTCTTGTTTTTCTATGTCTTTTTAGCATATAATTTGTCACTCAAAGAGTTCTATGTCTATTTGGAATTTCTACTATTGGTGAATGTAATGTTAATTTAATTTAGTTTCTCTAATTTGTACAAAAATATAAGAAATAATAGCTTATTTGATAGTATCTCCTATAATATTGGCAATTTCACTTCCTTTCAGACTTTGTATGTACTTTATTCAACTTAATGGACTGAGATACATACTCTACCTTGTGCTTATTGATTGAATACCCATGCATTACTATTGATGTTGATAGGGACTTATCCTACAACCAGTTAACAAGGAAGATTCTGTTCAACATTGAGTTCTTACAATTAACTACTTCGTATGTGTTTACAATATCTAATTAATTGCTTGAACTTTGAAAGCAATTATAGTTTGTTTATATAATTTTCAATCATTGTGGCTGTTAGATACTTGCAAAATAATTAACTATTAGGGCAGATAACATCAGTGTTTGGCCTTATGTAAGCTTTCACTACATTATAAACTGTTAGAGATTTTTTTTAAAGTATAATGTTGTTTTTATTTTGTCTCCATTTATTAATCATTTTTTTAATATTCATTTCTCCTTTTCCTTTGCGTGAAATAAAGGGACTTAAGGTGCAATGAGCTAAGTGGGCCCATTCCACATATTTTAAGAAATTTGACTTATATAAACATATTGTAAATTTGTAACTCTTAGGCATCACAAAAAGAATGTCATGGAAATAACCGGCAATACATTGAATAAGTCCTTTAAATTTTACAATTGTTAAGCTTGTATTGCTACTTAAGAGAGTTTAACATAATTTTAGTTTTGATAGTTTTGCTAATACTTTACCTAGAGGTTTTTGTGGCTGTTGGATTTTTTTTTGGTTACTTTTTTAAAAATATTATGTAGATTGGAATGTTGATTGGATTGACAACATGTGTAGGTATTTACATGGTAACAAGTTGATAGGATCCATTCCTGTTAAGCTTGGCAATATGAAGCTAATGTACTTATATAAGTTGTTTCATTGGCTCTACTTTTTAATTTTGTGGTGTTAGCATTATTGATACCACTATGAATTGCATAACTGGCATTGTTAGAGAACCATCTTCTAATAATAAAGTGCATAGTGAGCATAGTTCTAAATTTTCTCATGTTTTAATCTTATGGCTTGTAAAGCCATCTTGATATTATTCCCTAAGCTTATTATTTAGGACACAAAACTCATGGATGTCTACATTTTGTAAATGGTTTTTGCTTCCTAATGTTGTATGCTTATCACTTGATGCTTGGATTGCCTCATATAGTATTTTGCCATATGTTTATAAGTGTGTCAAATGTTGTTATCATTAATTGATTTGCCATACATCAATCAAAAGTATTGGTGCCTTGTGTTAAGGTATTAAATGATAATCAACACCTAAGACATATCCCACCATAACTTGGAAAGTCGATTAATTTGCTTTACCTAGATTTTGTCATCACAAATTGTCCAATTCTTTTACTTCTTATGTGGTATAATTAATGAGGCTATGTTGTAGAATTGTTGCCAACAACACGTTAAAGAGCCTATACTTAATAAGCTTAGCTCTTGTACAAAATTATATATCTTGTAAGAATTTGTGTCATTTTTGTCATATTCTTTGAGATATGTAGTTATTATAATATAAAGACTAATAATTTGGTTTGATGTTAGGAATGTGCACGGCAATAAGCTAAACAAAACAATTCCATTTGCTTTTGACAAATTTAAGAACATGACAACTTTGTAAGATTTGGTCCACAAAACTTATGGCCAAAAGCAAAAAATAAAAAATTCCACCAAAACTTTAAGATAACTCTATGAGTCACCTTGTTTTTTGTTATTTTGTACTGTACAATTACATGTATGAAGATGATTTTATGAATTTGTAGAAGTATTTGACATTTTTCTTTCCTGATCTTTTTTAGAATCTCTCCACCAACAATATTGTAGGTCCTATTACAATTGAACTTTGTCTTATTGGTAATTTGCACACTTTGTAAGTACTAATTGCTTTTGAATATTTCCTGCTCTTGCCATTTCTTAATGACTTGCAAATGTATTGTCCACTTTCTTCATGGACATTTCTAATAACGAAATTAGTGGATCCATTCCTTCTTCACCCAGTGACTTAGAAATCTTCTTTGTGAGCTCTATTATTGTCTAGTTCACAAATCTTAAAAGTTGTATTCATTGCTAGCTCATTTTATTTCTTGTGGAAGAAATCTAAGTTGAAACCAACTAAATGGCTTTATTCTAGTAGAACTTGGTAAACTAAAAGGTGTTATGGAGATAAAAGATAACATTAAATATTGCGACAACATATCTACTATTATGGTAGTTTCGATCCTTTCTTAAACTTCAATTTTTATGCTTTTATGTTTAGTGATATTTCAAATAATCATCTCTCAAGGACAATTCCTCATGAACCTAGTCAGCTTTAAGACATGTTTTCATTATAAGTCACACTATGCAATTTTTTTCTCTAATATTGTTGTCCTTTTAGGGACAATGTGGACCATTTGTTGCTGATGCTATTTCTAAGTAATTGCATTATATTTTCATTAGTTGGCTTTTGTTGGTATTAATTGGTAAACAATTTACAATGAATCATTTAAATCCACTTAAGTAGGGTTATGACAATCTATGGTATAATAAATTTTTGTTTTCTTGATGCCATTAGCCTCTGACATAGTTTTTTGTGCAAAATAATGTAAGAAACTGGAAAACAATAATCTATTAGGCATTATGATGCCTTTGTTCTATCGCCTCATTCTCACCAATTTGTAAGTTTAATATCCATTAATTTTTTCTACTTATTTTGAACACTTAGGATGTAACTGCATTATGTCACCCAGGTAAAACAGTTGTAATCATGTACATGATGAAATGTATCTCACAACAACTTGGACGGTGTCATTCTGCTCAGCAATAACTTTACAAGGTTTTCACTTGACAAGTTAGAATCTTTGACATATGGCATCAACGGAAATCTAAGCTGAATTTATTTTTCTGATTTTTAAAATTACTTTGCTACCATGCTTTTATGAATCAAAGTTTAACTAGTATCACTATTTTTTTTTTTTTTAAGCTTTATTGGAAATATTGGTCTTCGTGGCTATGGGCTCAACTCTTTAAGCAATGGGTCAAATCTTGTTAAGCGTGGTATTCATGAGCTAGTTTTTTGCAATGTTTATCTGTACTCTGGGAGTACCTTATGAATTAGAGGTCTTTTCAAATCAATGTTATAAGTGGCACCCATACAATGTCATAAAATGCCAATCGCTTGCCAATAGTCTATTGTGTTATGTGTACCTCACTTAAAAAGGCAAAAAGTGCAAGAATACTGATTGCAATATCTTTTTTGCTTGTTACGTGACATTAATACCCTTTATGTTTAGATTAGTGCATGTCCTTCAGTGCCCCTTTAATGCTTCTTATCTCTGATTTTCTTTTTTTTTTTTTTTTTTTTGGGAATAGTAATTTAATTATTTTTTTATTGGCCTATTTTCTCTTACTTATGCAGAAACAATTCATTAAAAAGCATTAATCCTTGGCATTGCTCTTAGTGGTCTAGTAATCCTTCTTATGATTTTAGTGGTTGAATGTCGATTACTTAATTGAGCAAATTCCCAGGATCAATCAACTGATAATCCTGGTAGACTCTCTACCTTGTATGATAATACTAGGATCATGGTGGTGGTTAGCATTGTGTAGCTTTGATCTATTTAGCATGGTTGTTTGCAGAATGATAAAGTGCATTTTTTATAGTGCACAACTCCCTACACTTATGTTTTATAAATTCTAATTTCTCCTATGTGTTTATTTAGGTGCTACGAAGAAGAAGCTTGACTGGGACACTTGTCTTTACACAGCATTCGGAACTATTCAAGCGCTGACATATATGTACCAAGATTGTAATCCTCAAATCATTCACCAAGATGTCAAGTCATCCAACATTTTACTGGACAAGGATGATGAGACTCATCTCAGTGGTTTTGGCATTCCTAGGAGCTTATCCATTTCAAAATCTCATTTTTTTACTCACATAATGGGAACTGTGTGTTACATAAACCCGTTGTATGCTTACACGTTTCATCTTATAGAGAAGTCTGATGTATAGAGTTTTGGTGTTCTTCTTGAGTTGCTAACTGGAAGGAAACCAGTTGATGGGGAAGTAATCTTTGTGAACAAGTTTGTTTTCTATCTCTATTTGGTATCCTTAAGAGATCATGTTGCGAGAACAATGAGCACCTGTGCGATGCAATATACCAACAATACATATTTATCTGAGTTTTGATGTCTCTTGTTCTTTGTTGCTTGTAGGTTTTTAGTTTGTTACATCCAAACCAATGGTTGCACAAAATTTGGTATCCTTAAAAGTCAATTATGTTATTTTGGTGGCTTAGTTAAATATGGTTTGCTACTGTTCCCAAAAAAAAAAAAAAAGAAGGAGGGAAAGCACTTTAGATTGCTCAACATTTGTTCCAGTGACTTAGACTCTATTGTGTTGTCTTTTTCTCTTTACCATACATATTTGTAACTTATGCTTGACCTATTGTCAGAAACGATGGTGTCATTTATGTGTTTGATATAATTATCAGATTACCTCACTACTTAGCACAGTACAACAGTGGATCTCTTACCTAAGTTTCCTAGCTAATCCATTAATCATAAGCTTGACGGTTATAACTGATAGTGAAATGCTAAACTTAGACTACATCATCTAAGCCCCCACTGGACAAACACAATGTCATTTTGCCTAGGGGTCTGCCAAGAATTGTTCCTAGCTTGAACTTTGAAGGCTCATGTTTTGCCAATTAAGGAGGCACAGGACTATTACTTTGAATAAGCATCTGTAGAGTCAAGAATGTTGTAGCCCCACCTGTCTTTCGAGCACAACCTGCTTATCCAATACAATGAGTATACATTTCGATATTCCTAGGCATATCATAATTAATGACATAAGCAACATCAGGTATGTCAATCCCATGACATGTGACATCTGTTGCAACAAGGATATTATACTTTTTGGTTTCAAAACCCTTTGGGCTAATTTCCCTCGGCTCTTGGGACTTCCCCACCATGCCATGTAAAGTTGTCAGTCGATCGCTGTCCTTATCAAGGTTCTTGGCAACAGTATCTACTTTCTTTTTGGTGTTAACAAACACAATTGCAGTCTTGTCTCCAAGATCAAGATCATGGTGACAACAATAGGATTTCTCAAATACTTGCTAGCAAGGCACTTTATAGTGGGAGGCATATTAGCACTGAACATATAAGTGGTGCGATAAATCTTCTTCTCGTCAAAAGGTCCTTGTCTTCGTTCCCCAGTTTCAAATTGCTAGATAGCATTGCATCCAAAATCCCCACAACCTGGAGTTTTAAACTCATATCTATCATGCGATCAGCCTCATCAATAACCACATAGTTAAACCGATTCAAAATAGCATACCCCTGTGAGCAATCAAACCAACAACCTGGGGTTGCAATCACGACCTCACAACCTTGCCTAATCTTAAACCCTTGCTCTTCAATAGATTGCCCACCGACAATCGAAACAACTTTGATACCCATATAATGTGCAAATTGAACTGTTTCATCCTCAATCTTCTGCATGAGTTCACGAATAAGTGGCATAACAATAGCACGAGGCCCACAGGGCTCACTCTCCTCACTCTTCCTCACTCTTCTCTTTCTCCATGAGAGGAGACGTACACTTCAGAATGTAACTTCGCATTGGCAATACAAAGGCACAGGTCTTACCAGAACCAATCTCTGCAATTCTAATCACATCACGTTGTTACAGACTCAGAGGAACGGCCGCCATCTAAATAGGAGACGGTTTCTTACACCCAGCTCTTTCAACAGCCTTCAACAAGTCAGTATGGAGACCACTCGCAGCCCAATTCCCCATGGCTTTAGGGGGCTTGGATCCTTTGAAGGAAATATTAAAATCCTCGCAGTTGCGCTAGTCGGGTTCGCGGGAGGACCGGTCCCTGTCTCTGTTTCTGTCTCTGTGTCTGTCTCTGTCTCAGTCGCGATCTCTGTCTTTGTCTCTGACGAGACCAGAGATTTGAGAGATATCTAGGGTTTGATCGATTAGGGATAGAGAGAGAGAGACAGAAGAAGGGTTAGAGAGAGAAGACTTCATCCCAGTAACCCACTAACCTTCTAACGAGCAGTGCTTGTCAGTCTCCATCCCAGTCGCGGCGGTGCCGGGCATTGGTCAAGAAGACCAGCTTATTGGCAACAGTGGCAGTGGACTTGTTGTTGTTGTCGTCGTTGTCGTTGTCGATTGCCGCTTCATCATTCTTCCTACTTCGGATTCGTAGAAGAGAAGACTTCCAAAATAATCTAGGAGCAAGATAAACTTAACAACAAAAAAAGGAAAAATCATAATTCACGGAACACTCCATTCTCTTTCTTTCAAAACTGGGGCACCAATCTTGGCATAATCCATCTTGAACTTTGGTTCAGTTGTTTTCTGCAGATGCGAAATTCTGGATGGGGCATTTCTGCATTCCGTATACACGAAGCATTTCACATTGCGGTTGGTTTCTAGCCACCCGAGTTAGTAATGAGGTCAAAAACCGAACTTGATATTGTGAGAATGATCTCGAGTTCGAATTTTCTTAATCCAAACCCTCAAAAAAGGAGTTAGAACTAAATATAACGTAACTAAACATCTTGTAAATAGTTGCATAAATGCACAACAAAATTTCATATAATCTTCTGAATGAAAGAACATTGCGTATCTTTACCTAACGAAGAAACCAATAGGTGGGTATTTTTAATATATAGTTAAACAATTATGAATCCCTTCTTCTTCTATCAATTTAAAAGAGTACAATTTTGAGGGCATGCATCTTTCTCTCTCCAAATTGCTTGCTCTTCATCAGTTTTAAACCTCTGGATGAAGGTTGATTCCTTTAGAGTAGTTGTGGTGCCATGAGCAAAGGCCAGGATTCTAATTTATTTCATTTTTTCTCTTTTTTATTTTTTATTTTTATTAAGACTCAATGGTTTCTAATTTAGAGTTGAATTATGTAAATTATATTATAAAATGTTATTATTATTTTCATAGAAGCACCATCTCATGTTTGAATTTCTCTATATAAATATATTTCATATTTTAAGCAATAATAGAAATCATACTAATAATTTATTATTTACTCCAAAAAGAATTTTTATCATAAAAATATCTCGATTTTATAAGTGAGATATTTATGGAATATTTTATGAAGAATTAAAGAAATAATATTTTAATGATATAATAAATAAGAATAATATAAAAAATACTCTATGTTTATTAATAATTCAAAATTTAAAAGAAAAAAATATTTGTAAATTTTTTGAGGAATTTTAAAAATTAATATACCATTCTTTTTAAATTTTGGATTTGAGTTGGGATGCAGAGTTGGCCTCATTGATCCCATCTCTTCAGATGCTGATTCATAATTTACCCACAAAATAATTAAAGGTGATTGCTATTTCAATTCCTTGACAAGACTTTAAATTGTGTGACATTTTACACATCAAATATGCTTTAAAAACAAACTACCGAATTATGAACCACTCCTACGTACTATTTGAAAGATCATATAAGAGAAAAACATATGCTCTTTTATAAAAGAATGTACTTTTATTTAAACGAAAATTTAGTTTATAATAAATTTAAACATTATTTTCAATAACCACATTGTTTGTTACAGTGCATATTGCGATTTGATATAAGCATACCGATGCACCAATTAAAGCATTTCATGTAACACTTGCGTGTGCAATGCATATTTATAGTACTTTTTACGAGACACAACACAATCTATAATTGCTTTTATGATTAGCTTAAACATTCTTTTTTCTAGTCACTTTCTTCGTCCTAAGTATGATGATAATATGTGCTATCTTTGTGGTTCTCGCTCTTCTCCTTGCGATTCTTTTTATGGCTAAAAAAAACTTTATTTTCCATTTATACAAGATAAGTATTTAATTTTTTTATTATATTAGTCTTTTTTTTATTTATATAACAATTGTTTTATTTTTATCATGTAGATAATAATCTTTTTTTTTTTTTTTTTGGATCTTAAGTCTATTTGTTTATTAAGAAATATTTACTTAAGACAATCTTGATCAGAAAAATAAATTATTTTTTATTATTTGACTATATTGTTAAAAAATATTTTACTTAATTTTAATTGTTGTAGAGTATAACCAAAATGACCAAATAAAAAATTTTAATAACAAATCAATTATTATTATAGGTGAAAATAAAAAAAAAATTCCACTAACTTCTCGTAAGACAAAGCAAATTTTGGTATTAAATGACAAAAAATAAAAAATTTACTATAACGTTGATGAAGTTGATTGTAATAACTCAAAAATAATATTTATTTCACTTTCTCTCACCCATTACAATGATTGTGAAAAATAATTTACGCTTATATTGAGTGAAAGTCATCTTTTATATATATATATAAATTGTTATTTTTTTTATTAACTTTACAATTATTTTTTGTTAATTACATTTTTCAGCTTATTTGATAAAAATAAAAATAAAAAAAAATTATTGAGAACAAATGGACTTTTAATTTGAAAATCTAAGATTTCAAAAATAAGAAATAAATACTTGTTTAATTTTCATTTATAGAAAAATATGCCTTCAGTTTTTTACTATATTAGTGATATTCTTTTTCCTTTTATCATATAACTAATAAATTTATCTTCCTTTTATTTGGAGGTTAAATACATATCTATTTTTCATCTATAAAAGATATATATTTAATTTTTTTATTATATTAGTCTATTTTTCATAGAGAATAAGGATATTCTTTTTTATTTTATATATAATTAATTCATCTCCCTTTCATTTGAGAAATAAATACTTATTTTTTTTCCATTTATAAAAAATATTCATGTAATTTCATATATATAATTTTATGTAAATGATAATTTTTAGATTCATGCATTATATTCAGAAAAAAATGTAAATATAACAAAAATTGTATGTTAATAAATTCTTTTACTTTAAAATTATACACTATTTTAGTTAACATCTTTAGTTTTTAATTACATTGCCTATTTCTTTTATTTCATTAAGGTCATTTATCTTTCTCTTTATTTTCTTTTTAAGGTTTCCAAAATTGTTTTATAGTTCAACTAGATAAATTATGACTGAATAATATCCAAGGTCAAGTTGGAGGACCATGTCTAAGAAATCATGTGCATATGAAACTACCATTAAATAACCAAACTAGAAATGTGGATTTAGAAAAAGAAAAAAAATGCTTTTACACCCTATATCAATATGTATATCTAGATACAAAATTTAATATATAATATATTTTTAAGCCTCGCTTAATAATTTAATTCCCTAAATTTTTGGAATGAGCAAGCTCCTATAATGGAATGTACTGTGCACACACTCATCTTCCCAGATATTTTATGCATAAAGATGAACATGAAAGTTAGTCCAAATTATGCAACATACAGCAATCATAGTTTCTACGTATAAAATTATAAATCATTAAAAAATGAAAACATAATGAATATAGAATTTAGAATAGTCAATAGGCTTTCAAAGGTTATAATTTCTATTCAAGAGGTTGTGTTTAGATATATTGCTAAAAAAACATAATTTTATTAAAGAAAAAGGATTATAGTAGTTTTATGCCTCTAATCCAATATTATTTTCTTCCATCAATAAAACTTAACTCAAAATATTGATTAAATATTTTTCTAATTTTATATCTATTTTTTAATTTGCATTCTTGCTATTTAATGTTTTGTTACTATCAATATATTATTTCCTTCTTACAAAAGGTTCCAAATTAAATTCATTAATTAGCTTTTTAGCAAAAGAAACAAATTGAAGAATGTCATAGAAACAATATATATATATATATATATATATATATATATATATATTATCCTAGTAATCTCAAACCATAAATCCTTCCATACGCCTTGCCTAATTTATTAGCTTGCTAAATTAGTGGACCTCCAAGCCTAATGAACATCTTTATTTTAACATATTGTAATTTGCATTCTTGCCATTTATTATGGCATATGCTACTATCAAATGGGAATAGATATTAGACTAGGCTCGTAAACATAGTGATATTTTTTTATACATTTTTTTTTTATTTGAGCTAAGTAGAGGGTTTGAAACTCATACCTCTCATTTAAGTAAAGTAAATGATTTTGTAGTTATTGGGCTATCAAGACTTTAAGAGAAGCAAAGAAATAGGCTCGAGTATCCCTTAGGTCTAAGGGCTTTCTGTGGACCTATTTGGAAGGTAGAATTGGTTATCTTTTTTGTTGACACCTTGGTGTTCAATTGTTGGTTCATTTCTAGCATTACCCTCATGGGAATGCAACACAAGACATCATTCATACCCTCTATAGTTACTCCTTTGTGTAGCATTTGAAAAAACTCCATAAATGATAGATCAATTAATTTGTTCTCTTATCTCAATCCATCTACCTTCCAATTTAAGCATTACAATATTGTTTCTTACTTAATGACTCACCATGACTCAATGAAAGATCCACTTATTGCTATCCCCATAAGCAAACTATGAAAACATCTCTTTTTGTGCCCAAGCATGATCTAATTATTGTGTTGGGCATTTCTCCCTTGCCTTGCTTTCTTTTACAAGTGGAATTGAAGATCACTGATTGCCTCCTTTAGGTTCTCAATTTGAATTTTCACATTCCCCACTCTTTTCATGTTGCACTATTTCAAAATGGCTTAACATATGGATAATTTCATTTCAAGTTTAAAATTACTTGCCTTTTTTATTAATGCCAGAGGTGACCACATTTAAGTCATTGATAGATAGCCAAAGAGAGCCCTCTAGTGGCTTACAAGCCTTCAAGTCTTGCCAAACTATACTATTATAGTTATAAGTAACTTTAAATAGTTTGACCTCAGGATGGATGAGAGAAAATTGTTAGGGTTAGGTATTTATAGGGGCTCCAACACCAAGACTTGATCAATTGTAGGATGTTTTAGCAAAACAAAGGAGGTAAGAGAGAGGACCAATCATCTTGTGTAGTTAATTAATTCTTTTTTCATTCTCATGGGTCATTTGCTCTAATGGATGGTTGTGCACTTAAACCCATAAAGGGGATGAAGTGAAGTATAGGTTTGTTGGGGATGAGCAATTGTTTTTGGACATTCCATGGTAATCCCATTCAACATGCTACATTCCCTTTAAATATTCTTTTCAATAACCGTATTATTTATTACAGTACATATCACAATCTAAAATAAGCGTATTAACGCATTGTTTAAAGCAATGAATGATGCATTGCGCCAAAAACTACATGTCTATAGTAGTTTTTGAGTGACACAACTTTAATAGCATTACTACTACTACTACCACCACTAACATTTTGGTCTCCAATGCTTACTTTCCATGCCTTATGAGGATTTGCTCTTTTCTTTTTTTTTTTTTGCAATTTTTTCAAATCACGTTGTGATGATAATATGTGCCAATCCCTATAATTCTTTATGTTCTCCTTACTATCCTTTTTATAATTAAAGAGTACCATGTTATTTGGGAATACATATTTATTTTCCATTTATAAAAGATATACATGTAATTTTTGTTATACTAATCTATTTTTCTTATATAATAAGAGTATTTTTTAATTACAAAAATAATGATTCATTTATCTTTTATTTGAACTTTTAGTTTGAAAATCTAAAGTCTCAAGAAATGACAAGTAAATACCTTTTTATTTTTCATTTATAAAAAAGATACATTAAATTTTTTTTATTGTATCAGTTTATTTTCATTAAACAACAAGAATATTCTTATTTTATCTTATAAATAATAAATTTATCTCCTTTTTATTAAAAAAGTAAATACATGTTTATTTTACAATTACAAAAAAATGCATTTAATTTTTTATTATTTTACTCTATTTTCCTCACACAATAAAAATATTTCTTTTTAACTTATAATAATAAATTCACCTCCTTTTATTTAAAAAGTAAATACTAACACTATATAAATATTTATCTCCCTTCTCTATTCTATTAGTCTATTTTCCTTGCACTATATAGATATAAGATACTTTCCTATAAATTTTGTGCCCATTAACATCAATTTTTTGATTTGTGTATTATGCTTAAAAAAAAAGTAAATATAATAAATATAAAATATTAATAAATTTTTTTATTGTAAATTTATAATCTTATTTAATTAACATCTTTATAATAAACAATTATGCGCTTTACTTATTAAAAAAACTCTTTTTAAAATAAACCTTAAAGTATAATATTGAGAAATAAAAAATGTTTAACTTAAACAAGTATACCCTCTACTTGTTAAAAAAAGTTAATGATGAAACTTTACTTGAATTAATTTTGCATGGTATATATTCATCTATAAGTATTGTATAATTACTTATTTTAGTAAATGTGTCATTAGGGAACCACAGTCTCTGTTATAGAAAGTCAAAAACTTCATCTCTCTCCTTTTTGTCTTTCTTTTTTCTTGTTTCTATTTTGTGTGTGTTTGTGTGTGTAAGTATATATATATGGCTTAGTTTGTATATGTTTTTTTTTTTTGATGTCCTTAATAAAATTAACTCTTTCATTCCAATTTTACCATTTTATTACATTGAATTTCTTTCATGCACAAACTTCAGTTTGTTGGCTCCAATTTTAATTTGGTAACAAACTAAGTTTACCTCTTTTTTCCTTTTTAGGCACTCTTCTCTCCTGTGCCCATTAGCAAAAATCTAGTTGAACAATTTAATGAAAACTAAGTAATTGGTGTATGCCCATTAGACTACCCCTCTCCATTGCATAACATTTCTTAACTTAGTTAAATTAGTAACACTTATTTGAATTCCTACTTTTATTAGTAAATATAATTATTATTTGATAAACTCCTTTTTATAATTGATTTATTAATTTCTTAAATTATTATTAATTTAATTTTATTCATTGTAAACCAACTATAAACTATTAATTACTAATTAAAAATAATGAATCATCAAATCAAAATAAACAAATGAATCAATTAATTATGAAATTAAGATTCCATCTAATAATAGGCAATGGTAGTATGGTACTATTAATACATATTTGCCTATGTGGGGAGAGAAGAATAAAGGAGAAGCCAAAAAGTAAAGACCATGAGACTACAATGGGTAATGATTTTGTTGGATTTAGATTGTGTAATAGTAGGAGGATGAAATAAAATGAATAACAATTACTTAGATACAAGAATGATTTATACAATCGTACAAATTAATGTGATAATATGTTTGATATGGTTGAATAAATTGATAAAATAATATATTTTAAAATTTTCTTTTTTTATTAACTTGCTTTTTTATAATAATATTTTATATTATTTTATTAATTAGATCTATTAATTTTGTGTTCATATTTTTCTAAACAATAAGATGAAAGGCATGAAAGTAATTAAACCAATACAAAAACAATTTAATGAAATGTGAACTAAAATTATGTGAAAGAAAGTTATGAAAATGAAAATAATTTTTTGATTATTAGTTTGGATAAATGAGAAATGCATAATAAAAAAATGACTAGCAAATATAATTTTCTTTTCTTAACTAGTGTGAGAAAAATATAGAAAAAATTTTGATATTTATAAAATAACACTTGTTTCCTCATATACAACCAAAACATAGTTTCACATTTTTTATGGGTAAATCAATGTGGAAATGTAGAAATGAAAAATAATAATGTATAGCTTGATTGTTAAAAAATTATGTGTACAATATGTAAAATAACCTTCTTTCCAACTGATATACAAGGGGTTATATGCTAGTTTTTTTTTTTTAGTGCAAAAGGAGGCTTAAAGACAAAGTAAAAGAAATATTAGGTAGTCATTCGTTGAGACCAATTGACCCTATTATATTCTGTTATAAAATGTCTCTAGTCTCTTATGTTGGTTTTGCAAGAAAATTGATCTCTTACTGATTCCATCAAGTAGGGGTTCCACTTTCTAGCAAAAGATGTTTAATAGAAATATTATAATGGACCACTTTTTATATAAAACATATTGGGACAATGTATTAAAAAGTGTAAAATTGTCATTTCAATTAGTTTCCAACTTAATAACTTTCAAAACTTAATTGACTAATTGGGCTAAAACTACTCAAATGGGCCCTATAAGAAAATTATCGCATATAATTTTTTTTCCCTTTTGTGCATTCAATTATTTTTACTAATTTAAATATCCTATTTTTAGTATTCTTCTCTGTTAGTCTATTTCTAACTTTGTTTCTATTATTCTCAAAGGCAAACCAAAAAAAGGCAAAGGGATTGACAATTTGATTGCAAAATGCACATGAAAGAAAGTGACCTCGATGTAGTTTATACTTTTGGTACTTGGTTGAATGAATTTATGAATTTATTATTGGTATTTTGTCATTTGGTTGCTCTTAAATAGATAATATATCACTTAAGACTCATTGCTCACAAAAAGATTAAGCCTTTTCTCATCTCCTTAACATTACAAGGCATTAAAATACCACTCTAAGTCTTGAATTAGCTCATAACGGTATTCTTTAAAATATCACCACCTCCTTACCTTAACTTAGACTCTTTAGATAAACTCTCTTCAATAATTTGTTGCCTTATTCTAGAACTCTTTAATTAAACTCTTGTCAATAACTTGTTTTTAACATAGGCTACATTGTTAACAACTTAAGGGGGTAAGCACTAAAATTATCTTGACGATAGATTTCTTTAAATTCTTCATTTCCTCTAAGAGAAAGGGAACAATAAGAATACCCCATTACTATCAAGCAAGACAATTGCCTTGTTGTTGATGATGATCTTCCTTCTTCTTGATTAGGTAGACATCTAGCATCAACCCTTTTTAACTTAATTATAGTAAGAGCAATTGTCTTTTCAACTGAAAGTCATATTTTCTTCCTCTTGCTTGGTACCTCATCTTAAGGACAAGGGCTAATTCCTTAACAAGGGAAATGCCTTAATGCAAAAGGATGAGAGGTAAGAGAGTCTTTACAACCCCTTTATCATTAGGGGAATTTTCTTTCTTTGTTTATGTTCATATTGTGTTTTTTCTTTGTTTGTGTTTTACTTTTGCTTGTTGTCTGTGTTTGTACTTGGTTTATTGTTCAATGATGTCTTTCCATGGATTTACCTATATAAGCCATAACTAAAGTTGCAAAAAGAAGAGCTTGAATCCCACTTGTAAATAATCCAAAGAACATAATAATTATATGAATTAATGAAGGTACTAAAGAAATAAGAACAACAACTACTAATTCGTTTCCTAATATATTTTCAAAATTTTAAAAGCTAAGTGATAAAGATTTTGTGAAATCTTTTAAAATGTTAATAGGTAAAAGGATTATAGTTAGTTGAATGTATTTATCAAAATAGCATAATCCTTTTTTGCTAAGACTTGAATAAAATTATGCTACCAATGTAATTAAAGCTATTTATACCTAATTTAATGTTTATGATTCTTCTTTTTTTTTTTTACTAATTTGGATTTAACTTTCAACACTCAATTAATGATTATATTACATAAAGTTATGATATTTCACAAAAAAGGGTTTTCATAACTTTTCTTTTCATCTTGATTTTTAGTTCATTGGTCACTAATGATAGTAAGTGAAATAGAATGTGAGTTATTTATTTATTTATTTATTTTGTTATTTAGTGCATGTACATTTGAAGTTGATATTATTGATATTTGTGTTGTTAAAGAAGGATCCTTGTTAGAGATGAAAAAGTGGTTTAGGGATACGGACAATGTTTTGTATAACTAGACATATTCTTTAACTTCATATTATTGTGTTTAGACAAGAATTAGTTGTAATAATTTTACCTCCTATGTCCACATTCATACATTTACTATCCTTATTTTAAATGTGATTAATTGTCCTTTTTATTAGTCTTAATTCATTTATTCTTCTTTAATTGTCATTATAGTAATTTATTAGCTTTGAATCTTGGTAGGAAGATATTGCCAACAATAGGACATTTCAAAGAAGTTGCTTCTATGTAAAATTTCTCCCTTTTTATGTAGCCTTTTACTATTTCAAGCAAGACTTGTTAAGCCATTCATTTTTGGATAATTAGCCACTAAGAAAATTATCTCTTATTGAGATGTGGTTATGACTTATGCTTAGTAATTTTTTTCTTTATCAAAAACTTGAGGCAAAATCATCTATTTGGATAGATTCCTACTAAGATTTCAAACTAAAAGTTCTATAAATAGCTTTTTAATTATCTCTTTAATGATATTTCTAAGAATATTTTATTTAAATTCCTTTTACCATTACTAGGCATTTTTAAAAAATAAAATAAAATTGGGCTACTTGAGTCTCAAACCCAGGGAGAGGGTAAAATATGTTATTCTAAAAATCTATAAACACTTTAACAGAAATGTGTAATACAAGATATAGAGGAAATTTCCCTCCTCAACTCCCACTTAAATTCCCACCTTTCATAAACCTTGTCACAGATTTCAAACTTAAAGATTTTGCAAGTTGTTTCATACTTGATTTTAGGTTTTTAAATATACCATAATGATTTTCAAGTTAGTTTCCAACATTTTGAGTTATTTCTTTCAAAGACCTAAAATAGAATTAGCTACAAAAGGGAAATACCTAGACTTTTATATTGTAATGAAGTTTTGCAACATTTGTGAGTATCTTCTTAATAGTTCTTCATTTTTCTATAGTAAAAAAAATTAATGTATTTGTCCTTTCATTGCATAATTTTTCTTATAAATTTTGATTTTTTTAATCTCGTTGTATGATTTTTCTACCTATGTCTTAGTGATCTAAGAGGAAACAATTTGGCTGGTACTCTCCCTTAAAATCTACATATTGATAAGGCTTTTATTCTTCTGAGTCTTTTTTCAAATATAATTTGTCACTTAAAGAGTTCTGTAACTATTTGTAATTTTTAACATTGGTAAATGTAATGTTAATCTAACCTAGTTTCTCCAACTTGTACAAAAATGTAAGAAATAATAGTTTAATTGGCAGTATCTCCCTAAATATTGGCAACTGCACTTCCTTTTGGACTTTGTATGTACTTTATCTTTCTCAATGGACTGAGATACTTGCTTTACCTTGTGCTCATTAATTGAATACTCATGCATTACTTATTGATGTTGATAAGGACTTGTCCTACAACTGGTTGATAGGGGAGATTTTGTTCAACATTAGGTTCTTACAATTAACTAATTTGTATATGTTTACAATTTTTAATTAGCTATTTGAACTTTGAAAGTAATTATAGCTTGTTTATAGTTTTTTAACATCATTGTGGCTGTTATACACTTGCAAAAGAATCAATTATTAGGGCATATAGCATTAGTGATTAGCCTTATATAGGCTTTTACTATATTGTAAGTTGTTAAAGCTTTTGTTTAAAATATAAAGTTGTTCATTTATTAATCTTTTTTACATGCATTTCTCTGTTTCCTTTGCATAAAACAAATGAACTTAAGGTGTAACAAGTTAAGTGGGCTAAATCCTCTTATTCTGGGAAATTTAATTTACATAAACAAATTGTAAGTTTGTAGCTCTCAGGCATCACAGAAAGAATGTCATGTAAATAAGTCGTAGTACATTAAATAAGTCCGTTAAATTTTATGATTGTTAAACTTTTATTATTGCATAAGTGGCTATCATAATCTTACTTTTGATGGTTTTTACAATGCCTTACCTAGAGGTTTTTGTGGCTGTTGGTTCTTTTTTTCAATCATCTTTAGTTTGGCATGTTGACTAGATTGGGAACATGTGTAGGTATTTGCATGGTAACAAGTTGACATGATCCATTCCTCTTAAGCTTGACAATATGATGAAGCTAATGAACATGTATGAGCTCTTTCATTGGCTTTACTTCTTAATTTTATGGCATTAGCATTATCGATACCATTATGAATTGCATAGCTGTATTATTAGGGAACCATCTCCTAATAGTAAAGTGCATCGTGAGTATTATTTTAAATTTTCTCATGTTCTAATCTTATGGCTTGTGGAGCCATCTTGATATTACTCCCTAAGCTTATTATTTTGAACAAAAAACTCATGGATGATTACTCTTTGTAACTGGTTTTTGCTTCCCATTTGTGTATGCTTATCACTTAATGCTTATATTACCTCATATAGTATTTTGCCATATGTTTATAAGTGCATCATATGTTGTTATCATCAATTGATTTCTATGCATTAGTTTAAAGTATTGTTGCCTTGTGTTAGGGTATTGAATGATAATCAACACATAGGACATATCCCACCATAACTTGGAAAGTTGACTGATTTGCTTTACTTATATGTTGTCATCACAAATTGTTTAGTTCTTTTACTTCTTATGTGGCATAACTAATAAAGCTATATTGTAGGAATGTTGGCCAACAATCACCTTAAAGGGCTTATATTTGATAATTTGAGCTATTATATAAATTTATACAACCTAAAAAAATTTATGCTATATCTGTCACATTCTTTGAGGTATGTAGCCATTAGAATATGATTGCTAATAATTTGGTCTAATGTCAAGAATGTGTATGGAAATAAGTTGAACATAACAATCCCATGCATATTTAAAAAGCTTAAGAACATGACAAACTTGTAAGATTTGGTCCATAGAACTTATTGTCAAAAACAAAAAATAAAAAAAAATAAAAAATTCCACCTGAACTTTGAGATAACTCTATGAGTTGCCTTGTTTTGTGTTGTTTTTGGCTATATGATTATATAAATGTAAATGCCTTTATGAATTTGTAGAATTATTTGACATTTTCTTTTCTTGATTTTTTTAAGAATGTCTCCACTGATAACATTATAGGTCCTATTGCATTTGAACTTTCTCATATTGGTAATTTGGATATTCTGTAAGTACAAGTTGCTTTTGAATACTTCTTACTCTTGCCATTTCTCAATGATTGAGTGGTGTATTGTCCACTTTGTTCATGGACATTTCTAATGACAAAATCAATGGTTCCATTCCTTCTTCACTTAGTGACTTGAATAATCTTTTAAAGTTGTGACTTTGTTATTGTCTAGCTCACAAACCTTAAAAGTTGTATTCGTTGCTCACTCATTTTGTTTCTTTTAGAATTAATCTAGGTAGAAACCAACTGAATGTCTTTGTTCTAGCAGAATTTGGTAAACTAAAAAGTATTATGGTGATGAAAGATACCATTAAATACTACAACAACATGTCTTATTATGCTAGTTTTGACCCTCTCTCAAACTTTAATTTTTAAGCTTTTATGTCTTGGAATCTTTCAAATAATCATCTCTTAAGGACAATTTCTCATGAACTTAGTCAACTTCAAAGCATGTTTTCATTGCAAGTCACAATATGCAACTTTCTTTTCTAGTATTCTTGTTCTTTTAGGGAAAATATGGACTATGTGTTGCTGATACTATTTTTAAGTAATTACATTTTGTTTTCATTAATTGGCTTTTATTGGTATTAATTGGGTTAACAATTTGCAATACATCCCTTAAATCCACTTAACTTGGGTTATAACAGTCTATGGTATAATGAATTTTTGTTTTCTTGGTGCCATTAGCCTTTGACACAATTTTTTGTGCAAAATAATGTAGAAGATTAGAAATTAATAATCTATCAAGTAATGTGATGCCTTTGATCTATTGCCTTAGTCTCATGGGTTAATAAGTCTAATATCTAGTAAAAGTTTCTACTTATTTTGAACACTTAAAATGTAACTACATTATACCACCATGGCAACATTGTTGTAACCACATACATGAAGTAATGTATCTAACAATAACTTGGATGATGTCATTTTGACAAGCAATAACTTTACAAGGTTTTCACTTAACAAGTTAAAAACTTTGACATATGGCTTTAAGGGAAATCTAAGTTAAATTTACTTTTCTAATTTTTGGAGTTGTTTTGCTATCATGTTTTTTTTGAATTAAAGTTTAATTAGTGTCACCATTTTTTTGTAGCTTTATTAGAAATCTTAGTCTTCATGGCTATGGGCTCAATTCTTTAAGCAATAGGTCACATTTAGCTAAGCTTAGTATTCATAAGTTTGCTTTTTTTAGTGTTTATCTATACTTTAGGAGTATCTTATGAATTAAAGGTCTTTTTAAATCAATGTTATGAGTGTCATAACTCGCTACACTTATATTTTATAAATTTTGATTTCTTTTATATGTTTATTTAGGTCTTATAAAGAGGAAGCTTGACTAGGACACTTGTCTTTAGATAGCACTCAGAGTTGTTTAAGCACTAGCATAAATACACCATAATTGTAATCCTTAAATCATTCATAGGGATGTTAAGTCATGCAACATTTTACCTAACAAGGATTATAAGGCTCATCTTGGTGATTTTGGCACTATTAATAGCTTATCCATTTCAGAATCTCATTCTTTTACTCACATAATGGAACTGTGGGTTACATAAACCCAATGTATGCTTATACTTCTCATCTTATAGAGAAATTTGATGTATATAGTTTTAGGATTGTTCTTCTTAAGAATCTAATTGGAAGGAAACCAGTTGACAAGGAAAGTGATTTTTGTGAACAAGCTCATTTTTTATCTCTATTTGGTATCCTCAAAAGATTATGTTGTGAAAATAATGAGTATTGGTACAATATGACTTACAAACAATACATATTTATCTAAGTTTTGATGTCTCTTGTTCTTTGTTGTTTGTAGGTTTTTAGTTTGCTATTACCAAACTAGTAGTTGCAAAAAATTTTGCATCCTTAAAAGTCAATTATTTTATTCTACTATCTTTAGTTAATTATGGTTTATTACTACAAAAACCAAAAATAAAAAAAAAAAGGAAGAAAAGGACTTTAGATTGCTTAACATTTGTTTTAGTGGAATGGAATTATATATGGTCATTTTGATTGTTATTATAATCTTAATTCTATGGTTTATACTCTATTGTGTTGCCTTTTTCCCTTTAGGATACATATTTGGAACTTATGCTTGAGCTATTGTCAAAATTGATGGTGTCATTTATGTGCTTGGAACAGTTGATCACCTACTTAAGTTTCCTACTTAATCCATTAATCATAGACTTAATGATTATAGTTGATGGTGTAATGTTAAACTTAAACTTAATTGCTTTGTGTTCTATTTAACCTTAAGCATAATATGTTTATGCTGATTTTGTTTATTTCTTTACATCTGTTACCATGTTATATCCAAATCTTATAAAAGGTGGCAAACAACACCTCCATGAAAACAGTCGATTTTGAGGTTACTACTACATGCAAGGATCTCAGAGCTATAATAAGTGTGTTTGAGCTTGCTCTTTAATGCAAAAAGAAACAACCATCAAATTAGTTAATCAAGCCTGAAGTAATTGGTTACTCAGAGCCTCATACCATCTCCCCGACTACCATAATGATGGAACATGGCTTAACCTCCTTCACTCCCATTTGCTAGTTGTTATGTTACTATCAACATATTATTTCCTTCTTACAAATCTAAAATTAATTTCATTAATTAGCTTTCTAGCAAAAGAAACAAATTAAAGATTTACATAGAAACAATAATACTAATGATATTTTTTAGAAGGGATTGTCAAGATTTCTTTTTAACTTTGTTATTATTCTAATGTGGATATATTTAAGGAGATAAACATTGAAAAGGTATTTAATAAAAGAAATAATTTTATTGGTTCATTAAGATATGTCAAAGTTGACTCACTAGTTTACATATATATTTTGGTGTCATCTTTGTAATTTCTCCATCATTTTTATTCTCACTTTATTTAGGGTTTCTCAAATTTTGGAGTAAAATTAAGAAAAAAAATTTCTTATTTTACTCGATTGTCAAATACTTTCTTTTTCAA
Source organism: Rhizophora apiculata (assembly GCA_037832385.1). Lineage (NCBI taxonomy): Eukaryota > Viridiplantae > Streptophyta > Magnoliopsida > Malpighiales > Rhizophoraceae > Rhizophora > Rhizophora apiculata. The sequence goes on from CM075431.1 coordinate 3,497,288, forward strand.
ATACATCCCTTTTTTATGGACATAATTAATTTGGTTAAGGGCTTTATTCTAAAATGGTAAATGAAGAGAGATAGGCAAATATACTCTTCATAGAATTAACCTTCAAATTTAATATTAAAAATAATAATATTTGACTAAAACAAATATACCTTTAATTTATTAAAAAAATTCTTTTTTACAATAAACCTTAAAACTTAATACTAAGAAATAACAAATATTTAACCTAAATAAGTATGCCCTCTACTTTTGAAAAATAAAAATTAATGACAAAATTTTGCTTTAATTTATTTTGCATGTTATATATTAATCCATTAGTATTATATAATTATTTATTTTTGTAAAGTGTCATTAATGTTTTCCGATTGATATATTTGTATGCCAATGTTTTTTTTTTTTTTTAGTGCAAAAGAGGCTTAAAGCCAAAGTAAAACAAATATCAAGTAGTAATTTGTTGAAGTCAATTGACCTCATTGTATCCTATTGTAAAATATCTATAGTGTGCCTCACTTGAAAAGGTAATCAGTGCAAGAATACTAATTGCAATATCTTTTTTGCTTGTTACATGACATTAATACCCTGTATGTTTAAATTAGTGCATGTCCCTTAATGTCACTTTAATGCTTCTTATCTCTTTTTTTTTTTTTTTTTGGCAATAGCAATTTAATTATTTTTTTATTGGTCTATTTTCTCTTATTTATGTAGAAACAATTCACTACAAAGCATTAATCCTTGGCATTGCTCTTGTTAAACTAGTAATCCTTCTTATGATTTTGGTGGTTAAATGTTGATTACTTAATCTAGCAAATTCCTAAGATTAATCAACTGATAATCTAGGTAGACTCTCTACCTTGTATGATAATACTAAGATCATGGTAGTTAGCATTATATAGCTTTGACCTAATTAGCATGGTAGTTTGCAAAATGATAAAGTGCCTTTTTTATAGTGCACGACTCCCTACACTTTTGTTTTATAAATTCTGATTTCTTTTGTGTTTATTTAGGTCTTACAAAGAAGAAGTTTGACTAGGACACTCATCTTTAGATAGCACTCGATGCTACTTAAGCACTGGCATAAATATACCATGATTGTAATTCTCAAATCATTCACAAGGATGTTAAGTCATCCAACATTCTACTTGACAAGGATGATGAGGCTCATTTCAGTGATTTTGGCATTATTAGGAGCTTATCCATTTCAAAATCTGATTTTTTTACTCACATAATGGGAATTGTTGGTTACATAGACCCATTGTATGCTTATACTTCTCATCTTATAGAGAGGTTTGAGGTATATAGTTTTGGGATTGTTCTTCTTGAGTTGGAGACGAGAAGGAAACTAGTTAATGAGGAAAGCAATCTTCCTAAATACGTTTGTTTTAGATCTCTATTTGGTATCCTTAAAAGATTATGTTATGAGAACAATGAGCGCTTGTGTGATGTAACATATAAACAATACATATTTTTTGGAGTTTTGATATCTCTTGTTCTTTATTGTTTATAGGTTTTTAGTTTGTTACTTACAAACCAATAGTTGCACAAAATCTTTTATCCTTAAAAATCAATTATTTTATTATGATAGCTTTAGTTAAATAAGGTTTGCCACCGTACAAAAAAACGAAAAAAAATTGAGGTGGAAAAGTACTTTAGATTGCTTAACATTTGTTCCAATGACTTAGACTCTATTGTGTTGCCTTTTTCCCTTTACGATATATATTAGGAAACTATGCTTGAGTTACTATCAAAATCGATGGTGTCATTTATGTGCTGTATATAATTATCAAATTACCTCACTATGTAGCACAGTGGAACACTGGATCTCCTGCCTAAGTTTCCTAGCTAATCCATTAATAATAAACTTAATGGTTATAACTGATAGTGCAATGTTAAACTTAGACTCCATCATTTAAGTTCCTAGTGGGCAAACACAATGTCATTTTGACTAGGGGTCTGTTAGGAATTGTTCCCTACTTGAACTTTGAAGCCTTTTGTTTTGCCAATTTAGGAGGCATAGAACTATTACTTTGAATAAGCATTAGCTTATGATCATAGAATACATTAGTGTCCTATATAGTCAAGAATGTTGTAGCCACACTCATCTTTTGGGCACAACTTGCTTATATGATACAATGAGTATGCATTTTGATATTCCTAGGCATGTCATAATTATTGACATGAGCAACATTACCTATGTCAATCCTATAACATGTGACATCTATTGCAACAAAGATATTGTACTTTTAGTTTTAAAACCCTTGAGGCTAATTTCCCTTGGCTCTTGGGACTTCCCATTATGTAAAGTTGTTAGTCAATAACGAGCTTTATCAAGGTTCTTGGCGATAGTATCTACATTTTTTTTGGTGTTAACAAACACAATTGTAGCCTTTTTCTCCAAGATCATTAAGCAAACTTTATTCCTTTGAAAATTTCACTAACTCCCTCATCATGATCACATGTTAAGATATTAAATCAGTAGCCTATTCAGCAATACCAATGGTGACAACAATAGGATTTATCAAATACTTACTAGCAAGCCACTTTATGGTAGGAGGCATATTAGCACTGAACATAGAAGTGGTGCGATAAATCTTCTTCTCACCAAGGTCCTTGTCTTCATTCCCTAGTTTCAAATTGCTAGATAGCATTGCATCCAAAATCCCCATAACCTAGAGTTTGAAACTCATATCTATCATGCGATCAGCCTTATCAAGAACCACATAATTAAAACGATTTAAAATTGCATACATCTCTAAGCAATCAAACAAACAACCTGGGTTTGCAATCACAACCTCTTCCCATATTTTACATATCTTATTTCTAGTTTCTTTCTTTACTACTCTAGTTCTAACTTTCTTTCTATCGTCCTCAATGACAAACCAAAAAAAGTAAAGGGATTAGAAATGGTTATTAACTTGTTGACAAATGAGTTTTTCTTATCACCTGTGCAAAAAGGGGCTTAAAGCCAAAGTAGAAGAAATATCAAGTAGTCATCTATCAAGGCTAATGACCGCATTATATCTTATTGTAAAATGTCCTTAATCTATTAAGGTGGTTCTATAAGAAAATTAAACTCCTCTTTATTCCATGAGTAGGGGTTCAATTTTTTGATAAAAGAAATTTATTAGAAATGCTTTAGTAGCCCACTTTTTTATAAAAAGGATATTGGGACTATGGATGAAAACATATAAATTTGTCCTTTTAATTAGTTTCCCACTTGATAACCTTCAAAGACCCAACTAATGACTTCAGGTAAAAACTTGTCAAGTGGGCTCCATGAGAATATTCAATACCATCTCATGCCATCTTTGTTTCTTTTCACGCATTCAATTATTTCCCTCAATTTACATATCTTATTTTTAGTTTCCTCTCTATTACTTTATTTCTAATTTTGTTTCTATCATCCTCGAAGATAAACAAAAAAAAAAGTAAAGGGATTGGAAGGGTGACAGTTATTAACTTATTGACAAATGAGTTTTTACTATTACTTATGCAAAAGGGGGATTAAGGCCAAACTAAAAGAAATATCTAGTAGTCATCTGTCAAGGCTAATTCACTTCGTTATATCTTGCAAAAAAATGTCCCTAGTCTTTTGTAGTGGTTTTACAAGAAAATCAAACCCTGCCCATTCCACCAAGTTAGAGTTCCTTTTTTTTTTTGGCAAGAATGGTTTATTAGAAATGATATAGTGGCCCCATATTTTATAGAAATGATAGAGGGACAGTAAATGAAAAGTATAAAATTGCCCTTCTAAATACTTATTAGTTTTATAACCTTCAAAGGCCTAACTAATTAAGTTAAAAAGTGACACCATATGAATATTGCATTTTGCACAACTTTTAACTTTTGTGCAAAAGGGGGTTTAAAGTTAAATTAAAAGAAATATCAAGTAATTTTCTATCAAGACCAATGACCCCATTATATTATACTGTAAAATGTTCCTAGTCTCTTGTGATAGTTTTATAAAAAAATTGAACTCCTACTTATTTCACAAGCAGAGGTTCCATTTTTTAATAAGAGAAGTTTATTAGAAATATTATAATGTCCCACTCTTTTATAAAAAGGGTATTGGGATAATGGTTGAAAATATATAAAATTGTCCTTTTGATTAGTTTTTAACTTGATAACCTTCAAAGACCCAACTAACAAATTGGGCTAAAAACTTGTCAACTTGGCCCCATAAGAATATTTAATGCCACCTCACACTATTTTAGTTTTGTTTCATGCATTCAATTATTTCCCTTAATTTACATATCCCATTTTTGGTTTCCTTCTCAACTACTCTATTTTTAATTTTGTTTCTATCATCCTTAAAGATAAACCCAAAAAAAAAAAGTAAAGGGACTGGAAGGGTGATGGTTATTAACATATTAACAAATGAATTTTTATTATTACTCACGCAAAAAGGGGGCTTAAGGCCAAAGTAAAAGAAATATCAAGTAGTCATTTGTCAAGGCTAATGACCCCATTATATCATATTGTAAATTGTCCTTAATCTCTCAAGGTTTTTCTTTTTTTGTTTTTGCAAGAAAATAGAACTCCTTCCTATTCCATAAGCAAGGGTTCAATTTTTTAGTAAGAGAAATTTATTAAAAATGTTATAATGACCCTTCTTTTATAAAAAGGATATTAGAATAGTGGATGAAAGTATAAATTTGTCCTTTTAATTAATTTTCAACTTGATAACCTTTAAAAACCCAACTAACAAATTAGGTTAAAAACTTTTCAAGTGGGCCCCATGAGAATATTCAATGCCATCTCACACCATTTTTGTTTTGTTTCACATATTCAATTATTTCCCTCAATTTATATATCTTATATTTAGTTTCCTTTTCCACTACTTTATTTCTAACTTTGTTTCTAACTGGTGTATGCCCGTCAGGCTGCCTCTTTCTATGACATAGAATTTCTTAACTTAGTTAAATTAATAACACTTATTTAAATTCTTGCTTTTAGTGGCAAGTATAGCTATTATTTGTTAAATTCCTTTTAATAATTCATTTATTAATTTCTTAATTTATTATCAATTTAATTGTTATTCGTTGTAAATTAGTTATGAAGTATTAATTATTGATTAAAAATAATCAATCATCAAATCAAAAGAAACAAACAAATTAATTAATTGTGAAATTAAGATTCCATCTAATAATAGATAATGATAGTATGGTATAACTAATACATATTTGTTTGTGTGGGGAGAGAAGACTAAAGGAGAAGTGAAAATATAAAGACTTTAAGACTGTGATGAGTAATGATTTTGATGGATTTGGACCACGTAATAGTAAGAGGATGAAATAAAATAAAAACAATTACATAGATATAAGAGTGATTTATACAATCATACAAATTAATATAATAATATAATTGATACTTTTGGATAAATTGATAAAATAATATATATATTTTTAAATTTTCTTTTTTTTATTAAGTTATTTTCTTATAATGATATTTTATATTATTTTATTAATTTTATTTATTAATTTTGTGTTCATATTTTTCAAAACAATAAGATAAAAGGCATAAAAGCAATTAAACTAATATAAGCACAACTTAATGAGGTGTGAATTAAAATTGTGTGAAAGAAAGTTATGAAAATGAAAATAATTTTTGAATTATTAGTTTAGATAAATTGAAAATGCATAATAAAAAAATGACTAGCAAATATAATTTTTTTTACTTAACTAATGTGACAGAATATAAGAAAAGTTTGATATTTATAAAATGACACTTGTGTTCTCAGATAGCCAATATATAGTTTCACATTTTTTGTGTGTACATCAAAGTGGAAATGCAAAAATGTAAAATAATAATATATAACATTCTTTCCAACCAATATACAAGGTGTTGTATGCCTTTTTTTTTTATTTTTTATCTCTTTGGTGACAAAGGGGGCTTCAAGGCAAAGTAAAAGAAATATTAAGTAGTCATCCATTGAGGCAATTAACCTTATTATATCCTATTGTAAAATGTCCCCAGTCTCTTACGATGATTCTACAAGAAAATCTAACTCCTACCAATTCCACCTAGTTAGGGTTTTATTTTCTAGTAAGAGAGGTTTATTAGAAATATTATTATGGTCCACTCTTTTATAGAAAGGATATTGGGATAATGGATGAAAAAGTGTGAAATTGCCCTTTCAATTGATTTCTAATTTAATAATTTTCAAGACTTCATTGACTTATTGGGTTAAAAGCTACTTAGTAAGCCCTATGAGAAAAATAACTCATGTAATTTTTTTTTTTCCTTCTATGCATTCAATTATTTTCCTTAATTTAAATATCTTATTTTTAATTTTCTTCTCCATCACTCTATTTCTATTGTTCTTAAAGACAAATCAAGAAAAGATAAAGGGATTAGTAGTTCAATTGCAAAATGCACACCAAAGAAAATGACCTTGATGTAGCCTACCTATATTATAAATAGATAATATATCACTCAAGACTCATTGCTTACAAAATAATTAAGTTTTTTCTCACCTCTCCAACATAGCAAGGCATTGAAATACCACTATAAGTCTTGGATTAGCCCTTGACCATATTCTTTAAAGCATTACCACCTCCTTGCCTTACCTTTAAACTCTTTCGTTAAACTTCCCTCAACAATTTATTGGCTTATCCTAGAACTCTTTAGTCAAACTCTCTTTAACAACATGTTTTTGATATAAGCTAAACTATTAACAACTTGAGGGGACAACTTGAGGGGATAAGCATTGAAACTATCCTTATAATAAATTTCTTTAAATTCTTTATTTCCTCTAAAAGAGAGAGAACAATAAGCATACGCCATTGTTATTAAGCAAGGCAATTGCCTTGTTATTGTAAATGGTCTTCCTTCTTGATTAAGTAAAGGTCTAGCATTATTCCTCTTTAACTTATTTATAGCAAGAGCGATTGCTTTTTCAGCTAAAAGTCATGTTTTTTGCTCTTGCCTGGTGCCTCATCTCAAGGACAAAGACTGATTGCTTGAAAAGGGAAATGCTCAATGTAAGCGGATGAGAGGAAAGAAATCTCTACAACTATTTCATCATTAAGAGAATTCTCTTTCTCTGTCTATGTTCATCTTGTGTTCTTTCTTTCCTTATGTTTTAGTTCTACTTGCCATTTGTGTTTATACTTGATTTATTATTCAATGATGTCTTTCCAAGGATTCACCTATATAAGCCATAACTAAATTTGCAAAAATAAGAGCTTAAATCCCATTGTAAATAATCCAAGGAACATGGTAGGTATAAGCACTAGTGAAGGTACTAAAGAAATAAGAAAAACAATAACTAATTTTTCTACTAATATCTTTCCAAGAAGTTGAAAGCTAAGTGATAAAAATTTTGTAAAATCTTCTAAAATGTTAAAGGGTAAAGAGATTAGAGTTAGTTAATCGTATTTAGCTAAATAACCTAATCCTTTTTTGTTAAAACCTGAATAAAAATATGTTATTGATATAATTATAGCTATTTGTTCTTGATTAAAAGTTCATGACTTTTCTTTTTTTACTAATTTGGATCTAATTTTCAATGCTCTCTTAATGATTAGAGTACATGAAGTTAATATATTTCACAAAAAGAAAAAAAAAAAGGCTTTCATAGCTTTTCCTTTTATCTTGACTTTCAATTCATTAGTCATTGATGATAATAAGAGAAATAGAATATATGCTTTTTATTTATTTATTGTTTTTGGTTATTTGGTGCACGTTCATTTGAGGTTAATATTAATGATATTTATTTTGTTAAAAGAGCATCCTTATTAGAGATAGAGAAGTGGTTTAAGGATGTGGACAATGTTTTGTATGACTATACATATTTTTAATTTTATGTTATTATCTTTAGAAAGGAATTAGTTGTAACAATTTTACTTACTATGTCATTGCAATGTGAGTCTTTCTCTATATATATGTCTACATTCCTCGACTTACTATCCTTATTTTAAATGTGATCATTTGTCCTTTTTATTAGTCTTAATTCATTTATTCTTCTTCAATTGTAAATATAGTAATTTATCATCTTTTAATCTTAGTGGGAAGATATTGCTAGCAATAGGAAATTTCAAAGAAGTTGTTTCCATATAAAATTTCTTACTTTTTGTGTAGGCTCTTACTATTTCAAGCAAGACTTGATAAGTCATCTATTTTTGGATAATTAGTCACGAAGCAAATTCTCTCTTATATAATACGTATAGAATTGAGATGTGGTTATGACTTGGGCTTTATAATGCTTTTTTTTCATCAAAAACTTAAAGCAAAATCATCTATCTAGACAAATTCTTATTGAGATTTCAAAGTTAAAACAACTAAAAGTTCTATAAATAGCTTTTCTACAATCTTTCTAGTGATATTTCTAAGAATGTTTAATTTAAATTCCTTTTTACATTGTTGGGTATTTTAGAAAATGTCATTCTAAAAATTTATAAACACTCTTGCATAAATGTGTAATACAAAATAAGAGCCTATAGAGGAAAATTTCCTCCTTGGTTTCCACCTAGATCCCCACCTTTCATCAACCTTGTCACAGATTTCAAATTTTAAGATTTTGCAAGTTCTTTCATATTTAATTTTAGGTTTTTTAATATACCATAATGATTTTCAAGTTGACTTCCAACATTCTGAATTACTTCTTTCAAAAACCTAAAATAGAATTATCTGTAAGGGGGAAATACCTATACTTTTTTATTATAATAAAGTTTTGCAACATCTATGAGTATCTTCCCAATGGTTCATTTTCCTACAATAAAAAAATTAATGTATTTGTCCTTTTATTGCACAATTTTTCTCATAAATTTTGGTTTTTTATTCCCCTTGCTTGATTTTTCTACCCATATCTTAATGAACTAGGAGTACAAAATTTGGTTAGTGTGCTCTCCTTAAAATCTAGCAAATGACAAGGCTCTTGTTCTTTTAAGTCTTTTTAGCATATAATTTGTCACTAAAAGAGTCCCATATCTATCTATAATTTCTAGCATTGGTAAATGTAATGTTAATCTAACTTTATTTCTCCAACTTATATAGAAATGTAAGAAACAATAGTTTGATTGGTAGCATCCCCCAGAATATTGGCAAATGCACTTCCTTTCAAGCTTTGCACAAAGTTTTGTATCCTTAAAAGTCAAATATTTTATTCTATTGACTTTAGTTAAATATAGTTTACTACTACCAAAAAAAAAAAAGGTAGAAAAGGACTTCAAATTACTTAACCTTTGTTCCAATGGAATGGAATTGTATATGATCATTTTGATTGGTATTTTAGGTCATGACTCAATTTTGTGACTCAAACTCTATTGTGTTGCCTTTTTCCCTTTGGGATACGTATTCAGACCCTATGCTTAAGCTATATCATAATCGATGGTGTCATTTATATGCTTGGTATAATTATCATATTACCCTATACTAGGAATAATGAAACAATGGATATCCTACCTAAGTTTCCTAGCTGATCCATTAATCATAGACTTGATGATTATAACTGATAGTGCAATTCTAAACTTAGACTTAACGACTTTATGTTCTATTTAACCTTATGCATAATATGTTTATGCTAATTTTGCTTATTTCTTTACATTTGTTACCATGTTATATCCAAACCTTATTGGAGGCAGCAAACAACACCCTTATGGAAACAATTGATCTTGAGGTTACTGCTACATGTAAGGATCTTGGAGCTATAATAAGAGTGTTTGAGTTTGCTCTTCAATGCACAAAGGAACAACCATTAAATCAGTTGATCATGTTTGAAGTAATAGGTCGATTAAAGCCTTATACCATCACCTCGACCACCAGAACGATGGAACATGGCTCAACCTCCTTCACTCCCATTTGCTAGCTATTATGTTACTATCAACATATTATTTCCTTCTTACTAATCTGAAATTAATTTCATTAATTATCTTTCTAGCAAGAGAAACAAATAGGAGAATGTCATAGAAACAATAATACTAATGATTTTTTTTAAAGGGATTGTTAAGATTTCTTCTTAACTATATCATTATGCTAATGTGGATATATTTAAGGAGATAAACATTGAAAAGGCATTTAATAAAAGAAATAATTTTATTAGTTTGTGTAACTTAATTGGGTAATCTAAGGTTAAAGAAAAGCATTACTCAAACCATTAAACTTTACACTAAGTCTATCTAATTTTGGTGGGCCAAATTAATGGCCTCTATACCCAATGAACATGTACATTTCATACAAATTTCCTAATTCGCATTCTTGGCATTTGTTGTGACATATGTTACTATTAAGTGGGAAAAGATATTAGAGTATTCTTGTAAAAATAGTCACATTTTTTAGTTTGACTTTTTCTACTTAAGCCAAATATATGGGTTTAAAACTTATGATTTTATAATTATTAGACTATCAAAATATAGTAATTGACTTCTTTTTTTTTTTTTAAAGAATAAAAAAAGAAGCATATTGATTGACTTATGAAATTTTCATAGATCACACATATAGTAACTTATATATTTTTTTCTTTTTTGTTTGGTAATTCATAGGTCATATTATTAAATTTTTATAAGGAATGAAAATCATAAGTTAAAAGTTTTTTGTCACCTTTATCCTATTTTCAAAGAAAGTGTCAATTCTCCATTTAAAAAAAAATTGACAAAAACATGATTTGAATAAGTTTTTAAAACTTCCTAACATCATTAACCCTCTCCTTGGAACTTTTTTTTTTTTTCTCCTTTTCCTTTTATTACCTTGAAATAGTTAGATTGGATGTTAAATGTTCATAGTTGTTCTAATATATTTCATTTTTTTTCTTTTTTTTTATTTTTAGAAAATTTTTTCCAGCCATATTATTGTTGAATGGTTTCTAATTTAGAGATAAATTATCAGTGCACAGCATATCTATAGTAGTTTTTATAAAACATGACACAATATATAATAGTTTTTATAATTAATTTAAACATTCAATTTTCTAATCGCTTTCTTCATCCTTCATATGATAATAATATATGTTATCCTTGTGGTTCTTTTTGTTCTCCTTGCAATCATTTTTATATCTAAAAAATACTTCATTTTCCATTTATAAAAGATTTGTATTTAATTTTTTATTGTACTAGTTTTTTTTTTATATAAGAAATGTATTATTTTATCATGTAAATAATAATCTCTCTTTTTTTTTGGATCTTAGGGTTTGTTTGTTTGTTTAAAAATAATTTATTTATGAAAAATATTTATTAAAAAAAATTTTGATAAAAAAAATAAATTATTTTCTATTATTTGGTTGTATTGTTAAAAAATATTTTACTGACTTTAACTGTTGTAGAGTAAAACTAAAATGACATAATGGAGATTTTAACACAAATCAATTGTTATTATTGATATAAGTTTTTTAGAAAATAAAATAAAATTACTAACGTGTCATAAGACAAAACATATTTTGGTATTAAATGACAATAAAAATTATTATAACAGTGATCAAGTTGACTAAAATAACTCAAAAGTAATTTTTACTCTCTTTCCATCTCCCATTGCAATGGTTATGGAAAATGACTTCTACTTATATTAAGTGAAAGTCATCTTTTGTGAAAAAAATATTTGTTAATTTTTGTTGACTATACAATTATTTTTTGTTAACTACACTCTTAATTTGGCACACACAAAAAATAAGAAAAGATTTACAAAAAAAAAATATTTAAAACAAATGAATTTTTAATTTTAAAATCTAAGGTCTCAAAAATAGAAAGTAAATACATGCTTATTTTTCATTTACAGAAAAATATGCTTTTTATTTTCTACTATATTGGTTTATTTTTCTTTCACAACAAGAATATTCTTCCTTTTATCTTATAAATAATAAATCTATCTCCCTTTTATTTGGAAACTAAATATCTATCTATTTTTTATTTACAGAAAGTATATATTTAATTTTTTATTGTCTTAGTCTATTTTCCTCATAAAATAAGGGTATTCTTTTTTTATCTTATATATGATAAAATCATCTCTCTTTCATTTGTGAAATAAATACGTATTTATTTTCCATATATAGAAAATATTCATGTAATTCCATATATATATAATTTTATGTAAATGTTAATTTTTGGATTATTTTTCATCTATAGAAAATATTCATATAATTCCATATATATAATTTTATGTAAATGTTAATTTCTAGATTCATGTGTTATGTTAAAAAAAAAAAAAAGGAAATATAACAAAATGGTAGGTTAATAAATTCTTTTATTATAAATTTGTACTCTATTCTAATTAGCATCTTTAACTTTTTATTTATACTAACTATTTCTTTTCTTTCAATAAACTCATTTATCTCTTCCTTTATTTTCTTCTTAAGGTTTCTAAAATTGTGTGATGGTTCAACTAGATAAATTGTGACTGAATAATACCTAATGTCAAGGTGGAGAACCACATCTAAGAAATCATGTGCATAAAGAACTACCACTAAATAATTAAACTAAAAATGTGGATAAAAAAAAATGCTTTCACACCCCATATCAATATGTACATCTAGATACAAAATTTAATATATAATCTATTTTTAGGCCTTACCCAATAATTTAATTACTTAAATTTTTGGAATGAACAATTTCCTATATATGGAATGTATCACACACACTCATCTTCCCATATATTATGGGCATGAAGATTAACATGACAGTCAATACAAACTATGCAACATACACCAATCACAGTTTCTATGTATAAAATTATAAATTGTTAAAAAAATGAAAATATAAAAAATATAGAGTTTAACAAAGTCAATAGGCTTCCAACGACAATGATTTCTATTCAAGAGGTTGTGTTTAGATGTACTACTTAAAAAACATAATTTTATTAAATAAAAAGAGTTATAGTAGCTATATGCCTCCAATCCAACATTATTTTCTTCCATTAATAATACTTAACTCAAAATATTGATTAATTATTTTTCTAATTTCACACTTATTTTGTAATTTTCATTCTTGCCATTTAATATTTTGTTACCATCAATATATTATTTCCTTCTTACAAAAGATTCCAAATTAAATTCATTAATTAGCTTTCTAGCAAAAGAAACAACTTGAAGAATGCCAAAGAAATAATAATGATAATGATATTTTTTTATGCTAATATGGAAATATTTAAGTAAATAAACACTAAATAGTTACTTGATTAAAGAAATAATTTTAATAGCCTCAAACCATAAAACCTTCCACACGACTTGCCTAATTTATTTGCCGGCTGAAGTAGTGGACCTCCAAGCCCAATGAACATCTTCATTTTGTACACACTTTGTAATTTGCATTCTTGCCATTTATTATGGCATATGTTACTATCAAATGGGAAAAGATATTTAACTAGGTTCACAAAAATAGCGATATCTTTTTATACTTTTTTTTTTTTAATTTGACTTAATTAGACGGTTTGAAACTCATACCTCACATTTAAGTAAAATAAATGATTTTGTGGTTATTGGCCTACAACAACTTTAAGAGAAGAAAAGGAATAGGCTCGGCTATCCATTAAGTCCACGGACTTTTAGGGGACCCATTTCAAACACAGCTCTGGTTATCCCTTCTGTTGACATCTTGGCGTTCAATTGTTGGTTCATTTCTTAGGTTACTCTCATGGGAATGCAACACAAGAGATCATCCATACCCTCTATAGTACCTCCTTTGTGTAGCATTTGAAAAGCTCCATAAATGATCAATCGATTAATCTTTGCTTCCATCTCAATCCACCTGCCTTCCAATCTAAGCATCACAATACTGTTCCTCACTCGACGATTCGTCATGACTAGATGAAAGAACTGCTTGTTGCTATCCCCATAAGCGAACTGTCAAAACATCTCTTCTTGTGCCCAAGCATGATGTAATTTTTGTGTTGGGCATTTCCCCCTTGCCCTACTTTCTTTTATAGGTGGTTGGAATTGAAGATGACTGATTGCCTCCTTCAAGTTGTCAATTTGAATTTTTACATTCCCCACTCTTTTCATACTGCACTATTTCAAAGCGACTTAGCACATGGATAGTTTCTTTGCAAGTTTAAAACTGCTTGCTTTTTTATCAATGCTAGAGGTGACCACATTGAAGTCATTGATACATAGCCAAGGAGAGCCCTCTAATGGCTTGCAAGCCTTCAAGTCTTACCAAACTATACCATTGGAGACATAGGTAACTCTGAATAGTTTGACCTCAGGATGAATGAGAGCAAATTGTTGGGGTTAGGAATCTGCATAAGCTTCAACACCAAGACTTAAGCAGTTGTAGGATGTTTTGGCAAAACTAAGGAAGCGTACTGAGGAGGTAGGAGAGAGGGCGAGTCATCTTATGCAGTTTGTCAATTCTTTTTGCATTCTCGTGGGTCATTTGCTCCAGTGGATGGTCCCGCATTTGAACCCACAAAAGGGATGGAGTGAAGTCTACGTCTGCTAGGGATGAGCAATTGTTTTCGGACATTCCATGGTAATCCCATTCAACACACTACATTCCATTTAAATATTCTTTTCAACCACCACATTATTTATAGTACATATCACAATCTAATACGAGCATATTGATGCACTGTTTAAGGCAATCAATGATACACTAGGCCAAGAACTCTATGTTTGCAATAGTTTTTGAGAGACACGACATCAATAACATCATTACTACTACTACCACCAACATTTTGAGCTCCAATGCTTGCTTTCCATGCTTCATGAAGATTTCTTTATTATTATTATTATTATTATTTCTAATCACATTATGATGATAAAATGTGCTAATCCCTATAATTCTTTCTATTCTCTCTACCATCCTTTTTATAGTTAAAGAACATCGTGATATTTAGGAATACATTTTTATTTTCTATTTATGGAAGATTTTTTATAACATATAAAATAATAATTCATTTCTGATTTCTTTAAACTTTTTGTTTGAAAATTTAAAATTTATTTTCCTTATATATATATATATATATATCTATAAACTTTTTTCCATTAACATTAATTTTTTGATCAATGTATAATACTTAAAAAAATGTAAATATAATTAACATAGAATGTTTATAAATTCTTTTATTGCAAATTTATAATCTCATTTAATTAATACTTTTAGTTTCTAATTATATATCATATTTCTTTTATTTCATTAAACTCATTTTTCTCTCTTTTTATTTTCTTCTTAAGGTTTCTAAAATTTGTGTTATAGTTCAACCGAATAAAATGTATCTAAATGATACCCAAGATCAAGGTGAAGAACCCCATATATGTAATCATGTGCCTAGGGAACCATCACTCAATAACTAAACTAGAAATATAGATTTAAAAGAACAAAAAAAAAAAAAAAAACACTTTCAAAACCCATATCAATATGTATATCCTAATGCAAAGTTTCATATATAATTTACTTTGAGGTCTCACCCAATACTTTAATGGATACCACAAATGGTGGAATTGAGGCATGGTTATGCTTGGAAGAAAAAGACAAGATTCTTTTTGAGCAGGACTCAGAATATTGAGTTTGCCACTTCTCGTCATGAAGAGCTGCATTACTTAATTGCATCATGAAAGCGGACATCACCAATCAAACAAATATTTTTCCATTAACTTGGACCATAAATTGGAGTATAACCCTAGCATTGCATTTAAATGTCCTATTTGTGCTATTCTATTCTTATCGGCAAGTGTTAAAAAAAAAAAAAAACAAAAAACAAAAAGGTTCACAAGAACTTGTTAGATTCGGGTATCGCCTGTAGCTAGTCCATATCTTTGGCTAGGTGCAGTTATAGGCAGCCAAAGTTTCAGCAAATTGAAAAGAATGGTGTAGTTCATGCCTTTGGCTAGATGAGGTGCACTCTTTATCCCATACAACAAAATTTCATAACCCCTTCCCTCTCCTTCTGCATTCACTCAGAATGATTCCTGATCTAGAGCAGTATTGAAATTTATCTTGATTGACAATGGCTGCTTAGCGACGAAACGCACAAAATAAATGACTATTGAATGAAGGAAAAAATATTTTACAATTGTCATTTTAACAAAAATCACTTTGAATATTTTGAACAATCACGATCTAAACTACAAGCATTATATATATGCATGTTAAACCTTATATTAGGATTGTATTGAAGCTTATTTTGATATTTAATTTATTAAGCTTCCTTAATACCTATTAGAAAGTCGAGCCAAGAGTTGTGCCTTGACTTTTGTGGACTTTGTTGAAAAATCGGGCCACAGGAATGTTTTCCTTGCATAAGAAAATTAAGGATACAAGTGCACAGCCAATGTGATGTTGTAGCAATAAATTCAACAAAATGGCTAAATTTTCTTTACGTAAAGTACATCTCAACTTTTCCAAGTATTCACCATGTTAGAATAAAAAACAAACTCGTTCCATCATTCCCACTACCAACTTTATGACCCCAAATCAAAAATCTTTCCGGTTCAAGATTGCACAAGTTTAACACACTGCAAAATAAAAGCCAATCTTAAACAAGAAAAAGAAGAAATTATGAACACCAAAGGTTTCAAAAACATCCAATTTAGATATTGGCCTACACAGCCAAAAAGAATCTTTCATTAATTGCAGAAAGCCTACATAATTCGTATCAAAGTGCAGTTAAGGAGACAAAAATTATAGCCACGACCAAAAGTCAATACCTTGAGAATGCCAAATCTCTATGTGATTACATTGTTTTCTTATAGAAATAAAATGACAGGTAGAGAATTGTTCCCAATGGGCAAACATGGTGTCATTTTGCCCAGGGGGTCTATCAAGAATTGTTCCTAGCTTGAACTTTGAAGCCTGATGTTCTGCCAATTCAGGAGGCGCAGGACTATTACTTTGAATAAGCTACTTGAGATCATGGAACACATTGATGTCTTGTAGAGTCAAGAATGTTGTAACCACACCCGTCTTTCCAGCACAATGCGGGTCGGATGAATATCACAGTTCAATTTTTAAAGGGAATTAAGGGTGAAAATAGAATAATAACCAGATTATCCTCACCAAAAATTGAGAAAATTATAATGCAGGCCAAATGATTGCCATTAATCATTGCTTATGAATATTTGTAGCCATACCTAATCCATGCAAGGATATTGCTAGACCAAAAAACAAAAAAAGCCTTCAACAGAATATAAAACCCAAAAGTCTATAATAAGTTTATATGCATGAAGGGTATTTTTTTAGCGAGAATTCAAGTGAATAAGTGCTAAACTTTAGTCAAACAAAGAGAGAATAAGAATGAATCCAACAAAAATCTTATGGAATGCACTCACATAAAAGCACCAGCTCAATGTTGCATCCAGGGGTTAATCATTGAAGAGATGTAAAACCCTAGTGAATCAATCCAAGCAATTGCCAATAACAATGTCAATAGTCTCCCTAAATATCTGTTACCATCCTTCACTATAAGCAATGAGCTACATATTACCACCACTAACATATGACACATCAGGATCATCCACCCTAGTCACAATCCTACCCATCTTAATTAATAATAACAATAGGTTTCTTCCTTAATAACGAAAGAACCTGAACAACAATAGTGGACACCTGTAAGGGAACTCCCATGTTAGGGCTCTTTGTGTAACCAAAGCAGTCAATTTCTTTAGGGGTTAATTTTTCGCCTTCAAAGATTCTTTAACCAATAGAAGGACAAGCTAAAGATGGTGTTGTGCGGTCTCATAAGGGAGGGATCCTTGGCCAGCAGGGGTAATATAAGTATACCTTAGGTTTGATAAAATCATCCCATTTAAGGTAACAACCCCAACACTAATCTTGTTGGCAGAACTTTCAAATCCTAAGGTTATCAATTACTTCATTTTGCCCAAATATCAAGAAGAACTTGTTATTCAACACCGTAACAAAGCATTATATCTACTTCAATCAACACTAATCCATAAATAAAACAAAAAAATCATGCTTTAATTGAAGAACTACAATATTTTGTGACAAACCCCAGTCAATCCATTGGCTTTTAGTAGCTAACGTGATAGTAGGAAGTCAAGTGAATCAAGTAGTTACTCAATAATGCTTTTCCATACGCGCCGGTGGAGATAGAAAACTTTTGTTTAAGAAAATGGGTTTTTATAATGGATGGAATTGGTTGGAGGCTTTACCTCGACGAGGAGCTAGAGATTGGAAATAAGAAATTACAAAAATAAAATATAGAGATTGATCTCTTTAAGGGATCAATCTCTAATAATTACTTTAAGGGAAATTAATTTTTAATAAACTAAAAGTTTTATTAAATATTATTACCTAAATGAAAAAGGCATAGGATGATACAAATATATTAACTCGAGTTTGACTTAATAACCAAATTAGTTGACATAATTATTTAGTTGGTTCTTAAATTTGATATTGTAGATAAATGCCTTTATTTATGTAACATTTAATTCAAATTGTAGAATACTTCCTAAATTCATTATCAACAAAATACATTTTTTAGGGATAATTTCGTGTGTTATCAATCATTGCGATTTTGATCAAATAATTGTTATAAATGTCACAGTTTTTTAACTTTGAAATAGTTAGAAACCTAATACCTATTTTCTTAAAAAATTATTTTCTATTCTGCAAAAAAAAATTACTACATATTTTACAAAAAAAAACTATTATGTATTCTATAAAACAAAAATATTATATATTCTAATCTAAAATTGTTACGTAAGCATTTCATAACTGTTACATAAAGATTATAAAAATTATTATAATAATCATTTAAATCCACAACCTAAACTACCTTAAAGTAATAGTTTCATATGTGTTGTTATAGCTAGAGTAAACCAAAATGTTAGATATATTACAATACTCACAAGTTTAATAGACTAAAAATTACTATATTAGATTTTAGGCAATGATTTTCAGCTTAAAAGTAGTAGTTTTGAATTACTACCTTAATCCATTTATTTCGTAGTGGAAGTAACAACAAAAGTAAAGTTTCTGGTTTGATTTTAGATTAAGGTAGGTCAAACATTGGAATCTTGTCAGGCATCACCAATAGATAATGGTGAAGACTATCATCAAAAAACTCCTTACCATGAAGCTTTTTTGGCTTCTAACATGATACAAATTAAGAGAGATGAGTTGTACCAATTTATGGAGGCTAAGGAAAAGATTGTCTTATTAGATAAGAAAAATGATGTGATGTGATTTTCTTAATTTATGTGATTTAATTATTATTTTTATTATTTCTGAATTAGTAAATATAATTACTTTTATAATATTAGGTTGTCAAGTCAAATTTAAGTTTATATATTTGTAATACCTTATAACTTTTCCATTCAAATAATAATATTTATCAAAGTTTGTAGTTTATTGGAGGTCGATCTTCTCGAAGGAATCATTAGAGGTTGATCACTCAAAGAGATTAATTATTATCTTTTATTTTTATAATTTTCTTATTTCTAATTCCATTATTCCTCATCATCTAGTACCAAAACGACATTCTTAGTGATTTTGCTTTTATTCTATATCTCTACCACCCCCAAAGGAAAAAAAAAAAAAAATGAAACCTTTATTTATGCCCCTTACCTAACATTAAAAGAAAAATCTTAATATCACTAATTTGCAGTCTTATATCATTTGATTTTAATACTATAATATCTCATGTCGAAAAATTATTGTCTATTGTACAAGAGCCTTTTAAAAGGCTCAAACATGTAGTCTTTACTTTAGCACAAAATCAATCAAGAAACTATATTTTTGAATCTACTAGTAAGCAAAAAGAACTAACAGAGTCCTTTGGAAGCCCCAATCATGACTATACACAACTACACTTAAAGGTGGACTTTCCTTATTAGGATGAAAGTGATCTTGCTAGTTGGATTTTTAAGGCTAAAATATATATATATATATATCTTACAGGTGAGAGGAAAACTGTTTATCTTCAACCAAAGTGTACCGAGAGTAAGCCCTTGTGAGATAAGTGTGAGTAGATCAACCACTTTAGGGTGTTCCAGGCAACAAGTCTCAGGTAAAGGCAATAAGACCGTCGGTAAGCCCAAAGTCAGATTCTACGAATCTCACGCCAACTTCATCTATAGGTAACATTTTGATTAGTGGTAAATATGTTTACTTTTACCCTACGACCTCAGACACCTAGTCATGACTCTAAGGCTTCTTCCTCAAAAACCCTAAATTGTGATGAAATCCTCATTGAAAATTTTGATAAATCTATTGATAACTGGTAAATTCCCAAACTTGTGGAAAAACAAATCTATAAAACCTCCAAATTCAACATCCTCCGAAAAACTGATTACACCATTAAAACTGTGGAAAGAGATTATTGTCTCTCTAGATCTATTAAAACTGTTAGACTGCTTTCTCATAATTCCATTAAATATCATCAAAAGCATTATAATTATTTGCATTTAAGCATGGTACAAATTGGCATCAAACCACTTTCCAAAGAAGGACTTGACACATCTATCCTTATTGCATTAAGAGATTGTCAATTGTTAAATTTTGATGATTCTCTTCTTGGCATTATAGAATCTAGTCTTTGTTCTAGATTTGTCTATTTTAACTACTACCCTGACTTCACTGTTTCTTTACATGACAAAAACATTTTGGATGTCTTAACTTTACAAAGCAAAATCCATAACAATCATTTTACAGAAGGATCTATACCTGTTAGTTTAATGTATAGAATCCAATATAAAGCCATGAAATCTTCCTTTCACTCAAGAACTATGCATGGCACTAATGACAGAGGTGACACAGTTCTTTAGCAAACTGATATGCATAGATCTAACCTTCAAACTACCAAGTACATCAAATGGCATGAAGTTGATCTTCCTAATACTTAGAGAATTGACAACGCCACTATTCCCAAACCTCCTGTTACTTTTGATCTCAACAAGATAACCCAACACAATGACGGAAGTGTCAGTGTATCTTTTACATGACATTCTACAAGTTCTAGATCTACATCCTTTAAGGATGATGATCTCCAATCTTGTGTGGCTAGTTACCTACAAAGGAGTAACTCGATTAGACATCCTCCTAGTCATACTAGCACCAACAGTTATGCCTCTAACCTTTCTGGTATTGACTTACGAAGATAGGTTCCAAGACCAACCTATAATGACATATCTTTAAGGTTATTGGACTCGCTTGAAGCATCTACATCTCAAGTACAGTTTCTTGATGAGCCCGAGGTAAATCCTAAACTTAATGTCGTGGAAAAAGATTTTCAAGATACTTTTGAAATAAAAAAGAACATTTTGAGAAAAGAATTTTGTGTTGATTGGAATAAAAAAAAAAAAACAAGAATGGTTTTTAAATGAATTTTAAAATAGTAATAGACTAGCCATCCAATAGGATTGTTATGACTGGATGACTAGAGAAAAGAAAATAGTTTTGTTTTTTGACTGGTTTGATGGATATTGTTTTCAATAAGAATATAATTACCCTTGAACTTCCTTTACAGAAGAAGACAGATTGCAAAGTTTATATTGCAATGCAACAATGGGAATTAGTGAACTATTCTAAAATAGAATGAGTTCATCCCTCATTATGTGAAATTCAATTTAAACACAAAGGATACATCATTTCTACTTCTCCTTTTAAAATTAAAAGAGAACATAAGGATTTTTCTCCAAAAGAATTTCAAAAAATTATTGAACAAAATAATTATACAAATAAAATCTTACAAACCATTAGAAATCAAGTTTCAAATATTGAGACTATTACAAATTCATCTGTAATTATAAAAGATGAAATAAAACTAGAATTCAAACTAATTTCTAAACCTTTATTTAAACCTTTTCAAATCTTTAACAATGGTTTAAATGAATTTCACCAAGCATTGGTTCAAAGGTGGTAGGCTTTATAGGATAAACCGTCTTCCAGCAAAGATGTTCAGACCTTATAAGAATCTGGCAACAGCACAAACTCTTCGACCAACTCTTCCTGGTTAAAACAAAATCAGTAAGGGTTTCCACACGCATGCATTACCCTAGACCAACTGCTCCTGATATTGCTCTTGAAGAAAAACCCTCTTTTGTTCAAACTAAGTATAGTTCCAACTTAATCTATGAATGGAACATTGATGGGTTTTCTAAAAATCAAATTCTGAACCTACTTCAGCAAATGACTATGGTGGCCAACGTTTATCGAACCCATAATCAAATTTTTAATCCAATGATTGCAAAGATCTTTGTTGTAGGATTTTTCAAACAACTCAAAGGATGGTGGGATAATATACTCTCACTTGAAAATTGTCAAGAAATCTTCAACAGTATCAGAAGAGATGAGAATCACTAACCAATTCTTGACAACCAACATTGCCCTATCCCTGATGCGGTAACAACTCTTATTTTCATTATTACCAAAGATTTTATTGATGATCCTTCACATCTTAAAGGTAAGAGCACTGAGTTGCTTTTAAACTTAAAATGCAAATATTTACATAACTTTTGCTAGTGTAAAGACACTTTCTTGACTCGTGTCACATAATGCAAAGATGCCAACCAACCTTTTTGGAAAGAAAAATTTCTTGCAGGTCTTCCTAAACTCTTAGGTGACAAGGTAAGATGAAAACTTTATGATCAATACAATAAACACATCCCATATGATATTCTTTCTTATGGCAAACTAACAAGTCTTATCCAAAAGGAAGAACTATAGGTTTGCAGTGATCTTCGATTACAAAAGCAAATCAAGAAAGAGAGGCAGCAAACTAGAAGAGAACTTGGATCCTTTTGTGCCCAGTTTGATGACAACCTCTACCAAAAAGAGAAAGCCAAGAAAAAGTCTAGACCTAAACCAAACAAACCCAATTCTAATAACCCATTTTACCAAAAACCTAGAAATAAACCAACTAAATCCCAAAGAGTTTTTTCTAAACTCTCAAAACCTCCCATCTATAACTAGACCAATCAACCCATGGACCGAAAACCAAAAATTATTTGTTATAGGTGTGGTAAACAAGGACATACAACCCGATTTTGTAAACTCAATACAAAAATCCAAGCTTTACAACTTGCTGACCAATTTCAAGCCCAACTCCAAACTCTACTTCAAAACAGTAGCTCAGAAGAATCCAAAGTCTCTTCTGAAAATGACATGGATCTCCAGCCAGACAACAACACCAATCCAACAACCTCAACTGATGAAAAGGATATCTCAGTACTAACATGTGACCAAGAACAAATCCTTGACATTCTTGACAATCTAGGTAATGATCATGCCAAAACTCTTTTCTTAGAAGAACTCTTGAAAGCTCCATCTCCTTCTAAACCCAATGACTTACTCCAGTAAGCCTAAACACCCTATGATTTACAAAGCATACTTGAACGTTTTAAGCAACCACAAACCAGGCCCGTAACCATTAATGACCTTAAATTAGAAATTAACCATCTCAAAATGGAGATTGCTCAAATCAAACAACAACAAACTATTGACCAAAAAACATTAGCATCCCTACTAGATCTAGTACATAACCATTCTCCTAGTACTTTTGAAACTTGACCCACTGCACTTGAAATACCATATGAACCAAACAATGAATTTATGTTTCTTTTAACAGAAATTGCAACCCAAAAATGGCTAATCAATGTCCAACTAATAATTGCTAACCAATTCTCTTTTAAAACTATTGCTTTAGTTGACATAGGAGCAGACCTTAACTGCATTTAAGAAGGCCTTGTTCCAACAAAATATTTCAAAAAAACCACTAAAGGCTTGAAATCTGCCAACAACCACCAACTGATCATTAATTACAAACTTCCTGAGATGCAAGTTTGCCAGTAAGGTATTTCTTTGAAGACCTCTTTCATTCTTGTTAAAAACCTTAAACAAAAGGTTATCCTTAAGACCCCATTTTTAAATCTTATTAAACCATTTAGTATGACCCATCAAGGTATTCATGCCCAAATACTCAACCAACCTATCACTTTTGAATTTGTTCAGAAACCACACTTTCAAAACATCAACCTTCTCAAAACCTTACCAATCCAAAAACCTGCTAAACTAAACCTTTTACTTCAAACAAAAGAATCCCATCTTGACTACCTAAAAATGGAAGTTTCTTTCTAGAAAATTCCTAACCAACTACAAACTCCTATAATACAGTTTCAGATTTAAACACTCCATCTCCAAATTGAACAAACAATTTGCTCTAACATTCTCAATACATTTTAGCATAGACAAAACCATGTCGTAACCTTGCCTTATGCCAAAGACTTCAATGAAAGACAAATCCCCGCTAAAGCACAAACTATACAAATGAATTTCAAGCTAGTTAAACATTGTAAATAAGAAATACATAGTTTACTCAACAGTCACCATGGAGTTGTGCAGCCTTTTATGTCAATAAGAATGCTGAACAAGAATGAGGTGTTCCTTATCTGGCAATCAATTACAAACCTCTTAACAAAGCCCTTGAATGGATCAAGTATCTCATTCCAAACCAAAAAGATTTATTGCAAAGACTTGTGCATGCTAATATTTTTTCCAAATTTGATATGAAATCTGGATTTTGGCAAATTCAAATCCATGAAAAAGATCGTTACAAAATTGCTTTTACGACTCTATTTGGCCAATTTGAATGGAATGTTATGCCTTTTGGACTAAAAAATGCACCATCTGAATTCCAACAAATCATGAATGACATTTACATATCATGTATGCATTTCATTATTGTATACATTGATGATGTGCTTGTATTCTTTGAAAACATAGATAAACACATCAAACACTTGCATCATTTCATATATCTAACCAAGAAAGCAAAATTAACTATTTCAAAATCTAAGATAGACCTCTTCCAAACCAAAATTTGATTTCTTGTCCATTACATTAGTCAAGGAATTATCACCCCATTTTCTAGAACCTTGGTCTTCGCAGAAAAATTTCCTGATCAAATTACTGACAAAACGCAAATTTAAAGATTTCTTGGCAGTCTTAATTATGTCTTAGATTTTTATCCAAACCTACATCTTATCCTTAAACCCCTTCATGATAGACTTTCCAGGAAAAACTCTTCCAAACCATGGTCTAAGGATCTCACACAAATTGTCCGGACTATTAAAACCCAAGTTAGTACTCTCCTATGTCTACACCTTACTGACCCAACTTTACCAAAGATTGTAAAAACTAATGCTTCCAACCTTGGGTATGGGGGAATTCTCAAATAGGTAAAAGAATCACAAGAACAACTGGTGAGATTTACCTCCAAACACTGGAATGAGTGTCAAAGGAAGTACTCCACTATCAAATAGGAAATTTTGGCTATTATTCTATGTATTTCCAAATTTCAAAATGATTTATTAAATCAAAAGTTTCTTTTGCAAATTGATTGCCAAGCTATAAAATTCGTTTTACAAAAAGATGGTCAAAATCTTGCTTCAAAAAAAATTTTTGCCAGGTGACAAGCAATTTTAAGTATTTATGATTTTGATATTGAATTTATTAAAGGTTTTTCTAACATTCTTCCTAATTTTCTTACAAGGGAATTCTTACAGGGAGATAGCAATGCTCAGAAAAAAAAAAAAATCCACAAAAATCCAAACATGGGCTGACATATGTAGTCACCCAGACTCTGATGACAATTCCCAACCAATAGCCCAACCAAGACAACAAGCCTCAACTGATTCATCTGAATTATCCAATTCTTCCCAACCAAGTTTTGACAAACTTAGTCCAACATAAAAAAAAAAAAACCCTAAAAGCCTTACTTGACAAACTCAATGAAGACAAATCTATGGCCAAATCTAAACGAAGGCTAACTCCACCCTCTTCGCCAAAAGAAACAGAAAAGGAGAAGATTCTCCTCAAAGGCAAACAGGTGATAACATTATCACCTTTCAAACCAAAGAAGAGCTCCTCTTCATAAAAAGAGGTGGTCATGGTTTCACCATCCCCTCTCCAAATTGATTTACCAAAACCTGAGGCAACAATTTCTCAAGTCCCTCCAAAAGCTTTTCAAACATCCTATTTTAAAAAATCCACTTTTCAAACTCTTGAATTCATTGAATCTAGGTATTATCATGACAATCCTCAAAGATGTGCCCAAAATCTTTTCAAAACTTGGTTTTATAAACCATCGGATCTGTGCAAGACCCATTAATTTTATTAAGCCATATTAGTTAACACAAATTCTGCCAAATTTAGACATCATGCCCAAAACAATAAAATTGGATATTCAAAACTACAAATTATCTGAATCCCTCATTCATCTAAATGGCCAAATCACTCATCCATCCAAATATCCTTTAAATCCTTAGTGTATCAAAACTTTAATTTTGCCCAATATTTTAATTATTGGGATTACAAACAAGCATGGCTTAATGCTCTTTACTTTCAAAATTCTCAATTTAAACATTCTTGGTTGTTTTTTTAGGAAACACAAATGATCATCAAATTCCCTCTTTGGTTTGTCCATTGGTGGTCCTAGTTTGGACCAGTTATCTGAATCTTCCCCAAACTAATTCAGGAAGGGTTCCAAATTTTTGCTGACCACTATGACCTTTCATAAAAAGAGAATGCATATCCAATGCTTCTCCTCTTCTGTTACTATTTCAAGCTCCCATGGTGTTGTATGTGGAACTATCAGTTCTGACTCGATGCTATGACAGCCACACTAGTACTTGGATAAGCCTACAAAGTGAAATTCTGGTAACAATTTTTTGAAGTCCACCAACAAAAGGCCTACCCAAGGGGTGTCTTGGATTGGTTCAAACAACATCTAACCCGGACAAACAAAATTGAAGGTTTAACTTCTCAGTTCCTAGCCTATAAAGCCCAAACACAGGCCTAATTGGTAGGATCCAAATCCCAGGAGGAGTATATCTCTTCGCTCAAAGCAACTCTAGCAAAAGTAGAACAACAGTTGAGAGATAGCTCAGCCTCCACTTCCTATGACCCGCAAGCTAATCATGATCCATTTGATCAAACCTATGGACTTTGGGATGAGTCCAGCTCATTAAAACAACAAAAGTTTGATAGCAAAGACAAAAAAGAAGAAAAAGTAAAGTAAATTGTTGAGGAATATATTATTTCACCCGAAGTAAACATACTTTACCCAAAGGAAGATGCATTCCAACTCAAAAGCATTTGTCTGCCAACTTTTCAACTGAAAGCAAATTTGTCCAAACATACATATCACCAAACTTCTGTAGACTCCTCTTCCACTATAAAAGAGGACCAAAATCACGCTTTGCAACAAGCTTTTAATTTTTCTTTTCTTTCCTTAAAAAAAAAAAAAAACTTCTCCCTCAAGAAGAAGTCCTTATATCTTTGTATCTTCTACAAATAAATAAATTATAAGTTTCTTTTAGTTTCCCTTCAATTTCAAACATTTATCTCAAACGATTTTGATCTAGTATATATGTTGGAAACCATTAATTGTTCCCAATAAGGAAATTTATTCCTTGGAATGACCTTTGGTGTAAACAACGCCAGGTACTAAAAAAAGATTTATCAAATTCTCAAATAGTTTTCACAAAGTATTTTCGATCCTGTTCATTAAACATCATCAAAAGCATTATAATTATTTGTAGTTAGGTATGGTATAAATTGGCATCAAACCACTTTCCAGAGAAGGACTTGACATATCTATACTTGCTGCATTAAGGGATTGTCGATTGTTAAATTTGGATATATGGTAAACTTGGTCAAATCTAACAGAATATCCTTTTAGATGAATTGGTATTAGAGCCATACTACTACATATGCCACCAAGGTTCGAGTCCCAACTGAGTGTAAGTTGGCAAGTCAAGAGTTTAAGTGTGAATGCCACATGTCCAATGGAGGCTATCATGGTAGCAAGTCCTAGAGGTCGACAGTAAGTCTAAGTGAAAATCTCTTGGGCAATGTGGATAAAATGCCCCATAGGCTTCAACTGTAGGGTAAGACTCGCGCTATCGGAGCATAGTGGGATATATGGTAAATTGGGTCAAATCTAATAGGATATATATATATTGTTGTATAGTAAAAGATTCTAAGGTAGAAATTGTCTCTATTCAATTTAAAGGTGATATTATCTAATGGTATGATTGGTTTGAAACTTGTGTTGGAGTTTCAACTTGATTGATTTCACCAAAAGCCTTTATATACACTTTAGGCCTTCATAATATCATAATGTTGATAGAGAGCTTACAAAAATTTGTCAAACATCAACCACCCTAGAATATCAAAGTCAATTTAAGTCACTCACCAATCGAGATAAAAATTGGTCAAAAAGGCAATAGGTGAAAATGTTCATTAAAGGGCTTATTCTTGACATCTAACATGAATTTAAAGCTTACCCGCCATGAACAATGGTAGCAGCTATCTCCCATGCTTGCCTATAAGAGGAGAAGTTAGACAATAAAATTTTTCATTCAATTACTCAAGGAGTCAGTAAACTTAATGAGGGTAACACCAACTCCTCTTTTATTCACTTTTCTAACACTAGATGCCTAACTCAAGAACAATAGAAAGAGCAAATGGCAAAAGAACTATGTTGGCACTATGATGAGAAGTGACACAAAGAGCACCAATGTAAGTAAGGGAAGTTTTTAATAATTGAACCAATTGAGGAAGTTTAAGAGGCAAATAATGACCACACCTATCTAGTTGGTGATGACACCCTTATTAAATATATGGATGAACTTATATTGCATGCTTTTGCAAGATCTTCTAATCCATAAACTATGAAAATTGTTGGATTCATCAAAGAATGACCAATAATGGTGCTAGTTGACTCGATAATATCAATAATTTTATAGATGAGAAGATTGCAAAAAAAAAAAAAACTTATTTTTTGAATAAAGGACCACAACAAGTTTGCTATGAAAATTGCAAATAGAAGAAATTTGACATGTTAAGGAAAGTGCACAATGATGAAACACTTATTACAAGGTCAGATTAATTATGTTGATCTCTTCTTATGACCTTTGGAAAATTATGAGATTGTTCTTAGCATTGATTTGTTATAGACCTTAAAAGACATTATTTAGAATTTCTCTAAGTTAAAAATGAAGCTTTTGTTGAATGGCCACATAATAAAGTTATAAGGAAGACACAATAATAAAATCACTAATATTACTAGTTATTAGATGAAAAGGGTCCTACAGAAAGTAAGACAAGGGTTTCTTATGCAATTATATAATGCAGAGGTGGAAAAATTCTCATTTTACGAAGGAAAAAGAGGTTAATGATATATTGACTAAATTCTTTGATTTATTAACTAAATTCTCTAATTTATTATTTAGAAGTGCACCTACTAACATCCGACTTTATCATTATCCACATTTTCGAAAGGAAAAGATTAAGAAAATTGTGAAGGAGATGTTAGAAGATGATATCATCAAACCTAGTGTTAGCCCCTACTCCTCTTTTACTCTCCTAGTAAAAAACATATCATTATCCATATTTTTAAAAGGAAGAGATTAAGAAAAGTGTAAATGAGATGTTGGAAGCTGGTATCATTAGGCTTAGTGTTAGCCCTACTCCTCATCAAACCTTATCATTATCCATATTTCCAAAAGAAAGAGATTAAAAAAATTATGAATGAGATGTTAGAAGCTAGTATCATCAAATCTAGTGTTAGCCCATACTCCTCATCAAACCTTATCGTTATCCACATTTCCAAAAGGAAGTGATTGAGAAAATTTTGAACGAAATGTTGGAAGTTGGTATCATCAAACTTAGTGTTGGCCCACACTCCTCTCCTATTTTCTTAATAAAAAAGAAAGATGTATCCTAGAGGATGTGTGTGGACTATTAGGCACTCAACTACATTATTGCGAAGGATAAATATCTTATTCTTGTGCTTAATGAGCTACTAAATGAGTTGGGAGATGCCCAACTATTCACTACACTTAATTTGAGATTAAGTTATCATTAGATTCAGGTCCATAAGGAAGACATTTAGAAGACAACTTTTCAAGACACATGTTGGCTATTATGAGTTTTGGTTATGCCTTTTGGGCTTACCAATACTCCTCTAACATTCCAAATTTTAATGAATGATATATTCCAACCACATTTGCATAAGTTTGTCCAATTATTTTTTGATGATATTTTGGTGTACAATTTTTCTCTCAAAGCTCATTTATCATAATTACAAAATGTGTCCACTACTCTACATGAGCATTTTTTATTTATTAAGAAGTTAAAGTACAATTTTGCTAGTCAAATAGTGAAATATCTTGACTATGTTATTTCCAAGGAAAGTGTGGTAATTAATGCTTCCAAAGTTCAAGTGATGCTAGATTAACTAGTTCTAAAAACAATTAAGGCATTATATGGCCTCTTGGAATTAACTAGTTATCATCTTATATTTGTTCATGATTATAGGAAGATCAGAGTTGATTTAACAACTCATTTAAAGAAAGATTCATTCAATTGGAATGACAAAGTGAAGGAAGTATTTGATCACCTTAAGCATGCTACGACCATCATACTAATCCTTACCTTACCTAACTTTAGTACGATATTTATTATTAAATCTAATACTTTTGGAGTTGGAATTAGTGTAGTGTTGATGCAAGAAGGTTGTCTTATTATTTTTACTTGCAAAAGTTTATTATCAAAACATCTAAGCATGTTTGCTTATGACAAGGAGATTTAGTTGTAATACATACAATTACAAAATGACATTTTTATTTGATTGGGAGGCATTTTCAAATTTAGACTAATCACAAAAATTTAAAATATTTATTGTAACAATTGGTCTTTTCTATAGGCCAATAGAAATGGATCTCTAAATTGCTAAAATATGATTATAAGATTGATTATAAGAAGGGAAGTGAGAATCTATAATTAATACATTATCTCACAATTCAAAGCATATTGAGCTAATGGAAATTTCTATTTCTACTTGTAATACATTTGCACAAATTAGAAATGACTAGTGGGATGATCTAAAAACTCACAAAATCATTAAGAAATTGTAGAAAAATCTTGATTCAATCATCTATTACATTTAGGATTCTACAAATTTGTGCTACAAGGGCAAAATGTTACTTGTTCCTCATTCTCATTACAAGGACACAATCTTACAAGAGTTCCTCATTTGGAATTTCTTTGTACCTATAAGCGTATTTGTTAGGAATTTTATTGGAGGGGTATAAAAAATAAAATAAAAAAGTTTGTAGCTAAATATAATGTTTGTCAATGTCATAAAAGTGAATTTATGGCATATTCAGGTCTTCTTCAACCTTTTCCTATTCTAGAAGAAGAATGGACCAATCTCTTTATGGATTTTAATGAGGACTTCCATTATCCCATGGTAAAGCTATTATATTGTGAAATTGCACGATGTTCCTATATTTATTATCAATGATTGAGATGAAGTCTTCACTGGTATTTTTTCTAAAGGAGTTGTTTTGTTTGCAACAAACATAATTAAATATGAACACTGCTTGCCACCCATTAATATATGGACAGGCTAAAGTAATTAACAGGTGCTTAGAAAACTATTTTTTTTGCTCTACAAATGACAAGCTAAAGAAATAGGTGAAATGGCTTCCTTAGGTTAATGGTGGTACAATACCACTTATCACTCTTTAATAAAGATTTCCCTATTTAAAGCTATTTATGGTCAAGCTCTATCTACTCTTGCAAGGTCTATAGTTGGATTGTCTCATGTGGACTAAGTTGATAAGGACTTATAAGATAAAGACAAGTTGCTTCAACTACTGAAAGACAATCTTGTTGCAACCTAAGACTACATGAAGCAACATGTTGATATGCATCATTCTAAGCATGAGTTTTCAATGGGAGATTGGGTTTATCTCAAACTTTAACCGTATTGATAGTTATTTGTCATTATTCACTCATTAATGAAATTATACTCTCTCTTTTTTGGATCGTATAAAGCTCTTAAACACATTGGTCCTATTGCTTACCATCTTAAGTTGTTAGTAAGGTCTAAAATACATCTTGTCTTTCTATTACTTGAAAAGGAAATTAAGAGGAAATATGGTTACATAAAGCCAACTACCCAATATTACTTCCACTAAAGAGGTTAATGTTTAGCTATAGGCTATTCTAGACTGAGGTATCATCAAACATGAAAATTGAGATATCACCTAAATTCTTGCTCAATAGACTAATTTTCCTATTAAGGATGCTATATATGAGTTATACCATTTTTTTGCAAAGTGATTTCTAAATTTTATTGCTAGCTCGCCTTAAGGACAAGGCTACTTTAAAGG
Organism: Rhizophora apiculata; assembly: GCA_037832385.1. NCBI lineage: Eukaryota > Viridiplantae > Streptophyta > Magnoliopsida > Malpighiales > Rhizophoraceae > Rhizophora > Rhizophora apiculata. Next base: position 3,529,350 of record CM075431.1, read on the forward strand.
GCGATGGAATAATGTAATTTTCTTAATTTATGTGATTTAATAATTATTTTTTATTATTTTTTAATTAATAAACATAATTAATTTCGTAATAATATATTATCAAGTCAAATTCAAGTCTATATATATATAATATCTTATAGATTTTTCATTCAAATAATAATATTCATCAAAGCTTTTAGTTTATTAGAAGTTAATTCTCTTAAAATTATCATTAAAGGCTAATCCTCTTGAATAGTTCAATCCATATCATTTATTTTTGTAATTTTCTTATTTATATCCTCTAATTACTCAACATGTTGCCTCTCAAAAACCATCCTTTCATGAACCCTAGAAACACACCTTGATACTTAAGTTACTAGGTAGGAAGTTTGGTCTCACATATCTACAAAAAATAGCTCTCACAACTATGGTAACCTACTAGCCTCTTCTAGCTTATTAATCTTGGCAATGACTTCTTTTTGGTTAACTTCAAAATTCTAAATGACTATGAATACATACTAGATGGAGGATGATAGCTTGCCACTACTTGACCATTGCATTGGTAGCATAATTTCATTTCGAGGGAAGCTAAAATAAAATGTGTGGTAGTTTGGATTTGTCACCCACATTTGTTGGCAGAATACTATCATCCAAAGGCATTATGGAACTTGGAAACTAAGAGTTAGTCACTATTAAACCACAGAGGATGTCTCTAAGAGCAATTATGTGTAGACTTATCCTTGCCATTAGTCACACGCCATGAGTTGGGTGGGAAGATTCATTGAATTAAATATAAAGTAATCCACCTCATTTGTTTTCAATAGGGACAACATGGGCATAGGACTAGTAATTATGTAGAGACTAATCACTCTCAAGTTGGTGAGGATTAGGCTAGAGCTGAACAACACCCAAGGAAACTAGAGCAGGACTCATCCTTTGGTCCTTGGATGCTTATGCAATACCTCAGATGACAAGCAGAGGGGAGCATGATGCAAACTCCCATAAGTGATATGCCTGGAGAGGGAATTGGAGACTTGAATCATGAACAAGGGTCTCATTTTGCTACTCTAAGTGAAATTTTACAAATAGTGACAACTGAGGTGGTGAAAGTGGTGGATAGTTTGGATTCAAGCTAGGATCAAGCCCAAAACGATTCTTGGTCCAAAGGTGTACATGGCAACAAGTCACTAAACAACAAGAAAAGGTAATTAAGCACAAAATTGTAAGAGATAATAATGTAGTTAAATCACCCCTCAGGATTAGAGTCAAGATTTTAGCGTCTTGTCTCAACAACAAAGGAGAAACATAAGAGACCACCAAAAATCTACAACCACCAAATTTAGTTGTGACTAGTGATGATCATGCTAGTAGTAAGCTAGGTGTCATTAGTGAGAGCTAAAGGCAACATACTCTTAGCCTATCATTCTTTGAAATAGTCTAATCAACTCAATTCAATCTATTTTGTTAACTATTCTAACTTATTTAATGCAATCTAGGGTACTTTCAAAATATTCATTTGTTAATTGGTAAATTATTTACTAGTTAAAAGTTAATAGTGATTTAAACATTCATCACAAGAATTAAAAAAAAAAAAAAAACAAAGCACCAATCATCCTCTTTAGTTAGGCTGAATTGGTGTTTTATGATGGAGCCAAAAAGTTTATGGTCCATAGTGTTAAAAGGGAAGTATTATAAAGATGACTTTACTATTATCAAGCGCAAACATGTGGCATCTCCCACATAATATGGAATAACTTACTTTTAATTTTTGCTGAAAAAGTGTATGTAGCATTCCAAGGATGGTAGGACAACATAGCTCTAGTAAGATTCATGGTTATTAATTGAGCCAATTTGCCACCATACACTTGTTCCTTTAGATGTATAGAAATCTCAAGCTATTATATCATGTTACAAGTTGTATGGCCAAAATTTAGATTGTATATGCACCCTTCTATTGAAACCTTTTTTTGGAATGCTAACAACACAAGTGGAGTAGTAAGTGGTAGGAAATCTTAATCTGTTAAGGTGGGGCTCCTCCCTAATGGGAAAATTTTGGAAAAGGCAACATATATGACTTGGTCTTTTTCTTGCTAAAATACTTGATACAACCTAAAACTCAATGTCATCTACAAGATAAGAGTTTTTGAAGGCATAAAATGTTTGACAACTCACTCAAGGTTAAATAATGACAAATGTAGAATGTGCAAGAAGAGATTTCACACTTCTAGCCATATGTCCAATTTATGGAAGTTTTGACAAAACTATTTTACATTTATCATAGGTTTAAAAGAAAGTGTCTCACCTTTTAGGGTACTCTTCATTCTTCTTATAAAGGAGTATATTTTTTAGCAAAACTTTAGTTAATGGCTGGTCTTTAATTTACATGGAAGTGTTTGCACTCTCAATTCCTTAATATGAAAATTCAAGCACTTGATAGAACTTTATACCAATGCTTGGTAGAGCATTGACATATGATAGTTGCATCAAAGGAAACAAGGTGTATATAGGAGTCAACATGCATGGCAACAAGTCAAAAAAGACTAAATGTGGGCTATGGTATTGGCAAAGACTTAGACCTAAGAGTGCGGGTAGCATTGTTACAACATTGAAAAAACTTTAGGACAATAAGTGGTGGCACTGTCTTTAAGTAAGAAAGGTATTTAAGGTGTTGGTTGGTGCAACAACATGCACTAGCAATGCAGGCAAAAGCTATTGGCAAGTGTGATTATTTAAGCACATCAATGTCTCCTCTTACCAAATGGTCAAAAACCTTAATGCTATTTAAGAGGCATGCAGGGCTCCCTTAAGAGTTTGCAAACATTGGGTCATAGGTAAGGGTCTAGACCAATGATATAGGGGAAAAAGGCAAGTTGGCTAACAAGTAGGCATGGAATTGGCTTTGATATCTCAAGAGTTAATGTATAGGCCAAGGTCCAAACCAATGACATATGGTCCCTCCAACACACTTGAGCTAGGCATGCATCACAAGGCAACATGTTGCAATCAACATCAAAGGGTTGTTAATACATAAGTTCGAGCTCAAGTTAATATGTGACATAGCTAGTTATGGCTAGCACACTTGGCACAAACTTGGAGTATGAACCAAGTCAAGTGTGCCACATGCATCGTAAAACTAAAGAAGCATGGATAATGATCCTTTTTAAAATGTTGGGGTGTGTTATGGTGGCTAAAGTGACAAGCAAAGAGGGCTTATTTGACACAATGTGTTGTTGCACCCTCCTTTAGGGAAAGGCAATATAAGCAACCAAGAAAGGGAGTTAACCAAGTAAAACAATAAGGTGTTATTCCCTCCTAGAATAATGTTGCATAATCTAGCTAAGAAGTGATGAGTGCTCCTAAAAAAAAAAAGGGATCCCACTATACATGATTGATTTGGTAGTTAAGGCAAGTAAACCAATGTAGTTAAGGGTGTTAACTACAACACTATAAATAAATATGAGCAACCAAGAGTCCATAACACTTATGTGAGAAGTAAGAGTGCGGTGCTTGGCATTTGTATTTCTTTATATACTTTTATGAGAAAAGTAATAAAAAGTTAAAAAGGTTCCCTTAAATTAATGTGTGTATACTTGCTCTCCTTATGTGCAATTATGTGAAAAGTTACTTATTTTTTTACATACTAGTTAGGCTAAGACTAAAAAGGCATCTTGGTGGCGTCACGAGGCCAAAAATTTGGATAAGGATATTGGCCCAATAACATTTAGTATCAAAGTGCAACTCAACCTATGGCTAGTGGATCAAATCTTGATGTAGTGTTAGCATGGATGACCACGATCAAAATGACTCTCAAAGAGGTCCTTGAGGAGCAAGCACTTTGGATTTTGGCAAAGCTCAGCGAGTTGGAAAAATTGGTATATCTTTTACAATCCAACTATGATAGTCTTAATTCTACTTAGTTTTCTTATTTTAGCAAGATAGAATAAGATATTATCTCCAAGAAGACAATAGGCAATCTACCTAATGGATGCGTAAAGGGTTTAAGGAAAATGAAAGTTCCCAAGCCTAAGGCTTTTGAAGGTGATTAAGACACAAAAGCTATCAAGAACTTCTTGTAGAATATAAAGCATACTTTAAAGTTTCCCATGTGCTAAATGCTAAGAAAATGACTCTCACCAACATGTATCTTGCTTAATACGCCAAGTTGTGTGGCAAATGAGGCTTGTTGATGATGCTAGTGCTAATAAACCTCAAATTAAAACATGAGACATATTGAAAAAGGAATTAGAGAATTAGTTCCTCACTTATAATACGTCGTGGGTTGTAAAGGAATCTTTAAAGAGTTCGAAGCATAGTGGCATGGTGCACAACTTGTCAAGGTGTTCAACTCCTTGATGCTGGACATATGCAAGCTCTTTAATGTCATGTTAGGGCTCCAACCTTGGGTACAAATCAAGCTAAGACAAGGTAAGAAAAACTTGCCTTCCCCATTTGCTATTGTTGATGACTTGGTTGATTTTCAAATCAAAACCATTAATTCATCAAGTAGCAAGCAACCTAAAGACAAGGGTAAGAAGAAGAAAAAGGACTCTCAAGAATATGAGCAAAGGGAGGGCAACAAGGGAAAAGGCAAAGCTATTACTCTAAGCCAAGGTAAAAGTAAACTAAATGTTGGTTGTTTTATTTACAATGATCCACACAAAACAAAAGAGTGTCCAAAGTGAGAGAAATTAAGCGCCTTAGTGGCTAAAGAAGGTGGAAGTGATGATACTTCAAATGATGGTAACCCTTCATGGGTCAATCCCATATAACTATTCAATGTTGTGCGTATAGAGTATGCCTCACAACTCAATCTAATTTATTTCAATTAGGCTAAGAAAGTAAGATTTATTGGAGATGGTGGATTCTAGTGCAACCTACAATGTCATTCTCAAATAGGTGGCAGGATCACTTAAACTTCATATGAGAAAAAGTGGTAGTTGGGTGAAGGCAGTTAACTTAATGACTTATGATGTACTTGGAATAGAAAAAGGAGTTAAGGTAACTCTTGGTCAATGGAATGGCAAACTTGATTTCTCTATAATATTGTTAAACAACTTTGATGTAATTCTAGGATTGAAATCCTTCATGTAAGCTAAAATTGCACTAATGCCTCATCTAGGTGGCTTGGTAATCATAAAAGAGAATCAACCATATTTTGTTGTTAGTAAGAAGTAATTTCCTAACAACAGGGGTAAGAAAACTTATACTTTGTTATTTACCTTATAGGTAAGACAATGGTCAGGAGAAAGAGACATGCAATACTTGGTAACTTTGAAAGAAAAGGAGCTAGAGGTAACAAAAGTGATTACTAACAAGAATGTTATGATGGGGTGGGCAAGTCCTCATGTGCTAGTCAAACCTCCTTCAAAAAAGTATGCCACAAACCATAAGCCCATTTTGTACAATTAAATATCATGGGAAAAGAAGCATCAAGTGTCAGGAAGCCATGTGATTTTGATGAAAGAATTGTTTGATAGGGCACAAAATAGTGAAAATGAAGCATAAGGGATTACAAGTGAAGGCAAGATACTTCGTAGGTTTTCTTTATGGTTTAATTTTAACTTTACAAATGTTGTTAATTAAGGTAACATTGCTTATAAGTGATAACAATTAGTCATGATAGATTTTACCCCAAAAGGCAAGGCTAATGGAGAATTGGAGTTATAAAAGTGGGAAGGTTAGGCTACCCCACCAATAAGAATGTTGGCTTTAACAAGTGAGGGTGGTATGATGGTTACATCAAAAGAAACAAGATGGATGTAGGAGTCAATGTGCGTGACAGTAGACTAAAAGAGGCTAAATATGGGTTATGACATTAGCAAAAACTTGAACCTAAGACTGCAAGTGACATTGTTGCAACATTGTAAAAACTTTGGGACAACAAGTGGTGGCGTTGGCTTCAAATGAGAAAGGCATTTAGGTCATTGGTTAGTGTAACAACATGTACCAACAACATTGGCACAAGTTATTAGCAAGGTGTGATTACTTAATCACATCAATGTCTCCTTTTGTCAAATGATTAGAAACTCTAATACTCTTTAAAGGTATACATAACTCACTTGAGAATTGGTCAACCTTAGATTGTGGGTAAGGGTCTAGACCAACAATATACGAGTAAAAGGCAAGTTGGCTAACAAATGGTGACAAAATTAACTTCAACATCATAAGAGTTGGCATATAAACCAAGATTCAAGCCAACAATGTACAATCCCTCCAACATGCACAAGTTAGGCATACATCAAAGGACTACATATTGCAACCAACATAAAAAAATTGTCAATGCACAAGTTTAGATTTAGATCAATGCACAATGTAATTAGTTGTGGCTAGAAAGTTTGGCATGGGCTTGAACTGCAGACCAAGTCAAGTGTGCTACATGTACCACAAAAATAAAGAAGCATGCATGATCCTCAAAAGATGGAAGCATATTCTAATAGTTGAAGTGGCAAGTAAAGAGTATTTATCTAACGAGATGTGTTATTGCATCTTCTTTCAAGGAAAGGGAACGTAGGCAACTAAAGAAGAAAGCTAATCAAGTAAAATAACAAGATGTCAAATTTTCAATTAGAATAATATTACATGATTTAACTAAAAAATAAGAATTATTTCTAAAAAAAATCTCACTATTCATAACTTGGTTAGACTACTAAGATGTGTAAATTTATATAATTAGATATATCAACTATAATAATATAAATAAATATATATAACTAAAAGTCCACAACATTTGAATAAAATAAAAATAAAATATTTAATATTTGTATTTTTTTAATACTTAAAAAAAAAATAATACAATATTAAAAAAATATATAAATTATTATGTTTACTTACGTTTTTAATATATAATTGTGTAAAAGTTATTTATATTTTTATATATGAATTAAGCGGCAACCAAGAGGATGTTTTTGCATCATCACATGGTCAAAAATTTATTGAAGATATTAACCTTGTGACAACAAGCCAAGTGATCATGATATAGAACACTTGCTAGTGTTGTTTGCTACCATGTATTAAGAAGCCTTGGAAATGGAGAACTAAACAAAGTTTCTCGGGCAAGAATTTTGTTGGCAACTACAATGTCAAAGTTACTGTAAAGACCATCTTTTGGAAGTAAAAGGTCGTTCAATATCAAGGACTTTAAATTTGGTTGGCTGGGGTCCACCGGATAGAGAATGACTAAACCTTAAATGGTGGTTCGGGCAGAAATCCAGATTAGCCAGTACTGAGGGAGGTGGGCGGTTTGCACAGAATGTACGAGTGTGCACCTCGTTTGCAGCTGAGTTATGGGGCATTTTTGCTGGCCTTGATCATGCCTGGAAATATGGATACCACAAGATTTACTTGGAAGTTGATTAGCAGCTAGCTCTTCAAAGCATCCGTAATGGTGTTCCTGATATCCATCTTCAGATGGACATTGTCCAAAATTGTAGAGTTGCTACAAAAGGACTGGACTATTCACATGGAACATTGTCCACAAAAGGGATGAACCCATCTCGAATATGCTATTCCCTCTTGTTGCAGTCACCTGCACAATGTTTCTCAAAGGAACATGTAAAAGCCCCTGTACATTTCTCTGTAATATGTGTTCCCAGGATTTCTTTTCTTTTTTTTTTTTTCTTCACATGTTTCCATTTTCTTATATTTGATTTATAAGAGGCAGCTTTATATGGCTAGTGTTCCTTCTGTAACTTGGTTATCATCTGAAGAGTCAGTGGACTGAACCTTGGGTCTGCTCGTGACTCGAGAAAATCCATACCCGAGTGAACTTCCAGTAGCTTCACATAGCTGCAAGGCAATAGACAAATAACCCTCCAAATGTCAAGCTACTATATCACTGGAGACTCAGCACTGAACTCTATAAAGCAGCATCTGAATACCTCAGTAAGTTCAGACAAGTGTCGAGACCTAAATTCATTGATAGTTGCTGCAATCTCTGATGTGGGCAGTTTAGCCTAAAGGATGGGAAATAGAGTAAAGTTAAAACTTTGAAACAAACTGCAAGAATATCAAGGAAGCAGAATCAGATGGCCAAAAGATGATGAAAAATGAAAAAAGTCCTTCAACACACTCATTTTCATAATGTAAACAGGTTTGCATATTCACAGACTAGACAGTTGACACTTGTGAGAGGAAGTGAACGTAGGCCATCAGAAAGGAGTCTTTAAAGTACCTCGCCAGAATTCATGGCAGTTTAGCTTCACAATTGTTTACTAGATGAAATCAAATTAACAACAGTGCTTCAAATGTTTTTTGCAACAGGAAGGTAATACAACTAAGAAACTATCATTCTATTTTGTATTTACCTGTGCAAGAACAGCTGCTGCCAATTGTAAACTTGGTTCCAGTGTCTCAGGTACAACCTGTGAGATGTAACAGCATGTGAGGACATTTGATAAGAGGCATTTACAATCTGGGTACCCTACTCTCATAAAATATCCTTGCTGTTACAAAGGAAACTTGATGGAAGAAGGATTAGAGTATTACTGCTGTGGCCCCAGCCTTCTCCAAATTGAGGCCATGATCAACATCGTGAGCACGGACAAAAGTCTTCACATTGGGAAAATGCTTGTTCAAAGCCCAAACAGTTCTATAATTTGCACCAGGTGTATCTAAAGTTATTGCTGCAGCACATGCTCTTTCAGCACCAACTTTGTGGAGGACCTAGATACAGAACATAAAACACATGAAATGTTGGATCCAACCACAGGCATGCTGATGATGCCTACAGCTTTACCTCTCGGCTACCCGCATCCCCAAAATACACAGGAAGGTCCAGGGCTCTGCCAACTGCAACTCTATCACTGAAAACAAGAAACTTTCAGGAAACCATCCAACAAACCCTAGCATATGTTTGTTCATGTTTATTGAGCAAACATTGCAAACAATCATATAGACACTGTTGTGGATATAACGACAGAAATTTATAGTTATCTTTTCCTCATTTTCTTTTTAGGCAGCAATAAATCCGAAATAACAATGTATATGATCAACAAAACATTAATGCACCACAAAGACAAGCAGTCCAGATTAAGTACACATTTGCTTTCTTTCTTTTGTTCTTTTTTATCTAATGACAGATAAGGCCATCACAGGTTATACATATGACAAATATCTAAATCCATTTGTCTGTACCAGTACTTACCAGACTGAGTTAAATAGATGGAAAGATTAAATAATTGGCCAAGACGCACTTGATTGAGATGTAATTTCATTCATAAAGCCAGACCTTAAACATATATACACATTCTGAAGAAGGATAACTAATAAGTGCAATTATAGTTTTCAAATATTGGGCTTACCTCCTGACATCAAGAGCAACAAATGGAATCAATCGTTCTGAAAGAAGCTGTGCAATAATCTGCCACCGTAAACGTTACATATTTCTTAACATTTTGCCCAGAAAGTTGTGAGGGTGACTCCAAACATAATGCATCAGTTAACATACCTGACCAACACGTCCAAATCCACAAATAATAATATGATCCTGCAAATCATCTGTCTGCAAAGAACATTGTGCCAAGAGAAAAATATTAGTGAATCTGATCTAATTTTACATATGGGAAAAAGCATGTCTGAAAATGGTCCCTACACAGTTTAAACCAATAACAACTTCCAAACTAAAAGATCATACTGCCAGAAAATGGCATTAATAACTGACAAAAGAAGACTGCAGAAAGAAAAATCCCTTGGCTGCCAAGGGAATTATACCATAAATACAACACATCAATTTGCTTATTGCGCCGTCAATTTCATGTTTTCAGTCCCCAAGCTTATGGTCAGATCCATAAAACTGACCTTACATCAAATTGATAATATGCCATGTTTCTTATAAACCTCAACAGCTCAATTTTGAAACAACCTATTAACTTCCAGCGAAGAAATAGGTACACATGTTAAAGGAGAATCTAAAAAACTCTCGTGCAATCTATGATGAGCTATGGATCCACATCACAACAAGAATAGATCAATAATACTTCCTTAGTTCACAGAAGTCTCTCAAGGTGCAATGTGTGACAAAGCATAAATGATTTTATAAACATCAAGCTTGACCTTCCAATATATCCATCTGGTTGAAACCATCACTTGCAGCAAATGAATAACTCAGCAAACTAACAATTCCAAGGTTATATATGTAGTCCTAAAAGTGTAACTTTCCATTACAGGTATAATCTTGTGCTATGCATATATATGGACATGCAGACACATGCACACTGCAGAAAAGTAGTGTGGAGAACTATCAAGAATTGTGTCTGCCATCCAATTCTTGATGCACAAGAATTAGCTCTGACTTATCCCTACAGATAGTTACAAAGTAACCCAATGCAGCAGGGTTGATAGATTCAGAATTGATAATTAAATTGGCATTTGGATTAGCAATCTGCAGCTTCCCAAAACAGCTATCAGACCATAAACCTATTTAAGTCTAATGCTAAGGCCTTGTACTCAGAAAATTTCCCATAGTTCACTCATAAATAAATAAATTATATATATATATATATATATATATATATATATATATATATATATATATATTATATATATATATATATATATATATATATATATAGTGCTAAAAGTATAGCTTTCAAACTACAAGTATAGTCTTGCACTATGAATCTTACCTCACTCTCAACCGGTAACAAACTTCTAACATCAAGCAGATCAAAGCGGGAGGCAATTAGTTGGCCTCCAGCAGCAAGCCATGGTGTGAGGGCCATTGAGATCCCCACCACAAGAAAAAGAAGAGATGACAACTGTGGAGACATTATACCCTGAAGACAACAATGCTTAGGAGAGCACTATTTGTAAAACTAATGAAATTTGGATTTGCACTACTACAAACCTGATTAACAGCTTCGCCAAAAGCCACAAATGCAAATTCTCCACCCGGAGCAAGAAGAAGACCAACTCTTATTGCGGATATGATTGAAATGCCAAAAAGTCTGCCAACTAAAGCAACCAACATGGCCTTGCCACCAATTAAGAGTCCCAATGACCCCATAATGACCGGAAAATTTGAAACAAGAAGTTTTGGATCAATAGACATTCCCACCTGTGAACAAAAAAAGGCTGTGTCAGCATCTATTATTCAGAGATCTTCATTTGGCATTACAAGAGAAATGCCATAGAATTTGAAGTTCAATCATGCAAGAATTTTGTTGTATAACAGCAGCGATAAGATACTTTCATAAAGTACAGAAGCACAGCTATAAACCATCTCAACAGCTAGCCAGTAAAGCTACAATGTTAAGGAACACAATTTCACACATAATTATCATATAAGAATCAAAGGACTGTATTTATGAGAAACAAAATAAGATTCTTGAGAAAAAAGGACTGTATTTATGAGAAATAAAATAAGATTCTTGAGAAATTAACTTTCAGACAAGACTCCGATGTCAAATGCTTACTGTCATGAAGAAGAGACCCAGTAGAAGACCACGATATGGAGCTATATCTGATTCAACCTGCAAGGAAAATTCAGTCTCCGCAAGAAGCAAGCCAGCCAGAAATGCCCCCAGTGCCATGGAGAGCCCAGCCTGATTTGGGAAATATATCAAAGTACAAATTGTTTAGTGATAAAAATATATACATAATAACCATTTATAATGCATTTTCATACCCTGGCTGTAAGGAGACTAGTCCCAAGAATCACAAGAAGTGTATTGGCAGAGAATATCTCTGCGTTTTGATTTTCTGCAATCTGCTTATATATTGGTCGAAGCAACTGCAAAGAACATGGAAAAGGAATATAAAGGTAGGAAGAAGATGTTTTCAAGTTGAAGGAGACAAAAAGTGCATAATAATTCCTTGTACAGAAGCATACATTTAATGGGATGCCTCTTCCCACTACCCTCCCCTCCTCAACTGGCAGCATTTTTTATAAATCGATAAAAGTAATTCTTCCTCTTAAATTATAATATTCTGTATTTTAATCAGACTTGTTTTGCATTAGTTTCCAACCAAATTTGCATCAAATGACTTGTCCCAAGAATCCATGCATGATTTGCAATTTATTGCTCTGGAGATTGTCTTCCTAGGGAACATGGGATTTACCAAGCGTCCACCAGCAATAATAGCAGTGATGGCAACTGCTGCCTTAACACCTGCCAGCCCAAGAGCTTCAGCAATGGCTTGAAAACCAACCTGTGGATTATATCAATTGCTAAAGAAATTATGACAACAAAATAGTAGCAACTACAAGAGTCAAGTTTGTGCTTAAGAAGAGTTCCGCAATATTCCTATTTTTCTGCAACTATCCTTGCATTCTACTAAAAACAAAGAATATTTTAACACTCTCCAGGATTTAGTTTCAACAAAAACTGCAATTGACAAGAAAAGGAATGCATAGGGATTTATTATATTGAAAATACTAGATACAATGCAAGTAACAGTGTGATGCAATTGTACTGTTTCTATTCTACCACACCAGGTGGAGGATTTGGTCATACCCTCAGGGAAAAACAACATCAATTTACACTAAAAAAGCAAAAGCAAACTGGGAGATGGAATTGCTTTAGACATGATAAGATAAAAAGTTACCCCTCCTTTGGATGAATTTGGTGAGACAAGAGGGATGAGTATTAGCAAGACCACAACAGCCAAATCCTGGAAAGGACAAATAATGAAAGACAATTAAGATTAACAAATTTGTGCAAGGAACAAAAAGAAATGACTAAAGTTAAGTTCAAAATGATGAGAAGAGAGTTCCCCACTGGTCACTATAAACCTTCAAGACCATGCAAAACTTGAGAAGGGAGAGAAATCATGCATGTTAAAAGCTATTTGGCAGGATAACATGCTTGAAAGATGCATGGAAACAAAACTTAAATCTCCATCTATGCATAATCTATCCATCACTGCGATCAAATTGATATCATTATGGCATAGACACAAAAAAGAAAAGACCAAGGATTCAGCAAAGTGAATTAATTGCTCAAAGAACCACATCTCCCAATCATAAGCTAGAATCATGAGCCAATTGCTATCAGAGAATAAGCTTTTTCCTCTTAAATTGCGGATTAACCTGAAATAGTAAAACAGAGAATGTGGCTCGTCCATGCCGTGATGTGCTTTCGCCACGCTCCTGCAACACCTACAATTGAAGTCCATTTGCATTAAATGTATTGGCAAAGATGTTAGCCAGTTGAACACACATTGAAGAAACTTAACTTTAATCATAACCTACCAAATTGGGTAAGTCTGGTGCAACTACAAGTGCATAACTTCAAGTTACAAATTAACTCAAGAGTTAACTTCTTTTGTTTAGCAAAAATATCAGGCATCAAATTAAATGGGAATATTATGAATTTGTAAAGGAACGACCCATATGAGCCTAATATGGAGAAGGACCAAGCATAAACAAGAAATTTACAGATGCTCAATCATCTTCATTTGTGAATCTGTTTTAGCAAGATTTCCTATTTACTTCAGAATGAATTCATTTAAGTTGATTGTTCTTTGGAACTCTAACATTATGGAAGTTGCAATTATTGCTTGAGGCAAAACATGCCTAAACCTATTACCTGCAGGACAACAGCAGTTGAAGATAATGCCAGGCCATTTCCAATGACAATTGCAGCAGGACCAGGAAGGCCAGAAACAAAATGAGCAACTAAGCCCACAGCCAATGCTGTCACCAAAACCTGCATCGATTGCACAAAAAGTCCTGATTCAAAAACTGATCAACCAATGGAACAAAGCATGACTACCTGAACCAAAGAAGATATAAGGGAAAAAGAGATTTCTGAGCACCTGAGCAGAACCCAATCCAAAAACATATTTCTTCATGGAACTAAGCCTTTCAACAGAGAGCTGCAAAATCAGGAGCAGTTTCAGTGATAACTTCTTTTTCATCCTTTCGATGAGAGCTACAATGTTTCAACATATAAACCCCACCTCAAGGCCAATATTAAATAGCAAGAAGACAACTCCAAATTCAGCAATTGCCTTTGTTCCATGCACATGACGAATGATCGAGAGACCATAAGGGCCAATCAGGATGCCAGCAGCCAGATATCCAAGTACAGGACTGCCTAAAAGTTACAGAACCAAAGACAAACAGGAAAGTAACATTATAGACTTTGTCCAAGAAACAGAAGGTCACTGTCACCAACACAAACTTGATATTTGCCATCCAGACTGATTTCAAGAAAGCATATTGGATCACATGAGAAACAAAAAAGTGATAAAAAGCAACAAAAAGGCCCCTAAGGTATGAATATAGAGCAAAAGTTTCACTCAGCCATGTCCACAAGAAACTCTAGATGCATGCAAAATACAAGCAAACTAGAAAACATACTCAATAAAACATTAAAATTACCTCCTGGAATTTTCTGAAATATGGGCACAAATATAACGCTGGCAAGAAGTAAACACAACACGTCAAACAAAGATGCTTCCTCCTCATTCATCTGGAAAAAATGGAACAAGCAAACAGATTCAGATACTACAGCATATAATGAACTTAGCCCGAAAGCAGAAATAAAGGATAATATAAGTGTATGCCTCTTGCTTTGGTAGCATTGCAAGTAGGTTTTTGACTCTCTTTGGGAGTTTCCTTATATGACGGATCAGAGGCTTTGCATTTGAGGATACTTCTTCAATACTAGTAGTGATAATGTCTGGTTGCTGGAGCATCTGAGCACTTCTCTCCAGTCGATTAGAATGTAAAGCAACCCTGTACCAAAATAAGCAGGTTGTAATAACCATTGCAAACAAAGTTAGTCGTGAAAGAGGACCATGGGCAGTGATAGTAAAGTATGAAACAGAATAGCACCATCAATACATACCCTCCACCAAATAGCAACAACCCAAGAAAAATTTTAGGCAGTTGCTTCCTCACAGAATCCATCAAGCCTTGGAAAACTGAAGCTGGAGAGAATTCTGCCCCATCTACATCAAAAGAAAAGAAGGATGCAGAAAAAAACCGTGAAGATTTGTTCAACAATGCCTTTGGAGCATTAAGAGGTGATGGTGAACTCTCCCTTGGCAAATTCAAATCTTTCTGCACTTCCTGTTTTTTCACTTGAACTCCACTCTTTGATTTTTCTGATTCTAATTCAGCTTCTTTAATGGAGTCTACACTGGGTTTTCCATTCTCACGGTCACTTGAATCATCAGATTGATGCAATTCTTCAGAATTTTGGATGATTTTTTCAAATAGTCTATCTAGTGAAGGATCACCCGGTAATACATCACTATTAATTAACATATCCTTTTCTTTTTCATCAGTGTTTCCATCACCCACCTTCTCCTCGACAACAGCCTCATCACCAGATATATACCCACCGACTCTGTCAAGGCTATCAACTTGAGAGCTGGAGAGAGACTTCTCGGCTTTCTGTAATGCAATCTCTGCATCACTCACTTGTTGGGTAGCTTCAAGTTCAAAGGCAACAGCTTGCTCTGCTAAAAGCATAATGTTTCCAACATCCTCCTCAGCTTTCAGCGCACTCATTTGTGCTTTCTCTGCCATCTCTTTTAGCCTGTCCACTTCCTTCTGTAATTCTTCTTTTTTGCCTTGCAACTCCCTTAACCCTGCCTCACAATTTTCCAAATCTGCCTGACAGTCCCTAACATCATTCTGAGCAGCAGGGAGCATTTCATTCTCTTGCCCAACACTGGTTTCCACATCAGTACCTTTTAAACCATATGGTGATTCACCCTCCATTTTTTCAACTTCAAATGATTCCAATGCCACCTTAAGCCTTGCCTCGGCCAAAGAAAGGGCCATAGTTGCCTTTTGAACAGCTTCTTTGGCAGTGCACTCCTCATTCACATTCTCTTGCATCACATCAAGGGTTGAATTAACGTTATTCCAAGCATTCTCTGCTTCATCCTTCAAGGCTATTGCAGTCTCTGATATTCTCTGAGCCTTTTCCTCAAACATGGCACTATTAAGCCGTGCAACTTCCAATTCTCTCATTGCTTTCTGCAGCAATTCTCTTAGTCCATCCAAACTAGGTGCTTCCACTTGTTCTTTGTCTTCTCCTCTCTCCAATCCCAAACCCTTCGACTCCACACCATCATCAGACACTATTCCTGAGCTCCCATCATCACTTGTTACAAACTCTACATTTCGACCATTCCCATCAACAAACGCCAAAGAATCGTTACCTTGACACATTAACGTAGCACTCCTAGACACCTTAAATGAATCATCATGACTAAAAAACAACGAGCTACTTGAACATAAACCTTGCAAGTGATTATAAAATCCCCCACTGCATGCCAAACTCGAATTCAACCAAGAATCATAAGCTATAATTTTTGTCTTCCGTAACAACCTGTCTTTTGAACAAATCCTATGATCAAAATTATAGTACCTAAACCTTAAACACAACCGACGACTAGGTATCCTGTAACCTGCAACTTGGCTGCCCGGGAAAACATTCGGTGGTCGCCAGACGGCACACGCAAAATCCATATGGTCCGTTGTGTTGTGTGCTAATAAAAGTGTTCTTTAGCAACACAACTAACAACACACACTCTCACTTGCATTCAATCAAACACCTGTTCACAACGCAAACACCAAATAAAACAAACGGCTACTTCGAGCTGAAATGAAACATTTCCGGCTGGAACTTAACCCTAAAACGAAGAATGCGTGTGCGCGTGTGTTTCCACTTTCTGTTACGAGAATGTAAAGACGCACTGACCGATCAAGAAGACGCTGCAGCCAGGAGACGAAAACCAGCGGCGGAATTTGATGACAAAAATAAATAAATAAATTACATATATATATTAAATCGAGGTGGGCATTATTTTTTTTTTCTTTTTGCTTTCAAATTTTACTGTATCTTGCGCAAAAAAGAGCGAAAGGGCGCGTGTACGAAATAATGTTGACTGGTTTATTTATTTATTTATTTATTTATTGATGTCTCTGTTCTCCGAATTTTCTATCTTCTACTTGCTCACTTCTTTTTGGTGGAGCCTAAAATTGTGAGAAATTTTACTTTAACTTCTTTTTTTTTGTCATTGCGTGCCTTTTTTTTATAATCATTTTGTGTTTTTGTTTATTATAAGGGTTAAAATAAAAAAATATATAAATATATCAACTTTACCTCATTCCATAAATTTTAATACCAATTTTTAGAAGTCACCAATTATTCACGTAAATTTTTCTTTTAAGAAATATAACACAATGTTACATTTCATTAATAAATTTGTACGTCCTGATGATATGATAAATAAACATTATAAAGGCATTGACATGCAAAAAAAAAAAAAAAAAAAAAAAAAAACAGATATTAACTAAGCACAATGTAAGTACAAAGAGAGTTAGTCGGACAGTGACTTTTTCCAGAGTAAATTCATGCCCAAATTACTAATTAACACTTTAGTTTAATTAATTAAATAAAAAAATTAATTTATTAATTCAAACTATTTTAATTTAACTTAATTAATTAAAATAAAAATAAAAATTAATCAAGAAATATGTAAACTCAAACTGTATCGTGCTTATATAGACAACAGATAAAAATCTTGGAAAATAAAAGACTCCTCAAGGGTGGGAAAGAGAAAGGGCGACAAAGTAGGAGAGTCAAAAAGTTGTCACATGAAAGAGAGAGGTAAAGTTACCCCCGATGGAGGGAGGGCGACCCTAAGAAAAGTCTTGAATCGTAAAAAGACAATAATACCTGGAAATAGTTTTTGATATCCAAATTAAAGAAAGGCATTTTTTCACGAGAAATACAAGTGGAAGAAAATTTTGTTCTACTTATTTAGGTATATTGTGACTTTTGTTTAAATTATTATTTATTAAATTTTTTAAATTGTGAGAGTAAAATTAAAATTTGTTAAATTAGAGTTTTTTTTTATTAAGTTAATAATTATAAATATAATTTTTTTACCATGTATATTTTAGGATTTAAAATTAAAATAAAAATTATCAAATTAGAGTTATCTTTACTAATTTTGTATTTCAAGATTTGGGAAAGAGTGTCAAGAAGATCATAGGAGAAGGTATAAAAATAGAGGTGAACAAAGAGACATTGAATAAAGCTTGTGAATATGATATGGTAGATAAAGATATAAATGGAATAGCCACACAATCTCGTGAACATGTCGTCGCTAAATATGCTAAACAAGTGCAACAAGCAAAAAGAGAGTATGTTATTGACCAAGACTTTATGACACATAAGGAACCTTTTACACAACCAAAGGATATACCCCAACATGATTAGTAGTATAATAGTGACACAAAAGGTGATGTGACAGTCAAAGGAAACTCAACAAGGAAGATCTTAACTTTATTCCTACAAAGGAAGGTGACACCAATGATTAACACAAAGGTGATGATCTATTGACATTTAACAAAAAGTATTTGAATCTAAGGAAGAAAAAAATGAAAATGATGAACAAAAAGCAAGTGGTTATGATGCATATGCTAAATCAACAAACCATGTACCTTAAAAGCTAGTAAATATAGATATAAATGATGATCAATATAATGATAAGCAATTTAGAAGACAAAATGACTATAAGGACCTTGATAATGAGATGAATTCTCCTGTGATTAGTGAGGAAAATGATTTAGACATTAAAAGTAGGAGAATGAAAAGTAGGAAGAGGTATAAAGTGTATAACCTAATTTATAATCACAGAATTTTAAAATTTATTATTAAAAAGAGTTTTGAAAGCCTTAAACAATTTAAGGAATGCATCCAAAGGTATGCAATCCTTAATGAATATGCAATTACATGGCTTTGAACTTGTTATGTTAAAATAAGGGCCAGATATGGTGTAAGGTCTGCATAAAGAATCTATGCAAGCTAAGAGAGGAATGAGAAGACATTCATGGTGAAAATCTTTATTTAAGACACATACATATTATTAGGTATTCAGGGAAGCTTCTTTTGAGTGCTTAGTGATAAAGTACTTGCATGAGTTTCAAAGTAATCCAAATTGGCTTATGCATGAGATAGGTGCAAACTTTAATGAGATATTAGCACTCATTATCACCAAAATGTAATGCTACAAGGTCAAATGCAAGGCTATTAATATGTTGAGAAGATTTATGGAAGAAAACTACAATAAGTTTAAGTCATAAAAGGTATAGGTACACAACATTAATCTAAATAGCATTTTCAAACTAGAAACAAACCTCATAATCATAGATGCAAAGGTTGTCTTCTACAAGTTTTACATTAGGTTTGAGGCATTGAAGGTTAACTTTTTAAATGCTTATAGACTAGTAATTGGATTGAACATATATTTCTTAAAAACATTTTGAGCGAAGCATTATTATGTGTTGTAGAAAAAGATGAGAATAACTAGATGTATCCCATTACTTGTGCTATGGTAACTACAAAAAATATTAAAAATTGGGGTTGATTTTTCAAATTCTTGGTAAAAGAACTGAATATTATTGATGGTATTGGTTGGACAATTATAAGTGATTAGCCGCAGACACTAAACTAATGTGCACTATTATTTATGTTATAATCTAACCTAATGATGTGTTGTTGTATTTTTACATTGCTTGTTCCTTATTTTTATCATAAACTGTGTGGATAAGTAAGTAAATTGCTCTTATTAGTTAAACATAATAATTATGCCAAGCATTTATATGCAAATTGACATAAGAAGTTTGAAAAGCATTCTTTGAATAAGTGTTTTTGGAGGATAGTTAGGAGAATAATAGCTCGTGACTTCAGACAAGCATGAAAAAGGAATGGATGAATTATCTTTAGAAGCACGTATAGATGTTACCAATATAAAGGTTTATAAGTTTATAAAAGTCTTTATCAATATATGGCCTAAGTGTGACGTAATGGATAACAACATCTCATATTGATTTAACGAATGCATAATAAAGACAAGGGAAAAAAAAAAAAAGCATAATCAACATACTTGAGGATACAATAATAACATTGATAAAGCAGATTAAGGAAAAGAAAAAGTTGATGGAGTAATCTTTTGACTAAATTTGTCCTTACATAAGGAAGAAATTTGAAAAGATCAAACTTTACTTAAGAATGTGTACTATCAAAACAATTGAGACCATAAAGTTTAAGGTCTCTAATTATAATGATAAGTTCATTATTGATTTAAACATTTCAAGTTGTAGTTGTAAAGAACAGAATTTGAGTATAATTGCCTGCAAACATATTATGGCATGTATAAATCACCAAAGGCTAAACTTAGATGATTGTGTAGATCATCATTACAAAAAGGCAACATACTTAAGTGAATATGAAAAATCAATAAAACCATTAAATGGGTATAAAATGTGGCATATAATTAAGAACTCTACAATTGTACCTCCATTCTTTAGAATTGTGCTTAACTGGTTAAAGAAAGTAAGGAAAAAGGGCAATGATAAATCTTTCAAAAGGTACGAACACATTTCAAGGGTTAAAGTGAAAATATAATGAAAGCAAAGCATGAAGTTTAGTCATAATACAAGAGGATGTTTAAGAACTAATCTTCAAATGACAATTATACCAGTTAATAAATATAGAAGTAATTAAATTCATAATTTGTAATATTAGTTTTAATATGATTAATTTTCATTAAAATAAGATATTTTATAATGCTTTCTTTTACTTTTCTTTGTAAATGTGGCCAGGGAAGTGGGAAAGACCAAAAAAGGCAACTAATGTAGTTCAACAAGCACAAACAAGTGGGACACATAGTACAACAAGTGCCAACATAGGTTAACAAGTACATACAAATAAGATAATTGGTAGAAATACAAATTAAATATGAAAAATAAGTAGAAACTTATAACTTTTTTTATTGCATCTTTTCAAGGTAATTCATAAAAAAAACACTTATTACTTGTTTATTTTATGATTGCAAACTAAGTGTTGTTCCCACAGCCTTGTATAAGTTGTAATTGTTGTCAATTAGATTTACGTGTGCAAGAAAGTAAACCCACATGGAAGGGCAAAAAGGTAAAACCATACGGAAGGGCAAGAACGTAAAATCGCCGCGTAAACCCTATTAGGGTTTCATGGAGTAGAGTATATAATGGTCTTAGAAGACAAAGAACAGGGTGAGTCGGCAATGTTGAGCATTCAGCAAAACCTAAACAACCGACTAATCAAAGAGAATACCAAACCCTACACGTAAGAACACCACTGGCAAGGATGAAAAGAGTAAAAATAGTGCAGCCGACGGACGAATCGAGTGAACAGTAGCCGTCGTGAACAGTAAGCTTGACAGAAAAAGAAGAGAAACCCGATGGGAGAGAAAACCGATTACGGCTAGACGGGGCTGGACAGCAGGACGAAGAAAAGCAGACCGGCGGAAGAAGAAATCAGACGGCCATAGAAGAGAGAGATACCGACGGCAACAAAGAACAACCGTCGAGAGAGAAAGAGGAGACAACTGGAACAGAGGAGATCCGGCAACAGTAGAAGGAGATCCGGCAGGGACAGAGGAGATCCGGCGACAGCAGATCCGGCGACAGCAGAAGGAGATCCGGCAGGGACAGAGGAGATCCGGCGACAGCAGAAGGAGATCCAGCTGGGACAGAGGAGATCCGGCGACGGCGTGAGAGAGAGCCGGCTGGGACAGTGAGAGATCCGGCAGAAGGAGATCCAGTCGACGGTGAGAGATCTGACAGAACTGGGATCCGGTCGACGGTGATGGCAGAATGAATGAGGCTAAGCTTCAAGTGTTCAAGGAGAGATATGAATCTCTCAGAATGCAGAAAAAATGAGACAGTTCAAGAGTTCTTCACCAGGGTTATTGACGCTGTAAATGACTTGAGAAGTCATGGAAAGAACAAGAAGGACTCATCGATTGTGAAGAAAATTTTGAGAATTTTGCCTGAGAGATTTGCTTCAAAGGTGGCAGCCATAGAGGAGAGAGTAGAGATCTCAACTCTATGTCTCTGCATGATCTTCAGTGCAATCTCATTGCATATGAGATGAGAATAAAGTCGACTGAGAGCTCCTCAATGTCAAGTATATCAAAGGAGGCAGCTTTCAAAACTATGAAACACTTGAAGATAAAAGAAAAAGAAGAATCATCCAGTGAGGATAATGATGATGATGAGGGAGAAAGTGAAGGTGAAGTATTAGCTTACTTCACAAGGAAACTCAAAAGGGGGTCTAAGAAGGGAAAAGGACAGTTGTCCTTGAGATGTTATCGATGTGGGAAAACTGGACACTTTGCTTCTCGGTGCAAAGTGAAACTTGATGATGAAGATGAGGATGGTGACGATGAGCAGAATTCAAGATGGAGAAGATCATCATTCAAATCAAAGAAGTCCAATAAGAAGATTGTCAACCCACAGAGGAAGACGAGAGGCTCATTCAAGAGTTATGTGAGTCAGACAAAAGAAGCTGATGAGGAGGAAGATGAAGACTCATCAGATGAGTATGTCTTTATGGCATCAGCACAAAGTGGTAGCTCAACCTCTGAAGAGGAAGAGGAAGTTGATGAAGAAGAGCCAGATCTTGAAGTTGAGCTGGAAGCAGCTTCAAAGGAGATAATCAGAAGGGGCAGAACCATAAGAAGGTTGGAGGCCCATATAAAACAAGTTGAAGCAAAGTCTGAGGAAGCTGAAAGTCAAAACGGTGAAATAAGGGCTGAGCATATTGATTTGAAGAGAAGATTTGAGGAACATATCAAAATATGTGAAGACCTTACAGTAGAGCTTAGCTCAAGGGCCTCAAAAATTGAAGAAATGGAGAAAGAGTTGCTGAGACTTCAGCAACAACTCAAAAGTAGCAAAGAGAACTTGCAGAAACTTAAAATGATAGGAGAAACAAGTTCTGGAAAAGGAGAGAAAAATGTAGAGAAAGTGCAACAATCTAAGACTGCATTGGTTAAAGAAAATGAGAATGTGCCGCAGAAGTTAAAAGAGAAGGTTGTGACTCAGAAGAAGATAGCTGAGACTAAAGAAGATCTGAAGAAGCAACCTAGGGTGGCAAACAAGAAGGACGAAAAGAAAGTCAGCCAGCAGAGGGCTACGGTTGAACAGAAGAAGGTGACTGAAATGAAAGTCACACAAGTAAAGAAGCCAGCTACTTTGCCTACACAGCAAGTGATGAACAGAAGAAGACAAGCTGTGATCAGACCCAAGAAGAGACAATTTCAAGGTTATTGCCTTTATTGTGGAGTTTGGGGTCATAAGGCGAGTAACTGTTGGTGGAGAAGGCCAGTATATGTCTCCAACTTGAGAAGATACGATGCTGCATACAGGGGGAGACAATACAGAATTTAGAAGAGAACACCTGTCGTGAGTTCTTGCACATACTGTAAAAGGCAAGGACACGCTGACAAGGATTGTTGGTGGAAGCCCAAACCAGTGGTTTCAAAGAACAAGTTTGCTATATTAGCAGACTTGGAACAGTGTGAAAGGTGCGGGCAGGATGGCCATAATGCCAAGAGATGCATGACACTTCTCCCTGAGCAAGAGAAGGCACTTAATGGCACAGTGAAAACAAGCAGTGCAGTCAAAGGTGAGAAAAAGGAGAAAGCTATCTTCCAACCAGTTCAAAAGAAGGAATATAAAGCTAAAAGGGAGGTGGCTAATATAGCTGAAATTGCACTCAAAGCTGACTGCAAGGATAAGCAGTGGATCCTTGATAGTGGATGCACTTCGCACATGACGGGAGATAAGAGTAAATTATCAAAGCTGAGCAAATCAAGAGAAGGCAGAGTCAAGTTTGGCAATGATGATTCACTCAACATCAATGGTCGGGGGTCAGTAAAAATTGGAAGAGGAAAGCTGAAAGATGTTCTGCACGTTAAAGGACTCAAATACAATTTAGCATCTGTCAGTCAGTTATGCAACGAAGATCATAAGGTAATATTCACAAAAACAGATTGTCAGGTAAAGAGTAAAGAAGGCAATACTATTGCAGCTGGGAAGAGAACAGCTGGAAATTTATATGTGATTGATGAGGACAAGACAAGCAGCTGTCTACTCACCAAAGAAGAAGAAAATCAACTCTGGCATAGGAGGCTGGGACACTTATCACAAAAGAACATGAGGAAGCTGAACACTACTCATGCAATCAGAGATATTCCCGACCTCAGGAGAGAGAGAGAGTATGTTTGCCCAGCATGCTCTAAAGGAAAACATGTTAGAAAGCAGTATAAGACCAAAGAGTTCAGTTCTGAAGCAGTGCTTGACATTGTGCATACTGATTTGTGTGGGCCGATGAGAACAAAAGGGTTGAATAGTGAGAGGTACTTCGTCTTGTTTGTTGATGATTATTCCAGAAGGACCTGCATCATGCACCTCAAACACAAGTCAGAAGTTCTGAAATGCTTCAAGAGATACAGAAGATTGGCTAAAAATGAGAGTGGAAAGAAGATCAAAGTATTGAGGTCAGATCAAGGCACTGAATTCACAAATGGAGCTTTTGAAGATTACCTTGAGAAGCATGGAATTCACCATCAGATGGCAGCAGCAAGAACACCTCAACAGAACGGGGTGGTAGAGAGGAAGAATAGAGCTGTGGTTGAAATGGCAAGAACTCTACTGCTAGAATCCAAGCTTCACACAAGATTTTGGACAGAAGCAACATTTACAGCAGTGCACCTACTAAACAGAGTTCTACTAAAGCCCAATACTGATAAGACTCCATATGAGCTATGGAGTGGGAAGAAGACAACAGCCAAGTATCTCAGAGTCTTTGGCAGCCCATGTTTTGTGAAGAACAAGGAGCAAAACTTGGGAAAATTCAACGCTAGGTCTGATGAAGGCATCTTTGTGGGATACTCAGCAAAGACAAAAGGTTACAGAGTTTTCCTACATAAGCTGGGAAAAGTAATCACTACCAGTGATGTGAGAATAGATGAGAACTGGAAAACAATGCAGAATGGAGAAGCTGAGGACAATGAAGAAGATGACTTCAATGTAGATGAAGAATCAGACCAACCTGAAGAAAAGGAACAAGAAGTAAGTTTAGACTCGGAGAAAAGTGAGGCTGAACAGGAAGAAAGAGATCCTCTTACAACTAAGATGGTGCAAGGAAGAAGGACAAAGAAAACATGGACCAGTGCTCATCGAGGAGATCAGATCATAGGTGACCCATCAGCAGGAGTTACAACAAGAAGAAGAATGGTGGGAGCTACTGCTCTACTCTCACAAGTTGAACCTAAATCTGTTGAAGAGGCTATTCAAGACCAAGCCTGGGTCAAAGCTATTAATGAGGAGCTGGATCAAATTGAAAAGAATGATACATGGGAGCTGGTTCCAAGACCCACTAATAAGAATGTCATAGGAACAAAGTGGGTGTTTAGGAATAAATACAATGAAGATGGCAAGGTAGTGAGGAACAAGGCCAGGCTGGTTTGCAAAGGCTACACTCAGATAGAAGGGGTAGATGTTGATGAAACTTTTGCACCAGTAGCAAGGTTAGAAACTATCAGAATGTTCTTAGCTTTAGCAGCACACAAGAGGTATAAAGTCTATCAGATGGATGTGAAATCTGCCTTTCTGAATGGGCTCCTGAAAGAAGAAGTGTATATTGAACAACCCGATGGAGTACAAATTAGTGAGGATGAGACACAAGTGTGCAAGCTGAAGAAAGCCTTGTATGGTCTTAAGCAAGCTCCAAGAGCATGGTACAGCAGGCTGGATGCATACTTGAGAAGGTTGAATTTCAGAAGAGGAACGGTTGATAATAACCTATATGTGTTCAATTCAGAGAAAGGCCAGCTGATAACCATAGTATATGTAGATGACATCATTTTCGGCGGGGATCACTCTGAACTATGCCAAGATTTTGCACAGAAGATGAGTGAGGAATTTGAGATGTCATTGATTGGAGAAATGACGTACTTTCTTGGATTACAGATAAAGCAGTGTGAAGAAGGTATCTTTATTTCTCAGACAAAATATGCCAAAGAGATGCTGAAAAGGTTTGGCATGGAAGATAGCAGATCTGTCAGTACCCCTATGACAGTGGGCTGCAAGTTAACAAAAGATCAGGAAGGAAGGAGTACAAGCCCTACAAAGTACAGGAAGATGATAGGGAGCCTTCTGTACCTTACGGCATCAAGGCCTAATCTTATGCAAGCTGTGTGTACTGCCAGTAGATTCCAAGCTGATCCTAAAGAGTCTCATGTGTTGCCAGTGAAAAGAATCCTAAGGTACCTCAAAGGAACATTGGAAATGGGCTTGTGGTATCCAACCATGGATCCTGTTAAACTACAAGCATACACTGATGCAGACTGGGCAGGAAGTATAGATGATAGAAAATCAACCAGCGGCTGCAGCTTCTACTTGGGTTCAAAGTGTGTTGCATGGTTAAGTAGAAAGCAAAACAGTGTTGCTTTGAGCACAGCTGAGGCTGAGTATATGGCTGCTTGTGCAGCATGTACACAGGTGATATGGATGCTAAGACAATTGGCAGACTTGGGTGTTGAAATGAAATTACCAGTGAGTATACTTTGTGATAATCAAAGTGTTATTGATCTCAGCAAGAATCCGGTTCAACATTCGAGAAGCAAGCATATTGACATCCGATATCACTTCATCAAAGATCAAGTGGAACAGGGTACAATTCAGTTGGAGTATGTTGGCACTAGAGATCAAATTTCAGATATTCTAACTAAACCTCTGTCCACAGAGTTGTTTGAAAAGCACAGATGGAGTCTATCTGTGCAAATGCCTCCTCAAGCCTGAAGTTCAAGTAAATCCTCCATCTTCACTTTGCGAGTTTTTCAAATATGTAATTGGTTGGCAAAGGGGGAGAGAAGCAACAGTGCAGGGGGAGCTGTTAAGAAAGGAGAGTGCATATTTAGGGAAAGTTGAAACTGCTGCATAGTGGCTTTTATTATAAGTGTTGCCAACAATTACAAAGGGGGAGATTGTTGTTCCCACAGCCTTATATAGGTTGTAATTGTTGTCAACTAGGTTTACGTGTACAAGAAAGTAAACTCACATGGAAGGGCAAAAAGGTAAAACCATACGGAAGGGCAAGAACGTAAAATCGCCGTGTAAACCCTATTAGGGTTTCATGGAGTAGAGTATATAATGGTCTTGGAAGACAAAGAACAGGGTGAGTCGGCAATGTTGAGCATTCAGCAAAACCTAAACAACCGACTAATCAAAGAGAATACCAAACCCTACACACAAGAACACCACCGACAAGGATGAAAAGAGTAAACAGTGCAGCCGACGGACGAATCGAGTGAACAGTAGCCGTCGTGAACAGTAAGCTTGATAGAAAAAGAAGAGAAACCCGACGGGAGAGAAAACCGATTACGGCTAGACGGGGCTGGACAGCAGGACGAAGAAAAGCAGACCGGCGGAAGAAGAAATCAGACGGCCATAGAAGAGAGAGATACCGACGGCAACAAAGAACAACCGTCGAGAGAGAAAGAGGAGACAACCAGAACAGAGGAGATCCGGCAACAGCAGAAGGAGATCCGGCGACAGCAGATCCAGTGACAGCAGAAGGAGATCCGGCAGGGACAGAGGAGATCCGGCGACAGCAGAAGGAGATCCGGCTGGGACAAAGGAGATCCGGCGACGGCGTGAGAGAGAGCCGGCTGGGACGGTGAGAGATCCGGCAGAAGGAGATCCAGTCGACGGTGAGAGATCCGGCAGAACTGGGATCCGGTCGACGGTGACAAATCCGGCAGACGGTGAGACAAATCCGGCAGGAAGAGAGAGAAATCCGGCGAGAAGAGAGAGAAATCCGTCGAGAAGAGAGAGAAATCCGACTAGACAGCAAGAGAGAGAGAAACGGACAGGCGAGCCGTGAGACAGTGAGATTGTGGGGCAAGGAGACGGGTGAGACCGTGAGATGGTAAAAGCAGGAGTTGTGTGATACAACGTAGAGAAGGAATTCGGCGAAGCATTGAACTCAACGTATTTCCAGACTTCTTCAAGAGAGGTTAAAAAGCATTGTGGTGAACTTCTAAGCAGCAGTGGAGCAGCCTTTCAATTCAACAGAGGCAAGACAAGTTAGAAGAAGGGTAGACACAGTAAGTGACACTCTTTGTATTATACTTGTTTAGTAATTGCAATAGTGAAAGGAGCAGAGAATCAAAGACATCCATTGTAACCTGAATTCTCAAGTATAGTGGATAGTCTCGGTAAGGGAGAGTCCCTACCACCGTGGATGTACGTCACGTTGACGGAATCACGTAAATCTCGTGTGTCCTTAATTTGCTTTACATTCTGTGTTTTGAATTGACTTGTGAATGCAGATAAAGTATCAGCTAACTCATAACCTAACGAAGACCTAAATAAGAACATCCGTATTATCTGCTAGGCAAGGTGTCTGAAAGGTGACTTTGGGGACTATTGTGATTAGTAGGTAACAATAGATCTACCTTAGTCGAGTCTGAGAAAGAGTTTGCTTTTAAGAAGAGGTTGAAGTTGTTCACTTACCCGCGAATTACGAATTGTGGTGATACTGATTCACCCCCCCTCTCAGTATCAGGAACTAGTAGATCCTAGGGAGAAGTCGGGAACTTCACTAAGAAACAAAAAAGACCAAAGAAAACACCAATTCTCAAACAAGCAACTTAACACCACTAACCCAATCGAGCCAACCCACTACAAGGACCAAAGAGAAAAATATGAGAACTTATATCCCTATAAAGGTTGATATATAATTTATGGCATATAACAAGCAAATTACAAAAGAAAATAGACAAGTTAGACGAGGATTTATAGTTCATCATATAACAAAGATTAAAAAAATTGTATATAAAGGTAAAGCTACCATTAGTAATGTTATGTGTCTTCTAATATAATGCTTAAGATTATTCTTTTATATTATCTTTTGACTAGTTTTTTTTTTTTTTTTGTTGCATGATTCAAATGTTTTCCACTTGGACTATAATTGTAGCTTTCACATCCAATCAAATTAGAATTAGTACTTCACAAGAATTTAGGAATGTGAATGCATCTACTATACATATAACATGTGTGTAGCCAAGAACTACTAAGTAAAACTAAACTCTGAGATTGATTGAGAAGGCTATTGACAATAGTGTTCAACAATAATGAAGAAAATTATCTTTTTTTAGTTTTTTTTTTTTGAAAAAAAAATATAAACAACTTATTTATTATATTTTTTTAGGTTAATGGAACAACACACATGATGTTTCAACTTTTTGTTTAGGCCAATTTAGTGCACATGTGTCATTAGTAATTTGATTATATAATATATGATCATTAAAGACAACATGTTTCCTTTCTTTTTTTTTTTAAACACTCATTATAATTATTGATTGTAATGGATGCTAGAATATTTTGTTGCCTTTAATGACAAAAAAGAAACATATTTATATATCTTTGTGCGTTATATAAATAATATCAAGTCATAGTTAATAATATTGTTTGTTCAATAAAAGATCAAAACACTAGTTTTATACAAATCGCAAAAAGATTATCGAAACCATAAAATGAAAGGGTTTTGAATTCTATAAGCCAATGAGTTGATGTTTATGATTTATGAAGCATTTGCTAGTAGAAAGTTGCATTTGGTATTTCTTAACATGTGAATACATGTTACACAAATGCAAGAGATTGAAGTTAATATCCAAATTAAGGGTGTCATTTTTTTTATTTTATTTTTCCTATGTTGGTCTTAGTTTATTTATAAGTTAATTTCATCTGCATCATTCTTTCTTCAAATCAATATAAACATAGGAGCTTTTTTTATTATTACATGACATTATCATTCTAAACCATAATTATGAGCTCTTTGTTCTTACTCTTAGTGAATAAACCATAATTTATAATAACAATATTGCTTTAATACAAACTTTCACATTTCATCACTCAAAGTTATGGTGAATGCCTAATTTTTTCATTACCATTAACCTTGAATAAGTAAAAGGAAATAATGAGAACAATAAAATTGCATGACATTATCATTCTAAACCATAATTATGAGTCTTTTATTCTTACTCCTAATGAATAAACCATAATTTACAATAATATTATTATTCTAATACAAACTCTCACATTTCCTCACTCAAAAAGTTATAGTCTGAATAATAAAATTGCATAATACAACTCATATTTTACACTTTTTATAGTCTTTCAAATCTTCAATCTCTTGTATGAATTTTTTGTTTTTCATTTGTGGCTTAACATATTCAAACCAAAATTTAATTATTTTCTTATCTAATATTTAGATTTTCAGTGGTTTTTATCAACAATACTATTAACTCTTATTTCTATGCCTTTGTTCTTGCTTGAAAGAGGCTTAATAATTCCTTTGTAAAACTTCTTTATTTATAGATTAATCCATCTAAATAACTAACAATTATTATGCTTTCATAAGCAGCATGCCAAAAACCTTCTCATAAGATTATTTTGACTTTATGAGGTATAAATTTGAGTAAGAACTCTATGATACTAGAGCACATGATTTATCCTACTCCTTGTTGCAAAAGACAATCTAGAAGAAATGTCTACTTTGTTGCTTTCTTCCATGATGTTAATATTTGTAAAAAATAAGATTTGAATAACGAGAAATCTTTACACTAATTTTTTTTTCTTTGAATTATTATTTTTCACAAACATTTAAACCCCTCTTCCACTCAATTTCACATCGAATTAATAATTTGCATTTTGTCTCACTTCAATTTATTTGGATCTTCTTAAATGAAGTATTGATATAGGTTAATTACTAAAGTCATTCATTTTTTCAAAATATCATTTTTTGGTTAATTTTTGTTTTTATTTTAATGGATTGAATTTAATTAAAGGAGCCTAAATTAACTTATTAGTTTCTTGGGTTTAACTAATTAAATTAAAATCTTAATTAGTAGATTGGGCACGAGTGTTTTTTTTTTTTATGAGAAAGTTTAACCATCTTACTAATCTTTTCGGGGCTTACATGAAATTTAGACAATCTTTGTTCTTTAACCGCATGTCAATGTCTTTACTATGTTTGTTTGTCAGGTCACAGATTTTATTAATGAAATGCAGTGGCATGCAAGATTTGTTAAAAAAAATAAATTATATTCTATGGAGGTAAATGGTGACTTTTTAAATTTTGTGCCAGTGAAAGGGTGCAAAATTGATTTATTTTATTTTATTTTATTTTATATTTTATATTAATCTTTATTATATTGCGTAGGAAATTCGTTTATTAGTGGAATATTCGCTTTGGAGTGAATTGACAATATTACCCTTGCATGGGTCAGGTGATTCTGTGACGGATGCAGAACGGATATTCCATTGTGATTTTCAGCTTCTCTCGCTATTTGACCCGTCACTGTCACGCCCTTTTTGCGCTTTTTCTTTTTTTTTCACTTCCCCTTTTTAATTTTTATGAATGGAATAATCATAAACTCAGCCTTAAATTTTTGTGAAAAAACTTGGCTAAAAAATTTGAATTTTTAATCAAATTATCTTCCACTTTTTTCTTATCCTAATAATTTGGTCCTTTTATGGAATGACATTATCCTTTCTAATCAAAATCAAGATTTCTGAGTGATAATAACAAAAAAATTTATAAAAATATACCCAAAATTAGTTCTGGATTATATATCCATATGATATTAAATTTTTTATTTATATTTATATTTTATTCACTAATTTGTATGTCTACCGAAGCACAATTTCGTCGGATAAAAAATGCAAGAAAATAGTTAATGTATCCTATATTATTGGCCTAAGATTTAACATCCTACGAAAGTAATTATAAATACAGCTTTTCATCAATAAAATAATAAAAAAACAGGTATAATGTCTCATAGTTGTATTGGTCATACTGCAATATTACCCTGACCATTATAATGAATTTATAAAATAATAAATTTAATAATACTCAACAAAATTTATTTATTTATTTTTTAAAATTATGTAAAAATAGACGTAATAATCAGTAAATTGCACCGAAGGGATGGTGGTTAATTATAAGTACATTGATCTGATATATAACTTACACATAAACCGGAACATGTACTCAACAATCAGAACAACAATTTCCAACATGATGACACGATTTTGTCGTCGAAAATGTTAAACTCTCTTAGACAACATGAAAAAATGACAATACAAAAAACAAAACATACGAGTGTGTATTGTTTATTTATGTTTTTTTCTTTGAATTTTTTTAATTTTTAAAATTTTTAAGATTCCTCTTGTGATTTGTCTTCAGCAGTTGCCTGTTCCTCTGTGTTTGTTTCAGCCAGCTCAGGAGGTGGCGTGGAGGCAGTTCGCTTGTGCGTGGCGGCCTCGAGGACATGGTTGTAGTTGCCTTTCTCCATGAACAGTTGGGCAAAGTGGTGCTTGCAGTACAGGACTCCATTAAGAGCAGCATAAGATGAGTGTGTGAGGGGGCACCCCGCTTGAGCGCACCTAAAGCATGTCCTGTGGTAACATTCTCCTTCCATTGTCACCTACATAACCAAATTAATTAACCAGTTTTTTCCCTTTTCTTATTTTTTATTTTTTTAAAAGGTTTCATTTGGAGACCCTCTTCTCAGTCTGCTATATGATTTTGGAGATCAAATACAAACCAACCTTTTCCAGTGGGTACACAGTTTTGCCACATGCCGAACATTTGTCTTGGGTTCCACAGAACATGGAAGAGACTTTGCTGGGTGTCCTCGACTGTGACAACAGATTTTGCAAGTTCTAAAGTTACCAACGAAAAAAGGCATATTGTCATGAAACAGAGAAGTGAATTCTGAGCATTTTTTGTTGTCCCGGAAAAGGGTAATAGACAAGTCCAACAGAATTGTTCGGAAGTGCTTCCGTAGAGCATATCAGACCGCTTCCATTTTCGTTGGGACATCCAAAACACACCCTTAGCTTATAAAATTAAAGGACTAAGAACATACCGGATCGTTACTCCTCTCTTGTTTGCCTGGGACCCAAAAAAAAAAAGAGCAATACATAAATCAGTGGCTAGAATTAATTTTGACACCCTTTTTTTTTTTTTCATTGCAAACGAAATAGAAACTGTAGGGAATGTCTTAAGGAGGAAATGTCTTGCCTGTCTGAAAATTCTTGCTGAAATTGCCAGATTCTTTAAAGAGTCGTTCAAAATGAGGCTTGCAGTAGAGGACTCCATCCATTGAGGAGTAGTTGCTCATCTGGTATGTACAAGTCCTTGGATTATCAAAATGTTGAGAAAGCATGCATAGAAACAAGCATGCTTATTGGCAACACATTCTGTCACAATTCACCCTAATGGCACACTAGAGCCTTTTTTTTTCCCCCTTCCTGTCTTTTTGGGATAAAAAATAGCACCCTTTTTTCCTTATCAGCATCATAACCAAGAAAATTCACTGTAATTCAGATGCATTAAGAAAACAAGTTGGTGTCTCAATTACATACATAGAAAGGCCCTGCAAGAAGGAATGGGAATCAATTAAATGGAGGAAGGAAGAAAACTTACCACAAGGGTTCCTTTGCAATGGCTGCACCTGAAACAGGATTTATGATAAGGCACACCTTCGAGAGATAACATATCAACAACATAAACGGTTTTATCACAAGCCTTGCACTTGTCCAGAGTTCCAGTGAATGACATTATGTTTTTGAATTTTTCCTTCCTTCCAAAATGATCCTGAAGCCCCAAGGAACTTTTGAAGATGTAAAGCAAAAGTAGCCTCTGTATTTCAGGTTGTCCGAGGGACCAGGAGATGCTATAAACAAAGAAAGCAGCCTGGGTGGTTGTTGTTGTTCGGTTACCTCAAACACAAGGAAATTAAACAAAGATCTTTTTCTTGCAATAGTGTAGGTTGCATTGCATCCTGCTGGCGTCCACCTTGGACACGTGATTGGAGATCCCAATAGTATGAGGTAAAGTCGGAATGTAAATGCCCTAAATGTGGTTACAATCCGGCTGGATTGGAGCAAATGAAGGTTGGTGCTCTGACTCTTTCCGGAGAGAAAATTTGAAGGCTGAAAATGGGATACCATAAATAAAAGTAAATGAAAAGGAAAAGTACTATTCATGGACGCACAGTCCCGGATGGAGTCCCTCCATGGACACAGGTGGATGCAACATATGCAATGCATTTTGTATCAATGTCAATACACATTTATATAGTTTGTTTGTATGTTACCCAACTAGATTTTTTATGTTTTTAGCATGATAAATTACCATAAATATAAAAACCATTAAAATCTTTATTGTAATTATGTCAAATTTAAAGGGGAAAACACAAGGTGTTCATAAAGAATAAGGGTGTATTTATGTTACCCCAAATAAAAAAGAAACCATCCCATCTTTAGTGGCAGTTATGTTCGGATTTAGTGTCAAATTTAATGATTGTTTGAGATACATGTCATACCAAACCGCACCAGCCATGAATTTGCTAATGCGTGTAATCCATAATCCTGATGAAGTCTTTTTAGCTACCAATTGCCAACATAACCACTGGAAGATCCTAGCATCAATCAATCGATTTTTTTTTTTTTTTTATTATTTTTGTTCGGAATTTTACTTTATTTTAATTCGCTCATCTCAGAGATTCAAAACAATGGCATTTATCGCCATGCACTTTCCAATTAGTCGTCTGTGGCCTACAAGTAGAAATTCAGATGGGCAAATCTGCCTCAGATTAAACTAGGGGCATGGCACTGTAAGAATAGCCATGCACATATATCTTTACACGTCCATGATTAATCTATTGGAATCATAAACCTATAGTTGCAACGAATAACAAGTGAACCAGACGATACGCGACAAATATTCAAAGTGGCAGAGTGAGATCATTGAGATTCAGGTAAGTGGACAATCCAAACCCATCGGCTCCAATCCCAAAGTCTAGCTAAAATATCTTTTTTTTTTTTTATTTAATTTTTTGATTCATAAGAAGCTAAAATTTCCCCTCGAGTAATGAGAAGAAGGAGACTATCCAACCAGACTTCGCCAAAGAACAAAGCTTTTTGCGGAAATTCGGATAAAAACTAGAGAGCATTTCAGTTGCTTCTCTCCCTATAAGCCTCTAACAGCAAAGCCAAAGCCTGTCGCGCTTCCGTTGCATTGATTAATTTGGAGAAGAAAATTATTGAGGTGAGTTTTAAATTCCCAACGAATTTCAAAACCCCGCGTGGTCTGAATGTAGTTTTGGTTCATAGACAATGTGGGTACTGCCTGTGTATCTGTCTGAGCAGTGTATCAACAAAGACAAATCTTAGGTTTTTATGTCGCCTAATGTCAGCCGAGCTTAGCTGCCTTTATAAGCCGCAATGTCGGGGTTTCGGTAGTACCCAATTTGGGGGAGACACTTGGGAGTATTTTTGTGCCATGACAGACTCAACCCAACTCTTTTTCGAGATTTACTTGTTAAGTTAATTAACACAAATGACTCTTATTATTTAACGTATGACACAAAATAAAAAACTTAACATGATAGTCGGTTAAATATAACGGTAATTTGAGTTATTTGGTTTAAAATCCCTCTACTCTTCCTATTAAGATAACCGTTACAGAAAGGGAGGATTTTCCTATTTTCAAGGGAATGGTTACTGAAAAATATATGAATATATATATATTATTACGGACATTTTCTGGGCTCTCTCTCAACCATCAGAGAAAAAAAGCGTAAAGAATAGAAAGGGAAGAGTAGGAGAAAAGAGAAAAACATATAGGAACAAAACGTGAAAAATTCTCACCTTTACTAATGGATAACAGTACGTTGATTTTTATTACAGTTATATTGCTAGTATTCATAAAAAAAAAAAAAAAAAGACGATCCTACATTATAGAGATAAGAAAAATCTAACAATTGGTATCAGAGCCAGGTTAGCAAATACTGTGCAATTTGTTTTCTATATTTTATTATTTGTTGCGCTTAATGGATGACGACGGCCAGCGCTGTGCAATTTGTTTTCTATGTTTTATTATTTGCTGCGCTTAACGGATGACGCCGGCCGACGTTGAAAGGGGAAACGCCGACCATGGAAATCTGCACTGCTGAAACGGCCGACGTCGAAAGGAAAAAGGAAATGCCGGCCACGAGGACTGTACGCTGCCGGAACCCAAACGGTTCTGGGTATGGCGGATCGGCTCTGATGAAGGCTGTATTTCCATTGTCAGTGGGAGACCCGAATCGGTCCGGTCTGGTGGGTATGACGGAACGGTCTCCTTGCGAGGCTGATGCTCCGGGTATGGATGGCTGCCGTCGGAGATCCCGGCAAGTGGCTGCGATTGGGCTTAGCCTCGGAGATTCGACCCGAACAGGTTGGTTCATCCCCACGTTCGCCTATCAGAGGCGACGTCAGGGAGCGCCAACGCACAGGGGGTTGGCTGCCGATGGCGACTCCCTTCAGCTGACAGCATGCGGGCGACGTCGGGGAGCGCCAATGCACGGAGGTTGGCTGCCGATGGCGACTCCCTTCAGCTGACAGCATGCGGGCGACGTCGGGGAGCGCCAACGCACGGAGGTTGGCTGCCGATGGCGACTCCCTCCAACTGACAGCACACGGGCGACGTCGGGGAACGCCAACGCACGGGGGGTTGGCTGCTGACGGCAACTCCCTCCAACTGACAGCACGCGGGTGACGTCGGGGAGCGCCAATGCACAGGGGGTTGGCTGCCGACGGTGACTCCCTTCAGCTGACAGCATGGAGGCGACGTCGGGGAGCGCCAACACACGGGGGGTTGGCTGCCGATGGCGACTCCCTTCAGCTGACAGCACGCGGGCTGTGTCGCCTGTAACGCGGTGGTGCTGCCCACCACAAGGGTCCTCGACCGGTGGTAGAGAAGGAATTTTCTGAATGAATGCCGCCATGTAAAGGGGACCGGTTACTGGAACAGTACGCCGACGCGTATTGGACAGTGCTAACTCCCACATAATAGAAACTTTAAATCTTCATAATTGAAGATTTTTAAAAGTTTATTAAGGTCACATCAATATGAATCAAATATTGAAAGCTTGTTAGTCACCAAAGTGGCCTGGCTTGAAAGAATTTGAATCGTTGATCGTGAATTTCAATTGTTCATTTTTGATGCTAATATTGTATATGAACAATTGTGGTTATTAATTATGAGACTAGGAGATCATCCAAAAATGGATCATTTCCTATAATTAATGACACTAAAGGAGGATTGATTGATGTACTGGGTAGACGTGATTGCATATCCAAAGATAACATTCATGTTAACTCTAGTATGATTGATTGATCTATTAAAGTACATTTAAATTAGTATCATTATTGATTAATATTATGTATTTGAGGATCACCCAAAGGTGAACTTGAGTACATAGTCAAAGTTTGTAATTCATGTATCTGAATCCATTAGAGTTTACTAAAAGTATTAACGTATAAATTTGGATCATGTTTGTAGGTTCCAATAATGTTTTTGCCTTGGGCAATGTAATGATCAAGTTCAATGGGCTCAACTATGCAGAATGGTCTAAGTATATTCAGTTTCATTTAGGTGTTTTGGATTTGGACTTAGCGGTCATTTCGGATGAAAAGCCTGCAGCCATTATCGGGACCAATACAAAATCTGATAAGTCTCTTCATGAGGCTTAGGTACGGTCCAATAGGCTGAGTTTGAATTTGATGTGAATGACGATGGCTGAAAATGTCAAGCCATCGATGCCCAAGACGGAAAATGCAAGGGAATTTATGATGAGAATTAAGGAATACTCTCAATCAGACATAGCTGATAAATCCATTGTAGGAACCCTAATGAGTGAGCTGACGACCAAGAAATTTGATTGGTCACAACCTATTTATGATCATGTGACTAGTATGGCTAATCTAGCAGCAAAGTTGAGAACAATGGGTATGGATGTGAGTGAATCCTTTTTGGCTCAATTCATCATCAACTCACTACCTCCTGAATTTGGCCAGTTCCAAGTGAATTATAACACTATTAAAGAG
This sequence comes from Rhizophora apiculata, assembly GCA_037832385.1. Lineage (NCBI taxonomy): Eukaryota > Viridiplantae > Streptophyta > Magnoliopsida > Malpighiales > Rhizophoraceae > Rhizophora > Rhizophora apiculata. Next base: position 3,567,076 of record CM075431.1, read on the forward strand.
AAATGGAACTTTTAGGAAATTAAGGCCATGTTAGTTCAGGAAGAAGGGAGATTAAAGAAGATGAAGGATCACTCCATTCATCTCATTGTTCATAAGGATGCTGGTGGTAGCAAATCTAAACCATACAAGAAAAATAAGAAGAAGGACAAAGCCTCTATAAAAGTCATTGGAGGTCAGATCCAAAAGGATCAGAAATGCTTCTTCTACAAAAGGATGGGTCACTTCAAGAAAGATTGCCCAAAAAGAAAGGTTTGGTTCGAAAAGAAAGGTATGCACTGTATATCAATATATTTTGAATCAAATATAATTGAAGTGCCCAATAATACTTGGTGGTTAGACTCTAGAGCTACTATTCATGTGTCACATATTATGCAGAGATTCCTTTCAATCCAGCCCATAAAAGGAACTGAGAAGTTCCTCTATATGGGAAACAGAATGAAGGCACGAATATAAGGAATTGGGACGTACAGATTGATCTTGGACACCAAATGTCATCTGGATCTAGAAAAGTGTCTCTATGTTCCTGAATGTGCTAGAAATTTAGTTTCTGTTACAAAGTTGGATGAAGTGGGATTTAATCTTAAGATTAGAAACGGTGCATTTTCATTGTATAGACATTCGTACTATTATGGATCTAGTACTTTGGTTGATGATTTGTACCGCTTTAATCTTGATGTTATGCATGCTGATTCTCTATTTCTTGTTGAGCATGGTATAGGTAACAAACATAATGTGCATGATGATTGTTCTGCTTTCTTATGGCATCAAAGATTGGGTCATATATCCAAAGAAAGGATATTGAGATTGGTGAAAGGTGATATCCTGCCTCAATTGGATTTTACTGATTGGGATGTGTGTGTTGATTGTAAAAAGGGAAACAAACCAGACACACATCGAAGAACCCAGCCATGAGAAGTAATGAGCCTTTAGAATTGATACACACCGATATTTGTGGCCCCTTTGATATTCCCACATGGGGTGGTGAGAAATATTTCATCACATTCATAGATGACTACTCACGGTATTATTATTTATATTTACTGCATGAAAAGTCCTGGTCAGTAAATACCCTGGAGGTGTTTATTGATGAAGTGGAAAGGCAGTTAGATAGAAAAGTAAAAGTGATTAAGTCAGACAGGGGTGGTGAATATTATGGAAAATTCAATGAAAGTGGACAATGTCCTAGTCCATTTGCAAAATTTCTTGAAAGTCGAGGCATATGTGCACAGTATACAATGCCTGGTACACCACAACAGAATGGTGTAGCGGAAAGGCGGAATCGCACACTTATGGATATGGTCAAGAGTATGTTAAGTTACAGTAGTACTATACCTTTATCCTTATGGATGCATGCATTAAGAACTACTGCATATCTGCTGAACAGGGTTCCTAGTAAGGCTGTCCCTAAGACTCCATACGAGTTATGGACAAGAAGGAAACCCAGTTTGAGACACCTTCATGTTTGGGGTTGTTCGGCAGAAGTACGAATATATAATTCACATGAAGGAAAGCTTGATGCAAGGACCATTAGTGGTCACTTCATTGGCTATCCTGAAAAGTCTAAAGGATATAGGTTCTATTGCCCTAATCATAGCACTAGAATAGTTGAGTCTGGTACTACTCAGTTCATTGAAAATGGCCAGTTCAGTGGGAGTGGGGAATCACGAAAGGTGGATATTAGAGAATTGCAAAATGAAGGATCCACAGCGAGTACTCCTACTCAAGTCGTTGTCCCCGCACCCAGTGTTTCTACTCAAGTTGTTGTTCCTTTTGTTGCATCACAGTTACGTGACATGCAAGGACAACAAATTGATACTCAAAACATGCAAAGTGAACGCATAAGAGATGGACCAAGTGACAATGTGCAACTCACAAATGAACAAGTGATACCACAAGAAATGGCATTACGGAGGTCTACGAGACAAAAAAGGCCAGTTGTATCGAATGATTATATGGTTTATTCACTTGAGCATGAATCGGAATTGAGTCTTGATAAAGATCCAGTCTCATTTCAACAAGCCACGGAATGTAATGACTCTAAAAAGTGGTTCAATGCCATGAAGGAAGAGATGAAATCGATGGATGTAAATCAAGTCTAGGAACTGGTAGAGTTACCTGAAGGATCAAAACGAGTTGGCTGTAAGTGGGTCTTTAAGACTAAGTGAAACTCGAAAGGTAACATCGAAAGGTATAAAGCTAGACTTGTTGCCAAAGGTTTCACTCAAAGGGATGGTATTGACTATAAGGAGACTTTCTCTCCAGTCTCTAAGAAAGACTTCTTGAGAATTATTATGGCTTTGGTGGCTCATAATGATCTAGAGCTTCACCAAATGGATGTAAAGACTGCCTTTTTGAATGGTGACTTAGAAGAGTAGGTGTATATGGACCAACCTGAAGGTTTCATCACCACCGGACAGGAAAATTTGGTGTGTAAATTAAAAAAATCAATATATAGACTGAAACAAACTTCCGAACAATGGTATATTAAGTTCAATGACACCATTACGTCATACGGCTTTGTAGAGAACACCGTTGATCGATGTATCTATATGAAGGTTAGTGGGAGCAAGTTCATTATATTAGTCCTATATGTCGATGACATTCTTTTGGCTGCTAATGACATGGGTTTGTTACATAATGTTAAGAAATTTCTCTCTGAAACTTTTGAAATGAAAGATATGAATGAGGCATCCTATGTGATAGGAATAGAGATATTCCGTGATAGATCACAAAAATTGTTGGGATTGTCTAAGAAAGGATATATCAATAAAGTATTAGAGAGATTTAGAATGGAAAATTGCTTTACAGGAATAGTTCCAATTCAGAAAGAGGACAAGTTCAGTGAACTGCAATGTCTAAAGAATGATTTGGAACGGAAAACAATAGAATCAATTCCCTATGCCTCACTGGTTGGAAGCCTGATGTATGCGCAAACATATACTCAGCCAGACATTAGTTTCGCTATTGGAATGTTAGGTCGATATCAAAGTAATCCAGGAATAGATCATTGGAAAGCCGGAAAGAAAGTACTTAGGTACTTACAAGGCACCAAAGATTATATGCTTACTTATAAAAGATCAAGTCATCTTGAAGTAGTAGGCTACTTGGATTCAGATTATGTTGGATGCGTAGACTCGAGGAAATCTACATTTGGTTACATGTTTCTCCTAACTGGAGGAGCAGTTTCCTGGAAAAGTGGGAAGCAGTCTGTCATTGCTACTTCCACTATGGAGGCTGAATTTATAGCATACTTTGAGGCTACTATTCATGCATTATGGTTGCGGAATTTTATCTTAAGGTTTAGTTTAGTCGACAGTATAGAAAAGCCGCTAAAAATTTACTGTGATAATTCCGCAGCTGTTTTCTTCTCTAAGAATGATAGGTATTCTAAAGGTGCGAAATATATGAATTTGAAATACCTATCTGTTAAAGAAGAAGTGCAAAACCAAAGAGTGTCTATTGAGCATATTGGCACTGAGTTGATGATAGCGGACCCGTTAACTAAAGGTTTGCCACCAAAAACATTCACTGGACATGTTGATCGGATGGGCATATTGGACAGGTCCTCATTCTCTTGAAAGTCAATATTTTGTACTGCTCATATCATTGTGACACTCATGAATTCAATTAAGGTCATGGTTTTGCTTGTACTTTATTATCTCTGTTTAGTTGTATACAGTTATAGTTTGTGAGATAACTAATAGCATATATGGACATGACAATTTAAAGTTTCAATGTTTCTTAATAAGGTTATTATGAATTATAATGATTATGTGATATATGGAAGGAATCATGTCGCTAAAAGATATGTGACCGCCATGATCCAATCGTTTTAATTCAATCAAGTTTGTGATTTGATGATCTTTAAGGATTGTGTGCACTTATTTGTTATTGATTCATCAAATCATAACAAGGGCCAAGTGGGAGATTGTTAAGTTAATTAATACAAGTGGCCCTTGTTATTTAACGTATGACCCAAAATAAAAGACCTAACATAATGGTCAGTTAAGTATAACGGTAATTTGGGTTATTGGATTTAAAATCCCTCCACGCTCCCTATTAAAATAACCGTTATAGAAAGGGAGGATTTTTTTATTTTCAAGGTAACGGTTACTGGAAAATGTATGAATATATATATATTATTATGGATATTTTCTGAGCTCTCTCTCAACCATCAGAGAAAAAAAGCGTAAAGAATAGAAAGGGAAAAGTAGGAAAAAAGAGAAAAGCGTATAGGAACAAAACGTGAAGAATTCTCACTTTTACTACCGGACATCAGGATAATAGATAACGGTATGTTGATTTTATTACAGTTATATTACTAGTATTCGTAAAAAAAAAAAAAAAGATCCTGATAATAGAGACAAGAAAAGTCTAACATTACTTAGCAAAATTAAATTTAAACTCAGTGGTTAGAAGATCAGCTCTCTTTCTTTGGTTGGAAGAGTCACTCTCGTTCAATCGGTAAGCCAAACAATTTTTTATAACTTGATGCAAACTTCCTTTGTGCTGCGATCTGTTTGTGACGAAATAGATAGATGTAATCGCCTTTTCCTGTGCAGATAGTCGAGAGACCCACAAAATCAGTCTTGTTGCGTGGACGATGTTTGCCATCTCAAAAGGGTTAGAGGCCTATTGGATAGTTATAAAGTGAAAAGAGGTGTTTATTAATACTAAAAAAACATCTTTTTAGTTAAATAATTTTTTCATCGTTCTATATAGAGAGTATGATGGTTATAAATTATAATTAAATATATTTTATTTTATTTTATAAAAAAATTTATGATAATTTAAGTGTATTATTGTGAAAATAAATTTTATATTGAAGAAAGATATATGATTTGAAATAATTTATTTATTTTTGGTAGAGTTTTATTTTTTTATCCAATAATTTTAAAGCAAAATTTTTTATGATTGGAATATTAAAAAGATTGACTTCCAACTTTGTGAGATGATTAAGTAAGTTCTAACATAATCAAGGTATGTTTTCTTCCTAATAATGTGAAAAAACTTTAAGTTTAAAGATCCATGATATTAATATTCCGATATCTAATTGTTCATGCTTGCACTCCCGTCGAACGGTTCAATTAAAATAAATAATTTATATTAAAAGAAAATCGATGCGAGTGTTGTGACAATTATGGATGGTGGTTATTTGCACGTAAATATACATAAATGATGGTTTGCGTGGACATTGATGACTTGCATGAGGGTTATTTACACACACAACACAACCCAATTTTGGTTTAGTTTGACGGAAGACATACGAGTCTTCTAATTGTGATGAAAACGGCTATGGTAACTTCCATGTTCCGCACAAAGCAAGAGTGACGGGCATGAAAAGTGATGCACAAGACAAAGGTTGCATCCGTTAAAAACCAGATGAGAAGCCTCAAAGGAGTTGTTTAATTCCTTGTAAAGAATGGCCATATGTTCAATATATATATATAGGGCCATGTGTTAACAGCACATAACGTGACTCTTGTAATTACATGGGGTCATGAAAGGAATTGTAAATTCCTTAAAAGGCGGTAGCGGTTGTGATGTTTGCAAAAATCCATTATTTTTTGGTTTGTCATGATGCATACAGAAAAGGACCGTTGGGCACTTATTCTGTTAATGTTGTGGTTTTACAAAAAAGAAAAAGAAAAAAGAAAAGTTGCCATGAACCTATCTGATAGTGTGACCTTTATTTAAGTTGTGACCTTACATGGTTTTAGTTCTTGTATTACCTGATTATTTATTATACACATGACTTTATTTATATATATAAATGTGACTTTTGCCTTTGGTTTATATTGTGGTTACTAGTATATACATCGTGCTTTTAGCTTATAAAATAATAAAAAATGTCGCTTTGCATCCAACTAAAGTCCCTTCTGGTGAAAGGATGTATGACATTTCATAAGGCCACATTTAAAGGGGTGAAAACTAGGGGCCTTTTTAATCTTGTGAGTCTATTATGAATATAATTAACTCTTTTGTTGGTCTAGCAAAAGGACATGTAACCGTTTGTACTTAGGGTTTTTTTGTATCCAAACGTTGTTTACCAAGCAACTTTTGGTTTATTATTAAAAGAAAAAGGAAAAAATGGGGGGGGAGGGGGGCTTTCAGGGAGGCAGCACCTCCTACGGAATTACAAATTCGAAGGGATGGCACTGTTTGATTGAAAAAAAAAAAAAAAAAAAAGGGAAACAACGTTGCCTTTGACATTGCCTTGCGTGCCTTGTGAAAGATACATAACCGCTAGGTTAGTCATTTATGGGGTAAGTCGTTTCACTGATATTTGCATGCGGGCATGTCAGTGTATTAGTAGGAACCACGCGCATGTAGCCATTGCTTTTGGAACGGCACGGCTTGAAAGGAATTGTAAATTCCTTGTAAAGGCAGCAGATCAGCGGCGGCTTAAATTGTTCCTTCAACAACGTGTTCATTCTGGGAGTCGAACACAAGAAGGCAAGAGTGATACAAAGGGCATGGAGTCATAGGTGGCAGTTAGATAAAAAAAGTTAAAAAATAAAATAAAAAAAAAAGATAAATTGCTGTTTATAATTAGATTACTGTATAAATTATGCTCATTCCAAAGGTTTTATAATATTTAGTATTTATAATAAATTAGAAGAAAGAATTTTTAAAACTATTAATAAATTTAAAATAGTTACTTATAATAAGATATTAGTTTATTTATAAAAATATAAAATATTTAATATGTTATAATAAATTAAAAAATTTAATTTTAAAATAGTTATAAAAAATATAAATAAAATAATTTTTAATATATTAATTAATTAAAATAAAAAATATAATATTATATAATTATTTATATAAATTAATTTTATAATTTGTTATTAAAAATAATTAGTTCATATTTTATTTATTATATTATTTAAATTTGTCATAATATATTTTTTATTATATAAAATTTCAATATATAAGAAATTTTTATTTATATATTTGACTTCTAAAATTGTAAAAAATTCGTTATATTTTTAATATAATTATTAAAATATTTTTAAAATAAAAATTAAATATATTTTTAATTTTATTTGATATTTTTATATTAAAAAGTTATATCTATTTATGACTAAAGTCTTTTTTTTTTTAGTCGAAAAACCCTATATTTTTATATATATATACATATGCATGGTGATTTTTCTTTGATAAAAAAGAGAGAATACATGCAAATATAAAGGGCAAAAAGTCTGACAACTTTAATGTACACAAATTTATTAGTACATAGGTGGCAGTGAGAAAAAAATGTAAAAAAAATAAAAATAAAAATTGTCGTTTATAATTAGAGTACTATACAAATTATGTCCATTTCAACATTATATTTGGTACTTGCAATAAATTAGAAAGATGAATTTTTAAAACATTGCATAAACTTAAAATGATATTTTATAGTAAGATCTTAATCTATCTATATAAATATAAAATATTTAGTTTATTCGAATAAATTAAAGATTTTAAATTTAAAATATTTATAAAAAAGATATAGATATAATAATTTTTAATATGTCATTTAATTAAAATAAAAAATATAATATTTATAATTATTTGTATAAATTAGTTTTATAATTTGTTAATAAGAATAATTAATTCAAATTTTATTTATCATATTATTCAGACTTGTTATAATATATTTTTCATTATGTAAAACTTTAAAAAAATTTTATTTAAGCATTTGACTTTCAAAATTGTAGAGAATCCATTATATTTTCAATATACTTGTTGGAATATTTTCAAAATAAAAATTAGATATATCTCTTAATTTATTGGTACTTTTATATTAAAAAGTTATATTTATTGGTGATAAAAAATTATTTTTGTTTTAAGCCAAATAATCCTTGCATTATTTTATATATATATAGTGGTTTTTCTTTGATAAAAAAGAGAGAATACATGCAAATATATTGTTTTCATATACAATATTTATACATTATTGTGAGAAAATTTATTTTAACTTAATTACACAGTTATGATGATCAATTTTTCTTTAAGAAGAGTAATATTAAATATACAACTTAAAATAATTTTTTCACTCCTAATAAAGTCTTAAGTAGAGTGACATTCAAAACAATTCTTTTACTAAAATGCCCTATTTTTAGTCCAACAAGCTAAAGATATGAATTTTGGTCACCTTTCATAACTTAGCTGAGAGACTTTAAATAAAGTTGATAAAGCTTGGATTAAGGTGATGAATTTATGACTTTGATTTCTTGTGAACATCCCTACTGTTGTTCCCACAGTCTTATATAGGTTGTAATTGTTGTCAACTAGGTTTACGTATGCAAGAAAGTAAACCCACGTGGAAGGGCAAAAAGGTAAAACCATACGGAAGGGCAAGAACGTAAAATCGCCGCATAAACCCTATTAGGGTTTCATGGAATAGAGTATATAATGGTCTTGGAAGACAAAAAACAGGGTGAGTCGGCAATATTAAGCATTCAGCAAAACCTAAACAACCGACTAATCAAAGAGAATACCAAACCCTACACGCAAGAACACCACTGGCAAGGATGAAAAGAGTAAACAGTGTAGCCGACGGACGAATCGAGTGAACAGTAGCGTCGTGAACAGTAGCCGTCGTGAACAGTAGCCATCGTGAACAGTAAGCTTGACAGAAAAAGAAGAGAAACCCGACGGGAGAGAAAACCGATTACGGCTAGACGGGGCTGGACAGCAGGACGAAGAAAAGCAGACCGGCGGAAGAAGAAATCAGACGGCCATAGAAGAGAGAGATACCGACAACAACAAAGAACAACCGTCGAGAGAGAAAGAGGAGACAACCGGAACAGAGGAGATCCGGCAACAGCAGAAGGAGATCCGGCAGGGACAGAGGAGATCCGGCGACAGCAGAAGGAGATCCGGCAGGGACAGAGGAGATCCGGTGACAGCAGAAGGAGATCCGGCTGGGACAGAGGAGATCCGGCGACAACGTGAGAGAGAGCCGGCTGGGACAGTGAGAGATCCGGCAGAAGGAGATCCGGTCGACAGTGAGAGATCCGGCAGAACTGGGATCCGGTCGACGGTGACAAATCCGGCAGGAAGAGAGAGAAATCCGGCGAGAAGAGAGAGAAATCCGTCGAGAAGAGAGAGAAATCTGACTAGACAGCAAGAGAGAGAGAAACGGACAGGCGAGCCGTGAGACAGTGAGATTGTGGGGCAAGGAGACGGGTGAGACAGTGAGATGGTAAAAGCAGGAGTTGTGTGATACAACGTAGAGAAGGAATTCCGCGAAGCATTGAACTCAACGTATTTCCAGACTTCTTCAAGAGAGGTTAAAAAGCGTTGTGGTGAACTTCTAAGCAGCAGTGGAGCAGCCTTTCAATTCAACAGAGGCAAGACAAGTTAGAAGAAGGGTAGACACAGTAAGTGACACTCTTTGTATTGTACTTGCTTAGTAATTGCAATAGTGAAAGGAGCAGAGAATCAAAGACATCCATTATAACCTGAATTCTCAAGTATAGTGGATAGTCTCGGTAAGGGAGAGTCCCTACCACCGTGGATGTACGTCACGTTGACGGAACTACGTAAATCTCGTGTGTCCTTAATTTGCTTTACATTCTGTGTTTTGAATTGACTTGTGAATGCAGTTGAAGTATCAGCCAACTCATAACCTAACGAAGACCTAAATAAGAACATCCGTATTGTCTGCTAGGCAAGGTGTCTGAAAGGTGACTTTGGGGATTATTGTGATTAGTAGGTAGCAATAGATCTACTTTAGTCGAGTCTGAGAAAGAGTTTGCTTTTAAGAAGAGGTTGAAGTTGTTCACTTACCTGCGAATTGCGAATTGTGGTGATACTGATTCACCCCCCCTCTCAGTATCATGAACTAGTAGATCCTAGGGAGAAGTCAGGAACTTCAATTGGTATCAGAGCATAGGTTCACCAGTTTGAAGCTTAACAGCTTGGTGTACTACTTTGAAGGGATCTAAAAGTTTGACTTGTTCAGCATACTGAGAAATGGAAGCCGGTACCAGCACTAGCACCACTTACAACAAGAAGGTTCCAATCTTCAACGGAACCAACTATCATATGTGGAGAGCAAGAATGCAAGTGGTATTTGCAACCATGGGCATGAACGTGGTGAAATGCGTACAGGAGGGTTTTGTGGCTCCGGAAGAAGGTAAAGACCTAACCCTAGAGGAGTTAAAGCAATTCGAGATAAATTAGAAGGCCTCAAATGTCATCATTTCAGCATTAACAGATGCTGAGTATGCTAAAGTTATGGACTGCGAATCTGCCAAGGAGATATGGGACAGATTGCAGAAAGTCTATGAAGGTGATGGCAGAATGAAGGAGGCTAAGCTTCAAGTGTTCAAGGAGAGATATGAATCTCTCAGAATGCAGAAAAATGAGACAGTTCAAGAGTTCTTCACCAGGGTTATTGACGCTGTAAATGACTTGAGAAGTCATGGAAAGAACAAGAAGGACTCATCGATTGTGAAGAAAATTCTGAGAATTTTGCCTGAGAGGTTTGCTTCAAAGGTGGCAGCCATAGAGGAGAGTAGAGATCTCAACTCTATGTCTCTACATGATCTTCAGTGCAATCTCATTGCATATGAGATGAGAATAAAGTCGACTGAGAGCTCCTCAACGTCAAGTATATCAAAGGAGGCAACTTTCAAAGCTATGAAACACTTGAAGATAAAAGAAAAAGAAGAATCATCCAGTGAGGATAATGATGATGATGAGGGAGAAAGTGAAGGTGAAGTATTGGCTTACTTCACAAGGAAACTCAAAAGGGGGTCTAAGAAGGGAAAAGGACAGTTGTCCTTGAGATGTTATCGATGTGAGAAAACTGGACACTTTGCTTCTCGGTGCAAAGTGAAACTTGATGATGAAGATGAGGATGGTGACGATGAGTAGAATTCAAGATGGAGAAGATCATCATTCAAATCAAAGAAGTCCAATAAGAAGATTGTCAACCCACAGAGGAAGACGAGAGGCTCATTCAAGAGTTATGTGAGTCAGACAAAAGAAGCTAATGAGGAGGAAGATGAAGACTCATCAGATGAGTATGTCTTTATGGCATCAGCACAAAGTGGTAGCTCAACCTCTGAAGAGGAAGAGGAAGTTGATGAAGAAGAGCCAGATCTTGAAGCTGAGCTAGAAGCAGCTTCAAAGGAGATAATCAGAAGGGGCAGAACTATAAGAAGGTTGGAGGCCCATATAAAACAAGTTGAAGCAAAGTCTGAGGAAGCTGAAAGTCAAAACGGTGAAATAAGGGCTGAGCATATTGATTTGAAGAGAAGATTTGAGGAACAGATCAAAATATGTGAGGACCTTACAGTAGAGCTTAGCTCAAGGGCCTCAAAAATTGAAGAAATGGAGAAAGAGTTGCTGAGACTTCAGCAACAACTCAAAAGCAGCAAAGAGAACTTGCAGAAACTTAAAATGATAGGAGAAACAAGTTCTGGAAAAAGAGAGAAAAATGTAGAGAAAGTGCAGCAATCTGAGACTGCATTGGTTAAAGAAAATGAGAATGTGCCGCAGAAGTTAAAAGAGAAGGTTGTGACTCAGAAGAAGATAGTTGAGACTAAAGAAGATCTGAAGAAGCAACCTAGGGTGGCAAACAAGAAGGACGAAAAGAAAGTCAGCCAGCAGAGGGCTACGGTTGAACAGAAGAAGGTGACTGAAATGAAAGTCACACAAGTAAAGAAGCCAGCTACTTTGCCTACACAGCAAGTGATGAATAGAAGAAGACAAGCTGTGATCAGACCCAAGAAGAGACAGTTTCAAGGTTATTGCCTTTATTGTGGAGTTTGGGGTCATAAGGCGAGTAACTGTTGATGGAGAAGCCCAGTGTATGTCTCCAACTTGAGAAGATACGATGCTGCATACAGAGGGAGACAATACAGAATTCAGAAGAGAACACCTGTCGTGAGTTCTTGCACATACTGTAAAAGGCAAGGACACGCTGACAAGGATTGTTGGTGGAAGCCCAAACCAGTGGTTTCAAAGAACAAGTTTGCTATATTGGCAGACTTGGAACAGTGTGAAAGGTGCGGGCAAGATGGCCATAATGCCAAGAGATGCATGACACTTCTCCCTGAGCAAGAGAAGGCACTTAATGGCACAGTGAAAACAAGCAGTGCAGTCAAAGGTGAGAAAAAGGAGAAAGCTATCTTCCAACCAGTTCAAAAGAAGGAATATAAAGCTAAAAGGGAGGTGGCTAATATAGCTGAAATTGCACTCAAAGCTGACTGCAAGGATAAGCAGTGGATCCTTGATAATGGATGCACTTCGCACATGACGGGAGATAAGAGTAAATTATCAAAGCTGAGCAAATCAAGAGAAGGCAGAGTCAAGTTTGGCAATGATGATTCACTCAACATCAATGGTCGGGGGTCCGTAAAAATTGGAAGAGGAAAGCTGAAAGATGTTCTGCACGTTGAAGGACTCAAATACAATTTAGCATCTGTCAGTCAGTTATGCAACGAAGATCATAAGGTAATATTCACAAAAACAGATTGTCAGGTAAAGAGTAAAGAAGGCAATACTATTGCAGCCGAGAAGAGAACAGCTGGAAATTTATATGTGATTGACGAGGACAAGACAAGCAGCTGTCTACTCACCAAAGAAGAAGAAAATCAACTCTGGCATAGGAGGCTGGGACACTTATCACAAAAGAACATGAGGAAGCTGACCACTACTCATGCAATCAAAGATATTCCCGACCTCAGGAGAGAGAGAGAGTATGTTTGCTCAGCATGCTCTAAAGGAAAACATGTTAGAAAGCAATATAAGACCAAAGAGTTCAGTTCTGAAGCAGTGCTTGACATTGTGCATACTGATTTGTGTGGGCCGATGAGAACAAAAGGGTTGAATAATGAGAGGTACTTCATCTTGTTTGTCGATGATTATTCCAGAAGGACCTGCATCATGCACCTCAAACACAAGTCAGAAGTTCTGAAATGCTTCAAGAGATACAGAAGATTGGCTGAAAATGAGAGTGGAAAGAAGATCAAAGTATTGAGGTCAGATCAAGGCACTGAATTCACAAATGGAGCTTTTGAAGATTACCTTGAGAAGCATGGAATTCACCATCAGATGGCAGCAGCAAGAACACCTCAACAGAACGGGGTGGTAGAGAGGAAGAATAGAGCTGTGGTTGAAATGGCAAGAACTCTACTGCTAGAATCCAAGCTTCACACAAGATTTTGGACAGAAGCAACATTTACAGCAGTGCACCTACTGAACAGAGTTCTACTAAAGCCCAATACTGATAAGACTCCATATGAGCTATGGAGTGGGAAGAAGACAACAGCCAAGTATCTCAGAGTCTTTGGCAGCCCATGTTTTGTGAAGAACAAGGAGCAAAACTTGGGAAAATTCAACGCTAGGTCTGATGAAGGCATCTTTGTGGGATACTCAGCAAAGACAAAAGGTTACAGAGTTTTCCTACATAAACTGGGAAAAGTAATCACTACCAGTGATGTGAGAATAGATGAGAACTGGAAAACAATGCAGAATGGAGAAGCTGAGGACAATGAAGAAGATGACTTCAATGTAGATGAAGAATCAGACCAACCTGAAGAAAAGGAACAAGAAGTAAGTTTAGACTCGGAGAAAAGTGAGTCTGAACAGGAAGAAAGAGATCCTCTTACAACTAAGATGGTGCAAGGAAGAAGGACAAAGAAAACATGGACCAGTGCTCATCGAGGAGATCAGATCATAGGTGACCCATCAGCAGGAGTTACAACAAGAAGAAGAATGGTGGGAGCTACTGCTCTACTCTCACAAGTTGAACCTAAATCTGTTGAAGAGGCTATTCAAGACCAAGCCTGGGTCAAAGCTATCAATGAGGAGCTGGATCAAATTGAAAAGAATGATACATGGGAGCTGGTTCCAAGACCCACTAATAAGAATGTCATAGGAACAAAGTGGGTGTTTAGGAATAAACACAATGAAGATGGCAAGGTAGTGAGGAACAAGGCCAGGCTAGTTTGCAAAGGCTACACTCAGATAGAAGGGGTAGATGTTGATGAAACTTTTGCACCAGTAGCAAGGTTAGAAACTATCAGAATGTTCTTAGCTTTAGCAGCACACAAGAGGTATAAAGTCTATCAGATGGATGTGAAATCTGCCTTTCTGAATGGGCTCCTGAAAGAAGAAGTGTATATTGAACAACCCGATGGAGTACAAATCAGTGAGGATGAGACACAAGTGTACAAGCTGAAGAAAGCCTTGTATGGTCTTAAGCAAGCTCCAAGAGCATGGTAGAGCAGGCTAGATGCATACTTGAGAAGGTTGAATTTCAGAAGAGGAACGGTTGATAATAACCTATATGTGTTCAATTCAGAGAAAGGCCAGCTGATAACCATAGTATATGTAGATGACATCATCTTCGGCGGGAATCACTCTGAACTATGCCAAGATTTTGCACAGAAGATGAGTGAGGAATTTGAGATGTCATTGATTGGAGAAATGACGTACTTTCTTGGATTACAGATAAAACAGTGTGAAGAAGGTATCTTTATTTCTCAGACGAAATATGCCAAAGAGATGCTGAAAAGGTTTGGCATGGAAGATAGCAGATTTGTCAGTACCCCTATGACAGTGGGCTGCAAGTTAACAAAAGATCAGGAAGGAAGGAGTAGAAGCCCTACAGAGTACAGGAAGATGATAGGGAGCCTTCTGTACCTTACGGCATCAAGGCCTGATCTTATGTAAGCTGTGTGTACTGCCAGCAGATTCCAAGCTGATCCTAAAGAGTCTCATGTGTTGGCAGTGAAAAGAATCCTAAGGTACCTCAAAGGAACATTGGAAATGGGCTTGTGGTATCCAACCATGGATCCTGTTAAACTACAAGCATACACTGATGCAGACTGGGCAGGAAGTATAGATGATAGAAAATCAACCAGCAGCTGCAGCTTCTACTTGGGTTCAAAGTGTGTTGCATGGTTAAGTAGAAAGCAAAACAGTGTTGCTTTGAGCACAGCTGAGGCTGAGTATATGGCTGCTTGTGCAGCATGTACACAGGTGATATGGATGCTAAGACAATTGGCAGACTTGGGTGTTGAAATGAAATTACTAGTGAGTATACTTTGTGATAATCAAAGTGCTATTGATCTCAGCAAGAATCCGGTTCAACATTCGAGAAGCAAGCATATTGACATCCGATATCACTTCATCAAAGATCAAGTGGAACAGGGTACAATTCAGTTGGAGTATGTTGGTACTAGAGATCAAATTTCAGATATTCTAACTAAACCTCTGTCCACAGAGTTGTTTGAAAAGCACAGATGGAGTCTATCTGTGCAAATGCCTCCTCAAGCCTGAAGTTCAAGTAAATCCTCCATCTTCACTTTGCGAGTTTTTCAAATATGTAATTGGTTGGCAAAGGGGGAGAGAAGCAACAGTGCAGGGGGAGCTGTTAAGAAAGGAGAGTGCATATTTAGGGGAAGTTGAAACTGCTGCATAGTGGTTTTTATTATAAGTGTTGCCAACAATTACAAAGGGGGAGATTGTTGTTCCCACAGCCTTGTATAGGTTGTAATTGTTGTCAACTAGGTTTACGTGTGCAAGAAAGTAAACCCACATGGAAGGGCAAAAAGGTAAAACCATACGGAAGGGCAAGAACGTAAAATCGCCGTGTAAACCCTATTAGGGTTTCATGGAGTAGAGTATATAATGGTCTTGGAAGACAAAGAACAGGGTGAGTCGGCAATATTGAGCATTCAGCAAAACCTAAACAACCGACTAATCAAAGAGAATACCAAACCCTACACGCAAGAACACCACCGGCAAGGATGAAAAGAGTAAACAGTGCAGCCGACGGACGAATCGAGTGAACAGTAGCCGTCGTGAACAGTAAGCTTGACAGAAAAAGAAGAGAAACCCGACGGGAGAGAAAACCGATTACGGCTAGACGGGGCTGGACAGCAGGACGAAGAAAAGCAGACCGGCGGAAGAAGAAATCAGACGGCCATAGAAGAGAGAGATACCGACGGCAACAAAGAACAACCGTCGAGAGAGAAAGAGGAGACAACCGGAACAGAGGAGATCCGGCAACAGCAGAAGGAGATCCGGCAGGGACAGAGGAGATTCGGCGACAGCAGAAGAAGATCCAGCAGGGACAGAGGAGATCCGGCGACAGCAGAAGGAGATTCGGCTGGGACAGAGGAGATCCGGCGACGGCGTGAGAGAGAGCCGGCTAGGACGGTGAGAGATCCGGTAGAAGGAGATCCGGTCGACAGTGAGAGATCCGGCAGAACTGGGATCCGGTCGACGGTGACAAATCCGGCAGACGGTGAGACAAATCCGGCAGGAAAAGAGAGAAATCCGGCGAGAAGAGAGAGAAATCCGTCGAGAAGAGAGAGAAATTCGACTAGACAGCAAGAGAGAGAGAAATGAACAGGCGAGCCATGAGACAGTGAGATTGTGGGGCAAGGAGACGGGTGAGACCGTGAGATGGTAAAAGCAGGAGTTGTGTGATATAACGTAGAGAAGGAATTCGGCGAAGCATTGAACTCAACGTATTTCCAGACTTCTTCAAGAGAGGTTAAAAAGCGTTGTGGTGAACTTCTAAGCAGCAGTGGAGCAGCCTTTCAATTCAACAGAGGCAAGACAAGTTAGAAGAAGGGTAGACATAGTAAGTGACACTCTTTGTATTGTACTTGCTTAGTAATTGCAATAGTGAAAGGAGTAGAGAATCAAAGACATCCATTATAACCTGAATTCTCAAGTATAGTGGATAGTCTCGGTAAGGGAGAGTCCCTACCACTGTGGATGTACGTCACGTTGACGGAACCACGTAAATCTCGTGTGTCCTTAATTTGCTTTACATTCTGTGTTTTGAATTGACTTGTGAATGCAGCTGAAGTATCAGCCAACTCATAACCTAACGAAGACCTAAATAAGAACATCCGTATTGTCTGCTAGGCAAGGTGTCTGAAAGGTGACTTTGAGGACTATTGTGATTAGTAGGTAGCAATAGATCTACCTTAGTCGAGTCTGAGAAAGAGTTTGCTTTTAAGAAGAGGTTGAAGTTGTTCACTTACCTGCGAATTGCGAATTGTGGTGATACTGATTCACCCCCCCCTCTCAGTATCATGAACTAATAGATCATAGGGAGAAGTCGGGAACTTCACCTACACTTTACCTTATCCCTCATATGGTCGGCAATCATACATGGTCATGATCTTATCAAAAAAAAAAAAAAAAAAAGGGGTTTTGGTGGAATATTGGTAATGACACAAAGGTGTGTTCCTAAACCAATATTTAGATAACTAAATGGCTTTGATCAATACTAAGGAAGCACATCTTAAACCTCAAGAGATTCATTAGCTAATTTTCCATTATTTGCTCAATTATAATAATTGGAATTAGACCTTTCAAAATAGAAAATTTTCACCCAATATTTGTATAATGCTTTTGTTACTTATGTAGCTCCCTATTTAGGACTCAAAGACAACCTTTAATAGGGCTCTCATTTTAGCCATTACTTGGTAAGTGAAGCTTATAATTTATAAATTTTTTATGATCAGCCATCAATGGATGAATGGTCCTAGTTATAGAAACTTCCAATTCCAAGATACATGAAGACCTTCCTTTGGTTAGTTTGGAAGAATTAGCTTTACATTGTGATGACTCATTGATTATGGACTTTGCAAATTGTGTGGTGCAATGTAAGAAGATGTTAAGCACACTTTATTTAGGTGTGTCTTTGGATCAACTATTTGGCCTATCCTTTAATAGAGACTACTGTCCTCCAAATTTCTAACCCTAGGTCAAAGAATGTTGTACAAACTTTTCTTTATCAACTTAGGGTTGTTCATGTTAAACTACTTTTATCTTTGCATGATGGCTTATTTAGCACCATTGAAACAAATTTATATTTATTACTAATCAACTAATGCCCTTTGAGGTGGTCACACTCATGTAGCAAAGGACTATAAAGATATATGATCTATGGTCCTTAAAGAAACTCAAACTTTACTTATAGGTTGGATCCCACCAAGCCTTCTTTCATCATGATAAATGTGAATAATTGTGCTAAAGGTGCTCTTGGGCTAGCTAGTTATGGAGGATTGGTGAGGAACAATTATGGACACTAATTATATGGATTTTTGGGTTGCTGTGGCTATAATATGGCAATTGGTGCAGAGTGAAAACCTATTTGTACCACTAGGCAAATGATATGGGATAAAGGAATATGCAACATTATTATGGAGATGGACTCAATGCTAGCACTTATAAAATTTACTAAACCAAATTAGGATTCAAATTTTCACTTTTCTATCATAGTGAAATGTAAATGCTTGCTAAAGCTACTCAAAAATTGCAAGTTGCAACATATAGCAAGGGAGTTATTTATTTATTTATTCCTTTTACTTATTTTAGCATTAAAAAGGAAAAAAAAAATGACTTACAACACTGACCTATATTTTAGGGAACCAAATCAATGCTTTAGAAAGGAAATATTAGTAAGGATATTTAAATAAAGTTCATTGTAATACTTGCTAGTAGCCACCATTTCCAATTTACTTATTTTCTTAATATCAAGTAGTTATGTTGCTTATTTTCTCCATTTATTTCAAGCATTGAAAGACTTTTACATACATTTGATGCCCATTCAACACCTAACTATTGTTGAACATCTCAATAAGTTAACTGTTATTAATTATAATTAATTATATTTCACATCCTATGTTATTAATTATAATTATATCATCTCAATATGTTGAATGATGTTAAGGAATCCACTTTTCAAAATGTTGAGGGAGCAAAGTCATCCATCAAAGATACACCTAAGTCTAAGGAAATTGTTATTTATAAAGATGACAAGTTGTTCCTTAAATACATCAAGCAAAGTGATTATAGTGTAGTTATGCAACTTAATCAAACCCCAACCAAAATCTCAATTCTCTTTCTACCAATGAACCTTGAGTTTCATCAAAAGTCCCTAAACCATATTTTTAAGTAAGCATATGCCTTGCTTGACATTTTTTGGCTAACTTCAACCACATTGTCAACAATATCGTGATAAGCAACTACATCTCATTCTCAAATGAAGAGATTCCAATTGAGAGGCATAACCATACTAAGGTAATGCACATTTTGGTCATTTTTCATAACTACAACATGTCTTATGTCCTTATTGATAATGGGTTATTCTTGAATGACATGTCTAAAGATACACTAAAATAATTATCGATTAATATTACCATTATGGCACTAAGTCATATGATTATCTAAACATTTGATTGTACAAAAAAAAAAAAAAAAAAGGTTACAAGGACCATTAAACTCCTAATACAGGTGGGACAATATACTTTCATTATGCCTTTTAAAGTCATGGATATCAAGATTACTTACAGTTACTTGTTGGGTTGCCCATGTATCCATGTAGTAAGGGTCATCCCCTTCACCTTGCATTAAAAGGTGAAGTTTATTGTGGGTGATCAGTTGGTTAAAGATCAAATAGAATATGATTTGCTTGTCTCAAGACCTCTAAGAATGTCTTATGTTGAGCTAGTTAAAGAAGTATTAGAATGCACTTTTTGATCTTTCAAAATTGCAAATACAACTCCTTAGGCAAAGGATTCACTCCTTAAGATGCCACCTTTGCCATCCAAAGTGCTATTAAAATCAACCAATGTAATGATGAAGAATGGCTATTGTTTGGTCAAAGGAATTGGAAAACAACTTCATAGCATCACCACCTCAAGATGACTTAATAGGAAGTAAGATCTTTTTGGGATTGGATGTTGACCTAACCAAGGCTATGTCATCTAAGGATACTTGGAAAAGAAAGTAAGTGAGCTTGCGCTTTCCCCAATTCACTGCTTTAAGAGTGTAGGATTCATTAATCAATTTGATGGTGAATGTAATGGGTCAACCAAAGTCACTGTTGAACTTGGCACATTAACAATCCATATGATCTTTGAAGAAGAGGAAGAAGCGTCACCTTAATACCCATTAATCCAGCCGTGCAACCTTGATGCCCCTATAAGCCACTAGCAAGCTTAGAAGATTTTTCAATCACTTGAATCTCTTACAAAGTAATGTAATTTAATTTCCCTGTTTATTGCTCATTTTTATATTATTATTATTATTAATTATTAAATTTAATTTAATATTATTTAATATAAAAAATATAATAAAATTGAGATTTAACTTTTATAAATATTAATAAATAATATATAAAATGCACATATCATGTAATATATATATAATTTTGAGTTTAAATTCTAAATATATAATTAAAAATATTTAATTTAATTTATATTTGAAAAAAATAACTAAATAATTTAAATTAATTTGTAAATAATACTATAATTATGAAAATTTAATTATAATTATATAATTTTATAAATTTTTTTAAATTATAAATAAATTTATATTAATTAATTTATAAAATTTTATTTTAATTATAATTTAATTTTTATAATTATAATATATTTTAATAATTTTAATTTGTAAATTTACCAAAAATTACTATATAAATAATATAATTTTTTTAATTTTTTAATATATACTTATACTAAAAAATAACATGTATAATACTTAAGATTCACATTTACTATTAATTTGATGCTAAAAAGGAAGTATAATAAAACTCAAATCATAATTTGCAATTAAAAATGTTCAATCCAAGTCACACGAGGACTCACCGACGAAGAATATCCAACAAAAAAGATAACTATGTAATCATCGATTTTATGCAATGTCATGCATAATACATAACATTTTTATTGGGCATCTCAAAATGTTCATTAGACTTATGTGGTACTCATTACATATATTCAACTGTAATTCATTGTAATTCATAAATATATAAGGACAATTTAAATTTATATATTATATTTATTAAAAATTTTAAATATAAAAATATTAATATTTAAAATATAAAATAATACAAACAATTACAATAATTATCTTAAAAATATTTATAAAAAAAATTATACCATTAATTTAATAATTGATAAATTTTAAAAAATTATTATTAAAAATAAATAATTATATATTTATATTTTTAAATATTTTTTTATAAATAATTTTTTAAAAATTTTTATAAATAATTTTTTATTATAATTTATATTTAATATTTAAATATTTTTTTATAAAAAAATATATATTAAGATAATAATTTTATTAAAATATTAATAATATTATAAATGATAAGATTTTACAAATCAAATATTAACTATCACTTAAATATTTTATTTTATTTTATTTTTAATTTTAATTAATCGGATGTCATAATATTTACTAATTCCTAAAATCGTCTTCGTATCTCAGATGCCTACGGACGGTCTCCGGGTAATTTGGGTTCTTTGAACACAACGCACACTTACAATAACCCCGAAAGGAAAGGCATGAATTCTGGTTTATATTTCTCGTAAGCTCCTTCCGGAAAATTAAATTCCGAAAATTGTTGGATTTCGCATCGAATCAAATTATTGGCCTTGTTCGTACCAATTCTCCGTTCATCCTCCGACGGGAAAACCTATTTTCCTTGTCTTTCTTGGACTTTCTTGAACCTTCTACTTGTTCTCAATTGTTCAACTGATAGTTGTGGCACCGGCTGGTGCGTTCAGTGTCTTCGAAAACGCAGTCGTTTATAGTCTCATTTATTTTTGCAGCTATTTGCGGTGGATCATTTATTTATTTATTTTTAGGGTGGGGAAAAACCCGAGTTTAGGTTCCTTTGTGGTAGTTTCTGTACAAATCTTGGTGGTTTAGTGGATGGTTAGTTGAGGTTAGGCGTGTAGTTTACCGTTTTTTTTTTTTCCTTTGTTTTCTGTTTGTTTTGGCGATGAACATCAACAATAGAGGGAGGTATCCGCCGGGGATCGGCGTAGGCAGAGGCGGAGGCATGAACGTGAACCCTAGTTTTCGGTCGACGGTTCTGCAGCAGCAGTACGTGCAGAGGAATTTTGTTCAGAATCAACAGCAGTTTCAGCATCAGCAGCAGCAGCAGCAGTGGTTGAGGAGGAGCCAGTTGCCTCCTGCTGATTCCGGTGTGGATGAGGTCGAGAAGACCGTTCAATCTGACGCCATTGACTCAAGGTCTGTTTACAATCACTCTCTGTTTGTATATGAACTTTTTTTTTTTTTTTTTTTGTAAACATTTCAATTTTTATGCGTGTGGCTGCTGTTGTGGTGATGGATAGTCGTGTGGGTTGTTATAACGCTGGAGTTTAAGGGTGGAATTTTGGTGGGTGCTGTTGCGAAGTCTTGTAGCATTTGATGAAAACATGTTACTGGTTGATGTCGAACTGGAAGAGATTTCACTTTAGAGAATTCTTGGTGATGTGGTGTGAGCTTGTTTTGGGGTGGGCGGCTTGTGGTTAGGGATCTTTCATTTGGTTTTTGGTAGAGTTTCAGTTTTCCTGCATATTTATTTGTTTCTTTACTTTATGCGAGTAGTATGTGTAATTTTGAAGGTTCTTCCAAGATTCCTTCTTTTCTTAATTCCTAGCCTACACAACTTTTTCCCCTTATTTTGCCAAGCTTTATGTTCTTCTGTTCGGTTTCTCAGATAGAAGTGAGGCCTAATGTTCTTTTGGTTATTTCTCTCCAGTTCACAAGATTGGAAGGCAAGATTGAAGATGCCGCCACCAGATACACGGTACAAAACAGAGGTGTGGTAATCTGACATTTACATGCTTATAATCATGCCCTTATATTTGGGTCATGGTAATATTCACATCTGACATAGTTACTTACGAAGTATCTGGATAGAGATCCCTTCTTTCTTTCATTGATATCAAGCTCTTCTTTTTCACTTCTAAGGCCTCTTTTCCCTTGTAGTCTTTCATTGCATAGCTGCATAGAATTGCAAAATATTTCCCTGGAGGATCTAGGCTGGTTTTCAACCTTTTGCTTTCTCTCTGATGTTTATATTTCCTGAAAATTAAAGGTTTAATGATTACAAAACTTATTGAAAATTGCATACATAGGATTTAAATTGGGGCCACACTTTTTTTTGTGAATTGCATTTTGCAACTAATTCCCCTTTGTTAATACGTCTCTCTTTTGCCATTAGGTACAGGAATCTTCATAAACTGTTGACTTAAATGGGATATATGTAGGATGTCTATGGAGATGTATTATAAACTAATCATGTATCTGTGGCTGTTGGCATGTGCATGCTTCATGCAGTTGAAAATGGGCTGGTGAACTTGCATTATGTGGAGAAGTATCCTTTTAATTTTAATGTTTTTACCAGTGCTTGTCTCCTTTCTAAATATCCATCTTTCAGGATGTGACAGCTACAAAAGGAAATGAATTTGAAGACTATTTTCTAAAACGTGATTTGCTTATGGGAATATATGAGAAAGGGTTTGAAAGACCATCCCCAATCCAAGAAGAAAGCATACCAATTGCCCTTACTGGTTGTGACATTCTTGCTAGAGCTAAAAATGGAACTGGGAAAACTGCTGCATTTTGCATTCCTGCGTTGGAAAGAATTGACCCAGACAACAATGTTATCCAAGGTTTGATCTTATTTCTAACTTTTTTCAACTTTTGCTTATTTAGTATTTGTTTTGCATTTATGGAACCATAGCTATTGTGAAACTTAAGCTGCATAACCTGAATATCTTCTCATGTTATTTCTAGTTAATTACTGTTCTTATTGTCATCTTTTTGGTTGATTGGGATGCTTCCATAACTACTACTATTATGGGGAAATAAATATTCTAGCTTGGTTTGGTGCCTTGGAAAAGCGTTTGTATGGTATGCTGGAACATTTTTTGCTGGAGCCAATGGTATGAGAATGGACAAATACTTATCTGCTGGGTGTACCCTTTGAGTGCGGTTGGCAAATATTTTGTGCAACCTTTGTTTGCCTACTCTCCTTACAATCATAACATAGGTTTGATTTCTCTGAGAAGTTCATCATGAACATTTATCCATAATACCTGATTGAATATGAATTCAATAAACCATGATTCTTCTACTTCCACAGTAGTCTAGTCACCAATTTGCCTCTAGTATGTCTGATTTTGCAATTTATTCAATTTGTTTTATGCCGTTGGATGCAGTTGTTATACTTTTGCCAACACGAGAATTGGCTCTTCAAACATCACAAGTGTGTAAGGAGCTGGGAAAGAATTTGAAAATTCAAG
Source organism: Rhizophora apiculata (assembly GCA_037832385.1). Classification (NCBI taxonomy): domain Eukaryota; kingdom Viridiplantae; phylum Streptophyta; class Magnoliopsida; order Malpighiales; family Rhizophoraceae; genus Rhizophora; species Rhizophora apiculata. The sequence goes on from CM075431.1 coordinate 3,591,162, forward strand.
TAATGGTCACAACCGGTGGAACAAGTCTAAAGGATGACATCATGCGCTTATATCAACCTGTCCATGTACTTGTTGGGACTCCTGGAAGAATTCTGGATCTTACAAAGAAGGGTGTTTGCATTTTGAAAGACTGTATGATGCTTGTTATGGATGAGGTAAAAGTTGTTTCTGTCTTCTCGTGGTAAGAAACAGAGGGAAAAATGTTGCAAGTTTTCAAGCTGCAGAAATAGATGATTTTCAAACTGCCTTCCTTACAGTATTTTGTACTTCAGTTACATTTATCAAAAAATAAATGAAAGGAAAAAGAAAACAGTAATTCATTGGTCTACCAGTTTTTTGTAGTTCCCTGAGACTGAGGCAGAACTTCTGGGTTTGTAGTTGTTTTTGTCTCTATCCTCCTTTAACTGTGCAGTTTTTATGAAAAGCATTTAGTTGCCAGTCAAAGGTTGCTGATCTCATGGACTATACGTTCTTTACTTTCCCTTTATTTTGAATTTTATGGTTAACTTTTTGGCTGTTTGGATTACAGTGGTCTAATTAGCAATTCATCACTGTACTTTCCTTTTATCTTAGCTCTTGAGCATTCTTGTTAATTTTCAGGCCATTTGGATTATTGTTGTCAAATTATTGTAGATGATTTGGTAATTCTTTATCTCACCAAGTTAAAAGGATCTGATGTTCCATGGCCTTTTGTCTTTCAGGCTGATAAGCTTTTGTCACCAGAGTTTCAACCTTCAGTGGAGCAGCTTATTCATTTTCTCCCTTCAAATCGTCAAATCTTAATGTATTCTGCCACATTCCCTGTTACTGTTAGGGACTTCAAAGACAGATACTTGCAGAAGCCTTACATTATTAATCTCATGGATGAACTTACTCTCAAGGGTATTACACAATTTTATGCTTTTGTGGAAGAACGTCAGAAAGTCCATTGTTTAAACACTCTTTTTTCTAAGGTTTGTTGACAACTAAATGCTTGGTTTAGTTATTTATTTTTGTTTGGCCTATGTGGATGTGATATTTTAAATACTTAATGTGCAGCTTCAAATAAACCAATCAATTATTTTCTGCAACTCTGTGAATCGGGTGGAATTGTTGGCCAAGAAAATTACTGAACTTGGATATTCTTGTTTTTATATCCATGCAAAGATGCTGCAAGACCATCGCAACAGAGTGTTTCATGACTTCCGCAATGGTGCATGCCGAAATCTTGTTTGCACTGGTATGTTAGTTATGGCAAGTTGGCACTGCCATTCATATTATATGTGTATCCATCTCTCTAACTTTTATATTATACTTAGTTTCCATGGTTAGAGTACTTTAGATATGTTTCTTGTTTCAAAGCATTTTGAGGATGCTAGAATTTGCAAATATCTACTTCTTGTTGCTACAGTGATGCATGTTATTCTGCGTGGTTTATAGTCTCCCACTTCTGGTTAATCATATTTCTTTTAGTGAAGTTTATTCCTTACAATGATGTGGAGATTCTTCCTCCCACCCCACTCTTTTTCCTCTTCTTTTTAGATAATGATTGGCATATATGTAATATATACTAAATGGCAGAAAAATGCACGGTGCAGATTTGTTTACAAGGGGTATAGATATTCAAGCAGTGAATGTTGTAATTAACTTTGACTTCCCAAAGAACTCAGAAACATATCTTCACAGGGTATGTCAGATTAAATATATTTTCCATTTTATCTGTGTTTTCCAATTTCATCCTTACAGTTTTTGGCTTTTATGTAGGTTGGTCGATCAGGAAGGTTTGGCCATCTTGGGTTAGCTGTTAGTTTGATCACCTATGAAGACCGATTTAATTTGTGAGCTTTTCATTCCTATGCCTTCTTTCTAGGCTTTACACTATTTATTGTTCTTAATTTGTATAATGTGTAATCTTCCAGGTATAGGATAGAGCAAGAACTTGGAACTGAAATTAAGCAAATTCCTCCACACATTGATCAGGCGATATATTGCCGGTAACTCATGGTAGATGTGCACTGTACTTGACAATACAGAGTGACTAGACTGGGTAGTTCTGGTGAGTAACTTTATGGAGAGCCTGGTTTGAATTTTTTCTTTGTATAATACACATGCCTAAGATGCTATACACATTATCCTTGCTTCTGAATATTAGTTTTCATGCAATCAACGTTCCTAAATTGGATATTCATTATTCAGTTGCCACCCATGTAGGAGATTAGCTACTTACTTTTAGGCCTCGTAGATTTGATTTGATGTTTATGTTCTTCTGTTAATTTGCTTGAGAGATATATGATGATAGGCAGTTCAATTGGGTTGGAAAATTAAGCTGGTGGACAGGATTATAGCTTTGGGTGTGCAGTTTCATCTCCATTTTCAATTTTCCCTTTTTCGGAGATTTGCATTGTTGAAAAGAAGTGCCAACATTTTGTACTTAAATAATTTAAAGGCATGCTAAAATTAGACTGCTGTTTGTCAAATCAATTTCTTGTGTTATTTTAGATTTTTACGACGTGGGAAAAAAAGATTCCCTTTGAAATTAGAGAGCCATTGAGATCAATTACATGATAAACTTCAAAATAAAAGAAAAAGCTATTGGAGAATGCCCCCCTTTTTCTTCCTAAAAGTAGAGCTATTAGTGCCGTGGTGTGATTAGCTGACCATCAAATATGGGGCGAATCTATGAATGGGTGGTGAAAAGCTGACTAATGAAAAAGGCCTGCTGTTTAAGTCGGTGGTTGGATATTATGGGTTGATATTCTCACCAGAATTTGCGCTGGGTTAGGGCTGCTCTGCATTATTTGGTTTTGGGCCATTCCATACTTGGACTTGTACATTTTACCGTCACACCTGTAAAATATTTTAATTCCCTTAACCAGAGTGTTTTGTGTGTTTGTGTGTATGTGTGTGTGTGTGTGTGTTTTTTTTTAATGGCAACATCATAGATTTTTATGGGTCTCATGGTTTGGCAGTTGATGGCTTTTTTTTTTTCTTTTTTGTTTTTTAATAGGGAGCTCGAGAAAGATGGCATCATTCCCTTTGCATCTCGGGATGGTTTCTGAGAACTAAATATTATTGGTCGAAAGATTATGGTTGCTGTATGCGATTAACCATGGAATGCTTTTGTTGGTTTCTGGATTTCGCGGCCTGGAACATTGACAAACGGGATGATAGGCTTAGATAAATCCCAGGTAGATACTGGATCAGTTCTGTGTTGCGTTTGATTTTCTTAATTGACCCTTAGCCTTATTTCTTGAGTTATTTTTATAATTTCGGGCCGCAAGAGTTTCTTTCACGTTAGGAAATGCTTTGCATGTCAACTCATCGTTCTATGTTCTTACTTACCCTGCCAACACCTAAACAGAAATAATTCTAGGTTAAGAAAAAGAAAAAAAAAAAAAAAGAACAAGGAATATGTAGAGGTGCATCTTCTGTTGTTTGTTAACTCAACCTCACGGAGTGTTAACAAAATTAGCAAATGGGTTTGGTGGAAGTCGGAGTCGAGCAGTCGTAACTAGAATCAAGTGACCTCTTGTCGTTTCCAATAAAAATTTGGAAAGCTGAAATAGCTAAATTTTCAACATCTTTGAAATTCAATTCCACATGAAGTTAAAAGACATAACGAAGATGGAGTTATAAAATTTGAAAATTTAACTTAAAGAAATAGGAAAACATAAGGACCATCATTAGCCTCTTATTTCATCCTCTTGCAGGCTTTTCATTAATTCAAGCGCGTTTGCCTTTTAAGTTGTCTTCCTCATATCAGAACAGAATATCTGTAGCTGTAACTCTTCAATCTTTGAAATTTGAATAACCGTAGCATTAGAATTTGAATGGTGGTAAGGGCATTTTTCAGGTCATTTTTTATTATTGCTTCTATAGCTGACACTTCTGTTGAAAAGCAAAGTTTCAGTCAGGTCTACAATCTAAATCCTCGTTGTTGAAGCATGAGTGTCATCGACTTATTATTCTATGTCTTCTTTTGAGATTTAAGATAAAACTTCTTTTAACTTTCGTTTGGAACCTTCTAAAGATCCACTTGCTGCTAAATCTATTTGAATTTTCTTTTTGACAATGAGAATTGTGGCCAATTTTTTTGCTTGGTGAACAAGGATATTGTTCCACCATTTAATACTAATTTGTCTTGATAACATTGATGGAGATAGAGTTGGAAATCTAAGCGTTCAATTTTGAGTAATAGGTGTAACTTGTCAATACCTCTTATGGAAAGACTCTTTTATTTATCCAGTAATTTTTCCACCATTCATAAAATTAACTAAGAAACATGGTTGAAATTGCATAATGAAAATGTATGAAATAAGAATGTTTCTAATTTTTTAAGTATGAACATGTTGGTTCAAATAGAGATATAATCATGATAATTATATGTTGATGGAATGAACTCTTAAGAAAACCTTTTATAATTGTAAGTTAGGCTTCATTTTCTTTTACACAAGTCAACTTGATCAAATCCTTTAAGTTCAAGACTTGTATTATTTTGATTTTTGAAAAAACAATACTGTTGAACTCTCTGTGATCCTTTGTATTATAATTTTTTCTAAGTTTGTGTGTCTAAACTTATAAAAAGGAAAGATTCTTGAAGGAATTTGTTTAAAGATGAGAGGTTGATTAAGTGGGCTTTATCTTTCTTCTAGTAAACAAACAATGAGAGTAGTAGGTTTAACAACATATTTTATAATAGTTATTTGTGGATTTGTTTGTTAACAACTTAGAGAGAAGGAGAAGATGAGGTAGGTCTTGACAAATTTGAATAAAAGTTGGTCTAATTAAAAGTGATGGTGATATAGGTTGCTCTTGTCTAATGGTAATGGTTAAAGGCATTGCCTATGGTTTTAATTGTAGAGTTTCATGATAATTTTTTAAAAGAACATTTCTTGAGTAACATTTCTTGGTTATAACTATGCTAAGACATTAAACTTATTAGCAGAAAATGATCTCAACATAAGACCTTTATTACCTTTTTTTTTAATGAATCTTTTATAGCTTTCTCACTGCTTATCTTAGTAACACATTGCTTTTTTTAATAAACTATGTATAAAGAAACTTAGGTAAATAATTAGAATTTACTTTAATAAATACTATTTTAAAATCAAAATTTGAAAGAAAGGCATGTCATCTTATAAAAATTTGTTTAGAAATCAAATTTTGCAACATTTAAAAAAAAAAATTTATGCTAAGTGACAATTAATATGGAGTAAAAATCTTTTGTTAAAAAAAAAAAAACGTTTTAAAATATCATTGTATATAAAACAACAATCAATTTTTTTTAATAGATGAATAATTAATTGGTGAATCTTGTCATATTCTAGAATAATATCTTACTACAAATGTTTTATTATTTACTTTATATTTTAATATTCTTATATTTTACATTTGAAACATCTATTTCTATTATTAAGAAAGTATCATGATAAATAATTCTTAAACATAGTAAAGATTTAACTAAAGGTTTTATTTTTATAGTAACTTATGTCATTTCATTTATCCAATTAGATGGTTTTTTCTTAATTTTTTATATGATGGGAGATACATGGTTTTAAGATTAGGAATGAAATCTAAAATATAATTGAAATATCCTAAAAATATTTATAATTTTTATTTATCTATTATTTCTTTAAGAAATTTTGTAATGAATTCTATAAATCTATTAATAAGGGTAATAGTTCCTTACTAAATATTGTCTCATAAAAATTTAATTTTGATTCAACATAACTTCATCTTCCTTGCAGAAAAGAGAAGACCATTTTGCTTTAATGATATTAAAAATTTTCTTAAGATGATTGAAATGTTTTTGTATAGAGTTTGAAGAAACTAAAATATCATCCTACATAAAAAATTATAAATTTTTTATATGAATTAAATATTTCATTTATAATGTTTTAAAAATTAGATAGAGTATTTTTTTTAAAATTCAAATGTCATGACACTTCATTCATAATACCTAAAAGGAATAGTAAATATAGTTTTATATTTATTTCTTTCATCAATCTATAGTTGTAAAAATCTTAAATTTTAAAAATATATTTATTTCTTACAATTTTTTGATTAAATCTCTTTTATCAATAATATAATCTTATACTAAATTTCGTAGAATCTTATAGATCTTATTATCAATTTTTACTCATTGAATTAGTAAAACTTTTATATATAATAAAAATAAATATATTCGTATTACTATGTTTAAGTGATTTGAGATTATTAGATTTTACAAACTTATTACATATTGTATTTGAATCAAATTTTGTTAACGGTCTCATTTATTATAATTGTTATCTAAATTATTTCATATCATTTAATTAAATCCAAATATAATTGTTTTGGTAATCTTTTGATTAAATCTTTTTTTATTAAGAATAGAGTTTTATATTAGAAGACTTTTTAAAATTTTATAAATTTTCTTATCAATTTTACATATTAAATTAGTATAAGTAGTTATGAAAACACTGCATATAATAGAAATAGATATATTTATATTAATGTATTGAAGAAATTTGAAATTATTAGATTTTATAAACTTATTACATATTGTGTTTGAGTCAAATCTTACTCACGGTCCCTTTCATTTTAATTATTATTTTAATTATTCAATATCAATGTTTGTTTATAATATAGGAAAAATTTTAACGTTAAATCTATCAATTCTTGAAAATAATGTTATATAGATTTAAAAATATAATTTTAATTTATAATGTAAATGTTGCCATCTATTTTTAAATCAAATATTAAAAAAAAAAAACTTTTAAAATACTCTTCTTATAAATATAAATTTTGACGAAATTTTTATAAAAATTTTTAAGTTATTAAATTGGTCAAAAGTTATTTTTTTAAAAAAAAATAAAACTTACTTAATATATAATACTTAAATAAATAATTCTTATAACTACTCTATACAAATTATTTTAAGATAATAAACGTAATATAAAAATAATATTTTTATTCCAATGATAATAATATATAAATATTTTTAAAATAAGAAATTCTACAAGTAACATTCCTTTAAGTTCAAAATTGATATTTATAAGAGTAGATTTTAATAAAACAAATTTTTAATCCTATTATACCGTTGAGTCAAAATCTATTGATGATAATTAAACACATCTTCTACATATGGTAAAATGTAATTTTCTAATTAATTAAATATGATTTAAAATGATAATTTTACATTAAATAAAAATTTACTAAAAAATAATCTTTATTTAAAAAATAATAAAAAATAATTTTTTTTAAATAATTATTCAAAATATAAAAGGGATGTTATTCAAATAACTTACTATAAGGATTTAAATAAACTAAAAAAGTATATAAAATTATTTGTATGGTTCAATGTTTTTATGAATATATGTTTAAAGATGATAGTACTACGCATTATTAAATTTAAAAAAAAAATGGTAAACTTTTAAAAGTGAAATTGTAGTTTTAATACATCTTCTAATGGAAGAATATACATTTGATTATACTGCTAAATTTGAAAATTCTACTAATAAACCAATGCTTATATCCAAGTTTTTATTTATTATAATATAAATATTAATAGAATATAGATTAAAATTAGATAATCTTTTAGAAATAGTAATAAAAAAAAAGAATAATCTTTAAACATCAAAAGTGATGAAAAAGAAAAAAGAAGAAATACATATTTTAATAAATAAAGAAAATATAAATAATATAAAGAGTTTAAATGATCAATTTAAAGAAAAATTAAATATAAATAAAATGCATTGCAATAAATAATGATTTAATAAACTTAAAGCAAATCATTTTTATCCCAACTTTCACTCCTAAATGCAACAAGTGAATAAAATACAAAAATAATACTAACTTGATGTCATGTGACAAATCTAATGCAACATTTCAATTGTAATAAATTATACTTCAAAACTTGAATATGTAACCAAAATAGCATTTTTCAACTACATTTGATGGATTCCATTAAGTATACTAACCTAACTAAAAGACATGGATTAAATGACAATGAAGACATAAAAAAAAAGCCAAAAAGATAGTTAGGAGGTGTGAGTGTCATATCACCCTTATGGGTATGTTGGGTTGCTCACAATAAATGACCTAAATTCAAATTAATTCATAAAATAATTTAAGTAATTGGTTAAAAAGAAAAGCAAATTGACTTAAAAAAATAAAAAATAAACTATAAAACAAAACGAAAAGAAAATAAAGTGAATAAACATAGTAATAACTTATTTGCATTTGACCCTCTGAACCTTAGATGTAAATTCCAAATTGTTTGAGTGAAAGGAGATTGAAAAGGAAAAAAAAAAAAAAAGAGCATAAAAAATGCATATTAAAGAGGGTAATAGAGAGCATTAAGATTCGACATTAACTGACAATAAAGACTTGTAAATATTTTGTTCTTAGAGTTGCATCTTTGTTTATATCTTTGCCTTTTTCTTCTTCACACATTGCTTTAAACCAAATTTTATGCAAGCATGGAGTGGAAGCCCAAATTTGCACTTTATGAAGCCATGACAACTTAAGACGAAGATTTTGGAGATTTTGATTGCAAGTTTTTCAAATGGCTTGACCCATAAATCAAAGCATTTTACAAGAGCATGATTAGTAAAAATAAGGAATTAAAAGTCAAAACATATGATATTGCAACCTTGAAGAGTAAGTGTGTTGATCTAAATATAAAAAACAAACTTCTGTCATATGAGAATTCTAAGTTGAAGTCCCATGAAAAGATTTATGTTAGGGTTTATTTTACTGCTTATTTCTATACTTTTGTTTATTATTATGAGCTATGTGAAATTAAATGGTTATGCTAATAAAATGTATTTGCCTTAGTGTAGTTTGTTAGAGTAAAGGCAGAATAAAAAATTTATGATGATGTCTTAAGGGTTTCTTAGTATGTTTATCTCATAAAAGTTATCTATTTATTTGTGGTTCTCACTATCTATTGCCAAAAAGGACTAAATGTCTTCTTCCATGTCTTTAAGTTGTTGCTGTTGGTGAGTCACAAAGATTGCAAGTGTAATGCAAGATATAATGTTATTGTGTTAAAAGGGACTAGATTTTCTCAATAAGTCCTTTATTCCTATCTTCAATTTTATTTTTCCTTTATGACAACTAGTCATTATTAGCAACACACACCAATTAAGGGCAACATCAAATGTAGTTAATAATTGTGTAATTCCTAAAGCTACATCTATTACTAATCACAAACAACAACAAAATTGTTATGTTAGTAATCATATATTTATTTTTAATTCCAACACTACTTTGAGAAGAGAAATTTAGAGAAAGAAAATTGTGTATCACTGCATCAATGCTAAGATAATTGCATTAGCATCTAACCTTGAAGAAAGAATAGATGATAAAAACCAAAATTCATGTTTTAATATACAATAAAATACAAATTGAAGATACAATAGTCTTGTGCAAATACAATTGTTATTCTCAATGCAAATATAGAACAAATGACACATTTTCCATAGTGCCATTTGCTTAAAAACCAAAAAAAAAAAAATAACAAATTGATTGGCTCCTTCATGTATTTGCGGGTTTTGAGGGGTCTCCCCCTTGCTCTCTAGTACCACCTTTCACATTTGATTTAGGACTGCTCTTACTCTTTTGTGCAACAGTTGATTGTCAACCACTTTAGTTAATTACCTAGTAGTGGACCTAAATTAAGAGTGAAGGCAACAATACTTGATTAACCTAAAGGATGCTGAAATGACTAAAAGTATACGTTAATATTAGTATTTACTTCCAAAAACAATGAAATTTTATTAAAAGTATGAAACTCATTACCTTTAAATACATATTATCTATCTTTGATGAGTAATCAACATTATATTCTGCCTTTATTGCTCTTTTTTCTGCTGCAACTTTTTTCCTCAAAACAACTTCTAGTGGATCATTCTCCACATCATAGCATGTAACCTCTCTTGCCTTTTAATTGATGGTCCAAGTTATGCGTTTTATGTTCCTTTATTTGTCTTTCTTAGTCTACCTCTCTTTTTCACCTAAAGTCACAATAAATTCAATTCATAACTCAATAGCAAGTATTAATGGTGTCATAATTACCATGATCAACAACTTAGATTGTTTCCTTCATTAGTTATTGGTTTCTAAGATGTTTGTTGTGAACTTGGATTTCAAGTGGTAGCTTGTGTCATTAATTGTGAAGTGATAGCTTTTGTAAAATTAGATTTTCTCAATCTACCTCTTTTTTTCATTTGTTATACCAAGGAATAAAAGTTACTAAAATTTTCCTCAAGAAAAAGATAATTACAAATAATTAAAATTTTAAATTTACCTAATCAGGAGTTTAGGCAACTTGAATTGACAAATCTAATTTTGGACAACCTTGTTATGACCATGGTTTATGCATCTTTTGCATTACATCTCAATGCCAACTTTAGAAATATGTCATTGTCCTTTGGGAGACTTCTACGCATAGTCTTGAAAAAAGAAGGCAACATAACATAACTCTTAACATTTGGCCACAACTAACAATCATTTAAGGGTTTAATTGATTTGCTATATGCCTTTAAGTATGTTTTCATCTTTTAACAATCTTTAATAAAAGCATTCAAGTTTTCTCTTTAATCATTTATACAAGTAACATAGTGCTTGCAAGGAGTACCAAATAAATCCCACAAAGACAAGTACAACTTTTGTTTACTAGATCATAATATACCTATCATAGTTTATACCCACCTCAAAGTGTCATTTGACTTAAATATATACAACCTTAAATCATACATAATTTGCTTAAATTTTTTCCTTTTACGCTAGCAGATGTTATTGCTTCAACCCTCCATTAACTTCCTTTTTTGTCCAATTCGTTCCATTATAGCCACCTTAATGTCTTTGAGCATATTTATTATATTCTTTGTCTTAACTTCCACAATATATCCATTAAAACACTCAGATATATTGTTATCAATCCTATCACTTTTCAACCAAGTGCTTATGAAAGCCTTTACTAACTTTCTCACATCTTTTCTACTGAAATATTCTTCTGCTTGTAGGGATAGCTCCTTTATATGCTCTATGACTCCCTTAAAATCATGATAAGTTATGCTTCTTACTACCTTTTAATAACACTTCTTAAGTAAGTAACCCTTAAACATTTTTTATGTTAGTTGGAATAAACATGGTGTTTCAAATTTTTATACTCATAAAGTGCTAGCATTTCCTTCATTATTTCACATAGCTCTTAAATTAAACATAAAGAAAAAAAATAAGCATGATTAGCATAGCTAAAAATAGTTACTATAAACATAGTTACCATGGTAAAAAATAAACCAAAAAAAGGTATATATTTTACCTTTTATTGATATTTAATGATAGTCCAACTTAATCCATTTAAGAGATCAAGATATTCAATCAAAAGTTTAAGGAATCATTCCTAATTCTCCTTATTTTCCTTGATCACCACAATTGATGCTATTTGGTACATTTGATTATTACAATCTTTCCCAATAGCACACAATGATTATCTCTATTAAGAAAAATCTTTAGAAAACACTTATCCAAACCAATGACAAGCTTACACTCTTTTAAGAATCCATGTTTCAAAGTTGAAAACCTAATGTAAAATTTGAAAAATACAGGTTTCAAGTCATATGAATTTGGATCTATCTTTAGTTTAGATAGGCTACTTGCATTTGTTTAGTTCAATTTTTCCTTATAAGACCTTAACATATTATAATGGTCTTCCCTTAATCCTTTAAGCAATTTGATTGCTCTTTTCTTAGCCTTGAAACATTACATTCTTGTTATTGTGAGTGCAAAGCTCTTTTGAATGTTTTGTCTCATCTCCTTTATAGGCCAATTTGGCTTTTTATAGAATTTATGGAAATATTCCTTAGCAAGCCACTCAATAATTGCTTGCTTATTTGTCAAGACTCAACAATAAATGTTAATGTCAAATACTAATTTAAACTTAAAAGTTTTCCTCTTTCTTTCCCTTGTTGCATATACCCTCTATAAACACCTAATAGTACATACAACTTCCACTCTCATACCTATTTGATACCATGTGATTGCATACCCATTCATATGACTACCATTAAATACACTCTTTGAATTGCTGAGGCCCTTCAAATATCATGTTTGTATAAAATACAAATCTTTTTGATCTTATTCTAGTTCATATATCTTCTGCTTTTCTTTCCAATTTAGCCTTTTAGAATCAATTTCAAGATCACCTTTTTCACTACCAATAGCAGTATCAATCTCAGTGTTAAAGTCTTTATACTTACATTGCTACTCACTATCATCAACATTAGTTTTAATGAGACCAATAAGTGGCTATACATGCCTTTGAACATACTTTTTGAATTGCTTAAGCCCTTTAAATATCATGATTGTATAAAATTGTAAATCTTTGTGATTTTGTTCAGGTTCATACATCTTATGCTTATTTTTCTTTTTTAGCCTCTTAGTATTAATTTCAAGATCACCCTTTTCATTACTAATAGGAGTATTAACATCAGTGTCAAAATCTTCATACTCACATTACTACTTATTATCATCAACATTAACTTCAACAAGACCAATAAGTGGTTATACATGCCTTTGAATGCACTCTTTGAACTGCTGAGACCTTTTAAATATCATATTTGTATAAAACTACAAATGTTTGTGATTTTTTTCTAGTTCATATAACTTATGCTTCTTTTCCCTTTTTAGCCTCTTAATATCAATTTCAAGATCATCCTTTTCACTACTAATAAGAGTATCAACCTTAATGTCAAAATCTTCATACTTAATTTGCTACTCATTATTATCAACATTACCTTTAACAAGACTAGTAGGTGGCTATACATGCCTTATTCTCTTCCTAGCTTCTTTTGGCTTTTGGTAAGCTTCTAAACCAGAAGAATTAACATTTTTTTTAGCTCTTTAATCTTTTTCCTAACATCAGTATATTCATCATCATTAGTTAAAAGGTCTTTATCATTAAGTTCATTTTTAGTCTCATTATGCTCCAAAGGAATAAAATTAAGGTCATGTTCATTTGAAATACCCAAGACTTCTTCTCTAATTTTGGTCACTTTATCATAATGTTGATCATTGATAGCCCCACCAATACCACTTGGCTTGGCATTTAATTGGGTTACAGTACCACCCTCCCCATTTACCATTAACAATAGAGGAATCACTTAGTCAAATTCTTTTGCATTTGACCATGTAACATCAAAATCTCTATGCAAATGATTGTTTGTAGTAACTTGTGTCACAATCCCATCAACTTTTTCATTCTTTATACCATTTGAATTCCCAATTACCCTAGCATGTACGTTGCTAAAAACTTCATCATTTAGATCAATTGCAATGCTAGATACTTCATTTTCTTCACCCACTCTAATGTCAGACACCTCAAGTTGCAAAAATAATTTATTCTTAGGTACAACAACTAGTATATGATCAAAAACATGTCTTTGATTCACTTTATGTAAGACATAAACTTATATTGTGTGCTTCTCATATACTATTATGTTAGTCAATAAGGCTAGTAATTTTATGTTAGACTCCCTTCCCAATGGCTTAATACATTTAAAATTTTGGTTTGAATGCTTGTAAACATATCTATCAATGTTTGTGTATCCATGTTTCATAACCACTTCCTTAATTCTTAACATGAAAATACAGTCATTCGTCATATTTTCATGCACTTCAACCTTATCACTAATGTATTTTGTCTCTACTTGCAATTCTAATGCCTAAATCATCCTAAAAATTATAAAAGATGTGGTTAGTTTATCATCTTAACACATGGTTTTAATTTTTGTCATGTCAACAAAAACAATTGATTGTGTTTAAATCCTTTGTCTTAGGCTCATAATCTTAGTTTTAACCATTAAATGAAAATCTCATTTGAATATAAGATAGGTATTTTTTGCATCGACACATTATACCAAAATTACATCTCATCTCTTATACATATATAACAAAAAAGCATCTCTGTTATAAGTAAAATACATAATTTTGAATAACCCTAGATTGTGCTAATAAATTATTTTGCATTTGTTAAAAAATTTTAAAAATTACCTCAAAGGTTGTCCAAATGCACAATGATTTCCATCTCTTTTATTTTTTTAAGACAAAGGTCCCTACTTTTTGATTTCTGAATCCAGTGGACCAACCTATATCTCTTTGATAGTAACTTGAAATTTCACCTTTGATTGCTTATCCTTATATTTTCTTTTTGTAGCCAATGGTCCCCCACTTCACTTTTTCTATCTTATGAACCAACAATGCCTCTTTCATACGAACCATAAACATCGCCTTTGATGGTGATTTCATAGCATATCTCACTCTCTTTATCTCCCTTTTTCTCTTGCCATTATAAATGGTAAAGAAGCCCTCAATGTTATTTGGGTTGTGTCTTTTCTTTTGTTTTTTTTTTTCAAATTCATAATTTTTAAAGCTTATTTATTTATTCAAAATGGTGTGTATCCAATTGTATTTTCTTCCTACTTAAAATTAAAATTACTTCCAAATGACTTTCTTCTCGAAAATTAATTTGTAAATTATTTTAAATTTAAGCCAATTAATGTAATCAATCTAACATGCCCATAAGAGTGATATGGGCATGTTGGATTGATGGAATTTGTCAAACGTAGTTGACAATGTACTATTTTTGTTAGATATTTAAGTTTCAAGACATAATTTGTTATAACTGGAATGTCAAAATAGATTTTTTACATGGTGCCAAATTGGTATTATTTTTTTTATACTAACCCATATTAGAATTAGAAATATATATAATGAAAATGTATTATATAATAGTTTAATATGTAGAGATATAATTACTCATAAATAATGGAAGTTTACAATTATGTACATATCTCAAATTAAAAACAAAAATGAAAATCAAATTATAGGTAAATAAGAAAGAATTAGGATCATTTTGTTCCTAATATGGTTACAAAACAATTTTGGTCCTTCCTGAAGTTTAAAAACTAAAAAAATAAAAGTTTTAAAAGATTTAAAAAAATTATAATATGATGGAAAAATCCTTTAAATCTAATAAATTTAAACAAAAGGGTAAACCAATTCAAAAAAACTAAGATACAAATAGCATGTTATAAATGTGGACATGTAGACCATTATAAAAGTTAGTGCAAATTAAAATAAAACTTGCAAGCCTTAAAAGTAGAAAAAAAAAACTAAAAATAAGATGCTTAATTTAATAGAAAAATTATCAAATATAAATGGAGAATGAAGAGTTCTAGTAATGAAATGTTATAAATGCAAAATCCTTTAACTTTTTATTCAAGTAGTAGTGAAAGTGAATTTAGAATGAAATTTTGCACTAATTAGGAGTTACTAATAGATATAATAGAAATATATATATATATATATATAAATGATAAGGAATTTAAAAATGAATTTTAATAAAATTAAAAGAATTGATAATTGAAGAATCAATAGATGATGTCAAAACACCTTATTTATTAGATAAAGTATATTCTAGATTTCCCTTTAGTAGTGAGAAAATTTTGATTAAAGATTTATAATAAGAAATTAGAAATCAAAAACTTGAAATAGACATATTAAAAATTAAAATTAACATAATAAAACATAAATTGGATCTTAATGAACCATGGATAAGTTTAAATGACCTTGACACTAAAACTTTTTAAGCAAAATTTTCCAATCTTATAAATAGGATAGAATTTCAAAAGTGGGATATAAAAGTGAATTTAGTAATAAATAATTGATAACACATAACTTTAATTGCATTAATAGACTTTAGTATTGTTAATAATTGTATATAAGAGAAAATTATTCCTAGTTAGTATTATGAGAAAACACGACAAACTTTAAAATGTATGAATGATGAAAAATTAAAAATTACTTATAAATTGTCTTCTACTTATATATGTAAAAAAAGAATATGTTTTAAGAACACTTTTATACTAGTAAAAGATTTAAGTCAATCATTAATTCTAAAAACACCATTCTTAACACAAATTTATTTTTTCGGAGTAAATTCTTAAGGAATAATTACTACTATGGTAAATAAAGAAATTTGTTTTGTATTTATTCTAAATCTAGACTAATTGAAGCTAGTATGTTAAAAAATAAATCTTAATACAAAAGAAAAAACATTTACATTTTTTAAATAGGAAAATACTTTATTAACAAGTAGAAAAAGATATACAAAACATTAAAAAGATCAACAAATTCTTAAAAAATTTTATAATCAATTTGAAGAAGAAGTCTATTCTTAAATACCCACAACATTTTGGAACACAAAAAAAACGTATAATAAAATTACCTTGCATAAAAATACTTTGGTGAAAAATATATTCCAACTAAAACTAAACCTATACAAATGAATAAAAAAATTAGAATATTGTAAGAAAAATGAATAATTAGACCAAGTAAATTCCCATGGCCATGTTCCACCTTTTATGTTAATAATCATGTGAAAATTGGGAGAGGCAATCTATAAGCCTTTAAATAGAGTACTTAAATGGATTAGATACTCTATTCCTATTAAAAAATTAATAGAAGTAATTATATTTTCAAAATTAAACTTTGATGAATACAAATTAATAAAAGAGATAAATATAAAATTATCTTTACACTATAAATAGAATATTATACCATTTGGATTGAAAAAAGAAAAAAAAAAAGCTCATTTGATATCCAAAATGTTATGAATGAAATATTTAATTCATATACAAAATTTATAATTATTTATATAGATAATGTTTTAGTCTTTCCAAAATATATACAAGAACATTCCAATCATTTTAAGAAATTCTTTAATATCATTAAAGCAAATGAAGTTATGTCAAGTTAAAATATGTTTTCTAAGAGATAATATTTATTAAAGAACTATTACTCTTATCAGTAAATCCATAGAATTTGCTAGTGAACTTTTTAATTAAATAAAAGATAAATAACAATTACAAAAATTTTTAAGATGTCTTAATTATATTTTGGTTTTCATTTGTAATCTTAGAATTATGTTTTCCATTATATAAAAGATTAAGAAAAAATCTACCTAACTAAAATAATGAAATGATACAAGTTGTTTTAAAATTTAAACCTTTAGTCAAATCTTTATTATGTTTAGGAATTCTCAATCATAATGCTTTCTTAATAATAAAAAATAGATGCTTCATATTTGGGATGTGGAAATATTAAAAATGAAAGTAGATAATAAAGAATTTGTGGTAAGATACCATTTTTGAATATGATAAGATTCACAAATTAATTATTCAACTCTTAAAAAAGAAGTTTTGAGTATTGTTTTATATATAATAAAATTTCAAATTGATGTTTTTTAATAAAAGATTTTTTATTTCTTATTGATTATTAACCAACAACATTTCTTTTAGATAAAGATTTTAAAATTTTGGTTTCCAAACAAATTTTTGCAAGACAATAATATTTTCTTTCAAATTTTGATTTTGAAATAGAATTTATTAGAAGAAACTATAATTATATACCTAATTTTCTTTCCAAACAATTTATCAAAGAAAGTAAAGTGTTACTAAGATGAGTCACAAGAAAGTTGAAACATTCATTCAAAATAATTATTCATAAAGATCTTATGTTAAGATTTTCTTCTATTAATAAGTTTACTACCTTAACACAATTACCACCATAAAATGTAAATTAAAAAAATTTTACTTCAAAATATTACCATAAAGATTTACAATTAAGATCACAAGCCACACCTTTAACTATTTACTATTAGATAATCTTGACTTTTATCACCATCACTTCTAGTTAGACCAACTTTTATTCAAAATGTGTTAAGATGTACCTTATCCTCAACCATTAAACAAAAAAATCCATAGATGACCATTATAAAATATGTTGTTAAACCTATTATTTTTCCCATTTGTTTACTAGAAAAAGAACAAAGCCCACTTAATCAACCTCTTGACTTTAAACAAATTCTTCCAAGAGTCTTCCCCTATGGTTCTCATATTATCTAAAGAGGAAAACAAAACCAAATGTTTCTACAAACTTCTACTTGTAGATACGAAGTTAGTAAAAATTATACATACCAAAGATCCCCAAAACTCTAATTGTATTGCTTTCTCAAAAATAAAAATAATGCAAGTCTTAAACCTAAAGGATTAGATCAAATTGACTTATGCAAAA
Organism: Rhizophora apiculata; assembly: GCA_037832385.1. Classification (NCBI taxonomy): domain Eukaryota; kingdom Viridiplantae; phylum Streptophyta; class Magnoliopsida; order Malpighiales; family Rhizophoraceae; genus Rhizophora; species Rhizophora apiculata. The sequence goes on from CM075431.1 coordinate 3,609,264, forward strand.
GAAAATGAAGCCTAAGTTACTGCTACAAAGAGTTTTCCCAAGAGTTCATTCCACCAATATATAATTATTATGATTATATCATTGTTTGGACCATCATGTTACACTTAAGAAATTGGGATTATTCTTGGTTCGTACATTTTCAATGCAATTTCAACCCTCTTTCCAAGTTGGTTCCATGAATGCTGGTGAAATTTCCAAATTGATGAAAAGAAATTTTTCAAAAGAGTTATTGGCAAGTTATAATTATTACTCGAAACATTTATTAGGTTCAATTACAACAAATTGTCTTTTCTCTATCAATTTCCAAATTCTATGGATTCTAAGATGGAATTATGCAATTAAAAAAAAATTTCTATCTCCACATCCATCAATTTTAGTAAGACAAATTAGTATTAAACAACGGAATGATGTCCTAATTCATTAAGCAAACTTGTAGGCTATAGTTGATTGTTATAATTGAATAAGACTAGGAAAAACATGCTTGGAAGCTCCATTAGAAGAAATAGCTACATTTTTCATTGCCAAAAGTAAAATTCAAGAAAATTTAGGAGCAAGTGAGTCTCCAAAAGATTGCAAACAAAAGTCAAAAGAAACCTTATCTCAAATCTTAAACAAAGACATAAAAGAACAATTAGATGGCTTATACTTCAATAATGAGGATTTAAACTATAGACATAACCTAATTAAACAACTTTATAGCTAAAGAAATTTTTGTTTTTCAAAAGAAGTATCAACATCAAATGCAATAATAAGTAATGATGTGAGTAATAATGTTGATATTAAATCATTCAAATTCAGATGTAAATTCTTACGTTATTTAGATTTCAAATATATTTAACTTTAAAAGTTATATCTATAAATAATATGATCTCATAAGAGGAAGGTATAACTTGGAAGGGAAAAAACTCTTAAATCAATGAAAAGTCTAAATGAGTACAAATTATGTTCGATGATATTTTTTTTTGCTTTCCTATCTTTATACATTTTCATCTTTGTTATTAATAAATTTTAAAATTTTAAAATTTTATAACTTTACCATCATTGTGTCTTTAACTTGTTGTCGAATTGAACTTAAAGAAATAAAAAATTTCTTCTTGACTTTATTCATGAAAATAATTATTTCAACTTTCTAGATTTTTATTGCAAACCATATAAATCTAATTATATCCTAATGGTATAAGAGCTAAAATCTTAGGTGAGAGATAAGACTATTAAAAAAAGACAAGTTTATTTTAATATCAAAACTTAACAAGAGAATGTTGATAAAGTATATAGATATGATAATAGTAATTTCACATCATTAGTTTGAATAGAGTGAATTCCAATTTTAAAATTTGAGGAAAAATACGAAATGGCTTGCTCTTTATCTGGCAACCAAATGGCTGACAATGCGCTTGTTTTTAACCAAAGTATTGGCAGAAGGAATACAGTCAAAGGGAACACCCCACTTCATCTTTTCCCCCAGAGGATCTATGTTATTTGTTGGCTGAAGTATTGAGCACTCTTTGAGTCTGGGGTATGCTGCAATCGAGCTGGTCCATCCTTGACAGTGGATTGGCAATGTTAACTTCTTCCTTAGCTTTCATGTGATGGCGAGGTTGGGGGAGACGGACAGTTGCTGTTTGTGTTACAAATGACCCACGGCCTATTAAATGCAACAAACGGTGGGGCTACAACAATTCTCACAGTACAAGCAAGTCAGCGACATCATAAATGAAACAGTGATCATTGAGCCATAGACCCTTTCCTACTTGGCAAGGTGCAGATGCGTAGAGATATAACGTGGGACATCAGTTCAATGCTTATCAAAATATTTTGTCTTTGTTGTCAATAGAAAGTGTGAATAAAGTGTGACCATAAAAAAAGGTAAAAAAAAAAATAATAATAATAATTGCCCCGAGTAATATTTTATCTTTTTAGCCCCTTCAAAAGGTTTTTTTTTCTTCCTTTGATTTTATAGTTAATTGATGGACAGATTAATGAATTCTATTAGATAACTTATGTTTATTATACTTAATTTAACTTTTTTTTTTCATTCAACTAACAATCAGTTTCTAATTAATATTTTTTGTTATTTATTGCTCAGTTATGATGGACAAAGTGGCTGTTCGATCACTCAAGACTTTTTTTCTACACTCAAATCAAACAATTTGTTAATATTCCAATTTGGGAAATAAATATATATTTTATTTAAATAATATAGAGTGATTATATATCTTTTATATAATATTTTAAAAAATTATAACTTAAAATAATTAATATAACTAATAAAATAAAAAATATTTATTTTTTATATTTATTATATCTATAAAAAATATTATATATATTATTTTTTAAAATTTAAAATTAATTTATATATTTTTAATATATATTTAATATATTAATATTTAATACATGTATTTAAAAAAATTAATATATAAATTAAAAATTTATATATATATATATACTCAGAAAAAAAATTTTTATTTGATACGGATGTTTGATGATACATATAAAAAAATAATTAATTAAAAAAAAAAAAAGTCTAGTGAACATCATATTTAATACAGACAATCCCTCCTCCCCAAAACCCTTTTTTTTTTTTTTTGTGAGTGTGTTTGGCTGTCATAACCACACAGCTTTTTTGGGGACCAAACCACGGGTTCAACTTTTGAAACTGCCGCCCAGCCCCGTACCAATTTTCCATTTGGCGGTTGCTTTAAAACCCTTGCTCGCTTCGGCAGTCACCACGCGTCGCGCACATCAATCTTTCAAAGTGGGACCCGAAAGGCCCAAGGAGAGCGCTCCACTCTCCCCCACCCCCCGACCCCCATCTCTCGCCAACGCGCCGGTTTCAATTGTCTGTCATCTTCCAACACATCACTGCATACCCACCACAGATGCTCCTCGCTGAGCAGCCGCAGAAGAGTCCACGTGACGTGGATAACGTGGCAGATAACGATTAGGTGGGTGTCAGCTGTCATAGTACCCACACTCCGTATGACCCGAAAAGAAGGAAACCTTTGAAAATTAGATGTCATGCGTGGAACCCACCAAAAGCGGCCGCCGCGCCTCCTCTTGCAAGATTGTTTCACACGTGGACCAATTGTTGTCCTTTTAACCCAAAAGAAAAAACAAAAGGAAGTTTCGAGCAAGTTACGAATTCCCCCTAAAACTTTTTTCATATTTTCAGGTAAGCCCTCGATTTAACGTTTATTTAATTCTTTTATAGAGATTATTGGTGCAAACAACAAACTAAGAAACGTCGTGGTCCGAATCTGATATGTTAACAAGAAAATATATTTACAAATTAGGAGGGCCTAAGCTTTAATTGCCTAAAGAATCTTTGGAGGGCCGAAAACTTTGATGCAATCGAAAAGATTTCACAAAAAGACAATGATTAATAATAATAAAAGAATTATATCGGACGGTGAATTGGACACGTGAAAACAACTAGATTCCCGATAGGCCGCTCGTCAACAAAAAAAAAAAACTCCCATAGGCCCCACAAGGAAAACCCCCCCAGTCGCCTTATGATTCGGTCTTCTCTTTCTCCTTTTTCGAACAAAAAGCAGTCGCATCGCCGTCGGTGCCGCCTTGTAATAATTTAACCACACAAAACCCAAAAAACCATACACGTAACAAGCACCCATTTAAGGGGTCTCTGTCCGGCCGTTGGATCATAAATTGGCACCTCCTATTGGGATTTGAGCGGAGAAAAGAATCGGGGCCAGATATTTCCATGAAGATGGTGTGGGACCATTATGCCCCCCATGCTCCTCGCCATCATGACACCGCTCCCTCCCTAACCGTTCCACCCCTTCCCGTCCCCCCAACCCCTCCCCCCCCCCCCCCCCAAACTTTTTTTTTTTAATTATAGCACAATGGTTTTAAATTTTAAAAATTAAAAAATGAAAAAACCAGAGTGCTGTTTCCGTACGGTCAAGTAGGATCCACTGTGACGTGAATAGGACAGATCTCCTTTAGCTTGATGCCTGCACTGAGTCGTTGAAGTTTCGACCAGATTATAACATCTACCGATTTTACAATCATAAGATATCTTTTAAGTAAAATTTTAATAAAATCTTATTCGATTCAAATCTAATTTAATTATAAAATTAATAAAATTATAATTCAACTACTGCAAGATTCTCAATTTTTCATGCAAAAATTTTAAAATTTTATAAATTATATAATATAATAATTTTATACTTTTATTTTTATTATTATACATGTTTCTATTATCCTATACTTTTTTTATTTGTATTTGATAATGAATACAAGTTGATTTTTAAGTTATTTTTTTATACAGAAAAAAATTGTTATAATACGATCCGATCTACGAATACCCTAAATAGATTTTGAGTGGGGTCGATTTTAACAACCATGGGCGTGCAAGCCACAGGTACGCCATACCAGCATCCAGTATTATAAGGAGCCGATCAGAATGAATAATATGGAATTAATTAAATAATCCACGCCACCGAAAAAGTCGGCGACATGTCTGTTGGACATTTGGATACCACATACACACTTGAGATAAATAATTACGCAGCCAAATACAGAGAGGAAAATGAGAAAATTTTATTCGTAAAATGATAAATTGTGATAAATTAAAAGAATTGAGTAGTTGCGTCCTGTTTGGTTTGCCTTGCAAGTGCAAAGAGACAGCGTATTGTGTGAATATTCTTGCTTCCTTTGTTTGCTGCCAGGGAAACAGGCAACTCACTTGGGCTCTCAATCAAAATGTTGATTTTCGACATCGGTAGAGAGGAGCTGAACAAGATAATAAGCTGTTCTATTGTTTCTGACAGGACTTTGCTCTAAATAGAAATTTTTCAAACATATCGTTGATAATAAAAAAAAAGAATTACATAAGAGAAAAAAAAAAACAACATTAGAGAAACTGCTGGGATTTCTCAGTTGTTTAAAAAAGGACAGGCTTTTTTCTTTTTTGTTTTTTTTAATGCTTTTGATAATTTGGGTTATGTCTCTACATTACATATATGATCAAAGTCAGCTTCTTCTCTCATCTCTAAAAACTTCTCAATTTTCTGGTCACTATTGGGAGTACCAAAACGGCAGTGCTGGAGCTTAAAACGACTTCAAAAACAAGATCACTGCCTTGAAAAAATAAAAGGAAAAAGGGAAATATAGTAAATTAAAAGGTAACTAAGCCACTTCTGGGGGTGGGGGCAGGTTAAGATCAAGTTCAAGTGATATTCCTTTGTCGCATGAACTGCGATCATGATGGTAATCAAGGACAGATGATGAATCTGAATCGCTGTGTACCCCACCGTTCCCCATTACCTTCCGATCAAATCCCAGCAGGCGCCTGTTGTTGTTGCTGTTATTAAGGCAGTTATTGGACCTTGCCTGGGCAAACACGTCCGCGTAGAAAACGGGGCGCGTGACGGGCCGCAGTGGGAACCACGCGCCTCCGGGGATGCTGGCTGTGACGCCTTGGTTGGCTATGTTAAGAGTGAGGTCCAATGAAGACGGAGCCGCCGGAACAGCGCGTGGTGGAGGTGGCGAGGACGACTCGACAGTGCTGCTGTGGCTAGGGCTGAGCGTAGGGATACCGCCGGTGGCATTGTTGAGCTCAAAAGCAGAAGGAAAATTAGTCTTAGCCTTGGCGCCGCGGAACTCCCGGGCAGCCTTATCGTAAGCACGCGCGGCTTCTTCGGCGGTATCAAAGGTGCCAAGCCAGACACGGGTCTTCTTACCGGGGTCCCTAATCTCGGCGGCGTAGCGGCCCCAAGGCCTCTTCCTGACTCCCCTGAAACGGATCTCCTTGGAGCCACAGTTCGTGTTCGGGTTACAGGGGAGGGGGTTGGATCTCTCTCTCGGAGCCATTCCTCTGATCGGCTCGTGTGCCGGATTTTGTGGGAGGAAGGATACCAGTTATTTGTGGTTACAGGGAGAGAGATAGAGACACGCAATGGAGGGATCGGTTGAATTAGAGAGTGGCAGCGAATGGAAGCTGTTTTTTATAGAGGATTTTTGGGGAGAAGAGAAAACCGTCCATGCAATAGTGGGGGGGGGGGGGGGGGAGGGTTTAATGGTAAAAGCCACGCTCCTTTTGGGCGGCGATTGTTTGTTTTTGTTTTATTTTATTTTATTTTATTATTTTATTTTTATTTTTATTTTTTTGTGTCTGTGTGTTTTGCGTCACAGTCAAAGCTTGGGTACACGTGGCTTCGCTTAGAGGAACCACTCCAGTGAGCTTCTTCGTCTAATGAGATCATTACATAAATTTCAATACAGGACTCCTTTGGGGTACAATTTTTCTCTCTCTTTATTATTATTTTTAATTAAAAAATTTTAGAACAAAAACGATATATTAATCTAATTATTTTATAGATATAATAAACGAAATTATGTAGTCTGCTAAAAATTTAATATCATAAATATTAACATTGGAAATTAACATAGCCTTGTTGTCAAGAAATTTTCATAACTAAAGGGCTAATTTAACTTTAATTTTATGATAAGACCAATCGCATCGCCTTTCTATTAAGAACTTCCCATTTTCGCAATGGATAATTCGGAAAAGAAAAAACTAAAAAAAAAAAGAAAGAAAACATAATATAGTCCAACGCTTACATCTGTTTTAAATGCTACTCTCGGTTTCAGCCCACTGCTTTATGTGGGTACGGCGTTACCCTCTTGTTAACAAATAACAACTAATATGGTTTTTCTTTTTTTTTTTCTTTTTTCTTTTTTGGTTCACTCGGAAGTTCATTGATGGAGAAACTTGTAGTCTGAGTTTCTCACATTCTGCCTTATCCTATTGTTTTAGCTCCCTCCGTAATCTGAAACAATTGTACATTTATTTTCTAAAAAGAAGTCCATAAAGGGCGGGAAAAAAAAAAAAAGAAGAAAATTTTGCATTAATGAAAATAAAAAATGAGGATGAGTTTATTAAGCCACTAATTGAATTTGTTCCAATGTTATTTTACTAATTAGCAGGTGGGCTAACACTTTTCCTTTTAAAAAAAAATAATTTATAGATAAAAATAGAGAAAAAAATATATGTACACAAAGAGAGAGGGATGAACATTTATTTCTACTTTTTTCTTCTTTGTTTTTCTTTTTTCTGTAAAAAAAATTAAATGAAAATGTTGGCTTGATAAAAAAAAAGGGTTTTTCTATTTTTCTACTTCACAGAAGAAAATTTAGAAAATGATAAAAATAGTTTTATGAATTTTTATGAAATCAAAAAAAATGAGGAATCCAAATTAAAAAAAAAATTATTTTCTCTTTTTAATAAACACGTTCTTCACTCTTTTTTATTTTCCAGAAAATTGTTTCTGAAAATTTGAAAAGTTTTCCTCGTGATAAACAATTCTCGATATATAATAACTGATTTTTAAGAAAATTAGATAATGCAATTTTTTCTGAAAAAATAAATTTCATTTTTAATAAATATTTTATAATATTTTTTATTTTTTTTAAAATTAAAAATCTAAAAAAATATAAAATTTTCAAACAACCCATCTAGCCATGATTCTCAATAAGTATCGTAGCCGCTGTTTAATTCCCATAAAATATGATAATATTTATTTGTTTTGCTTCGGCGCGGCGCACGCAACTCCAAGTCACAGGCTACACAGAAACCAAACCTCTGTCTAATCTCTAAAGTGTTACACGTGTAGTGGAGCGGGCAAGTTGTACCTGTACTCCGGGACGGGTACCACGTGCCAGGGCGTCGGTAACTTTATTGAGACATAGCTGAGATGGGGCTCGGTCAGCGACACATTTGACCACGATTTCCCTTCTCTACAAACACCAGCCGCCCTCCCGCAAGCGCAACAAAATAAACCTTAATAATTAATTGTAAAGCGAATTTTATTACACGGCGTCCGTTTCTACATTAGCTAACGGCGTCCGATCTGCCGCACAACTCACAAGACAAGAGCGTAGATTTCGGTCTCATTTGACGTGCAGTTTTTCTGCGCTTATTTTTTTTAGAAATATTTACCCCCGGTTTAATGGATATATATTGTACATAAAATTAATATATATATATATATATATAATTTTTAATTAAATAAATTATTTTAAATTTTAGAGATATATAAAATAATTTTTATTTTTTAATTTAAAATGTTGTTGTTGACAATTATTATAATAATTAGAGATAAAAAAATAAGTTATTTTTGTTTATCATGAATTTGCTTAATAATCTTGCTATAATCTATTTTTAAGAAAAAAAATTATAATAATTAAGAAAACTAAATTTGAGTAATTTAAGTTGAAATTTTAATTAGTCTGAACAAATTTTAAACTATATCCATAAAAGCCGAGAGAAAAAAAAAAATATATACACGGCACGGCATGGCAGGTTTTATTATCTGATAAAAATGGGACCAGTATCACTGAATGATTTCCGCCGTAGTGATACCCAGGGGTGGTTACGTGGCACGCGGTTCATAAATGAACGCGGATATGCCGCAAATGACGCAACGGGGTTGCGGCGTGATGTAACGGCGGTGGGCTTGCCGTTTTATTAGGGTTTCTAAAATTAAAGTCTTTTGTCGGTTTCCCTGTTTGCGGATTCTCGCCAAGAAAAAGGCAAACGGTGATTGGATGACGGCAGGTTAAGAACAATGACGTTGTCGGCATTCTCCATCTTCTCGCTGCAGCGCGCGCGTGGGTCCATCGAATATTTGGGTGTCCGCATGGGAAGGTGCTCTGTCTTGTGATCCCGTCCTTCCCGTGCTTTTCTGCTTTGAAGCGGTCCACTAGGATCTAACGGTGGTGCTGTCGTTTTCTTCTTCTGTCTTGCTTGCGATTTTGGGCCGGCCGACCCTAAAAGGGACAATGTTTGTATAATGTCAGAAAAATACAGTGATGAATATAGTTATATACTAGTAATAAATAAATAAATAGTAAAAATATTATTATAATAAAATAAAAGGTAAGTAAAAAAAATAAAAATTAAAAAAATTATATTATTTTATTAATAACATCCCTGTTCATCATTTCTAGAAATTTTTTTTAATCTAAAATATATTCCCAAAATGAAAAGGCAAAATATTCTAATGGACCCTCAATTTTTTTTTTCTTTTTATTTTTTTGAGGGAGAAGCATTGATGAACCGAAAAAAATGGTACACAGTTGTACACAACTGATAGAGAGACACATTTGCAGTGTATTCAAGTAAAAGATATATGATTACAGGGAAGAATTTAAATTTTGGAGAAAATATTGAATTAGTTCTTCAAATATATTCTATGCCTCTTGTAAGTATCCCAAATTCCCAATTACTTTACATATTCACAAATTTTCGTTTATAAATACTCACGTCGACTTCTAACTTTATAATTATCTTCTTCCTGGTCAGTTATTTTATATATTCAAAAATTTTTAATTATGAATTTTCTTTGGCAGCTAATTCTTAGAAAAATTCAAGAATCGTTATTTAAAAAATTCAAAAAGTAGGTCCATATGTTAAATGAATTCAATGGTCTATAAATTAGAGATACCAAATATAAACCAAACCAAAAAAATAAAAATATCAAATTAAATGATTTCCATTTAGTTTTTAAAATCCTTTAGTCATTTTAAAATCCACACACACACCAGAAGCATGTTAGATTGTAATTGTAATAGTAATTGTTATTTTTGAAGGAAAAAAAGGATAAAAGGAAAGAAGAAAAACAAATGCAAAAAAAGAAAATATATAATAATAAAAACAAAACAAAACAGAAAAAAAGAAAGCAATGAAATAAAAAAATAAAATAAAAAATCAAATTTATTAATAATGTCTAATTTACAATTTTAATTAAACTAAAATGATTGATCAGACTTAAATTTTTAATTTGATTTAGTTTATTTTTAAAATTATTAATTTTAAAAATTATAATTAAATTAATAAATTAACTAATTATATTATAAATCAATGAATCGATTATAATTTTTTATAATGGATTAGTTTAAAAAATTATATAAAATTTTTTTAAAAAATATTTTTTTTATATTTTAATTTTTTAAAAATATAAAAATTATATTATTAAAATTTTTTATATATTTAATATTAAATATAAATTTTATTAATTTAATTTTAATTAAATTCATCAAATCAAATTGTAAATTATTAAAATTTTTAAAATTTAATAATAGATTTGATGGGTAAAAAGTTACAAACAAAATAAATTCCTGTTAAGAGTGCTATCCATCATGAGGCCCCCAAACCATTAAAAAGACATCAGCCGAAAAGTCGTTAGACGCCATGCCTTGACCCAATTGCAAAAGATGACTCATTAGAGTCCCTTGTGAGTCTAAAGTTCGTGAACATCATCATACCCTTCTGTAGACTCTCCCCTTTCTGACCAGTGGGTAGTCAAAGTAGTATCAAATTACTTAATTACAAGGGACTAAAATATATCAAGAGGGCGGAAATACAAAATGCATCATGACGCTCATGGTCTAGGGACACCAAGGAGGCCCGCCGTCTCAAAGACATCAAGGCAACCCACATTATCACTAATGAAGCCTAAGATCCGTAATCTCAAAAGGGAACTCATCTCATCAAGGCCAAAGCCCAACCTACAAGGAAGAAAGCATGAACACAAAATCATCATGAAGTCCTATAAGTAACTAATGGTGGCCCTTGGCCAGAGGTTTAGTTGCATCTTAAGCGTGAAATGGGGAATTGCAAGATAGAGGAAAACAAGGGTTAAAGGTGCTTCTTGGTGTTAACTTTTTGACGCTCAAATTAGTATGTTTAAAGAGGGAACAGGGCTTCCTTTATGATGTTAAGCCCTATAGTAGAGTAAGAATGATTCACTTAGTTTGGAGATTGTGGGTCTTTTACATGTGTCCTAGCTAGTGGGGTTTTAATGTTGATGTGATAGTTTATTGAACATGTTGGGGTTTGCTCATTTGGAGTAAAAGACCCGAGCTTAGGGAGAGCTCAGATGGGTTGTGAGCTCCTGAATGCAGAAAAGGAGCAAACTTGTTTGACTTTAACTGAGGCCCTGAGCTTGCTGTTAGTATAGATTCAAGTTCTTATCATTTGCCTCTTCCCCTTATAAGGGAGACGAGTTTGCTTTCATTGCTATAGAATTTGAAAACATTTGTTTTTAAAACTTTTGGTAGTCTCTTCAAGATGGTTAGTAGTTCGTTGGAGACTCTTGGCAGTCCTCTTTGAGACGGTTGCTAGTATTTACCCTATGCAATTTTCGAGGAGTTGGTTTATTTACGGCTCTTGCATCTCTTAGGTGAGTTCAACTTTTCTCATAATTCACTTTACTCTGTTGTTTGCTTCGAAGACTTTCAAATTGCTGGTGCATTTTTCCTGTCATTGCTTTTTCTCCTTCTTATAGGGAGGAGCACTATGTTGTTGAGCCATACACTTTGCAAATTGGTGTGTAACACATTGATAGTGTGAAGAATGTTTTCCCATTGAGTATAACATCCTCATTCAGATGGAATGAGAGAGGGTTGTCGTGCCCCAGAGGGTTATTTTTCTATCTTCAATGACAATGTATTGGCATAGTGGGTGTTCCTCTGCTAGAGCCCATCTCAGGGTTTTTGAGGCACTCGTCTGGGCATATCACTCCATCTGGATGATGTCTGATGGGCATTATGGTGCTATGCAAACAGGCTGGTCTTCCTTTGTCGAGCATCCTAGAAGACAACACAGAAAGTCAGAGGCTATACATGGTTCATTTTGTTAAAACCAAAGTCCATTTGATACAAGATCATGTAATTTTAAAAAAAGAATGAAAGCCAATTTCTTGGACCACTACTGATGGTCGTGGCACACAACCCATTTGCCATGCAACAACATTTTCCAATGTAAATTCTTCAAGAATGGCATATATCCGACTCTTCATTAGGAGGCCTCACACAATATAAGTCTTGTGAACTGTGATGCCTTTTGTTTTTGTGTAAAAATTCCTTAAGAATGGTACGCATGGCTGACAGATATGCTAGATTATTTTCTTGGTGGCCAATCCGATCATAAATTTATCCTATTTGTTGAAGATACAGATATGGTGGTGAAGTTGAGCTATCTTTTCCAATGCAATGCTCAGGGTTGGTCCTGCTCTCTTTTCAATATTTTGATTGCTAATTTACGTTGATGTATCAACTATGGCAGCTCTGGGAACAACTCCTTTCCTGATCTCTGTCAATCAAACTAAGCCAGTGCTAACTAGCGTCTTCGGCCACATCCAAATTCAGGATTAGCCTTGCTGAAAAACTGATAAGGTAGACGAAATTGGAAAAGAAGAAAAAATGCAGCTTAAGGAGCATATTGATCTTGAATGGTATATCATGCAACCTGATTGCCTTAAATCTTGTTAATGGTTCCAATGGCCCCTGGAAGTATATTCACATGGGTGTATTTCAAGATGAGATATCTGATGGCCTTAGAAGCTAGAAATTTGCTCGCAGTTCACAAATTGCAAGCAGAGAGAAATAATATACGTGTGCTGCATGGATGCAATGGAAGAAAAAGGGAACATTTCAGATAACTAAGAATTGGAAAGCAAAGCCCTACAGGAGATTGAATGAATTTTGCTCATGTGTAACAGAACATAACATAGTAGTAGGCAGGCATGTAAATCAGTGGTTATGTTTCTACAATGCATAAGAGGCAACTTAAAACAATCTGACCATGAAAAATCATAGCGCACAAAGTAATAGCAGCCAAGCTCACTGCCACCAAATATTTCCAATTTTGCTTTCTAATTTCCCCGTTGAACTGAAAACAAGCAAAAAACATGTTTCATTTGCTTCTGATAAGAATTTGCAAATTTAAGGTAGATATTTCCTAATAAGTGATCAGTATGGCTCAAAACCATACCAACAAATTCTTATCCCACTTCTTGAAAGGCAGAATTTCTTCATTAGAATCAGAACTATAAAATTACATACCCATAGCTGTCAACCTGCATTAGCATTCTTCAAAAGCAACGGAGACCAACTATAATGCTAACATGTCTTCAGTCACAAAATATCATCATTCTACTACATATTTACTGCAACACCAAACACCTATATCCATGTAATGAACTCATTGTCTTTATGAGTTCTGTCTATTCATCGCTGAAATCCCAAAAGGCAGTAGTCATGTTTTGATCGATAAGCTTCTATACTGTGAGAATAAGTTGAAATAAAAGGCCTACAAACTTCATTTGGTCTCTTTAAACAGAACATGGTGCTTCACTTTGGGGTCATATTTCTTGATCTCAAGCTTATTCTTCATATTCTTACCTTTCCTCTTAGCATACACATATCCAGTACCCACCTCTGAGACAAACGGGATGATCTTAAACTTATCCTTCTTCCTATGGGTAACCTTCCTTCTCCTTTTCTTCTTTTTCCCTAAGTCACCCCCTCTTCTCCCACTCTTTATCTGCAGCCAAAACTCGAGAATTAGACCCCATAATCTCAGGGGCTCGTGAATTGGGGTGCCCCTTTATAAAACACTGAAAGCATGATTGAAACTTGAAAACACTCCTAAAATTACCTGTAGAGAGCCATACACAGAATTATCAGTATCAACTGAAAATTTTACAATAATCTTTGTTTCCAACTGAGATCAGACATCCATAATGAAGCAGAACAAATTTAATTATTTAGCACCTTAATACTCTCTGATTATGTGCTCTTCTATGTTTTCTGACAGCCAAAACCTACCAACAACTACTACTATCGATTTCTTTATCCATTTTTATGTGCCTTTTTAGGAACGAAAATTCCCCATTTCAAGATGCAGGATTAAAGTAAGAATTTAGAAGACCATTGATCTGCAGAAGAATAGTACCATTCTCTTTCTAGTATTGGAACCATATCTTCTCGCCATGCAGATAATAGACCCACGAATTGGCGTCTGAATGGTGCTCATTGACAGACAACCTGAAAAATAGAAAAGCCCCAGTACTAAAAAAAAAACAACTTGGCTACCTAAGGAAAGGCAAGAGAAAGGGAAGCAAAGAAAAAACCCCTTTCAAGGATTCAAATGATTAATCATCAAAACCCCTTAAATTTGCCAAAGCACTCAAACGCATACAAAATGCAGGTGGTTCTGTTATTACTCAGAAAGCAACAACCTTTTTAAGTATGAAGTAGCAGACAAAATTTTAAACTCTTTTTTTCCTCAGCCACCTCCCCCGCCCCCCAAAAAAAAATTATCAAAAAATAATAATAAAAAAAAGCTACAGGTAAATGGATCACCTTATTTAGCTCCGAAGTTGAAAAGGGAGAGAGAAAGTGGAAATTAAAGGGGAGATTGGTCTTTGATGCAAGTACATATTACCTTTGGAGAAGAGACCGTGAGAGAGACTAGAGGAAAAGCAGAGAGGCCTCAAAGTTGTGAGCTTTAGCTGAGAGGATGTTGAAAATGGGAGGGAGAGATTTCTTGGCCGGCAAGGAAGAGAGGGGGAGGTGAGACCAGCAGTTGCCGCCATCTTTCTTTCTTGTAAGGTCAACTTCTTCTTTCTTTATGGTTTGAATCAAAAAAATTGTTCTCTCTGATGTGATACGGAATATGAGATGCAAAATATTTCACTTTTACTTCCGCTTCTCTTCTCTGGATTCGTTCACCGCGCGGGTGAATTAAAAGACCAAAATCTCCCCAGAAAGTATTGTTTTATTTTTATTTTACTTTATATGGGCGTTCAAATGCCAAATCGACCCTTAAATTATTGGATTGAGTGCATTTAAGTCCTCCATGTATGTTATATTTGGTTTTCTAACCGTCTGCTTCATTAACGGTCAAGATGCAGACAGTAATACTTTGAAATACTTTTGCACACCTGGGTTCCCCCACTCCCTCCCTTGATGAAATGGAAGAGTTAGGAAGATTCAAGAACAAATATTTCATACAAGTTTTGATATTTAGCCCCAGACGGATGGATTGATAGAAAGAGGCAATAAAATTTCCCCTTTGAAGTGAAGTGTAGCTTTGGTGTTTTACAAATTCACAGCCCGAAAGGTGGGTTGTGCGATTACCGTAGGGCAGAAGGCAAGTTTGCACCTTTCAACCAAAAAGTCCGAACCCACATTTCAAGAGATTTATGAATGAACCGGGTTTACGTTGGTTTGCCACAATGGTAGAATTCTAGAAAGGAGGTCAGAGTCCAAACCCTAGGTACTTCAAATTCTTACAAAATGTAGGTTTTGAACTCGATGTACCAAAAAGGAAAGGTGGTTTCATGGATACTTCCTCCTCCTCCTAATCCACTGTCCTTATACCCGGCAAAGCAAAGCTTGAATCAGTTTTCCCACGGGTAAAATAATATGAACATGGTTATTCATGAATTAACAGACCAACTGCAAAAAGGCTCATTGCAGGTCTATAGGCTCTCGTCTGTTAAACAAACATGCAGGTTATACCTCACACTCCAATCCTCTTCCAGTTGTTAATGAAGACAAAAAAGAAATTACAGTGCTACAAGGAATATTGGAAGAACGACTCTAGAAAGGCCTGAAGTAAGTTTGGCAAGGCTTATCACCTGTCTGAGGGCCCGAGGCTAATTGTTGAAATTTTGAGCGGAGAGTAGATAGTTCTTATGGTCCTGAGAGGTAGCAATGGTCCTCGAGTGTCTATGGGACGGGGTAAATTAAATTAATGGCATTGCCAAATCTAGGAATGTTCCCTTTTTTTTTTTTTTTTTGTCAAATCTCAATCTTGTTTTGGCATTATCTCTTAGTTGTAAGCTCTTCAATATCCAAGCTACCACTCAAATAACCAGATTGGTATTGTCCCAAACATGAATGAACTTTTTAGGATGCTTCTCTAATGTTTCCCTCGAAGCCTGATTCCTTTACATATTGCCAATAAAATAGCCAAGAACTAGGACACTAATGGGACAAAAAAGGGAACTACAACCCTAAAAGAGACTCCACTTCCTCTGGAATCCAGCCACAACAACATCACACGCTCATAATCCTAGCTGGCTATAGGTGTAGGGGCATACCAGCCATGATGAATCTCCACCACCTTCTTGTTCCTAGCAAGCCGTGACTTTCTACGCGCGCCGGTGTTTCGGTGTAATGTTCCTGCTCTCACTGCTTTGTCAATGACTGAGTAGGCCTCAGCAATAAGCTTCTCAATGGGGAACACTTCCTCAGGTTGCGCATCAGGCTTCTTTTTCAGCTCAGCTAGCGCTTCCAAGACCTGAAAGCAATCCACCAATTTTTCATTAAGCTGCAAGGAGTATTAACCAGAAATTGGAACAGCACTAACTTTGTTCAGATACTACCATCCAAATACACTAATTTATCAATCTTCGCCATTAGAGTATACAGATAAAAAATTCAACGAGTAAATTAATTGGTGGGAGCTGCAGGTCATTTGCAGAAACATAGGTGCCTATTGCTTTCCTTCAAATTCTCTGCTTAAGTTCTTCAAGTGGGCAGCAGCCACATTGTGCAGGAGTACCTGTCTCCATCTGCATGAAACATAGATTCAGACAAAGAGACCACAAATGGCCCCTCTGAAATGGGAAGCTGACAGAAAACCAATTCCAGTTCCTTCAGTTCATGACATTCATCCCCTGCTCAAAACTATGTAAGTTGTCGTAATCCTGGTCTATGCAGAAGAAACGTTGGTCTATTTTAACGTGTACACTACATTACAAACTACAATCCAATAGGTAACAATTTCGTCGATCATGTTCAGCAACCACGTAAATCATTCATCCATGCTCATGTTTAGAGCTCCAGTTCAGCTACAGCATTACCATCCGAAGACAGGTGGGGGAAATCACACAAACTATAACTTATAAAGGATTATTTTCATTGGTCTCTCTTGGGAGTTTTACTTTTAAAATATTACCTTCTCCTCCCCAACCCCAAACAAAGAAAAGCTACCTAGGGGGTGTTTGTATAGGGGTGAACAAACCAATTCCCAAACAATATCCCAATGCTAAATAACCCAAAGGTTTTACAATGCTAAGGAAAAGGCGTCTACATGCATGAGGCTCTACACTATAAGTCAGAAAAGGTTAAATATATCAACTTTACCCTTGTTATCATAAAGAGAATTTTTCCACAACTTGAATCTAAGACCTCCAAGTATACTTTTGACAGTAGCAACAATTATGCCAACTACAGATTTCTCATAAAAATCCATCCAGGCCAAGTGTACTGCAGCCCTGAAATTCCACTTCGGGATTTAAACGCTTGATTTTTAGACAGTTTGATAGAGCCCCTTCAATTTCTAATTGTTGGAATCAAGTGCAAACTACTGATTCCACCAAAATTTCAAATGGAATGATTAGTAAAAAGTTGTATTAAAATCTGTTGAAACAAATAAGAAAATCAAAAATTAAAATAAAAAAAATAAAAACATTATAATATGGAAACCATCTTCAAGAGGCCAAGCAGCCACCTAGTACTGCCGACCACCCTCAGTTGGCAACTGCAAGAAGCTCTTCCTGCCCTGCACACCCCACCTCCCTCTTCCCCCCCCCCAAAAAAAAAAAGATCACAATCTCTATCTCCAGACTCAATGTCAAGAATACTTCTTGACCATTGTCTTAAAACAAAACAGTATCCATTTTCAAAAAATGGAAAAGAACACAGCCTCACCACCAAAATCCATCTCTATTTTGTGAGCCAAAAGCAGCCGGAGAAAATAAGACCCAGAGCTAACCTCAAGTTCACCTTGCCTCTGGTGACATTCAATAGCCCATAACCAAACTGCCAATAAGCCACAACATTAATACCACTAAAATCAATCATCACTAATTCCAGAAAATAGCTTTACTGTCAGCTCCATCATCTGCTCAAATCTGCTACCACTGTCACTGCCCATACCCTGTTCACACTACCTAAATCCAGCCACCACCAAACCACTCCCTCACAGCTCACCCTCACCTCCCCCAGTGCCACCACCAGCACTTGTTGTTGCTTTGAACCTAATCACCCAAAACCATTTCCTAAATCACTCGTTACAAGCATTCAACCAAACCATCCACCAGGCACATAAGCCTTAAGAGCCCACTCATTGGAGGCGGGCAAAGCCGTGTCAGTTCCACTGGATCTTCTGCTATTTGCCCCTTTGTCGCTGCCTACGGTCCTTGATCTCAAGGATCAGAGGCCTCATCTTCACCAGTGCTGTCAAGCTTAATCCTAGGAACCCAAAACCTTTAAGTTCTTGTACAAAACAAGCAACTTTGAAGTTCTGTATCTCTTTTTTTCAAACATATTTTAACGTTTAATCTTTTAGTTTTCCTTTTTAACCTTTTACTTGGTTTCAACTGATTTTGATTTAATGCTTTCTTGTTTCCTTGGTTTGCAATTGAGATAGAATCCGCAGATTGAACAATTAGAAGTTGGGAGGGTCTCAATCAAAGTTCTTAAAGATGAAGCATTTAAATCCAAAAGGCTCAGAGTTGAGGGTCTACAATAAATTTTAGCTGAAAATCAAAGCAGCAAAGCTCGAAGTAAACATTGCATTCCAATAAAAAATAAAAAATAAAAAAATAAATAAAGAATAAAAACATAGAGGGCATCATGATGAAGAGCTGCAAGAAAGACCCGCCATTCCACAAATAAAATTAAGAGAACTAAACAAAACCTCCTCATAATTTCACATTTCTAACAGGAGAAAAACAAGCAAATGATAAAGAAGAAGGGAATGTACCCCATTTTGGCCACACAAACAGCACAGAGATGACAAAACCCATCAAATGCAGAAAGAATAATAATAATAATGATAAAAGTTGCAAAAAGAAATAAAATGGGCCCACCGCCCTGCGACAGGGGGCAGGAGTGGAGGCGAGGTGGGGACAAACCTTCTTCATGCGGGTTCTAATTTCAGACTTGCGGGATTTATTGTAGATGCGCCTTTTCTCTGCCTGGCGAGCTCTTTTCACTGCTGAATCTATCTTTTTCTTTGGAGCCGCCTCACAAACAATTGAAGTGCCAATGTGGGGTCTTCTCTGAACCATCCTCATTGACAAACTCCCTAACCAGTAAACGAAGACGACGACGGCGAGAAGATTAACAATGAAAGAAAAACAAGAGAGATCGGAAAAAACAAGCTGAGAGCTTGATTTAACTAAAAACAAGAAAAGAAAAGGCTGCAAGAAGGAAAACCCACCCAGTCATTGAGGCGAGCAAAAACATCATTGTAATGCGATTAGAAAAGGAGAGAGAGAGAGAGAGAGTCGTTGAGTTGAATTACCCTTGCTGAAGACACTCTGAGATAAGGCAGAGGAGAAACTCAGAGAAGCGGAAGAAGTGGCAGTGATACTTGAGGAGGGGCAAGCAGAAGCAGAAACAGTAGTGGTGGTATTGAGGGAAAGGCCCTCAAATTTTGCTGGAAGAGCCGCCAAGCACGAAGTTACTACAGCAGCAGCAGCAGCTGCCATCTCTCTCGCTCCGTCTGTCTCTCTGTCTGTGTGTGCGTGTGGACTGGAGTTTGAAGAAACTAAAGCTGAGAACGTCCGGCCCCGTAGAGTGGATAGGATTGTATGTCCCTTTTGCCTTTTGGCTTTTGTTACCGCGCGGACACTTTCCTTTTTATTTCCCCTGCCCCTCTCCTCTCTCTCTCTCTCTCTCTCTCTCTCTCTCTCCTGCTCTTCTCTTCTGCCTGCTGTTATTTTCCTCTTCTTTTATACTTTTCCCTTATTTTTTAACCTTTATCTTTGGTTACTTCTTCAAATTTAAATTACAAAAAATTCCTTTATTAGAATTTTTATTTTAATTTTTTATAATTTATTCATAATTTTATATTATATAATGAATTAAATTTATTTAAAATAAAAAAATAAAATAAATTTATATAATAAATAAATAAATAAATTATATTTATAAAAACAATAAATAAGCATAATAAACACATTTCTCATAATTTATTTCTCCTAATTTATTGATTGTTACAAATTCAATCACAACTTGTTGAGAGCAACCACATAATGACATGAGAAAATTGGTTCCTTAGTGAAATTTTCTGGAAATTAAGTCATTATCCATAAAAGTTTGACTTTGATTTTGGGGGGTCTTGCAAAAAATTGAAAAAAAAAAAAAAGTACAATGATAACCATGGTTGCTCAATCAAGTAGCAATCTAACATTCTTTCACCCCCAGTTGCTATGATTTGCACTAGAAGTAAGCACAGGATAGCTAGATGAAAGATACAGAAAAAGAGAAGGCTAGAAGCAGCATATATAGTTTAGTCCTTTCTAAGAGTCGAGATAACAT
Organism: Rhizophora apiculata; assembly: GCA_037832385.1. Taxonomy (NCBI): domain Eukaryota; kingdom Viridiplantae; phylum Streptophyta; class Magnoliopsida; order Malpighiales; family Rhizophoraceae; genus Rhizophora; species Rhizophora apiculata. The sequence goes on from CM075431.1 coordinate 3,629,415, forward strand.
GAGAAAAAGAGTATAAACCGCCAGATTTGAAAAGGGAAAATCCTTCGGCATGTCTCGTAGACACCCGAGGACCATAAGTAAACCTCAACTTTTAAATTGTAAACCAAAGTTGTTCTAACTGAAATTTACTACAGGGGTAGTAGAGGTGTCAAGGCCATGGTGGACCTCCACTACTTTTTTCCTTCGAGCAAGCCTCGCCTTTCTTCGTTGTCCGGTATTCCTGTGCAAGACGCCTGCACTTACTGCTTTATTAATGGTTGAGTGAGCCTTTTCTATTAACTTGTCAATGTGAACCATCTCCTCAGCTTGCATGTTTGGTTTGTTCTTCAGCTCATCCAATGCTTCAAAAACCTTCAATAGTTGGCAAATGTTAGTTCAAAAATGAATGAAGAGACAAAGAAGACAGTTTACACTATAAACTGAAAACACATGTACATCCTTACTCCAACTTTATGGAAACAATATTCCTCTCTCTCCCTCTCTCTCTCTCTCTCTCTCTCTCTCTCATGCACACGCATGCACACAAGCAAGCACGCACACACAGAAAATAAAACATGACATGTATATAGAAGACCACCATCCTGAACCCAAAGTAGTATGTTCAGCATAAAAATTATCACAATTAGGACCCAAGATGATGTTGAGAGAGAAATTTATTGATAAAAACATTTAAGCAAGCCGAAAAATCAAATTGATGGAGGTTAAACCTAATGGACCCTGGGTATAACATAAGCAGCCAGGAGCTCAACTGGGACCATCCCTTCAAAATCTTTCTCGAATGCTAAGCAAATAAGGTAATAACTTTGGCTACTACATAGGGTAATAAAATTTATTAGTAATTCATATGTGCAACCATAGAAGCTTATGGCTTATAATTCTCTGCTTTGGTCCTTGTGAAGAAAGAATGTTACTGTGTACTAAAGTTAATAAGTAATCAAAATGACAAATTTGGTCACTCTGAAAAACTTATAAGCTAAATAAGCACATTTCATGTTCTTGTATGGCAGTTGCATCAAAGTCCAACAGCTCTCCCGATCCTACTCATTTTTGAAAACCTTTGACCACAAATGAACGGCTGAGAGTTTGAAATTTCTATGACTCTTGACTTTAAGCTGCATAAGCAAAACATAGACCTCTCATATGTGCATGATTGCCAACTAAATGCCAATATGTGATAATTCATGTCCCAAAATTCAGCATTAAATTTCATTGTACTGATAGGTGGCCTCATAATAGCTTGTTCCATTAAATTTCAAGATGATATTTACTATGCTTATATAATTATGTCTTCAGCACATTACCAATAAATTGTAGAAAGACCATTAAATTATAAAGACATTAAGATGACAGATAAATCATAATATGTGAATCCATAAAGGCAGAAGAAGATGTCTGCAAATGGAGATATAAAGGATAATAGACCTATACTCTGCAAAAAAATCATTGGCTGAGTAATATTCAACCTAATGCAAATCTATTGGCACTTTAGAAGCAAAATGTTGCAACTTCATTGACAGGTGCAATCCTCATCCTACCATGTGAAAGTATGACCATTGTCCTCTCTCCATACTGCACAGAATAGCAAATATGGGAGCAAACCTGCTTCCCTATTGATTCTATTCTGTTCCATCTATTTTCGCAGCTTAAGATGCCATCCTCTAAGCAGCAACTCCTAAGGCCATGAACACTGCACCTACTAGGATCAAATCCCTCAGCTCAAAAGTTAAGGCATAGAAAACAGCAAGTGATTTCCACTTTCTTCTTTGTAGTTCATATTTCATAGAATATAACAATTAACTTGAGATAAACTAGCCACTGAAAATTTGTCAGGGGAAGCTACATAAAACAAGTTCCTTGGGCTCCATTCATGGCAAATATACACCATTTTATTCTACTCGAGATATGCAAGATAACTAAATATCATAATCTCAATGCCCCTCTGAAAAAACAACTGCTAACAGTTGGGACTCAAAACTTGCTGCCTTGGCAGTTGCTTGAATTGGTGCTTCCTCAACTCCATACCTTAGGTCAACCACTTAAAATTTCCAGCTTCCTCAGAAATTAAATGGTGCAAACTGGAAAGTGTTGGAAGCAGAATTCTCTTAAGTCCACCATGGCCTAATTTTCAGTTGACCTGGGTTTCCACTCCTAAGAAAATGAGGGAAAAAACATCTGAAGGATTCTCAACAGAAACACCTCAGTGAAATTCTGGAACCAATATTATTTTTCTTTCTGTATGCATGCATCCCTTTTTTTATTCATCATATGCTTTCTATTGCAACAAATTTTGCAATGTTACTTAACACAACAAAATCAAAAGAACCAGCAACCTGTCATGTAAGTCAATTGGCATTATCAATAAGCACTATATACGCATGATCAAGTCGTTAGAACATTGTTCCTTCCCTTACAATCATTTACTCCCAGCAAATTTATTGCAATACACTTGGGGGTTGGGAAGAGTGGGGTGTGGGGACTTGCAAAGCAAACATTGGACATTCCACAATAATTGCTCTGCACCTCCAATCAAAAGCACAAAAGGATATATAGGTGCAAAAGGACACCTAATATGGCAGAAACACAATCCTCACAGAGTTTGGCACCCAGCAAGCATTTGGAAACAAGCACTATATAACAAATAATATTTTTCAAAACAAAAAAAAAAAAAAGATCTTTTGCACAACTAACACTATAAATGTACAACAAATATACCTTAATCATCCGGGCTTTAACTTTTGATCTGCGGGCTTTATTCTTAATCCGCATCTTCTCTGATCGGCGAATCCGCTTTGCCACTGAAGCAGTAGAATAGAGAACTGACCTTTGCACCACTTTCATTGGAAAAGACCCTAAAAAGGCCACAAAATTCACATCATTCGAAAATAGTGAACCGAGATTACACCTTTCTTCCAAAATTTAAATAACAAAGAAGAAAGCAACCGAAATCCCAGTTGCCCAAATAAACCCTTGTGCTTAACGGAGGGGGATACTTCCCATTCCCCTAAATTCCCACAAAGAAAAAAAAAAAAAACAGAAAATATCACGTTTCTGTCCGAATTTTCTAGAAAACAAAAAAGGGAACCAAACTTTCTATTGAAATTTTCTATGTTGTTGTCTGAGAATTAAGGGTTTCATGCACTTCACTCAGATCGCAGGCAAGGTAAAAGTAAAGATATAATCTAATGTACCGTATATACGCGAGAGAGAGGGAGAGAGAGAGAGAGAGGCGTCAAGCAATGCCCTTTCTGTTACCTTTGCAGCGGAATACATGAGAGAAGGCGGAGGAGAACCCGAGAGCCCCGAAAATGGATACAGGGGCGACGGTGGTCGTTGCAGTGGTGAAATTTGACTGAAAAACATCTTTGAAAGATAGTCCTTGTAGCCGAGAGATGGAGGGTCCAAAGGGGACTTTGGGAGACTTTCCAAATGCCAAAACAGACGCTTCCTCAGAAAAAGAAGGAATGCTTTTGAGCGACATGTTCTTGAGTCTGGACAAGCAAGTTGATCGAATGGCACCTGCCATCTCTCTCTCTCTCCCTCTCTCCCTCTCTCCCTCCGTGTAAGTTGCTCGCTGGGGCTCCTCGTCGGCAGCGGAAGTGGCTGCGGCTTGTGATGCGAGCGTGTGAGGTGTCTCGAAATGGTAATTTTATTCATCGTTCGTTGTGGGTTTGTTTGGATAACAGAATGGCTTATTCCCACGCCCAAACAGGGGAAATAACATATTCTTTTGTTCCCAATCTATCGGGTTCTGTAGGCAAGTTTATGATGTTGGGTTGGGCTGCCCTGAATGAATAGCCCAAGCACTTGTTGAGGCAAAGCTGCTAATTCGAAGTTGTGTCATCTTTATGAAGAATTCCCAAAACTAAATTACATATATATATATAAAACAAATGTGCAGCACATAAATGGTTTTTCCGATAACTAATTAAATAATGTGAAATATACAATTAAAAGCGCGATTAACACTGAATAAGATGCAAATCTATATAATTTATTGACAACAATTCTCAAATCATTATTAAATTAAAATATAACAAAATATTACGTCATACGAATTGCTATGCGGTGGCTCTGCACTTTTACGGTGTAATCGAAATGCTTCTATTCTTCCATTTAAAAGGAATAAAGTTGTCAATATATGTTTCATAATTAATAATATTTTTATATAAATTTTAATTGTATATAATTATAGAATATAAATTGAATATATTAATAATAAAAATATCAAAAATTTTAAAATATTTAATTTTTTTAAATTAAAAAAATTTATAAATTTATAATTTTTACATCAAAATACAGATATTTTTTTATAAATAAATATTTTATATTCTAATTATAGAAATAATATATTTTGTTAATTATATATGATAATTTTTAAAAATAATTGTATGTATTTAAAAATTTTTTTATTTAAAAAAATATATTATTATTTTATTTATTAAAAAATTATTAAATAATAAGTTAAATAATATAAATAATTATTTTTATAATTATAATTATTTTTAAAATTAAAATTTTTAATATATATATATATATATATATATATATATTAATTAAATTCTTAATTTAAAATAATTTTTAAAAAATATATTATTAATTATTTAATACTTACTCTCTTACATGTTTTCGTTCTTTTACCCGCCAATTTAAAAACTTGCATCCATCAAAACTGATAAAAAAAAAAAAAAAACACAATTTTAAAGTTTTCAAAAGCTCTTGGGCTGGGCTGGTGGCGGATTGGAGTTTGTGAAAATCGTCAAAAATCAAACTAATTCGCTATCATTTAATAGTTTTAAATATATACAAACCATAAAACGGCAACATTCCAATTACAACGACGTCATTTTACTTAAGGCACCCACTATTATTTTATTTTGTATATAACTAATAGATTTCTTTCTTATATTTTTATCCCAACAAAACAAATTGGATACTCTCAAAGCCACATCCGCCGTTGCTGCCTCGTCTAGCTGTCTTGCTGTCCAAAGTCCAATGCCCAATGTGCTCCTGCTTGCTGATATCTTTTTGTTACTTCTGTTTAATTTTCTTATTAGTTAAACAATAAAATTATATATTTCAATTATTTTTGTTGATGAATAAAATATAAAATATCAGTTAATATTTACTATTTTTAAAATTATATTATTATTCATTGTAATATTTTATTTAGTTATAAAATTTAAATTTAAATTATCTAAATTATTAATAATTAATTTACAGTCGATTTTGAAAAAAAATTATAGTTTAGTTGTGAATTAAAAATTTGAAAAATTAGTTAAATGTATAATTTCTTTTCAAACCATCTCACTCCGTTTGCTAACCTCTCTTGTAGACGTTGAAGGTCTTTCATTTGTTTCCCAATCAACAGCTTGTAGAAAATCATTCTTGGACTTAATTCTCACATATTCGTTTTAACTAAACAATGGAAAAAATAAAAAATCAATCATTTTTTTTTTCTTATAATCATAGTTTGATCAATATTGAAAAATCTGGAAATATTATGTGGGCAGGTAGGGCGCATAGTTAGTTATAATACCCTTTTTTTTTTCTTTTTTTTTTTTTTTGTTTTCTTCGTAAGGAAAAAGCCAAATTTACTACACTTAGAACAAGATATACAACACTTTTCTGGGAAAGATGCACTGTACTGTCAAAAAAATGCGATGCTTTTAAAACCATATAAGTTTTATAGCATCGTCTCTATTTGGTGTGGTATAGATCATTAGCCATATAGTATAAAATTCTAATTTTTAGTATGATACACGAATAATGCTTTATTACAATTTTATCATCAATATTGACAAGTTATTGGCCACAAAAATATTTTCTCTTTTAAAAAAATTTTCACTCCATTTTTAGAACGAGGAAATCCCAATTTAAATTTTTTGTCGGCAATATTAGTAATTTTCATTTTTTGTGTACAAATAAGTTTGTAAGATTTGAGTTCATATAATTAAGCTCCAATATATATATATATATATAAGTTAAATTTTTCTTGAGCAGGAATTTTCGGATGAGAACAGATTAGCAAGAGTATGATAATTCCAAATTTAAGATTTTATTTTATTTTAATTTATGGGAATATCTTGTATTTCAACGAGATAGGACTAAGGTTAGCATTAATGTAAACTTTTTCGAAAACTTCCTTTGTTAGCCGTTTTCTATATAGATCATCTCTCTCTCTCTCTCTCTCTCTTGATTGTTAAATTGTTTCCTTCATATTTTTATTTATTCCCTGTACTCCCCTAATTCGTTTCTATTTGTCGGTTCTGCTCTATACCAGAATACAACAACAAAACCTAATTGATTCGTCTACACCATAGCATTGTCGTTTCGAAACTCATTTCTATTTAAGTTTTGCCGGGGCCCCCACTTTTGTTTTTGTGTTTTTGTCATTGTCCTGAGTTGTTAGAGAGAACAATTATACATGGTTCAAATGCGTGTAAAACTCCTGCTTTTACTTGTAATGATAGCTCTGGTTTTGCATATGATGTGTCCCACATCATTTCCTGAGGGGGTTTTTGAGCTGTTTATAAGGGTTGGGTCAACCCTTCACTCTTGAACTAGTTTTTGTAGTGGAGTTAGAGTTCAATCTCTCATCAGCTAGTATCAGAGTCAAACCTCAGAGGGTTGGTGGGCGCATGTACAAAGGTTCTCTGCCACCGTGCCGCCGATTGAGGCAGCACGAGCCGTGCCGATCGCCGATTGAGGCAGCACGTGCAGTTTAAAGGGGCAACACGAGCCGTGCCGATCGCCGATTGAGGCAGCACGTGCAGTTTAAAGGGGTCGAGAATGATGTGTCCCACATCGATTCCTGAGGGGGTCTTTAGGCCCTTTATAAGGGTTGGGTCAACCCTCCACTCTTGAGCTAGCTTTTGTGGTGGAGTTAGGGTTCAATCTCTTATCAGCATATGGTGGAGTTAGGGTTCAATCTCTTATCAGCATATGGCCACTGCAAGGCGGCGGTGGAGGTGGAGGAGGCCGCGGTGGTGGTGGAGGTCGAGGCATTAGTATGTGGTGGAGTTAGGGTTCAATCTCTTATCAACATATGGTGGAATTAGGGTTCAATCTCTTATTAGCATATGGCCACTGCAAGGCGGCGGTGGAGGTGGAGGAGGCCGCAGTGGTAGTGGAGGTCGAGGCATTAATATAGGGAGCAGGCCCATGACCATACACGGCGGGGGTGCACGCGGAACAAACTCATCCTCGCATCGCGGCGGTGGAGGTGGAGGAGGCCGCGGTGGTGGTGGAGGTCGAGGCATTAGTATAGGGAGCAAGCTCGTGACCACACACGGTGGGGGTGCACGTGGAACAAACTCATCCTCGCATCGTAATGCATCCCTGCATGCTGCTAATGCATGGCTTTGCCTGAGCATATACCTTTTCAGCTGTGTCGGCCTTTTTCTTCAATTTGCTTGATGCCACGGCAAGATAATTGAGGAGTTTCTTACTTTTGGACAATGGGGATGTACTGCATCTCCAATCGTGGCCTTGGTTTTATTGTTATTATTAGTACTATTTTTTTTTTATGTTTTTTTTGTCTTCTTTTTTGGTTTCTTTTTTAGGGTTAAGTTCACAGTTTCCTTTTGTTATGTTGATGAATTTGTGCCACAATCAGAATGAAATGATTTTATGTAAGCAGCCATTCTTTCTTTACATAGTTCACATGTATGAGAGTATGCGAGGCTTCTAGGATTTGATGAATATAACGGGATATCCTGCATAGAAGTCGAAGTGGGCAGGTCATCCAAGGATCCACCGCACCTTAGCCCTTATCGAAGATTAGTACTATTGGCCTCAAATGCGGGATGACGTTGAAGCCTATGAAAAGACCTATCTTGTTTGCCAATATGACAAACTTGAACAACGTTCATCACCAGGACTACTAAAGCCATTTCCCATCCTAACTTGTCCATGGGAGAGTGTTTCCATGGACTTCATAGTAAACTTGCCTAAATCCGAAGGATGTTGGACTCTTATAGTCGTGGTGGATAGATTCTCCAAGTATGCAACATTTGTGCCAGCAACAAAGGATTGCCCAGCTGAGAAGGCAGCTAAGTTATTCATGAAGTATGTGGTAAAGTACTGGGGAGTCCTGCAAATGATTGTGAGCGATCGCGACCCTTGATTCACAAGGTGTTTCTGGTTTGAATTGTTCAAGCTGCTAGGGTTGGAGTTGAATCTCTCTACAAGCTTACACCCCCAAACTGATGGTCAAATTGAGCGGGTCAATGCTTTCTTGGAGATTTATCTTTGGCACTACGTGAGCATAATGCAAACAAATTGGGCAAAGTTGATCGATGTAGCCCAATTTTCCTACAACTTGCAACGAAGTGAGTCTACCAACCAGAGTCCATTCGAGATTGTGAATGGCCAACAACCACAAACTTTAAGTGCGGTTGCATCAGGCTATCAGGGGAATAGCCCACCTGCATATAAGTTTGCCAAGGATTAGTAGGAATAAGCAGACTTAGCAAGGGCATGTCTACGTAAAGCCTCCAAACACATGAAGAAGTAAACCGACAAAAAGCGACGACATGTAGAGTTCTAAGTCGGGGACTTGGTGTTAGCCAAACTACATGCCATTCTTCAATACAAGAATGTGCATAAGGGTCTAATTCATCGCTATGAATGGCCATTTTGAGTGATGCAATGGGTCGGGAAGGTCGCATACAAGTTGGAGCTACCACCAAAATTAAAGGTACATCCAGTTTTCCATGTAAGTATGCTTAAACCTTACCATGAAGACAAGGGAGATCCAGATCAAGGGAAGTCACAGGGAGCACCACTTGGAGCAAAAATTTCATATGACCGAGAAGTCAAATCCATAGTGGCAGATCAGGTCATACAAAAGCGGTATTGTACGCCAAGGTGTGAATACTTTATCTGATGGAAGGGTCTTCTAGAAAGTGAAACTAGTTGGGAACCTATTGAAGCTCTTTGGCAATTCAAGAAAGAGATTAACACCTACCCCACTAAAGAAGTGACAAGGGCGTCGCTTGATTAGGTAGGGGAGAATGTCACGGTCCTTACCTAGGGATGGATAATACATTGAATCTAGATACCTCTTAGAGAAAGACAATACATTGAATGTAGACACCTCCTAGGGAAGGGAAACACATTAAAACTAGCCATGTAATAAATAGGAAGTTAAAGAGATGTAATATCCACCATTAGATCAAGGAGAGATCTAATGGTTATAGTTTATCCAAAACTTGTATAAAAGGGGACCTCCTGCCCCTTATTTATACACACTTACTTTTCAAGTAAAATATACTTCTAAAGTTAATCTCCAAAAAAGGTTCTTATAAGTTGAGTGTGAAAAGGCTGCTTGGGAAGCATTCTCAAGGCCGCACGGGTAGAATGCAATAAATCTATAAGCTCGTGACACTTGCATCATGCTTTCTCCATTGAAAAGGACTTGTCCCTAAGTCTTCAAACTTTCCATGTAATGGAATAAGATCAGCAACATTAAAAATGTCAGAAGCTTCATATTTAGCTAACAACTCAATCTTGTATGCATTATCTCCAATATGCTTAAGCACTTTGAATGGACCATCTATTTTAGGTTTTAACTTAGCACACTAAATCTCCTTCTTTAAAAACAACAAACTTTTTATGTTTGTTAGCTTAAGTTTAGTACTTCTCATTCTGCTTTAATATCCTCTCCTTAAATTGTTCATGCACTTTTTTATGAATTTTGCTTGGTTCTCAGCATCATCACTAAATTGACATTTGATTGGAAGAGGAATGAGATCTAAAGGGCTATTAGGATTAAAGCCATGAATAACTTTAAATGGGTTGCATCCAATAGTTTGACAAGAGGACTTATTATAAGCAAATTCAACATGAGGTAAAAGCAAATCTTATTCTCTATTATTTTTTTTTTTTTAGCCAAACTCTTTAAAAGATTTCCTAAGGTTCTATTGATAACCTTGATTTATCCATTAATTTAAGGGTGATAAATAATGCTAAATTGTATTTTAGTACCCAATTTCCTTAAAAGTGTCTTCCAAAAGTGGCTCATAAACCACAAATCATGATATGAAGTGATTGACCTTGGAATTCCATGAAGCTTTACAATCTCTTTAAAATGAAGATCAACAAATTATGAAGCATCAGAAGTTTTAGTAAAAGGAACAAAATGAGCCATTTTATAAAATCTGTCAACTATAACAAAAATAAAATCTTTGCTTCTTTGTGTGCAAGGCAAAACAACGACAAAATCCATACTAATATCTTTCTAAGGGGAATTAGGAACTGGCAATGGAGTGTATAAACCTATATTCTAGACATGGCCTTTTGCTTTATGGCATACAATACATCATTCTACTATTCTTATGGCATCTTGGTTGAGTTTTGGCTAAAAGAAATTTTCTTGCACCAAAATCAAAGTTTTGTTTCTTCCAAAGTGGCCAACAAGTCCTCTTCTAAGAGCTTTTTTAATAATGACTCCCCTGAAGGAGTTATTAGAGATGCATAATTTGTTATCTTTATGAAGAAAACCATCTTTTAGAAAAAAATGATTGACTAATCCATTTAGAAAAGAAGCCCAAATAAATGATAAATCAAAATCATATAATAAAGTTCTTTTACAATCTCAAATCCTAATACCTTTGTCTCTATTATGTTTAACAACAAATATCTTCTACTCAAGGCATTAGTTACTTTGTTGAGCTTCCTTGCTTTATGCTTGACAGAAAATGTCTAAGGTTGAAGAAATTCAACCCATTTGGCATGGCGACTATTAAGCTTGTGTTGTGTATTCAAGCACTTCAATGCCTCATGATCATAATACAAGAAAAATCTGTTACATAATAATTAGTGACTTTAATGTTCTAGAGTACAAACAACGACATAGAACTCCTTACCATATGTTATGTATCTTTGTTTTGCATCATTCATCTTCTTGTTAAAGAATGCAATTAATTTGCCTTCTTGACTTAAAATAGCACTAATGCCTACATTGGAAGCATTACTCTCAACTTCTAACATCTTTCCAAAATTTAAAGGTACTAGCACTAGAGCTTCTATCATCATCTTCTTTATTAACTTAAAGCTTTTTCAGGTAATTTCTATCCATTGGAATGAATTTCCCTTTAAACACTCAATAGTAAGAGTAACAAAAGTGTTGAATCATTTAATAAATCTTTGATAAAAGGATACAAGGCCATGAAAGCTTCTTACATCATGAATAGATTTAAGAGTAGGCCAATTAGTAATTGACTCAATCTTGTTTGAATCAACTTTAATTCCTATTGAAGATACAACTTAACCAAGAAACATAATATTATTTGTGTAAAATTGGCATTTCTTTGCATTAATGTACAATTTTTGCTCTCTTAAATACTTATAACATGTTGGGTGCATTTGAAATCCCAAATGGCATGACCAACCACTCATAAAGAGACCATTTCTAATTTTAAAGACTATCTTCCACTCATCTCCAAGACTTATTTGAATTTGATGATAAGCAATTTTAAGATCAACTTTGGAGAAAATAACAAAACCATATAATTGATCACATAAATCATTAAGTTTATGAATAGGAAACATGTACTTGATAGTAATTATGTTGATTGCTCTACTATCTGTGCAAATATGTCAAGATCTATCCTTCTTGGGTACTAAAAGGGCTGGAGCAACACATGGACTCATGCTTTCTCTTACTAATCCCTTGATAATCAAATCTTCAACTTGCTTCTACAACTTAATGTTCTTTGAGACTCATGCAATAAGCTACTTTGTTTAAAAGAATAAGACTCATGCTTTCTTTTACCAATCCCTTGATAATCAAATCTTTAACTTGCCTTTGCAATTCTTTATGTTCTTTAGGATTTATGCAATAAGCTGCTTTGTTTGGAAGAATAGAGCTTGGAATAAGGTCAATTTGGTGTTAAATATCTCTCATTAAGGGAAGACCAGGAGGTGTTTCTTTTAGTACAACATCCATAAGTTTTTCTAATAAAGGTTAAACTAATGGATTATGTCCTCTTAATTCAACAGTGGATTCTTCTATAAGCACAATAGCATACATCTATTTGTCTTCAAAAAACATCTTTCCAATCAAATTACCAAAAAGCAAGGTATTTCCCTCCCCTTTTATAAACTTGAAAATATGATCTGGTTTCATTAGCATTAAAATAATTCTAACACCATTTTTCACAAATGAATAAGTATTTTTGTCGCCATCATTAACTATTTTTCTATCATATAACCATGGTCTACCTAATAGTGAGTGAGTAACATCCTAGGAGCAACATCATACTAGATTTCATCTCTATAATTTTGCCCAATAGAAAATTCAACAACGCATGTGTATTTACCCTTACTTCAATTCCTTTGTGAATCCATTACATTTGTAAGGGTAAGGATGCTCTTTTGTTTTCAAGCTTAGCTTTTCCACCATCTTTGTTGCTACCACATTAGAATTGCTTCCACTATCAATAATGAGGTCACATAATTTGCCATGAGAAGTGCACCTAGTATAAAAGACGTTTTCCCTCAACCACTAATTTTCTTCTTGTTTATGAGTGATATTTAAACTTCTCTGAATCATAAGCATTTCTCCTTCATTAGCATAGATAACTTCTTAACTATAAATAGGGTCTTTAAACTCTTCTTCATCCCCTTCAACCTCTTCTTCCACCAATGTCTTAACTTTGTGATTTGGGTATTTAGAAACAATATGCCTATAGCCTTGGCATTTAAAGCATCTTCTTAAGCTACTATTAGAAGAATTAGTTTATTTGTCACTTTTAGAAGCTCTTTTGTCACCAAAAGATTTGGTTGAAAAGTATAACCTTTAATGTGATCCACTCTTTCAATTTAAAGGAAGAGTTTTAGTGGTTGATTTTAGAGTAACCTTTTGAACCTTCTTCCTTTGCTTTTCAATATTAAAAGCATGCTTTCTTACATCATTGAGAAACCAATATGGTTGCAATCAAACAACATTATAAATCTCCTTTTTCAAGCCTCTCAAGTATGGAGTAATAGTTTACTTTTTTGGTTTAACCACATCACCCTTCATCATGAGTTGTTTAAATTCCATAATATATTCCTCCACACTCCTTTCTAGTTATTGCTCAAGATAATGAATTTTCATGAATATCCTTATTCGATAATCCTAAAGTAGAAGTAGAAATCTCCTTTTTAACTCCTTCATCATTTTCTCCCATGTTCTAATTTTTCTTCCTCCATCTCAATCCCTTTATTTCTTCAAATTCTCCCACCATGAAAAGACATACTTCTTGAAATTTTAGAATTTTAATCTTCATGTTAAAGCCTCTGAAGTTGCAATGATTCCTTCTTATATGAGAGAAACAAAAAAAGGAGCCTTTTCTTGATTCTTGATAATCATTGGAAAGTGGGTTCTCATGTGTAGCATAAAAAGACTCATCATCATTATCATACGACTCTTCATAATGATTCAAACATTACTGGATTTTATGAAGTTGTCTTCTCAATTCATCCATCTCAAAATCACAAATATCTTTACATAGAGTTGCAATCCATTTTCCATGATAAGCCATTAAACCCAAGGCTTTGATATCAAACTTGATATAGAAAAAACAAGAATTAAGAATGTAGTAGATAAAAGCAAATTACTGATACCAAGTTTGTTTTTGATTGTAACTTTTACTCCATGGATAGAAGATAAACTTCGCCACCTTAAAGATATAGGGTTAAAGGCATTTACAATACAAAGCATGATGCACTTACCACTCTTAAAGAATCCACTTAAGAGATACATAAATATTAGGGTTAAGTCACCACCCAATAGAATCCACCTTAAAGATACATAACTTTAAAGAAAATTCTTTAAATTCTTTAGCATAAGAGTTTAATTAATCACCAAAATCAATCTTGAGCAAAATACAAGGAAAAACTATAAATAAAAGGCTTTGGAACATCCCTTCAGGCATAGGAAAATGGACCTATAACTTAATATTTATGTACTAACCATCTTAATAACTTCTGAGAGTCCATTCAACTAGCCATTTAATGTTAATCCTAACTTTTAACTATTTTAGTGGCAAATAAAGGAAAAGTTGACTCTTAATTATTCTTAATTCATGTGAAATTAGACATCCATAGCTTCTAATGACTACTAATGAGCCATTGTTGGGCTTAGGCTAAACGTCTAGTAGTTGGAACAAGTTTGATATGCATTCTGCTCTTTTGATAGCAAAATGAGCATTTTTTGTGCTTGGGCCAAGTCTTGAATTAATTCTTAGATTTCCACACAAGATGCTTTCGCATCACTATTTATACTTAAAAAATTATGACTTTATTTAAGAATTGAGGGAGCTGAATTATGTGAGGGATTGTAAATTCCTTTTACGGTTTAATTGGCTAGAAATTGTTAATTTCATATTTTAAGGGATTAAGCACAATTACAAATACTAGAGAAAAAAATATAGTTATTTAAAGCTTTATTGCATATTATATGTCTTGTCTAAACATATATAGGTTATGTGCATTATTGTTATAATTTATTAGTCACTAAAGTGGTCAAACTAACATATTTAATAGCATGTATAAATAAGTTATTTATTCATAATTTTAATGAAATACCACCTAAAGGTAAATTTTTATTATATGATTAGCAATATAATTAAGGTACACTAATATTTTTGATTAAATATATTTATTTATCCAAATATATTAAATATATTTGGTTAATGATATTACTTAGGATAGTGTATTGTAAGATTTTCCAATGGAGAACTACAATATACTCAAATTATTTTATCAAACTTATAATTAATTATGAGCATTTACAGTCATTTAACTATTTTGATACACTTGCATGTTTTATTTGTTATTTTGTTCAATGAATTAAACTTTTCAAAATGACATGTACAAGTCAAGTTTATTTACCTGTTATAAATGTTGACTTTTACTATTAATGAGTGAACCTATTACTATTACAGATTCAAGTAGTGAGGAAGAGAAGTTACATCATAAATGTAAGAACAAAACAATAGGTTACAAATTCAAGTAATGAAAAAGAGAAGTTACATCATAAGCATAAGAACAAAATAATAGGTTAAGTATTTTATTTATAAAGGTGTTTGTTATCAACAATATTAAGAAAGCTATTTCAAAAACAAAAAATGCAAAAGAATATTTGTAATTTGTGGAAAGACAATTTTGTTTTATGCATAAGTCACTCGTCAATGTTTTTATGAAAAAACTCTTAACCATAAAGTTTACTAGGTTGCAAATTATGTAAGAGCACATTATTGAGATAACTAATTTTGTATCAAGACTTAAAATCTTAGGATTAATGGTAGATGACTCTTTTTTGGTTCAATTTATTCTAAACTCATTACCTCTTAAGTATGAATTATTTTAAATTCAGTATAACACCAATAAAGGAAAAGTAAAATGTTAACAAATTGGCTAGTGTGCTCATTTAGAAGGAAATGGAAAATGAAAAATTAAGTGAGTCATTTCATTAATCTTATAAGCAAGAAAGTTGAGAGATGAATAAAAATAAAAGTCAACCAATTAAAAAAGGAAAGAGCTTGCTTATGTTTCTTAGGCTAAGAAGAAAGAACAAAAAGAATGATAATTGTTACTTTTGTAAATAAGGTTGGATATTATCAAAAGATTGACTGAAACATAAAGTTTGATTCGAAAATAAAGGTAAATTAAATATCTTAATATGTTTTGAATCAAATTTAATTAAAATTCCTCATAATACTTGGTGGTTTGGTTCTAATGTTACTATTCATGCATTTATAATGATACTAGAATTTATTATAGTTTGATTATTTTATTTGATATAAGAATGCATACATTTTTTAATTTATTTTTATTGATATTTTAAGTCAACTAAAATATGATAAAGTTTAAAAGAACTCTTACTTACCATGTATCATAATATTAGAATTAACCATAGCCTAATTTTGCTTATTTGTAACATAAATGTTTTGATCATATATTTGAAGAAAAACTAGAAAGATTAGTCAATAATGAGATTCTTTCAAATCTAAATTTTGTTAATCTCAAAATTTGTTGGAATTGCATTAAGTATAAGTGAACCAAATAAAGTGTAAAAGAAGTCAAAGAAGCATCCGACTTCTTGAAATCATATACATTGTTATTTACAATCATTTTGACACCTAGCCCTACTGTAGACTTGTATTTTATCACCTTTATAAATATATATATATATATTTTGACATTATAGTTTTGTTTATTTACTTGCATAAAATCTCAATCATTAGATATCCTAAAGGTATATAAAAAGGAGGTTAGAGGCAATTAGGTGAAAGGTAAAAATTATAATATCATATAATATATTGTTCCTACAGCTTTGTATAAGTTGTAATTATTATCAATTAGATTTAAGTGTGTAAGAAGGTAAAAACTACATGGAGGGGTAAGAACGTAAAAGTCACATGAAAAGGGTAAGACAGTAAATTCGCCGCAAGTAAACCCTATTAGGATTTCATGAAAGAGTATATAAAGGCCATCAGAAGACAACAAAAAAGACGGATCGGCTATTGAGAAAAACAAACAGAAAACCTACGTACACTACCGGCAAGAGAGAGAAACCCGTAAGAAAGGCACACCACTGGCACACCAGCAGTTGGCAATTGAGCAAATTGGCACACTACCGGTACACCAGCGGTCAGCAACTGAGTAGGTCGACACACCACCGGCAGACGGTGAGACAAATCCGGATGACAGTGACAGATCTGGCAGACGGTGAGACAGATCCGGCAGGCCGTGAGAGAGATCTAGCTGGGACAGAGGAGATCCAGTGACAGCAGAAGGAGATCCGGCTGGGACAGAGGAGATCCGGCGACAGCAGAAGGAGGTCCAGCTGGGATGGTGACAGATCCGACTGGGACAGGAAGGAGATCCTGCGACAGTAGAAGGAGGTCCGGCTGGGACGGTGACAGATCCGGCTGGGACAGAGGAGATCCGGCGACAGCAGAAGGAGATCCGGCTGGGACAGAGGAGATCCAGCGACAGCAGAAGGAGAGCCAGCTGGGACGGTGAGAGATCTGGCAGAAGGAGACCCGGTCGACGGTGAGAGATCCGGCAGAACAGGGGTCCGGTCGACGGTGACAGATCTGGTAGAACAAGGGCTGGACGAAAAATAGAAACCGTGAGGCGAGCCGTGAGACAAGGAAACGGGTGAGACCGTGAGACGGTAAAAGCAGGAGTTGTGTGAGACAACATAGAGAAGGAATTTGGCGAAATATCGGAAAGAACTCAACGTATTTCCAGATTTCTTCAAGAGAGGTTAAAAAGCGTTGCAGTGAACTTTTAAACAGCAGTGGAGCAGCCTTTCAATTTAACAAAGGCAAGACAAGTTAGAAGAAGGGTAGACACAGTAAGTGACACTCTTTGTATTGTACTTACTTAATATTTGTAATAGTGAAAGGAACAGAGAATTAAGCATCCATTGTAACTGAAATTCTCAAGTATAGTAGATGGTAGGAGAGTCCCTACCACCATGGATGTACGTCACATTGACGAAATTACGTAAATCTCGTGTGTCCTTAATTTGCTTTACATTCTATGTTTTGAATTGAGTTGTGAACGTAACTAAAGTATCAGCTAACTCATAACTTAACGAAAACCTAAATAAGAACATCTGAATTGTCTATTAAGTAAGGTGTTTGAAAGGTGACTTTGGGGATTATTGTGATTAGTAGGTAGCAATAGATCTACCTTAGTCGAGTCTGAGAAAGAGTTCGCTTTTAAGAAGAGGTTGAAGTTATTCACTTACCTACGAATTGCGAATTGTGGTGATACTGATTCACCCCCTCTCAGTATCACAAACTAGTAGATACCAGGGAGAAGTCGGGAATTTCATAATAATTTTGGGCAATGTCCAAGTTCATTTATGAAATTTCTTGAAATTTGTAATATATGTGTATGGTAAACTATGTTAAATACACTTTAGCAAAATGTGTGATAGAAAGGCATAATTAGACATTAATAAATATAGTTAGAAGCCTAATAAGTAACTCCTTAATACCCAAATCTTTGTAAATGTATGCACTTAAAATTGTAAATTATTTGTTAAATAAGTTTCCTAGTAAGGTAGTTCAAAGTACTTTTATTGAAATATGAATAAGAAGGAAACCTAATTTTAGGTACCTAGATATTTGGGGTTGCTTTGTAAAAGCAAGAATCCACATGAAAAGAAATTATAATTTTAAATAATTAGTGATTACTTTATTGGCTACTTAAAGAAGTCTAAAGGGTATATAACTATAGTCTGAGAATTGTAGAAATTAGTAATGTAAGATTCATTGAGAATGGTGAAATTAGTAAAAATAATAAATGTCAAAATATGGTTATAAAAGAAATGAGGGTAAATAATTTTTTTTGAATGGTGAAGTTAGTAGGAATAATAGGTGTCAAAATATGGTTATAAAAGACATTAGGATAAATAATTTTTTTTGCATAATAATTTATTCATTTACACTAACACCAAATATCATTTCAAAAATTGAAGGATATTTGAGTGAAGAGACATACCCTTAAAAAACTAACTCACAATTAACTAATATAAATAAACCATAAGGGGTAATATGAAGAAGATCTCAAAGAGAAAGGAGATGAACTATTTTGGATAATTATGTGGTTTATTTATAAGAGTCAAAATTTTAATATTGAATTTAATAAGATTTAGTTTTGTTTTTAGAGCAATTTGTCTTTTTTTAATAAAAATCTTAAAGAGAAAATTTATATGGATCAACTTGAAAGTTTTTTTTATAAAAGGTAAAGATCAAATAGTGTATAAACTAAGAAAGTTAAGATATGGATTGAAATAAGTTTTCCTACAATGATATATTAAATTCAATGATATTATAACATCTTTTGGATTCAAGAATGAATATCATTGATTAGTGTATATAGTGAAAGAACAATGAGAGCAAGTTTGTTTTCTAATCTTGTATATTGCTTGTTGCTAATGTTTTAACTATATTACATGAATTAAAGATTTTTTTCTAAAAGAATTTTATAATGAAAGATATGGGATAGATATTTTGTATGAAAAGAATAGAATATTCTATAGTAGATTACATTAAATAAGTATTATTATAAAATAACTATATCAAGAAAATTGTAAAGAAATTTAGTATGAGTAAATGTTTACCTAGGATTATTTTCATACAAAAAAAATTGTCAAATTTAGTCTCATGCAATCTTCTAAAAGTAATATGGAATATAAGGAATTAAACTCAATTCCATATGTCTCTATTCTTGGTATCTTAATATATTAACTTGCTTGTGATAGACTGAATATCAATTTTGTGGTCAAAATGTTAGTCATGTATAAAAGTAATCCTAGAATGGAACATTAGAAAGTTATAAAGGAGGTATTAAGGTACTTGAAGGAAGAAAAAATTACGTACTTATATAAAGAAAATCCAGCTACTTAGATGTGATTGGTTATTCAAATTTAGACTTTGCTGGATGCATTGACAATATAAAATCCATATTTAGTTATTTATTGCTATTACAAGAAGGAGCAATTTTGTAAAATAATGGAAAATATTTATCATTATTTCATCCATTATAAAAGTAGAATTTATGACATGATTTAAAGTTATAATTCATACATTATAACTGTGGAACTTTATTTTAGGTCTTAGGGTTGTTGAAACTTTATGTGATAATTTTCTTCTCTAAGAATGAAAAATATTTAAAAAGTACTAAACCTAATGAGAATTGAAATATTTTATTATAAAGGAGAAGGTTCAGAAATGAAGAGTGTTTATAAAGTATAATTTGATTGCATGAGAGTTAATCAATATAAAAGTTCATAACCAACATTATGTAAAGAACATATTCTTATAATGAACCTTAGTTGTACTAATGATAATTAATGATGTATCATGTAATGACACTTTGAGCTCACTAATATGTTTTTGACATACACTATGTATTTTTCATTATCTTATTATTATGCACACATTACTATTTTAACATTAATAGTGAAAGTTTTTATGAAACATTATTATGGACCATTATGAAATTATATATATCTTATGAGCCTTGTAGATAAATTGTAAGTATTATAATGTATAGAAGGGAGTGTTCTCAATAAATAAGGCATAATTGCCATAAATCACACTAAATAGTTTATCATACTATGACATTATTATGGAATCACAAGATATTATTATCATCATTTGATATAATGAATAATGTCATAAATTTTAATCAAATTATGTTAAAGAATGTTAAAACATTCCTAACTGATAGCATTAGAATATTCCGTAACAATATTATTATTAAGGACTTAATAATAATGTGACATGATTAATGAAGAATGATTTTGTACATTATTATGCTATTAAGGACTATAATCTTGAGCTAGATGCAAAAATTGATGGATATGCCTAATTTAAGTCATATAATTATATATATAACCAATTCTCTCTTTTTCTAGCACATGTGAAAATTCCCTCTAAAGGCATATGATTATAATAAAGGTCAAGAGAGAGAAATTGATTATTAGGTTAAGGCAAATTTTTCAAACACATAAATAGTTATAACTTTCACAAACTCAGGTATATTATTTATAGTTTTATTTACATAAATATATTCAATTTCAAGATCTGAAAGATTAATGTTAATAATGATGTGTTTTTTAAAAAGTTTAACAATGCACACCACTTTAAATTAGAATCTCTTAGCTATTTGTGCTCTTAAAACTTGCTTGTTAAATGTAAACCCCTACTAATAGTTTTCCCTTAGGCAAACATTTGTATGAACATGCTACTCTTAGTTTTACCAAATCCCATTTCAAGGCCATAAGTAGCTATGTAATTTAATGATTTACAAGACATAAATGAAAACACATTAGTAGCATATGTACTAATTGTTGTGTAGCATATCTTTAATCATTGAGTAAAGACAAACATCCATAGCATGTGCCTTGTGAGCATATGTGTAACTTTAAATACAATTAAAACCAGATTGCTAAACATGCTTGCCATAACCCTAATGACCCCTATGTTGACACAAGAAGAGGGAGTGTATAAATTGGTATAAAATAAAGAAAAAAAATGCATAATATAGATGTAAATGAAATTAAATTAAATAGAAATGATATAATATTTTAGGCATACTTGGCATTATTCTTAAGAATAGTTTTTGCTTTCATAGACAATATCTCAATGTAGTAGTTTACAGCAGTTATACTTTCAACATACAACAAGCTTTCTCACTAATGTGAATTTCAAATAATAAGGCAACATAAATAACACTAATTTAGTTAATCTAACAACTTTTAGTAAGTAAAGGAAGTGAGTAAGTTAGAATATTATTTTTAGGTGTTTGGATGTAGAAGAAGCTCTTTTTATATTGCTTTTGGTTCAATGCCTCATAAAGATGAATATTAAAGATGAATATAATGGTTGGTAGTTATAGTAGTTTTATTGTTATAACAATTAATTTTTTCAATGTTTACTTTTTCAACCATTAGTTTTCCAAAAACCAAAAATTGTTAGTTAAAAATAGCTAGTTTCACCAACATAATCTAAACAATTTAAAAAGGTTTTGGGCCAAGGGTGGACTAGCCAAGACTAGTTTATTATGGGGGATTGTATTAGGCATCTTATATTAAGTTTAGGTTTTGGGTCATTCATTAATGTGCAAGGCCTCTCTTTGGTCCTTTTTATTATTTTATAAGGTATAAAACAAGTGTTGTCTTATAAATAAGTATAACAAGACCTCTAATTTCAGATGTGGGATACAAACCTTTTAAAAAATATATATATTTTTTAACATTCCTCCACATATTTTAAAAACTAAATTTTGTTAGTTAACTAATGATTATATAACACATCATCCTTGGTGCCTTTTGAGCTATAAATCAAAGATTAGGATGCATAAATTTTAATATTTAAAAGGATGGTAAAATTAAAAATTTTATAAATCGTGACTTTTAAAAAATAATAATGAACTTGCCTCCATGTTATATTCTCTAAAATCATATTATTTGACATGATTAAGCATTGTTAGGCCTTACAATTGTTTGGTTTATTTACATAAGAGCCCTAAAGATGTTGCTTAGGATCTCATAGGAATGACCCTACTCCACTTTTATATAATTAAATCTATCAAGTGTGCATTTTAGTAACATACCACTCATAAGGGCTATAGAATTCATAGAACTCAACCTTAATCATCAAAATTGTTGCACTATTTATACCATAGGAAGGGACTTTATAATTTTGATAGTGCATACAAAGTTAATCAATAACTTGTTATTATCCATATAAATTTATTTCAAGGGATTTCCTATTACATAGGATGGGTTCCCATCTTTCTTAACCATGCTCTCAGGCATTAGTCTCATTTCCCTTGATGTGTTTTCCACTAGCTTTTTGCCTAGTGGCTAAGTTAGAGGAATAGCTAAATTTATCTCTGATTTCACAAAATCAAGTAATATCACTTTATTATTCAATAGTTACTTTACTAGTTTATATCTTAGATGAATATGTTTGTTTTCCACATTATATGTCTTGCTTTTTACATGAACAATAGTGGCTTAGTTATTGTAATACATCGACATTAATGGTGTCAATTTCCTTGACAATGGAATATTCATTAAGAAATCTCTCAGTCAATCTACCTCTACATTAGTCATCTCTAAAGTTATAAACTTTGATTTTATGATAGAGTAAGCAATAATTGTTTTCTTGGTAGACTTCCAAGTTACTGTTCCACCTTTAAGGGTGAAAATATAGCATTTATGGATTTTATCTTATCTAAATCATATATCTAGTTTGAATCATCATATCTTTTCTAGTATAGTGGAAAATCTACTATAGAACCATAATTCCTAGTACCTCTTAGCATTTCAAAATTTTTATCAAAGTATTCTAATGATTATGGTTTGAATTATATATATATTTGTTTAGTCTACATACAACATGTATAATATTAGGATGCATAACATTTATTAGATGCATTAAACTACCAATAATTTGAGCATACTTAGGCTAAAATACACAATTACTAGTGTCTTTTAATATATGCATATTTGCATTAAAAGGAGTGTAATTGGTTTTACATTAAAATGTTCATATTTCTTAACAAGTTTCTTTACATAATCCTTATATGACTTAAAAAATCCATTATAAGTTCTAGAAATCTTCACTCTTAGAATGATATTAGCTTTTCCTAAATCTTTCATATCAAAACGTGATGCAAGTAGTGATTTTGTACAAATTATTAATTCTATATTAGAACTAAAAATGAGCATATCATTAACATATAAACAAGTAATAACATAAGTATCATTCTTAATTTTTGTATGAACACATTTATCAATACTAACAATTGAAAAACTATTAAAGATTAGAATGTGATCAAACTTTTTATGTCATTATTTAGGTACTTGTTTCAAACCATATAAAGATTTAATAAACCTATAAACTTTTTTTTCTTAGCTAGAAACTACACAATCTTTAAGTTGTGAAATATAAATCTCTTCATTAAGATCACCATATAGAAATGTAGTTTTAACATTAATTTGATAAATAAAAAAAAATTATAAATAAATGTTAATGAAATCAACACTCTAATGGATGTAATTCTAGTAATAAGAGCACAAATATCAAAATAATCAATATTTTTCTTTCAACTATATCATTTTGCTGCAAGCCTATTCTTATACTTTTCAATGAATTCATTTGGTTTATATTTTTTCTTAAAGATCCACTTACAGCCTATAGGTTGGGCTATTATTGGTAAATCTACTAGATCCTATGTATAATTATAATTTAAAGAGTTAATCTCACTTTATATGATTTCTACCTACATATTGGAATCATTAGAAAATATTATTTTTAAATAAGTCAAAGAATCATTATTTACTATTAAAGTGTAAAAGTCATCACCAAAGATCTTTTCTACTCTTTATCTCTTACTTTTCCTCAATTTTAGTTCAAAATGTATGATAGAGACTTTTCTCTCTAACTTAACTATAAGGTAGGTAACTATACTAATTCCTTTTTCATATGAACTGTATGCTCAAGAATGTAATTTTTAATAACAAAAAAAATGATAACTAGTATTTTGATTTGCATAACTTATAAATATACAATTTAAGGTCTTAGAATATATTTTTGTTTTTTTTTTTTTTTGGTTTAAGCAAAAGTACTTTAATAAGACACCCTTACTCTTTCAAATAACCCAGATTAAGAATGCACTCATTCCATAGTTCCTATGGAGTCTTACCTATTTTTCTATATAGAATCTTATCATGGAAGTAACATTTAGAAAGTATTGTTTATTCCCATAAGTTACTAGAAGCCCTCTAATTGACTAGTATATCATTCTACATTTCTTTTAAAGTCTTATTTTCCCTTTTTGCTACCCCATTTAACTCCTATGAGGAATGAGGTGTAACCTTATGAATAGTGCCCTTTTTATCACAAAATTTTAATAATAACTGAGAACTATATTCTCCTTCCTTATTTGGTCTAAATATCTTAACTACTTGCTTAATTGGTTTTTTGCTTCCCTCTTATATTTGATAAATACATCATACACTTTGTCCTTGTCTCTCAATAAGAAAACTTTGATGTATCTAAAGTAATCATCTATAAAAGTCACATAAATTGTTTTCTACCTCTAGGCATTGTGGTCTTTAAATCTACCCAATCAAAATAGACAAACCTAAGTAATTTAGTTTCTTATTATATTGATTTACAATTTTTCTTAACTAATTTGGCCTATAAACAAACCTTATGCTTACCTATGTCACTACAAGAATTTTTAATTAGACTAAGATGTTTCAAATTTTGGATACAAGGTTTACACAAATCCTAATCAAATATATTATAAATCATAAGAGTTAATGATATAAGTAAAAGAAGTTGTATTGTGATTAATAACATTAAAGGGCCATTAGGTTTATAGTCTAAAATCAGAATCAAAATTAGAATTAGAATCAAGTAAAATCAAAGATAGAATAGTACATTTTATAATATGTTTGGTTTAATTTAATATCAAAATCAAATTCCCTTTATAGCCTATTGATTAAATTTAGAATAAGAATTGGAATAAAAAATCATTATAAAAATAAAGATAAATAATAATCATAATATAATTAAAATATATTTGATTACTATAAAAATATAAATATAATTTATATTAAAAAATTTATCCAATAATAATGATATTTATGATAATAATAACTTAAATTAATAAATTATTATAATATATTTAATTATAATAAAAATATAAATAAAATTATATTAATAAATTTGTTTAATAATAATAATATTTATCATAATAATAATTCAAATTAATAATGATACGTATAAAAATTTAAAATAAATATATTAGTATAACAATTTTGAAGTAAAAATAATTCATTAATTAATAATTTAAATATTTTATATTCTTTATATTTTGTTTTTCTCATTATAGTAGTAATAATAATAATAAGGGATTATATTTAAAAAAATCATCAACTTTATGTTATTTTACAAATCTAGCACAAACTTTAAAAAATAACAATTTACCGCCCATAAAATTAATTTGTAATAAATTTAGCAGGTTCTCACACGCTATTAACAAAATCTATTTAATCTAATGACATGGTAAGAAGACATGGCAAGGTAACTGACATAAAGATATAATGGTGGTTGACTAGGCACCACCATATAAGTGTCAAACAAATAATGAGCTATTTAGGCTTAACCTAGCCCAAGCCACTAATTAAGTTAAATAGAAAAAGATAAAAATTTGTAAATTGTTTAAAAATAGATGATTTTTAAATTTTAATTGAATCAATAAAAACAAAAAAGTAAAATTGAGAGAGGGCAATGAATGGATCAAAACTTGAAAATTAAAATAGTACTTAAGGGAGAGAAGGAGAAAGTGATGGATTCCTGGGAGTTGCAGGTCTGATTGCTTAGTTAAAAGAGTGTGTGTGTGTGTGTGTGAGAGAGAGAAAGAAAGAAAACATTTTGATAAAGGACATGGTCCAACATTAGGAGAAAAGCTTCAAATGAAAGAGGACATGGTCTTTACCATTATAATTTCACACCCATCTTGGAGAAAAGTTTTGGTCTATAAAGAACAAAAGTCAAAGTAGACATTAATTCATTAATTCAAGTAGATTATGACCCCTTCATTAAACTATTAGTATTTATAGATTTTTAAGGTTGTGAAAATGAAATTGGTTGAAATCATATTTAAGGTTTTTTTGTTAATCTAATAATCATGAAGGACTTTTTTAGAGTAGGCATTATGGGATATGAAATTTGGGTTTGTTAGATTATGGGCTTTTTTTTTTTTTGTCAATTTTATAATTTGTAAAGCAATATATTTGACTAAAGTTGCTATTTAAATTAGGTCTTACATTTTAGAATCTTATAATAGGTAAAAGTAAATTATTGCATGGACAATTGTCATTAAGTTAGAGTTTAAAGTCACCGTTTAATATTGCAAAATGTTGATAAATGTGATAATTTACCATAGTGGTATCATGAAACTTAAACCTAAGATGTAATAAGTTGGTGGCAAATATGAAGTGCTTTAAGCCATTAGTATTGAGTAACTATCCATACTAAACATAGATGATACATTAAAGAAGCACGGATACACTCATATTGTTGACTACATGTATAAATTTCCATATGAAACAATTAAGAATTTGAAGCCACTAAGTAAGACCTTCGATATGCCATTGATGTTGATGTTCATAGAGATGTTAGAATCAAGTGAGAAGAACATGTAAATTTATGTTCTACATATAATGGACAAGGCATAAGTAGTTTATGACATTCTATCATTATGTTTTAATGGTGAAGTTCAAATTGTATTTCATAATTAGGGAGGAGGTGTAAAGAAAGGTGTGAGAGAGGCTGTGGAGATGAAAAGGTAGATGGGATAGTCACACAATCTTGTGAACATATTACCACTATGTTGAACAAGTGCAAGGAATAGATAGAGACAATGTGATTGAGCAAAAGTCTATAACACATAAAGAATCTATTACCTGACCAAGTAATATACCCCAACATGATCAACGATATAGATAATCTTGACTTTATCTCGATTAAGAAGAGTGTCACTAATGATAAGTTAGAGGATGCTGATTTATTGATAAATAATGAAGAGTATATGCATGCAAGGAAGAAAAAAGATGGGAATGAGGAATAAAAGAGTAAGTGGCTATGAAGCATATGTTAAACCAAGATACAATTGGTCTTAAAGGATAGTAATTATAACTACAAATGATATGCACTGCATTAATGAGCAATTTGGATGGTAGAGTGAATATGAGGACTCTAGGAAGAGGTGGAGACCTTTATAACAAGTGATGAAGATGATTTAGATGTTGATAGTTGTAAAATGAAAAGAAAAAAGAGGTATAAAGCGTATGACCTAACCTATGATCATAGAACTTTAGAGTTTAGTACCAAAATGAAGTTTGAATGGCTTAAACAATTTAAGAAGTGCATATAAAGATATGTGATCCTTAATGGCTATGCAATTACAAGGCTTTGGGCTAGTGACAATAAAATAAGGGCTAGATGTATTATAGGTTATGCATGGAGAATCTAGGTGAGTTAGGGGGAAAATGTGAAGACATTCATGATAAAGTCTTTGTTTGACACAAATACATGTTGCAAGGTATTAAGGAATAAACAAGCTTTTATTGAGTGGTTAACAAAAGATTACTTACACAAGTTTCAAAGGAATCCAAATTGGCATGTCTATGATATGTGTGCTAACATTAGTGAGAAATTTGGACTTACCATTACCCAAATGCAATGTTACAAGGCTAAACTTAAGGCCCTTAACATGTTGCAAGGATCCATGGAACAACACTATAGTAAGCTTAAGTCATATGAGGTTGAGCTATATAATACTAATTAAGAAAAGATTTTTAAGCTTGAGATTGACTCTAGAATCATAGATGCAAAGCCTATCTTTTACAAGTTCTACATTAGGTTTAAGGCATTAAAGACTAGCTTTTTAAATAGTTATAGATTGGTTATTGGATTGTGCAGATGTTTCTTAAAATCATTTTTGGTTAGAGTTTTGTTGTCTGTTGTGGGAAAGAATGAGAACAACCATATGTAACCCATTACTTGGGTTATGGTGACCAAGGGAAATATTGATAATTAGGGTTGATTTCTCAAACTCTTAACAAAACAATTGAATATCATTGATGGTCTTAGGTGAACAATCATAAGTGATCAATAAAAGGTACTACAACATTATACATTATTATTTATGTGATAATTAAATTAAATGATGTGTTATTTTTTAATCTTCCTTGTTCCTTATTTTTTATTGTAAAGGCTGCATGAACAAGTAAATAGACTGATGCCATTAGCTAAGCATAAGAATTATGCCAAACATATTTATGCAAATTAACACAAAAAGTTCAAAGTTCATTCTTTGAAGAAGTTGTTCTAGAGAGTAGTTAAGAGCATAACAACCCATGACTTTAGACAAGCATTGAAAGAAATGAATGAAGGAATTATCTTCAAAAGTGCATGCAAAATTTCATCGATAGAGTGGTCAACAAGTTTGTAAAAGCCTTTATCAATACATGGCCTAAATATGACATGGTGGATAACAACATCTCAAAGTGCTTTAATGGATACATAATGGAGGCAAGGACAATAAGCATAATTAACATGCTTAAGGATAGGGTGACATTAATGGAAAGTATTTGGGAGATGAGAAAATTGATGGAGCAATTTTCTGATGCTTTATGTCCTTGTGTAAGAAAAAAATTTGAAAAGATCAAGCTTGATTTAAGGATATGTACTGTCAAATCAAATGGAACCATGAAGTGTGAGGTCTTTTGTTATGATGATAGGTTCATTAGTGACTTAAACACTTCAAGTTGCAATTATAGAGTGTGGGATTTGATTAGAATTCCTTGTAAGCATGGTGTGGCATGTATAAATCACCAAAGGTTGAAACTCAACTTTATATATCATTATTACAAAAGGGGAACATACTTAAGTGTGTATACCTATGCAATGAAGCCATTATATGGGTATAAAACTTAGCCAATAGTTCATAATTGAACCATGCTACCTCCACCTTTTAGAATAATGCCAAATAGGCCAAAAAGGGCAAGGAAGAGGGATAGAGATGAGTCTCCTAATAGGCATGGACATATATCAAAGGCTAGAGTGAAAATGCAATGTAAATGAAACATGAAGATTGGTCACAACAAAAGAGGATGTTGAATGACTAATCTTTAAATATCGGTAATGTCATCTTGTAAATTTGTAAGAAAAAAAGCCCATATTTTGTAATATTAGGTTTATTATGTTCGTTTTCTTTTTTTAGGATATTCTATAATGCTTTCTTTCACTTTTATTTGTGCATGTACTCGAAAAAAAAGAGCAAGGGGGGAGATCAAAGAATGCCACTATTATAGGTTAACAAGCACAACTGAGTGGAGATCATGGTACAACTACTACCATTATAGGTCAATAAGTAACAACAAATGAGATAAATGACAAACATTAAGTTGTTGTCCATAAGTGTCTTGCTTGTTTCTTATTTTTTAATAATAATTTTTCTTTTAACATAATGGTGCATTGAACCATTAATTACTATTTCTTTAATGCATTATTGCAGTTGAAGAAAAGGTTGGATGGTTCCGTCAACGTAACGTACATCTATGGTGGTAGAGACTCTCCCTTACCAAGACTATCCACTATACTTGAGAAATCCAGTTACAATGGATGTCTTAATCCTCTGCTCCTTTCATTATTGCAAATATTAAGCAAGTACAATACAAAGAGTGTCACTTACTGTATCTATCCTTCTTTTAACTTGTCTTGCCTCTGTTGAATTGAAAGGCTACTCTACTGCCGCTTATAAGTTCACCACAACACTCTCTAACCTCTCTTGAAGAAATCTGGAAATATATTGAGTTCTTTCCGATGCTTCGCCGAATTCCTTCTTTAGGTTGTCTCACACAGCTCCTACTTTCACCGTCTCACGGTCTTACCCATCTCCTTATCTCATGGCTCACCTCACATTTCTGTTTTTCTGTCCAGCCCCCGTTCTGCCGTATCTCTCACCGTCAACCAAATCTCTCTCACCGTTGGTTTCTGTTTTTCCGTCCAACCCCTGTTTTGCCGGATCTCTCACCATCGACCAAATCTCTTTCTGCTGAATCTCTCTTGCCGGTGGTGTGCCGTTCTGCTCAATTGCCGATCGCTAGTGTGCCAGTGGTGTGTCGATTTGCTCAATTGCCGACTGCTGGTGTACCGGTGGTGTGCCGATCTGCTCAATTGCTGACCGCTGGTGTGCCGATCTGCTCAATTGCTGACCGTTGGTGTGCCGATGGTGTGCTAATCTGCTCAACTACCGACTGCTGGTGTGCCAGTGGTGTGCCGATCTGCTCAATTGCCGACTGCTGGTATGCCGGTGGTGTGCCAATCTGCTCAGTTGCCGACTGTGTTCCGTTCTACTCAAATTGCCAGTGGTGTGCCGATTTGCTTAATTGCCGACTGCTGGTGTGTCGATGGTGTGCCGATCTGCTCAGTTGCCGACTGTGTTCCGTTCTACTCAGATTGCCGGTGGTGTGCTGTTCTGCTCAGATTGCCAGTCCGTCTCATTTTTGTTGTCTTCCAATGGCCCTTATATACTCTTCCATGAAATCCTAATAGGGTTTACTTACGGCGAATTTACTGTCTTGCCCTTCCATATGACTTTTACGTTCTTACCCCTCCATGTGGCTTTTTACCTTCTTGCCCTTAAATATGGCTTTACTTTCTTACACATTTAAACCTAGTTGACAACAATTACAACCCATATAAGGCTGTGGGAACAACAATCTCTCCCTTTGTAATTGTTGGCAACACTCATGACAAAAGTTACTATGCAGCAGTTTCAACTCCCCTTAAATATGCACTCTCCCTTTCTTAATAGCTCCCCCTACATTGTTGCTTCTCTCCCCCTTTGCCAACCAATTACAAATATGAAAAACTCGCAAAGTGGAGATGGAGGATTCACCTGAACTTCAGGCTTGAGGAGACATTTGCACAGGTAGACTCAATCTGTGCTTTTCAAACAACTCTATGGACAAAGGTTTAGTTAGAATATCTGAAATTTGATCTTTAGTGCCAACATACTCCAACTGAATTATACCCTGTTCCACTTGATCTTTGATGAAATGATACCGGATGTCAATATGCTTGCTCCTCAAATGTTGAACCGGATTCTTGCTGAGATCAATAGCACTTTGATTATCATAAAGTACACTCACTGGTAACTTCACTTTAACACCCAAGTCTGCCAATTGTCTTAGCATCCATATCACCTGTGTACATATTGCACAAACAGCCATATACTCAGCCTCAGTTGTGCTCAAAGCAACACTGTTTTGCTTTCTACTTAACCATGCAACACACTTTGAACCCAAGTAGAAGCTGCAGCCGCTGGTTGATTTTCTATCATCTATGCTTCCTGCCTAGTCTGCATTAGTGTATGCTTGTAGTTTAACAGAATCCATAGCTGGATACCACAATCCCATTTCTAGTGTTCCTTTAAGGTACCTTAGAATTCTTTTCACTGCCAAGACATGAGACGATTAGCTTGGAATCTGTTAGCAGCACACACAGCTTGCATAAGATCAGGCCTTGATGTCGTAAGATACAGAAGGCTCCCTATCATCTTCCTGTACTCTGTAGGGCTTGCACTCCTTCCCTCCTGATCTTTTGTTAACTTGTAGCCCACTGTCATAGGGGTACTGACAGATCTGCTATCCTCCATGCCAAACCTTTTCAGCATCTCTTTACCATATTTCGTCTGAGAAATAAAGATATCTTCTTCACATTACTTTATCTGTAATCCAAGAAAGTATGTCATTTCTCTAATCAATGACATCTCAAATTCCTCACTCATCTTCTGTGCAAAATCTTGGTATAGCTCAGAGTGATCTCCTCCAAAGATGATGTCATCTACATATATTATGGTTATCAGCTAGCCTTTTTCTGAGTTGAACACATACAGGTTATTATCAACCGTTCCTCTTCTGAAGTTCAACCTTTTCAAGTACGCATCCAGCCTACTGTACCATACTCTTGGAGCTTGCTTAAGACCATACAAGGCTTTCTTCAGCTTGCACACATATGTCTCATCCTCACTGATTTGTACTCTATCGAGTTGTTCAATATACACTTCTTCTTTCAGGAGCCCATTCAGAAAGGCAGATTTCACATCCATTTGATAGACTTTATACCTCTAGTGTGCTGCTAAAGTTAAGAACATTCTGATAGTTTCTAACCTTACTACTGGTGTAAAAGTTTCATCAACATCTATCCCTTCTATTTGAGTGTAGCCTTTGCAAACCAGCTTGGCCTTGTTCCTTACCACCTTACCATTTTCATTTTGTTTATTCCTAAACACTCATTTTGTTCCTATGACATTCTTATTAGTGGGTCTTGGAACTAGCTCCCATGTATCATTCTTCTCAATTTAATCCAGCTCCTTATTGATAGCTTTGACCCAGGCTTTGTCTTGAATAGCCTTTTCAACAGATTTAGGTTTAACTTGTGAGAGTAGAGCAGTAGCTCCCACAATTCTTCTTCTTGTTGTAACTCCTACTGATGGGTCACTTATGATCTGATCTCCTTGATGAGTATTGGTCTATGTTTTCTTTGTCCTTTTTCCTTGCACCGTCTTAGTTGCAAGAGGATTTCTTTCTTCATCTTCAGACTCACTTTTCTCTAAGTCTAAACTTACTTCTTGTTCCTTTTCTTCAGGTTAGTTTAATTCTTCATCTACATTGAAGTCATCTTCTTCATTGTCCTCAGCTTCTCCATTCTACATTATTTTCCAGTTCTCATCTATTCTCACATCATTGGAAGTGATCACTTTTCCTAACTTATATAGGAAAACTCTATAACCTTTTGTCTTTGCTGAGTATCCCATAAAGATGCCTTCGTCAAACCTAGCGTTGAATTTTCCCGGGTTTTGCTCCTTGTTCTTCATAAAACATGGGCTGCCAAAGACTCTAAGATACTTGGCTGTTGTCTTCTTCCCACTCCATAGCTCATATGGAGTCTTATCAATATTGGGCCTTAGTAGAACTCTATTCAATAGGTGCACGGTTGTAAATGTTACTTCTGTCCAAAATCTTGTGTGAAGCTTGGATTCCAACAGTAGAGTTCTTACCATTTCTACCACAGCTCTATTCTTCCTCTCTACCACCCCATTCTATTAAGGTGTTCTTGCTACTGCCATCTGATGGTGAATTCCATGCTTCTCAAGGTAATCTTCAAAAACTCCATTTGTGAATTCAGTGCCTTGATCCAACCTCAATACTTTGATCTTCTTTCCACTCTCATTTTCAACCAATCTTCTGTATCTCTTGAAGTATTTCAAAACTTCTGACTTGTATTTGAGGTGCATGATGCAGGTCCTTCTGGAATAATCATCAACAAATAAGATGAAGTACCTCTCACCCTTCAATCCTTTTGTTCTCATTGGCCCACACAAATCAGTATGTACAATGTTAAGCACTGCTTTAGAACTGAACTCTTTGGTCTTATACTGCTTTCTGACATGTTTTCCTTTAGAGCATGTTGAGCAGACATACTCCCTTTCTCTCTTGAGGTCTGGAATATCTCTGATTGCATGAGTAGTCGTCAGCTTCCTCATGTTCTTCTTTGTTAAGTGTCCTAACCTCCTATGCTAGAGTTAATTTTCTTCTTCTTTGGTGAGTAAACAACTACTTGTCTTGTCCTCATTAATCACATATAAATTTCCAACTGTTCTCTTCCCGGCTGCAACAGTATTGCCTTTTTTACTCTTTACCTGGCAACCTATTTTTGTGAATATTACCTTATGGTCTTCGTTGTATAGCTGACTGACAGATGCTAAATTATATTTGAGTCCTTCAACGTGTAAAACATCTTTCAGCTTTCCTCTTCCAATCTTTACTGACCCCTGACCATTGATGTTGAGTAAATCATCATTGCCAAATTTGACTCTGCCTTCTCTTGATTTGTTTAGTTTTGATAATTTACTCTTGTCTCCCGTCATATGCGAAATGCATCCACTATCAAGGATCCACTGCTTATCCTTACAGTCAGCTTTGAGTGTAATTTCAGCTATATTAGCCACCTCCCTTTTAACTTTATATTCCTTCTTTTGAATTGGCTGGAAGATAGTTTTCTCCTTTTTCTTAGCTTTGATTGCACCACTTATTTTCACTGTGCCATTGAGTGCCTTATCTTGCTTAGGGAGAAGTGTCATGCATCTCTTGGCATTATGGCCATCATGCCCACACCTTTCACATTGTTCCAAGTCTGCCAATATAGCAAATTTGTTCTTTGAAACCACTGGTTTGGGCTTCCACCAACAATCCTTGTCAGCGTGTCCTTGCCTTTTATAGTATGTGCAAGAACTCATGACAGGTGTTCTCTTCTGAATTCTGTATTGTCTTCCCCTGTATGCAGCATCATATCTTTTCAAGTTGGAGACATATACCAGCCTTCTCCACCAGCAGTTACTCGCCTTATGACCCCAAACTCCACAACAAAAGCAATGACCTTGAAACTGCCTCTTCTTGGGTCTGATCACAGCTTGTCTTCTTCTGTTCATCACTTGCTGTGTAGGCAAAGTAGCTGGCTTCTTTATTTGTGTGACTTTCATTTCAGTCACCTTCTCCTCCTTCTTCTGTTCAGCCGTAGCCCTCTGTTGGCTGACTTTCTTTTCTTCCTTCTTGTTTGTTACCCTAGGTTGCTTCAGATCTTCTTTGTTCTCAGTTATCTTCTTCTGAGTCACAAACTTCTCTTTCAACTTCTGTGGCACATTCTTATTTTCTTTAGCTAATGCAGCCTCAGATTGCTACACTTTCTCTACATTCTTCTTTTCTTTTTCAGAACTTGTTTCTCCTATCATTTCAAGTTTCTGCAAGTTCTCTTTGCTACTTTTGAGTTGTTGCTGAAGTCTCAGCAACTCTTTCTCCATTTCTTCAATTTTTGAAACCCTTGAGCCAAGCTCTACTATAAGGTCTTCACATATTTTGATATGTTTCTCAAATCTTCTCTTCAAGTCAATATGCTCAGCCCTTATTTCATCGTTTTGACTTTCAGCTTCCTCAGACTTTGCTTCAACTTGTTTTATATGGGCCTCTAACCTTCTTATGGTTCTGCCCCTTCTGATTATCTCCTTTGAAGCTGCTTCCAGCTCAGCTTCAAGATCTGGCTCTTCTTCATCAACTTCCTCTTCCTCTTCAGAGGTTAAGCTACCACCTTGTACTGATGCCATAAAGACATACTCATCTAATGAGTCTTCATCTTCCTCCTTATCAGCTTCTTTTGTCTGACTCACATAACTCTTGAATGAGCCTCTCGTCTTCCACTGTGGGTTGGTAATCTTCTTACTAGACTTCTTTGATTTGAATGATGATCTTCTCCATCTTGAATTCTGCTCATCATCACCATCCTCATCTTCATCATCAAGTTTCACTTTGCACTAAGAAGCAAAGTGTCCAGTCTGCCCACAACGATAACATCTCAAGGACAACTGTCCTTTTCCCTTCTTAGATCCCTTTTTGAATTTCCTTGTGAAGTAAGCCAATACTTCACCTTCACTTTCTTCCTTATCATCATCATTATTCTCACTGGATGATTCTTCCTCTTCTTTTATCTTCAAGTGTTTCATAACTTTGAAAACTACCTCCTTTGATACCTTTGACGTTGATGAGCTCTCAGTTGACTTTATTCTCATCTCATATGCAATGAGATTGCACTGAAGATCATGCAGAGACATAGAATTGAGATCTCTACTCTCCTCTATGGCTGCCACCTTTGAGGTAAACCTCTCAGGTAGAATTCTCAGAATTTTCTTCACAATCGATGAGTCCTTCTTGTTCTTCCCATGACTTCTCAGGTCGTTTACAGCATCAATAACCCTGGTGAAAAACTCTTGAACTGTCTTATTCTTCTGCATTCTGAGAGATTCATATCTCTCCTTGAACACTTGAAGCTTAGCCTCATTCATTCTGCCATCACCTTCATAGACTTTCTACAATCTATCCCATATCTCCTTGGCAAATTTGCAGTCCATAACTTTAGCATACTTAGCATCTGTCAATGTTGCAATGATGACATTTGAGGCGTTCCCATTTATCTCAAACTGCCTTAACTCCTTTGGGGTTGGGTCTTTACCTTCTTTCGGAGCCACAAAACCCTTCTGTACGCATTTCACCACGTTCATGCCCATGGTTGTAAATACCACTTGCATTCTTGCTCTCTACATATAATAGTTGGTTCTGTTGAAGATTGGAACCTTCTTACTGTAAGTGGTGCTAGTGCTGGTACCGGCTTCCATTTCTTAGTATGCTGAATAAGTCAAACTTATAGATCCCTTCAAACTAGTACACCAAGCTGTTAAGCTTCAAACTAGTGAACTTGTGCTCTGATACAATTGAAGTTCCTGACTTCTCCCTAGGATCTACTAGTTTGTGATACTGAGAGGGGGGTAAATCAGTATCACCACAATTCGCAATTCGTAGGTAAGTAAACAACTTTAACTTCTTCTTAAAAGCGAACTCTTTCTCAGACTCGACTAAGGTAGATCTATTGCTACCTATTAATCACAATAGTCCCCAAAGTCACCTTTCATACAACTTGCCTAATAGACAATTCAGATGTTCTTGTTTAGGCCTTCGTTACGTCATGGGTTAGCTGATACTTTAGCTGCGTTCACAACTCAATTCAAAACACAGAACGTAAAGCAAATTAAGGACACACGAGATTTACGTGGTTCCATCAACGTGACGTACATCCACGGTGGTAGGGACTCTCTCTTACCGAAACTATCCACTATATTTGAAAAATCCAGTTACAATGGATGTCTTAATCCTCTACTCCTTTCATTATTGCAAATATTAAGTAAGTACAATACAAAGAGTGTCACTTACTATGTCTACCCTTCTTCTAACTTGTCTTGCCTCTGTTGAATTGAAAGGCTGCTCCACTACCGCTTAGAAGTTCACCGCAATGCTCTCTAACCTCTTTTGAAGAAATTTGGAAATATATTGAGTTCTTTCTGATGTTTCGCCGAATTTCTTTTCTCGGTTGTCTCACACAGCTCCTACTTTCACTGTCTCACGGTCTCACCCGTCTCCTTGTCTCACGACTCGCCTCACGTTTTTATTTTTCTGTCCAGCCCCTGTTCTGTCGGATCTCTCACCGTCGACCGGATCTCTCTCACCGTTGGTTTTTATTTTTCCGTCCAGCCCCTGTTCTGCGGGATCTCTCACCGTCGACTGGATCTCTTTCTATGGGATCTCTCACCGTCGACCGGATCTCTCTTACCGGTGGTGTGCCGTTCTACTCAATTGCCGACCGCTGGTGTGTCGGTGGTGTGCCGTTCTGCTCAATTGCCGACCGCTGGTGTGCCGGTGGTGTGCCGATCTGCTCAATTGCTGACCACTGGTGTGCTAGTGGTGTACCGATCTGCTCAACTACCGACTGCTGGTGTGCCGGTGGTGTGCTGATCTGCTCAATTGCCGACTGCTGGTGTGCCGATCTGCTCAGTTGCCGACTGTGTTCTGTTCTACTCAGATTACCGGTGGTGTGCCGTTCTGCTCAGATTGCCGGTTCGTCTCATTTTTGTTGTCTTCCAATGACCCTTATATACTCCTCCATAAAATCCTAATAGAGATTACTTGCGACGAATTTACTGTCTTACCCTTCCATGTAACTTTTACATTCTTACCCCTCACGTGGTTTTTACTTTCTTATCCTTTCATGTGGTTTTACTTTATTACACACTTAAATTTAATTGATAACA
Source organism: Rhizophora apiculata (assembly GCA_037832385.1). NCBI lineage: Eukaryota > Viridiplantae > Streptophyta > Magnoliopsida > Malpighiales > Rhizophoraceae > Rhizophora > Rhizophora apiculata. The sequence continues at coordinate 3,667,215 of CM075431.1, forward strand.
ATTACAACCCATACAAAATTATGAAAACAATAATTTATATATTACTTACTTCTCTCGCTCCTTTCTAGGATAAGATTCTTTAATTACACAACTCATATATTCACACTTGAAATTCCAATAAATGTAAATCTCCACACATTGGGCCTTTTTTTTTTTTTAATACATCAAGAGCTCTATTGCAACACCATCATGCCTATTCACAACCCCATTACGGCTCTTCTTTTTAGGTCTTACTCTTTGCCAAAATATTGGCTTTGACACCACTTGTTACCACTCTTCTTTCTAGGCCTTACTCTTGCTAAGTGTAACCCCACTCTTCTTTCTAGGCCTTACCCTTGCTAAATGTAACCCCACTGTTTTTTCTAGGCCTTACTCTTGGTAAGTGTAACTGATCTTTATCAAAAATATTGGCTCTGATACTACTTGTTAGTGAAATGCACGAGCCTAAATTAGGGAAAATACCACTTGTTAGGGAAATGCAATATCTTAAACTAAGGAGAAATCTAAGTGGGCCCAAGTAAGCAACAAAGTCGCGCACTTGACATAACATTTTAATCCAAAACCTTAAGATTATGTTTATAGGTCATTTTTACTTATATGTTATTTTTCCCTTTCCTTTCCAAGATAAGATTTTTCAATTGCACAATCTATGCATTCACATTTGAAATCATAACAAAGATTTATAGGGATGTAAAGTCTAAAGGTCAAAATGATTTGTGCAGGACCAGGCAATTCAATTGTACTCCTATCTATGCCACAATGAAGCTTATTCAAGCATGGCTACTGCTGCATAAGATGTCATTGAGCTGGTCTTGTATCAAACAATTCAGGCATAATGTGCCTCCATTTGACACAGACATTTGGTGGAGAAGAGAGATAAAGATTGAGCAGCTCAAAATAAGTTCTAAAGACTTAAAGAATCTGAAGCAAAAGTGATTTGTACAGGACGATAGGTATACAACTGGGCCTCTATCTATGCAATAATTAAACTCATTCAGTCAACGTTGCAGCGAACTTTACAAATCACTGTATGAAACTTCTCCCAATGCAATGCATCTCCTCGTATGCAAACTAGTAGTGGAGATGAGGAATAAAGTTTCACCAGTACCCATTATTGGTAATGGAATCCAACGAGTAAAAATTATGATGGCAAAAAATTAAAGGGAAAAACTTATAACAATAGGATCTGGAGAACTCGCCAAATGTTTACCCACAAAATGCAGCAACAATAACATGTCTTGCAGCAAGAGGCGAAACTGAAAGAAGCAGCACTCCTGGGATTGCTGGAAGCATATGAAACAACTAAATGTTCTCGGTTATTAGAAGTCATAGGTGGCGGGGGCTTTTGGAAGAACGAGAGCCAGCATTGAAAATTCTAAGTTGTGTCAAGTGCTATATTTGAAGAATTGAGTGCCGAAAGAACAAGGAGGACCATCAGTCCTAAGTGCTCCTTGTATTGCCTAAAGAAGAGCGATGGATTCATTACTCGCATTGTACGCATATTTTTCATTGCGATGGCAAATACACAACTCAAGTTTCAGAACTATGTGCATACAGATCCAAACGACGTCAGGAATTTCCATACCATTTCCCTCATTGTTCGTTTTTGCCTTTCATTTAACTTCAATCAGTTGAGTTACAAGTTATCTTGGAAACAATATCCCATATAGCAAGACTACCAAAGACCAAATCTATACGAGACCATCTCCAACAAAATTTTTGGCAGGAAAACATGACCTAGTAGATGAATTCGAATATTGAACATGTGCATCCATTTGGGTCACATACTCACATGATACTCTTTGGCCCAATGCTTCCAGAGCGGATTCACAGTCTTTCAAGTCTAGATTTTCCAACTGAAAAGTCTTTTACCACTGGCCAATATGACAGCTTTGAATTTGAACACCGGAATATCGGAGAAATATCAGTGCCGCAACAACAATCTTAACATTTTCTGTTTGAGTTTACATGCAGCATTCTGAATTTATTTAAAATGGATGGGAATTTTTAACAAACTTTTTGATTAAAAAAGATTACTCACGAAATGGGAAATGTACACATTGAAAATTGGCATGCACCTATAACAAAAACAATCACAGATAGTTGCAAATGAACAAAATCAATGAATCACAGTGGGAAAATTTGAAGTTGCAATTGTGTCCAAATATGTTGCATTTGTCGATAACAAATTTAAGAACGAGTCTCACTCTTCGTCGATGAACTTGAATACACACACACACACACACACACGCACACACACACACACACGCACTTAATTTTTTCAAACATACCAACATAGCGACTGAACAAGTGGTGTTCTTGTCAAGAATTCTGTACCATGCGGCACCTCTGCTACTGCTAGCTTCCATTTTCAAAACTGCAAGAAGAAGTAACGATATAGGTCATCTGGGGAAAAGAAGAAAATTCCTAAACATTACGTTCCATTAATTAGCACGGCATATGTTTAACCTTGATTAGTTTAATAAACAAGCTGGTAAAACTGAAGTTCCATGTTTAGCTAACAGCCCTGCCGGAACCAACTTTTTATCGTATTGGATATGAGCAACATGATAAATTTTATAATATTAACAAAACAAAACTTTGAAATTATAATAATTTGTTGTCATATATAAGATTAAAATGAGCAAAAAAAAAAATGTTTACTCTAATAAAATTAATTAATTTAAAATAAATATTAAATTTTAGTATATAACACATATTTTGAAAACCAACCAAAACAATTTATTCGAGCAACGCTCCAAATGAGTCTAGTGACTTAATAAATGAACTGTTTACAATCTTAAATGAAATGAATTTGTCTTTGTTTAGCTTAACCTAGCTGGTTTATTTAAACAAACTTTAAAATTAGCCTTTGATGTCAATTATTTATGTAAATAAACGAGTCAAGTGAGTTCTTATCAAGCTGAGTTGTCGAGCTTTTAACATGGATATCGGTTCGCTTGCAGCCTTGCGCTACATACATCTGAATGTTTACTCCGTTCCATTTTACATTGCTAAGCCTTTACTATAATCTACTAGGGGTCCTTCAAAAACGACCACCATTACAGCAACATCTAAGAATCTTGACTGACTAAACTTACCCGAAGTATTAATCTAATGGCTCATGTTTTAAGAATAATGTCAACGGTACTATTGTTGAGCATTTAACATAAAACACTAATGTAAGTTCAATTGAATGCAAGCCAACGCGAACTCTAATTGAAAACCATCAAGTCAGTTCAAGTAAGGTTTTTTCATATTCCCCGCAAAAAGTCGTATCAATTGTATTACACATCTATTGTCTTTTGGAACAACCTCAATCCTGCCTCCCCAGAAGCTTGAGTTGCTAGAACTTAAATAAAAATGAGTTACAATTGTTGATTGAGTGATGAAAGAATCAACACAAACAAAAAAGGCAATTGATGACAGCTTTTATCAAACAGGTGGATGTTCTTAAAGATTATGAATATAATTGGAAGGGGAATCATAGCTTCATAAATTTATCAACAAACTTGATATAATATCCAAAGTACATGTGTACAAGGTTGTAGCATCCTAAATTGAATTAGGTCTACACAAAAATCTTGTTCATGTAATTGTTTATGTAGTTGCGCACTGGAATATCCATAAGGCTGTAGCATCCTCCAGTTGGCATCCTGAGAAGTAACAGAGAAACTTGATTGGCTTTAACAAAACATTGATGAAAGACAATATATATGCAATGCAAGAATGTTTAAGAAGGAAAAGCTATGCTCACTTGAAATATTATTCCACGGTTTTTTAATCCTTTGCCTTGCTGCCTCAGCACACTAACATCAAAATAGCAAGAATGACATATTAGAAAGAACAAAAGCCTAGTTGCTCTCAAGCTAGCAACCAACATGATAAACAAGGTTCTTTATGCAAGAGATTTATAAGATTTCAATTAATTTTGTTATAAAACTCATTAGGCACATACTGATTATAGATAATAAATACGGAAAACCATTAGTCTTTCCTTTAACATTATAGTTAGACAAAATTCCATAGTGGTCTTTTATTGTTAATAAAGAATTTTTATTTTCAATGGAAGAAGTAACCTAAATAAGCTGAGAAAAAAAAAAGAAAACAAGAAATATACCATGGAGCATACACACAAGTCAGAGAAATAGATATATTAATAGTATTATATCTATATAATATACAAGAATTTTGTATTTATTAAGAAATACATTTTTATTTATATTTTATTTAAATAAACAATAAAAAGAGATTTTAATTATAAGTATTATTTTTAAAAAATAAATTTAAAAGCATTTTCAGAAAAAAAAGAAAAGAGAAAAAAGATATAAATTATTAGTATTTTTAAGAAAAATAATATAAATTTTTAATTTTTTCTCTTTAAAAAAATAAAAAAGAAATTTATAATTATTTTTTGTTTTTAGAAATTTTTTTTATTTTTTTAATCATGACTATTTATATTACATCAATTTTTAATATATGTAAATAAAAAGTAAAAAATAAAAAAATAATAATTATGAGTATTTTTTTAAAGGAAAAAGGTAAATTTAAAATGTTTTTTTCCTCTAAAAAATAAAAAAAAAATTTATAATTATTTTTTTTAAAAAAATTATTATTTTTTTATTTTTTATTTTTTTTAATTATAAATTTTTATATTATATAAATTTTAAATATATATAAAAAATTAATAATAAATTAATAAATTATAATATATATTAGAATATAATTAAATAAATTATAATTATATTTAAATTTTAATTTTATTAAAATATTAATAAAAAATTAAATTAATATCAAATATTAATATTTTATTAATTTTTTTTTTTAAAGTTTTGGTAGCACACACGCGTACACACATAGCATGCGCGAGCGCATACACACACACTTGTATAATATACAAGTTCTAAATATATAAATTGGAGTATTTAAAATAAAAATTATAAAGTGTGCACCTAATAACAATTAATTTCACTAGTTATATTTAATTTAAATTTAAGAAAAAGTAGTTGAGTTAAATTAAAAGTAATTTTATTATTAATTATTATTGGTATTTTAATTAATTTGAGAATTTTTAAGTTTAGATTTTTATTAAAAGGATTGAATAAAATGTAGACTGAGTGATCCATTAAATTTTGATTTTTAACTATAATTGTCTACTTAATTTAAAAGTCTTTGTAAAAAATTAAATTTATTAATATTTTTAAACTAAATAAAATTTATTATTATTGTTAGAATTATAGAAAACCTATTAAATTGTTAAAGAATAATGAAAATTAAATTAAAAGTATTTTTTAAAATTTTTTTCCTTTTTTGAAAAAATAGAAAGAGAATTTGGGTGTGATTTTTTTTTAACTTTTTAAGAAAAAAAATGAATTTGGCAAAATTTTTCAATTTTCATCCTTTTAAAGAAAACACAAAAAGTAAATGTAAGAGTAATTTTATTTGGTAGTAGTTTTTTTTTTTTCCTTATTTTTATCTCTTGAAATATTAAGAAAATTAAATTTTGAATATTTGAGAGAATTTTTTTCCCATTTATTTCATTTAATTTATGAATTAAAGAGACAATGTTATATAAGTAAAATTGATGGCATGAATAAAAAAATTACTCAAATAAATTAATATATGAAATTAAAAAATATAATTAAAAAAAAGGTAAAAGAATAATAATGTATATAAAGTATACTTGATTTTATAAAGTAAAAATGATTACTAGATGCACTTTGAAATAATAGTTCTACATAAACACTATGAAATAAGTCAAATCAATTACTATGTTAATATTAAATACTCATAATTTTAGGAGTTTATTAAGAAAATTTTAAAATAAAGGAAACGTTGCCAAAATAAAATAAAATAATGATTTGACAAAAGAAATGATAGTAAGTCACAATTTAGACACATTTTTGCTCTTAATAGTAATTCAGTCAATAGAAAGAATTTCAAAAAAGAGACAACCACAAATTCTACAATTAAAGCTAACTAAATTACTACATCTCAGGTAACAAAAGAAGAAGTTTAGATCAAAAAATTTGATACTAAACTTAGTTTGATTCGTTGTATTATTGATTTAGTAATGTTGTATTGTGACAATAATAGAGCCATAGTAATGTTGTATTGTGACAATAATAGAGCCATTGCACAAGTAAAGGAACCAAAGTCTTATTAATGATTTAAACATGTATTTAAGGGAGTTCAACTTATTAAAGAGATTGTTGAAAAGAAAGATATAAAGATATAGCAAGTGCCCACTAAAGAGAAGTTAATAAATCCTCTTACTAAGCCATTTTCCTAGCAAAAGCATGAACTCTATATGAGATGTTATGTTATTAGATACATAGGCAATTGAATATATTGCAATTCATAAAATTGTTAGTGTATACTTTGGTAGTGAATGAACTGGTTGCTATTTAAATGCATATTAATTACTTCATGCATACAATTTTATTTATAAAGACATTCTTTATCTTCAGTATTATTTATATGAAAAATTTAATTATTAGTAAATTCTAAAGATAAAGTCAACAAAATAAATATATTTTGTAAAGATAATTATGATTTAATTATAATTATAGGATACCTATTATATCAAAGATTGGATGCCAATAGAGCTACAAGACTAATATAGATTATATCCATTTTTTATAAGAAAACCAATCAATCTCATAGACTAAAGTATAAAGATATTTGAACAAACACATAGATACTTATTAGATAAATAAGTTCATTAAATTAACTCGCTATGAGAATCCCCAAATAAAACATTACTTGTATATATGTGAAATTACTCATGTGATGATTATGTAAGTAATCCTTAAACTTAAGATCATCAAGGTATCTCATATAAGAATTATTATGCTTGGTTGTAGTCTTTAGATTGTCCTAAATGAGGATAACTTGTAAGGACTTGCATTGGACATGATATGAACTATATTGAAATAGTTAAGTGATTAATAAAGAATTCATTACTTTGAAGTAATCATAAAAGAATGTTCCATTATTCTTAAAGATATTGATTTAGGGAATTCCTTAGCAAAGTTGGAATGAGTATCCATAAGGATTTATAATCTCATTCATGGAATCAATAATCTATGTTTCAAAATGAACATAATTTAATCAAATAAAGTAAATACTAATTTAATACTTTATATCTAATTGAAACAATAATATGATAAAATGATGGAATTACATTAAGAGACCAAGCACTAAAAGAATAAGTCAAACCACCTTGTGTTAGTCCTAACATTTAGGTGGTCATAACACGTGGCTAGACGTTAATCATGATCTATAAATATGAATTGATTAATTGATGCATTAATCATAAATTAATTTATCTAATTCTTTGAGATTAAAATTCATATTCATTAGTAACATGTAAGAATCCTAATTGATCACACATAAGGACAATTGTGAAAATATAGAATGAAAGTCAAGTAGGACTTGATCGAAAGGTTAATGAGTCAAAATCCTTATAAATACCTTTCTAACTAGATAACCAAAAGACATTAAGTCTAACACACTAGTATTCACTTGTAATTTCTTGCCCCTTAAAAGAGTTTAGAATGTCATTTCCAATTCTCCATGTAGATCTTTGTTAGAGTTAGAACATTTGAATGGTGGTAGTTTGTAATGACTAGTTGAAAAGAGACAAATTAAGAATATCTCGATAATAATTATATTTTTTATTCTAGTTTTTGTAATCATATTTAATAAGCAATTGATTTGCTCTTAGGAATTGATTTTAAAATCTTTACTTTTCAATGCATATTTATTTGACAAATATCTCTGTGATTCCTAACAGTGGTATTAAGTCTTGGTTTGCTTATTAAATACAATTCAATTCCATGTATATTGTTATTGATAATTAATACGATTAATTTATATGTTGACTTAATATTTTCAATCAAATAATTATTTTTAAAATTTCTTTTTGGTCAAAAAGAAATCAAATAAAAGTTATTTTATATCAAAATATTTTTTTAGGATACAATTTTAGTGTTTAGAACACATATAAGTATACATATGATGCACACACACAAGGTATCATTGTGAAAAATAAATATATGATATTTTTGTACATGAAACAAAGTTAAAAAATATATATAGTAAAAAAGGCTACTAATGTTGATAGCAATTTCCCAACTTTAGATGTAAGCCTTGTTGTTAGCATATGGTGAGCTACCATGGCTCAATAAGTGGTTTGGGTAGATAAACATTGCTTGCTCATATGTTAAAGAATTTCTATTGCATTCTTCACAAAATAAAAAGTGTTCTCATGGTGTGATATGCTACAAAATTTGGTTATTCTATGTTTAGAAAATTTTGGAGACATTCAAAATTTGATAATTCAATTAGGTTGAATTATTAATTTAAGAATATTGAATTGTCAATTGGATTAGAATTTCTTAATTGATAAGATTTTAATTTTATTCCATATTAAGAGAGTATTTTGGAATAAAATGTTCTAATTGGAATTGGATTCTATAACTATGAAAAATGTCTCATTTATTTCCTATATAGAAGATTCTCTTCCATCCAAATTTATTCTACCCTAATTAGATTAGGATTAGGATTAGAGAATGAAATAAAAGATTGATACCTAATTTGATTAGGATTCCTATTTGGATAGAAAGCATCAAATTAATTTAATTTAATAATTTTACTTGTTAGACTTATTATTTTATATTGCATATAATATCAATAATTAGAATTAAAATACATTTTTTTTGATTTGTGCACATAATATGATTATAGTGGCATGATGGATGGTTATGGAGTCAATTGATCAATATGATTGTGTTTATAGTTAAATTGATGTTTTGTTTTAGGTGTATAGGTACTATATTCCTTACCTTTCTCTAAATATCAAATTGTAAATTCACTTGTCATCTAAACTCCCCTTATTTGGTTTAATCATTCAACTTACGTTCAATCCTAACTCTAAGGAATAATAACGAGATAACTAATAATAAATAACAAAATAAGCAATATAAATAAAAGTAAAGAAATAAAGGAAGAAAGAATGTGTTTAACGATTTATAGTGATTTTTCTCAAATTAAGAGCCTACATCTACTTTTTAAGGCTTGTCCATTAAGACTTTAAATCAATTAATTCTTTCTTCTTTTGCAAGGTGAAGACAACACTTTACATTAGGTCACTTTGACCTTAATCACATCAAAGTTTCCATGAAGTTTCTATAAGAACTAATGATTTTCCATAACTTAAAGATTCACATTTTATTGCCTTTCATTATAGCTCTCTTGCTCTTTTCACAATCTTAACTTGAGCACTCTTGCTCTTTCACAATCTTAACTTTTCACTCTAAAAGCTCTTGCTCTTGATTTCTTACTTCATCTTACTTTCTTTGATTTCTCACTTTAAACACAATACAAATTCTTAATACCCTTTTTCCACTTCATATGCCTATATTCTATAAAAGAATTTTGCAATCATCTTATAAAAAAAGACACAAAACTAGCTATTGTAGATTGATTTCTCTTTATAAAGAAAATCAATGTTCAAAACACAAAACTTTATTTTTAAGACATTAGTTAACCTTAGCATTTAGATTAGTTGATTGATTCAAAATCTTTTTAACTTTTTCAAGTTTTTATGCTTTTAGCTTGTTCAATCATATCAATTAATTGACTTGAATTTTGTGTAACTTTTACAATATTGAAACTTTCAACTCTTTAGTTATCTTCAGTCAACCACAACCATTAGTCAGGTTGATCAATCTAAAATCTTTGTAACTCTTCTCTTCACATCTTTCATGATTTTTGGTTAACCGTAAGCATTGGTCCAATCAACCAACCCAAATTCTTTGTTTCTTTTTTCTTTACAACTTCTTTATGTCTTGTCAATTAACTCAAATTATCTATTTTTTTCTTCTTTTATTTTATTTTGTATTCGTTGACTAATCCATATCATAGGTCAATTGATCTCAAATTTTTTTGAACTTTGAATCTTTACAGTTCTTTCCATATTTCTTTAAGATCACTTAAGATCTCACTTAATGTCTTTCCAAGAATGGAGATATGACAAAAAATAAGATTTTTGTACTATTATTAGTATAATTTAAATTTGAAATTCAAAGATCTTTTCATAATAAGCCTAAATCAAATAAAGATAATGCTTGTCTAGTAAGTAATCATATCAATAAAACATGGGAGACATATAAACACATAGATTAATAAAGAATAACACATGATCCTACTAGGTCAAGTAATCTTTCCATTGATTAGAATAATCTCCTTATTTTTTACGATGACAACCATGATTGATTGATAGATAAGAAATGACCAAAGATACAATAACTCTCATTGAATGTATGCTCTCACCCTTAGTAATGCAATCAAAGCAATAAGACATCAATTAATCAACAAACAAGTAATAAAATAAATAAGGCTAAATATCATTGATTAATCAAGTAAAGACAAAGTAAACATTCGTTATAATATCAAAGCAAACATTAAGGTATCATAAATATCAAAGGAAACATTAGGCATAAGTCAAAAATTAAAATTCAATCATCTAGAAATTGAAATAAAGAAAATGTTTAAAAGTTTGAGGGGGTGAATATGTTTAATCAAAGGTTTTATTCAATTAAGAGTTTAAGGTAAGTAATGGATCAAAGTCTCATTAATCCTTCATCTCTCTCTCCCTTTAGCATCACCAAAATATACTTGAGCATCCCTGAGCACCTTTAGTGCCAAGACTTTATTAGCATCACTTATTATATCTCCCCTATGATGGACTTCCCTTCTTTAATAGTCCAAGGATAAAAGCAAAGTTGTCTCAAGGTTATTTCACAAAGTCCTATAACTCTACCCAAGTTTTGTCCACATCATCCCTAACCTCATTCACATTATCCTTGAGCTTATCAAGTTCCTCAATTAAGGAAGTCATATCAACATTAGTAGATGCTTGGGGAAAAGCTTAAGAACTTGTTGGTGTTAGGGCTATACTTGATGGCTTTAGACTTAATCTTGATTCCCTTGATGGTGTAGACTATTTTCCTTCACTTTGCACTAAATACATTTATGTAAGAGTAGTGGTGCTGCTGAATTATCCCAAGTTAACATGATAAAAGGCCTTTCTAACAATAGGTACACCAAGCTTTTGAAGCAAGTAACTCAAATGCAAACCATAAGGAACATTTAAATTGGTTCCTTTTGAGCTTTTTTAATCACTTTAATCATATGCTTTAATAGATTGAATTTCTTATTCTTTAATAGATAAGTTAGGAGGCACATGTCATGAAAGGTCAAGTAGTCATAGTGACCACTTTTAGGATTTATATTACAAGCCATAATCCTTTAAATGATCCTTAACTTAAGTGGCAAGGAAGATGTTTTGAAGGGTTTCCTTATATTGCCACTTTCTTTAACATCTACTCCTGAGCACTAAACTTGCCTAAGTTTCATAAGTTATACTAGTTAACATATCCACTTTCTAGTGACAAATCCAAATATTTTGTAATCACCTTAAGAGGAAATTTTACTTCTTTTCCATACATGTACGAAGTGATCACAATGTAGTTATAATTCACTTGCATATTGGCAAAATAGTACTTCAAAATCTCAACATAAAAATTTGCTCTAAAACCCCACTTTTGAAAGGTAAATCCTTTTAAGAAACCATTTGATTCAAACCATTTCTTTGCAACTTGCTTCTCCTTCCTTGATGTAGAGGCTAATTTTGGTGCCACTGTTGATAGGTTTGAGAGATTGAACCTTTTAGAAGTTGATTTTAAAGGGTTTTGAGGCTTTAGGGTTTTGATATTTAAAAAGGAAAAAGAATTTCAAAAAAGAGAAATTTTTGAATCTGAAAAACTATAAGGACAATTTAAAAATTGACATCGATTGGTTGAAGTAAGTAGTGGGTTAACCACTGACAATGATCAACCTATACTTCCAGTTTAATTGACCAATTTGGCTTTGATAAAAAACATTAATTTTCACATTTCAAAAAAAATAAGCCCAAACCATCATACAACATATATATTAAATATGCAAACACATAAAACCATGCCATAAAACACGTATCAAATCACAAAAATCATATAATCAAGAGATCAATCAAACTCAACCTTTGAACACATGATCCTTAATGATATGTTTCCTCTAGTCAATGTTTTTAGTTCAAGCATGGTGTATATAGGGTTTTAGGTCATATTGATTGCACATCATACTTGATTGTTACATCAAAGTAATGCAATCTAAAGTCCTTTGCCTTGCTGCCTCAGCACACTAACATCAAAATAGCAAGAATGACATATTAGAAAGAACAAAAGCCTAATTGCTCTCAAGCTAGCAACCAACATGATAAACAAGGTTCTTTATGCAAGAGATTTATAAGATTTCAATTAATTTTGTTATAAAACTTATTAGGCACATATTGATTATAGATAATAAATACGGAAAACCATTAGTCTTTCCTTTAACATTATAGTTAGACAAAATTCCATAGTGGTCTTTTATTGTTAATAAAGAAATTTTATTTTCAATGGAAGAAGTAACCTAAATAAGCTGAAAAAGAAAAAAGAAAACAAGAAATATACCATGGAGCATACACACAAGTCACAGAAATAGATATATTAATAATATTATATCTATACAATATACAAGATTTTTGTATTTATTAAGAAATACATTTTTATTTACATTTTATTTAAATGAACAATAAAAAGAGATTTTAATTATAAGTATTATTTTTTGAAAAAAATTTAAGAGTATTAAAAAAAAAAAGAGAAAAAAGACATAAATTATTAGTATTTTAAAGGAAAATAATATAAATTTGTAATTTTTTCTCTTTAAAAAAATAAAAGAGAAATTTATGATTATTTTTCATTTTTAGAAATTATTTTTTTTATTTTTTTAATCATGATTGTTTGTATTGCATCAATTTTAGACATGTGTGAACAAAAAGTGAAAAATAAAAAAATATATAATTATGAGTATTTTTTTAAAGGAAAAACGTAAATTTGTAAAGCTTTTTTGTCTCAAAAAAATAAAAAAAAAGAATTTATGATTATTTTTTTCCTTTTAGAAATTATTTTTTTTTTATTTTTATTTTTCTTAATTATAAATTTTTATATTATATAAATTTTAAATATATGTAAAAAATTGACAATAAATTGGATAAATTATAATATATATTAAATTATAATTAAATAAATTATATTCATATTTAAATTTTAATTTTATTAAAATATTAATAAAAAAATTAAATTAATATCAAATACTAATATTTTATTAATTTTTTTTTAAAGTTTTGGTAGCACCTAATAACAATTAATTTCACTAATTACATTTAATTTAAATTTTTAAAAAAAGTAGTTGTGTTAAATTAAAAGTAATTTTATTATTAATTATTATTAGTATTTTAATTAGTTTGAGAATTTTTAAGTTTAGATTTTTATTAAAAGGATTAAATAAAATGTAGATTGAGTGATGAACTAAATTTTGATTTTTAACTATGATTGTCTACTTAATTTAAAAGTCTTTGTAAAAAATTAAATTTATTAATATTTTTAAACTAAACTAAATTTATTATTATTACTAGAATTATTAAAAACCTATTAAATTGTTAAAGAATAATGGAAATTAAATGAAAAGTATTTTTAAAATTTTTTTCCTTTTTTGAAAAAATAGAAAGAGAATTTGGGTGTGATTTTTTTAACTTTTCAAGAAAAAAATAAATTTGGCAAAATTTTTCAATTTTCTTTCTTTTAAATAAAATACAAAAAGTAAATATAAGAGTAATTTTATTTGGTAGTACTTTTTTTTTTCCTTATTTGTCTCTTTTGAAATATTAAGAAAATTAAATTTTGAATACTTGAGAGAATTTTTTTCCCATTTATTTCATTTAATTTATGAATTAAGGAGACGATGTTATATAAGTAAAATTGATGGAATGACTAAGAAAATTACTCAAATAAATTAATATATGAAATTAAAAAATATAATTAAAAAAAAGGTAAAAGAATAATAATGTATATAAAGTATGCTTGATTTTATAAAAGTAAAAATGATTACTATATGCACTTTGAAATAATAGTTCTACATAAACACTATGAAATAAGTCAAATCAATTACTATGCTAATGTTAAGTACTCAAAATTTTAGGAGTTTATTAAGAAAAATTTAAAATGAAGGAAACATTACCAAAAAATAAAATAAAATAATGATCTGACAAAAGAAATGATAGTAAGTCACAATTTAGACACATTTTTGCTCTTAATAGTAATTCAGTCAAAAGAAAGAGTTTCAAAAAAGAGACAACCACAAATTCTACAATTAAAGCTAACTAAATTACTACATCTAAGGTAACAAAAGAAGAAGTTTGGATCAAAAAATTTGACACTAAACTTAGTTTGATTCGTTGTATTATTGATTTAGTAATGTTGTATTATGACAATAATAGAGCCATTGCACAAGTAAAGGAACCAAAGTCTTATTAACGATTCAAACATGTATTTAAGGGAGTTCATCTTATTAAAGAGATTGTTGAAAAGAAAGATATAAAGATATAGCAAGTGTCCACTAAATAGAAGTTAATAAATCCTCTTACTAAGCCATTTTCCTAGCAAAAGCATGAACTCTATATGAGATGTTATGTTATTAGATACATAGGCAATTGAATATATTGCAATTCATAAAATTGTTAGTGTATACTTTGGTAGTGAATGAACTGGTTGCTATTTAAATGCATATTAGTTATTTCATGCATACAATTTTATTTATAAAAACATTCTTTATCTTCAGTATTATTTATATGAAAAATTTAATTATTAGTAAACTCTAAAGATAAAGTCAACAAAATAAATATATTTTGTAAAGATAATTATGATTTAATTATAATTATAGGATACCTATTATATCAAAGATTGGATGCTAATAGAGCTGCAAGACTAATATAGATTATGTCCATTTTTTATAAGGAAACCAATCAATCTCTTAGACTAAAGTATAAAGATATTTGAACAAACACATGGATGCTTATTAAATAAATAAGTTCATTAAATTAACTCGCTATGAGAATCCCCAAATAAAACATTACTTGTATATATGTGAAATTACTCATGTGATGATTATGTAAGTAATCCTTAAATTTAAGATCACCAAGGTATCTCATATAGGAATTATTATGCTTGGTTGTAGTCTTTAGGTTGTCCTAAATAAGGATAACTTGTAAGGACTTGCCTTGGACATGATATGAACTATATTGAAATAGTTGAGTGATTAATAAAGAATTCATTACTTTGAAGTAATCATAAAAGAATGTTCCATTATTCTTAAAGATATTGATTTAGGGAATTCCTTAGCAAAGTTGGAATGAGTATCCATAAGGATTTATAATCTCATTCATGGAATCAATAATCTATGTTTCAAAATGAACATAATTTAATCAAATAAAGTAAATACTAATTTAATACTTTATATCTAATTGAAACAATAATATGATAAAATGATGGAATTACATTAAGAGACCATGCACTAAAAGGATAAGTCAAACCACCTTTTGTTAGTCCTAACATTTAGGTGGTCATAACACGTGGCTAGACGTTAATCATGATCTATGAATATGAATTGATTAATTGATGCATTAATCATAAATTAATTTATCTAATTCTTTGAGATTAAAATTCATATTCATTGGTAACATGTAAGAATCCTAATTGATCACACATAAGGACAATTGTGAAAATATAGAATGGAACTCAAGTAGGACTTGATCGAAAGGTTCATGAGTCAAAATCCTTATAAATACCTTTCTAACTAGATAACCAAAAGACATTAAGTCTAACACACTAGTATTCACTTGCAATTTCATGCTCCTTAAAAGAGTTTAGAATATCATTTCTAATTCTTGATGTAGATCTTTGTTAGAGTTAGAACATTTGAATGGTGGTAGTTTGTAATGACTAGTTGAAAAGAGACAAATTAAGAATATCTCGATAATAATTATATTTTTTTATTCTAGTTTTTGTAATCATATTTAATAAGCAATTGATTTGCTCTTAGGAATCGATTTTAAAATCTTTACTTTTCAATGTATATTTATTTGACAAATATCTTTATGATTCCTAATAGTGGTATTAAGTCTTGGTTTGCTTATTAAATACAATTCAATTCCATGTATATTATTATTGACAATCAATATGATTAATTTATATGTTGACTTAATATTTTCAATCAAATAATTATTTTTAAAATTTCTTTTTGGTCAAAAAGAAATCAAATAAAAGTTATTTTATATCAAAATATTTTTTTAGGATACAATTTTAGTGTTTAGAACACATATAAGTATACATATGATGCACACACACAAGGTATCATTGTGAAAAATAAATATATGATATTTTTGTACATGAAACAAAGTTAAAAAATATATATAGAAAAAAAGGCTACTAATGTTGATAGCAATTTCCCAACTTTAGATGTAAGCCTTGTTGTTAGCATATGGTGAGCACTACCATGGCTTAATAGGCGGTTTGGGTAGATAAACATTACTTGCTCACATGTTAAAGAATTTATATTGCATTCTTCACAAAATAAAAAGTGTTCTCATGGTGTGATGTGCTACAAAATTTGGTTATTCTATGTTTAGAAAATTTTGGAGACATTCAAAGTTTGATAATTCAATTAGGTTGAATTATTAATTTAAGAATATTGAATTGTCAATTGAATTAGAATTTCTTAATTGATAAGATTTTAATTTTATTCCGTATTAAGAGAGTATTTTGGAATAAAATGTTCTAATTGGAATTGGATTCTATAACTATGAAAAATGTCTCATTTATTTCCTATATAGAAGATTCTCTTCCATCCAAATTTATTCTACCCTAATTAGATTAGGATTAGGATTAGAGAATGAAATAAAAGATTGATACCTAATTTGATTAGGATTCCTATTTGGATAGAAAGCATCAAATTAATTTAATTTAATAATTTTACTTGTTAGAATTATTATTTTATATTGTATATAATATCAATAATTAGAATTAAAATGCATTTTTTTTTATTTGTGCACATAATATGATTATAATGGCATGATGGATGGTTATGGAGTCAATTGATCAATATGATTGTGTTTATGGTCAAATTGATGTTTTGTTTTAGGAGTATAGGTACTATATTCCTTACCTTTCTCTAAATATCAAATTGTAAATTCACTTCTCATCTAAACTCCCTTTATTTGGTTTAATCATTCAACTTACATTCAATCCTAACTCTAAAGAATAATAACGATATAACTAATAATAAATAACAAAGTAAGCAATATAAATAACTAAAAGTAAAAAAATAAAGGAAGAAAGAATGTGTTTAACGATTTATAGTGATTTTTCTCAAATTAAGAGCCTAGATCTACTTTTTAAGGCTTGTCCATTAAGACTTTAAATCAATTAATTCTTTCTTCTTTTGCAAGGTGAAGACAACACTTTACATTAGGTCACTTTGACCTTAATCACATCAAAGTTTCCATGAAGTTTCTATAAGAACTAATGATTTTCCATAACTTAGAGATTTACATTTTATTGCCTTTCATTAGAGCTCTCTTGCTCTTTTCACAATCTTAACTTGAGCACTCTTGCTCTTTCACAATCTTAACTTTTCACTCTAAGAGCTCTTGCACTTGATTTCTTACTTCATCTTACTTTCTTTGATTTCTCACTTTAAACACAATACAAATTCTTAATACCCTTTTTCCACTTCATATGCCAATGTTCTATAAAAGAATTTTGCAATCCTCTTATAAAAAAAGACACAAAACTAGCTATTGTAGATTGATTTCTCTTTATAAAGAAAATCAATGTTCAAAACGCAAAACTTTATTTTTAAGGCATTAGTTAACCTTAGCATTTAGATTAGTTGATCGATTCAAAAATCTTTTTAACTTTTTCAAGTTTTTATGCTTTTAGCTTGTTCAATCATATCAATTAATTGACTTGAATTCTGTGTAACTTTTGCAATATTAAAACTTTCAACTCTTTAGTTATCTTCAGTCAACCACAACCATTAGTCAGGTTGATCAATCTAAAATCTTTGTAACTCTTCTCTTCACATCTTTCATGATTTTTGGTTAACCATAAGCATTGGTCCAGTCAACCGACCCAAATTCTTTGTTTCTTTTTTCTTTGCAACTTCTTTATGTCCTGTCAATTAACTCAAATTATCTTTTTTTTCTTCTTTTATTTTATTTTCTATTCGTTGACTAATCCATATCATAGGTCAATTGATCTCAAATTTTTTTGAACTTTGAATCTTTACAGTTCTTTCCATGTTTCTTTGAGATCACTTAAGATCTCACTTAATGTCTTTCCAAGAATGGAGATATGAGAAAAAATAAGATTTTTGTACTACTGTTAGTATAATTTAAATTTGAAATTCAAAGATCTTTTCATAGTAAGCCTAAATCAAATAAAGATAATGCTTGTCTAGTAAGTAATCATATCAATAAAACATTGGAGACATATGAACACATAGATTAATAGAGAATGACACATAATCCTACTAGGTCAAGTAATCTCTCCATTGATTAAAACAATCTCCTTATTTTTTATGATAACAACCATGATTGATTGATAGATAAGAAATGAGCAAAGATACAATAACTCTCATTGAATGTATGCTCTTACCCTTAGTAATGCAATCAAAGCAATAAGGCATCAATTAATCAACAAACAAGTAATAAAATAAATAAGGCTAAATATCATTGATTAATCAAGTAAAGACAAAGTAAACATTCATTATAATTTCAAAGCAAACATTAAGGTATCATAAATATCAAAGGAAACATTAGGCATAAGTCAAAAATTAAAATTCAATCATCTAGAAATTGAAATAAAGAAATGTTTAAAAGTTTAAGGGGGTGACTAAGTTTAATCAAAGGTTTTATTCAATTAAGAGTTTAAGGTAAGTAATGGATCAAAGTCTCATTAATCCTTCATCTCTCTCTCCCTTTAGTATCACCAAAATATACTTGAGCATCCTTGAGCACCTTTAGTGCCAAGACATTAATAGCATCACTTATTATATCTCCCTTATGATGGACTTCCCTTCTTTAATAGTCCAAGGATAAAGGCAAAGTTGTCTCAAGGTTATTTCATAACATCCTGTAACTCTACCCAAGTTTTGTCCACATCATCCCTAACCTCATTCACATTATCCTTGAGCTTATCAAGTTCCTCAATTAAGGAAGTCATATCAACATTAGTAGATGCTTGGGGAAAAGCTTAAGAACTTGTTGGTGTTAAGGTTATACTTGATAGCTCTAGACTTAATCTTGATTCCCTTAATGGTGTAGACTATTTTCCTTCACTTTGCACTAAATACATTTATGTAAGAGTAGTGGTGCTGCTGAATTGTCCCAAGTTAACATGATAAAGGGCCTTTCTAACAATAGGTACACCAAGCTTTTGAAGCAAGTAACTCAAATGCAAACCATAGGGAACATTTAAATTGGTTCCTTTTGAGCTTTTTTTAATCACTTTAATCATATGCTTTAATAGATTGAATTTCTTATTCTTTAATAGATAAGTTAAGAGGCATATGTCATGAAAGGTCAAGTAGTCATAGTGACCACTTTTAGTATTTATATTACAAGCCATAATCCTTTTAAATGATCCTCGACTTAAGTGGCAAGGAAGATGCTTTGAAGGGTTTCCTTATGTTGCCACTTTCTTTAACATCTACTCCTAAGCACTAAACTTGCCTAAGTTTCATAAGTTAGACTAGTTAACATATCCACTTTCTAGTGACAAATCCAAATATTTTGTAATCACCTTAAGAGGAAATTTTACTTCTTTTCCACACATGTACGAAGTGATCACAATGTAGTTATAATTCACTTGCATATTGGCAAAATAGTACTTCAAAATCTCAACATAAAAATTTCCTTTAAAACCCCACTTTTAAAAGGTAAATCCTTTTAAGAAACCATTTGATTCAAACCATTTCTTTGCAACTTGCTTCTCCTTCCTTAAAGTAAAGGCTAATTTTGGTGCCACTGTTGATAGGTTTGAGAGATTGAACCTTTTGGAAGTTGATTTGAAAGGGTTTTGTGGCTTTAGGGTTTAGATATTTAAAAAGGAAAAAGAATTTCAAAAAAGAGATATTTAAGTAGTGGGTTAACCACTGACATCGATCAACCTATACTTCTAGTTCAATTGACTAATTTGGCTTTGATAAAAAACATTAATTTTCACATTTCAAAAAAAAATAAGCCCAAACCATCATACAACATATATATTAAATATGCAAACATATAAAACCATGCCATAAAACACGTATCAAATCACAAAAATCATATAATCAAGAGATCAATCAAACTCAATCATGTCTAATCTTTCTCTGATGGTCATAAACCTATCCTCACTCAAAGATTTCATAAAGATATTGGCTAATTAATCTTTAGTGTTTATAAACTCTAGGGACTCATCTCCTTTGAATACATGATCCTTAATGATATGTTTCCTTTAGTCAATGTTTTTAGTTCAAGCATGGTGTATATAGGGTTTTAGGTCATATTGATTGCACTTGTATTATCATACTTGATTGTTACATCAGAGTAATGTAATCTAAAGTCCTCTAAGGTTTCTTTCATTTAAAGCAATTGAGTATAGCAAACCCCTATTACCAAGTACTCTGCTTTAGCTATAGAAAGAGCAACTAAACTTTTCCTTTTACTGCACTACGAGGCTAAGGCTTGACCAAGAACTAGCATGCATTGTGGTACTCTTCCCCTTAATGTTATCTCCACAAAGTTTGAGTTTGAGTAACCAACTAAGTTAAAGGTTGATCCTCTAAGATACCATAGTCCTAAATGTGTGGTTCCTTTCACATACCTAAGCATTCTTTTAAAGGCAACTAGGTGTGGCTCCCCTGGACTAGATTGAAATCTTGCACAAAAACAAATAACAAACATCAAATCTAGTCTACCAACAATAAGATTGAGAAGAGTACCAATTATACATTATCCACAACTTTTCCATTTACATCACTTTTCAACTCTGTGGATGTAGTCATTAAAGTGCCATAAGGTTTGGAATCATTCATGCCAAATTTCTTCACTAGTTCTTTTGCATATTTGCTTGATTAATGAAGATTCAATTATTAGAGTCTAAGGAAGAAATTCAATTCTCCGATCTTACTGATCTCAAATTCTAAATCCATATCACTATTAAACTTCTTGTATAATGATTCATTAGTAGTACTAAATATTGTATCATCAACTTAAATTTAAATAATTAAAAAATCTTATCTTTGGATTTGGTAAAATGAGTATTGTCAACTTTACCTTTAATGTAGCTTTTGTCAACCAAGAAAGAGCTTAGTCTTTCATATGAAGCTTTTGGTGCTTGCTTTAGCCCATGTAAAACTTTTGAAAGCTCATACACATGATTTGGAAATTCTTTACTTTCAAAGTTAAGAGATTAATCAACATAAACATTCTCTATGATGTAGCCATTAAGGAATGCACTCTTTATGTCCATTTGGTATAACCTAAGATTCTTATGCAATACAAATGCAAACAACATTCTAATGGCCTCTAACCTAGCAACGATGGTGAAGGTCTCATTATAATTAGTGCCTTTTTCTTGATTGTAGCATTTGACAACTAACTTTGCCTTGTTTCTTAAAGTTTGGCCACTTTCATCAAGCTTATTTCTAAAGACCCACTTGGTTCCTATAATAAAATTATCACTAGGTCATGGTACCAAAGTCCAAACCTTGTTTTTCTCCAATTAGTTGAGCTCATCCTCCATTGCATGTACCCAAAGATGGGCAATCAATGCATCATCTACAAGTGTTGGTTTTATTTGTGAAATGAGTGCTACAATGCTAGTGTTCCTAAAAGTAAACTAAGTCCTTCAAGGATCAAAAGGGTTTCTAATAATTTGATCATAAAATGCCTTTATAACATGTTCCCACTCTTTTAAAACTTGTTGAATAACACTATCAAGATTGCTATCTTTTTTAAGATTGAATTCATTCATTTCAAGTTGTGCACTATACTTTATTTGAACATAACTAGAATGTTATTGTTTCCTTAATGATTTATTTTCCTTCTTCAATCTTTTGTTTGTGCCAATAAAATCATCTAACTCTTTCTTTTTAGGATAGAAGTGATTAGTTTCATCAAATATAACAATCATTAAATCCTTTACAATAAGAGACTTTTTGTTGAACATCATATATGTCTTGTAATTAGAAGATTATCCTAAGAAGATACCTTCATATGCCTTAAAATCAAACTTACATAGGTTGTCTTTTATGTTTAGAATATAACACTTAAAACCAAATACTTGTGAGAAGTTTATTTTAGGCTTTCTCCTATTCCATAACTCATAAGGGGTCTTTGTAAAAGTTAGATGAATGAAAACTTTAATAAACACATAACAAGTAATATGAATTGCTTCTACCTAAATGTGTTGAAAAAGACTATACTCATTGAACATGGTTTAAGTTTTTTCTTGCAAGGTTATATTCTTCCTTTCATCTACTCCATTTTGCTATAGAGTTCTTAAATCTGAAACATTGTGAGAGATACCTTAAAAATTGCAAAATCTCTCAAAGCCTTCATTCTCAAACTTACAACCAAGATCACTTCTACTTGAAGTGACATGATACTAATTTTCATTTTAGAATTTCTTACAAAATCTCTCAAAGGTTTTTCAACACACATTCTTATGAGCTAGGAATGTAACCTATGCAAATTTATTATAATCATCTATAATGACATTTGCATATGACATACCTCCTAAAGAAGAAATGCAAGTAGGACTAAACAAGTTAATATGCAATAATTGTAAGAGTCTAAGAGTAGATAGTATCCTTTTACTCTTAGAAGGACTTTTACTTTGCTTACCCATTTGGCATACATTTTATCCTTCTCGAATTCCACCTTTAGAAGACCTTCTATGAGGTTATGTTAGTTAAGTTTTGATAGTCATTTCATGCTTATAGGATTGCCTTCATATCACATCTACAATTCTATATTGATAAATGCAAAGCATTTAACATCTTAGTTAACTAAGTGTAAATCATAAAAATACACATTGTCTAATTGTTTAGTAACAAATAAGGGATCATTTGCTCTAGAATGAGTGACATGATAAACATTTTGCTCAAATAATATCTTATAACCACTATAACATGATTGACTAATACTTAATAAATTGAACTTAAGTCCTTTGATAAGTGAGACAATTTCAATCATTAGAGACTCTCCCTTACCTATCTTGCCAATGTCAATCATCTTACCTTTGGCATTGTCTTCAAATGTTACTATTTCATAATCATTTTTTTTTTTTAAGGAAATGAGGTTATCAAGATTCCCTATCATGTGTCTAGAGTACCACTACCTAAATGTTATTTATCTTTCTTCACATTACTCTTAAGACATATTTGCAAAAAATTCATTTACATTTAGGTATCAAAATTTTCTCGAGTCCTTAAGTGTTAGCTTGAGTGCCTCGAGAACCGATACAAGGATAACCATTTAAGCTCTATCTTAAATTACACAAATGCTGCATATGACCATAATCACCAAAAAAATAGCATCCAATATGATTTCTAACATGATATATATATATATGTTTATATTATAAATAACATAATCATGTCATCTATCATGAAAATGTACATGCCTATAAAATACACTAAGATTTTTAGAGTGCCTTGTATATGTATATGCATGCTTATGCTTTTCTATAAAATTGTGTTGGTTGAGTTTTGTTAGTTGTTTCATGCTTATAGACCCATCCTTTGTGTAACATCCATAATTTTTCAATTATAGAGGCAAAACACTTAACATCTTGGTTAGCCAAAGTGTGCAAATCAATAATATACACATTGTTTAATTTTTTTAGTAACAAATAAGGCATCATTTGTTCTAGAATAAGTGACACAACAAACATTTTGCTTAAATGATACCTTATAGCCATTATCACATAATTGACTAATACTTAATAAATTGAACTTAAGTCCTTTAACAAGCGAGACATTTTCAATTATTAAGGACTTTCCTTTACCTATCTTGCCAATATTAATCATCTTACCTTTGGCATTATCTTCAAATGTTACTATTTCACAATCAATTTTCTTTAAGGAAATGAAGTTATCAAGATTCCCTATCATATGTCTAGAGTAACCATTATATAAATGTCATTTATCTTTCTTCATATTGCTTTTAAGACATACCTCCAAACAATTCATTTATAATTAGGTATCAAAATTTTCTTGAGTCCTTGAGTATTAGCTTGGGTGCCTCAAGAACCTATATGAGGTTAACCATCTAAGTTTTTTCTTAAATTGTACAAATATTGCATATGACCATAATCATGATAAAAATAACATCAAATATGATCTTTAGCATGATATCTATATGCATAAGTATTATAATTGATATAATCATGCCATTTATCAAGAAAATGTATATGCTTACAAAATACTTTAGGTTTTTAAGAGTGTTTTATGTATATATGTGCATACTTATGTGATGCTTTTTTATAAGATTATATTAGTTTAGTTTTGAAAGTTATTTCATCCTTGCAGACTAATCCTTCATGTCATATCCATGATTGTCCACTAATAGAGGCAAAGAACTTAACATCTTGGTTAGATAAAGTCTGTAAATTGATAATATACACATTATTTGACTATTTAATAACAAGTAAGGGATCATTTATTTTGGGATGAGTGACACATCAAACATTTTGCCTAAATGATACCTTATAGCCTTTATCACATGATTGACTGATACTCAATAAATTAAACTTAAGTCCTTTGATAAGTGAGAAATTTTCAATCATTAGGGACTTTCACTTACCTATCTTGCCAATGTTAATCATCTTACCTTTGGCATTGTCTTCAAATGTCACTATTTCATTATTAATTTTCTTCAAGGAAATAATGTTATCAAAATTCCCTATCATGTGTCTAGAGCAACCACTATCTAGATGTCATTTATCTTTCTTCATACTACTCTTAAGTCATACTTGCAAATAATTAATTAATATTTAGGTATAATTTTTTTTGAGTCTTTGAATGTTACCTCGGGTGCCTTGAGAACCTATATAACAATAACCATTTAAGCTCTATCTCAAATTGCACAAATACTACATATGACCATAATCACCACAGAAATAGCATTTAATATGGTCTCTAACTTGATATCTATATGCATATAATTGACATAATCATTCCATCTATCATGAAAATGTACATTCTTACAAAATACTCCAAGTTTTTAAGAATATCTTGTGTATGTATATGCATACTTATGTGATGCTTTCTATCAAGATATAATGCATAAACATTCTTATGTAATGCTTTACTAAATGCTTGTGCATGTGTGTAAGCATGAGTTGTCTTACCTTAAGAAGCTTTGGGTTAATATACATGAGATGTTTAGCCCAAACCATTCTTTTCACCTTGAGGCCTTTGAGAGTTAAGTAATATGTCTAGTTTGTCTTTGCTTTTAGCAAACTTAGAGAGAGATTCTTAAAGTTTAGAAACTTTTTTCTCAAGTTGAATATTATCATCTAAGAACTTTACGAGTCTTTCTTTATCATAGACATTATCTAACTCATTATACATTTTAGTGAGTGACTTGACTTAATCTCTTAGAGAATCATTCTCATCCTTTAAAAAATTTCTCATTTTTTAGTGAAGAAGTTTCAATTTTCAAGGATCCAATTTCATGCTTTATAGAAATATTCTTAACTTAAAGACCCTTGTTTTTTATTGCCATGTCTTTGAATGTTTTATCCATGCAATCTAAAGTGTCATACAATTTATTAATTGGAGACTCATCATCATTAAAAGTATCACAATCAAAATTTACCTCATCTATTATAACTATGAATACCAAGTTGACTTCGCCATCATTGAATCACTTTTTGAATCACTTAGGTCATTCCAAGTAGTTTTAAAGGCTTTCTTTGCTACTTTTTGTCCTTCTTCTTGTATTTAAGACAATTATGAGCAATATGAACAAGTTTGTTACAACTATAAAATATGATTTCATCTTTTTCTTAATTACTCTTGAAAGATCTCTTACTACTTTGCTTCTTCTTTCTACAAAGATGTGTGACCCTTTTGGTTAGTATGGCAAGCTCATCTTTATCTTCTTAAATGTATTGATCACTCTCATCATCATCATCACTCTTTTTAGGAGATAACACTTTAAAAGTGACTCCTTTCTTATTTTCAATAACTTTCTTGGTAAAGGTCATCTCTTAGGTTCAACAACAACCCTATCAACTTATATAAAACTAAGGTGTTTAGGTCTTTAGATTTAGTGATCATAGTTGCCTTAAGGTTCCATGACTTTAAAAGTGATCTTAATATTTTCTTTATAAGACCACTTATCTCAATCTCTTTCCTAAGGTTGTTGAGTGGATTAATGATATTGGTAAATCTTATGTATATCTTCAAGATTGTCTCATCATTCTTCATCTCAAAGAGCTTGTATTTAGCCATTAGTAAGTTGACCTTTTGTCCTTTACTTATCTAGTACCCTCATAAATGACTTTAAGCTTGTCCCAAATCTGTTTTGTCATCTTATATGAAGATGTCCTATTATATTCACTGACACTTAAATCATAATGAAGCTCAATATTCATTTGACACTTAAGCCATAATGAAGCTTATAAATAGCTTTAGAGTTAAGGGTTTTAAATCTTTTGGACTTTATAATGGACTCACTCTTTTTCCCACTATTACTTACTTTTAGGGCTTTCTTAAGGTCACTTCTAATTATTTCCCAAAGTTCATAGTTATGGGATTGAATATACATCATCATATATAACTTTAGTAGTTGTACTCGAAACCATCAAAGATAATGGGTCTAAAGATGATTCCAACTTCAACAAGACACATGAGTATAAAGGATGCCATGGATCAACTATATAAGGTTAGGCTTATGAAATAAAGACCAACCTCTAATACCACTTGTTGGTCTTAAGACAACTCAAAATGGAGGTGAATTAGGTTAATTTGGTTTGATCACTTAACTCACACTCAATTTCAACTTCAAAGAGTAATGACTAGATAATTAATAACAAATAACAAATCACAAAGTAAGGAATATAAATAACAGAAAGTAAAGAGAAAAGGAAAGCGAGAGCAAACACAACAATTTATAATACTTTGGCTCAAACTGAAAACTTCATCCACTCCTCAAAGTTCATCCATTGAATGTTCAACTCAACTAGTTCTTTCCCTTTTTATAAAGTGAATACAACCCTTTACATTAGGTCACCTTAACCTTCATCATAACAAAGTTTCCACAAAGCTTTCATAAAAGCTAATGATTTTTCACAACTTAAAGATTCACACTCTATTACTTTTAGCTAGACCACTCTTGCTCTTTTCATAATCTCTCCTTGAGAACTCTTAACTATTTCATAATCTTAACTTTTCATTTAGAGAGTTCTAGCTCTTGATTTCTCACTTTCTCTTGTTTTTTTTTTTGGGAATTTTCACTATAAGCACAATATAAATTCTTAAGACCCTTTTTCCAATTTGTATGCTTATGTTTTACAAAAGAATTTTGCAACCCTCTTATAGATAAAGACATAAAACTAACCATTGGATATTAATTTCTTTACATGAAAAATTAATTTTCAAAATAAGAAGCTTTATCTTTAAGGTACCAATTAACTATAGCACTTAGATTAGTTAGTCAACCTAAAATTTCTATAACTTTTTTAGGATTCTATACTTTTAACTTATTTAGTCCCATCAATCAACCATAGCAACTAGTCAAGTTGATCGACCTGAATTCTTTTATGATTTTATTTTCTATTTTTTGTTGGCTGGTTAGTTAATACCATAATTTTACCAATCCCAAATTTTTAGTAACTTTAAATCTTCACAATTCTTTTAATCTTTCTTTAAGATATCAATTAAGATCTCATTTAATACCTTTCTATAAATAGAGATTTGATAAAAATCAATCTTTCTACCATTGTTATCACAATTTAAGTTTGAAATTCAAAAATCTTTCCATAATAGTCATAAATCAAATAAAAACTATTCAAAAAAAGATAGTGATTGTTCAATAAGTAATCATATCAATCAAGCATGGGGGACACATCAAAACATAGAATAATAAAGAATAACACATGATCCTACTAGGCATAGTAATCTCTTCATTGATCATAACAATCTTAACAATCTCACTCGCAGTCTCAACAATATATAATATGTTTTGACAAGAAATTGTCACCTAATTAATTTAGGAGTCATATTAGATGTGATTGGTAAGTTATGCTACACTTCTAATTTAATTTATTTGATTTATTAAGTCACTCGAGATTAAATAAACTAAATGAGATCTTAACCTATTAGAAAATCCAACAAGATTTTTCAAGTTAATAATAAGGCTTATTAATTTAAATGAAATAACCAGAGTGACCAAAATAAGTGATCAAAGACCTAATCTATTTTGGCATTTATTGCTAGAAATTGAGTAATAACCTATCCTTACGTAACATACTTGATGCTAATAAACTTATTAGACTAAACTTCTTGGACTACTATAAAAACTTGAAAATTGTTCTCAAGCAATAAAAAACATTGTATGTCCTTAATGATCCTATTCCAAATCCTCTAATTGAGGATGGTAATAAGGAAGAAGTGTAGACATAAAACCAACATAAAGATGATTGTTCCTTAGTCATATGTGTGACGTTAGAAAATATATCTACTTAGCTACAAAGGCCATATAAGAACATAGATGTATACACCATCATTGTGTATCTTAAAAGGTTCTTTGATGCCTAGTCTAGGATTGAGACATATGAAACCTCTACAGAATTGTTATACTATTAGAGGACATAAGGATTTTTAGTACATGTTCATGTATCAAGGATGATTAGTTACAAAAAGAAATTAGGCCAATTAGATTTTTTCATGGATTGTGATCTAAGCATATATCTCATCTTGCACTTACTACCATAGAGCTATTCACAATTCATAATGAACTTCCATATGAATCATTGGAAGCTACTTTACTAGAAATATTAAAAATACTTAAAATTGCTAAGGGTTCCTTTAAGCAAGAAAAGATTTTTATTCTTCTTGTTGATTCTTTAAAGCATAAGAAAATCAAGCCCAAGAAAAAAAATAAGAAAAAGAAGGCTCTAGTAGATATGGTAGTAAAGCCTAGAGGTGGTGTCAAGAAATGCAACAAAAAGGGTGTGTGCCATCATTGTTGAGAGAAAGGTCATTTGAAGATGAATTGAAGGAGTTCCTTGCAAGCCTGCAGGACAATAAGCTTAAGGAAGCTTTAAGCTCATGTATGTTTATGATTAAGATTAATCTATCTACTTTTAATCATTCATCGTGGGTATTAGATATTATGCATGGTTCTCACATTTTGTACACTTATGCAATAACTAAAGAGAAGTAGATCATTGCAAAAAAGAGTAGTAGATTTATGAGTTGCATATAAAATAAGAGTTGTTGCATTTGCTATTGGAACTTGTTATTTGCCTTTACCTTTAGGCCTAGTATTATAACTTAATAATTGTTATTATATTCTAGTGCTTTCCAAAAACATCATTTCCATTTTCTATTTAGTATTAAATGAATTCAACTTTAATTTTAACAACAAAAGGTGTTCCTTTTATAAGAATGATAATTAATATGGTTCTAGATCATATACAAATGGTTTGCATGTTGTTGATCTAGATAGGCCTATTCTTAACATAGACAATAAAAGACCTAAAATATATAATCAAAGTGAAACTTTTGTATGGCACTACTAATTATGTCATATAAATGAAATAAGAATCACTAGGTTAAACAAAGATGGTTACTTAAATCTATTTGATTATGAATCATATGGAACATATGAATCGTATTTATTGGGTAAGATGATCAAATCTCCTTTTAAGGGAAAGGTGAATATGTCAATGAATTATTGGACTAATACATTCAGATGTATGTGGCCCAATGACAATTAATGAAAAAAGTGGTCTCTTATTTCATTACATTTATTGATGCTCATTCCAAATATGTTTTTGTGTATTTAATCAAATACAAATCAAAATCATATGAAAAGTTCAAAGAGTTTAGAAATAAAGTAGAAAAATAAGCTAGAAAAGTATTAAAGCACTTTGATTAGATTAAGGCAATAAGTACTTAGACTAGGAGTTTTTTTATTATTAGAAAAAAGAATGGGATACTCTCACAATGGATTCCTTTTTTAACCCTACAACACAATGGTATTTAGAAAGGAGACACAAACCCTATCAGATGTGGATTATTTTAGCAGGCCACCCAGATGAGGCTAGGGAGCTCAGTGGATGTGAAAGGAAAGCACAACATTCAGTGCCTTTGTCTTTCCTATGCATATGAGGAGATGTGTGTTGGGGGCAGCGAAGGTGTTGCAATGCGTGTTGATTGACTTTAGAGTCATACCAATTATTTTAAGTGTGATTGAAATACCATAATGATTCAATCAACTTTACCAAGATTTGTTGGAGTTTGTGAGATCAATTATATTTGATGATATTGTTGTTCACTTATCTTTATTTTTACACCTTTTTTTGTTGATATGTTATTTACTCTCTCTATTATTATAATTGCTATCAAAACACAAACTCATTTCTATAGTAGAAAAAATGACTTGTATTTATGGACTCACTTGAAGGGCCCAAGGATGGTGCGACTACTTGGAATTTTGCATCCCATTTTCTTTCCTTTTTTTCTTTTTTAAATCATTTTCCCTATTTCATCTTTTTCCTTATTGTGTTTTTTTATAATTGTTTCCTCTCATTTTTTTTCCTCGGTTTCCATAAGCCTCCTTATTTATTTGTCCCATTTTAATTGTTCCCTAATATTCGTCTTCTTCACCCTTACATTGCTCCACTTTTAATCTTTTTAGACTAAAAATTACTACAACTATGCCATCCGATTTGTGTTTTTTGGTCGAAGTGCTATGATTTGAGCACTCAAATTAGTTTTTTCTTGAGTTTTTTTATTTTTTTGATGGTTTGTGGTATGTGTGACATTTATTGTCACCAGCATCAGGACATTGACAACCTTTGATTGAGGTGTGACACACACCGATGGATAGCTTAAAGTCTCCTAAGTCTATTAACGCTAGTTTTGTGCACCACTGGTTGCTAGAATCAGCATCTAGGGGGAAGGAAGTCAAAGAGGTAGTGGATTCTGGACCCTCAGTCACCACCATTGAGAGCTTCGATCGATACATGGAGGGTGCCACTGGACTAACCTTCACCTAGTGCATTGACTGGTGATGGTTTTAGGATGAAACAACGGCTAGAAAGCAGGACTATGGCAATAAAAAAATGAGCATTGGGAATGCCTGTTGTTGCTTTTGATGACCTTTCTGGCACATGGGACCCACCAATGGATAGATCAGCCTCTAATGATTTAGTTGATGTGGGTCTTAGGCCAAATAACGTTGGTCGTCAACGCAACAGTCGGCAATGTTCAACTTATTGATTTTCACATTTTTTGACCTCTATTCATTTTTTCATCTTTAATGTTGCATAGAGCGAGCCGAGTTGGATTGGTTAACAACTTCCTTTCCATTTTTTGGCCATTTTCTAGTGACTATCAACAACTTTTTAGCAACCTTTGGTAATGCTTTAGTGACCTCTCTAAGGCTACGAGAGCATCTTTGTGCGCTTTTTTACCTTTTTTGTTATTTCTTTGTGTTTTTTTTTTTTTTTTTTTGCTTTTTTACATTATATAGACATTTTAAAAAGAAATGGAAATAAACTAAAGAACTTATTGATTCTTACCTTTCTTACTAACAAAGGGTGAATCAAGTTGAGTCAAAGCAACAATGTTAGCCAAATAAGTGTTTCTTTGATGCTTTTATGAAAGTTGAAAGTGTTTGTGTGTCCTGTGAAATGAATTGTTTTTGTTGAATGTGTTTATTTGATTTTAATGGGCTATATTAATTCCTTTGAGCTTTTAAGTTCTCTACTAGTTAAATAGTACCCTTAATTTGATACTTAGTCATTAATATTTGCTTTGATTATGATTATGAGTTTATTATAATTCATTTATGTTGATGAGTATTCTTGATAAAATGTCACAAAATGGAAAGAATAAAGGGAAAAGGAAATTAAAAGGTTGTACAGTCAAATTATGGGTACCTTGATTCCCATTATAATTGACCAAAGAGTGTTATCACTCTTTTTGAGTAACGACTCAAACATGACTTGGGGCAATTTTTGTGATAAGACTCTATTGTTTCCTTTGCTCCTTTCTAGTGGTTTTAGGGGGGCCTTTTAAATATACTTGCTTGGTTGAGTTTCTTAGTGTCAAATTAATTAACTCTTCAAACTTACTACTAAGGCTCTCTGCCTACTTCTCTCATGAAATTTACTCTCTTGATTTACTGTCACTTTTATGGAATTTTTCTTTTCTTTTTTTGGCTCTTTATTGGTTTTTTTGGAGCTCCCTTGCCTCATTACTAAGGTTGGCTTTTATAAAGAAATTAGTTTGATGTTAGTTGTTGATCCTTAATCACTTTTACTAAACAATGTAAATTGACTTGCTTTTTGATGAGTAGCTATGATTGCTTTGATTGGATGACTAAAATTATTTTTTATGTTTAATGTTGTATAGGCTTTTGACCTGTAAGATTTGCAGTTAGATGTAGTTGCTAGGCCTTACAAAAAGGGTTGATAGACTAATGTTGTCACACTTAGATTCTTGGTTTGAGGTCTTTGAGAAAGGGAGGGCCTCCCTTTGTGGTTTCTTTATGTGACTCATACCCACAAGAAAGTTTTAACTTGGAGTTTAGTATTAGAATTCAAAAGAATGTCAGCTCCTTCTTTTAAGGCATGTATATGTTTAAATGCAATTTGCAAACAATCATCATGTGTGCCTTTGTCTTTCCTATGTTTTTAAGGAAAATGTGTGTTAAGGGCAGCAGAGACATTGTTTATCTTTAGTATTATTTGTATTAATGATTTAATTATTAGTAAACTCTAAAGATAAAGTTTAAGAAATAAATATACTTTGCAAAATAAATTATAATTGGATCATAATTATGAGATATCTATTATATCAAAGTATTATTCTTAAATATTCTTATTCATTGTGCTATTAAGATTGAACATCAACAAAGCCACGAGACTAGCATAGGTTCTGTTCCTTTCTTAAGAAAAAAGTAGTCGATCTCATAAACTAAAATATAGGAATACTTGAACAAACACGTGGGGATGATCGTGAAAGTGATCCTTAAACTTGAGATTACTTAAGTATCTCATATAAGAATCATTATACTTTGTTCTAGCCTTTAGGTATTCTTAATCAAGGATAGCTTGTAAGGGTTTGCACTGGGCATGATGTGAATTATATGGAGATAGTTAAGTGATAAATAAATAATTTATTATGTTGAAGTAATCATAAGAGAATATTCTACTATTATCAATAGATATTGATTTAAGAAATTCCTTTACTAAGGTGGAATGGGTATTTATAAGGTATTATGATCTCATTCATAAAATTAATAATCTATGTTTGATAACATATATAATTAGATAAAATATGGTAGATACTAATTTCATACTCTATATCCAAGTGGAACATTTGTATAATGAAATGATTAAATTACACTAAGAGATTATGCAGTAAAGGGATATATCAATCTTAACATTTGGGTGGTTATAACACATGGTTGAACACCAATTATGATCTATGAATATAAATTGATTAATTAGTAAAATTAATGATAAATTAATTTATCCAATCCATTCGGATTATAGTTCATATCCATTGCAAATATGTAGAAATATAAACTAGAGATCAAGTAAGACTTGAATGCAAGGTTTAAGAAACTTTAGGGATTAAATATGAGATATTTGAAAGTACAAATATTGAAGTAAAATTTATAAGAAATTGCTATAAGTTTCCAAGAGTCAAAATCTCTATAAATACCCCCTCTAACTAGTTGGCCAAATGACACTAAGTCTAGCACACTAGTTTTAGCCTCCAACTTCTTTCTCCATAAAGAGTTTAAAAAGTTATTTTGATTGTTTGTGTAAATCACCGTTAGAGTCTGAACATTTAGACGATAGTGATTTGAAACAACATTTCAACAGAATTGAAAGTAGAAAAATCAAGAATACCTCGGTAACAATTCTATATTTTTTAGGCTAGTATTTGCAATCATATTTAATAAACAATTGATCCAACTTTAAGAATTGGTTTAAAATCCTCTATTATCTGTTATTTATATATTCAAAAAATATTTATGTGATTTAGAACAATAAGAAGAAATGAAGATGTTAGATCTTACCAAAAACAAATTTGTTTTTAGCAATTCCGTTACTAAACAAACAAATAAAAACTCTAATTATTGGATGCTACTCAAAAAGCAAAATTCTTAAAAAGGATGCTTTGAAGAGGCTACACAATTGAATTGTAGGACAGACTAAAAGTGGCTTTAACCGTTTAGTAATAATGTTCATGAAGTTCATAAGAGCATTTAAGTTTCTCTAGTCATATTGAGAAAAAAAAAAAAAAAAATACAAACTTGCAAAGAATACAATTTACTTGAAGAGGCTTTCAATTTCTAAGATGGAGTGTGAGATTGAGGAAACAGGCCATTGGGAGCTAAGCGTGCATTGGTAACACCAAGAATTGTACTTCCTTGATTAGATGTACTAGTTAAAGGTAGGTGTTCCATATCGAGAGGACCAATAACTTTAGCCTAATCATTGTAATCTGCCTATGGGTTGTGCTGCTGTTGACAATCTATCAAGGTTAAAATAATAAAATTCAAGTTATGTTGCTAATCAAAATCAATTAAGCACATAATAGAAAAAAAAAAGGCAAATATTAAATTTGAAGCAAAATTATTATCAATGAATAAGTAAATAATATATGACATGCATTAAAGCACACTAATTCATAACCTTGAAGGAAATTTGCTTAAATGAGATAATTAATCTTTAAGATTGAAAAATTTAGAGAGAGAAAAAGAATAATGATGCAAATAAGCCATGCTTGATTTTAAAGTATGTAAAAAAAAAAAAAAAAAAAGGACTTAATACACATGGATATCTTAATCCCTTAAAATACAAATTAATTAACATGATAAGATTCAACTTGATATAGGTCTTTTTTATTTTTAACTTTACTAGAACATAAATCAAATAATTAAAAATATTTAAAATTAAGTAAAAGTCATCATATAAACATTTCCACTTAAAGGATTAACAAGAATGATTACCTTTATTTTAATTTTAACAATATTAATATAAAAAATATTAAATTCTCACAATATGTAAATTTATCATATTTGTTGAAAAATATAATTTTTATTATATTTTAATTAGAAAGAAAAAAATAATGAGATTTCGATTTTAAGAATTATTTTTCTTCCTAAAAAAAAAACATAGAGAAGATTGGAAGTTTTTTTTTTTTTTTTGTTTTCTTTAAGAAAACAAAGAGAGAATTTAAGAATTTTTTTTTCACATTTTAGGAATTTTTTCTTTTTTATTCTTTTTAATTATGTGTATTTGTGTTACATGAGTTTTAAATTTATTCAAAAAATCATTAATATGAATTTAGTAAATTATAATACATATTGAATTATAATTAAGTAAATTAAATTTTTAATTATAATTGTAACTATAGATAATATGATAATTTTTTAAGAAAATTAAATTTGTTAATATTTATAGAATTTAAATTTTAATTTTATAAAATTTCAAAAATAACGTAAAATACTATTAAAGTAAATTGAATAATTAAAAATAAAAATAATATACAATGTTAAATTCTTTTATATTTATTTTATTATACCAAAATTTATCTAATAATTAATTTAATTAGATAGAATTCTACTTGATTAAAGTGTAAATTAAGAAAGAGATTATTTAGAGTTTTTTTAATATTTTTAAAATTAAACAAATATCATCATATAAATAAAATCAATAAAATGGTTAAAGTAAAACAACTGAATCCAAGTTATAAATATTTAATTATAAATGTTAAAATAATAAAATTTGAGTTATTTTTTAGTAATAATTAATTAAATTAATTTGCTATGGTTAAAAAAAATAACGTTAATTTTTTAATTTAAATTTTAGAAAATTAATTGAATAAAATAGAAATTGATTTTGGTTATTAATATGATTAGTATTTTTTGTTAATTTAGTAATTTTTACAATTAGATTTGCATTGAAAGATGTAAATAAAATTAAAATTAAATAATTTTAGGTTTTTAACTATAAATGCTACTCTAATTAATTTAAGAATCTTTAAAAAAATCAAATTTATTAATATGCTTAAAATGTAAACCAAATTATTAATATTACTAGAACTAAAAGAGAAATATTTATATAATAAAATAAAAAGTAACTTAAATTTTGAATATTTCTTTTTTTTTAAGGAAATAAAAACCAAAGTCTGGAGATAATTTTATTTAAAAGTAGTTTTTTTTTTTTTTTCACTTTTGTTTCTCATAATTTGTAAGTTTAGAAGAAGTTGTCATATAAGTAAAATTTACATATAATTAAAAAAAATAAATTAAGAACATAATCAAAGCTAAAAAAATATTTAATAAATCTAACTATTATTGAAATGAATAAATACATAGAATTGAAAAAAAAATACTAAATATTAAAATAAAAATATTATCCTTGAATAAATAAATATATAAAATGTACACTAAAACATATTAATTCTTTATGTTATTTTGGTATTGACTTTGAAGAAAAAACTTTTAGGTAAGATAACTAATATCTGTAATTGAAAAATTTAGATTAAGGAGAGAAAAAAAAATTTTTTTGATATATGTTAAAATTTTAATTTCATCAAAATATGAATTAATTAGTAAGATAGAATTCAACTCAAAAAAGATTTTTTTAATTTATTAAAAAAATTAAAATTTAAATCAAATATTTATGCATTCTTAAAATTAAGTAAATACAGTCAAATAAATAACTTTAAATTATAAGAATGACTTATTTTCTCATAGTGTCATCAACATTTATATATATATATATATATATATATTACATCATTGTTTTTATTTATATAAAATATAAAAATAATGGTTAATTCATGCTTAACAAATGTTTATATTCAATTATCTTTATTTTAACTGAGAACAATTAATTAATTGTCTCGCCACCTAACTAACATTCAGCATGTTATCCATATATTGAAAACAAAACATACTTGCACTCTAACTCATATACTAATTTAACTTCTATTGAAATAAACATAAAGAGGAAACAAATTTTTAGCAATGTGATGGATAGCTTATATATTGCAAAATTATGATATCTATATTAAATTATAAACTAGTTTATAAATATGTGCTTATGTTATAACATGATAATTTTATCATGAGAATAATAATTTTAATGATACAATTTTTTCATTTAAGCCATAATATGCAAATTTTAACATGAAAATAACTTAATGTTAAAGATAAAAAAGAGATGCAAGTTTCAATTTGTAATAAATCTTCTCACCTTTTTATTAATGGAAGTTTGTAATAAATATTTAAAACTTTTTTTTATTTTACTAAGGATAAATCTTCTATTTAGAATAAATAATATATGATGAAAGTGATAAGAAATTGGTATATCTTTTTTTTATTATTACTTTTCTACACAAGATATCCTTATATTGTAGTCATAGAGAAAGAAAATATCTTTACCTAATATGAAATACAATTCAATTTACAAAAATTATCCCTATTGACTAACAAGATATGTGACATAACTGGTACAAGCATAATAATCTTCCCATTTGGGATTTCCTACCAATTATTTTTTATCTATCAACCAAGCTACAACTCACACTAACACTCTCCCTTAAGTTGGTGCATAGATATCGCTTATGCAAAACTTTTCAAAGGGGCTAGAGAATGTCTTACTTGTTATTGTCATTATTAGAATATATGCAAGTTGATTCTCCAACCTTAGTAAAGGCAGTTGTATAACTTTTGCCTCAAGCTTGTCTTTGATGAAATGTTGATCATCCTTCACATGCTTCATCTAATCATGCTAATCTAGATGTTGAACCATTTCAATAATATACATATTATTACAAAATAAGTTTATAGCTGATTTTGACATAAGCCTAATTTCTTTAAGCAACCTCTTAAGTCAAAATAATTCATAAATACTCCTACTATACTTTAAAATTCACCTTATACATTAAACAAAGCAACTAGCTTTTTCTTTTTAGTCCTCTATGCCCAATAACAAAAGTTATATAGCCTCACATGGATTTCCTCTCAATGACACACTCCCAACCCAATCTACATATGTATATTCCTTAACATGTAGATGATTATGGTTTCTAAATATTAGTCCATTTCCCAAAAAGGACTTAAAGTACCTAAGGATTCTAAATATTACATTCATATGATTTTCATCTAGATTATGCATAAATTGACTCATTAAACTTATAAAATATGCAATATTTGGTCTTATTTATGATAGATAAATCAACTTTCGCACTAGCCTTTAGTACCTCTCCTTGTTTGCCAGTTTCTGATCCACACTTTCTTTCAACCCATGATTTTATACAATAGGTGTATCTACCAGCCTACATTCAAGTGTCACGGGCGTATGAATTTATCACGTGCTACCCGTGCGGCCTTGAGAAAATTCCCCAAGCAGCCTTCTCACACTCAACTCACAAGAACCTTTCTGGAGATTAACTTTAGAAGTATATTTCACTTGAATAGTGAGTGTGTACAAATGAGGGGGAGGAGGTCCCCTTTTTATACAAGTTTTGGATAATCTACAACCGTTAGATCCCTCCTTGATCCAATGGTGGATATTATATCCTTTCATCTTCCCATTTAATACATGGTAAGTTCCAATGTGTGTCCCTTCCCGAGGAGACGTTTACATTCAACGAATTGCCCTTCTCTAGGAGGTGTCTCGATCAACGTGTTAGAACCTCCGATAGATAGGGTTTAAACTTGTTGGCTTGTGACACAAGCATTCCTATTTCAACCAATAAGTCAATCACATATTTCCTCTAAGACAAAAAATATATCATAGTTCGAGTAAGTAACTTCAATGCTAAGAAAGTATTTTAGTCCACCGAGGACTTTCATGTCAAATTATGTTGCAAGATACCTTTACAAATTAATAATTTCTTATTTGTCATCTATTGTGATTATCTATCTTCCACATAAATAATAAAAATTATTATCAATCCTCTCTTATACTTTAAAAATAAGGTATGTTCAACATTACTTTATTTGAAACCATGATTCTTCATTGTTAAACTAAATCTTCTAAACCGTACTCTTGGGGATTATTTTAATCCATATAACACCTTCTCTAATTTACACACCTTCTTATCCTTAAAGGAGACACCAAAACCAAGTGGAATTTCCATGTACACCTCCTCGGCTAAATTTCCATGCAAAAAGGAAATTTTTACATCAAATTGGCTATGCCAATTCAAGTTGCTAGCAAGAGATAACAAAACTCTCACAATGTTTAATTTTTCTATTGACAAGAATGTCTTTTGGTAGTTTGTACCATATGTCTTAATGAATCCTTTTGTAACTAGTCTTGCCTTATACCGTTCATTGATCCATCTACCTTATACTTAATTAAAAATACCCACTTACACCCCATTAGTTTCTTCTCTTTGGGTAATACCCCAAGTTCTAAGTAGAATTCTTCTATAATGCTTTCATCTCATCATAAATTGCTCTTGTCTACCTTGTGTTTTCCAATGCTTCTTATACGGATTCAAGTGCTTGCCCATTAAGCAGCTTACTCATAAATGCCTTGCAAGAATGAGATAGTCGTTGGGTAATAACATGCTTTGCAATAAGATACTTAGCTTTCTTACTTTTAACATCCAATGAGTATTGTTATGGTGGCACCCCTCTATTCTTCTTATCAGGTAATTTGTAACCATACATAATACTAAATTCATCAACAAGAGAGTTCATAGATGGTACCTCAATGACATTCTCTAAAGACTAGTCATATATTAAATAATAAGGAGAGGATTGTTCAAGCTTAAGTGAAATTATTTCTTGTTCAACAACTTCCTTCCCTTGAAGTTCTAACCCAAAGTCCCTATAATCCTTTTAGGTGTAGTTGAAACAATAATCTCCTATGCAAAAATAATATTTTCATATGTTGGAATAATACTCTTATATGCTAATTTCTGTCTAGCCAACTCTTTCTCAAATTTTGTGCAACATACTTCAAAACTAGGCTATAACTCCCACTTGTCACTTCCCTTGTAATGTTTTCTAACAATCATCAAAGGATATGACTCAAGCTAAAAGAAATATTCTCAATTCACAAAGGACACATCCATAAACATATGCAATCTTCCTAAAGTTGGACCATAACATCAATATCCTTTTTGATTATCTCCATGCCCTATAAAAATGCAACAACCACACAAACCAAACACCCTTAATGGAAGCATTAGACAAGATAAGATTATTACATACATGGAAAAAACTTACAATGGAGTTTTGAAATTTAAAGCTTATAATGGCAACCTATTCATCATGTAAATAGCAGTTACCACAACATCTACTCAAAACCATCAAGACATATGGGCAACTATTAATAAGTTTTGGATGTCTCTAAAAATTTGTTTGCTCTATCTCTCTATAATTCCATTCTGTTAAGGAGTTTATGAACATGAAGTTTCATGTATTAACCCATACTTCTTAAAATATTTTTGAAAGTTTATGTTAACATACTCTCCTATATTATTTAATAGAAACACCTGAATCTTTGTAGAAATTTGATTTTTTACCATATTTTGGAATGTACAAAAGATTTCAAACACCATAGTCTTATTTTTTAATAAATAAAGCTAAATCATATGAGTGTAATCATCAATGAAAGTAACAAACCACTGAATGCTCATAGATCTCAAAATCAATATCAATCTCTAAACATCATAATGAACTAATGCAAAAACTGATTAACATTTACTTACGCGCAATGGATAAGAAATACAATTGGTTTTTTCCAATAAGCTAGTTTTACATTGAAACTTAGATTCATAGAGTTTCGTAAACAAACTCAAAAATAAATACTTGGAATAAGAAAAGGATTGATGCCCCCAAACAACGATGCCACAAACATATGTACTATTTTTTATCAACAACTTGGCCTATTATACCTATCTAACCAAAGAAAAAACATCAACATAATATAGCCCCTTTCATTTAGTGCCATGACCAATAATCTCCTTTGTGAGAATGTAAAGAATAAGCAAAAACTTGGGTTTATTAGTATACAATAATTTAAGACTTTTGCTAATTGTTCTATTGACAATAATTTGCTTTTAAGCAAAGGAACCAAAAAAGTGTTTGAAAATGAGAGAGTAGAAGATAATTCCACTTTTTGTACTTATGTAATTAGATAGGTTCAATTATTTGAGTTAGCTACAAGAGATCTCTTTGGTTTTGAATAGGTAACAAAATCTTTCAAATCAAAGGTCATGTGCTCTATTACCCCAAAATCAATTGTCCATTAATGTTTACATGGTTCCTTTGTTAAATTTAATTTATTCCCTAAAGCAACTAGTGTAACCCTTGAAAACAGAGGTTGTAAGATACATTCCTTCCCTACATCACAAGAGATAGACCTCGTCTAAATTTAATCATTACAATTTGGCCTAAATTTTCTCCTCCCCCACCATCACGCTTCTTTTTGGCTCTTAACACTTGCCACCAATCTAGAAACTCATGCATTTTAAAGCAAGTTTCTTAGGTAAGTTTAGGGATCCCATAATAAGAGTATTCTTTGCCACCCACTAGAGTTTTAGACTTTATTAAGGTAATTCCCAAACCAAGATTAATTTGTTGAAGAAAAGGCTATTTTAACCCTTTTTCTTTTTTGTTTTTTGACACTAATAATAATGCTCTATGGCTCATCTCCATCTCCCTTTGATAACATAATGGCTTGCCTAAGATCTTTTTGAGAAACTAAAGAGTATGCTTGTTTAATGGTTGGGAATGGTTTGATCTAGAGAACATCTCCTCAAATTTTATCCAACCAATCATCCAATCCATCTAAAAAAGTATATACCCTTTCCACTTGAATGATAAAACTATATATTTATTGATATTTGTCTCATAATCCATGGGGTTAGGTATATGGAAACCAATTTTTCTCCAAAGACCTTGGAAAGTATTGTAGTACACTTTTATAAACCTCTTCCTTGCTTCATTCTCATGACCTTCCTTTTGAGGTCTTATACTTAAGACTTGTATGCACCATAAAAGAACATTGTGGCAATAGCATCCCATACATCCTTTACTATTGAAAATCTTATATAATTTCCAATCAATTTAGAATTCATAAAGTTAACTAACTAATCCTTCACAATTGCATTTTCTATCCTCCACTTCCTGCAAGATGGGTTTACCTCTAAGGGTTAGGGAAGATCCATATTTATATTTTTACATTTGTCTTTACCTAAGATATACATCTCAACAACCTAAGACCAAGGACCATAATTGGTACCACCTAGCTTGACACCGATTACGGCCACTCCAAGATCATATCCCAATAAAGTAGGGGTCTAGCTCAATTATTGAGATATTTTAGTAGATAGCTATGCAAGGATTAAAGCCTCTCTATAAGAAACCATCACCCTAAACAAAGAAGCCTCCTTAGTGGTTGAAGAAATTTCTTTTAGTCTTTAATTTCTTAAGTTTTGGGGATTTTATGATTGATACCATGATAAGAACTTGGTATATCCTTTGTATTTTTCTACACATGGTGCCTTTATATCTTAGTTGCAAAGAAAGAGAATATCTCTACTTAACATGGAATACAATTCAATTTACAAGATTTTTCCTCATTGATTGGCACAGTTAGCACCATTATAATAATCTTCCTATTTCAGATTTCTTGTCAATAATTTCTTTACCAACCAAGCTATAACTCATGCAAACAAAAGTGCACGTCAACCTTAAAGATATAATAACTCTTTTCATATAATAAGATTGATAACTTCTTAGGTGACCCTTTAAAACTTGCTAATTAAATGAGAAAATACTAAGTGACCAAGTAAAGAAATTAGAGTAAGTTATTACATATTTTATTAATAGAGAATACTTAAAGGTAAAATATTCTATAATTATCTTAGTCA
This sequence comes from Rhizophora apiculata, assembly GCA_037832385.1. Classification (NCBI taxonomy): domain Eukaryota; kingdom Viridiplantae; phylum Streptophyta; class Magnoliopsida; order Malpighiales; family Rhizophoraceae; genus Rhizophora; species Rhizophora apiculata. The sequence continues at coordinate 3,710,349 of CM075431.1, forward strand.
AAATTTATAATTAGACAAAAATACTTTAAAATAAGTATATAAATTATAAAATAAAAATAATAAAAATTACAATATAATTGGTAAATAATTGAAAATAACCTTAAAGACATATCCTACATTAATAACCTAACTAAGATAAAATTAAGTACAATTAGAAACTCACTATTTCCCCATAACCAACCTTATACTCTTTAGTTGATCAAAAATTTCCCTATGAGCTCAAATATCAATAGAAGGAAAAGAATCAAAAACCAGACAAGGTTCTTATAAATCCTAATAAAAAATAACATTAAAAAAAGCAATGAAACAAAAATAACAAAACTTTTGAACTATAAGTTATTCAATTTTGACTTTTTAAAACTAACATTAACAAATAACAAAGATTAAGATAAAGAAGACTACTTTACTTCAAGTTTTTCATCTACAAACATGAAAAAAAACAAAAATTAAAAATCCAAAAAGAAGTTTACATAGTAAAGTTCATAAAAATCCTAATAAATATTCGAGAATTTAATTAGTAGGAAACACCTAAGGGGAAGGAAGGAAAGAGAAAAAAGAAGAAGGGAAGAAGAGATGTCAATGGTGATGGAGCTAAAGATAAAGACATGAGTTTAATTAATATGAAAGAGAATAGTGTGATAAGGAAAGAAATTATGGATTCCTATATTTTTGGAGTTAGAATGAAATACAACTGCACTTGCTGACAATTAGTTGCTAATTAAACATTTTAAAAGATTACATTTATTATTAATTTTAACAAATGTACTATTTGTAAATTTTGCCACGTTAGCTCTTTTTACATCTAAAATTAAGGAGAAAGTAGCATCAACTTTCTCTCACTTAGCATAATACTTATCTGTATATAGATATAAATTACAAAAACTAATCAATATATTAGATACAAAAAGCAATTTTTGATCGTTTACATCATTTTTTTGTTTCATTTCTCAAAAATTAGCTTTTATGTTTTCATGTCTTGTTTATGAAATTTTGTTGTAGAAGTGTGTTAAATTTTCATTATTTCTAATAACCAAGGATTATGACAAAGAATGAAAATTGTCAAATTGTACTTAGAATTAGAAACATTTATTTGCACTCAATGCATCGCAAGGATACAACATTCTTGAATTAACTATTTTCTTCAATAAAATTAATAAACATACATGACTTGTAGAACATAATGAAAAGCATTTAACAAAAAGGAATATCAAAGTGAAATCTAATAGAAATACTAAAATTCCAACCTTTAGCTTATTGATAAAATTGATATTAAACTTGCACAATGTGTGATTTTATAATTTTGAGAAATTTATTTTTATTTGTATTTTATTTGAATGATAAAAATTAAAAATAAAAAACTTTAATTATGAGTTTTTTTCTTTTTCAAAAAATAAAAAATAAAAAATGAATTTAAGAGTTTTTTGTTTATGAAAACAAAAGGGGAAAAATACTCAAATTATGAATTTTTTTTTTTTAAGAAAAAATGTTAATTTTAAAACACTTTTTGAACTTAACTATGTGACAACACAATATGAGATGCATTGGGGGATACAATTTATTCATCAACCTATATACTTTTTTTCTTGATTCAATAAAATTTTTACCAGATTATGTGAAATTGATACACAACCACTTCATTACTTTTATTGTGCTTATATATATATATATATATATCCTCTAAAAAAAAAAGGAGGAATTTATTATTTTTTTTCATTTTCAAATTCCCTAACTATGAGTATTTGATCTGCATATATTTTAAATACATATGAAAATTTATTAATATAAATTAAATAAATTATAATATATATTAAATTTTAATTAAGTAAATACATGTTACATTCTCAATTCTATCAAAATTTTAAGAAAATTATAAATTAATTATTAAATTAATATCAAATATTAAAAATTATGATAATTTATTAAAATTTAAAAAATTAAATAAAATATTTAAATATTTTTAAAATTAAGTAAATATTATTATATAAGTATTTTACCTACTTTTTCTCAACATTAGTAAAAATAATATATATTAACAATAATTCTATACAATGAGTATATTATTGTATTTATTAAAAAAATTATTTTTTTCGTATTTTATTCAAAAAAAAAAATAAAATTTAATTTTAAATATTATTTTTCATGTCGAGAAAAAAATGATATTTAAAAATAATTTTTTCCTTGCAAAAAAAAAATTAAAAGATGAAATTTAAGAGTAATTTTTTTTCCTTTTTCAAAGAAATTTTTTTCTTTTATTTTTATTAATTATGCATATTTATGTTACATGAGTTTTAAATATATACCAATAATTATTAAAATAAATTGAGTTTTTAATTATAATTATTACTATAGATAATATAAAAATCTCTTTAAAAAAGAAACCAAATTTACTAATATTTATAGAATTTAAATTTTAATTTCTTAAAAATTCAAAATAATTTGCATATTATTAAATTAAACTAAATAATTAGAAATAATAACAAAAAATAACATTAAAATTTTTATGTTTATTTTATTATATAAAATTATCAATGATGACTAATAGATTAAATAAAATTCTACTTAACTAACATTTTGTTTTTGAATTGTATTATCTAAGTGTTTAAAAATTAAATTGTTTAAGGAATAGATAATCTAATTAATATAAAAGTCTTTCAATATTCTTAATTAATATAGAAATCTATTAATATTCCTAAATTTAAGGAGAGGTCACCACATTAGTAATATTTCAGTTTTCTTTCATTTTCAACAATTTAATATATACATTGGGAGACTTACATATTGTGTAAGTTTTATATATCTAATAAAAAATGTTAAAATAACAAAATTTGAGTTATTCTTATGATAACAATCAATTAGACTAATTTGCTTCTAATTTAGATTTGAAAAACATAATTAAGTAAAATTAAAATTGATCTTATTGTTGACTATGATAAGTATCATACTTAATTGAAAAGTTTTTAATTTTAGACTTGTATTAGATATGAAATGAAATTAAAATTAAATGACTAACTAAAAGATAAAGTAATTTTATTATTACATGTTCATCATAACTAAATTTATAATCAAAATTGTAATAAATAATATTACTATAATTAAGCGTAACCAAAAAATTACATTGGTAAAAAATTAGTATTTAAAATTAAATAATTTAATTAAAATTATGAAGAAATAATAATGTAAGTTGTCGCGATGCACGCCCAACAGGAAAATGCAATGAATGTGGGGAAAATGTGCTTCTTAGACCTCAAGTCTTGAATGTGGCTCCAATCTTTGCTAAATTGATTTGGAGTCATCATCCATTTTTTTAGATGCAATTAAAACAATATAAATTATCAACTTTTAAAGACTACCTTGTCTTCTAAATTGATGGCATATCTACTTTGTTATGATTCATCAAGGTTTAAGAGTACAATTATGCCTAGCATAGACCATTTATTACTAACGATACCATTATTTACTTGCCTTTACTTTCATGCTTCTTCTTGCTTGTACTTTATTTATTTATCTCTCTTTCTAGTAATTATAACATAACATAAATGCACAAACATTAAGATCATAAGGAATTTGGATATGAAGGAAATTTAAAGAAAGGCAAGGATGTTTTTTACAAAAACCCTAAGCTTTAATGTGGAAATTTATTGAAATTAAGAGATGATATCAATGGAAATCCCCTACTCTGGGAAAAGGTATGGGGAAAGGTTTTGGACTACTTTTAATGATAACCCCTTACATTAACAATAGGAATATTGAAAAGGTTTTACAAGTATTCCAATATTTTTTACAATAATATTTTTTTACAATAATTATCTACATCAATTATAAGAAGGAAATATTTTTAAAAATTTTTTAAAATATTTAAATATTTTTTACAATGATTTTTCATATTACCCATAAGAATGAAATGTTTTAAAAAAATTTTAAAGGTATTTAAATGCTTTTACAGCAATTAAAAAGAAATTTTTTAGAAAGTTTTCGAAGATATTTGAATGCTCAGCATTAATTATTTTCTAATTTTGTTACTAGTTCGTCTTTTTTTTTTCTCTCTCTCTCTTTTTTTTTTAAATGGATAGAGTAAAATGATGTGGTTTTGAAGTGAGGGAAACTAGCTCCTAGCATCCAAATTGGCATCCTTTCAAATAAGAAAGCTAATTACTAGATTCCAAAACGACGTCTTTTTGTGCCCGGGGAGGTGTTTCGGACACCCGAACGACGTCGTCTTGCTCAATGGAAATTGACTTTTAAAGCGCGAAACACTGTCATTTTGAGGGGGCTAATATATTCCCTTTTTTTTTTTTTTTTCGGGACAGAAAGCCTATTTACTTTCTCTTTTGCTCACAAACATCGACCCTTGTTCTCCCATCTCAGTCTCGGTCTCTCACAGTTGTCTCTCCTCTTTCGAAAAGAAACCCCTAAAGCTCGATTCTAAATGCTTCTACTAGACTCTAAATGAAAGCAAGATGGTTTATGGTTATCTTGCCCTGATTTGACTAAAACCAAACTTGAATGGGGTGTTTCCTGAGCTAGGGAGGTTGTGAGCTCCCATCTTTACTGATTTATGTCATTTTCCTTATGTATGTTTTTTTTTCCTCTCTTTTTTTGTTGTTGTTTTTTCCTTTTTGCTTTTTTCTTCTGTATATTGAAACGGTGGAGATTTTCAAATTCTATGAATCATGAGGTACCTTTGACTAATATTGGTTCGAGATGGCAGTGACCATTTAGGACTAGTTATCGAGTGACTAAGATGTTTTGTTGGGTTTGGACTTACTGGGGTGGATATGTAATTCTCTTGGTATGTTGAGGCATCCAATTACCATGTAAATTGGAGATTTGGTGTTTGATTTGGGGGTTCTGTGGAGATTTAATTATTCTCCAAATTTTCTTTTCTGAAAAATTCAATAATGATGTTGAGGGTGAGGCCTTATTTTGATCCATTTTGATTGTAGGGGAGGTATTGGGTCGTGTTTGTGGACTCGAGTCCAACCCAAGTTGGGTTGGAGAGAGAATGGAACCAGGTCAAACTGACTTGGTTTGATCTCCTAGTCAAACTTGTTTGATCAGGTGATTAATTTTGAGTTTTTCACATTTCTTTTTTTTATTTTTTTGGCTTTTGAGAAATTTTAACCTTTTAATTTATATTTGCTTTTATTACTTGCACAAAAATGGAGTTCAAAGGAAAGGAAGGTGTGGGCAGTCATCCTAGGCCACCAACTGCTATGAATGGCAGTTTAGATGACCAAATCCCAGCGCCAGTCATCGAAGAACCCAAAAAGAAGTCAGTAAGAACAGTTTCACCTGATCAATCTATTTATAACAATAACTCAAACAAAATTAGAGTATTCACTTAAAAATGTGCAGTGAAAAATTTTAACCTTTTATTGTCGTGTTTTAGGAAGCCAAAAAACGATGAGATGGAAGCATTGACCTTATTTTGGGGTGGGAAAAATATTCAAGATAAGTGTCACTTTCCTTACCTTTTCTTTTTTTTTTTTTTTTGGTTGATTATTTTCTATGATTTGCTTCTTACTACACAATTGGCTAAATGCCTAATCATAGTGATTATAAGGGACAAAATAATTTGAACTAACTTAGCAGCAGTAATAATGAGATAATTAATCATCCGTGCTTTTTCTACACAAATTTGCTTTATTACCTTGATAGGACTTTCCCCTGTACCTTGCTTTATCTCTAAAGCTCATGGAAATGATTATTTCATGTAAAAATGCATATAAGGAAGAACTATAATAGCATAAATAATATGAATTGAGAATTGAATGATTTAAGTGAATTATAAAGGAAATGGAATTGAGAAGTGTTAAAATATTGAATTCTTTATTTTGATTAACTAATAACTCTATAAAAATATTAATACTCAATTAAATTTAAAAAAAAAATAATCTTTCTTAAACAATGATACTCTCCCATTTAAAATATCAACAATTTTATTTTGTTTACTTACTTATTTTGTTTACCTACTTTGTAAAATAACTTGAAAAAAAAACTTTTATGTGAAAATAAATCACCTTATATGCATGTCACATTAATTTGCTTTTGATTATGAAAATACTTTAAAGTTTGATAATTAGAGTATAAGATAAATTCACATCCTAATAGATAATGCTCCCAATGCTTCAAAACTCTCACAACTTTTGTCATATGTTGGTCACTTCTATTGAGCCTTATTGAGTTTCTCACTGAAATATGAAATTGATTTTTTTTTTCTTAAGAAAAAATAACACTAACTTCAACTCCACTAGTATCATATTTCACTTCAAATAACTTATTAAAGTTATGCAGAGGTAGCATTGAAATAGTACATAATTTGTTTTTTTAATGAAAGCAAAATGTTGTTAATTTCTTCATCTCCTCATTAATACTTATCTTTATTAAGACATACAATAAAATGTGTCATGATGATACTAAAATTGTAAGTAAACTCTCAATAAAAGGTTGCTAGACTTCAAAAACTCTACATGTCACTTACTGTAATAAGAGTAGGCTAATCTCAAATTGCCCACACTTTGCCTTCGTTAACTTGGATATCATTAGAACTGACAATATAATCTAGAAAGAGTAACTTGTCAGTAATGGAACTACACTTCTTCAAATTTAAATATAGTTTATTTCTTGTAGCACCACTAACACCTTTCTCGAATGTAAAACATGATCATCCATTTATCGATTAGAAATAAAAATATTATCAAAATATAAAATCATAAACTTATCAACGAAAGGGTTCATCAACCTTATAAAGGTGTTGATTACATTAAAGAGATCCAATGGCATCACTAGCCACTCATAAAAACTATGTTGAGTTTTAAATGCAGTTTTCCACTCGCGTTTGATTCTAATTTAATGATAGTCAATTTAAAGATCAATCTTTGAACCACTTTGGATTCTTCTAGCCATTGTAGCATGTCATCCAATTTTTAAATTGGCAACTTGTGTTCAATGATAATCTTATTGATTGCTCAGCTATCAAGGCATGTCTATTAACTGTCGCCTTTCTTTGGAATTAGCAAGGCTAATATTACATATAAGTTTAAGTTCTTTTTGATATATCCCTTTCACAGCAACTCTTCTACCTACTCCCTTAAGATCTCACTCACTTTGGGACTCTTTCACTTTACTTAAGAAATATTGGTTCAAGACTCTTCTTTTATAAGTAATAGTATATGTTTTACCTTAACATTCACAAGCCTGTGGACATTCTTTCAACCTAAGTGTTGAGTATTAAAATCAAATTGCTAAAGTCACCTAAACAATAGGTGTTAAGCATTCATGTCTACAATATTGTAATAGGTATCATATATGTACTGACCACCTTAAAAAGGAAACTTACATCATTTATTACTCAGATTTCTTCAATTATTTTAATCCACTCAATAGTGTATGGACTCGGGTGCTTCTCTACTATAACTACAATTTCTTAATAGTCCATCCCAAAAATATTTTCTTAGTTACCACTATCAATAATCAAATCAAGTAAAGTATTGTTGAATGTACACTTGGTATGAAATAACTTATTTCATTAAGTATCATCATTTTATTTAGAAGCTAGCATCAGCTTCTTAACCATACACACAAATTTGTCATCTTAGTACTTGCATTTCTTACCATCTGGATAGTAATAAATTTCATCATCTTTAAGTTTAATTGCTCAATCTTGTTATATTATGTTCATTATCTTTAAATGTAGGCAATCACTAGAATAATGACCTACCTTGTTGCACTTATAGCACTTGTTAAGTATAAACTTGTTCTCAGCAAGCAATTATTTGCCTATAGTTTTATTAGTTATTGCCTTTTTGGGTTAGCTTAAGGTATTTTATTTTTCTTTTTTCTTTTTGCAACAAATTTGTTAAAATCAATATAAAACTTATAAGAAAATTCAACCTTGATATTTTTTTATAGTATTATCTCAACTTTTAATGCCAAATTCCTAATCTTAGATATGTCCAATAATATTTGAACTTCAATTTTATCCTGAATGACTAGTTTTGATCCATTATGGTATCTTAAGGCTTGTTGAATTTTTGATTCCGTCAGGTTATTATACTTGCTAAGTACTCATGAACTAACTAGTTATCTTAATTGCAACATTGATATTTTTGGAAAATGACCTACTCATTATCTAAAGGAAGAAATGTTCTCTTCAGAAGTTGTTTCATTTTATATCAGCCTTTAATTGGGGTTTTCCCTTCCCTTCTTTGGCCTTTTATTTGTTCTCACCAAATAAAGGCCCCTCTTTATAGCAAACAAGCTATTAACTTTTTTTTTTTCTCATCTTCAAGTATCTCCATGTATTTTAAACAATCTTTTTACTTTAACTAATTAATCCATAAAATTTTCAATATTCAATTCACTATTAAAGATAGGGATATCTACATTTAGTTCAAACTTATCTGAAATTTTAGGATGTTAAGGTAGTTATTGTTTGTACCAGCACAATTTGGGTACCCATCAAAACCACTATCCTTACCATTAAAATCTACTACAGAAGCATGACAAATACATAAATCTATTTCTTCATCAGAATCCACCACATATGTTTAATGCTTACAAGAATTTGTAGGGACTAGTTAAACAAGAGGCTAACCATAAGTAAAATCTTTAGCCTAATTCCTTTCATCTCTCCACTTCTTGTTAGCACCTCCCACCTAAAGAGTTTTAAGTTGATTACCAATGACTTTTAGTCCACATTTTAATTAATTAAACCATTGGCCAAGGTTTTCTAGTACCACCTATTGACCACAAATGGTTGATTAGATGACTTGCATCTCCTGATTTTTGTCAACAAGATGGTTGCTACTCTTTCCATCTCATGTTTCCATTAGAATAGGTGAAACTTACTTTAATACCACTTAACAAATGTTTAAATAAAAATAAAGCTAATACTTAATTAAGTCTAAGAAAACAATTTTTTCAAAAATAGACACTTTAATAAAGTTATCTATTGGATTTACATATATTTATAAGTAAAACTATCTAACTAATTAGAAAAAATCCTAACTAAATGAGAACACTTTGTAAACTAATTGAGAAAATATCTAACTAAAAAGAAAAATATTTAAAAATAAAAAAATAATTCCTAAATAATTGTATTATTGTTAAATAATTTATACAATGTTTGAATAATAAAATTATATGTGAGAACCAATCTTTCAATAATTTTTCTTTGGACTTTTGATACTTATTCAGCCCCTAAAGTCTTTGGTCATGAGTTCTATGTCAATTTTTTAATCATTTCATGAAATTTGATGAGTTGATTTCAATGGTTAAACCAATAATGACATTAATCACTATATGATTTATATACTTTGATTAGTTAGTCACTTACTAAGGGAGCTTTCTCTAAAAATTTTTAGGAAGACCCATTAAATCTTCTTTTAGGAATTAAATTTTGCATATTTAAGAGTTTTGGGGGTATCAAAAGTGTAAAATAGGAAAAAGTATTATTAATAGATAACAATACATGTGTAATTGACCTTATGATGAATGGGAAAGATTGAACTCATAAATTTTAAAATGTATCTTTGAGGTGCAAATGGTCTAATTTTGTTAACAGAAGAATAAATGTTAATTCTAGTATATTATCTCTCTCTTGCATATTCTTTATATATTCTCTACTTTGCCATCCTTTTTTCTTCTCATTTCTCCCTTTTAATGTTTAGGGCACCTCCTGTCTTTTAGTGGGTTCCCTCCTTTTGATTGGTTGGTCTTTGGAATCTTTCCAAATTTTGGGAGATTTAATCCCTACCCTTGATTTTATTTGATGGTTGAAATTGTTCTATTTTTCTCCATATGTTTGATATCTTGTGAGATATTGGCTTATGGACTTTACTCTAAATCTATGCCATTAGGCCTACTAATGGGGTTGGTTTGGAGAGCCTTCTTTGGACTTACCAATGCTGCCACCATAGGCTTCCTTTTAAGCTATTAGGCTTTCTTAAGTTGGTCAGCCTTGTTAGATTTGAAGATTGTACCCTTTAAAGCCCATGAACACTATTGGCTCACGTAACTTTAATGTATTAGGTTTTTAAGCTTTTTCTTTTATGTCTTAGACTTGTAAATAAAATTAATGTATTAGGTCATATCCCCAAAACAAATATTGCACTCCCTTTTTCTACTGTGGGCTTAGAACGAAAGGGTTCCCCTCTAGGCCTAATAATGCATTGGACCTTTGGTCCAGCCAACAAGATTAACCTCTTTAAGATTTAAATGACACTTTCACTTGTTGGGTTTAATTTGATGTCCCATAAGACTATTGGCTCTTCCCTTTCTATGTCCATAATAGACTTAGATTGGAATTATAGTTCTTATTTAAGTGTTATATTTGAACTATAATTGGATTTTCAAATAATAAAAATTATTTTTTTTTATTTTTTCTCTTATGCTTTTGTTTCTTTCTTTTTATTTTCTTTTTCCTCTCTTCTTTCTTTCTTTTTGTTTTTCTTTTTGTTTTTTCTTATATCCACATACAATCAATCCCATGATCACAATTCAAACAAACTACAATCTAATTACAGTCAAACTACAACTCCAATATAAGCTAAATGCAATTCAAATGCAAACTAACCCTAAACATGTTCAAAAAAAAAAAAAAAAAAAAAAGGAGGAAAGAGGGAGCGTAGCCCCTTTAAGCAAGGTAGAAAAAAAATAGAATTACAATATGAATCAAGCATATTTGATTTTATAAAAAAAAAAAAAAACTACAATAAAATCTTAATTTTATTAAAATACTAATAAATATTACAAAATAACTACTAAATTAATAATAAATATTACAAATTATAAGAGTCTCCTTAAAAAATTTTAAAATCAAATAAATGTTATTATATAATTATTTTTTTTTAAAGAATTATTCAAAATCATTGACTCTTTTTCAACTCTAACAATACTAATTTACATAGAGAAAAAGATTTAGAGATATTTTTGTTAATTTTATTTGGAATATTTGAATTATTTAGATGAATACAATAAAAAATTAATTTTCACTATGGATTCTTATTGAACTTTGAATAAGAAAACCTAAAGTAACGAGAACTCTAACCTTATAGAAGTCTAAGATCTATTTCATCAATAAAAATATGCTTAATAAGTTGTTTTAATGAACATTGGGTTTTCTGAAAGGCATAATAGACATGAAGTAAACTTGAAACATTTGGACACACACCTAAACAATTGAAGTCACGACAATATAATATTAAACCAATGTACGACAAAAATTTCTGTACAAGAAGAGATCGATTTCATACACACACAGCTCGTGCGGGTTGAGATATTGTTATTTAGGAAATTATTGAAAGATTGGTTTTTGAATTTTTAGGAAATTTTGTATTTGTTATTTATTAAATTGAGGAAAAATCAATATATTTTTTCTTTCTAATGTTAGATTATTGGTTAGTCAATTATTTGATAATCATATTCTAGGCCATGAATTGTAGTCTTCTATGCTGCCTCTATTTTCCAAAAAATGCACAAAGTTTCAAAACAACATGTTTCGTGCTACCTATATTCGCAGATGAAATCTTGATATAATTTGTTTCAATTATAAAATGTGTCACCGCATTTACTAAAACGCTCGTAGCAGAAGTCTTGGAAATGGCCTTAACAAATATAGGTTCGGCTAACTCGGCCTGATTACATTAACCACACCCATTTCATGTGTTTGATCTCTCTTTCTCTGCATGTTAGTTACCTCTTCAAGCCCATTTTCATTGTCAAGGACCAAACCGAATCCTTATGTCTAACTGCAAAGACAACACAGAAACCAAAAATTTTATGGCATTTGGAGTGTATCCTAGAACATATAAAAGACAACCTGTACCTTCAAAGTCATAATTCCCTTTCCCTCAGATGACCTCCACACCCCTGCTCTTGGTCTTTGGCATCTTTGAGCCCTTGGATGTTTCTCTTTATCTCACATTCATAACATCTTCCCCCCATCAGAAGCTTGCAGGGCCATTTACATTATAGGTCCAAAACTTCAACCAACAAGGTACAAAGGCGTGCTATGCCATTTCCATGCACAAGCTGGACATTGCCAAGTGGCCCCACCCCCAACAGATCACCAAAATGTTAGGGTAGCGATTGCATCGCCAATCATGCTCAGATCACGTGCCCAATTCCAACTTTAATATAACCAAAGATGCTGACCTCAGGACCATCATCACCATCCTCATCATCTTGAAGTTTTTGTCTTTGCCTTGGGCCAAAACAAATTTCACAGACTGTGTCACACGGGAGCTGGTGAAATGTGGCTTATCACATTAATTTCACAAATTAATAGCTTTTCTTTCTGCCCCATCTCACGAAGACTAAATAATTTGTTTCCAAGACAGATTTTCCTTTTGAAACAACACTGTTACCTTAACGTCATCTGCATTAATTGAGCATGCAGGACCCATTCTTGCAGTTAGCAAGGACTCCCATTGTAAGAGAACCAGAATTTGCTTAGATTGCTCTCTCCTTTTGCCCTACCGCATGGTATTTACCAAAAAGGAATCGTATGTAGAGTCACCAGTCTCACAAACATTTTAATCAAGGAATGCGTTAATGTTCACCGAGCAGTTGGATTTTGCTTGCACCCCAATGATTAACCCACTCCCGCACACCCCCAATCCCCACACCCGCGTAAAGGCCAAACCCTAAAAATGCACGCCTTCACCCACCTAGTTCAACCGTCCATTTAATGCCCCGCCCTACTTTATTTATAGCAACCAAACCACCACCCCCTAAAGCACAGGCACCAGAGAAGAAGAGAAATGAAAATATTCACAACCACAGCACCCATGGTAAAGCTTTGAGTGGATGGCGTTGATCCGGTTTCTATTTGGACAGCTCGATTGTGTGTTCAAGTGCTCATAATCTTACAATAATTTTCTGAGAATACATATTAGGGTTCTGCACAGATAAGAATCAGAATCATAATGTACCAACTCTGGTCAAATGCACCCCATGTGAGATGAGATGCCCTTGAGAGAAATCAAAATTGCATTGGTAATTAACTTAATGCATTAAATTAAAAGCCATAGTCATTCATTTAGCCAGAAAATCCTAAGGATAATAATATTTCTATGGCCCTAATGGCACAAACTACTAGCTGATAAAGAGAAATGAAATAGTAGGGTTACTACACAGCACCAGAGTACGAATATGAAGCTGTCTCAATAATTCCACATGCAGTCTAGCTCCGTAGCACCCATTCCCACCCTCCCACCGCCTTCATTACTTGCACCAGCACCATCGTCAATCCTCCCATCTTCCGGGCATGTCATCCAATTCATGGGACCAGCACCGCCATTAAATGGTTGTGCCACCATTGCAGAGGCTGGCGGGGAGAAAAAGAGAGGCAAATTGAGATTTTCCTGAAGGGATCTCAAGTTGGGGAAGGCAGATATGCCCGTGTTTCGTTGGAAACGAGAGAAAGGGTCCATTGGTGGCGGATGCATTGGGGCAAGGACAAAGTTGCCGTTACCGAGGTTGGCTGCAGCAGAGGCAGCGGCTGCAATGGTGGAGAAACAGGACACGTGCTCGGCTTGAGAATGGCTGTTATAGGAGCAGCTGTCACGGTCATTGAGAGCATTAGCACAGGCACGGTTGGTAGTGCTGCTAGCAGTGGGATCCAGAAGAGGAGGCAAGGAGACGGAGGACGGGGAGCTAACTTCCGGGTATAGGTTAATGGAGGGATTGAAACGGCTTTTCTTGGTGGCACCGCTGCTGGTGCTGCTGCTGGCCGCGCTGCCGCTCTTCCGAAAGACCCTAGAAATGACCCACTCATCCTAGCAATCACAGTGAACTAGCTTCGTTACCATAAAAAGATATCAAGAAATCATTACAAAGCTTGCATTGTCATCCAACCAAATCCTTCCTTTTTTTGTTTGGGGTGCGGGGTTGTTGGATGTCGTAGATCTTCAATGCATGTAACATAAATTTAGGTACAACAAATATCAGAAAACTCAAGCTATCTTATTTATTCATCTAATAAATAAGACATATGCAGGAATACATGGTCATAAAAAGGACACCTATTACAGGAGTGGTTACCGTATCTTTAATTAGATGGTACAAAATGGTCTAATGTGCAGCATGTAAGAATGCGTACAAAAATGCTCTCTCCAAATGTAATTACACAGTGGAAGTAGGTCTTTTAAATTTACAGGTTAACTTGGGAAGATTTTCTCGACATCTGTGTTGTTGATAGCCTCTTGAATAAAGAGTTTCTGAGGCGCGCGGACCTAAATGCCCGAGAAAGGCAAACAATTACAATTTACTTGGGATAATTAATGCCATAAACAGAAGTAATTTTGCCCGACTTTTCTAGCAATTTAAATCCAAATGCCGCAAAGATCGTCAATTAGCCTGAATTCAAGCCATTTCAGGGATGGCTTCCCGTCTCCTAATACAACATGCGAAAAGGCAAGCTAAAAGCAAGAGAAAGCATATACATGAGTTCACCGAGATTCTAATTGTCAACGACCGATAAGAAGCACAGTCTGTAAATCATAAAATATATTTACTACAATCCAAGGTCGCCAAAGCAACGTTAATAATAAAAAAGTACTGCTAACCATAAACTATAGCATGAACCTGCAATAAGGTGGCACGAACTAGGTTAGCAGACAGATAATTGTCCAATTAGCTAGGTCTTATTAAAGTTTGTGAAGAACTGCCGAAGCAAGGACCAGAGAACCATGCATATGGCCGCATAGAGAGGCAATTAAATGAACAGAATTATTAGGGCAAAGTTGTTTCTAACGCGGTAAACAACGAAGCATATATAAAACATACACAGAGAAACAAGTTGATGATACCTTGGAGCTCCTCGAAAGGTAATGATAAGCAAATTTGCCTTCAAGGCGGTACTCATGCATAACCCAGTTGCTTTTCTCTCCCTTGGGAGCCCGCCCACGGTAGAACACCAGTGTCTTCTTCATTCCTACAAGAGCACAGGTTTTTGAGCTGTAAATCTCCCTATCCTTCCCTGTAGCTTTCCAGTAACCAGCTTCAGTCGCCCTGTTAGTCCTAAGTCCAGTTGGGTACTTCCTGTCTCTCAGGCTAAAGAAGTACCACTCTTTCTCACCCATTTTTGCCTTCTCTGCAGAAACGCAACCACCATGATGAGGAAATAGTTGGAAGATCACGTCAGGTAAGTTAAAACCTATTATGGACAGACATGAAACAGCATGATGAAGGTAAATGAGTAGTACCGGGAAGCTCCCATGGCTCACATTTGTTGAGGTCCACTTCAGCGATGGCTCTGCCAGTGAAGCTGCTATCCAGAACCTTCTTGAGGAGATAGTACGTAATAAGCTCTTCATCTGTTGGGTGGAACCTAAAGCCAGGAGGCAAATATGCATCACCGTTGTTGTCGAAATGGTGGCAGCTGTCCATATGACGAGGAAATACCCAGATCAAGAAACACAAGAAATAGCCAAGAGGAAACTCCGAAGTCGAAAATGTCAAAAACCCTAACCAATGCTAACAACTCAAAACAGTGCAAGCAATCTAAAACGAGGAAACAATAGAAAAGGCCTAAGGTTGGAAGGTTGTTTTAGTTGTCTCATTTTATAGCTTGTTTAGTTTGGACCAAGCGCAAGGTGCTGTTGTGCGGTTTCATTTCATGGGGGACTCGATGAATCGAACGGCAGAGGGTAAAAGGTTAGAAAATAGAGGAGGCATGATCTGGCTTTGGCTGGCTTGGGAAATCTCCGTGTTTTCTCTGTCCTGTCCTCTTCTCGCTCTCCTTCTCTCTCACCCTGTCTGTGGGCTATGGAGCCTTATCATATCCGTACCTTCTCCAGATAGATAGAGAGAGAGAGAGAGAGGAGCTGATGTACTTGTGGGCTAATAGGGCTCTCTGTTTGGAGTATGCGTGCGTGCGTGATAAAGTGTGCAGGTATTCTCTGTCAGTGAAGAAAGTGAAGGGGAAGGAACAGAAAGTAGTTTTTATGTGCGCGTACGTGAAAGAGAGAGAGAGAACAGAGAAAATAATAGAGAGATTTCACCATGAATCGATAAAGCTGTTTCAATATCTCCTCTGACAACACAGTACAGAGATTTTCTTTAAAATTATTATCTTGCAGAGACAATTGCTATTACACGCCATCGCTCTCATTTCTCCTCTTAATTTTGATTTCCTTTTTCGTTTTCTTTCTTTCTTCTCGCTGCTTTTTTTTATTCTTTTGTACCCATAGCTGAAATCATTACCTGTTTTTTTTGAATTTCTGTTCATTTGTGTTTTTTCCCGGATTCCATTGCCAGGAAAGCAAGATAAAAAAGAAAAACCACAAAAAATGAATATATAGATGCGTCTGCAATCTGCAAATTGCACATCCAATAACGTGGATTAACTGCTTCCGCGGTGACGTTTGCTACTTAGACACGACAATTTTATGCTAATATCTCACGGTTTGACACATAAGACAAAACAGATTTCCTTAGGGAGTAGCTAAAAGCAAGATGACAAAACAACTTTTACCCCCCCCCCGCCCCACCACCACTTCGCAGCAGCCAAATCCACTCATGTTTTAGGCCTTGTAGCCTTTTGCAGCTATTGAAATTGCTGGGTTCAGTAGCTGATGTAATATTTACAAAATTTCTATAATTTAAAGATTTCTTCTACTCACGCCGGCCTCCCCACCCCAGGAATTGTAAGTAAATAAGATTGGATTTATACTTCGGTTTTGGAGGGTTACTTCTTTCATGAATAGCATATAATGCAGAAAGCATAGACATTGGTGAACTTGCACCATTGTCGACCTCTCTACTATTGGGATACCTTTATCGGCGTTATGGTGTGAAGTGAAACATGCAAGTAGTCTTTCAGAGTGTTAGGGCACCCGGCTGTGAAGCCTCAGTTATTATTTCAATTTGAATGTGACACTTAACTGTACAATCTGTTGTTTCAGATTGAAATTATCTTACAATTCCTCATATTACAAATAACACATGATGTCTATTAGCCATCATTTTCGTATGATCTTATCAAAAATAGAAAAAAGATCTACAGCCCACAGTGAAAACAACAGCCCATCATAATCAGAATCGCCAGCATCTCCTTTTAGAATCTAATACATTGACATAAAATAATAATAATAACACTAATTTCACGAAGGTCCCCAGGAATCCACCCCCGACCTTTTGCCTACGTTGCTGCTACACTCAGAAGCCTCTCTATCATGCAGTGAAACAAAGCCTACTCTAGCATATCCTTGACAAAAGGGGAGGAAAATCAGATATATTAAAAATAAATAAATAAAGGAAAAATCGAATCCTGTAATATTTTTAACTCTGCTCATTTTTCTCACTCATTACAATTACAATTATAATTACGATTACAATTTATGATGCAGTTTTAAGTCACTGTTTGCTATGTGTTTTTTGTTTTTGTTTTCCAGAATTTCAACTGAGGAAATCATTAATCAAGCATGGATGCATCCACTCAGCAATCCCATCAATCCATCAATTACCCGTCGATGAGGGAGAGAGGGGTGTTATGGAGAGATTGATGGCATGGTAGTTTGACACATCATGCTCGGATTTTGAGACACAAACAAGGGTGACAGCCCCCTCTCGAGTAGGCTTGACATCAAATCATCTCATCAATTTCCAACTCTTTCTCACGCACGCACACCGTTTACGCGCACACGTTGCCGAGTTTATGCCATTCTTTTTCTAGATGGCGGGTTCATAGACCTAGAGTGAAAAACGAGGTTCAAGATTCGATCAGTTTTTTCTTGAAAAAAATAATAATAATTAAAAGTATAAACGACTGTTATGAATTAACATTATTATATCAAATGTATGACATGACATTGTTAAATTTTTTAATAATTTATTACATATTTTAAATAATTTTATTATATATTTAAAGTAATTATTTATGCATACAATTACCTTTTACTAAAAATTTAAATTTTCAAAAAATATATTCATATATATTTCAATATCGATATGTCAAATGCACTGTAGATTTGTTAGACCCTCCATCCGTCTATCTCTTTTTTTCTTGTTTTAATAATTTGGCTAAAAAGGAAGTTATATATATATAAAATAAGAGAACAGGAAAAAAACGTAGAATTCAAACTTCATGTCTTTCTTGACACAAAATCTATTGATCAAAATTTCCCAATCTACCGGTATCCTTTATCCCCGGTTGTTGGGGCCTCACTAAAACTGGAGTTCCCCAAAATGGCCAAAAGGTCCACCCTGGATCTTCTAGTATTTTGGTCATCAGGCTAAATTTGGCTTAGCATTCAAGGCTCCGATCAGCAGAACCAGCGTTCGGCATTGCAAATAAAAGAAAGAAAATTAAGTATTGGACATAAAAAATAATAAATATAATTAATAAATTAATATATATATATTATTATAATAATGTAAAATATTATTTAATAAAGAGAAAAAAATTAAAAAAATTATATAATTTTATTAATTATCTCCAATCATATTCGTCGCTTTTTTGCTGCATGCTTATTTATGAATATATATATATATATATATAACTTTTGTTATTATTTACCATTTGAGCAAAACCCAAAACGAAGCAAAACAAAAAAAAAAAAAAAATCAAATAAAAAAACTGAACAGGTAGTACTTGACAATATAAAGCTTTAGCTCCAAACGCCATGAAAACAAATTTTAAAAATAATACAAATTTAATGAAAATTATCTATTAAAAAAAAAAAATCTAATTCCCGTAAAGTGCAAAGCTGAGGCATGGTACAGTAATATTTATGCATGCTCTTATTGAAGTGGTAGCTTGCAAGCATGGACCGCTAAGAAAATATTCAAACAAATAATCCCATTGTTCGAGTGCTACATTTATAGAGTTTAATTCAAGAAAGGAAGTGTGCCAAGATCCACCTTTGCCGTACAATAATTGAATTTGCAGAATTAAAAGCGCCCGGAATTTATTCGTCGAGGGATGTGAACCGTCAGTACAACTTATTGCATAAAACTGTGGCCAAACGCTGAAGCACTTAAATTCTGATTTGGGCAAATTGCTTTTGCCGTGTATTATTAATTTTCATTTTGGAGGATCCGTGTGTCACTGCCTTCTGCGGGGGACCTCGAGCCGTCTCAATTTTGGTTGGATGTGCTAGTTTACCGCTTTCAATCTAATTTTTAAAGGTAAAACGAATTGAGCATTCGTCAAAAACAAAAGGCATTAAGCCAAAAAAAAAAAGGGAAAGCATATTATTAATAAAACATAAGTGCTGGGAATGAAATTTAATGCTGTCTAACAACAATTAATAATAACGGTATTTTTTTTAGTACTGTCACTATTAAAATAAAATTTTGTTATTTATGCAGATTTATTATTATTCTTTTAAATTAAACAAGCAACAAAAATATAAGGGATTATGAAACCTGGAAAGTAATGTCACGAGTTAAAATCTAAGTTGAACCACAAAAAGTTCTAAACCTTTTAATTTCTAAAAGAAATGTCAGAGGATTATTTAATTTGAAAATACACCAAAACCCTAAAACCCTCTGTTCATTTCAAGTTCCAACCATTGATCAGAAGGAGTTAACTTTTAAATAACTCGATGGCAGAAAAAAGAAGCATTTTTCCATGTTTGAAGTGATATATTTGTTCCGTATTAATTTGGCTTTTCTTTTAGAAGAAAACAAATGAAAAGGGCTCCATTACGAAGAGATTGCTCCAAGGATCGCCCATGACGACAATCACATGTCAGCACCAGGCCGCCCTCCCTCTCCGGGCACATCCTAATGCGAGTCGCCTACTTGGGGGCCACCAGTGCGCAGTACCCCTCCCCCAATTCCTCCGCAATTTAAAAAGCTTGACAATTTTTTATTTTCTTCTAACCTTAAAATGTGAAGTAAGATGAGAAAGAAAATCGAGAAATTAAAAAATAAAAAATAATTTATTTTTTTATAAATTATTTAAATATATTAAAAATTGAAAAGACAGAATTTTTTATTTTTTTACTAGCTAAATTTTATTATTTTCAAAATATTTCATACATTTTTATCGATTAAAAAAATATGTCTAGACTCCCAAACCATTTCTCTTATAGTTTGATAAAGCTTTCTTCACCAGCACGTGTCACTGCATTTAACTCCTTGCGAATGTGGTAGACGGTAAAGCTCGCGAAAGTTAATGCCAAGGATTTCACATCTACAATCAATTGCTCTCTATACGTAAGTTCTCCGCTTGTTGCTTTTGGATATAGCACTTATCGTGATAAGATTATTGGACTCTAGAAATATATAAAAATTTGATTTTAGATTTTTAAAAATTTTTATAATTATATAATAATTTTTTTTATATTTTTATTTAATAATTATATTTTTTAAAATTTATTTTAAATAAAAATAATAAACATTATTAAAAATTATATAATGATAGAAGAAAAATTATTAATAATTTGAATATTTTTTAATATAAATTTAAATTAAAAACATAAAAAATTAAAAATTAAATTATAATAATTTATAAAGATTTAAGATATATGTATATATTCCATTCGAATCCATGCATCCAACTCCGCAAGGATAAATCTCGGGCCTTTTGGATTATGAAATGAACACCATAGGAACATGGTTAAGAGTGGTTGACCATGATGATCGCGGATGATAATGCCCATACCTCCAACTTTTAGTCCGATAGCTGCATCCATATTGATTTTTGTGGAGCCTTCTTGTGGTGGTAGTCAATGCATGCCATGCTTTTCAGCCAGTTGTAAGGGGACAACTTGTGCTTGCTTGAATCGTTGTGCAACTGAAGAGCCACTCCCCTACTCTTCTAGGATCCCCCAATTTGCCTTCCATTTGCAGCATGTTTCGCGGACGCCAAAGCCCCTAAACAAGCATCGTGACCGTCTTAGCAGTCATGGCTTCATCAATTTTTCGACAAAGAAGTGAACCAGCTCAATAAATCATTTGGTCTTTATTCCCAAATTCTTATACCAAGTGGGCTTAAAAACCAAATCCCATCTACCCGCGGAAAGGGAAAGAGGAAAGTTAAACACCGTGAATGTTTCCAATGGCTGCCATATGGTGTCTAAGAGAGGATAAACCTTCCGTGCAGAATAAGAAAGGATATGAGGAGAGTCCCTTGTCGTAGACCCCTCGAGGGCCTGGAAATATCCCTCGGCATGGAATTAACCACAATGGAGCCAGAGATGGTGAAAACGCACGGCATGATCAAGTGCAAACATTCTGTATCAAAATCCAACTTGAGCATAAAACTCTCAAGAAAGATCATTCCACTCAATCATATGCCTTGTTCATATCAAGTTTTAGTGCATGAATATGGTTGCGAGAGCTAGGATCACCTCTAGAGCTTTAAACGTGACATCTTCACCAACAATTTGCCAAAAAGATTAGAAAAAAATGGCAGGCATTCCGTTTTGGGCTAGGAGCTTTTGTTGGATATATCTATAGGAGTGCTTGATCTACTTCCTCTTTAGTGAACTTTTAGGCAAGCAATACATTCATTTCTGCCATAACCCACGACACAATAGTGTGAAGAACGGGCTGCCGTACAATGTGTCCTTGGGATTGAAAATGGTGTTGAAAATATGAAGTGAAGACATGATCGACTTGACTGTTCGCACAATAGAGATGACCATTTTCATTAGAAATTTTTTGAAAGAAATTCGTCTTTCTCCGCCAGTTGGATTTGACATGAAAAGTAGTAATTTTGTCCTTAGATTGCAATCAAGACACCCACATTATTTCCTCTCTACGAAACATTTTGTCAATCTCAATTTGGTTCACTTTCATGGCTGAGATGTTAGAAGAGGAAATAGGAAGGGCCTCTTAATATTTAAGGTCAGCTTGTAATTGCCATAGCTTCAAATTAACATTGCCGAAGGTGTCCTTCTTCCAAGACGCTAGTTCTGACTCGCAATGCTTTAGTTTATAAGATAAATCATGGGACGGAAAAGAGAGTTCGCTTTACTCCAAGATTGTGCCCCCCTTTCGTTACAACTAAGCTCTCTGAGCTACATACCTTCAAAGTTATAACAATTTTTGAGATCGTCACCTAGGAAAATTATGAGTCTCAAGCTTAATCTCTAAAGCATTATGATTTGATCCAAATCGAGGAAGATGATAAACAGATAGGCCTGAAAAAATATGCATGAACTGCTGGTCCACAAATACTTTGTCGAGTCTTTCTTGTACATTTTCGTTGTCGTCTCTCCCATTTGTCTAATGTAAAATAAAACCATGAAATCCGATATCCTCTGAAGGTTGCACTCATCCATCGTATGCTTGAAAGCATTAATAAAGTCAGTGTCATGCTCTATCACCCTGCTTTTTAGAATTAAACATGATTTCATTAAAATGACCGCCATAAAACCATGGTTTAGATACTTGACATTTAAGTTTGCGGAGCCATTCCCATGTGGGATATTTGTTTTCATCTCCTGGCCAGCCATAGATGCCCGTGAAGCTCCATTCTGTGGCCTGAATACCAATTATGGTATCGATATGGTTCTCTGAAAATGCTTGTAGACTAACTGAAATTGAATCTTTCCATTGCAAACTGAGACCACCTCTCCTGCCTGTACCATTGTCAGCACACTCAACAAATAAACCGTTCGGATAATTGAGCTGTTGCTTTAATTTATCCATTTCAACAACCCTTAACGTTGTTTCCATAAAAAACAAGAGTGAGAGCTTGAAGCTGTAGTAGCTTTTTTAATCTATTGATTGCTTGCGGGTTCCCAAGCCCATGGTAGTTTCACAATAGGGGACTCGTGGCCTTCTGCCAGTCTGCATCGCAACCTCTGCCGATATGTCATTGATTGTAGGTCTCGATGAAGAAGAGAAATCAACCTTTTATTTCTTGGCTTCGTTATCAGAGTTGCATAATCTGTCATCATTTGTTGAGGAGAGTCCGTTTCTTTTTCCCGTCAAGGTAGCATATTTTCCTTCACTGAAGGCACCTCTACGTCGACTATGGTGCCCTTCATTTTTCGTTTTCTTCCCTTTCTCTTTTCAGGAGCGTTAACTTGGACTTGTCCAACTGGAACAAGCTACTATTGGACCTTGTAGTGTTAAGAGAGAACATAGACACCGCATATATGCTGGTATATTTGAAAATTCACCACCATAGACATTGCATTCTGATTCCTTGGATTACGATCTTTGAAACAAATCTCAATTTTCTAAGTTACTATGTTTTTACTGCTGTATTCAGATTTGGCACATCAATCGGATCCTGACAAGTGTCATGATCCTTGCCTGAGTGCAAATTGTCAGCCATCGCCGGTTGTTCCTTGTTTGCGAGAGTTGCATGTGCAGGAGTACCCCAGGACGAAAAAAGATATTCTGTGGCACTACCATTCTCATTTTTGTTCCTTATCTCTGTTTTCAAGCTAGGTCTTTTAATTGTCGAGTCTCTCAACCCACCCCCAAACTCAATATATGTTGAACAGAGGAATTCTCACTGTCTCCCACATCCAGTGGAATTTTGCATTATTTTTGAACATTCCCAAGGCATGCACATTAGTAGCAGAAGTTGTGGGGTTTCTCGTATTTAAAATTAATCCGTACCATTTTCCCATTTGTCCACTTAATCTTCATGCCTCTTACAAGTGGATTGCGAACATCGAACAAAACTATAAATCGGAGACAGCAGTTCTGGCTTCTTAGACCATCTTCATCCTCCTCAATGAACGTTCCACTCTGTTTCCAAGCGCTATGGCTGTAACCCTGAACATTGCATTCAAAGTAAAATCATAAGCTCTGATCCAAAAAGAAAGCACGGAAGAGTTGAACTTTGGAGGGCTGCTCGTCTCCCATAATTTCTGTAAGGATCAAAATATTTTTATCAAGGGCCCATGGAGCATTATCAATCACAAAATTTTTTATCCACAAAACTAGAAAATTGAAAGCTAAATAGATTGCTATTAAGAGCATTTTAGCATCCATTGACTTTTTGGGCTTGCACACTAACCTCGTCGTTTTCAAAAAAGTCTTTGCTTTGAATGACTTTTCTGTCCACAGGCTTCCAAGAAGGCAATTCCTAGCCATAGAACCCATGTTCGCTGCATTTTCATCAACCACGAGTTCAATCACTTCATCCTCCACTTCACCGCGAATGCTATGATTTTCCATTAAAAACCAAAAAAGAATTAAGCGAATGAATGCATTTTTTTCTATTTTTTTTATTTTTGGTGAAATTCGCACTAAATGACGATTATGCCCCCAATGTAAAAACTTGAAATATAATTTGAGGATTCCATTGTTTTTTGTTAAAACTGGTTATATATATATATATATATATATATATATTTGAAATGCATCAATATAAATACTTCCATTTGTGTTATATCAAATTGTTCATCTAATTGATATATTTTTTGAAAAAAATTTATCTGAATTTTTATTTTTATTTTGAAGCCAAATGGCATGATTTAGTTACCAACGTAAATTCACAATTCTAACAAACACCTTAGAAGAAACAATAGCCATATGCTTATGTTGGGTTTTTAACATTAAATTGCCAATTGTATCAGTATAGATCATTTGAGGATAACAATAATGCAAACACCTAGCCATAAATAGCAAGTGCAATCGAATTCAATTTATTATGTCAACAATATAAAATCAATTTCATGGTAACTAAGAACTGGCACAAGATGGAAAATGAGAAGACTGAAGAAGTCAAGACTCCACCTTTTCTTTCCCCACCTTTCCTTAATTAAAAATCCAAGATATTACAAGAAGAAACTCATGCATAAATATAATTGCATATTGTAATACTCTTCTGTGAAGATCGTTTAAATAAACCCAATGTTGTAATTTGCAAAGAAGAAAAATAACTAGAAAGACGAAGTTTTAACTTCTTGGAAGACACAATTGAATAAGAAAAAGATGCTACGTACTGCAAAAGAAAAGGCTAGGATATGCCAACTTTAAATTGCAATTTCATTAATTGATTTGACAGAAAAGAAAAAAAAAAAAAGGGTGTATGAATTTTGGGTGAACTGAATAGATAAATCACAATAAGCAGTATTAATTTGCTTAAAATAAGAGCAAGACTTGTAAATTTCCACAACATGGGTGGCATATATACACTGTATATGTTCATGGCTTATATATCAATCTATAAGAGAAATATGTATGGTCTCACCTAAAATTGTCAACTAAATGTTACACTTTAAGCGTTCCAGGCCATCAATTCGCTCTCCAATCTGCTGTCATAACATCCAAAATCTCAAAATCCCCTAAATCTGAAGCTTATGCCTAATTTACAACAACCGTATCGACAAGTATGCTACATTATATTTGACTACTTAATTACAATCTTTATCTACCCTAAAAACTATTTATTGATGCCATTATAAATTTATATGCAGCACCTATCAACAACTATCACATGGAGATTAATCAGGTGTATTAATTTGTTCTTGAAAGCTGGTATGGTGGGCTAGAGCTACCATCTTCCCAATACCCCAACATTGGCTATTGGTGGTACAATGGAGGGGCTTGTGGTAGCTGGCTAAGCAGAGTGACTATGGTGCCATTCCCATCAGTCTTTAGATTTGTAATTCCATCACTATCCTTCTTGAAATCACTTGCTTGAGGAAGGGTCGGCAGAGTCCTCATCCGCACAATAAAATGAAGGCAATGTCCTTTTTAGAGGAAGCATGGAAAGCTCTGGTAATTTGGAGGTTGTTGAAGAGCCCAGCTAAAACAAAGTGTTAGTGTTGTTGATACCATCGCTATTGTTTACTATTCCTTCAATCAAATTTCGATCAATTTCAAGCAGAACCCCAAAATAAAAGCTAAGCTATGCCCTTTTTGCAATCCAACAATTTACCATACCTAAGGGTCCTATAGAATACCAAAATAGCGAAGAATGTTATTTGGCTTCAACCTTCGTCAAAGCAGTGAAGAATGGACCCATTGGCCGAGCCTTTGTTTTTGGTTCTCAGGTTGAAAATATGAAAATAATAAAGGGCAAAATCTTGAATCACCTCTAATAAATGGAATACTGGGTGGTTGGCCGTTTGGTGTTCAATGGGGTAAGGTGAGGGCGACTTTGTATTTTTCAAAATCAACTTTTGGGTAACAAGAAACTTTCCCACCATTACTCACCAAAATGGTGAGAAAATAATTTACAGAGACCCATAACAAATTTTCAACCAGGTCTTTTTACGCTTTTCTTTCCTTATATCCAAAATAGAGGATTATCTTGTTTTGCCAGCTTTTTCTTTACCATTAGATTCTTTCTCAACTTTTTTCCTACAAAGCAACCCAAGTTACTATACACCCACGGGTTCGTTAATGAATAACGATTTTCCTTTCTTCAAATTTAAATGTAAATATATATTGTCAAAATTTAGAAAAACTCATCGTTTTTTTGTTTTTAATTCACACGGTCAATTTTGCTTGTATATGATGATATGTAGTTAATTTCAAAATCTTTTTAATAGATTCTTATGGTTTTTATTATTTGAAAGTAATTTAATAAATTGTTTGTAATCTTTTTAAATATTTGAATAAAATTATAATTTTAATGTATATATCTAATTCATTTTTCATATTATAAAATAAAATGTAATTAACTTAAATTATTATTTTTTTACTTTTTTTTTAACAATATTTCTTAATTTTAGATATTAATTTTTTTAATTAAGTAATTTTTCATTCACATTATCAATTTTTCTGATATGGTATCATTTCTTTAATTCCATAAATTAAGAGAAATAAATGACAAAAAAAGGGAAAAAATATTTTTTGCCAAAAATTCAAAATTTAATTCTCCTAATATTTTAAGAGGGAAAAATATGAAAAAAGAAAAAAAAACTGCTGCCAAATGAAATTACTCCTAAATTTTATTTTATTGTTTTCTTAAAATGAAAAAAAAAAATCCCCCAATTTGTTTCTGTAAAAAGAAAATATTTACACCTAAAATTTTCTTGTATTTTTCTTTTAAAAATGAAAAAAAAATATAATGTAAATTCATTTTTTGTTTTCTATGTTTTGTTTTCTAAAGAGGTAAAAAAGGAAAAAAAATAATTATAATTTAAATCTTCATTATTATATTACTATTTAGCATGATTTTCTTAATTTTAGAGAAGATAATAAATTTTATTTATTTTAGAAATATTAATAAATTTAATTTTTTTAAAAACTCTTAATTTAATTAAAACAACTAATAATTATAAAATAATTAGATAAATTGACATTACTAATCATTAAAATTTTAAAATTTATTTAAAGGTAAATTATTATTTCATAATTAATAATATAATTAAAGTAAATTAATACTTTAGTTATATATATTTCTTATTTAAAGATATTAAATATATTTAATTGAAAATATTTAATTCACTTATTAAATTTAATGATATTATTTATAATTGTAAATTATATAATTTTTCAAAGGAAAATTATAATATACTTTAATTATCTTATTTGACTTATGATTTATTATAAACATTTATAATTGGGTCAATTCATTTGCATGTTTCAATTATTATTTTATTTAAATATTAAACTTCTCATAATGACATAGAGAAATCAATGTGTACTTAAGTGTTATGAATTTTCACTTATTATTAGTTAGTAGTGAAGAAAAAAGTTACACAATAATATAAGAATAAAATAATATGTTAAATCTTATATTTATAAAATTGATTGTTATCAACAACATTAAGAAAATTATTTTATAAAAAAAATAATGTAAAAAAATATTTGTAATTTGTAGAAAAATAGTTTTGTTTTACAAATAAGTTACTCATTTATACTTTTATGAAAGAACTCATGATTATAAAATTTACTAAATTGCAAATTATATAAGAGTATATTATTACAATGACTAGTTTTGTAGTAAAACTTAAGTTTTTAGTATTAATGTTGAATGACATTTTTTTTTAGTACATTTTATTCTAAACTCATTACCTCTTAAGTATGAGTCATTTTGGATTCATTATAATGCTATAAAAAAATGTAAAATGTTAATGAATTGACTAATATGCTCGTTCCAGAGAAAATGAGAAAAAAAAAATTAAATGAGTTACTCCATTAATCTTATGGGCAAAAAATTTAGGAAAGAAATAAAAGTGAAAATCAATCAATTTAAGAAAAGAAAGAGCCTACTTATGTTAATTACACTAAAAAGTGGAAATGAAAGGATGATAAGTGTTATTTCTGTAAAAAAAATTAGATATTATAAAAAAAAAAAATTACTTGAAATGTAAGTTTTTGTTTGAAAAAAGAAAATGAATTAAATATATTAGTATGTTTGAATCAAATTTAATTGATATTCTTTTATTGAAGGAAAGAATTCAAACAAATTTTATTCTTTAAGGTTATGTTGAAATGCTTATGGATTTTAGAAGGAGATGGATTTCAAGGCCTAATTTTAGATTGGATTTAAGGTTCATTAATACTAAAGTTTCTAATTCATAGGATTTATATTAGTGACAACTAAAGAGCATGCTCCATTATGAACTAATTTGGATTTAGAAATAGATTAGAGATGCATATACTCAAATTTAAAGTTTGAAAAAAGAGAGAATTGGTTTTAAGATGGAGGAAGAGAGAAAGAAAGAAGGTTAAGTTATGTAGACCTTAAAAGAGAGAGAGAGAGAGCGAGAGAGAGAGAGAGAGAGAAAGATAACTAATTTGTGACAGATGCAAAACACATTGCTTTTCTTTCTTTCTTTTCCTTTTTGCCTTCTCTCACTCATAAATGATGATCCAAAGACCAAATGCATAACTTACATGTAGCAAAATTTCAAAAGAAGAAGTCAAGCGAAATTCTCATTTTATCTTCTGACGATGTGCTTACTAGCCATCTTTCTATTATATCATATGTTATCAATTAAGTAAGTTCATCTTCAAGCTTTATTATATGTCATCAATTAAGTCAATTCATATTTCACCTTCATCATGTGTCATCAACTAAAGACAAGTTGTTTCTTTTCCTTTTTCTTCTTCTTCTTGTTTTTTTTTTTTTCTCCTTTTTTCTTCTATTTTAAATGTTTACTCACATGTTATTGTCACGGGTCCTTACCTAGGGATGAACAATACATTGAACTTGGACATCTCCTAGAGAATGACAATACGTTGAATGTAGACACTTTCTAGAAAAGAGGAATACATTGGAAATGAACAATGTAATAAATGTAGGTAGGTGGGAAGTTGAAGGGATGTAATATCCACCATTAGATCAAGGGGGGATCTAACGGTTGTAGCTCGTCCAAAACTTGTATAAAAGGGGACCTCCTACCCCTCATTTGTACACACTCACTATTCAAGTGAAATATACTTCTAAAGTTACTCTCCAAAAGGGTTCTTGTGAGTTGAGTGTGAGAAGGCTGCTTGGGAAGTTTTCTCAAGGCCGCACGGGTAGCACGTGATAAATTCTTACGCCCGTGACACTTGGTATCAGAGCAGGTTCATTCTAAACGCTATGGCAGACCCACGTTCTGACGAGGCGCTCATCATGGGTGATGACCACGATGATCGTGGGAGGAAGGCTGACAAAGGTGCTGCCAAGGGAAAGAAGAATCGTGCTGTTTCGAGTTCAAGGGATCCAGTAGGGGACCTGACACATCGTATGACGAAGATTGAATCGTTCGTCACTGATGTCCAAGGTTCGGTTGATGACCTGACCCAGTCCGTCGAAAGTGGAGATGCCGAAAGGGAGGAGCTCATGGCCGAGATGCAGGAGCTCAAAGTCGGCATAGGAGAACTTCGAGGAGAGTTGCTGGGGACCTTAAGGGCAGAACTCCATCAGCGGGATGAGTCCTTGGAGACCATGATGGCGGCTATGCGCGCGGAGATTGCAGAGCTTAAGGGAAAGCTCGCAGAATCGGAGGCAGCACGCGTGAACGGGGTGATCACCGTGCAAGCACCACGTACCGACGCACCAAAGCCAAAAGAGTTCATGGGATCTCGGGTGGCTAAGGATGTGGACAACTTTTTATGGTATATGGAACGTTATTTCCAAGTCATGGGAATCAACGACAGCCAATTACGGGTAAATACCGCATCTCTATATTTAGCTGATAATGCTTTGTTATGGTGGCGTCGTCGGTCGGACGATAGGTGTGGAAATCCTATCACGACTTGGGACAGGTTTGTTGAAGAATTTCGACGGAACTACTATCCCGCATATGCGGAGGAGGAAGCACGCGACGAGCTGAAACACCTTGCGCAAAAGGGTGCAGTACGTGACTATGTGAAGCGATTTTCGGAGTTGCTGCTCCAAATCCCTTCAATGAATGAGATGGAGGCATTCCACCAGTTCATGAGTGGTCTCAAGCCGTGGACCAAACAGGAACTGAAGCGGTTCCAAGTGGGAGACCTTACAACAGCAATTACGGTGGCCGAATCTCTTGTGGAGTACAAGACACCTTCTACTTCCCAGTCAGACTCCCGTCCAAAGGATAAGGCCAATGGTGGGGGAGATCGGGGTAGATTCAATCGCCCAAATGGAGGTAGACCGCAGGCTGACCCTGCAAAGACTCATGCAGAATCTAATAGTAGTTACAAGAAAGTACGTACTTACAAGTGTTATTTTTGTGATGGTCCACATATGGCACGAGATTGCCCGAACAAGGCAAAGTTGGTTGCCCTCTGCAAAGAAGATGAGCCAGAAGAGGAGGCACGATTAGGTTCACTGTGGATCCTCAGTTCAATCAAGTCCAAGAAGGCGAAGGAGCCAAGGGGACTTATGTTTGCAGATGTAAAGATCGGAGAAACCACAATGAGTGCGCTTGTGGATACTGGGGCGTCCGACCTTTTCATATCGGAAGAAGCTGCTAAGAGACTTAACCTTCGGGTTGAGAAAGGAGCTGGGTGGCTTAAAACTGTTAACTCCCAGGAAATCCCTACCGTTGGGGTCGCTAGGGACCTGGAGTTACAAATTGGGCAATGGAGAAGCCAGGAGACCCTTGAGGTAATTCCTCTTGATGATTATGACTTTGTCATTGGGTTGAAATTTCTGGACAGGATCCATGCGGTAATATTGCCCTTTGCCGAGTGTCTCTGTGTGCTGGACAAACGGTGCCAGTGCGTGATTCTAGTCCATCGTAAGTCAGACCGTGATCGGAAGATGATTTCGGCAATACAACTCAACAAAGGAGCAAAGAAGGGTGAGGTGACCATCCTAGCAACTTTAAAAACTGAGGACAACAAAAGCGAAAGGAGTGAAGTCCCAACAGAAGTGAGCCAAGTCCTCGATTCGTTCATGGACGTGATGCCTCCTGAGTTGCCCAAAAAGCTTCCACCTCGTAGAGAAGTGGATCACCAGATCGAGCTGGTACCTGATGCTCGACCGCCTGCCATGGCCCCATATCGCATGGCGCCCCCCGAATTGGAAGAATTGAGGAAACAGTTGAAGGAGTTGCTCAATGCGGGGTACATTCGACCATCTAAGGCTCCGTTCGATGCACCTGTCCTCTTCCAGAAGAAGCATGATGGGTCACTCCGGATGTGCATAGATTACCGGGCATTGAACAAATTAACAATCAAGAACAAGTACCCGATTCCACTCATTGCAGATCTCTTCGATCGACTTGGAGGTGCACAGTGGTTCACCAAGCTTGATCTACGTTCGGGTTACTATCAAGTTCGGATTGCTGAAGGGGACGAGCCAAAGACAACCTGTGTGACTCGTTATGGTTCATACGAGTTCCTCGTCATGCCATTCGGCCTAACCAATGCTCCAGCCACATTTTGCACTCTTATGAACAAGGTATTACACCCGTTCCTCGATCGGTTTGTAGTGGTTTACCTTGATGACATTGTGGTGTACAGCCGGACGCTCGAGGAGCATATCGAGCACCTTAGACAGGTTTTCCAAGTCCTGCGCGAGAATGACTTGTACGTCAAGCGCGAGAAATGTGCCTTTGCCCAAAAGGAGGTACCGTTTTTGGGGCACATTGTCGGGGGAGGACAAGTAAAAATGGAAGCAGCAAAGATCCGAGCCATTGTTGAATGGGAGCCACCGACGAAAGTAACGGAATTGAGATCATTCCTTGGTCTCACCAACTACTACCGGCGTTTTGTTCGGAACTACTCAAACATCACTGTACCACTCACGGACATGCTGAAAAAGGAGAA
This sequence comes from Rhizophora apiculata, assembly GCA_037832385.1. Classification (NCBI taxonomy): domain Eukaryota; kingdom Viridiplantae; phylum Streptophyta; class Magnoliopsida; order Malpighiales; family Rhizophoraceae; genus Rhizophora; species Rhizophora apiculata. Next base: position 3,742,416 of record CM075431.1, read on the forward strand.
ACCATGGGAATGGACGGATCAATGCCAAAAGGCGTTTGATCGATTAAAGCAAGCCATGACCGAGGAGCCGGTGCTGGTGTTGCCCGATCACACCAAGCCTTTTGAGTTAGAAATTGACGCGTCAGATTTTGCTATTGGTGGTGTTCTTATGCAGGAAGGACATCCAGTGGCATATGAGTCACGAAAGTTGAACGATACCGAGCGACGGTATACGGTTCAGGAGAAGGAGATGACTGCAGTGGTGCATTGCCTAAGGACGTGGAGGCATTATCTCCTGGGGTCGAAGTTCGTTGTAAGAACAGACAACGTGGCCACAAGTTATTTTCAGACCCAGAAGAAGCTGAGTCCGAAGCAAGCTAGATGGCAGGATTTCCTAGCAGAGTTCGACTATATGATGGAGTACAAGCCAGGGAAGGCTAACTCCGTAGCTGATGCTCTTAGTCGAAGGATGGAGATGGCAAACACCATAAGTCGACCTAACTGTCCATGGATCGACCGCATCAGGGAAGGGCTCAAACATGATCAAAAGGCTCAAGCCCTCATTGGAAATGCACAAGACGACAGAACCCAACAGTTTTGGTATGAGGACGATCTTCTACACACAAAAGGGTGACGACTATATGTGCCACTCCACGGAAAGTTGAGGAAAGAGGTGTTGCGTGAGTGCCATGATTCGAAGTGGGCAGGTCATCCGGGGATCCACCGCACCTTAGCCCTTGTCGAAGATCAATACTACTGGCCTCAGATGTGAGATGACGTTGAAGCCTACGTAAAGACCTGTCTTATTTGCCAACAAGACAAGATTGAACAGCGTTCATCGCCAAGACTGCTAGAGCCACTTCCCATCCCAACTCGTCCATGGGAGAGTGTTTCCATGGACTTCATTGTAAACTTGCCTAAGTCCGAAGGATGTCGGACTCTCATGGTCGTGGTGGATCGATTCTCCAAGTATGCAACATTTGTGCCAGCAACAAAGGATTGCCCAGCAGAGGAGGCAGCTAAGTTATTCATGAAGCACGTGGTAAAGTACTGGGGAGTCCCACGAACGATTGTGAGCGATCGTGATCCTCGATTCACAGGGCGGTTCTGGTCTGAATTGTTCAAGTTGTTAGGGTCGGAGTTAAATCTCTCTACGAGCTTACACCCCCAAACTGATGGTCAAACCGAGCGGGTCAATGCACTCTTGGAGATTTATCTTCGACACTATGTGAGCACAACGCAAACAAATTGGGCGAAGTTGATTGACGTAGCCCAATTCTCCTTCAACCTGCAGCGGAGTGAGTCTACCGACCAAAGTCCATTCGAGATCGTGAATGGCCAACAACCACAAACTCCAAGTGCGGTTGCATCGGGCTATCAGGGGAATAGCCCACCTGCATACAAGTTTGCCAAGGATTGGCAGGAGCAAGCAGACTTGGCCAGGGCGTGTCTTCGTAAAGCCTCCAAACGCATGAAGAAGTGGGCCGACAAAAAACGACGACATGTGGAGTTCCAAGTCGGGGACTTGGCATTAGCCAAACTACACGCCATTCTTCGGTACAAGGATGTGCACAAGGGTCTAATTCGTCGTTACGAAGGGCCCTTTCGAGTGATACAACGGGTCGGGAAGGTCGCATACAAGCTGGAGCTGCCACCAAAATTAAAGGTACACCCTGTTTTCCATGTGAGTATGTTGAAACCTTACCATGAAGACAAGGAGGATCCAAATCGAGGGGAGTCCCAGCGAGCACCACTTGGAGCAAAAACTTCATATGACCGGGAAGTGGAATCCATAGTGGCAGATCGAGTCATACGAAAGCGGTATTGCACGCCAAGGCGTGAATACTTCATCCGATGGAGGGGCCTTCCAGAGAGTGAAGCCAGTTGGGAACCTGCCGAAGCACTTTGGCAGTTCAAGAAGGAGATTGACACCTATCATGCGGAAGAAGCGACGAGGGCGTCGCCTGATTAGGTGGGGGAGAATGTCACGGGTCCTTACCTAGGGATGAACAATACATTGAACCTGGACATCTCCTAGAGAATGACAATACGTTGAATGTAGACACTTTCTAGAAAAGAGGAATACATTGGAAATGAACAATGTAATAAATGTAGGTAGGTGGGAAGTTGAAGGGATGTAATATCCACCATTAGATCAAGGGGGGATCTAACGGTTGTAGCTCGTCCAAAACTTGTATAAAAGGGGACCTCCTACCCCTCATTTGTACACACTCACTATTCAAGTGAAATATACTTCTAAAGTTACTCTCCAAAAGGGTTCTTGTGAGTTGAGTGTGAGAAGGCTGCTTGGGAAGTTTTCTCAAGGCCGCACGGGTAGCACGTGATAAATTCTTACGCCCGTGACATTATTGTAAGATGTTTTATCTATTTAGCATAAGAGTTTTTATTAGCTTTTGTTTCTCATTAATGTTCTTAATGAAATACAATCAATTTGCATATCAATATATAGTTTAGTGGTGTCATAGGATGAGTAGCCTAAAAGGGTGCTTTAATAGATGTAGATTAAGGAATATAAAATACTATGAAGTTATTATAAGTTATTAAACATATTAAATATCACAATTCTCCTCTTTTTCTAGTCTACTAGTACATTTTTATTTATGTAATTGATGTTCCTTGTTGCTAAGGAAAATGAAGTGATGTCATTTTATTAAGGAAAGAGAGTGACATCTTTGAAAAAGTTAAGGTTATTAAATTAAACAAACTATTAAATAATGATGAAGAAAGTAAATAAAAATGAACAAAAATAAATAGTATTTTAAAAATATAAAAAATGTCTTAAAACATTTAGTTATATTATAAGATTATTATGTAAAATTGTACATTACAATACTTTAAAATAAATAGTTAAGTGATTTGAATAATACAATATTTATTTTGTTTATATTTTTTAAATATTTTAAAACTAGATGTTTTTAATATTTAAATATAAAAAAGAATTTTTAAATGTAAACAATTGAATACATATTAAATTTAAATTTACATTATATATACTCACATTCTTTTAAAATTGCTCTTGATTTATTTATAAAATTAAATGTATTTAATCTCATTGTTTGTCTCTTTTGCGTTTTATTTTTTTAAGATTTTAATTTGTATTATAAGACTCCTATAGTTTTTAATTTTAACAATTGAAATTTTATATAATGTTTTTATTAATTTTAAAACTCTTATTTATTTGTAAAAAATTTTACAAAATTTAAATGTTATGAAAATTAATTTTTTAATTCATTATATATATTTTTTACTTTTTAGAATTTACTTTTAAAATTATTTTAGAGATACATAAATTAAACTTATTAAAATTAAAAAAATTAATTTTTTTTTAAAAAAATAATCATGATAATTCAAAAAATTAAATTATATAATAGTTAAATTATATAAAATTTTTATAATAAAAATTAAAAATTAATAAAATTTAAAAAAAAATTTTAAATATCAAAATTAACTTGAAAGAAGTATTCTTATTTGTATTTATAAATTTTTTTATAATAAAAGACTTTTTTTTATAATTTATTTATATAATTATAATTATTTATTAAAATATTAAAAAATTATAATTAATAATTATTATAACAACACTTTTGCAGTAAAAAACAAATTCAATAAGAAAATTATTCACTAACAATATTAAAAAAAAAAAAAAGAAAAATTGAAAAAACTTGATATATCTTATAATTGAATCAGATAAAAACTATTTATTATATTCTATTATCTTTTTTAATACTAACATTCAATAAAATTATAATATCTAATTATGATACGATTTAATTTATTTTAAAATATTTTTAATTTTAAAAATTAATAATTAAATTAATTAATTAATAAATTAATTATATATTAATAAATTAATTATAAATTTTATTATTTATTTAATTTTAAAAAATTAAAAAAATTTAATAAAATAATTTTTTAAAAATAAAAATAATATTATTTTATTTTTTTATTTTTTAAATCATAAATTATAAAAATTAAAAAATAATTTATATTATATATTTATTTATATTTTAATAATAATATATAAAATTATATATTATATTATATTAATATTTATTTTTAAAAATTTTTATTATTTAATTTTTAATAAAAATTATATAAAATAAAATAATAATATTATAAATTATAATATAATTTATATTAAATTTATTTAATATAAATTATTTATATTTAAAAATATTATATTAATTATTTTTTTAATTTTATTATATATAAATTATATATATATATTATTTAAATAATATAATATAATATATATAATAATTATTATATTTTATTTATTAATATATTTATATAATATATATAAATATTAAAAATTTTTTATATTTAATATTAAATATTAATCTTTTAATTTAAAATTTAAATTTAATAAAAAATTAAATTAATTATATTTTTTTAATTTTAAAATTTTTAATTTTAATAATTAATTTAATTTTTAAAATTTTAACTAAATAAAGAGAATTCAATGCAACGTTGAGAATTAGTAATTTGGATTAAGGTTAGCGTTTTTGATCAAAGGTTGATGGCGACAGAGTCACAGGTGCGAGCGCAGCAGCAACAGGGCGGCAATGCGGGCGCGAAGCCGGGGCTTAGGAAGCCGTTGTTCGTGAAGCTGGACCAGTTAAAGCCCGGGACCAGCGGCCATACCTTGATCGTCAACGTCCTCAACTCCAACATCGTCCTCCAGAAGGATCGATCGGTGTCCCAGCACCCTCGCCAGACCCGCATCGCCGAGTGCCTCGTCGGCGACGAGACCGGTACGATCATTTTCACCGCGCGCAACGATCAAGGTACCTGAGTCCCGTGTGTAGATATGTTGGCATTGATTTCAGTGGGCACAAACAAAGCCCTCATAGATGAGATTAAACCTGTATCTGCTATTGTTTACATGTGAATCTTAGAACGGCTACATTCTAGCCCCATCACTGTTTCCTAACAGGGTGCATGTCATGTCATTGGCCTTGCTGATCTATTTTCCCTTTCCTAATTTTCTGGGGAGTTTCCCTTACTAATTGTGGTGTCAAATCGTATTTAAATATGCTATGGAGGTTGCTATGGAGATTGGGATGTGTCCATGCAATATAACCTCTTATTTATCCTTTTCTGTTGATATTGTTGGGAGTCTGCCATAAATTTGCATTTGGTGCCTAGAAAAGGTTTTCAGCTCAGTGCACCCATAATACCGGCTTGGTTCTTCCCAAGAACTGTGATTTCGAGTAGTTGGATGGCTAACCCAACCATAAGATGAAGTGCATGCTCTTCTTTTTCCTGTTTTCTTTTCCTTTTTTCTGTTGGGGGAAGGGGCCTGTGGTTATGTGTGTTTAACTGTAGCTACTTAATGGCGTAGATACAATGGGTGTACTCTTCGGTTGGCAATTTTCCTAATGTGTCAAATTTGTTAGTCTAATGGTGATTCCTGTCCTCATAACATAAAAGCTTTTTACACAGTCTTTTTTTTTTTGTATATATTTGGATGTCTTGATTATGGTGTTTCTCTTTATTCTTCAGTTTGCTGTGTTCTTGGGTTGTCTATGTAGTTGTCATTGCTTCCATTGACTGTCTATGGTTGAATGGGAAAGGGCCACCTTCTGACCATCCATTCAGCCAACCATACAGTGAGAAATGTGTCAGTCTTCTTGATAGCTTCAGTGTTGTAGTCTAGTGAAATTACAAAGATGAAATTAGGAAAGGCCTTTCCTTGACCTCAGAACAAATATGTTGATGGGTGATTTTGCACAATGTTTTTTTGAGAGTTTTCTTCTTGTAATTTCACATTTCTATGTAGCAGAAGTGAGTCTTGTTTCAGTGAGAATATTTGCCTATAAATAATGTGGACCATTTTTGCTTGTGATATGGCAATTCAAAGGTCCATACGAGAGGTGCTTTTCTTGAGGTTATTGGTTAAAACACTGTCATTCTTCCTTTTGTAGTTCAGACTATTTTCTAGTCTGCAAATAAATTTTTGACCATACAAATGCAAAGTAGAATGCAGCTCTAGAAATTGTGAAATGTAATCTGCCATTCCCTGTGAAGAATGATAATGGTGACTAGCACAGAATTGCAGTGAATGTTCTGATCACATAGTCCAGTTTGGTTTGAGAAAAATTCAGAGTCAATATATATAGCCAAGCTGTTGAAGTTTGAAATTCTCACTTTTGTATTCTTATTTTTCTTTTGCCAACTCATTGTTGTTTCCCATGTGCAGTTTTTTATGCAAGCCAAAGCTTGTTGATTGGTTTGGTTGTTAATTTGTTGATGGAATTTAGTAGTTTGCCTGAGCTAGTGCTGCCATTATTTTATAGCTGATAATGAGTAAGGACAATTGGCACACATCATCTGCTTAAGTTTCTGTTTTTGATGATGTACTTCCAAATGTTTAGGAAAATACTAGAGTGTAGTTTCTGTGTGTTTAAGGCTCACCTTGTTTTATCGTCATTTGTTTTCATTCGGACTAAAGATAATATTTCCTCAGTCAATCTGATGAGGCCTGGTACGACTGCCATCCTCCGCAATGCAAAGATTGACATGTTTAAGGGATCTATGAGGCTTGCAGTTGACAAATGGGGTCGTGTTGAAGTCACTGAACCTGCAAAATTTGTGGTGAAGGAGGATAACAATCTCTCACTTGTTGAGTATGAGCTGGTGAATGTCGTGGATGAGTGATTCGGTCCAGTGGGCAGCAAATTTTTTGTGGGAGACCAGGGGCTTAAAAGTGTCCAGTGACAGTGTTGGTAATGTACTTTTGTAGGTGAATTTTATATTTTGGACGGTATAATTAGTTTGGTATTGGTTTATAGGTGTGGCTTAAAGAAAAAGCAATTTTGCCTCTCCCTAAATATGGCCTTTATGAAACATGCTCTGTTAATCTTTGGCAGATGGCAGGGAAATTTGGGGCTTGCTCATTGCGGAAATGCAATATATGGGCTTTGGTCTTTGTGTTTGCTTCTCATTTTTCTTTAATTTTTAAATTTTCCTTATTAATTAAATATTCGCTGTCCTATCGAAGTAATTCCCCCCCCTTTTTTTTTTTTGGGCCCGCTGGAATTAATAAGTTAAACCAAGCAGGAAGCCGTAGAAACTGGAAATTAACTTGGGGTGCTTGTATTTTTTGAAAGAGAAGGGCCTTGAGATACAGAACCTCTTTTTTGGGATAAATGGGAGTTACAGACACTTGTGCTTCTTACGGTCAATTTCACTATCAAAATTTTGTTATTTATTTGTGTTCGGGCTTTGTTACAAGCGTTCATGGTCCACGCTATGACCCAGATCACTTTTCCCCTAAAAGAAAACAGAAGAAAAATGCTTCAATACCTTCTTCATGGTTAATGAGGAGAGCAAGATCATCTTGTTTCTTGTGGTAAAAAGGTTGGCTGGTTACAGTTGTAATACAGTAGCCTTAACTTGAATTCATTTTTCTTGCTTTTAAAGCTTTCCCTTTTGGACTTGGGAATTACAGCTAAGTTCAGCTTATTAGCCTGAAAAAGGCAACGTAAGTTAAAGAAAGTGGATGAAATAGGAATGGGCCAAATTGAATGGTGAGGTTGAAAGCCTCGGCAAGGATACAAATATTTTACGTGGACTTTAAAGCCTAGATGACAGATAATTCTTTCAATGTGGTGGCTAGCACTGTGTCTCGAATTGCTAACGGCATTTCCCTTGGTCTACAAAGTAATGTTTTCAAAACCAAAGAAGTCATCAAATTAGAAAAATTAAATGTTATGGTTTGACTGATTTGAAACTGGAGGTCAAACTGACAATTAATAAGTTCATATTTTTATTTATTAGTAATTAAAAAATTTTTATAAAATGATAATTACATGTGATATACTTTTGACTAAAAATCATTTTTAATAGGTAAATTTAAAGATTATTGACTAAAAACAACCCATAAAAAAACTTGATGATATATTAAATTGTTCTAAAGAATGAATCAAAATGAGGCAAATTTTGTGAAATTGAGATCCATTACATGGTTACTTTTGTGGGTAAGCCATGAAATCGGTTACTTTTATTAGAATTCCTATAGTACAGCATTCATTTGATAAATCAATGGTGCTCTTGTAAAATCATGGCAACCCATGGAAATTAACAGGTTCATTCTTCAATAAAATCTTTTAACTGTCTGGATTTTAGCACTTGTAACCAGTGCAGGATTATCTTCCAAACACAAAAGTTATTCTAGTGTAGTGACAAGTTATGACTGAATGGCCACGTTGACTGCTTGCCATTCATGCATTTAGATGCAAAGAGGCCAACAAATGATTTGATTGAAGCGTGCGCGATGCTTCATTTGAATCAATCGATTAATAAAATAACTGTCATCCAAAAATGGTTTAATCATAAAAACCCTGTTGTTTGGATTAAAGGAAGAGAAGGAAAAAAAAATAAAAATGCAAATTAAGACGAGCCCCACGGTAACATCACGAATTCGTACTGATTCATGAACAAAGGCCTAAACCACCAAACCATCACAAAAGCAAGTGTGGGGAAGGCTGTGTATCCAATGTAGACGACACAATTTCCTTTTGATTTAACACATGAAATGCGGTTCTGGTTTGGGTTAGCTAGTAAATTAAAGGACACAATTATTTTATGTATCTTGTTCGAGAGGCTTAGTGGTTCCCAGATCACTTAATACAAGGGAATCTCCAAGTACATGCACTTGGTTGCTTGACATAGACTACAGACAGCACATGTCATGTCCCTTTTCTTCTAACCTATTGACATGTTCTTTTGGTACCTTATTGATATATCCATGTTATTTTAGTAACGTATGCATACATTGGATTAGAATACGAAAAAAGAATGGAGAAAAATAAAGGGCCCAAATGAAATAATCTTTGCAAATATTCCTAAACCCTTCTCAAAATTTCACCGCCTTCTTTTTCTAGTGGGTCATCAAATATTTTCATTATATTTATTATTTTTCAAATTTATAAAAATATTTTTAATTAAAATGTTTTGAAATGAAAACTTGAAAAATAATTTCTTAGCTTTGTTATTCGAGATCTTTGACAAAAGAATTTAAAAAAAAAAAAAATCATGTTAGTTTAGAAAATAAAGATGAATTTCCAAAATATCCAAGAAACTAAAAATTTTACACATGTCTAGAAACTATTAGTTAACCACCAATCCTAATTTGATGACTTGCACGAGAACATGTTCTAATACATTTGGTGGTTGATGTGGTTAATTATCAGAACTCTAAGGTTCTATGATCTTAAGTTCTCATTAATTATCCAAGATACAAGATTAGAAGAGTCAGGTTCAATAATTAAATCATTGTCTTTAAATTTCTAATGGTTAATACTTTCCTCAAATTGGAATCCTGCAAGTCTATAGGATATGAGAAGACACACAACAAGATACCCTGATGATCATGTAAAATTCCACCAATGCCAATGGACCCTGCTTGCCTGTTGAGGATCCATCTGCATCCCATTTTAATCTCGGAGAATCTAGTGGCCGAAAAATTATTTTGGACTCAATTTTTCTAGATTTGACCCAAGATTTAAATGCTTCGTCATAAAACGGTAATTCCTGCCCAATAATTGGAAGATCACTGGTAGTGATACTAATGCATGATTTCCACCGAATAAAAATGACAACATCCGAGTGTTGCCAATTACGGTCGTCGCCACGAAATGTACAACTTAATAAAATAAAAGGCATGATGTACAGCTTATTAATCACAGTAACCATATCTTAAAGCAAAAATATGATACATAACGTATTAAAAGAAATTGTCATACCATTACAAAATACTGTTTTTTCAAAAATAATAAAGACATGAAGATTAGAAGAAGAGATCAAATACAAATACCAAGGAGTGGGGATTCGGGATTGTGCGTACAAAACAAAATCGTAAGGGACAAGTAGTTAAAAGCTTACTTCTTTTATTGCATCACAATTAACATTCTGGCAGGGAACAATGATCCCGTGAATTATTTTGAAGTAGTATCATTTAGTGATTCCATTATGCGAATAAAAGTTATATAGAATAAGATAGATTTTTTGAATCACAATGGTATATGAGAATTAGAACATTTACCCATAAGAACTAAACTAATAGGTTACAAATGGATCTTTAAGGAAAAAAGAAATAATTTAGATGGATCCATCAACAAGTACAAATGAAACTTTTTACAAAAGGATATATTTAAAAGAATAACTTTAATTACTTTAATACTTTTACTTCTGATGTTAGAATTGCATCCATTAGAGTTTTGATTGTATTGACATTTATTTATAATCTCTTTATTCATCAAATAGATGTTAAAACTGCATTTATATATGACAATCTTAATGAAGAGATTTATATGTTACAACCTAAAGGTTATGTAACTCTAAATCAAGAGAAAGAAGATTGTAAGTTTGTTAAATCTTTATATGGGTTGAAATAAACACCCAAACAATGTCAAGAGAAGTTTGATAATGTTTCAATTTTTAATAATTTTTCAATTATTGATATTGATAAATGTGTTTATATAAAATTTGAAAATAACACTTATGTTATCATATATTTGTATATTGATAACATGCTCATATTTAGTTTCAGTATGAAATGAATACTCAGTACAAAGTTATTACTTACATCACATTTTGACACAAAAAATTTAGGAAAAACAAATGTTATTTTAGGAGTGAAGATTTGTAGAACTCCTAATTCTGTCATAAGATCATTACGTAGAGAAACCTCTTAAGAAATATGAACGCTTTGACATGAAACTAGTTTTTGACTCCTTTTGACACAAATATACATTTGGTAAAACACATTAGTGCTTTAGTATTTCAATCTAAATATACTCAAATTATTAATAGCTTTCACATCTTGATATTGCATATGTTGTGAGTAGACTGAGTAAATATACACATAATCCAAACTATAATTATTAAAATGTTTTAATAAGAATTTTGAGATATTTAAGAGATAACATGAATTATGATATATTCTATAGTGGATTCTTAATATATTAGAAAGGTATAGTAATGCTAATTGGATTTTTGATTCATATGAGATAAAATCCATAAATGATTATGTTTTCACCCTTAGAGGGTTAGTAGTGACTTAGAAGTCCACCAAACAAACAATTATTGCTCAACCCACCATGGAATTTGAGTTTATAGCCTTGAAGATGACTAGTATAAAAGCAGAATGACTAAGAAATTTCCTAATAAATATTCCATTATGGGTGAAATCGACACTATCAGTGTTGATACATTGTGATAGCCAAGCCACCATTGCTCATGGAAAGAGCAAGTCATATAATGGGAAAAGCAAACATATTCATCTAAAACATGAATTAGTAAAGTAGCTGTTGAATAATGGAGTGATATCAATTAATTTTGTAAAATCAAAGATAAATATGGTAAATCCTTTAACTAAGCCACTAGGCATATAGATAATGGAAATTACATCAAGGAAAATGAGACTAATGCTTATAAATGATCAAGAGTAATGGGAACCCAACTTATGTGATAGGAGATCCATTGAAATAGATTTATATGAGTAACAACAAGTCACTAATTGAACTTGTGTGCATTGTTAAATTATAAAGTTCCTTTCTATGGTATAAATGGTGTAATAATTCTAATGTTAGAGGTTGAGTTACACTCTTAATGAATTATATAGTCCTATGGGTGGTGTGTAACTAGAATGCACACTTGATAAATTCAACTATAAGAGAGTAGAATGGAGACGCACCTCAAAGATCCTAAGAAAAATCTGTAGAGCTCTCATAAAAATAAACTAGGCAAGCACAAGGCCTTATAATGCTAAACTATGTCAAATAATATAATATCAAAGAATTTAATATGGAGACAAGTTCATTATTATTCATAAAGAAGTCATAGTTCATTGAAGATTTTTAATTTCACCATCCTTCTAAATATCAAAACTTGTACATCATAATTTTTAGTTTATAGCCCAAAAGGCACTAAATATGATGCGTTATATATATATATATATTGGTTACCTTAACATAGCTTAACCTTTTAAAAGCTAGTATATTTTAAAAGGTTTATACCCCCCATTAGAAATAAGAGACCTTACTATACTTATTTATAAGACAATATCTATTTTATACCTTACTAATAAAAGAATTCATGAGAAACCTTATGCATAAGTAAAAGGTCTAAAACCTAAACATAATATAAGAGGCCTAGTAAGACCCCATGTAGGCTAGTCCACCCTTAGCACTAAACTTTTTGAAACATTTCAAATTGCATTGGTCAAACTAGCCATTTTTAGTTATTGAAAAACTAACTATTGAAAAAAAAAAAATAGTGGTAACAACAATAAAACCATCATAACCACTAGCCATTATCGTCATTTTTAATACCTATCTTTATGAGAAATTAAACCATAAGTAGTATAAAAGTAGTATTCTCTTTTTTTCTATGAACAAAATATTACATTCAATCTTATTCTATTCTTTTACTCTTTGAAACTTTTTGAGTTAACTAGATTATTACTATTTTTATGGCCTTAGTATTTGAAGTGCACATTAGTAGGAAGGTTTGTTGTATGTTGGAAGGATAATCGTTGTTACTTGTTGCATTAAGACATTATCTATATTGGGTAAAAGCAATCCTTAAAGACAGTGCCAAGCATGCTTCAAACATTATGTCTTCCTATTTATTTTGATTTTTGTTGCATTCATATTTTCAATATTCTCTTTATTTTGCTAACATATTAAAACTTATATATCCTAGTATTTGGTTCATAATCCAAAAGGCATCAAATATGATATATCATATTTTCATTAATTAACTTAATAGAATTAGCCTTTTAAAATAATGGAAGATTGTTAAAAATTAATATATTTTAAAAGGCTAATTACCATATTTTTATACTTGGTGAATTAAATATTTTATAACCATTAGGCTTGTCATTTTATGATAGTTAGAATAGCCGTTATAAGTTTGTTGCTAGTTGTTATGGATTATAATATTGATAATCATTTATTACTATTAAAATTTATGTTGAACATTATTGCACTTTATGAGCTATTAATTCATGATTAATATAAAATAGTCTCTTCCTCTTATTCTTGTAAGACATAAGACAATATATAGTAAATGGTGGCACTATTTACAATAATTCATAGTCTACTGCTGACTTAGTTAAAAATTGAATTATTTCTATTGCCTTACTATTTAAGGTGTACTTTAATATGAACGTTTATCATATCTTGAAAGTATAGTTGTTATAACCTACTGTATTAAGATAATTTGTCTATTAGGGCAAAAACTATCCTTAAGAATAATATCTAGCAAGTTTTAGACATGATATCCTTTTATTTATTTACTTTTACTCAACATCAATTTATTTGATTTATTATTTTCCAACAATGTTAAGGATTTCATTCTATCATAAAATTTAACATAACTTATCTTATTTTTTAGACTAGTATGTGTTTTATATTGTGTAAGTACAAGCATTTTTATGCAATTCAAGTAAAGATACTAGATTATTACATGAAAAACAAAATAATAATTAATATTAAATGTCCTTACATTGCTTACATCCCACTTATTTAATGATTTTAGGGAAGGTTAGAGAATATTTACATATTTTAACTAGATAAGTCACAAACGTATAATTTGATTTTTGTTATTAATTATAAATTTTTCTTGTAAAAGAGTTATTGAGTATTTGCTTGAGATTTTAATTTTAATAGGATATTCTTTAATTGCTAACAAGTCTTACACCATATAATGTTTCTATGGTTAAACATTATGTTTGATAGTCGTTGAGTTTTGCAAATATTATTTACTATATCATTATTTTGATCTTATGGTATAGTCAATAGATTGATGCAACTTAAGAAAAATAAAAAAAGAAGTTTTGAATTTATGAGATGTAATTGTAAGAACTAGCTAACACTTGTAATGTAGTAGGTTGAAGTTGTTGGCACGAGTGAGTTAGTTTGCCTTCAAGGGGGATTGGTTTGGTTGATAAGCTTCATGCTTACAACTAATTATAATATATTTTATAATAAATCTCCATTATATTAGAATAGAATAACAATATTAACTAAATTTTGATTTAGATGAGATGTGTTTACTTTTAAAGGTGAAGTAGTGATTTGAAAGCTTAATAAACAAACAATTATTACTCATTTTACATAAGATCTGAGTTTATGGTCATAACATTACTAGTGTAGAGACAAATTAGCTAATAAATTTTCAATAGATATTCCATTATTGGTAAAATTGACATTATTAAGTGTCAATACATTATAATATCCAAGTCTCCATTTCTTATGTCAAGAACAAATTATATAATGGAAAGAATAAACATATTTGTCTAACTCATGAGTTGATAAAACAAATTACTAAGTGATGGAGTCATAACATGATTTTGTATGGTCAAAAATGAATTGAGATGATACTCTAACTAAATCACTAAGCAAAAAGTTAGTGTAAATTACATTGAGAGAAACAGGACTAATGCCTATATAGTATGGTCATAAGTGATGGGAATCCTACTTATGCGATAGAAGATCCTTTGAAGTAGGTTCATATAGGTAATACCACTATAAGAATTATATGTCCCTTCTTATGATGTAGATTATGTGAATATTTTAATGTTTGAGGTTGAATTATACTCTTAATGAATTGTATAGCTCTTATGGGTGGTAATAGAATACATAATCTACAAAGTGTAAAATGTGTTTTTTTTTTTCTTAGATTGGAATACATATAATTTAGCCTACACCTTACTTATTAGGTAAATCAAATTTCTCATTTATAACATAGCTACTATGATTCTACATCTATTCCATACATTAAGTTATTTTAGCATATATGTATGTAGATTTCTTATAATCTACTATATCATTGAACTATTAACAAATGAGGGCTATCATTTAGTTTTTGGATTTGTTTTCTCTTAGTAACTAGGAAAGTATTAATTGATCAATTAAATGTAGAATTTGTAGGGAAAATTTTGGCATTGCCTTTAGAAAAATTGACATAATAAAATGTCACATTTTATTAATATATAGTTACATTAATTTGATGTACATGAAGATGATATAATATGTATTTGATAAAGGGGAATGTTTTATCATGAAATACATATATTTTAGAGTGGAATACATACATTTCACTTAAACCAAATTAACTTTTTTTTTTATGTTACACCTTGTAACTTTTCTTTAACTAGGCTTATAATAATAGAGCAATTACATGTATTAGTTGTATAATAAAAATGTGTTTTTCATCATTAATATTTTTGCTTATAGTAATTATGGTTTCTCAAGAGAATCAATGAATGCAACTTTAATGCTGTTGCTAGTACATTAGATAACTATGATCAAAAGACATTTACTTTATATTTCAACCATTGATAAATAAGGGCTATTATTTACATGTTGGATTTTTTTCCTCTTAATGCCCAATTAAGGAGTATTATGTAATCAATTGAATGCATAAGTCATAAGGAAATTTCTAGCATAAGCTTCAAAAAATTGACATATTATTTGAGGTTTTTCAAATTATGGCAATTTATTAATATACAACTATAAAAAATGGATGTAAAAAAAAAAGATAATAGAATACATATAATTAGAGGGGAATACATATATCCCAGAGTTTACTATATTGACCTCTACACTACCTATGAACTATGATGAACAAGGGCTATTATTTACATATTCGACTTTTTTTTTTCTTAGTAACCAATCATAGATTATTATGTAATCAATTAAATGTGGTAGAATAATAGTTCATTGAAAATGACCAAATATGTGACTTATGTGATAGGCTTGCACACCCAATAGGGATATGTTGTATTGATTTTGGCTTACAATGTTTATTTTAACATTAGTTTAACATTGTTGACAATATTGAAAACATTACAATTAAACCATACAATATTGCTAGAAGCCTTTAAAAAGTTGTAGGTACATTGTTTATTCCATGCTATAACCAAAAACTTGTGCTTCTTAGTATGACATGCACAATAGCCCAACATGATTCCAAATGAAGCATGTAAAAATAAAAGGAATTCATGACACAAGGAAACACGATAAGCTCTTGAAACATAGGAACTTCTTATTGTCCCAAAGCTAGTTGCCATGGATGCCTAAACCATGCAATTTGTCAAGGAAAGTAACCATGTCTCATTGCTTGTTTAGTACATACTTAACAACATACAAGGCTAATCCTTCTCTTTCAGCTAGTGATGCCTAGGTAGTAAAAAGGTAACACATTTAGTCACAATAACTTTATATGTCATATTATAAGGTCTAAAATTTTGTAAAATTGAAAGGTGAAAAGTATCAAGAATATTTACCTCCAATAATGTTGAATTTAGAAATTAACCACCCCATAATTAGATTCCTAGGAGCATATGAACATAATAATCATGCATGCAAGTGTGAAGTTAAGCAATTACACACTTGAATATGTTTAATATTGTAATTAATGGGTTGGACTTAACTAAATTTGTGTGATTTGGATGAGTTAGTTGTGATCATATAAATTTATAGGTAATAATTAGGTGAGACACATATGTTATGTTCTAACAAGGAGTTATCACCTAATTGATCTAAAAGTCATGTTGGATGTAATTGATAAACTATGTTATCTATTTACTTCAGTTTATTTTATTTGTTGACTTACTCAATATTAAATAAATTAAATGGAATTCTAACATACTAAAATCTGCCTATAAAATTTTTTGAGTTAATATTAAGGGATATTAATTTAAATAAAATAGTGAGTAATTAAAATAAATGATTAAAGACCTAATATATTCTTCTTATATATGCATAAATTAGTACTCTTTCTTTACATGATTTTGTTACTAGAACAAAATAAGTAATAAGTTATCCCTTATCGACATATTGGATACTAAAAAACTTATTAAACTAAATTTTTTGGACTAATATGTTGATCTGAGAATTGTTTTTAAATAAGACAAAGATAGTTTTGTCTAATTATCCTTCATAATCTCATTGAAAGTTTAAGAGACTTATCAACATCATAAGACGTTAATGATTTAGTAGCATGTTTGATGTAGGGTAATATGTCTCTTGAACATTGATGAAGACATCATATTATGAATATCAATACCATGACTATGCATTTCAAAGAGTTGAATGGTGTGCATGCTAAGATTGACAGATAAGAGAATCCAAAAGGAATTGTTCCACCTTTAGATTAAAAAATGATCGTTAATGAATAGTAAATGTTTTAAAGATAATTGGTTAATTTGAAAATTTAAGCCAATCAAGTTTTGATAGAAATCATGAGTTAAATGTAAACTTGATTTCATTATCTTTTCCTTAGAATTATTCTCAATGTGAGATGAATCTTTATATGAATGGAGGTTTTATTAAGTAATACTTATAATTGCATGAGGATAGCATATGGAAAGTTATCCAATTTTCTTCTGAATTTACTCCAATAGTAAAAGAGAAGAACTATAACAAATAGTCAGTGAAAATAAAATTCAATCTAAAAGTATTAAAAGGACAACAATATTGATATTTATCATTAGAAAAGAAATTATAAGGTTCTCTTACCATTCTAACAAGAATAAAACTTAGAAAAGTTTTCATTTGGAAACCTAGGAGCATTAACCTTTAAAGAAAGCTTTGTTCTCAAGGCATATGGTGATAATCATTATCCTTTACATGAGACTATTGATTAAGTCACATTAATGAAATAAGAATCACCAAATTTCATAAAAACAATTACTTTGCCATTTAATTATGAATCATATTGAACACTTAAATCTTGTTTATTGGGTGAGATAATTAAATCACCTTTTACATGAAGGGGAAACTAGTCAATTAATCATTTAAACTAATACATTAAGATGTATGTAGTTTCATTTAACAAATCATATCAAATATAATTATTAGTATCTAAATTTTTCTAAAAAATTTAAAGAGTTTAGGAATGAAATTGAGAAAAAAATCTATAAATGTATTATATTACATCATTTAAATTGAGATAAAGAATACTTAAAGTAAGTTTAATAATTATCTTAAAGAGAATGAAATTCTCTTACTATGGGCTCATTATGAAATCATATGGAGTTTAAAAAAGGAGAAACTTTTATTATGAGATATTATATAATTTATAAAGAGTTATGCAGTTTCAAATCTTTTCTTTAAAGATATGTCATAGAAATTTTTTACTCGCCTTCTAAAAGGTTTCATCCAAATTGATTAACAAAATTTCATATGATATATGAAATAGTATAAGGCCCAATTTGTTATATCTTAAGATTTAGGGATGTGATGCTTATGTAAAGTATCTATTATTTGGTTAGATTAAAACTAGACTAATAATTACAACATTTGTGGGATATCTATTAATAGCTAGCTCCAATAATTACATCATTTGTAAGATATCCATAAACCGTTGATGGATATTGTTTCTATCATATAGTTGAGCGAAAGAGTTTGTCTTGAAGCCCACTACCTTTCTAAAAAAGGAATTCTCTCTCTAAAAGAGTAGTGGGATATGAAATCAAAATGGTACTTGAATATACATTATTCTACTAGATACACAACCTAAGACTTAATAACACAAGAAGCTTTGTATTTTTAGTAGAATGCATCATGCTATACCAAGAAAAGAATTTTTCTTGAAATTATAAGATAATGCATTAGTTATTTAGGATAAGTCTACTAGTTGTGAAGAAACAATGTATGACACTAATTTCAATAAATGAGTCAAGGCTATGAAATTTAAAATGAACTTCATGTACATCAAAGTATAAACTTTGGTTGATTCACCTTAAGGAACCAAACCCATTAAGTGTAAGTATTTCTTTAAAAGAAAGATGTGCATGGATGGCTATGCAAATAATCAAGGTATAAAGAAAGTTAAAGGATTGACTTTAAGAAAACCTTTTCATTTATAATTATGATTAAGTGCATAAAAATTTTATTTGTCATTGTTATATATTATGAATATATATGCTTTTTAGAGTTTAAACATCTATATTGATAAAAAAAATCAAAAAATTTAATTTTATCAAAATAATAGATAAATATTGTGCTTACAAGAAGGATAATGAGAGAACATTACTTTACAAGTACTTTATATGGATGACATATTACTAATAGGAAATGATATGCCATTATTCCAATCCATTAATGTTTGGTAATTCAAGGATATTACATACATAGGACAAGGGAGAAACAATCTATATTCTAAAAAAGGATCTATAAAGATTATATTTGAATGGTTGAAATTTATAGAGATAAATCTAAAAGGTTACTTCTAATTATCCTAATTTAAGTATAAATTATTAACATAGTTTAGTAATAAAAGAATCTAAGAAGATATTCTTATTTACACTGCATAATATAATTCTTTCTAAAGATGTGTCATAAGACACAAGATTAAGATTGATAATATAGATAAGATCCAAATGAGTAGATATATCTAACAAGAAGAAATGAAATTGATCCAAATGAGAGTCATTGTATAATAATGAAAGTCATTATGAAGTATTTTAGAATTTTTAAGAATTAAGAATAACTTTCTAATCAATGGAGAAATTGAACTTAAAGTTTAATGATATTTGGTTAATCACTTTCAATCTATTAAAAATGATTAAAAGTTATAGTCTATATAAAGTTCTTACTTCAAATGGTAAGACTATAAGTTAAAAGAGCTCTAACTTTGAGATAGTTATTATATTTGAGCACATGTTGCATATGATGATGTAACGAAATATGTAATTTTAAAACAAATAGTTCATTATTGAGCTTAATAAGGTTTTAGACATTGTTAAGTTGGTAATTATGTGTTATGGCAACAACGAAATCATTAGATAAGGATCTTAGGTCTTATGAATGATCCAATTATTTGCTTTAATGATTCCTTCTCATTATAAAGATAATGAGCAAAGTGATGTAAAGATAAAGAAAGTACCTATTAAAGAGGATTTAAAAATCTTAGTGATAAGCCTTTATTCCAATAAGAACATGATCATCATATTGAGGGATATGAGATATGATAAACAGGTAATTGGCTATAGTGCAAGTGGAAGATTATTAGTTTATATATCTTAGTAGCCCATATATTAGTTATTATTTCATACCTATAATAAATTAATTAAAGTCATTTTTTATTGTTAGCATAATCCATATAATGATATGGTTATTAATAAACTTTAAAGATAAAGTCTATGAAATAAATATACTTTGCAAAAGTAATTATGATCATAATTATTAGTTATTTATTGTATCAAAATATTATTTCTAAATATTCTTGGTCAATACAACATCAATATTAGACATTGATAAAACTATAAAATTAGCACATGTTATATTTTTTTTCTTATGAAGAAAACAATCAATTATATAAACAGAAGTATAAAGATACTTAAACAAACAAGTGGGTGCTTATTAGTTATATTTGTTCACTAAATTGATTTGTTATGAAAATTCCCAAACAAAATATTACTCGTGCGTCTAAGAAATTTATCACATGACAATCATGTAAATGATTTATAAATTTAAGATCACTAAGGTATCTTATACATGAATTCATATGTTTTGATCTCACCTCTAAGTTGTCCTAATCAAAGATCATTTGTGAGGGTGAACATCAAGTATTTCATGAACTATGAGGTAGAATAATTTTAGGATCTTAATCCTTTCAATGTATACATGAATTTAATTTATTTAATCCTTTAGGATTATAATTTATTTCATTACCAACATATTAAGATTCTAATGAATCATAGATAATTAAGAAAATATAAATAAAGATCAAATTAAACTTAATTGATAAGTTTGAAAAACTTATCAATTCAAATATCTAATATTTTTAAAAAAATTAGAGATTAAAGTGTAATTTATTAAAAATTGATACATATCTTCTTAATAAAGTTATAGACTTAGAACAACTCTAATAAATTCCCTAATATGTGGTTAGATACTTTATGCTTAGTACATTAAGGTTACTAATTTTTGTCCTCCATCTCTCTTTAAAAGGGTTTAAGGTTGTGAATTTTTTTTTTCCTTATCTATATGGATTACAATTAAAGGTCAAATGTTTGGATAATAATGACTTATGATAACTCATTGATAGACCTAAGATGATAATTTGTGATAATCTAGCCAATAGGCGTAAAAGAGAGAAAGATTTGAAGATTTTTCCAATAATAATTTTGTCTTATATGTCAACTTGTAATTATATTTAACAAATAATCAATCTACTCTTAAAAATCAAAATTTTAAATTTTTATTTTTGTTATATATTTATGGGATAATTATGTATGTGATTATTAATAATTATAACATTCTACAATTTTGCGTTATAGTTAAGTTAATCCAAATTGATGCTTGATTTGCAAATAGATTAATGTAGTAGTAGCACCACAAGAAAAACTTGGTTTTCAATGAGATTAAGATAACTAAATAATAGAGTAACCTAACATGATTTTTCCTACATAAGCAAGAAACCCAAGCTTATGATACTTTCCAAAAGCCTTTTCTTATGTATTTTTCCTAGTTGAGGACTAGTGCTCTTGTTTTTCATACAAATATTTGTATTAACATTCTCTTTAATATTACAACCACTCACCAATCCATTTTTAAAATTTAAAGTTGACTACTTTAAACTTTTGAAAGACCAAAAGCTTTTTCTTATTCCTTCGTAATGTCTATTACAAATGCCAACTCCATTTAGCAAACCTAGCCCTTAGAACTTCATACAAATCTATAACTATTAGAAGTTTGACATTCCTATTTTTCTTTGTATTTTTGTATAGTCATCTTGCTACCTGATTCCAAGTAAATGAGAATTAGAAATAAACAAAATTATCGATGACTTTACATAGTAAGTAGGCTAACTATTTTCAAACAAGAGGAAGCTTATTTGTCTTTTTGTAGTAAGAAGCCTTAAGAATTCATATGATCTCATTTCTAATAACACTCTTTACTAAGGCTATACCATGGGTGTTATAAAGAATGACATCAATATGAGGTAAAGTGTTCCCTTTCTTTGCAAACTTACAAAGATTCTCTTCTACATACAACACCAAAATCACATTACTACTTTACCAATATAATTTTTAACTAACATCCTGAAAACAATAAAATTAAAAAAAATAAATAACTATAGAGGAAAATTCTAGGATCATATTTCTTAACTCTTTACCCCCACTTAGATGAGACATCTCATAAATTTGTTGCCTTAGAATGCTCACTAGTAGATAAGGCCTTGGTGCACCTTTGGTTGCTATTGCTAAGGACCAAAACCCTATTAAATGGTTAGCAATGTGTTATTGACGTCAAGGAAGATTTAGGATGTATGCCCCTATTTCTACTACTTTAATCTTTAGTCTTAGTTTAATTATAAATTAAGATTCAGATTATTAAAAAAAAATAAAAAAAATTAAATTAATAGATAAAATGTCCTATGTGTCTTTTATCTAGTTATTGATATTTGTTTTTTTGCAATTACATTATTGTTGCTAAATACATTGCATACTTATATTTTCTCTTGGTAACACCACATTAAGTGCACCCTCCATGTTCCTTTCTTTACATTGTCATGTGGTCTTCCTTATTTTATAAATCTCACTTGTTCCCAACAAATTTGGATACAAATCACAAGCCATGGTCTTCTTTTATTATTATTTTTTTCGATAAACTATGTTTTGTTGATGGGAATTACGTTTTAATTTTGACCTTTATATTATGTTTTGTTTAATATCAAAGGATGTTGGGAAATAAACTCCAAGTTATAGCTATTAAAAATATTAATAGAAAAAAATAAAATAAAATATAAGAAAAAATAACTAAAGACAGGATATACCAAATTTATATGATTCGGTCAATTTGACCTACGTTCATAGGTGAAATTGAAAGTAAATATTAGTAAAGTGGAGAATGCCAGATAAAAACTCTTCTAAAACCTAATTGATAAAAACTCAAATAATTGACTAAATACTTTTAAAGTTTTTAACTCAAATCATAAAATAGACTATATTATTCTTTATTTATATAAAAAAAAAAGTTGATTAACTTTACTTAATATCTCAATATGAGACTTTAGCCATCAACTTAACAAATCTTTACCCTAACTCAAGTCCCACATGCAAATATAGTAACAATGACCACTTTTTCTACAAACACCTAAATCATCATACCACATCAATTAAATCTAAGCATTATTTGAACTTAGCAACTAAAAGAGACTTTGTAAACATATTTGTAAGATTATTTCAGGTACTAATTTTTTGAACAAAAACCTTCCTTTTGACAATCATCTTCCGAATGAAGTGATACCTCACATCAATATACTTCATCCTCTTATGATAGATCTAATTCTTAGTTAAGTTTATTACACTTTGACTGTCATAATGGATGGTAACAATATCTTAACATAAACTAAGCTCTCCATATAAACCTTTTAACCATAAAACTTCTTTGGTAGCCTTAGTCACTACCATGTATTTTGCTTCAATAGTGGACAAAGAAACATTATATTGCAAAGTAGCTTTCCAACTAATAGGATAACCATCAACACAAAATAGATAACTTGTAAGAGATTTTCTTTTATCAAGATCTGCAATGTAGTTGAAATCCATAAAACTAACTAATGTGCCTGAATTTTTATCAAATTTCAAACATGTATCTAAAGTATCTTTCAAGTATTTAAGAATTCACTTTACAATTTGCCAATGTGATTTTCTTAGAGGAGATATATACCTGTTAACCACATTAATTGCTTGTGAAATATATAGATATGTGCAAACCATTTCATGCATAAGACTATCGATTTCACTTGAATATGAAACTCTTTTCATATATTGTTTCACTTTATTTGATTTTGGCGACTGAGTAGTTGATAACCTAAAATGACTAGCAGTGGGAATACTAACCAGTTTGACATTTTTCATGACAAATTGTTCTTAGACCTTCTCAACATAATCCTTTTATGTCAAATATAACTTACCACCTTCATGATTCCTTTTAATTTCTATGCCAAGAATTTTCTTTGTTGCTCCTAAGTCTTTCATCTCAAATTTACCATTCACAAGTACTTTTAAAGTGTGAATTTTTGACAAAGTTTTGGTAGTAATGAACATGTCATCCACATAAAGTTGTCTTAACATTGAGTTGTTCTAACTTTAAATCATACATGATTACCAAAACAAGCAAAATACATATCAAACTATATTTAACAACAACTAAGAAAATATCATTAAAATCAATACCTTATACCTAACTAAAGTTTTCACTAGATAAATGCCCAAGAAAAATGCACATTTTAACTCTTGGTTCCAATTTCCCATCATTAACATGTATATATATAGGACATAAAAATATCTTCAAATCATGGTAATTAGTAAGAGTATCAGATCAAACTTTCTCTAAAGTCCTGAACTCTATGGATACTAAAGGTGTATGATTATGATATAATAAGTTATAGAGATTACCTCTACTAAAAAGTTTTTTGACAAACCAACATTGGAAATCATATAACAAGCTCTTTGCAAAAGTGTTTTGTTCATACATTTAGTAACACCATTTTGTTAAAGAGTTATCTTGATTATGCAGTGACAAACAATGCCTTCATTTTCACAAAAATATTAAATTCACCTTTACAAAATTCCAAACTATTATTTATCCTAAGTCACTTAATCTGCTTTCTTATTTGCTTTTTAATCAAAATTTTCTACTTTTTGAATGTTTGGAAAATATCATTGTTGTACTTGAAAAAGAAAACCTAAACTTTCCATGAATAATCATCAATAAAAGTTAATATATACCTAGCATTACCTTTCTATAAAATGCAAAATAACCCCCAAAGATCTGAGTGAATATAATCCAAAGTACCTTTTGTTTTATGAATTACTAGAAACTTGAAACTAACATATTTCTGCTTTTCAAAGATGCAATGCTCACAAAAAACCAATTTCCCATTACATTATCCATCCAAAAGGCCTCTTTCGCTCAACATAGATAGACCTTTTTTACTTATGTGCGCTAATTACATATGTCATAATTTTGTAATATCTGTCTCTAAATTAGATGATGTAAAGACTATAGTAGTACTTGTAACTATAAATTCTTGTAGAATGTACAAATTTTTGGACTTACAAGTTGTCATAACAATGAGAGCACTATTATTGACTTTTTGAACTTCATCTTCACTAGTGTACCTATACACAAGAGCCTTAAGTGTTCTTATAAAGGTGAGAATTTTCTTCAATTTTAAAATATATTTGACCTATATGAGAGTTCTCACAGTATCTTTATAAGTCTTAATTCTAACCATACCAATCCCAATAATTTTTTAAATTATATTATTACTCATCATAACAACTTAACTTTTAACAGAAATGTATAGTATATGTAATTAGAATTTAAAATCTATTAATTAGTAAAACCTAATTTATCATTAGCAAAATAATAATAATAATAATAACAATTCCTTTACTTTCCTTTTTTGTAATACTAATTTGAGTTAACTCATTACTTTTATACTTAATATTATTCTTATCTTTTTTTTTTATCTTTTAATTTAAAGTAATAAGTTTCAATATATTTTTTTCTTTTATAATAATTATATACCAAATTTATATGTTTAGATTTAAATTTAAATTTAAATCTCTAACTATCTATATCAATTTTATTTGCCACATGATAATCAACACTATGCCACATATATTTTTTAAAAAATATTAAAATTAAAAAGTAATTTTAAAAACAAAAAATAATTTTAAAAACAAATAAAAAATCTAAAAAAAATAAATTCATTTAGAAAAATTTTGAAAATATTTTAAAATTAGGAATTAATTATAAAAAGGAAATTTTAAAAAAATATAAAAAATTTAAAAAATATATAAATTAATTTTGAAAATTAATTTAAAAAATTATAAATTAATTTATATAAATAGAAGAAAAATATAAAAAGAAGATATTAAATTTGATAAGTTCAAAAAAATAATTCTAAAAATTTCTGAAAATTTTAGAAAAAATTCAAAACATAGAAATCAATTTTAAAAAAAATTTTGAAAAATTCTGAAAAATGGAAATTAATCTTCAAAAGTTATGAAAAATAGAAATTATTTGGCCTACACCCTCTATTCTGCCTCCCACGACAGCTAAGATAACACCATTGTCATACTATTGAACCTCTCCATCTCCTCCCACGACTCCCTCATGTCAACTCGCAGCCTTCTTAAAACCCTCTGCCACCCCGCCCCCTCCAACTGCTCCTCCAACGCCGTTCCGTCTGCCGCTTTCATACTTCACAGCTTACTAATAGTTGATTCTTACCGTTCAATCTTTAGATCCAACTGGGACATCATCTATTCCCTTATTAATATAATCAAGAACCCTAATTCATCGTCATGATCTATTAAAAATGTGTTGAAAACTATTTTTGGCACCACTCTGTAACTGTTGAATTAGTCCACGATGTTGACCATGGGATGGCGTCGTCATTGGTTTCGATTGACATAATCAAAATCAGTTTTTATTTTTCAGAAATTTTTAACATTAATTTCCATTTTTCATACTTTTTCTGTTTTTAGAAATTAATTTAGAATTTATTTATGTTATTCAATATTAATTTCTAATTTTTCAAAATATTTCAAAATTAATTTTTATTTTTCAGAAATTTTCTTTTCTGCAGAAATTAATTTAGAAAATTTTCCTGCTTTTAAAAATTAATTTCTAATTTTTAGCATTTTTTTTATCTTACTATCACATCATTAAAAAAATTATTAACATAACTTCTGTCTTGGTAAAATTCGGCACACATGATGATACGTGGGCGTAGACTAACACGTGGTAAGGATAATAGAGAATTGACAGAAAATGATATAAATGTTGATGGAAAAAAATATGATGAGGGCAAATGGTGTGGGCAAAATTTTTTTTTTAGCCCTAATTTAACCCTCTCTTTAGATTGGAATATCTATCAAGAACATGCTGACGATTTTTACCCACACCATTTACCTAAATTTGAAAGTCTCATGCTCTTGTTGTCTCATCCAGTAGCCTCAGCCGTTGTCTGCCCATTATACCCCCAGGGCGGCAGACTCCCAGCCGACACAAATGGGGGGGAAGAACAGTCAAATTGTTCAAGTTTCAAAGGCCGAGTTGATGGCAGGCCTGCTTTTTCAAACAACTGTTCGACATGTTACAATCCATGTCTACGTAGCAAGTGGTAATCTAAGACTATTTTCTCCAATTTTTCTTCACCCTTCTTTAACTTGTTCAAGAAAAACAATATGTGGTGGGGCAACATTGCTATTTTGATCAAAATGATTGTATCCATAGGCCCCATGCATCTTCGATCTCTTGTTCCTTGACCTCATATTTCCAACCACTCACATCATTGTTCAATGGTTGGATGACATGCAATCTGAAATCTGGGAACATGATTTGATTTGGATAATTAGCTCTCTTTCTAAATTATCGACCAAGCTCTATATGACAGTCAAAATCGAAAATTTGTGCATAATTCAACCTTTAATAAGCCAAGTAAGCTACACAATAAAGGACAATTCTCTTCCGTTTTGTAAGTTTCTGTTTTTGATTTTTACTAATTGTTCAAACTTAGAATTTTTAAATTTGTACATTCAAATTTTAAGTTGCTAGAGCTCTAGAAAAATGTAGCATTTCCCTGTAACTCGTATTGTGGGATAGGTCCAACCAATAGAGTTGTTTAAAGGCCTAGTACAAAGTGCTAAGGGTTAAATGTACACAAGTTCTTTTGACGCGAAAATGACATTAATTAAGTATTTACATGACAATATCTCTTGATTACTTAAATATTTAATAAAATATATAATTAATAATAATAATTTTAAATATAAATATATGCATACAAATATTAGAGAGAAAAGTGAAAAAATTACTGAATAAAAATACACAATCAAACTATAAATTAATGGATATATTTGAATTTAAAAATAAGGTTTTTTTTTTTCTGCACCACAAGTTGCTAGGATCGTACTCCTGGGAAATTCATATTTTTAATGCTAACGGATGAGCTTAAAATGTGTTTTATGGTCCAAGTGGGACCAATTTCACGTGAAGAGGGGGCACACAAATGTATAGTTAATTAGTCGCCTCTCCCGTCTACCAACTTTTGTGGTCTAAAATACTCGAAGGGTCCGGTTTGTGTACCAAGCTTTCGCTCGGTATAGGAATCGAGGGGGAAGGTGGGGTGGGGTTAGGTTATTGTGTTTTATTTTTTATTTTTTATTTTTTTTTTGGGGAAAAAGGGGGTGGGGGGGGGGCTGGGGGCTGCGTTTCAGTAAAATAGGGAGGCTAGGCTTAGGGTTCAAAAGCAAATTATATATTTTTTTAAAAAGGGGGGCTAGGCTTAGGGTTCAAAAGCAAATTATATATTTTTTTAAATCAACCCAATGCACCCACCGAGCTTTTTTCCAATACTTGAATATATTTAGTCATATATTTATTATTCAGTCATGCATTTAATTTTGGTACGTTCTGCTTCTCAAATTTCCCAAAATCCGCCGTGCTATAAATGCAGGAATATGAGCACACAAATTTCCAAACCAAGCTGCCTCGAATATCTGAATTGAAAATCATCGCCACCTTCCAAAGTTCTCTCTCATTTTCTGAAGTAACCAAAACATCTTACATGGATTTCTGCCCCACCCAAACCCAACAAAAGCACCCATCAAATCACAACAACAAAAAGAGGCTAACACAAGATCAAGTGAAGCTCCTAGAGAGGACCTTCACCTCCAGCAAGAAGCTTGAGCCAGAGCTCAAGCTCCAACTTGCATGCCAACTTGGGGTGCAGCCAAGACAAGTGGCAATTTGGTACCAAAACAAGAGAGCTAGGTGGAAGACACAAAGCCTGGCACTTGACAATAGCACACTTCAGGTGAAGCTTGAGGATGCAATGGCTGATAAAAGGAGATTGGAGAGGGAAGTCAGGCATCTCCGCGAAGAGTTGGGGAAGGCTCAGGAAATGTTGTTTGCCTCGCAGAACCAAGGAGTTCCATTACCCCTTCCTTCTCTCAATATTTCTAATTGTAACTCCTCTTGTGATGAGGGAGGGAGCTCTAGCTTGCATAATAATGAGGATGTAAATGGTGAGGTTTACCAACTTGATGAGCTCTATGCTTGTTTGATGGGTGGTGATGGTGGTGGCTCAACCTGGGCCTAATTGGGAATAGTGTGACCAAAGCAACTTGATGGGG
Source organism: Rhizophora apiculata (assembly GCA_037832385.1). Classification (NCBI taxonomy): domain Eukaryota; kingdom Viridiplantae; phylum Streptophyta; class Magnoliopsida; order Malpighiales; family Rhizophoraceae; genus Rhizophora; species Rhizophora apiculata. Next base: position 3,771,598 of record CM075431.1, read on the forward strand.
TCAACTTGATGAGTTCTATGCTTTTTCTAGCTTTACGGCCATTTGGGTGTGTTAGGAAACACCCTGTTTAATTCTTAGGACTTTCTTTGAATAAATTTTGATTGGTGTTGTGTTAATTAGCAGATGTAATCTTGGGTCCAAAAAAGAAAAAGAGGACTTAATATATTTTACTGATTAAAGCTCGATGTTGTTTACTTTGTGACGGCTAGCCTTTTGATGATGGCATACTTAAGCAAACAGGAGAAACAGGTTACGACCCGCTTCTTCCTTTTGTTGCAACTTGATACATCAAGCACTTTGTTTCACTTGACTTTGTCTGTCACCATGTTACTTAAGTAAAAGAAAACAAATAGAATGACAGAAGTTGCTTGAATTTCTGTATCAGAGCTAGTTATGTAATTGTTATTTAGATCACGCTTAATGAAAACACCAAAAAAAAAGGAAAGGTGTAAATTAAGCGTTCTTTCTCACGAGCATTTCCAATGTTCTTCCAATCTTTTAACCGGGACTTTCTTGGAGAGCTTGCCAAAAGGAGAGAAATTATTAGGGAGATTGAATCAATGTTTCACATATCAAATTTAGTTCAATGGGGTAGTCAACTTTTGAGATTAGGTATCAGTTGGTGTCTAGTCTAATTACTTTCAAATTGTACCAAAAACTAATATGTGAATGGCTGATTAAATTAATTGATTCTGACTTTATTCTTTTTTTTTTATTATTTTTACTTAATAGTTAATATGGAGGAAGGGCAGTGGAGGTTAGATTGGAGTCAATTATGCAACTTGTCATTCATTTTGACAGTGACTCGGCATCAGTGGCGACTTGCTTTGACTAAATGTGAGAGTGAAGACTTGAGAGTCAAATTAGACGACAATATAAAATTCCCAACGTAGAAAAGGCTCCTGCAAGTTCATCCATAGGCCAATCGGTCAGAGGTTAAGACAACAAATTTTCATGTGGAGTACATCTAATAACTATTTGTTCACAGATTTAGTCTTTCCATTTCGCTTTGGTTCAACTTTTTAAGGGAATTGTTATATAGAATTTATACATGCAGAATAAATATATAATATAATTATATAATCAATATAATAAATCGTAGATATTGAATTTTTGACATAAGAATGCATGTCATATACTCAATTATAAAGTGTGTGTGTGCGTGTGCATATTTTTGAGTAAAAAACAATAAAATTATAAATATAAAATATGTAATTATTGTTATGTGCCCACATAATATAGTGTTTTTTTCTTTCACTATATAAATGTATATGTCTAGCTCAAAAATTGGCTTGCTTATTTAAGGACATTGTTGGGCTTTAAAAATGTTGCGTCCATTTGGTCTCACTCACATATTAAATTTCTTATTGTATACCAGGACAAATATATATATATATATATCTTTTATTATTATTATTGAGAAAAAGAATGATGTTATTTTTCATAGCTTAATTCTTTTGACTAAGTAACATGAATATATTAAGACACAATTTAACAATTAGAGTATTTTAAGACACGTTTTAAGACATAGGTCATCACCTTTAGTAACTAGAGTATTAATGAATTTACAACTTTTATTATAAATTACCTGCAAAAGCCATCATCTTACTATTGGTGAAAAACTTTCCGTATATCTTATACCTTTTTATGAGTTCATTTACCTTATACTTAATTTTGAGGACTCATTTGTTTTTAATAATTTTGTATCCTTAGGGAAAATTTACCAAGTCCTAAACTTGGTTGGATTTTATGGATTCCATCTCTTTTTCTATTACCTTCGTCCATTATTACTTTATAAAGCATGAGAGAGCCTCAATTACTATTTTAGACTCTTCCTTATCATGAAGGACAATCATAAAAGCTTCCCCTTCAATCTTAAAGTGACACAGTGAGATACTTTTCTGATTGGTTTTGTGCAATATGGATCCTTGCAAATCTTACATAACTTATAGTATAACACTCCTACTTGAATTAATAGCTCGAGGCATTTTTTCATCCATTTAAGTTGATGGGTTTGGTGTGTTATAACCATCTTTTATCTTATAAAGATGAAAATCATTATCTATATCACCCCTACCAAGAAATTCATTCTCTAAAAATGTGACATCACGTGCTTCTAATTTTGAAATACTTCCATATGCTTATTCATCAAGAAACACATACCTTTTATAATGTTCCCAGTATCTTATAAAAATACATCTTTTTCTCCTCTAACCTAATTTCTCATGTTTATTAAATGGATTGTGAACATAAGTCACTAATCATCTTGGTCATAAATTACTTAGGTTGGGCTTTCGTCCTAGCCATAATTCATATGGTGTGAAGGTACATACACGACCAATAAAGCATCACCCCAATAATATATTGAGAGATTTGTTTATGTTGTCATGGACCTAACTATCTCTAATAAGGTTTTGTTTTTTCCCTCTATAGCATCATTTTATTACAAAGTTCTAAGAATAGTTTGTTGCCTAACTATATCCTTTTTATTACATAGTTCCTTAAATTGTTAGAAAAATATTCATATCTTTAATTAGTTCTTAGGGTTTTAATTCTTTTATCTAAATAATTTTCTACTATACTTAAATTTTTTTAAAGTATTCTAATGCTTTAAATTTATGAGAGATGAGATAAATATAACCATAACATATAATTATTTATAAAAGTAATGACTTATGAGGCACTTTGCCCTTACACTTAGTTGATCACATATGTTAGAATGGACTAATTGCAATGAAAGTCTGACTCTAGCAACCTTGTTAAATAGTTTTTTAGTTACCTTTCTTGCTAGATAGTATTGATATATAGACAATTGAATTTTAGCAAGTGAGCCTAAAAGGCCCCTTTTAGCTAATTTATTCATTTTCTCTTGTCTAATGTGACTTACTCTAGCATACTAAATATTTGCATCTACAACATTGTGTTAGTTAATGAAACAATAGAAAAACAACTATTATAAATATTAAATACACCATAGTTAATATCCAACACAAATAAATTGTCTAACAGATGCCCACGACTAATATAAGAAGTGAAATTATAAATATTTATAACACAATCTTTAAAAACAAGTTTATAGCTTAAACATAGAAAAACAAGAATAGATATAAGATTTTGTCAAATTTTAAGTGCATAAAGAATATCGTGAAATAGTAAGGTTTAACCATCTCGCATTTCTAATGTGTAAGTGTTAATCCCTTGACTTTTACCCTTGCATGATTCCTAACATACACCTATCTTTAACCAACTCAAATTCAAAGCAACTCCACATATGCTTCTTGATCTTTAGCTGTATAGTTTGTAGCCCCCAAATTTGGAATCCACAAAGGATTAGACTTAGTAAACAATACCAAGCTGGCAATATTAGCTAGATAATGAGAAGTAAGAGTAAAGGACACCATTTTTGGCTCAGTGCATTCATGAGTGAAATGACTTAATTTGCCTTATTTTAGCATGTTATTTTGGTCTTATCATTTTTCTTGTCACTGTGCCTCCTGCAATGGTTATATTTGTTCTTCTTTTATGGTTGTTCATTCCCTTTTCCTTCTAGTTATGCTTATAATGTCACTTATATTTTGAACTAGAAATAACCTTTAAACTAGTATTAGTTTTAGCGACATTCCCTTGACTAGAAGACTTAGTAGCCCTAAGGTGCTCTTTTAAAATTAGATAATGTAAGATATCTTCAAAGGTCATAATGGTCTCATTATGCCTCATTATGCATCATATTAGTTTTCATGTGCTCCCAATTTGAAGGAATGGAGCAAATGACAACTTGAACTTGTTGCTTATTTGTGAGGATATAACTAATTGCTTTGAGGTCTTTAATCATATTAGACATCACACTTAGGTGTTGCTTATGTTATGATATGTGAAGTTCCTGACTTTTCCCTAAGGTCTACTAGTTTGTGATACTGAGAGGGGGGTGAATCAATATCACCACAATTCGCAATTCGCAGGTAAGTGAACAACTTCAACCTCTTCTTAAAAGCAAATTCTTTCTCAGACTCGACTAAGGTAGATCTATTACTACCTATTAATCACAATAGTCTCCAAAGTCACCTTTCAGACACTTTGCCTAATAGACAATTTGGATGTTCTTGTTTAGGCCTTCGTTAGGTTATGGGTTGGCTGATACTTTAGCTGCGTTCACAACTCAATTCAAAACACAGAATGTAAAGTAAATTAAGGATACACGAGATTTACGTGATTCCGTCAATGTGACGTACATCCACGGTGGTAGGGCCTCTCTTACCGAGACCATCCACTATACTTGAGAATTCTAATTACAATGGATGTCTTAATTCTCTGCTCCTTTCACTATTGCAAATATTAAGCAAATACAATACAAAGAGTGTCACTTACTGTGTCTACCCTTCTTCTAACTTGTCTTACCTCTGTTGAATTGAAAGGCTGCTCCACTACTGCTTAGAAATTTACCACAACGCTCTTTAACCTCTCTTGAAGAAATCTGGAAATACGTTGAGTTCTTTCTGATGCTTTGCCAAATTCCTTCTCTAGGTTGTCTCACACAGCTCCTACTTTTACTGTCTCACAGTCTCACCCGTCTTCGTCTCACGGTCTCACCCGTCTTCTTGTCTCACGGCTCGCCTCACGATTTCTGTTTTTCGTCCAACCCCTGTTTTGTCAGATCTGTCACTGTCGACCGGACCCCTGTTCCGCCGGATCTCTCACCGTCGACTGGACCCCTGTTCTGCCGGATCTCTCACCGTCCTAGCCGGCTCTCTCTCATGCCATCGTCGGATCTCCTCTGTCCCAGCCGGATCTTTCTCACGCTGTCGCCGGATCTCCTTTGTCCCAGTTGGATCTCTCTCATGCCGTTGTCGGATCTCCTCTGTCCCAACCGGATCTCTCTCACGCCGTCGCCGGATCTCCTCTGTCCCAGCCGGATCTCTCTCACGTCGTCACCGGATCTCTTTCTGTCCTAGCCGGATCTATCACCATCCCAGCCGACTCTCTCTCACGCCGTCGTCGGATCTCCTCTGTCCCAACCGGATCTCTCTCACGCCATCGCCGGATCTCTTTCTGTCCCAGCCGGATCTATCACCATCCCAGCCAGCTCTCTCTCACGCCGTCGCCGGATCTGTCTCACCATCTGCCAGATCTGTCACCGTTGATCGCTGGTGTGCCGGTGGTGTGCCGACCTACTCAGTTGCCGACCACTGGTGTGCCGGTGGTGTGTCGATCTGCTCAACTGCTGACTACTGGTGTGCCAGTGGTGTGCCAATCTGCTTAACTGCCGACGGTTGGTGTGCCGGTGGTGTGCCTTTCTCACGGGTTTCTCTCTCTTACCTGTGGTGTGCATAGGTTTTCTGTCTATTTTTCTCAATAGCCGATACATCCTTTTTTGTTGTCTTCCGATGGCCTTTATATACTCCTCCATGAAACCCCAATAAGGCTTATTTATGGTGAATTTACTGTCTTACCCTTTTCATGTGGCTTTTACGTTCTTACCCCTCCATGTGACTTTTACCTTCTTGCACACTTAAACCTAATTGATAATAATTACAACCTATATAAGGCTGTGGGAACAACAATCTCCCCCTTTGTAATTATTGGCAACACTCATAACAAAAGCCACTATGCAGCAGTTTCAACTCTCCCTAAATATGCACTCCCCCTTTCTTAACAGCTCCCCCTACACTATTGCTTCTCCTTTGTAATTGTTGGCAATACTCATAACAAAAACCACTATGCAGCAGTTTCAACTCCCCCTAAATATGCACTCCCCCTTTCTTAATAACTCCCCTTGCACTGTTACTTCTCTCCCCTTTTGCCAATCAATTACAAATTTGAAAAACTCGCAAAGTAAAGATGGAGGATTTACTTGAACTTCAAACTTGAGGAGGCATTTGCACAGATAGACTCAATCTGTGCTTTTCAAACAGCTCTGTGGACAGAGGTTTAGTTAGAATATCTAAAATTTGATCTTTAGTGCCAATATATTCCAACTAAATTGTACCTTGTTCCACTTGATCTTTGATGAAGTGATACCAGATGTCAATATGCTTACTCCTCGAATGTTGAACCGGATTCTTGCTAAGATCAATAGCACTTTGATTATCACAAAGTACACTCACTGGTAATTTCACTTTGACACCCAAGTCTGCCAATTGTCTTAGCATCCATATCACCTGTGTACATGCTGCACAAGCAGCCATATACTCAGCCTTAGCTGTGCTCAAAGCAACACTATTTTGCTTTCTACTTAACCATGCAACACACTTTGAACCCAAGTAGAAGTTGCAGCCGCTGGTTGATTTTCTATTATCTATGCTTCCTGCCTAGTCTACATCAGTGTATGCTTGTAGTTTAATAAAATCCATGGCGAGATACCACAAGCCCATTTCCAGTGTTCTTTTGAGGTAGCTTAGGATTCTTTTCACTGCCAACACATGAGATTCTTTAGGATCAGCTTGGAATCTGCTGGCAGTGCATACAGCTTGCATAAGATCAGGCCTTGATGCCGTAAGATATAGAAGGCTCCCTATCATCTTCCTGTACTCTGTAGGGCTTATACTCCTTCCCTCATGATCTTTTGTTAACTTGCAGCCCACTGTCATAGGGGTACTGACAGATTTGCTATCCTCTATGCTAAACCTTTTCAGCATCTCTTTGGCATATTTTGTCTGAGAAATAAAGATACCTTCTTCACACTGCTTTATCTGTAATCCAAGAAAGTACGTCATTTCTCCAATCAATGACATCTCAAATTCCTCACTCATCTTCTGTGCAAAATCTTGGCATAGTTCAGAGTGATCCCCTCCAAAGATGACGTCATCTACATATACTATGGTTATCAGCTGGCTTTTCTCTGAGTTGAACACATACAAATTATTATCAACCGTTCCTCTTCTGAAGTTCAACCTTCTCAAGTACGCATCCAGCCTGCTGTACCATGCTCTTGGAGCTTGCTTAAGACCATACAAGGCTTTCTTTAGCTTGCACACTTGTGTCTCATCCTCACTGATTTGTACTCCATCGGGTTGTTCAATATACAGTTCTTCTTTCAGGAGCCCATTCAGAAAGGTGAATTTCACATCCATCTAATAGACTTGATACCTCTTGTGTGCTGGCAAAGTTAAGAACATTCTGATAGTTTTTAACCTTGCTACTGGTGTAAAAGTTTCATCAACATCTACCCCTTCTATCTGAATGTAGTTTTTGCAAACCAGCCTGGCCTTGTTCCTCACCACCTTGCCATCTACATTGTGTTTATTCCTAAACACCCATTTTGTTCCTATGACATTCTTATTAGTGGGTCTTGGAACCAGTTCCCATGTATCATTCTTCTCAATTTGATCCTACTCCTCATTGATAGCTTTGACCCAGGCTTGGTCTTGAATAGTCTCTTCAGCAGATTTAGGTTCAACTTGTGAGAGTAGAGTAGTAGCTCCCACCATTCTTCTTCTTGTTGTAACTCCTGCTGATGGGTCACCTATGATCTGATCTCCTTGATGAGCACTGGTCCATGTTTTCTTTGTCTTTCTTCCTTGCACCGTCTTAGTTGCAAGAGGATCTCTTTCTTCATCTTCAGACTCACTCTTCCCTGAGTTTAAACTTACTTCTTATTCCTTTTCTTCAGATTGGTCTGATTCTTCATCTACATTTAAGTCATCTTCTTCATTGTCCTTAACTTCTCCATTCTGCATTGTTTTCCAGTTCTCATCTATTCTTACATCACTGGAAGTGATCACTTTTCCTAGCTTATGCAGAAAAACTCTGTAACCTTTTATCTTTGCTGAGCATCCCACAAAGATGCCTTCATCAGACCTAGCATTAAATTTTCCCAAGTTTTGCTCCTTGTTCTTCACAAAACATGCGCTACTAAAGACTCTGAGATACTTGGTTGTTGTCTTCTTCCCACTCCATAGCTTATATGGAGTCTTATCAGTATTGGGCCTTAGTAAAACTCTGTTCAGTAGGTGCACAGCTGTAAATGTTCCTTCTGTCCAAAATCTTGTGTGAAGCTTGGATTGCAGTAGTAGAGTTCTTGCCATTTCAACCACAGCTCTGTTCTTCCTCTCTACCACCCCGTTCTGTTGAGGTGTTCTTGCTGTTGCCATCTGATGGTGAATTCCATGCTTCTCAAGGTAATCTTCAAAAGCTCCATTTGTGAATTCAGTGCCTTGATTTGACCTCAATACTTTGATCTTCTTTCCACTCTCATTTTCAGCCAATCTTTTGTATCTCTTGAAACAATTCAGGACTTCTTACTTGTGTTTGAGGTGCATGATGCAGGTCCTTTTAGAATAATCATCAACAAACAAGACAAAGTACCTCTCACCTTTCAACCTTTTTGTTCTCATCGGCCCACACAAATCAGTATGCACAATGTCAAGTACTGCTTCAGAACTGAACTCTTTGGTCTTATACTGTTTTCTGACATGTTTTCCTTTAGAGCATGCTGAGCAAATATACTCTCTCTCTCTCCTGAGGTCAGGAATATCTCTGATTGTATGAGTAGTGGTTAGCTTCCTCATATTCTTTTGTGATAAGTGTCCCAGCCTTCTATGCCAGAGTTGATTTTCTTCTTCTCTAGTGAATAAATAGCTGCTTGTCTTGTCCTCATCAATCACATATAAATTTCTAGTTGTTCTCTTCCTGGTTGCAACAGTATTGCCTTCTTTACTCTTTACCTGACAACTTGTTTTTGTGAATATTACCTTATGGTCTTCGTTGCATAGTTGACTGACAGATGCTAAATTATATCTGAGTCCTTCAACGTGCAGAACATCTTTCAGCTTTTCTCTTCCAATCTTTACTGACCCCCGACCATTGATGTTGAGTGAATCATCATTGCCAAACTTGACTCTGCCTTCTCTTGATTTGTTTAGTTTTGATAATTTACTCTTGTCTCCCGTCATGTGCGAAGTGCATCCACTATCAAGGATCCACTGCTTATCCTTGCAGTCAGCTTTGAGTGCAATTTCAATTATATTAGCCACCTCCCTTTTAACTTTATATTCCTTCTTTTGAACTGGTTGGAAGATAGCTTTCTCCTTTTTCTCAGCTTTGACTGCACCGTTTGTTTTCATTGTGCCATTGAGTGCCTTCTCTTACTTAGGGAGAAGTGTCATGCATCTCTTGGCATTATGGCCATCCTACCCGCACCTTTCACACTGTTCCAAGTCTGCCAATATAGCAAACTTGTTCTTTGAAACCACTGGTTTGGGCTTCCACTAACAATCCTTGTCAGCGTGTCCTTGCCTTTTACAGTCTGTGTAAGAACTCACGACAGGTGTTCTCTTCTGAATTCTGTATTGTCTCCCCCTGTATGCAACATCGTATCTTCTCAAGTTGGAGACATATACTGGCCTTTTCCACCAGCAGTTACTCGCTTTATGACCCCAAACTCCATAATAAAAGCAATGACCTTGAAACTGCTTCTTCTTGGGTCTGATCACTGCTTTTCTTCTTCTGTTCATCGCTTGCTGTGTAGGCAAAGTAGCTGGCTTCTTTGCTTGTGTGACTTCCATTTTAGTTACCTTCTTCTCCTTCTTCTGTTCAACCGTAGCCCTCTACTGCCTGACTTTCTTTTCTTCCTTCTTGTTTGCCACCCTAGGTTGCTTCTTCAGATCTTCTTTATTCTCAGCTATCTTCTTCTGAGTCACAACCTTCTCTTTCAATTTCTGTGGCACATTCTCATTTTCTTTAGCTAATGCAGCCTCAGATTGCTGCACTTTCTCTACATTCTTCTCTCCTTTTCTAGAACTTGTTTCTCCTATCATTTCAAGTTTCTGCAAGTTCTCTTTGCTGCTTTTGAGTTGTTGCTAAAGTCTCAGCAACTCTTTCTCCATTTTTGCAATTTTTGAAGCCCTTGAGCCAAGCTCTACTGTAAGGTCTTCACATATTTTGATCTGTTCCTCAAATCTTCTCTTCAAGTCAATATGCTCAGCCCTTATTTTACCGTTTTGACTTTCAACTTCCTCAGACTTTGCTTCAACTTGTTTTATATAGGCCTCCAACCTTCTTATAGTTCTGCCCCTTCTGATTATCTCCTTTGAAGCTGCTTTCAGCTCAGCTTCAAGATCTGGCTCTTCTTCGTCAACTTCCTCTTCCTCTTCAGAGGTTGAGCTACCACTTTGTGCTGATGCCATAAAGACATACTCATTTGATGAGTCTTCATCTTCCTCCTCATTAACTTTTTTTGTCTGACTCACATAACTCTTGAATGAGCCTCTCATCTTCCTTTATGGGTTGGCAATCTTCTTATTGGACTTCTTTGATTTGAATGATGATCTTCTCCATCTTGAATTCTGCTCATCATCACCATCCTCATCTTCATCATCAAATTTCACTTTGCACTGAGAAGCAAAGTGTCCAGTCTGCCCACAAAGATAACATCTCAAGGACAACTATCCTTTTCTTTTCTTAGACCCCTTTTTGAATTTCCTTGTGAAGTAAGCCAATACTTCACCTTCACTTTCTTTCTCATCATCATTATTATCCTCACTGGATGATTCTTCCTTTTCTTTTATCTTCAAGTGTTTCATAGCTTTGAAAGCTGCCTCCTTTGATGCCTTTGACGTTGAGGAGCTCTCAGTTGACTTTATTCTCATCTCATATGCAATGAAATTGCACTGAAGATCATGCAGAGACATAGAGTTGAGATCTCTACTTTCCTCTATGGCTGCCACCTTTAAAGTAAACCTCTCAGGCAGAATTCTCAGAATTTTCTTCACAATCGATGAGTCTTTCTTGTTCTTCCCATGACTTCTCAGGTCGTTTATAGCGTCAATAAACTTGGTGAATAACTCTTGAACTGTCTCATTCTTTTGCATTTTGAGAGATTCATATCTCTCCTTGAACACTTGAAGCTTAGTCTCCTCATTCTGCCATCACTTTTATAGACTTTCTGCAATCTATCCCATATCTCCTTGGCAGATTTGCAGTCCATAACTTTAGCATATTCAGCATCTGTCAATGCTGAAATGATGACATTTAAGGCCTTCCCATTTATTTCAAATTGCCTTAACTCCTCTGAGGTTAGGTCTTTACTTTCTTCCGGAGCCACAAAACCCTCCTGTATGCGTTTCACCACATTCATGCCCATGGTTGCAAATACTACTTACATTCTTGCTCTCCACATATGATAGTTGGTTCTATTGAAGATTGAAACCTTCTTGCTGTAAGTGGTGCTAGTGCTGGTACCGGCTTCCATTTCTCAGTATGCTAAACAAGTCAAACTTCTAGATCCCTTCAAACTAGTACACTAAGTTGTTAAACTTCAAACTGGTGAACCTGTGCTCTGATACCAATTGAAGTTCCCGACTTCTCCCTAGGATCTACTAGTTTGTGATACTAAGAGGGGGTGAATTAGTATCACCACAATTCGTAATTCACAGGTAAGTGAATAACTTCAACATCTTCTTAAAAGTGAACTCTTTCTCAGACTTGACAAAGGTAGATCTATTGCTACCTACTAATCACAATAGTCCCCAAAGTCACCCTTCAGACACCTTGCCTAATAGATAATTCGGATGTTCTTGTTTAGGCCTTCGTTAAGTTATGGGTTGGCTGATACTTTAATTGCGTTCACAACTCAATTCAAAACACAGAATGTAAAGGAAATTAAGGACACACGAGATTTACGTGGTTCCGTCAATGTGACGTACATCCACGGTGGTAGGGACTCTCCCTTATCGAGACCATCCACTATACTTGAGAATTCCAATTACAATGGATGTCTTAATTCTCTGCTTCTTTCACTATTGCAAATATTAAGCAAGTACAATACAAAGAGTATTACTTACTGTGTCTACCCTTCTTCTAACTTGTCTTACCTTTGTTGAATTGAAAGGCTGCTCCATTACCGCTTAGAAGTTCACCGCAACGCTCTTTAACCTCTCTTGAAGAAATCTGGAAATACGTTGAGTTCTTTCCGATACTTCGCCGAATTCCTTCTTTAAGTTGTCTCACACAGCTCTTGCGTTCACCGTCTCACGGTCTCACCCGTCTTCGTCTCACGGTCTCACCCGTCTCCGTCTTACGGTCTCACCTGTCTCCTTGTCTCATAGCTTGCCTCACGGTTTCTATTTTTCATCTAGCCCCTATTTTGTCGGATCTCTCACCGTCCCAGCTAGCTCTCTCACGCCGTCGCTGGATCTCCTCTGTCCCAGCCGGATCTCTCTCACGTCATCGCTAGATCTCCTCTGTCCCAGCTGGATCTCTCTCACGCCGTTGCCGGATCTCTTTCTGTCCCAGCCGGATCTGTCACTGTTCCAGCCGACTCTCTCTCACGCTATCGCTGGATCTCATATGTCCCAGTCGGATCTCTCTTACGCCGTCACCAGATCTCTTTCTGTCCCAGCCGGATCTGTCACCGTCCCAGCCGGCTCTCTCTCACGTCGTCGCCGGGTCTGTCTCACCGTCTGCCGGATCTGTCACCGTTGACCGCTGGTGTGCCGGTGGTGTGCCGACCTGCTCAGTTGCCAACCACTGGTGTGCCGGTGGTATGCTGATCTGCTCAACTACCGACTACTGGTGTGCCGGTGGTGTGCCAATCTGCTCAACTGCCGACTGCTGGTGTGTCGGTGGTGTGCCTTTCTCACGGGTTTCTCTCTCTTACTAGTGGTGTGCGTAAGTTTTCTGTCTATTTTTCTCAATAGTCGATACGTCCTTTTTTGTTGTCTTCCGATGGCCTTTATATACTCCTCCATGAAACCCCAATAGAGCTTATTTGCAGCGAATTTACTGTCTTACCCTTTTTATGTGGCTTTTACGTTCTTACCCCTCCATGTGGCTTTTACCTTCTTGCACACTTAAACCGAATTGACAACAATTACAACCTATACAAGACTGTGGGAACAACAATATGGTTTATTTATATAGACATTAAAATTGACTATTTGCTCTCTCAGCTTAGTGGTTGAACTACCCTAAACTTGTTTTTTTAAGGCCAACCACATTGATTAAGTAGTCTTATACTCCTTAAACTCATGGATGAGGTCATCCTCCACATTCTTAAGCAAAACTATGTGAGCCATATAGCTTTTATTATTATTATTAATGACTCTTAGTTTCACTTTTATTAAATCTCCATAACATGGCTGATGGCTTTTAGCACTTTGTACTCTTTAAGGATATACTAAACCTTGCAGCATTAAATGTCATAGTTTTCACTATTTAGCTTATCATCCTCATTAAGCTCACTAATAATATTCTTTGTAACCATAATTACTACAACCCTGAGACGTATATCAATGATTAGTACTATCACTTTAATCATTCATTTTGCACCAATATTGAAATAAATTAACAATAATATAAAGTTACACAAAGAATTGAAGGCTTACAATGTTCCCAATTGTTTTCTTTCGTATTAATACTAAATTATTTTAATCTACTTCAAGTTGTGCAAAATTTAAGTTCATAGATGAAGATTCCCATAATCTTACTAACCTAACAACTATCACTCTTTAGTTATTTTGTCTTGTATGCAAAGTATATTTGTTGAGTATTAAAGAAAATAATTGCATACATATAATAACATAGTAGCCATTTACAATAAAGTTTTACATACATGACATTAAAAACAAAAATACATAACATCAAACATAAAGCAAAATCTATAATAATATCATCCATCACAATTTTGACTTAATCATTTTTTTTTAATTATGTACATATGGTTTAGAAAAGGTAATGAGCTTAAAGTAGAGGACTACTAACTAGTGCAGTCTTATCCTTTAAGGCATCTCGGATAACCTTAGGCCTAACTATCAAAAGCCATGAACCAATCTCCATTTTCCTAAAGTGAGTATGCCTTATAACTCGAAGATTAGGACCCATTGATAACATGATAGAGCACACCTTGAAGCATGCTTAATATGACACTTCCATGCTTTCTTGAAGGCATCCTCTTGGTCATCATACCACTTAATCATACACTTAGTGTGATCTAACTCATAACACACCTCAAACCTTTAGAAGTATGTCAATGACTTAAGCTCAATATCAATAATTACCTCTTCTTTAAGCCTTTTAGTCATTAAGGTTTTAAGATGATTAATTAAGAATCTCATATGTTTGACATATTCTATAAGCTCTTTCTATTTTTCCATTTTGTATTTTTTTAAAAGTGAGCAAAAAATTTCATCAGTTGTGCAGATTTCTTAATTGTTTGAGGAGATTAAAATTTATTCTTTTAAGGTACTTTGTAATGATCCTTTTAGTTGAAGTTTGCATTATATGAGTCATATTTCATCCTTAATAAAACTAAAAGGTTAGTATAAATGACCAAATATCACTTTTATAATTTGCCAATTTTTTAAATATAATATTAAAATCTTGCAGAATACAAAATTAGAAAAAAAGTTTTGGTATAAATTTCATATTTTTGTGATATTCTAACTAATTATTACAAATTTTTAAAGGAATAATTAATTTTTAGAATAATTAAAAAATAATATTAAACAACTAATTCTTTTTAGCTAGTATGCAAAATGTGACACTTTTTAATTAAATAATAAAACATGAAGGTAGAATGACCTTTCTTGACTTTAATTAAGTTTAGCACATGGTGTTTTTTCAATGGTGTAGTAATCATGAGTATAAGTAGTCTTGCCCACACCAAATTAACTAAATAGACACTTTATTTCACTTACTTGGCTAAAGAGTGCAGTGCACTCACCATCATTCAAACCTCTAGTGATTATGAAATTTTGATACATACCATAATTTGACTTTTTTAATTCATTAGTGAGGTTGATTTTCAAAAATAACATATGAAAAATGTGTTTGAATAATCATGTAAACACATAAGATTGAAGTTTGTTTTAAGTATTATTCATTTTTTTCTTAAAAATTTCATATTTAATTTAACATTTTTAGACTTGATTATTCTCAATTAACATATCTAAAATTGAAAATTAATATATGATTGGAAAACCCATGACAAATACTTTTTATATATAAATTTTATGCCATGAAATTGCTCTTTTCAATCTTAATTTTGAAAAATAACATATGACAAGAAATTTTTTCATACAAATACATAACAAAAAAAAATGAAAATTTTATATTATATTGCATAATACAATATTTTATTATATGAAAAATTTCATAAAAATATACCAATATGCATAAGAGAAACAAATTTTTAAATATATTAACCCAAAATATACATGAAAATTGCATATAAAACTTTTAAAAAATATATGTTTAAACGACAATTTTCATATTCTTTTAAGGACGAATTAGTTTAAGAAAGCTTTGATACTAATGTAAGATTAAATAGATTGAAACATAATTATCCTTATAAACCTTCAAAAATAATAATAAACTAATCATCAATAAATTAAATCTTTTTTGTGATTTAAATGATATCATTATATTGAATAGTACATTATTCACAACAAAAAAATTTCTTATTATGAGAATTTATGGAGAATTTGTATTTGTCATTATTCTTTTTGTTTTTTTTCAAAGTGTGTGAAAATTTTCTAGCCTTATTATTTTTTTTTTGAAAGCCTCTAAAAATTATTTTTATTAACATAGATAATATAATTTTTTTTACATGTTTTTTGTAATGTGTATTTGTAGTGGGAAGGGAGTTTTAAATCCTTCCAACTTACACTTAATGGGTTGGATTAGCCTATTATGGGCAGGCTGATCTAGTCTAATAATATTTAAGAGGAGGCTAGGGATTATGTTTAGCAAAGCTCATTCTTATTGATTTTGTTCATCTCTTGTTGTAAATCTAAAGATCCTAATATAGCTATTACCAAATTAGCATGAGCAACGAAATAAGTACCTTGGAATAAGTATGTGTGACTACAAAGGTGTGTAAGTATATGAAATTAATGGAAGAAGGAGTGGTTGCATGAATATTGCTAGCATTTGAAATTGCCAAATTTCTCAGGCATACGCAATTTGTTAGAGAAGTAATGAAGCTCAATTGCAGACCTGATGGGTAGATGGCTAGATAATTGCTGCATAGGCCAAGCAAATCTTGAAGTCGAAGCTTATTGAGGGTCGTTGGTATAGTTCCAATGAACAGATTCTCATAGAATTCTATTTGGGCAAGATTAGAAGCATTTGAAGTAGAGCTCAAGATCATTCCACAAGTTGATTTCCTCCTAGGAGAAGTTGTTCAAGATAAGGAAGCTACAAACACAGACTAGACAAAAGATTTCATGATAGTTGATTTACACCAAGACTAATATCCTTCATCAAGGAGTTGTTAAAGATATTCGGTTGAACTAGACTTGTAAGGTTGTTTGTTCACAATCTCAATCTCTCTAGGAACCTTAGATTATGTATCACTTCTAGTATAACACCTATTACAAGAGTGCTACAAGATTTAGTGCTGATTATATCGTACATTCTCAATTTATCTGTAATTTGATTGTGAGTTATAATTTACCATTTTTTGTTACAAGCAGAGTCTAGGTGGTTGGCAGCATTGTTGAGATAAAACATCCATGGCTTAATAGTCAGTTTTGGTGGCATTTCATAAATTTATGTGTTCAATGTCCTATTTTTATGTATGGAATTAACTTGGGAGTTGTAGATATCAGGATAATTGTACTTGTAAGCAAAGTGATTTCAAACTAAAGATTCTAAATGGTTAGTACTTGTGGCTTTTGATTATAATTTCTCATTAAACACAATCATTAAATATTGTCTAATAAAATTACTTTGATTCCCCTTGTTTTTGTCTTGTAATTGCTATTTTCTAGAATCTTTGTTACTATTAGACATAAGTTTTATGAACTTTGATCAATGAATGATGGACGGATCATACCAATTCAACCTATTTTTTGAAAGAAAAAGGAAACAAAAGCATCATATCTTTTCCTTTGACTTTAGGATATTCAATGTGCTCCTTTTATAATTTGAAGAATGTTGCTTTTTACCTTTATTATACTTATCAAAAGGAAATCTATTGAGAGTGCATTGGATATCAAAAGGAAATCCTTTTTACCTTTATAAGATAATCCTCTCCCTTAAGACTTGAAATGTTTTTCATTTATGCTTCTTAAACTCTAAGGCTTTACATTTTAGTTAGGTGAGATTCTAGTATTGAAATCTTTTTATGGATAGTAGATTGGTTATACAATTTAGTATGTTGCCAATACTTTGCATTAATATGTCTAGTTTTGGATACATCTAATATTTGTTTTGTCTCTCTGTTTTTCTCTTTCCCTCTTTCTACACTAGTCTTGTGAAGAGAAGTAAGTGGATTATTACTAGTTTCCTTATAAAGGCAAAAGACTGTTATCTCATGGAAGGTAAGAAGCAAATTAAGGATATGAAAAAGAAGATAATGCAATTGCACTATACTCTCTCTAGTTTGAAGGTTTTGTAGATAACATATGAATTTCTTCATTTGTAATGGATTGAATCAAGTCTAAAAAATTAACTTGAATTTTTGCTACTATCTCCTCCTAGTTGTTACTTATTATACTTAATTGAGCCCAATGTTTACATTTCAAATGCTTATTATACTCGAGTGAGAGGATTTGTTTCTCATATGTTGATCATTGCTTAATACCTTTATTTACATAATATTTGGTTCTGAGTGTAGGATGCTTTCTTAACAAAATGCATTCTTTAGGAATAACTTTGTGTGTAATCAATTTTTTCAATTTTGTTCAAATAATTGTCATAAATGTTATAAATTTGAAACTTTGAAATAGTTAGAGAATTGCTATCTATTTTCTTAAAGAATTGTTGTGTATTTTCTTAAGAAATTGTAGCTTATTCCCTTAAAAAATTAATGCTTATTTTCTTAAAGAATTGTTACTTATTTGTTTAAAAAATTGCTACCTATTTGCTCAATAAAACGTTGCTTATTCCCTTAAAAAATTTTTTTTTGTTTATATATTTAAAAAATCACTACTTATTTTCTTAAAAAAATGTTGCATATTCTTTAAAAAACTACTTTTTATTATCTTAAAAGACTATTATCTATTCTCTAAAAAATTGCTACCTAAAATGCCTTTAGTTAGTGGTTTCATATATGTTACTATAGGTAAAGAAAATCCTTGTGTTAGATCTATCGAAACATTTGCAAATGTAGTGGCTTGAAAATTGCTGCATTAGACTTTAAGTAGCAGTTTTTAACTTAAAGATACTAGTTTTAAACCACTGCCTTAATTTATTTATCTAGTAGTGACATGTTTTCTTAGGTAGGTTAGATGAAAAAAATTCTAGTTTCATTTATCTTTTGGAACTCACCTTGGCTAGTAAGAATCAACCTTTAATAGGTATGGCTTATCCCTTCCAACTAGATGCCTTTGCAAATCTCTTTTGTAGTCTAGACATTAGGTTAATTTTAATATGCTCTTGTAGGGTCAAATTTGATTTGTTTTTAATCTTTACAATATAATTGTTAAACAACTTAATCATGTTCTTTGTCATAATATGGTCACTCTTGGCATCAATGTCAAAAATCCATTTACTTTATTGGTCTATTAGAATGTACCTCATGCACTAACTAGTTTGTCATCATTAGCAACAACCCTTATCTCTTTCAAGATCTTCATATGATCCACATAACGATAATACATCCATACTATCCAAAACAACTTTATAAATTCCAAACTTGGCCACTTTAATCGAAAATTAGCACACATGTGTCTAGCACACCATTTATGAGTTACATTAGGAAAATGATGGTCTAACAACATTTTTTATTCCTTAAGCAATCAAGACAATCATATAATATGACATAATTTTTTAAGAAAAAAATTAAATCTAGAAAATTGACAACAAATGAAATACTTTTTGTCTCTCAAATATAAAGGAGAGAGGCTTCCCCTCCATTGCATGCCTAAGGTAAGTATACGATAAGTTTGAAAAAAATCCAAGCAGCATTACACTTTTTCTCAACAACTACATATGCAACAAGAAAGATACCTTGTTGCCATCAATTATAGATCCAAGGTGTGGTCACTTCAAATAAGTGTCATCTAGACTAATAAAAGGTCTATAACTAGCTACAAATCCATCTATAAAAGGCTTTAAAGTAATGAAAATTCTTTGTAAAAAGTCTGCATGCTTAGGTAATTTCAAGAAGGACTCAATGTGTAACCCTTTAGTTAGTTTCATTGCCTTTTTTCTATCCCTCCACACTTTCATAAAGCTTAGCTCAACACCGTAAGGATCTTTAAGTATTTTGTATGCTAACTTTGTGCTTATTTGGCTATATGCTCTAAGATAGAGCAATAACACTTTTTCTATCTAGTTGTTTTTGCTCTCTTAACTTTCTTAACTTTGACATATAATTGCTCACTTTGTATTTTTCTTCACACTTGGCATCAATTGCTTCTTTTAGATTCTTTGTATATCTTAGATTCACTCCTTCCCACACTATATACTCCATCAGCACTTCTTTAAACATTTATGTTAACCTAAAAATCTGCTTTACAACTAATGTCTTTACTATCTTCATTGTATTAAAATAGGATACCTTTGGTCCTATAAGTGAGATCAATCTTCCTCATATTTTTTTTTCTTCTCCTCTTTATCTTCTTTTATAGAAATTTCACCATCAAAACCACTTAAATCTAATTCTCAAGTAATTTGCCCATCTTCTACTAAATCATTATCATTTTTTCCATCAGTAACTTTGCTTCCGTCACACCTATTGAGTATTCCATCTACTTGTTCATTTTGAATCCTATTTTCATCAATTATATCTTTTAGCCACTCATCATCTTTACTATCTATAAACTTATACTCCTCATCAGAGACCATAAAGTTTAAGTCTTCAATTTCATTATCTATATCATCCTGTTCATTATATTTAAATGAGACTGTGTAACCTTTCTAACCCTTATACCATTTTTTTTTAATTGTCTAGCCTTTTTGAATTTTTTATCTGTATTATTGTTTTTGGTCTTTTCTTTTTCTTCTAGGTCTCTTACTAGTAGAAGTATTAAAAGACCACTTAATTGTCTTTTTTTAAAAAAAAAATCCTTTCTTCTTTTAGGACTCCAATTGGGAACAATAGTAAAAGACCCCTTAACTTTTGTTTTGTTTTTTTTTTTAATTCACTCTTCTTTTAGGACTAAAACTAAGAATAATATTGCTAACCTTGTCAAATCTAAGAGATTGGACCTTTTAGGTGTCTCAGCTTTTTTTTTTTTTTGACATAAATGTTAGTGTTGTGACTTAATGTAATGTTGGGACATACTATATCAACAACACGAGGAGTAATATCAACCACAATATCATCAACCTTAACAATACACTTATCACATTCTTGGCTCACTTTAAGAAAAAATGCAACAATTTTAGGGTAATTACCATTATCTTTTATTGAATTAGGTGGTGGCAACTTGTAAGGTAACGGTTCCCCAACATCATTTTTTTCTAAGTAGAAATGAAAAGTGTCACTATTCTCTTCCTCAACTACCTTTAAAAGGTTTGCATCACTTCTAATACCATTAGCTCTTTATAGAGCAAAGCTGGTACTCTCAATTTCAAAAAATTGCTTGCACACCTTTAAAAGGTCAAAGAAGTAAGCATAATCTCTTTCTAGATAATGTAAGTTCTCTTTTTGTCAATAATGGATTGCAAGTTTAATCATTGTGGTCCTTACTACCTATGACCAAACAAACCACAAACAAGTAACTAAGATGATAAAAAGAAAACCAAATATAATATTATCAAATACAATTTTTAATAATGAATAAAATTAAACAAGCAATGGCTTCAATGGGTCTTAAACCTTAAATATAATATTATTAAACCCTATCAAACCTAATAAACAATTGCTCATCTCTTGGATAACTCAATTTAAGAGCGTAAAACACAAAAATCAACAACACCCAAGGCAGCCTAATGTGTCTAAACTCTTGAAATGGCTTCAACAAGTTCTAAAGCTCAAAAATCTTTAACAAATACAAACAAAATTCCTTTGATTAAGTGGTTTTAAGGTGGGAGAAAACAAAAACAATGAATATAATTTTATTTATGGAAACTAACAAAAAATATGAAACCTAACATTAAAAAAATTAAAACAAAACCACAAAGTAAGCAATAATAAATTGCAAAGCCTAGTTTTGGTTGCACAATTTGTCATCTTAATTACAAATCTAATTGTTTTAGGTACTAAAATTTCAAAAACAAAGTTTTACTTTTTTATAAAGCAAAACCCACATTTTGATTATACTCTAACTAAATCTTCTGACTACAACTTTTTTTTTTTTGTAAATAAATACAGTTTGCCTTTATAAATTTCAAATTTAACTTTCAAAACCCTATAAATCTTAATACAAAATTTCATATATTTTAATGTTTTTAAAATATAGGTCCCATTGTTAGGTTGATTTGCTCTCCTTGTATATTAAAACTATTTATTTTTGGCCGGAAAAATAACCATTTTTAACTTTTTTTTTTTGTTTTAACATGAATAAGTTAACTAAGCTAATTGGTACTACCGTGCTAGTCTTATCGACAAACTAATTACAAAGTTTGAATGACAACAAAAAAAATTTATGCTATTTTAATTATGATCATTAATTCATTCCCCATAGCTAAGTATAAAAAAAAAAAAATCAAGAGTTAACATTTGATATAGAAATATTTATAAAGAGATATATGGGTTGGGCAAAATTAGGGTTTGGACCCAAAATAATTTGTTAAGTTGAATTTGGACTTGAGAGAGACAACTTGTGAGTAGATTCAACTGAACTTAACACAAAAAAAAAAGTTCGACCTATACCACAAAGCAAAAAATAATTGTTATATGAATGCAAACATATAAAATTTGCCATGTTACATTATTGTTCGTATTAATTGCACAATTGTAATCATTTAGCATATGATTGTAAGTTATGACTAATAATGAGAATCATAAATGTGAAACAAGTAATATGATAGTGTCATTTCATATGGGTCTATTCCATCAAGTCAACGCATGTTTAAAGAATATATATAGGTTTACTGGAAAAAATCATAGATGACGGATAGTGAAGGCCGAGGGCTTTGTGAATAATGTCTCATTGACAAGTTTGTCAATTTGTTCTACTCTTATAATTTCTATTTGTAGACTTAGTATTTTGGAGAACACCATTGTTTTCTATTTCCAAAGCTAAATAGATCATGAACATAGAACCTAAATGACATATAAGTAGCACATCAATTATTTGAAAGATTGCAAATACTATATAACTTATCAATAAATTTGTTTACTTCTTCATTAAAAAAATAAAAATCTAATCCTTAAGACTACATGTTTTGTACTTTTCCTCCAACTTTTCTTTTCTATTAAATGGGAAAGAACAAAGACTAATATGATATCAAGTTTTGAAATTTGATTGTCTTTTATATGAAAGAAATTGGCTAATAAATATGTATAACACTATAAAAACTTTCATTTCGTAGAATATGTTGATTTGATAAGAAAAGAGGAAATTTCTTAGAATAAAGTTGTTTTTGTTTTGTTTTTTTTAAGTAAATGAAAGTATAATATAATCTTAGAGCAACTAGTCATAAATAGATATATTAGATGTGAGTCTCATATTTAGAATTTGATTAATGCATGTAATAAAGAAAAAAATAATGAGATAAATAAATAAATGAAAAATTAGGCAAATGACAATACATAATAATAATAATAATAATAATGAGTATCGGTCTCAATAATATTTTGTTACTAAAGTTTTTTTAAAAGACAATTTATAACTTTTCAAAAATATATAAATTCATATTTTTAAATTTATTAATTATATAATGTTTATCTCAATATAAAATTTATATTCACATCTAATCAAGTATTTTATTTTTGAACAAAAAAAGAAAATGCCCATTAAATATATAATGAAATACACCCAAAAATTAAAAATATACAAGTTTGACGTATTAAAAATAGCTTCTTCCCCAACATCCCCAATCCACAACACAAACCTTAAACTTCTCCCCTTCTGCCAAAACTAACTGATCTCTCCACCTCTTTTCCCCACATGACATTTGCTTGCTTAAGCTCATGAAAATCTTGTCCCTTTCATTCACATTTATTATAGAACCCTTTCATTTGTATAAGGATACTAAAGAAATCAGAGGGAGATGTTATGGCATTATTATAAGGAAGGTGTGATAATGTGGATTGATCTAAATCCATGAAGGAGATTTCTTGTATGTAGGCAATTAAAGGTAAAATTTTCTTTTATGTATAGTGTGTATGTTTGCTTGATTTTGACTTAATTGAAGAATTTGTTTTTTCTTCAATCTCTTGTAGTAAGATGGAGAATGTGGATTTTTTCATTCAATTGATGCATGCATGTGTGGTAGAACATGATTGATGATTCTTGGCTTATTAAGAAAGGTTAAACCTATAAAGAGGGAGAGGACTCAGTGTAGGAAAGGGTTAATATATCCATGGATTGTTGTTGTTACGACGATTGCTTTAATGTTGATCATCATTTGGGTTGCAAAGTGAATATGTTAAAATGCTTATTGTTAGAATGGAATTAGAGTTAGTGACAATTTTATTTAATGTAATTTAGTGTAGACCTTTTTGTTGTTATAGAATGTAAGTTTGTACTACAAACTTTAAAAGCAATGTCATTGAGTTTGGTTTTAATGCATTGATTAAATGAATTGACATTATAACCTTTTCTTTATATTTATTTAGCAATTTCCAAAACAAACATATGGTAAACTCCGTTATGTCTATAAAGGTGCCAAAATATCAGTCAATACTATTAACCAAAATGTGTACTTAAACCCAAAATGTGGTCATGCAAAAATGTGATTCCAATCATTTGCACGCAAAGTGACTATTTTGTGCAATCACGCAAAATAGTTGGATATACCAAAAATTCCTAATTCAAGTACAAGAAAGTTTCAATTTTGTTCACCATCAAAAAATAATAGTTATACCGTAACATGTGCAAATAATAATCCTTTGCTCTTAATATTTACTCTCTTAATCTCCTTTATCTTAGTCTCACTATGGCCCTACAAACAGAGTAACTAAAGCAATCAAGCCACTAGTTGCCACCACCAAACAACAACCAAAATGTTTTATTGGAACATGAAAAATTCAAATTACACTAAATAATAAGTGTTGTGGCATGATGATTGCTTAACCTCTTCTAGTTTGAGGCTAGTAAAATGGGTTAAAATTAAAGTTGTAGTTACAAGTTTGAATCCAATGGACTGTTTATGTCATGTTGCATGGCTTTCTTGAGTGAGGACTTTAGGGGATTTTTTTCTAAACCTAATAAAAATTTGCTTCTGGTTAATCGTTATTGATATATTAATAATCCATTGACATTAATAAGAAATAAGGAAAATACTATGTATTAGTTATAATACTTACTAGCTTTGTAGAAGCTTGAGAGGTAAGTTCAACTTTAACTTTATTTGCCTTACTTTGTCTTACAATTGTAATAAATACACAACTTTTGTGTTCTTTTTTTGTTTTTTTAATGTTAAATCAAGAAAATACTTAACTTGGAAAAATGAGAAAATTATTTTGAAGATTTAATACTCATTGTCATTACTAGAGCAAGAGGGAAAGTGTCAAGTCTATTAGCACTTAGATTGTTTAGCCCAGCTTTGGGTATAGCTACACTCACTTGATTCTTTATTTTATCATTTCTCTTTTATGTTTTTATACTAAATCATTACAATATTAAACTTGACAAAATGGGAAAATCATAAATATTTAATTTAAAACTCACAATCTCTACTAGAGCAAGAGAAAAAGGGTTCGATTTGGCAACACTTAGAATATTTGGTTTCTTTTTGGTATGAACTAAACTTCCTTGCTTCTATCTTGTACCATAGATTTACAAAAGATAATCATAATTAAATTATAGAACCACATGCTTAAAATAAATGCAATTATGATATTTAACCATTCACATGCTTCATTTGTTCTAGAATCACTACAAGTTGTTGGATTGGATCATCCACAATGTCACTTAGTGGGATTGAATCAACCATGACGTCAATAAGGAAGTTTAGAGCTGAGATTTTGTAAATTGGCTGTATTACATCAATAACTCATTTGGTAAATTTGGATAACCCATTGACTCATTTGGCAATTTTGAATCAACCTTTAACTCATTTGATTGTTCTAGATTAGCCTTAGACATATTTAGTGATATTGGATTAACCATTGACTCATTTGGCTATTTTGGATTGGCCATTTATTCATTTTTTTAGACTAGATTAATATTGGCATCTTATGTGTTGGGGATATTGAGCTAAATCATTTCCTATTAATCTCATTTGTTTAAACCTCATTTTTTGCTGGGCAAGTCTTTTTATTACAACTTGCTACTTAAATAGCTTACATGACATCTTCATACCTTTTGTTAAAATATTGTTTAAGGATTTCTTACCCCATTTTCATTCCTCCCTTCTTTTATTCATTTTGGGTTTACCATATCTTTTTTTGTATGGAGGTGGCAATATTGGTTCTTTCCTAATAACTAGCCAAAACCTTTTCTCACTCATTGGCTGCATCATGTTTCAATATGTTTTTACATATTCTTCCTTCTTGTGCTAGTGAGAAATGTACCTTTTGGGTTCCTTACCCTTACAAACTAATGCACATGATGTGTGTAGACATTAGATTCCAAATAAACTCCATGCATTGCACATATATGCCCTTTCATTGATTTTCACAATGAATTTATCTCTTTTATACTTGATTGCATATCCTTCACTACCATTCCACTCAACTTCACAATAGTGACTCTCTTGTATATTATCATGTAACTTTTTTTTTTTTTTTATGGCCAATAAAATTATTCCATTTCACATCATGATCCCTATTTTTGTTCAATGTCCTCATAATTTAAACATAGATATCCTCCAACATTGTAATTATAGACTTACCTCTACAAAAGACAATCTTTGTATTGAAAGTTTCACATAAGTTGTTATCTACAATTTCACACTTAATATAATGGGTAAAGAATGCCTTAAATCATTTCTTATTTTCTATTTTCAACTTGTCATCATGAGCCTAAGGGTCATCTTCCTTCGATTTAGCCATATTTGCATTGAAATCAACTTCATTTATGGCCTTTGCATACTATTGAAACATTCTTTTTTGTCTTAATTCTTTATGTTGCTTGACATAATGCCTATGTTCTACATGAGAAAGTTGATTGATAATTTCATTAACTAAACCCTACAATTATAAAAACAAAAATAATTAGTGCAATATCATATAATTAGAATGAATTTTAATATAATTGCTAATTTAAATTTATTAGTATTACCCTTTCTTTGACCTAAAACTAGTATTTTGCAATTCCCGTTGGTGATTCCTAGATTTGCTTTTAGCAATTTCAAAAATCTTGTCCAAGTATCTTGACTTACTTACAATAATAACCCAAGAAATTGGAAATAATTAATTATTGGCATCTTTATCAATTGTAATTGAAATTTCTCATTTCACAACCCCTTTTCAAAAAGTAGCCATCAACTCTAATGATCATCCTACATCCCATCAAAAACCCTTTTTTTACAGCAATCAAACACAAAATATATTCTATCAAACTTAGGGACCCTCTTCAAAGTGCTAATTTAATCTTAACCAACTATATTGTTGTCCTTGAATTGCTCTTCTCAATTTTTACTTTGTAATCCTAGTGTTTAGCATATTACTTTACAACACTTAACCTCTTAATTTTAATAACCAACCTTTTGGCTTTATAACAATTGGTGAGGCAAACTTTTAACTGCTATTGCTATTTCAATATGCCTTTCAAGTCATCTAATGAGAGTTTTAAGAGGAGGCTTAAGTCATCAAAGAAGTTGGCAATCAACCATCTATTATTAAATCCCATCATTCCTAAACACAAGAATATAGTCATATGTATTCATTAATGTCTTAACTTGCATTGATTTGAGATCTAACACATATGTAGCAAAAATCTTTCATGGATACAATAACTTACTGTATTTTGATCTCACTTCTTTATAGTTCTTTGTATACTTAAACTTAATTTTGTCCTTTAAAGCACACTTGACAAGAGCTTCTTAAATATAGGCATGTCTTTAAACAACATTGATAACTCAAAAATTAGATTTGTCTTGACTTCTATCATGCAAGGGAAATTATCTCTTTATTCTAGTAGCATTTTCATTTTATTCACTATTACTTGTTTCAAAATTTCCATAGTCATTTATGTCAAGACATTTAGTTTCATTTCTATTAGCAACAGTCTCCTTCTCTTTCCTTGCTAGATTCAATAGACTACCCTTCTGGTGAGAATTTTGGATCCACTTCCTTGTTAATTTCATAATCCTATCCTTCAACTTTAACTTACCTCACTACTTTCTCCTTCCCCTTTAATAGTCCTTTGTTAAATATCCTTACATCATTTCTTGCTTCACAAAGCTTTGAGTTATCAACATTAGTTAACATATCTAATCTTATTTTGTTTTTATTGTATACTTTATGGTTTAAATCACCACTTTCAAAATCCCCATTGTTGACTCCTCCATACATCCAATCTACTTTGGCTTCCACAAGAGTATCCAAGTCAATGCTGCCTAAATCTTCATCATTAATATAATTTATGTCATTTAATTTACTTATTAGCCCTCCAAAATTTGTGTATGATTCATTGCCCTTTATCTCATCACCATTTATGAGACTCTATTATATATTCTATCCCCTATTACCCTCATTTAAACCAATATATGCTCCACTACTATCTCTCTATCTTCCACTATCTCCTCATTTCTATTAACTGTAACTTCCTCTTCATGATGTGTTTCATAAACTTCAACTTCCCTATACTTCACTATCTTTATTTTGTAGTACTCTAAGACCATTATCTCAATAAAATTGGAATAATTGAACTTTTTAATCATTATAATCTTTATATCTCAATAACTAAACTTGTCAACTTCAAAATTAAAATTTTCAACCTTACCTCCTTCATAATAGGTCTATGGCTCTATATGTAACATCCCACCATGGTCCATTAATATATTCCCATCCTACTAATGCATTCATCAAAATAACAAGCATGATGTCTAAAAGTTATAAAGGGAATTAACTAACTTAACAAAATAATATAGACAACAAAAAAACATACTTATATGCCAAAAGCATGAGCCATAAAAAGGGATTGTTTTTAAGTAAAAGAACCTAGTTAGATACATGTGGTCTTTGATAACAACCAAGTTTTGCATAATATTTTGCCTCATACTTATTAATATTTTATGCATATTTGATAGTTTAGATGATGTAATTTGATTGGTTTCTCTCTTAGTTGTTCATATGCCTAATTATCAGAGAAATATGGTAAAATTCAATGTTTTGCACAGTTTACATACTTTGGTTATTTCTTAGGTTACATGAGGTTTCTTTTAACAAAACTAATTTCTATGGATTACTAAGAGATTGAGCTATGACTTCCATTAAGAAATCACGTGCAAATTCTAAATCAATTGGACAAGGGAAAATATTGAACTCTGATTACAAGAGGGGCGCTAGACAGAGTAGATCAGCCACGTACTGCTTAGTTTTTCCTCTATATCTCATAAATGGGAAGGATTTTAGCTACCAAATTTGAGTCCTTGGAAAGCGAACTCGAAGAGTTATAACTCTCATGAAGGAAATAGAAGGAGATAAGGTCATTTCAATGGAGTTATGCATGGGTGAAATTTAGTAAGCCTCCATGGAGCTGGAAACTAGGCTGATTTGCATGTTTTGGGCCATGATAGTCCACCATCTGAATTTAACACCTGGAATCATATCTAAACCACTTGGGATTAATGTCCAAGTTGAGGAATAATCCATTCTAGAAGGTAGGAAGATGAAAAGGCAAGCATGAACAGCCAAAGGAGCATTAAGTGCAAGGAAGATAAAGAGGCAGGCATGAATGACCAATGGAGCATTATGTGCAAGGAAGATAAAAAGGTGGTGAATGAATAAAGAAAATGGATGGTTATAGGCTGAAAAAAGGGGGGAGGATAGACAGAAATAGCTCATTCTTCTCATTTTGCATTTCTCTTTTCCCTTATTCCATGATTATGTAAATCATTTCAACTCTATCATTCTTAAACTTATGTACCTGGAGATCATGTTCTATCATTGAATGAATGCATTCTGGTTTTCTTATTCTACCATTATTCTTATTTAGTCACTTAACGGGATTCCATAGGTAATAATACCAACTGGTTTTGGGCGAGTTAAGAAGTGTCTTGAGAGTTACAGATCAGAAACTTAAAGTCATGTTTAGGATGAGATTAAGGGGCAGATTTGCTACTTAGGTTAGTAAACTCTGGTACTTAGACTAGTTAGATTGCAAGTCATAATTAGTCAAATCTAGGCGATCTTCTAAAGATTTTAGGGAGTACAGAGTCATCTAGTGCGAGATCTTGGCTAGGACTAGGGTTAACCAACTAGATATATAGTCCTATATCCTTAAGAATCAAGGATAAGTCATCGAGGTTCAAAAATTATTGGAGTTAGTCTCGTAATATAGTCTAAAAAATACATTAGTTCATTGGGAGATGATTAAGGTCACGCCACTAATTATAAGCCTTCAAGCCACCCTAAGAATTAATTTGACCAACGTGACAGTTGAATTTGTCAAATTTTGGCATTGTTGCTGGGAAACCAAGGTATGTTTATGACCATTTCTTATTTATTTGTAAATAATTAACCACTTTTGTAGGTGTCTTACTACTGGTCATGGCTAAAGAAATGAGGGGAAGAACATCAATTTCAAGATAGGATAATTCATCTCAACTAGTTCTTTTTCTTCCTTAGCTACCTCATGTGGCTTTTTACCAATGTCCGACCAGCATAAGTTTTCTTTTGACTCTCCTTTTCACTTTCTACTCATTGATGTTATTTGATTCATGTATGCATTAGTTTATTCTCTGGTTATTTTATTGATTTAGCTTTAATTTGTCTATTTATTTAAGTTATGATCAATGTTGTTTATATTTTGCTAGTTCTATTGCCATTCCTTCCAACTTTTCCTTGTTTCATTTTTTTAGTTGTTGTCTATTCCATTTTAAGATTGGCTTGGCTGCTCTTTTGCTGTTTAAGGTTATTATAGTTAGTTGCAATTCTTGGTTGTTTGCTCTTGTACTATTCAACTCAGTTTTATCCTTATTCTAACTTTATTTTGTATGGTTTGCATAATGTATGACTAGGTCATCTAGCAATTTATTGTTTGATTTTGACCCAAAAATAGAACGAACATTGAGTAGACGTCGTAGGACTGCACGATCATCATCAGTTCCACCCACTTTATCTTTATCTAAATTCATTAAGGAAGAATATCAAGAATTGGAGTTAGCCAAGGATAACAACATGGTTGGGAATAATAGAAATAACAATCAAACTTTAAAAGAGCTAGCAGCACCTGATATCAATTACTAACCTTTGTGTCTTTAGTATCCAAGTGTTAAAGCTAACTTTGAACTTAAATCTGGTATCATTTATTTGTTGCTTAAATATCATGGCCTTACAGGTGAAGATCCCCATAAACATCTCAAGGAATTTCATATTGTCTGTTCGACAATGAAGTCGTAAGGAATCTCCAAGGATCATGTCAAGATCCAAGCATTTCCATTTTCTTTAGAGGGAACTGTGAAAGATTGGCTTTATTATCTTCATCCCAAGGCCATCCGAAGTTGGAATGACATGAAAAAGGCCTTCATAAAAAAATTCTTTCCTGCCTCACATACTGCTACCATCCAAAAAGAGATTTTTGGGATCCAATATTTTAATGGCGAAACCCTCTATGAATACTGGGATCGGTTTAATAAGTTGTGTGTAAGCTATCCATTTCACCAGATATCAGAACAACTTTTGATCTAGTACTTTTATGAAGGTCTACTTCCAATGAATCATAGCATGATTGATGCAACAAGTGGTGGCACATTAGTGGATAAGACACCCTAAGCCGCTCAAGCATTATTTGAAAACATGGCAATGAATTCCTAGCAATTCAGCAAGAGGGCCACAGTTCTACCTCGAAGAGTACACGGAATATCAGCCACATGTCAAGATCATCAAAGAGTGGAGCACCGTCTTGACAAACTTACCTTACTTGTAAGGAGATTGGCTATAGATCATCAACAGTCAAGCCAAGGGGGTTCTTGACTTGCCCTTGGGAGCCAAGTTTGTGGTATTTGTGCAAGTCCAGGGTATTCTACTGCATCATGCCCAACATTGGCAGAGGAGTCACAAGATCAAGTCCTTGCAGCCAAAGGATATCAAGGAAGGCCATATCAATAGGAAGATCGCCTCGGTATGACCCATACTTAGTCACATACAACCTAAGGTGGTGTGATCATCCCAACCTTCGATATGGGAACTCAGGATCAACATTGTAAGAGCAACCAAGACAGCCACCTTGGAGATTTGGCCAAGGTTAGCACCAACAACAACCGCATGGCTAGACACATCAACCACCTCTACCTAGGTTCGAGTCATCTTTAGAGGATACGATGAAGCAGCTAACAACTTGCACCATGCAGCTAGCCAATCAAAATATTCAATTCCAGCAGAAAACTAACTCAACCATACAAGATCTGCAGACACAGATGACTCAACCTAGCCACTTCGTTGAATGCCCTTCAACAGCAAGTCTCCAGGTAATTGCCGAGTCAATCCATTCCCAATCCAAAGAGGGGCATAAATGCCATCGAATTAAGGTTTGGAAAGGTGCTGGATGAGCAGCCAAGACCAGTGAAGGAGAAGGACGAAAAAGAATCATCTGCCTCAAAGCCGACCAAGACCCAAATGAGTTAGGAAGATCAAACCATCAAAGGAAAGGAGATAACCAACCAATCCATTGAGCCAATCCCATTTCCTTAAAAAATGAAGTCTAAGAAAAAGGATGACATATTGGACAAGGATAAGGAAGTTTTAGTGATGTTCTAAAAGGTGGAAGTCAACATTCTGCTTCTTAATGCAATCAAGCAAGTGCCAAGGTACGCCAAGCTTTTGAAAGAGCTGTGCACAAATTAGCAGAGGCTTCAAGGAAGGGAGAAGGTCAACATGGGACAAAATGTATCAGCTCTTATATAGCCTTTACCACAAAAATGTGAGAATCCTGATACTTTCACAATTTCTCACATTATTAGTAATCGAAAGTTTGATAGGGTCTTGCTGGACCTTAGAGCTTTGATCAATGTTATGCCTCTTTTGGTGTTTATTGGGTTGGATTTTAGACCATTGATGGGAATAGAATTGGTTATCTAATTGGCTAACAAAAATAATGCCTATCCACTCAGAATAGTTGAGGATGTTCTAGTGCAAGTTAGTAAGTTGATCTTCCTTGCTGACTTTTACATTTTGGAAATGGAGGGTAAGGCACAAAGCAATTGTTCACCTCTTATTTTTGGTTGATCGTTCCTTAAAATGGCATGAACTAAAATTGATGTGCATTGCGAGGTGTTGTCAATGGAATTTGGCGACTTGATTATTAAATTTGACATTCTTGAAGCCATGAAACACCCATTAGAGGATCATTCTTTATTCCATATCAAGTTCACTGAGGATTTGGTAGAGGAAGTGCAACTCAAGCTTGAGAAGGAATTCCTAGAGATAGCTCATTTTGATGATTCTCTAACTTACGGTATGACCCTTTTGGGGGGACAAGGAGTCTAAGAAGGTGCTGAATTTGAACAAAAGAAAGAAGTGCCACTTAGCCTAGAACAACTTGAAAGAAGTGGTAGAAATAGAGTTGATCAAAATAGTTTGGAAAGTGCACTTTCTCCCTCTCCTCTAATACCTTGTCATAGTGCATAGCTTAGGAATGATGTATGCACCATATCTGATTCATGTACACTTAAAGGAGTCCTTGAGAGGATAGAACAAGTGGAGCAATTGGTAGCACATCAAGGAATGGATAGATCAAAACTAAGAATAACAAAGAAAGCTTAATTAGAAACAATTGAGAGCAAGTTAATTAGACTTATTCCATTCATTGTACAACCTCCCAAGCTTGATTTAAAGCCTCTTCTAGAGTATCTAAGGTATGCATTCCTAGCTAAGAATAGCAAAATTCTAGTGTTTATTGTTAGGAGCCTTGATGAGTTATAAGAAGCTCAATTGCTTGAAGTTATACAGGACCATAAGAAAGCTATTAGTTAGACACTTGGGGACATTACGAGGATCAGTCCAACAATTTGCATGCATAGAATTTTCCTTGAAGGAGCAAAACTTGTGAGGCAACCATAACGAATACTTAACCTACTTATTCTTGATGTCATGAAGAAAGAAGTGTCCAAATTGCTCTAAGTTGGAATTATTTATCCAATCTTAGACAATGATTGGGTGAGTCTAGTCCAAGTGGTGCCAAAAAAATCTAGAGTTATAATAGTTAAGACTAAGAATAATGAATTGTTGCCAACTCATATGCAAAATTCTTGGTGAGTGTGTATAGACTACCAGCGGCTCAACCAAGCGAAACAAAAGGATCACAATCCTTTACCTTTTATTAATCAAATTCTTGAAAGATTGTCCAAGAAATCTCACTTCTATTTTTTGAATGGTTTTATGGGATACTTTTAGATTCACATTGCCCCTGAGGATCAAGAGAAGACTACTTTCACGTATCCTCTTGGCACTTATGCCTACTAAAGGATGTCATTCAAGTTGTGCAATGCTTCATGCATTTTTCAATGTTGTATGATAAGTATTTTCTTTGATTTCTTGGAGGAAGGCATGGAAGATTTTATGGATGATTTTTCCATCTATGGCTCCTCTTTTGATGAACGTTTAGAAAGATTATCTTAAGTTTTTAGAAGGTATATAGAAACTAACTTGGTCCTTAATTATGAAAAGTGTCACTTCATGGTTAAGCAAAGTATTGTGTTAGGACATGTAGTTTCTAAGGATGGTATTGAAGTTGATTAGGCAAAAGTTGAAGCTATTTCTTATTTATCTTACCCTGTGTATGTGCAAGAAGTTTGATCTTTTCTTGGTTATGCAAGGTTTTATCGAAGCTTTATAAGGAATTTTAGCAAGATAGCCCTCCCATTGACCAACCTTCTGAAATCAGACGTAGAGTTTAAGTTTGACAAGGATTATCGTGAAGTTTTTGACCAACTCAAGCATGCCTTGACCATTGCACTGATTATGCAAGCCCCAAATTGGTCTCAACCATTCAAGTTAATATGTGATGCATCCAACAATGTAGTGGGAGTTGTTTTGGCACAAAGATTTAATGGGTAGCCATGAGTCATCTATTACACATCTCGCACACTCGATACTACTCAATCCAACTATACCATAATAATGAAAGAGCTTTTGGCTATTGTGTTTGCTCTTGACAAGTTTAGATCTTATTTACTTGATTCTAAAGTTGTAGTTTTCTTTGATCATGCAACACTTAAATACCTCTTGAAAAAGCCTGATGCGAAGCCATGATTGATCTGATGGATGTTATTACTCCAAGAGTTCCATGTTGAGGTTGAGGATAGAAGTTGAGCTAAGAATTTGGTGGCTAATCATCTCAGCCGAATTAAAGGGAGTCTGGAACCCCTTCCCATTCAAGATGACTTCCCACATAAGCACCTCTTGCAAATCCATGGCATGTCCCAACATCAACACACTCCTTAGTATGTTGACTTAGTTAACTTCCTAGTTGTTGCGGTGATTCCCTCTAATTTTTCTAAGCATCGAGCAGATAAGTTTCAAAGTAAGTCCAAATATTATGTTTGGGATGATCCTTACCTTTGGAAATTTTGTAATGATAACATCATTAGGAGATGTGTGCCTAAGCATGAGCATGAGTCTATCTTGAGGTTTTGTCATTCTAGAGCATGTGGCGACCATTTTGGTTCTTATAGAGTAGCTAGGAAGGTGCTAGATTTAGGTCTTTATTGGTCGACTTTATTTTATGATGCCCATGTTTTTTGTAAAACATGTAACTAGTGTCAACAAATTAGGAATTTATCATGTAGGCAAGAGATGACCCAATAACCATTGTTGTTCTATGAAGTTTTTGATGTTTAAGGTATAGACTTTATGGGACCATTCCTAATTTCATTCAATTATATTTACATTCTTTTGGTGGTTGATTATGTTTCTAAGTGGGTAAAAGTTAAGGCTACCCAAACTAATGATGCTAAAGTAGTGGCAAGTTTTGTCCATTCATAGATTATTTGCTGGTTTGGAGTTCCATGAGCTATCATCTAAGATCAAGGATCCCATTTTTGCAATCAACAAGTATAAGCCTTAATGAAAAAATATGGTGTAGTCTATAAGATGTCCACCCCGTATCACCCATAAACAAATAGCCAAGCCAAGGTCTCCAATTAAGAAATCAAGAGTATACTTAAAAAGATGGCTCAACCAAATCGGAAGGATTGGAGTGCATGACTAAAGGAAGCATTATGGGCATATCGCACTGCCTATAAAACCCCAATTGATATGTCTCCATACTAAATAGTTTATGGGAAGGCATGTCACTTGTTAGTGGAAATCAAACATAAAGCATATTGGGCGGTTAAGCGTTGTAACTTCGATCTAGTCTGAGCAAGAGCTAAAAGGAAGCTATAACTTTAAGAGCTTAAGGAGATCTGATGGAGGCTTACGAAAAATGCTCGGATTTACAAGGAGAGGACAAAGCAGCTACATGACCAAATGATTCACCGTAGGACATTTAAGCTTGGGCAATGAGTTCTTCTTTATAATTTAAGGCTTAAATTCATACCACTTAAGTTACATTCTCATTAGGAAGGACCTTTTCTGGTTACTCATGTGCATCATTACGGTACTGTGTAGGTGGAAGAACTAGTATCAAAGATAAGGTTCACAATGAATGGTCATAGGCTCAAGCACTTCTATGAAGCACTTAGCCATGAAGAACCACCAGGAGAGGAATTACATTTGCTGGATGCACACTACCCAGTACCTTGGTAAGCTTTTTAATCTCATCATTTTCTTTCAATTGTAGGTGTTTGCTTGCATTAAATAAGGATAGTTGCATGGTAATTTCATTTATGTTCATGAATAAAATTTCCCAAATAGTTGCCATGACAGCTAATGACTTAGGCCAATGAAAAACTATTAAACAACAAATGACATACTTATATTCCATGACATTGATTGGTTTGAGTGAGCCCCACCATGGAATGAGCATGCTAGGAGCTAGATTTTGGGTGACTTGGTCACATTGATATATGGAAATTAGGTAAGGATATTTGAGTTTAATTGAATGGATTACATCACATGTCATTCTCATCACTCTTTCATGAATGTCCACTCCTAGGAACTTTGCACACTATAACTTGCTCTCATTTTTTATCAAAATGACATGACATTTGTATGCATGAAAATGATAAAGGCATCTTTTTCTTCCTGAGTTTAGGCCAAATAAGCTGCCTCTTATAAATTATAACCATTGCTAGCCCTATTGAGCTTTAAGTTTGTTTATTCTTAACCATTATATATTCACGATTAACATCCCTAAACATTGTAGAAAGAGCTTTTGATTTAAATGTGGGGGAGTCCCTTTCATATGCTCAAGGACAAGCATGATTTAAGTGTGGGGGAAGGATTGCAATTGTGTGGGAGATGTAAAAAGTTAAAAAAAAAAAGTATTCATCTTAAAAAAAAAAATCATGAGAACCCAACTAAGAATCATCATTTAAATATGTTTTCGGTAGGAAAGGAAAAGAAAAATTAAAATGATAGGATGAGATTAAGGGGCAGAATTGTTACTTAGGTTAGTAAACTTCGATTCTTAAACTAATTAGATTGCATGATAATTGTGCGATAGTGGGTTTTTTATGAGTCATATTTAGTCAAATCTAGGCGATCATCTAGAGATTTTAGGGTATGTAGAGTCGTTTAGTGCGAGATCTCGACTAGGACTAGGGGTAACCAACTAAACATATATTCCTATATCCTTAAAAATGAAGGATAGGTCATTAAGGTTCAAGAATTATTAGAGTTAGTTTTATATCATATAGTCTAAAACATATATTGGTTCATTGGGAGAAGATTAGAGTCACGCCATTAACTACAAGCCTTCAGGCCACCCTAAGAATTAATTTGACCAACACAACAGTTGAATTTGTCAAATTTTTGGATTACAATTGTGTAAGGTACATAAAAAGAAAAAAAAAAAGAAAAAGCATTCATCTAAAAAAGAAAAAAAAAAACAAAAATCTTGAGAATTTAACTAAAAATCATCATTTGGGTAAGTTTTAGGTAGGAAAGGAAAAGGAAAATTAGAATGATAGGATGAAATTGAGGGGTAGATTTGCTACTTAGATTAGTAAAATCTGGTACTTAAACTAGTTAGATTACATGATAATTGCGCGATAGCAGGTTTTTTATGAGTTATAGTTAGTCAAATCTAAGCAATCATCTAGATATTTTAGAGAGTGCAAAGTTGTCTAGTGTGAGATCTCGACTAGGATTAGGGCTAACCAACTAGATATACATTCCTATATCATTAGGAATCAAGGATAGGTTATCAAGGTTCAAGAATTATTAGAGTTAGTCTTATATCATATAGTTTAAAAAATACATTGGTTCATTAGGAGACAACTAGAGTCATGCCACTAACAACAAGCCTTTAGGCCACCCTAAGAATAAATTTGACCAACATGACAATTGAATTTGTCAAATTTTGGCGTCGTAGCTGAGGACGTGCAAACATTTAAGCGTAGGGAAGTGATAACAACCAAGTTTTACATAATATTTTGCCTCATACTTAATATTTTATACATAATTGATAATTTAGATGATGCAATTTGATTGGCTTCTCACTTAGTTGTCCATGTGCTTAATTATCAGAAATATATGGTAAAATTCAGTTTTTCGCACAAGTTACGTTCTTTGGTTATTTCTTAGGTTACAGGAAGTTTATTTTAATGAAACTAATTTCTATGGATAGCTAAGAGACTGAGCTATGACTTCCACCAAGAAATTATGTGCAAATTCTAAACCAATTGGATAAGGCAAAATATTGAACTTTGATCATGACAGGGGTATTGGACAAAGCAGATCAGCCACGTGCTGCTTAGTTTTTCGGCCATATCTCATAAATAGGAAGGATTTTAGTTGTCAAATTTGAGTTTTTGGAAAGATAACTCAAAGAGCTACAACTCTCATGAAGGAAACAGAAGGAGATAAGGCCATCTCAATGGAGTTATGCATGGGTGAAGTTCAGTAAGCCTCCATTGAGCTAGAAACTAGGTTGATTTGTATGTTTTGGGTCATAATACTCCACCATCCAAATTTAAGGCTTGGAAGCATGTCCAAACCACTTGGGATTAATGTCCAAGTTGAAGAAGGTAGGAAGATGAAGAGGCAAGTATAAACAGCCAAAGGAGCATTAAGTGCAAGGAAGATGAAGAGGCAAGCATGAACAACCAATAGAGCATTATGTGCAAGGAAGATAAAGAGGTGGTGAATGAACAAAGAAAATAGATAGTCAAAGGCTAAAAAGAGGGGGGGAGGATAGACAGAAACAACTCATTCTTCTTATTTTGCATTTCTCTTTTCCTTTTTTTCATGATTATGTAAATCATTTCAACTCTAGGGTTCTTGAACTCATGTACTTGGAGATCATGTTCTATCATTGAATGAATACATTTTGGTTTTCTCATTCTAGCCTTATTCTCATTCATTCACTTAACGGGATTCCTTAGGTGATAATATAGATTGGTTTTGGGTGAGTTGAGGAGTGTCTTGAGAGCTACTGATTGGAAACTTAAGTGATGCTTAAGATGAGATTGAGGGGCAGATTTGCTACTTAGGTTAGTAAACTCTAATGCTTAAACTAGTTAGATTGCATGATAATTGTGTGATAGTGGGTTTTTCATGAGTCATAATTAATTGAATCTAGGCGATTGTCTAGTGATTTTAAGGAGTGTAGAGTCGTCTAGTGCAAGATCTCGAGTAAGATTAGGGCTAACCAACTAGACATACATTCCTATATCCTTAGAAATCTAAGATAGGTCATTAAGGTTCAAGAATTATTAAAGTTAGTCTTATATCATATAGTCTAAAAAATATATTGGTTCATTAGGAGACGACTAGAGTCACAACACTAACTACAAACCTTTAGGCCACCCTAAAAATTAATTTGACCAATGCGACAGTTAAATTTGTCAGTCTCAACATAATAGTACATCATAAAACATTTTCAAATAAATCATATGGTCTTAGAATGTTAACAATTATGCTTAAAAAAAAATTGTAATAAACTATCACTAACATATAAAACATAAAAAGGCTTATTGAAAAACAATATGAAATAAACAATAAATAATCAATTTAAAACAATTAGACAATTTCATGTGTTTCCAAAATCTCAACATCTAACAATATTGATTTGAAAGAATATAAACAAGAATATGTTAATAAAATCTCAACAATTTTATATTTTTAATATGAAAATGATAATTTGGCATATGGTCCTAGTGTTTAACACAAATCAAGACAAATATTTTCAATAAATTAATATCAAACACAATGACATGAACCCTAGATTGAGAATATATAACAATGTTACACAATGATGCTAACCTCTTTAATGACACATACCTAAGCATAAATAAGAATTAAAGGCCTAAATGGGACATATATCCACACCAAATAGAGTGACATAAACCTTATATTGAGAAATCAACTCACGTTTCGATGATAGACATTCTCCTCCCAGTTATCAAGCCAAAAATTGATGTCTTGCAAAGGAATGTATCCAAGCTATACAATTATGGAGTGCTGGAATACGTTGTAAAGCTAGGTTGGGATACATTGCAAAGTCAAACATATGGACAAAAGGGTTGTGATGCAAACCAATAATCTATGTTTCAATGAAACAAAGGATATTTAGGGACTATATTGTGAGATGAATATTTGCTAAAGGAGAGAAGTAATGTCATGAGAGGAAGAGTTAGGGTTTTGGTGGTTGGGGAAGGCATAACTAGGGGTTTCTATCATAATTTTGGGCAAGGATTTAGGGTTTGTGCCTTAGATCAAGGATTTAGGGGAGAGCTATTTTTGATATGTCAAACATGGATATTTTTAATTTTTGGGCATATTCCGTTAAGTATTTAACGAGTTATTAGGGGGTATGATATGAGTTGCAATACTTTTGTTCACAAAAAGTTAGTCCATAATTTTGAAGAGTTTTTGCTTATGGTGGTTAGTGCTGCTGCATGGATGGTGGTCAGGTAGAACATGTAATGTTGTCCTTAGATATGTAAGATAACTTATTATGCTTTAGTGGCAAGTGTTTGTAGTGTTGTAGATTGGTTTTTCCAATTTGCAAAAGGAATGCAAATTAGGCCATATTAGTGCCGTTGAGATAGCATTTAAGATTCTTAACCATAATCATAACATCCCATGAAGTGTTAGTTTTCTACCCAAGCAATGTTTGTATTATGCGTATTCAATTTTAGAGGCAATCAAAGCATGCCAAAAAGAAACAATGCTATAATTAGCTATATTAACCTACAACAATATTTTTGATTGCACAAATAAGTCATACTTTTTCACGTCCATTATAATGTTTAACCCACAGTCATAGCTATAGGATTGAAAGAAAAAACATTCAAAGTTGGAATTAGGTAAATGTGATCGACCATTTTACAATATAACCAAACATAGTTTTGTGATTAATCATTAAAAGTATGTCAGTGAGCTGACTAACTTGTTACTCTGGATGGGCACACTAGCAACTCAACTCTATGCCACTTTGAGAGATCTTCATCAAATCAAGAATCCAACTATTTGAATAATTAAACCATTACAAGCAGCTGAAAATGTCCACTAAGAGCAAAAGGCAAAATTGGTGCATTAGTTCATTGTAAACTAATTAGCATTGCAAAGTATGCTTCTGATTCATATCACAACCCACGATGATCTTCATCATGTCTATAAAACCAACCATATGCTTACTTAGGTTAATAACAAGTAAACTTTAATGCCCATTATAGAGCACTAGCAGAAAAAACTGCATGGAAAATCAATTGGAAATATAGTTATCACTCATGCAAGGAAGAATGAAACAATACAATCATATTGAAATGAAGTCAAAGAATTTTGCTTTCATAGTGTATGCATTAAGTGTGACTTACAATGTGTTGTTCGCCTATTTAATCCATCATGATTGAGGAGGACTTCACTCTTGCTCACTTTTGTATTCAAAAGCATATAGGGCTAATTGATAAGCGAAATAGAATTGCAATCGGATCATAGTTTGTTTATTTGGGTGCTAAAAAAACAGAAAAAGAAAGGCAACAAGTTAAAAAAAGAGAGAGAGAGAGAGAGAGAGAGAAAAAAAATGGAAAAAAAAGAAGAAAAAAATGAAAAAGGAAAAAAAACAAAGGAAAAATTAATAATTGAATTGCTGTAAATTAATTTACAAAGTCCAATATCCCTAAAAGGAAGAGTCAACATTCTTTTTAGTCCTTAGAATAACTCAAAGCTAAAAAATATTACTTTTGAACATAAGTTACATCATTGAACTATAAAAGGGGAGTCCTCCCTTTCTCAAAGATCCCAAACCAAGTCTTCAAGTGTAGTAATATTAGTTTGTTAGCCCTCTCTTCAAGGCCTAACAATTCAATTTAAGTGCAAATCTTGCAAGCCAATAACCCATAAAATATTAAACATGTGCAAAAATAATCTCAGTCATTCAATGAGAGGAGAATTAATCTCACTTATTCAACAAATGACAAGCCAATTTGAACCATATAGCAAAATGTAAGATCAACAGTCAGCATCAAGCAAGCTTCTTTATAAAAGGAGAGTCCCTTGTGCAGTAAAGGGAAGCAACAACGACAAAGGGAGCACCAACGCATAACAAGAGAGATAATAAAACAAAAAGGAGCTACCCATAAGAGAGAGAAAATAGTGGATTAACGCCAAGACAGAAAAAAAGTCAGGAGCATTCAAGAGCAAAAAGCACTAAGAGAGAATAAAAGAGAGCATTTAAGGTTACCAAAAGAATAAAGAGAGAAAGCCAAAAGAACAAAGAGGCAACAATACCAACTAGAACACAACACCACTGACAAGCACGAATAGGAGAGATGACATGAAAAAATAACTTGCTTTTCTTTTTGCTCCAAGTAGATTTTTGTTGTTTTTTCATGCCATCTCTCTTCAAATGTCCATATGCCTATCCAAGAAATGAAGCTACTCTCATATGTCATTAATGGTGGGATTATGAGATGCTTTTGATCTTTTATTCCATTTTAATTAGCATCACATTTAATACTTTCAATTAAAGTCAAAGATAAACTAATATGGCTCAAATTTAAGCTTCTAGGAACTAATGTGGTGAATGCTCTCTTAACAAGCTTGTAGCTTATTGTAGTAAAGAATGCTTAGCCGTAATTTTAAGGTCATAATCACACATGAAATGATTTAGATTGAGCTTAAAACCATGATTAGACTAAGAAATAAAATTAAAATCAAGCATTAATGGCCAAATGACCAATCATTTGCACTATTCGACCCACCAATATAGCCATCAATGATCATAAAGTAATTGAACATAATAATTTGGCACAAAACAACTATAATCAACATAACGAGGCAAAAACCACCCATAAACACAATAATAGCAAAGTAGCAAGCACAAAAAATGCCAACATAGCACAACAAACACTAATATAACCAAAGATTGATTAGAAAAGAGATTTATCTTGAGCATTGTTGTCCTTGTCCACTAAGAAAAAATCAACCAAACCAAGCCCATAGGAGCCCCTTGCACAAAAGGAAAAAAAAAAAACATAGAGAGAAAAAAAAATTCAAAGCATAATAGCCAAAAAAAAAAAAAAAAAAAAAGAAAGAAAAGAGAATATTGACCCTTTTTAGCATTGCCACCGACCACCAGTGACGTCACTAGAAAATGTCACAGGCGCCATCACTAGATTCCATTAGGACTAATCTACGCATCTTTTAAGGCCACATATTAAAGAAAGGTCGAGAAATGCATGAATTGACAAAAAGCCCAAGGTTGACTACCATGCCACCACCATTAGTTGTCATCTTCATTTGAAATTGGTACTGTTCAACAAGTCGAGTGCTTATCTATCCAGCGATGCCCTCTATATGTCAATTAGAGAACTAGGAAGTGTCAATTGTTGGATGAATGCCCACCACCATCACCTGCTACTCTTCCCATTTGGCCACTTCCAAGGGTTATTGCCACATTAGATTGGCACTGAATAACTCAACAAGTGATGATTTACCCATTTGTGCCTCCCATGCAAAGATCGGAGGCCAATGGCACCTCTTCGTCAGTGACAACCATGCTCTCTCTCTCTTTCTATACCATGGCCAGTTCCAAAAACCAATATTCTTGGGCCAAATCTTGGCTTTCCCACCAATAATCATAC
Source organism: Rhizophora apiculata (assembly GCA_037832385.1). NCBI lineage: Eukaryota > Viridiplantae > Streptophyta > Magnoliopsida > Malpighiales > Rhizophoraceae > Rhizophora > Rhizophora apiculata. The sequence continues at coordinate 3,814,894 of CM075431.1, forward strand.
CCAAAATTTGCCATAAAGGTATTTTTAATCTCAAAATATGAGAAAATGGCCAAAGGGAAGATGGGTGTAAAGAGAGAGAGAGAGCAATTTTGGACCTAAAATACAAGAGAGACATAAAATTAGGGGGTTTAGAAGCCAAGAAAGAAATGAATGAAATGAAAAATAAAAGAATAAAGAAAAAAAGAAAAGAAAAGAAAAAATAGAAAATAGAAAAAGAAAAAGGAAAAAGCAAGAAAAAAGGAGAAAAAAAAAGAGAGAGAAAAAGAAAAGAAAAGGGATACAAAGTCCTCAGTTATGATATTATTTTAGGTGTTCTAGGTACCACAAGCATAAAATGACATCTGAACCGCTTTTAATTTCCTTCAAAAATTTTCCTTTTGTTTTCTAGTGTAGGAGATCACCATAAGAAATATTTGAACCCTTTTCATTTTTTTTTTTAAAAGTATCTTTTACTTTTCTTGATGCATTGGATCACAGTAAAAAGCATCCAAAATAATTTAAAAACTCCAAAAAAGTTTATCCTTTCTCTAGTCTACTCAAATTCCTTGATTTCCTAATGTGTGTACCTATGGAACAAATCATAAAAAGAGAGATAGAAATAGAGAAAGTATTGGCAAGAAAAGCATAGAAATAAAGATAAGTGAATTGTAGTATTGTCACGTGTAATTGGTGTTTGGCTTAGTTGCAACATTTGCCAAATGGAACTATATTCTTGATCCTTATAAAATCTTGGTAAAGTAAATTAAGTCACTTAGAGTATTCCAATTGTATCTAAAATGATTGGTAGTGATTTCAAAGTTAGCGTATACACATTACAACACACCTTAGCTACCCTTGATACCCTAAAAGGTATTGAATGTCGTGTTTTCCCCCATGTCCACTAAGCTTCCCCATCTTAGGTAGCCTGTCATGATAGCTTGGTGACTCCATTGGGGCTTTTTTAAGAGATAGGTTACTCTAACTTATTTTTATTTCTATGCATTCATTTATTTCATACTTAATATTTTATTTATTTATCTCTCTCAATCTAATATTTATAATTGTCATTTCCATTATAACCTTTTCACACACTCACAAAGGCCTTAGAACTCGACCTATGTCCTATCTAATTTAAAAGAGAGAAAGTATGGATCATTTATGAAGCATATGGCTTCCATATTAAATAGTTCTAAAATCTCTCATCCAAACTAGTAACTCCTACTTGAGCCTTGAATGGTGAAGGATCGAACATTCTAGGGAACTTTGACATAGTTTAGATCCATAAACTATACATCCTATTGTTATACTAGTAAAGTTATCCACCTCTTAGATCTATCCCTTATAGGATAGGGAGCTTAAGATATCCTTATCTTAATCATTATATCAAGCATTATTTTGCTTCATTTTTAGACTTTATTGTAATATTATACAATTCATGCTTTAATTTTGTAATCCCTATACTAATATATTTCCTATGTTTTCCTTTTGCTATGTTCCTCATCTCATGACATCCATTTAGGCATACTCTATTTTGTCCATCCTAATCAAAGGTACAATGCAATAAACTATAAGGAGCTTACAGCTGGTGACATATACAATCCTAACTAGATCTTGCACAAAATGGATGGAGGACAAAGTCAAAGAATTAGCCAGCCACATGAATGAGATTCAAACCTCAATTGAGGAATTAAAAGAGCAAATTCAACAAATAACTAAGACATTCTCTAAAGGAATGATAGTCATCAGAGCCAATGGGATATTCCAAATAATTCTAGTGTTAAGAACTTCTCTAACACCCTTCATCTACTCTTAATCAACAGTTTATCTCTCTTTAAGACAAACAATAACTGTGCAATCATCTGATGCCTAGATTAATGTGCCTAATGTCACTTTAACACATCACCCTATAAATATGACTCCCAGCAAATTTAAAACCACTCATGAATTGAAAAATGAAACAGCAAGAAGCACTGAGCATTCCTTGAAACAGAAAATTAACCTCTTATAAGAAAAAGTCAAGGCCATTAAAAGGAAGGATATTCGTGCTCCCCTAAGTGCATCCAATCTCTATCTAGCTCAAGATGTAGTCCTTCTGCAAAAATTCAAGATTTTAGAATTTGAAAAGTATGATGGCACAGGACCACCTATAGACTCCTTAACTATGTATATCCAAAAGATGGTAGCATATACTCATAAAGAGAAACTCTTAATGCATTACTTTCAAGATAACTTGAAAGGTGTAGCTTTTCATTAGTCCATAAAGCAAAACTAAAAAAATTGTCAAAATTTGGAAAGAGCTAGCAGCTACCTTTAAAGTTGGGTTTAAATATATTTTAAAGCAAGATCCTACTAAAATGGATCTTTAAGCCATGGAAAAGAAGCCCAAAGAAACTTTCAAATTGTATGCACAACAATGGCACAACATGGTTGTCCAAGTCCCTCCTTCATTGTTAGAAAAGGAATTGGTCTCCACTTTCCTTAATACATTAAAAGCCTCCTACAATTATTGGATGGTAGGGAAAGCATCAAGATGCTTCATAAATTTGATGATTACAAGAGAAAGAATCGATAAAAGTATCTAAAAAGGTAAAATTGTTAATATTACTATTGACCTTATAACATCCAAGAAAATTACCATAACCAAAAAAAAAGAAGGTTAAGTTTAGGTGATTGAATATGACAATCGGTTAAGACCACACCTTGTTTACCAATCATTCAATAACCCACAAGGGTAGTTGAACCCTCAATAGTTGCATTAGCCTTACAACATGACGACTCCATTTTCATGCCAAAGTCCTCAACCATAACCTCCTTAGCTAAATGTCCATGTGCCAGCACCTCCAGATAATCAAGTTGACTCTAGAAGGTAAGAAAGAAGTAAAACTGACCCCATATTGGTGCCTTATGTAGAATTGTTATCCGAGCTTGTACAAAATGAATTGGTTACCATTATAGCTAGAAAGCAACTAAAACCACTATATCCCAACTAGTACAATGCCAATGCCAAATGTGAGTAACATAGTGAACAAATTAGACATTTTGTTGACAATTGTTGGACCCTTAAAAGTAAAATCCAATCTCAAAAGTCAAGAGAAAACCTATTGTTAATGCTAATCTCCTTCCTAATCACAAGGTAATGAATCAAATTAAAGAGTACCTAGATAAAAATTATTGAGGCCTAACTTTTAATTCCTTCAAAATTTGTAGATTAAAGTCGGGGAACTAGTCCATAAGGGTCCACCCTTGAGACATTAAAGAGACCCAATATTGCTAAAAATATTTGACTTAGCTGTTCAGGCCACACCTCCATCGCTAACACTTTATTACCCTTATCAAAATAGTAAAGCAATCCAATGGGACTACAACTATTAGGTAGACTCCTACAATCAAGCACCAACACCAAAATCAACATTAATAACAAAATCTAACATCATGGGGATTAGGGGCATCACTCAAAGTGAGAGTTGTTGTACTTTAGAATACATGGAGAAGCTTAAGAAATGGAAAGAAAAGGCTGTTGTAATCTCAAATGATGTTGAGCAAATCCCTCTTAAAAATGTTTAGAGAGCAAAGTCATCCAGTAAACTTAACCTTAAGATCGAGGAAACCATTACCAATAAGGATGATGAGTTATTCCTTAAATACATTACGTAGAATAAGTACAATGTAGTCAAGTAGCTCAATTGAACTCAAGCCAAAATCTCAATCTAACTCTACTAATGGATTTCGAGTCTTATCAAAAGTTCTTACTGCATATTTTTAACTAAGCATATGTTTCACACAACATTTCTTTGGTTAACTTCGACCACATTGCCAATAATGTCATGACAAGCAATTACATCTATTCTTGAATGAAAAGATCTCAGTTGAGGAGCACAACCATACCAAGACATTGCATACTTCAATAATCAATCATGGTTGCAACATGTCTCATATCCTCATTGAAAATGAGTCATTCTTGAATGTCATACAAAATGACATATTGGAGCAGTTACCAATTGATATTTTCATCACATCACCAAGTCGTATGATCGTCCAAGTTTTGATGGAACAAAATGAGAGGTTACAGGGACCTTTGAACTCCCGATATAGGTGGGACCCTGTCCTTTCAATATGTCTTTCCAAGCCATCAATATTAAGACTATCTACAGTTGCCTCATAGGCTGCCCTTGGATCTATGCAGTAAAGGTCATTCCCTCCACCTTGCATCAAAAAGTGAAGTTCATCGTGGGTGACCAATTAGTTGAAGTTCAAGCAAAATATGATTTGCTTATCTCTAAACCTCCAAGAATACCTTATGTGGAGGCAGAGAAATACATCATAATCTTTCCACCAGAAATGCATAACTCTGAAGTTTTTAGTCTCAGGGTCATCCTGCAGAATTTTCTTTTGGATGGCCAACAGTGTGCAATACTAGCTGCTCACTCTTACAAAATGCTTGCAACTCTGCATATCTTGTATACTCAGGATGTTCCTTCAAATTCACAACCAAGAACCTAGTCCATGACTCCCTGATTCCATATTCACCCATCACCTATGCACAAAACTGTGAGGCAAATACATTATGATGCACAACAGCAATAGATTCCTTATATACACATATAGATAACCCAAATGGGCGAACACCTGCTAAAGACTCTGGCAAACTGCTTTGCAAAAGATCTCATTTCCCACATCAAAGGCCAAAACATGATTGGAAAACCCAGCAGAACTATGATTGCTATCATTATTCACTAGCTGAAAAGCAACATGATGAAGAAACCCATTAATGAAACAACTGGAGTATCAGACCAAACAATTTCAAGGGAAGGGGAGGCAATATTAGAGATATTCCTCCAAGACCCAGCACTGAGCAAGTAAATCTCAATCCCACGGAAGACTTGCTTAAATAATTCCCCATTGCAAAATTGCACAAATCTCAGTACTTTATAATCATTGGTGTGAGAATCAAACGTGAAAGCCAACCAGCCTTGGCAGAGAAAGACTTGGGTGTGGTAAAAACACAGATTTTCCAATCAAGGGGTTCTAAAGAAAGTAGAAAACTGAGGTATCTCGGATTTGATGTGTGAGACAGAGCACACCATTGCAAGAACCAATGACCCTGTTCCTAAACGAGCTATTGCAGATATTGGGACACAGAGGAAGCTAGAGGGCATTTGACAGAAGAGCAGGGGCAAGTAGGAAACTACAGTTATATTGTGTTTGACAGAAAACAAGGCCAGAAAACTACAATACATTTCTCAACTAACATGTGGATCTCAGAAGTAAGCATTTTTTGCAGATCAAGTACCAAGTTGAACTTCCCTGGGAAATATTTCGGGTAAATTCAACTTCACAGTTGTTTGAGACTCTTGGAAACATTAATACCTTGTTGACAGTGTCTGATTCTTCCTTCAAAGCAGCAGTGCAAAGGGAGATTTTCATCATCTTTAAGACCATTGCATATTTCCAGATATATTCTACCATTTTCAACTCTCCTATGCATCCTTCAAAACCTTTGAATTCCATCGATTCAAGGCATGCAAAAAAGCACAGGGGCACAAATTTTGGGGCAAACCAGTAGCAACTCCTACAAAATGGAGCATTGTCTGTGGCATGCTGCTCTACCTGATGACAATAGAGATGAAAGCTTAGCTTCATAAATTAAAATTGTGAAGAGCATAACAATGGAAGTACTTTCTGTTACATCAGTTTAACTAAACAAATAAATAGCTGATGATATTGCCTTCTTAGAACTAACCTTGTTCAAAATCATAACTTCCACATTAGGCAAGAATTTGAGTATTTTAGGAAGAGGCTGTCCTCTGAGTCTCTCAATGTCAAACACCAAATGGGTCAAATAGCCATCATGTGCACAAGAGAGAGCCTGAGGGAAAATAAAGAAATAAATAAATAAATAAATAAAAAGACAATGAATGGGATTGCAATATGCAATGGAAAATATAAAAATCATGAGAAATGAAGAAGAAACTTACTGACACTGTCTACTTGCACAAGCGCAATAACTTAACCTCACAAATCTTCCTCAAAAGCTTAACAACTTGATCCCCAAAATGATATCTTTTTAAGGATCAAGAATAATTTATCAACTTTGATAGTTGCCTTGATTAGAGAGCAAAACTTTGCTCCACTGGCCAAAGGCTTTTGGTTGGTGAGTTTAAGTGATTCAAGTTTTGGGGTATCAAGACCAACCTCATGGCACCTCATTTGTCTAAGAAGATCCTGCCCACAAATTATCAAACTTTTGAGTGACAGAGTGTGTATATAATGCTTGCAAATAGTCAAATCTATGCCTATCAATTAGTAATTCTTCAAGCATTGGGGAGCCAGATAAGAGCTTCCTTACATCAGCATTATCCAATTTGAGAGATTTAAGATGTAAGACCTTGAGACTTGGAAAGCACATGACCTCTGGAACATTAAGAATAATTTCACCACAAAGCTTCAAACACACCATTTTCTGGCAATTAAAAAGGCAACAATGTAACACACAATTGTTGCCACTGCTGCAATGCAAATATCAAAATCTTCAATATTACGCATTATAACTGCACAAATCCATTTAGACACACGACAAGGGTCACACCATGGATTCAATTTTAGGAGGAGCATTTTAAAGCATGGAATAACATTTTGAATCAAAGCTCTGTCCACAAAATCAGTGAACCACTCCACATCATCTACCACTAAATCATCAAAATCAACCTTTGAAAATGCCAAAGTCCAAAGATATCCTCATCTTTTGGACAAGACACTCATTCTCACAGCACACTTTATCAGTAGAAATGAGATAAGGTAACAAAAGAAGTTCATCCGTCGCAGCACACTCTATCTGCGAAGTCTTTGTCATTTTGATCTCAAATTTTGCATGGAAGATTGAAACATTGGTAAACATGCTTCTGTAATTAGAAGTTCAACTTTTCCACAGAGGCAAAAATAACAGAGAATTAATGAAAATGAATGTTTAAAAAAAAACAAAAAATGCTCCTTCAAAATGCTTAATAAAGTTGAAAACAAGCTACTCAGTTTCAGCAAACCACAGAGGGTAGACAATAACAGTCTTGTTCCGGATTCTCCCCCAAAATTGCTTTGACAACTTGGGCTTCAACTTGGAGAACTACTTCCCTTGGAAACTACCAAAACATCTAATCTGGTGATTGTTTTTCATTAATAAAAAAAAGAAAAAGCTACAAGACTCCATAACCATCACCAGTCATCGTAGATCATCAATGAAGGTTCTTGTTTGCCAATAAACATGATTAGAAAAAAGAGTATCACCAAAACTTCAAGGTTGACGCAAAAATTCTCAGATAGATAAAATGGATTTGTTCGTCATGGGCAACTCTAATTCTTAAGCATACCGGAGCAAGAGTTCTCTAAAAAATAAAAAATAAAATAAAAATAAAAAAAGAGAAGCAAAAGCATACTCAATGGGGGATTTTACTCTTACCTGTCTCGAGTGAGAGGAATCAATGTGAAGCAACTTCAAAACATTGCTTGTGGGATATCTAATGCACCAATAAATATTAAATGTTCATTTTTATTAGTACATTATTTCAGCAATTACTCTTACGGGTGATAATGGATTTTAATTGTAATTTATGACTATTAATAGAATATCAAGAGTCAGCAGTTACTCTTATGAGTGATAATAAATTTTAATTGTAATTTATGGCTATTAATAGAATTGCCTATAAATAAAAAGTTGTATTACTTGTAAGGATTACATAGAATTGAGAATAAAGTCTCTCTCTATAAAATTATTCTTTTCTCCACAAGTTCATAGTTTGCAGCCAACAATTTTTTTTTTTTTCCACAAATTGGTATCAGAGCCGATGGGGAGTGTAATCAATAATGTGCCGCTGCCCCGATTAACAAAGGTGAACTACGAGAATTGGAGCATCCAAATGAAAGCTCTTCTCGGTTCTGTGGATTGTTGGGAGGTGGTTCAAGAAGGTTTCGAAGAATTAGAATCTACCGCAGGATATACGGCGGCTCAAAATAAGGCGTTGAAAGAAACACGATCAAAAGATAAGACGGCATTGTACATGCTGTTCCGAGCTGTTGATGAGTCGGGCTTTGAGAAGATTGCGAGTGCGAAAACTTCAAAAGAAGCGTGGGACATCTTGGAGACTGCATACAAAGGAGCCGACCGAGTTAAACAAGTTCGCCTTCAAACTCTTCGCAGTGAGTTGGAAGGCATGAAGATGAAGGAGTCAGAAGGTGTGTCCGATTACATCACGCGTGTTCAAACTGTGGTGAATCAACTCAACCGAGACGGAGAAAAGTTGTCCGATGCGCGGGTCGTGGAGAAGATTCTGAGGTCGTTAACCGACAGTTTCGAGAATGTGGTATGTGCCATAGAAGAGTCAAAGGATCTAGCAATGTTCACAGTCGACGAGCTTGCCGGTTCCCTTATGGCACATGAATATCGTAAGAAGAAGAAGAAGGAGGAGACACTTGAGCAGGCACTTCAAACCAAAGCATCGATCAATGTCGAAAAGATACTCTATTCTCAAAACTTTCGAGGTAAATGGCGTGGCCGTGGTGGTCGAGGAAATAGTCGCGGTGGGAAAAGCCACGGTCAAGAAGGGTATCATGAGGAGAAGGGGCAATCAAACCAACAGAATTGGCGTGGAAGAGGATGCGGTCGTGGAAGAGGTGGTCGGTCAAATTATTCCAACATCGAGTGCTACAAGTGTGGCAAATATGGTCACTATGTGAAGAATTGTAATTCCGATAAGTGTTACAATTGTGGAAAGGTGGGGCATTTTGCAAAAGAATGTCGAGTCGAGAAAAAGGTGGAAGAGACAACCAACCTAGCCACGAAAGATGAGGTGAAAGAAGGTTTTCTCTTAATGGCATATAACAAAGTCAACACCGACAACGACACGGTATGGTACCTCGACACGGCTGTAAGCAACCATATGTGCGGGCACGAGCATTATTTCAATGAGATGCGAAAGGTTGAAGTTGTATCTGTATCGTTTGGAGATGGCTCGAAGGTTGAGGTCAAAGGCCAAGGTACGATTTATTATTTACAAAAGGATGGTTTAGTTGGGTCAATCCAAGATGTGTATTACGTACCAGACCTCAAGAGCAACATTTTAAGTATGGGGCAACTCATGGAGAAAGGTTATTCAGTTTTTATGAAAGACCGGATATTACTATTGAAAGACAAGCAAGGGCGTTCAGTCGCTCAAGTTGAAATGGGGAGAAATCGGATGTACAAACTGAATTTCAGAAGTGTACGAGAAAAATGTTTGCAAGTCAACATAGAAGACAAGGCGTCACTGTGGCATCTCCGTTTTGGTCACCTATATCATGAAGGCCTAAACAAGTTGGCAAAGAAGAACATGGTGCACGGACTACCGGACATGGAATACGAGGGAAAATTTTGTGAAGAATGTGTACTCGGAAAGCATGGGAGAATGTCGTTTCAAAAGAAGGCAGAATATCGGGCTAAGCAACCTCTCAAGTTGATTCATTCTGACATATGTGGACCAATCACCCCCGAATCTTTCAGCGGCAAAAGGTATTTCATTTCCTTTATTGATGATTTCTCACGAAAAACTTGGGTTTATTTTCTGAAAGAAAAATCCGAGGCGTTCGAGGTGTTCAAAAAATTCAAAGTGCTGGTGGAAAAGGCAACCGGTAGACACATCAAATTTGTACGATCCGATAGAGGTGGCGAGTACACTTCGACGGTTTTCATAGAGTATTGTGAGGAGCAAGGCATAAGGCGATTTTTAACCGCACCGTACTCTTCACAGCAAAACGGTGTGGCCGAGAGGAAGAACCAGACCATTCTCGACATGGTTCGGTCAATGCTCAAGAGCAAGAAAATGCCGAAGGAATTTTGGGTGGAAGCCGTGCAATGCGCCGTCTATGTTCAAAATCGGTGTCCACATGCGAAGTTGTATGATCAAACACCACAAGAGGCATGGAGTGGACAAAAACCGACAGTCTCTCATCTTAAAGTATTCGGCAGTTTGGCCTACGCACATGTGCCAGATCAGTGAAGAACAAAGCTCGAAGACAAAAGCAAAAGATATATTTTTATTGGGTATGATGAGAAAACAAAAGGATACAAGCTATTTGACCCAATAAGCAAGAAGATTCTAGTGAGCCGTGATGTACGAGTTCATGAAGCAAATGAGTGGGATTGGAATAAAGCAACAGAGGATATCATCAAAGTTGGAGAATCATCAACTCCTATATCAATAACCATACCGGAAAATTCTGAAACTATTGATGATGAAGATGAACCGCGACAACCCAAAATGCGAAGTTTACAAGATTTGTATGATTCGACAAATGAGGTACACCTTGTATGTCTTTTGGTGGATTCTGAGAATATAAGTTTTGAACAGGCGGTGCGAGACAAGAAGTGGCAAACTGCCATGGACGAGGAGATTAAAGCAATAGATCGCAACAACACATGGGAGTTAGCAGAATTGCCGAAAGGAACTCAGCCCATTGGTGTCAAGTGGGTGTTTAAGAGAAAGATGAATGCTCAAGGGGAGATAGAACGGTACAAGGTGAGACTTGTAGCAAAGGGATACAAGCAAAAGGTGGGAATCGACTATAACGAGGTGTTTGCTCCTGTTGCAAGAATGGAGACAATCAGATTGCTCATTTCACAAGCGGCTCAATTCAAATGGCCGATATTACAAATGGATGTCAAGTCGGCATTCCTGAATGGTGTGCTTGAAGAAGAAGTTTATATCGAACAACCACCGGGTACATGAAAATCGGAGAAGAAAAAAAGGTGTTGAAATTGAAGAAGGCACTTTACGGGTTGAAGCAAGCACCGTGGGCGTGGAATACTCGTATCGACACATACTTCAAGGAGAACGGGTTCGAGCAATGTCCCTATGAACATGCCCTTTATGTGAAGAAGAGTGGAGGTAATATGTTATTTGTTGCTCTTTATGTTGATGACCTCATTTTTATGGGAAATAATAATGAAATGATACAAAAGTTTAAGAGCACAATGACACGGGAATTCGAGATGATAGATTTGGGCTTGATGAAGTTTTTCCTTGGTTTGGAGGTAAGACAAGGAAAGACGGGTATCTTTGTATCCTAGGAGGCATATACAAAGGAGATTTTGAAGAAGTATAAGATGGAGTCTTGCAATCCGGTTTCAACACCAATGGAAACAGGTGCAAAACTCTCTAAGTTTGATGGAGGAGAACGAGTCGACGCAACCAAATACCGGAGTTTAGTGGGAAGCCTTCGCTATCTCACATGCACAAGACCGGACCTTGCATTAAGTGTCGGCATTGTAAGTCGGTTCATGGAGGAGCCAGTTTATTCACATTGGAAGCGAATCCTACAGTACATCCAAGGAACAGTGTCACTCGGGTTATTCTATACAAATGCGGCAGATTACAAGTTGGTCGGGTACTCTGACAGCGATTGGTGCGGAGACTTGGACGATCGGAAAAGCACATCAAGTTATGTGTTTTTTATGGGTGACACGGCGTTTACCTGGCTTTCAAAGAAGCAACCGATCGTGACACTCTCGACATGTGAAGATGAATATGTGGCAGCATCTTTGTGTGTACGTCATGCGATATGGCTCAGAAATTTGTTGGGCAAGTTGGAGCAACAACAACTCGGTGCGACTGTGATACGAGTTGACAACAAATCAGCAATTGAGTTGAGCAAGAACCCGGTGAATCATGAGAGAAGCAAGCATATTGACGTTTGCTTTCACTTCATCCGAGATCAAGTAAAGGAAGGAAGTATGGAATTAGTGCACGCGGCAAGTCGGGACCAAGTCGCGGATATCTTCACGAAACCACTACTGACGATACTTCTCGACAACTGCAAAAGATTGATCGGCATGAAAGATGACAGAAACATTTAAGTTTATGGGGGAGTTCTATTAAATAAACATTAAATATTCGTTTTTATTAATATATTATTTCAACAGTTACTCTTACGAGTAATAATAGATTTTAATTGTAATTTATGGCTATTAATAGAATATTAAGAGTCAGCATTTACTCTTACGGGTGATAATGGGTTTTAATTGTAGTTTATAACTATTAATAGAATTACCTATAAATAAAAAGTTATATTACTTGTAAGGATTACACAAAATTGAGAATAAAGCCTCTCTCCATAAAATTATTTTTTTCTCCACAAGTTCATAATTTGCGGCCAACAATTTTTTTTTTTTTTCCACACCATCAACTCCTTCTTCTCCTTTGATTTGCTGGGAGTTTGATGGAGCATTCAGACAGAAAACATGGTGCGTATCATGTCTAGACCAGTGACTACCACTGCACCAGAAGATCTTGAACGAACTTGCCGAGGATGTGTTTTTCTCCCAAGTGAGGAAGTTCATATTTTCATGTATATATATTTTTATCAATTAATTATATAATTAATTACTCAACTCATTAAATTTTTTACTTTTATTTTTATTATTTAATTTTAATTTATTATAATTAAATTATTTAATTTTAAATTTTATAATAATTTAATAAAAATATTATAAAATTTATTATTTAAAAAAATACTCTTATTTTATTAATATATTTATATATTAATATTATTTTATTATTTTAAATTATATAATTTATTAATAAAAATAATAATTAAAAAAATTAAAAATTTTATATATTTATTTTATATTTTTATAATTATTATATAATATAATTTAAAGTAATTTAAATAATTTAATATTTAAAAATATTAATTAAATAAAAAATAAATATTATAAATTTGATTATATAAAAAATATATTTTTTTTAATTAATAAATTTTATAAAAATTTAATTTAATAAAATAAAAAATAATAATAAAATAAAATAAATAATTTTTATATAATAATAATTAATTATTCGTAATATAAATTTAAAATTTATTAAAAATAATTTTTAATATTTATTTTTTTATTAGAAGAAATATATATATAATTGTACGCATAACCCCGAGTTGAAACCAAATCCTTTTTCACAACCTTATTTCTCTTAACTTTATCGACAAAACGCTTTAATTTCTTGACAGCCATCACCCTTTCCCTTCCCAAATCAAATACAAGACCCAGTCTAAACTCGTTCATCCTTCCTCTGTTCGAGCTTCTCATTCCCAAAAATAGTGATAATAAAGACAAAAACATAAAACTTTCCGCAAACATATTGAAATTGTGTTGATAATAATTAAATATTTAGTTTTTATATTTAAATTAAAAAAATATTTGTCAAAAATTTTAACGTAATTTAAAATAATTTTTTGATATTTTAATTATAATTTATTTATTTTTAAAATATATAAAAATAAATTATTTTAAATTTAATGACACATATATTATACATATTTATATAAAAAAATTATTTAATTTATAATATAATTTAAAAATATTATAATACAATTTTTTTTAATTTATATAATATAAAATTATATAATTTAAAAATTTATAATATATTATATTGTATATTTTTATTTTTTTAATATTAAAATTATGTATTTTTATTATTAAATAATAAAAAAATTATTATTTCATATTTTTATTAATAAATATTTATTTTTATTATATATTTTATTAAAATTTAAATTTAAAATTTTTATTTTGATAATAAATAAAATTTTTTTATTATTTTATTATAATATTTAAAAATTAAATATTAATAAAAAATTTTACCTCTTAAATAAGACTTAATTTTCTTCGTATCATTCTTATTTTTACATGGGTAGAATCAAAACTTTTTGTTACTAACAAGGCTAATGCCATCATCTCTTATACTAAGCGAGCTAGGCTGTCAAGCAATTTTGACACAAAATTTTAGTACACAATGCCACGCCAAATGATATATTTGTCTGTTCCCTCCTTGTAGTTCCCTACCTTCGTCTCTTTTGCGTCCTTGGGCTGCTTCCAAACTTGTTGAGGAACCATCCACCTTTCCGAGTGGTGAAAAAGTGCCCAAAAACCAATCCTACCACAAGACCACTTGCATAGCCTATCAACACCATCATTAGACCAACATCCACTGTAAAGTGTTTGCCATCATGTTCTTTTCCAGACTTGGGGTGTTGTTGAGGAGATGTGGCCTCCGGATCCCCACATTCTATGGTCAAAGGAGGCCCGCACAGTCCAGAGTTCCCAGCGTACCAGTCATTCCCAAATGTATCAAATTGCTTCCCTTGTGGTATAGGACCCTCCAGTTGGTTATCTGACACATTGAAATATTCAAGAAAAGCTAGCTGCACCAGCTGCACGGGAATCTCATCTGACAGCATGTTGTGCGAAAGGTCCAAGGATTCGAGATTTGTCAAGTCCCCAAGGCTTGATGGAATGCTTCCGGATAGATCATTATATGACAAGTTGAGAACATGAATCATCTTTAACGTCCCGATCACAGGCGGAATGTACCCCTGGAATCCATTGCTTGAGAGGTCAGTGGCAGCCATCACACTTGGGATTTCTGAATATTTCAGGTATTCGCCCTTGTTTGCCAATATCAGTGGGTATTCATAGTTGTAGATGATGTCTTCCACATCTTGGCTTGTTTGCATATACTGCTGAGGCTGAAAGATTTCATGCTGCTTAATTTCTGAAGGAGTCTCGCAGGATGCCGGTAAAATTGTTGCGGGATAGATCAAGTATTCGCAGCGAGGGAAACCCAGAATATTTTTCGTGGCTTTCTATTGCACCAAACAATTGATTGGATCGTAAATTCAGGAGCTGCAGCACACGAAGTGTTCCCAGCCAAAAGAGGAAGGTATCACTAATTTGATTTTCACTGAGATCAAGACTCTCTAGCATTGTGCAATTAACTAATGATCTGGGTAGCCCTCCCTCTAATCTGTTATCACTTAGATCAATCATTCTCAAGGCACTTCCGCCTGAAAATGTTTCAGGAATGCTGCCACTGAAGCTGTTGTTTACGAGATTCAATACAAGTAGAGAGTAACTGATGTTGCCCATACAACGTGGAATCGTGCCGCTCAAGTTGTTAGAGGACAAAACAAGGAACTTAAGGGAGGACAAACCACAAACCCAAGGCGAAATTTCTCCTGTTAGAAAGTTATCTTTAACGCAATAGTAAATGATTGAAATTGGTGGAATTGGTAGTCGCCCTTGAACCTTGTTATTATACAAACCTAAAATTTTTAGGCTCATAGAACAAGTCAAGCATAATATAGGGTAGATTATATTTTGTTAACATCAAATTATATGGTTAATAAACCAATAGAAAAGGATATTGTTAGTCAGGCTTGTAGGCCTAGATCACATACTTTATTTGATATGGAGTAGAAGGAAGAAGACAAGGGCATTCTTGTTCTCTCAATCTCCATTGAAATCTATCCATTATACGTCATATAATCACTGTCATTGATTTACACCAAATGCTTTCAATGCCTAACCACAACTTACATGAGCTAAAAACGGCAACACGACGTAGGTTTCAACTACAACTTATAATAGGTAGAGCACTAGGTTGGCTCTGATACTAGTCTTTTACAATACAAAACACAAAAATACAAACATATAATAATGTCTTTTACAATACAAAGCACAAATATATAATGTGAAAATGAAAGTAGATATAAAGGTTAAACTTACAGAAGTAAAGCTTTTATTGACCAGTAGTACAAGCTTACAAGGATGGATTTTATATAATGATAAAAGGAAGAGAATTTCTCAAGCTTACAACTCCTTCCTCTAAAAGGGTTATTGATAGTTAAATTCCATGATAATAGACATAATGGGTAATGTACTTCATGACCTCATTGCTTCCCAATGTCAACTTTAATCAAGTCTTTTTATTAAAGTAGTTTTATGAAAGTTTGTCTCATTCTCCTAGTAAAATAGCTTTATTAAAGCTTATTTATGAAAGTAGCTTTTGTCTCCAATATGCTTTATAATTCATAGGAATCTTGTGAATCTTGCATAATATCATCCTCTAGATTCTTATCCCTTGTCTAGCTACTTTTGGATTATTAGGTTATAAGAGAGAGCTCATCATTTGCAACAATTTTTCTTTTAACATTATCTTTGTAAGAGCTATAAGCATTTGTTCTAAGTTAAAATGGTAGGAGGTTTAGGTCAAGTATTATTAATTCTAAATTCAATGACTCCTTTTGCTATATAAACACCATCATTGAAGAACTCAAACTTTTCCCACCAGCAAGTATAAATTTGACAAATCAGCCGAGGGACATGCTAAATGTTCTCACCTAAGATGTTGACTTGTTTTGTCATGATACTGTAGTCCCAATTGACAATCCATGGGAAATGATACCAAGCTGCAAAATTCAATACCTTATTTTTTAGTTCTTCTAATTATAACCAATAACTTGGCTTGATCCTAGTTTGAATGCACCTCATGTTCTAACCTTGGCTCCCTAATTATGCCTTACATCCTTTCTTATCTCATTCATTGTGCTTTCATCTTTAGCTAGTGGCCGATGATTAACTAATTTCAATCTTGGCTGATGCTTAGGCAAAATATTTTCTAACCACATCTAAGTTAATGAGATTTGATATATCTTTGCCATCCATACTTGGACCATTCTTATTTTCTCGACCTTTTCAAAAATAAAAGAAAAGATTAGAGAATTATTTTATTCTTAAAAAAATGACATTAAAAGAAAATGGTTTTTTATGACCTTTACTGAAAATCAACAAGATTTATCAAGTTTATAAAAGGAACTTCTAATTTTCTTCCAATTTTTCTAACTTGAGAATTTTTGTAAGGAACACCTCATCCATAAGTAAAATGTTGGTATCAAAGCCAAACCTAGTGACTTATCTATTATAAGTTATAGTTGAAACCTAAATCATGTTACTATTGTTAAAAAGGTCCTCCACTCAAAGGAACATCTTAGGTGAGAACATTCAACATGTTCCCTAACTAGTTCATTGAATTTGTATTTGTTAGTGGGAAAAGTTTGAATTCTTCAACAACAACATCTATACAACAAAATGAGTTATTGAATTGGAAGTAATAATACTTGACCTAAACCTCCTACCATTTTGATCTTAGAATAAATGCTTAAAGCTCTTATAAAGATATTGTCAAAAGACAAATTGTTAGAAATGATGACCTCTCTCTTACAACTAGATAAAGATCATTGCAAAAAGTAACCAAACAAGCGACAAGAACCTAGAGGACAATATTATGCAAGACTCAGAAGATCCCTATGAATTATAAGATAGATCAAGACAAATGATGCTTTCATAAAGAAGCTTTAATAAAGCTATTTTACTATAAGAACAAGACAAACTTCCATAAAGCTACTTTAATAGAGAGACTTTATTAAAGTTGGCATTATGAAGCAATGAGGTTATAAAATACATCACCCATTATGTTTGTTATCACAAATTTTAATTAAAAATAACCCTTTCAAATAAAGGACTTATAAGCTTGAAAAATTCTCTTCCTTTTATCACTCTATAAATTCCATCCTTGCAAGCTTGTACTATCATTCAATGAAAGTTTTGTTTTTGTAAGTTTAACTTCTATATCTACTTTCATTTTCACATTGTATGCTTGTGCTTTGTATTATAAAATACCCTATTATTGTATGTTTTTATTTTTATGTTTTGTATTGTAAAAGACTAGCATCAAAGCCAAACTTCGTGACCTATTATAAGTTATAGTTGAAACCTAAGTCATGTTGCCATTGTTAGCTCATGCAAGCTATGGTTAAGCATTGAGAACATTTGGTGTAAATCATTGATATTGATTCTATGACACATAATAGATAAATTTCATTAGAGTTGGCACGCTAACAGTAAAAATAACAAAACTATTATCAATGAAAATATAAATGATAATTATTTTCCAAATTGGAAATTAGCAATGTCTTCACCTTCCTATATATATCAATATATTGATAGTCTTTTATCCAGATCAGATTATAGTATTAAAATAGTAAAACAAGCTTTACCCTCACCTTAAGGTTATAATGATTTTTTCTTATTATTATAAGAACTTACTAGTTCACACCAAGGAAAATATAAGTTCCTTTATGTTGGCATGATTTAAGTACGTTGAAGTTGGCTATATGATTAGGTTTAAATAACATTACAATTATTTGTGTTAAAGATAAAAGACATAATTAGTTTCATGACTCTTTATTAGGAGTAATAGAATATAGTATAAGTATTGGTCTAATTTATTTTTCATGTTACCTAGACTTTACTCTTCCATTATCATATCTTAATCTCATGTGCTTATGCCTAGATATCTAAACTAAAGGATTTGATATGATGTATGCCTCAAAAAATTTAATCCTTATTTATAGGATTCAGAACAAAGAAATGAATACCACCATCCCAAGAATTAAAGAAATTCCAACTAAACTAGCTAAGAAGAGGACTACTACTTTATTTCTTACTAACAGAACTAATGCAAACATTATGGTTCCTAGGACTATAACTCAGGATAAGGTTAAATTACCTGAAAGATAGACTTTTAAAAAAGTAGTTGAACTTGTTAAATAATAGGTATAAAGATGGAGATGTAGAGATAAAATTTTCTCATAATATGTTATCTTAGTTAGGTTAAATCTTGACAAAGAAATCAAGCTTAGATGCTCTACCTCTTCTATTCCTTTGATTGAATTCAAAGGAATTAGAAGAACCAAAAAGAAGGTTGGTTTAGGGTTTAGGGTTTAGGTTGGATTTATTATATACCTTAGAGATGAAAGTAAAGAATCTTAAGATTTATGGTAACTTGAAGTTAGTCATCTATCAATTATTGGGTAAATGGGAAACATAAGTTCATAAACTTATCTTATATCACTAGTACATCAAGAAATTAGTGGCATAATTAAATTAAATCACCTCCAACCATATGCCTTAAGAAAACAATCAAATTTTAGATGTTTTGACAAATTTGGCAACAATGTACAAGATGGATTCTTAAGTCAATGCTTAAGTAACCCATGTCAATGTTTATCATACTCTAACTCATTGCATGCATATTAAAGAAGAGATGAATGGTAAGCTTTCATATCATAATATAAAGCATTAGCTTAAAGTTTAGGAATATCTTAAATGTGTAAATGAAAATAATATAAGAACTTTGTGAAGGTTAGCAATGAAATTTTTCCTTAATGGAGATATCCTCTACAAATGCAACTATAACATAACCTTAATGCAATGTGTAGATGCAATTAAGACAAAAATAATCATGAAAGAAGTACATGAGGGCTTGTGTGGGTTACATGCTAGTAGCCTTTCCATGGTTATAAAGATTTTAAGAACATGGAAGCAGATTATTTCTAGCAAACCTAAAAATGCTATGAATGTCAAATACATGCATATAAGATACATATAGCTCTTACCCCATTCCATGCTATGATATCCCTATGGTCATTCTTTATATAGGAATGGATGTGATTGATCTTATTATTCTGAAAGCTTATTATGAGCATTAATTTATCCTAGTGGCAATCAACTACTTCACAAAACAAGTTGAAACAATATCTTACATAAGTCTCATCCATAAAGTGGTTTGTTTTCATCCTAATACCTCATATCATATAGAGTAGGCCATCTAAGCCTAAAAGCCTCACTAACAATATCTTTTTCTATTGGTTTATTAACCATAGAATTTGATGTTATGGAGGGTAATCTACCTTGTATTGTGATTAACTTACTTGTTCTTTAGTTTTTCTAATTCCTTTAAATCTAATCAAAGGAATAAAGGAACTAGAGGATCTAGGCTAGAATTCTTTGTCAAGATTCAACCTAACTAACCTACTATGAGAAAATCTTATTTCTACATCTTCATTTTTATATTTAACAACTTCTTCAAGTTGTCTTGCCTATTGTTTAAAAAGTTTAATTGCCTCTTTTAAAGTCCATCTTTCAAGTAATTTAACCTGATCCTAAGTTATAGTCCTAAGAATCATAACATTGGTTTTAGTTTTAATGGTAAGAAATAAAGTACTAATCTCCTTCTTAATTAGTCTAATTGGAATTTTTTTAATTCCTAGTATGATGGTATTCATAACCTTATAATAAATCTTAAAAATAAGGATTAAATTTTTTGAGGCATGCATCATATCAAATCCTTTGATTTTAATATTTAGGCACAAAGCATGCATGAGATTAGGATTTGATGATGAAAGAATAAAGTTTGGGTAACACGAAAAATAAATAGGTCCATCACTTAGACTAGGTTCTATTACTCTTAGTAAGGAGGCATGCATGAAATCACTCTTACTTATTGTGCCCATGACATTCAGTGGTAGCTATGTAATAAAATGGGCAACCTTTTATTACATGTTAGCCAATAACATACGTTTATGTCATTTGCACTTATAATCTTAGCTCTATCATTTCAACTATCAACTAAGCATTGGCTTTTATATGCATGAGTCATTCTAACAACACTTATTCATTTCCTATTACTTCTCATCTAATATTTAGGATGCCTAATGACAAGACTGATAATTTAACTAATGCTTGTCTTGAGACAAAATTTGAAAGTAACCTCGATGTGCCAACCTTAGATGATCTTAAAAGTGAAGAGATCTTGTTAAACCTTTAACACTATATCAGACAAAAAGAGAGCTAATCCATATCTGAGATCAATCCATTACTAATTAGAAGGTAATGTAGTTTGATTTCTTAAATGAAGACATCTTAGCCATTAATTAGACTCAAGAAGGCAGCAAGTGAGCAATAAATGAATAACAGATGTGGTTTGATGGGGCATCTATGTGTTGGGACATATAATTAAAGTAGTTCTCAATTCTCATGAGGGTAAACAATATTTAATTGCAGCAAAATTGTAATTTAAATGCATAAACAACATAGCTGAACATGAAGCAAGTGAGATGGATTTACTGTATACCTTAAAGATGAAAATAAAGAATCTTAAGATTTATACTGACTTGAAGTTAGTCATCTATCAATTATTGGGTAAGTGGGAAACATAAGTTCATAAACTTGTCTTATATCACTAGTATATCAAGAAATCGGTGGCATAATTAAATTAAATCACCTTCAACCATATGCCTTAAGAAAACAATCAAATTTTTGATATTTTGACAAATTTGCCAACAATGTACAAGATGGATTCTTGATCCAATGCTCAAGTGACCCATGTCAATGTTTATCATACTCTAACTCATTGTATGCATATTGAAGAAGAGATGAATGGTAAGCTTTCATATCATAAGCTTTCATATCATAATATAAAGCATTAGCTTAAAGCTTGGGAATATCCTAAATGTGTAAATGAAAATAATATAAGAACTTTGTGAAGGTTAGCAATGAAATTTTTCCTTAATGGAGACATCCTCTACAAGTGCAACTATAATATAACCTTAATGCAATGTGTAGATATAGTTAAGACAAAAATAATCACGAAAGAAGTACATAAGGGCTTATGTAGGTTGCATGCTAATGGCCTTTCCATGGTTATAAAGATCTTAAGAACATGGAAGCAAATTATTTCTGGCAAACCTAAAAATGCTATGAATGTCAAATACATGCATATAAGATACATATAGCTCTTACTCCATTCCATGTTATGATATCCCTATGGTCATTCTTTATATGGGGAATGGATGTGATTGATCCTATTATTCTAAAAACTTATGATGGGCATCAATTCATCTTAATGGCAATTAATTACTTCACAAAACGAGTTAAAACAACATCTTACACAAGTGTCATCCATAAAGTGGTTATTAAGTTCATTAAGAAAGACATCATATATTGTTTTAAGGTACTAGAATGACTAAGCACAAACAATGATACCAACTTAAATAACAAAATGATGATCAACCTTTATAACCAATTCAAAATCAAACATCACAAATTTTGTCTTATATTAGCTAAAAATGAATAAGGCAATTAAAACAACAAATAAAAATTCCAAGTAAGTCATTGAAAATATGGCAATTACATACAAAAAGCAGCATAAGACAGCATAAGATGTTGTAGTTTGCATGGCATACATATTACACCATAATACATACTTCCATATGGGTAACTCCATTTGCATTGGTTTATAAGACTTAAGGTAGTGTTGCTAATTAAAGTTAAAATCCCTTCTACAAGGGTTTTAATGAAAGCGTAAGTAAATGAGGTGAAATGGGTCAAAATCAAATATGAGAAACTAAATCTCATTAAGGAAAAATACTCAGTGCAATCTGTAATAAACAATTATACCAAAGTCAAATAAACCACGTACATCAAATGAAAATTTGCCCTAAGTACCTCAAAGAAAGAGACCTAGTCCTAAAAAAGATCCTACCAAATCAAAATGACCTAAAAGGCAAGCAGGCACCAAATTATAAAGATTCATATGTTGTAAAAAAGACATTCTAAAGTGAAGCACTAATTCAAACAAATATGGAGGGCGAAGATATATCAAATCTCATTAACTTAGATGTGGTTAGAAAATATTTTGCCTAAGCATCAGCCAAAATTGAAATTAGTTAATCATCGGCCACTAACTAGAGATGAAAGCACATTGAATGAGATAAGAAAGGATGTAAGGCATAATTAGGGAGTCAGGGTTAGAACATGAGGAGCATTCAAACTAGGATCAAGCCAAGTTACTGGTTATACTATCAATCTTTGTTAATCCCTACAACATTAGTTTAGTTATCTTTTTGCCACCTCATCCACAAAAGCATTATTTTCTATGGTCAAAATTGTAGAGGATCATCATTTCTCGTCTTTTTTATTTACAAATTGATTCTTTTATGAATAATAGTTTCCTTTTGATCCTTTACAAAACTACAGTTGATATGATTATATTTACTTGGTTAACATGTGCTAATGGGCATTTAAAGTAGACATATCTCAAATTGCATTTCTTTGTTTAAGAATCATTGGGATATAAGGAGTGGTGAGTTAAGCATGCTTTAGCAAAAAAAAACTCAAGATTCCATAAGAATTATAGATATGGACATTTACTCTAACATCATGACATAAAGAATATTCGCATCTCCCTAAAACAAGGTGATTCTCTTGAAAGCAAATAATTAGAAATCTTTCATCATGATTCCAATCATTTTAAGTTCAGGCAATGGGCAACCAAAGAGATAGAAAGAGGGTCCCACTAGTTAAAAGGCAAGTAAAAGATCATGCAAAGTCTAGGAAAAACTTTACATTTGTGATGTGTTACAGTCTATAAAGGTTAACAAAAAAATTATTCCAAGTAGCAAAATTGAAAAAAGACAAAAAGGAAGCGGTGAAGTAAAATCAAAAGGTGTGATAAGAATAGGAGACCCCAGAGCAACGTTGACTATGATAAGTCAAAACGAGAAAAGATTCCTAGATAACAACTCACTTCACAAAAACATTTGGGGAAAAATGGAAACAATAAGTGAAGATTGAGATGGACAAACTCTTGACAATATTGTATCAATGCAAGCATGTGTGAACAATTACAACTAATGAAACCAAGTCTTAATAGTAACACTAAACATGTTGGAGAATGCATTTTACATTTACAACCCAAGCAAAAAAGTAATGCAGTTATCTTAAGCAAGTTCAGACCATGTATCATTTACATCTAAAATTTCAATTGTAAAAGATAGTTAGGAGCAATTATATGTAAATTTGAGAGTACGTTCTACATTTTCAATCTGAGTAAAAGGGTAATGCAACTATTTGAAGCTAGTACAAGCAACATTTCTATTTACTTATGAAATTTTCATTGTAAATGGCAGTAAGAAGTAGTTATGCATGAGTTCAAGAATGCATTTTGCATTTGTGACCTAAACGAAAAGGTGATGCAACCATTTTGAGCAAATTCAAAAGATAAATCAAAGTATTTCTAGAATTTTAATTGAGAATGGTGGTTGGAGATTATATTTGCACTAGCCTAAGCATGTCACAAAATCCTCATATATCATGCAAATTAACCCTTCAATGGAGCAATCAATTAGGCGTTAGTTCAGGAAATCCCTAGTGCCGAATAGTTCAATTTCTGGCAACATCACAAGTTTCTTAATAGGACTTCCATCACAGGGTTGCCCCCCAGCATACAATAGGCATTTAACTACTTTGAACTAACTAGGCATTCAAAGAGAGATGTCAAGAAAAAATAACAAAAATCCACTTGGAGCAAATAGAAGGTTGTTGGCTGTTCCCTTGGTCCGACTTATACCCAAAGCAATATCTTTTAGCTTTTGGTTAGCTTGAGGACCAATAAGGTTGTTAGCTCTTCCTTCTAATCATCTACATTGTTCTACCCAAGAATACAGCCATCAGTGACCATAAAGCAATTGACCATACTTATTGTGGCACAAAACAGCCATACTAAACACACTGAGGCACAAAGCACCCATGAACACAATAACAGCAAAGCAGCAATCACCAAAAAAGCTTGGACAACGCAAGAAAACACCAATATACCTAAAGATTGGTCACAAAAGAGACTTATCTTGAGTATTGCTGCCTTTTGTCCACTGAGAAAAAATCAATTGAACCAAGCTCACAAGGGCCCCTTGCACCAAAAAAATAAACATAGAGAGGGAAAAAAAAAATAAAACACAATAAACATAAAAGAAAAAAAAAAAAGAAAAGAAAAGAAAAGAAAAGAAAGGAGTGTACTAATCCTCGTCTTTGCCTCATTGGTGGTTGATGGCAGAAAATGCCATGGGCACCATCAACGAAGTCCTCCAAGGCCAATTTACGTGTCTTCGAAGGCCACGTGTCAAAGGGAAGCCAGGAAACACGCAAATCAACAAAAAGACCAAGGTTAGTCGTTGTGCCACCATAGCACAAGTCGTCGCTAGTTGCCATCTTCACCCGAAACTGGTACCATTCGACACGCCGAGCACCAATCTATCCAACGATGACCTCTACTTACTGATCAGAGGATGGGGAAGCATCAACCATTGGACAAAAGCCTGCAGTCGTCATTCGCTCCTCCCCTCACATGCACCACCTCTAAGGGCTGCTGTCACATGAAATCAACATTGAATGACTCAGCAGCAAGTAATGATTTACCCATTGGTGCCTTCCACTAACCAACTAAAGGCCGACAATGCCTTACCGGCGATGGCCACCCTTTTTCTCTTTACCACAGCTAGTTTCAAAAACCATTATTCTCAGCGCCAAATATTGGTTCCCTCACCAAAAATCATACCCAAAATTCATGATTAAGGTGTTTCTGAGCTCAAAACATGAGAAAATGGCCAAAGAGAACATGGGTGCAGAGAAAGAAATGGCAGTTTTGGACCCAAAATAAAAGAAAGAGACATAAAAATGGGAGGGTCTCAAAGCTGAGAAAGAAAAAAAAGGAAAAAAGAAAAGAAAAGGACACAAAGTTCCCAATTATGATATTATTTTAGGTGTTATGAGTGAGCCCATCAACTCAAAATAACATTTAAAGCACTTTTAATTTCCTTTAAAAATTCCCTTTTGCTTTCTGGTGCAAGTGATCACCATAAAAAGCATCTTGAATCCTTTTCAAAAATTTTCGAAAAACTTAGGTCCCTTTCATTTTTCTTGATACGATGGATCGTTGTAAAAAACATCCTAATCCTCTTCAAAAATTTCCAAGAAATTCCTCTTTATTTTTCAATGCATAGGATCACCATAAAAAGCATCAAAAGAATTGAAAAAACTCCAAAAGAATTCATCCTTTCTCTAGCCTACCCAATTTCCTTGGTATCCTAATATGTGTGCCTTTGGGACAAATCATAAAATGAAAGAGAAATAAATAAAGTATTGATAATAAAGCATAGAAATAAAGACAAATGAACAGTAGTATCGTCGCATGTGATGGATGTTTGGGTTGACTACGACCTTCGACAAAGGTAACCATGCTCCCACACCTTGAGGAATCCTGGCAGAGCAAATTGAATTATTGATGATGTTCCAATTGCACAAAAAATGATTGGTAACAACTCTCAAATCAACATACATGCATAATAAAATTGCTTCTATCTGCCCTCCCATTAATTAAATACACGAACTACTTTTCACCCATGTTGCCTTCTGATGCAATTGTACCACTAATTGCCAAAAAACATCGAAAAACCAAAATTAGCCAAAATGGACAACAGTTTGAAAGCTACAAGATCCACTTCTTGTGCAATATGCCTAAAAAAATGTTAGGACTCCTTGCACTTCTTGGCTTTTGCTTTGCCCTTTGCCTTGCTTGCCTTCTTAACAGCAAAAGTTTTTTAAGATAACACTAATACTGGGTCCACACAAAATCTTCATTTTCTTTGAGTTAGTGGCCAACCATACTAGGTTCAGCTTGTTCCTTGTCACTAATGCTTTCTTATTGCCCAACAACAATGTCAGCATCCTCCCTAGTCCTCTCTTACTCCTTACTAGCATTTTCATGCCGCACAACATTGTCAAAAATGAACTTCCTACTAATATCTTGGTTTACATCAGCATTCTCATCATTTCCTTATGACCAGTTTTTGCTTGCTTAGCATGGATCTCATCTACAACATTCCAATCAATCGCTTACCCATCCTCATTCATTATGACTACTTCCCTATCAAGAAAATCTGGAGTTTCACTCACTAGCTTTGGCATGACCTCATCATGTGCTTTATTAGGCATTTCATCTTTTCCACTTCGCTTTATTACATGAATAGCTCCAACTCAATCAATGTCTTTTTCAATGATGTTACCAACCATTTGTTCTTACTTCCCATTTGCATCATGTACCTCAGTCGCATCCAACCAATGGTCATTATCCATATATTCCTTCATCACCTCAACCCCATCCCTATCCATGCCTCCTTCCTCATTCCACCCCTAGATGTCATTGACAATATTCATAATTAACTTGTCAATGTTCTCATAAACATCTTCATCTAGCTTATTATTACTTTTTCTCATTTTTCTTCTCCCCACTTTTCTCATTTACATTGTTAGTAATCCTAACATTAAGGTTCTTTTTAGTATACTTATCAAGCTTTTCACCTAGGTTTACATTAAGACTATCTTTGAGCTCCTTATCAATATTCTCATTTCCCTTGTCCTTGAGGTCATCACTTTCCTTTTCATTGTCGGAATCTTCGTTGCCATTGCTTGCTTGCATCCCCATATGATGGTCCTTATCGCCATCCCACAACATACTTCTTTATGAAACAATAAAGTTTATAGTATTATCAACCTTTGATTGTTTCTCACTCTCCAAAATCTTCTATACTCTTGTTGCTACACTGCTGCTACACTAATGGAACTCATACCCTTAAAAGTCTTTATTTGCCTCTTCTTTATCTTCATCTCCACTGTCTCACCCTTGCCTATTTAGGCTTGCCTTTTCAATCACACAAATTCATTTGCAACCTAAAATAATTCATTAAAAACACAAGGCACTTCATCCCAAAATGGAAGTGGCTACTTGTAGACTACATCACAAACCACTTGTCCATCCCATGTCGATTTCAACAACCAAAATTAAAACAATAATTAATAATTTAGCCCAAAATGACCAAACTTATTGTCTTCATAGATCTAACTAGCCTTTTCTAAATGCCTTTGTGCCTTATGTGCCCACTTTCAAAACTACCTTCTTGGTCTCGTCATCCCAAGTTGTTAAGCAAGAGCAATTGTCCCATTTAATCACACATCCAATGTCAATGAAACCAAGGTAGAAAGGCTGTAATTAATGAACACAATGAATTTATAAGGTTGGTAAACTATTTACGAAGATAAACCAACTTAGATAACTATGGTCATTTCAACACATCTCCTATCACTAACACCTTTCCCTCTCATAGCTTGGTAGGCCAACCAATCAAACACGTATCCACCCCAATTATTGGTTTGAACCCTTTTAACATCCCCAATTGTTGCTAACAATTTCGTTGAGATCCCAACATTCATGCAAGGACAAAAAAACATACCCAAAACATATAATAGGAAGGCCTCCTAAAATTCTTACTCACTCTTATCCCCTCTAAGTATCTTTAAGAGCTCTACTGCACAAATTCCTTTCCTTGCTGTAACATATTTTTTCTTCAACACTTCCGTTTTGTTTTCCTCAAGTCTCTTCAAAATTGCCTCACGACCATTAGAGGTTCCCCAATATCTAATCAACACTATTTGCATCACCCAACTCTTCAACATCAAATCAAATCTTTAGTCTTTTTCTACCATGATCAAACTGCATCATCAGTCGATTACATAATTCCCTGTTCAATCTAATGTTACGCATTAGTCATCGGCCCATCTTCGCTTTTGATCAGTGAAAGTAAAAACAACCCTGATTATCCAATTTAGGCAACATCAAATAATATGTATCTACACCATGCCACAAATTAACTAGATCAAAATAAAAAACAAGCTTGAACACTTCAAAATTTTACACTACATGCATACACAACAAATAATCATGAAATAATTATATAGTTATCTCAAATCTCAAGGACCAAAGCTAAAAATAAACTTATATAGTGGTTAAGTATTAATGGTGGAAAGAGACGGTCCTATTATTATTCTTCATGATGTTGAATGGGGATTGGATATTAGTATAAAAATAAGCATTAGAATAGACAAGGACACCAAGAAATTACACCACAAATACCTAGAGGCTTATATTTCAACCATTTCCTTTAAACCACAACAATGATGCTCTTTAAACTCTTAATAAGTCAATTTTACATAATGTTTCTTCTTATACCACATTGAGTCTTTTTTATCACATATATACCTTTTATACAACACAAGTTCCCTATATGTTTTATTATTATCCTCGATTTAATGACGGTAGGTTCACAACTTTTTAATCAATAAATTACTACAATTACTTCACTACTGCCCTCACCTCTTTCACCCTTGATTTTGTTGTAGTTACTTTACTCTTTATTCCTCCTTTTTAATCAATAAATTACTACAATTACTTCACTACTGCCTTTACCTCTTTCACCCTTGATTTTGTTGTAGTTGCTTTAATCTTTATTCCTCCTTTTCTCCTCTTTCCTTTGCTGCATGGGCCTTTCTCGCCTAACCCATCCTTCTCTTTGTTTTCCACACTTGTCATTCCTCATTTGCCCATCTTTCATTTGCAATGCCGACCTTTCTCTCTTTTGTCTGCTTTATGACTTTCCTTTTTTCTTTTTGTTCACTATCTCTATTTTGCTTTTCCTAATTCTTCTCTTGCTTTGTAGATTTTTACTCCTTTGCCCTAACTTCTCACTTTGTATATTTGTTTTCTGTTTCTTTGCCATTTCTTTTAATTCTTCTATCTCAATTACATAAAATCATATCAACTCAAGTTACACTAATGAAAGTACAAAATGTTCATATTACATCCAATGCAAAAACAATTATAAATCAATACAAAAATATGTTGCTTTAATACTTCACTTTGCCATTCTTGCTGCATTACAAATTTAGCAGCATCTATTGTCCAAAAATAGTGGCCCCATCATTTAATGGTGATACTATTCGCACGTATGATGTTGGAAGTGTTCTAGCACACACGTTGACAATATTAACAACATTACTAGAATGGGAGAAGTTCAACATCTCCTACAACCAACTTCTCCCAATTTTGCTTGGTACAAACCATGTCCACATTTTCTTAACTTTTTCATGACTTAGGCCCAATGATTGATGTTCATTATATTTTCAAAACTCACCACCACCATAAACAAACCCGCATTATCCCCCCCCCCAAAAAAAAAACCCACTCGAATGAAATTAATTCATCAACATAATAAAAATACGACAATTACAGTGACAACCACTGAACATCTTTCCTTATTTAAACCGAAGCCTTTCAATTACAAGAAATTGCTTCAAGAACTAAAGCAATGATTGTTGTAATTTATCCATTGTAACCTCTTCCAATTTCGTAGCAAACCCTCCAATAGCCTCCTTTTTTATTTTCTCTTCCTTGATTTCAGCAATCTACTCAACAAAACCTCTTTTTTTTTTTTTTTTTAAGTTCTGAATGAGAAATTAGGAATTAAAAATAAGAAAATTACAAAAATAAAAGATAAATATTGATATTTTTAAGGAAATCAATCTTTAATAATCTCTTCAATAAGATAAAACTTTGATAAGTTAAAAACTTTAGTGTATATTTTATTGCTTGAATATTAGTTGATTGAAAAACTCATAAAACATTAAAAATATATAGATTAAAGTTAACTTGATATTTTATTACTACAAAAGTAATTATATATACTAATTTAAAAATAATAAAAGATAAATATTAAATAATATAATTGATAATAATAATTTTTTAATTAAAATGATCTTGAATTTGACTTAACATTCTATTGTTATGGAAGTAATTATACTTATTAATTTAAAAATAATAAAAATAAATATTAAATAATATAATTGATAATAATAATTCCTTAATTAAAAAAATCTCATCATTTTCCTACTCTTTAAGTTAATTTTGTCCTCAAAACTTATCTTAATCAACTATTATCTTTCATCTAACCTTTTTCTACATAATTTTTTCTATATGATAACTGAGAACTACATCAACTTTAATATCATAATTTCTCTTTGAAATATAAACTAAAGTTAACTTAATAGTTTACTCCTACGAAAATAATTATACCTATTAATTTTAAAATAATAAAAGAAACATATTAAATATCATAATTAATAATAATGGTTTTCTAATGAAGAAAATCTTATTATTCTCTCACTTTTTAAATTAGTTATATCCTCAAGGATTATCTCAATCAACTATCATCTTCAATTTGACTTTCTTCCACATAACTTTTTCAATATGATAACCAGGAATTGCATAAACTTTAACACCACAATTTCTCTTTAAAAGATTTCATAAAATATTTTTCAAAGTTGACAATAAATCAATATCAAGAATAATTTTGTAATCTTTATAATTAATAAAAGTGATTCTAAATAAAGAGTTTGATCCAATAATGACAAATTTTTACCAATTGTGACTTACTCATTATGCTTGTTACACATTTTGAAGAAGTAAATTGTTTGGCAAACTTATTATTCATGGACTGGTTAGTTTTGTTTGAATAAACTAATATAATTTGCACTTTTTTGAAAGATTTATTAATTTTCTTGAGTGAAAAATTACAATATTTAGTCACTTATTCTTCTTTAAAAGATTCATTAATTTTCTTAAGTGACAAATTAAAATATTTAGTTACCTATTCTTTTTTGAAAGATTCATTAATTTTTTTAGGTGACAAATTACTAAGTTCACTAGAATTTTTATTATTTATAATGTCGATGTAATCATCAGCACTTTTTAATTTGATATCTAATGGTTTACTTTGCTTCCCTCAATTTAATAATAAATTCATTATTTTTTTTTTACTAATTATATTAAATCAAAATAATTTGTTCAAATTATTTAAAAAACTTTTAGAAAAGAGATTTTAATTTTTTAATACAAAATAATTTAATTTTGAAAAAAAAATGATAAATTTTATAAAATCATGATGAGATAAGAGTGATATGAAATAGAAGTCAAATTATAAAATAGTAAATGAGAAAGATAAAAGAATTAGAAATAAAAAAATTATCAAAATAAAAAATAGAAATAAAATTTTTCAAAACAATTAATTTTTAATAATTTTTTTAAATAATTAATTTTTAATAAACTAAAAATTGTAATATATATTTTATTACTTAAATATTTATTTAATAAAAAATTATAAAATATTTTAAATATATAAATTAAATTTTATTATTATATAAATAATTATAATTAATTATTTAATATAATAAAAAATAAATATTAAATAATATAATTAATGATAATAGCTTTTGAATTAACAATAAAGGTGTCATCCGTTCTCTTTCGTAATCTCGCCAGGAAGAGCGAAAATCCTAGCCTCTCACCAACAGGTCTCTTCTCTTCTTCTGCCTAAAACGTACTGGTGCACTTTGATAAAAACCGTGATGCAATCTTGGTGAAAAACTCCAGAGATTCCATCCTTTTCTTTTGCCTGTGATGCAGGCTAGATTGATAATGCCGCCCACATCGAAGACGAGCTTACTCGACTAAGGAGATCAGCCCGCATCCGAGCTTAATAAGTCGCTTGACCAGTTGAGGAGATATCAAAGGGACACAATCCGAAAACCAAGAGTCTCATTCGCAAGCTCATGCCACAATAAAATCCTTATCTTTTTCTATACATTGGAAGCTTAAAAGATACTTTGGGATGATCAAGAAGACGTTGAGTATTTAATTTACCTAGTTTCTAGTTTCTAAATTCTTTAACGTTTTATACCTTTTAGAATCTTTAATACTCTTTAGTCTCTTCATTTGCTCGAGTCTTTTCATTTGTTTTTCTTTGACTACAAAAAACCATCTACTTTATGTATTCGAAAGACGTATTTGATTAATGAAAATTTTGCATTAAGCAATTATCTTAAACCTTGAAGAATTCATACCCTTGAAAACCTTGAAGAGTTTTCACTCCGTCCTTGAAGAGTCGGAGGTTTTCAAATCTGCATCCTTGAAGAGTTGCAGTCATTGATCTAGAAGAATCAGTGCCCTATCGACTTCCTTGGAGGCCTGGAAGAGCAACCAACGAAATTCTATCTTTTCCTCTGTTCTGTCCATTTACATTTGTCCATTTCCACCCCGATTTTGTCTTGCTTACAGTACTTATTTGAGAAAACTCAAAACAGAGAAATTGTTAATTCAGAAGTCTTTGATTATTTGGCTTTCGAATCAGGTCATTCCGATCTGTATCGACGAAGTTACATCCATTTTCCCGAGCTTGCGCAGGACTATAATTACTGTTCATCCTGTTCCGCGTGTGCAAGTCAATCTCCCGATCCTAACGTCCGAGTAGCCTACATCAAGCTGCATCATTTGGTATCAGAGCTTTGGAGGAGAGAACCATGCCACCAAGACAAGCTAGACGTCGTGGAGGCAGAACCATCCCACTGAATGAAGTGTATACGCTCGCTGACAATTTGCAGCAACATATGCAACAACAAATTGATGAGTTGATGCGGGAAGTTGAGTGTCTGAGGGCGGAAAGAAACAATTCACCACCTCATTCTAGGACTGAAGATTACAATGATGACTCTTCATCTTTGGAGAATGTTCGACCATTTCGCAATCGGAGGAATGTTCGACGTCACGAGCAAAACATTCGTGAATCGGAGTGGGAAAAAGAAGTTAAAAAGGATATCCCGGAATTCTCAGGTAATGAATCTCCTGAAGAAATTGTTGACTGGCTAACACTTGTTAATGAAGTGTTTGAGCATTGAAATGTTCCTGAGGATCATCGAGTCGGGATCATCACTATGCGATTTAGAGGTAAAGCCATCGTTTGGTGGAGGCATGAGAAGCAAACTTGCCAATCTGTTGGCAAAGCGCCAATTACCTCATGGAAGAAGATGGAAGACAAGATCCGAAAGCATTTCCTACCTAAGGGATACAAGAGAGAGCTCTATCAACAGTACCAAAATCTGAGACAAGGTACGCGAACGGTGGACCAATACACCAACGAATTCAATGAGTTGGTGATTCGTAACAACATTCAAGATCCGAAGGAAATGCTTGTGAGCAAGTACTTGAATGGCCTTCAACTTCATATTCAAGATGCCCTGGAAGTCCTTGATATTTGGGACTTAAAAGATGCACACCAACGAGCACTCAAGGTAGAGCGTTCTCGCTTGAGGAGGCAACCATCCTCTATCATGACCAATCGACCCGCTAGGAGTACCCCCGGCATCACCAAAGTTGCTGAGGTTACGACGCAAACCGCTAGTAAGTTTCCTAATCAGCCCAACATTTTGAAGCAACCAACTACGTCCGATATTCATTGCTATGCTTGTGGTGAGTTGGGTCATCGTGCTAGCAATTGCCAAAAGAACAAAAATCGACAAGCCGGCAAAGCCTTCTTAGTGGATAACGATTCTGATGAGCATGTGGAGGATCCACTCGAAGAAGAGGTGAATGATGTCGAAGAGTCCGCAAGTGACGAGCAAATAGTGCATGCTGATTCTGGTTAATTTTTGATGGTGAGAAAAATCTTTCTAGTTCCTCGTGATGAGATCAGAGATAGGTGGCTGCGCACCAACATTTTTCATTCCACTTGCACAATTAAAGGGAAGGTATGTCAATTGAATATTGACTCTGGATGCTGTGAGAATATAATTTCTGAAATAGCAGCGAGCAAACTACAGTTGGAGTTAAAGGCGCACCCCACAACTTACAAGATGTCGTGGCTGTCGAAAGTCTATAAATTGCATGGCATTCCGAAGACTATTACTTCTGATCGGGACACAAAGTTTCTCAGTCATTTTTGGCCACAATTATGGAAGAATGTCGGTACTAAATTGCAATATAGTACTGTATTTTATCCCCAAACTGATGGGCAAACTGAAGTCGTCAATCGAACCTTAGGAAATCTATTGAGGACACTGATTGATGAAAATCCTCGCTCTTGGGAGATGTGATTATCACAGAGCGAATTTGCATATAATTGTGTT
The DNA here is from genome assembly GCA_037832385.1 of Rhizophora apiculata. Lineage (NCBI taxonomy): Eukaryota > Viridiplantae > Streptophyta > Magnoliopsida > Malpighiales > Rhizophoraceae > Rhizophora > Rhizophora apiculata. Next base: position 3,849,254 of record CM075431.1, read on the forward strand.
GTAAACCGTACGACTGGGTATAGTCCTTTCATGATCATGTATGGACAACAACTGAACACTGCTCTTGATCTTGCACCCATTCCTTTTACTGAAAAGTCTAATGGCAATGTTGAAGATATTGTTTCTCAGATGAGAGCAATTCATGAAGATGTGCACCACAGATTGGAAAGTAAGACAGAGTCCTATAAAAAGGATGTCGATAAGCAACGGCGTGAAGTTATCTTCGAACTAAGAGATTTTGTTTGGGCTTACTTACCACCAGAACGTCATCTTGTTGGAAGCTATAACAAGCTTAGTGATCGTAAGCTTGGTCCTCTTGAAGTCCTTGAGCGTATCAATCCCAATGCATATCGCTTAAGGCTTCATTCTCATATAAAATCACATGATGTTTTCAACGTTCGACATTTAACACCTTATGCTGATGATTCCTCTGATGATGACATGAATTCGGGGACGAATTCTTTTAAAGAAGGGGAGGATGATGCAGGCCAGATTGATAATACCGCCCGCATTGAAGACGAGCTTACTCGACCAAGGAGATCAGCCCGCATCCGAGCTTGATAAGTCGCTCGACCAGTCGAGGAGATATCGAAGGGACACAATCCGAAGACCAAGAGTCTCATTCGCAAGCCCATGCCACAATAAAGTCCTTATCTTTCCCTATACATTGGAAGCCTAAAAGATACTTTGGGATGATCAAGAAGATGTTGAGCATTTAATTTACCTAGTTTCTAGTTTCTAAATTCTTTAATATTTTATATCTTTTAGGATCTTTAATACTCTTTAGTCTCTTCATTTGCTCGAGTCTTTTCATTTGTTTTTCTTTGGCTACAAAAGACCATCTACTTTATGTATTTGAGAGACGAATTTGATTAATGAAAATTTTACATTAAGCAATTATCTTGAACCTTAAAGAATTTATATCCCTGAAAACTTTGAAGAGTTTTCATTCCGTTTTTGAAGAGTCGGAGGTTTTTAAATCTGCATCATTGAAGAGTTGCAGTCATCAATCTAGAAGAATCGATGCCCTATCCACTTCCTTGGAGGCCTGGAAGAGCAAACAACGAAGTTCTATCTTTTCCTCTATTCTGTTCATTTACATCTGTCCATTTCTACCCCGATTTCGTCCTACCTACAGTGCTTATTTGAGAAAACTCAAAACAGAGAAATTGTTAATTCAGAAGTCTTTGATTATTTGGCTTTCGAATTAGGTCATTCCGATCTGTATCGATGAAGTTACATCCATTTTTCCGAACTTGCGCAGGATTATAATGACTGTTTATCCTGTTCTGCATATGCAAGTCAATCTCCCGATACTAACATCCGAGTAGCCTGCATCAGCCTGAGACGTACTGGAGCACCACTGCTCCGTTTTCAATTTCTTGTGTACACTTGAGTGTACGAAATTGTGGGCATGTAAAGTTTCCTTATATAAAATTAGGCATCTCGATCCACGCCTACGCACCTCCAGAAATCGTCGCCATGTACAAAATACGAGACCGAGTGCCCGGGGCATCGAGTCCCACGGCTACAAAGCTCGCCGCCACTCTGCATTCGTGGAAATCCACGACTATAAGGCAGCAAATAGTAAAATGCCAACTGCGAAACGATGTCGTATTTTCTTCTTTTCTTTTATTTATTTATTTGTTTTTTTGAACTCGTTTTTCTGGTGCCATTCCGAAAAAAAAAAAAAAAAACCTCTTAGATACAGCTTAGACGGTGCGTTTCGGGAAACATGATTTTCTGTTCCCAAGCGAGTCAAAGGACCCGAAAATACGTTTCGTAGGAGAGGAGACGATCGAAGTTCCACCGCCTAAACGTTCGGATCAGCTCAAAGCCGACAATACATGGCATCACAGGGAGACGGCGCCACCGCGGGGATCAGAATCGCTGCCACTGCGCTCACCTCCGACAATCAATCCGTCTTCTCTGTATGTCTTATTGCAGCTCTCCAACGTTGATTTCTCCTTTTCTGTTCTCAAATTCTTGACTAGAAATGGACTTTTTCCCCGTTTCTTTTTTTAACTTAGATGAAGTTTTGTTTTTCGGTTTGCTTGCTTATTTTTCTCAATTTCTTTTTCTCTCAAAAATGTTCGGTTTTGGTTGGTGTATTATTAAAGAGAATATTCGTGTTATTGTTGACTGCTAGTCAAATTATTGTTATTTCTTCTTCTTTTTCTTCTTCTTCTTCATTTTCTTTTATTAACATTACTATTGTCTTCGTAATTACTCAGTATCGAATCGAACCCTAGAATACTAAGCTGAATATTTTCTAAATGAATACATTTATGATATTTAACTTGCTGATTTGAAATTGAAATTAGTAGAATGCTTCTAATTACTTGCTTTGTTCGGTGATTGCCACTCGTTTCTTTTTTTATTTTTTTATCATTCTCTAAGCAGATTTCTTTTTTATTTGCATTTTTAAGTTAGATTTGTCCTTTTCAGTTTTGCAAAATAAGGGCTTCAATAAACGACACTTTATTATTATTATTATTATTTGAAACTTTTGAAAAGATTAAGAGATTGCTTGCACAAGGGTAGTTTTGACGGAGTCTAAATCTGAATTGCTTTATAGATATTGCTTTTCCACTGGTCTGACAAGCAACTGTACGGTTGGGAATCGTAGACAATTTTGAAACTTGCTTTTTACGTTGTGGTATTTCTAGGTTGGGGCCTCTGCAACCTTAAGGGCTTCAACTTGTGGCCCTTGTGCAGATATGTGCTTTTTGCCTCTGAGTGTAATGGAATGAAATGTATTTTTTGGTTCTTTTTAATTTAATCCAGTCTTATAATTTTTGTAATTTTCTGGACATTTTCCTGGTTTTAAAGCTCACAGTAAATTATTGCACATATTGTGCAGAGCAGGTTTTCCTTTTAGTGTCTCAATCACAGTCTTGCTTCCATAGGATTATTGCTGCTTGTTGATTGATGGCCTGTATATTTTACATTATGAAAGTAAGATGATTGTCTCGAAACTGTGGTGAAGAACTGCCTTGTTTTTCATACATGATTGTCATTTTCCTTGTTTTATGAACAACATGGAAGCGTTGCTCTTGTTATGAAGAGCTAAATTTTTTTGTAGGACAGGACTTTTAGTTTACTTGCCAGGTGTTTACAAAATGGTAGCTAAATTATCTGCGCTTATAATGTAAATTTTAACAAGTTTTACGTGATAGAATTCTTAGGAATGATTAGTTGGATTTAATCTTTGATTGAGGTCTCACATCAAATGATTTTTGAGTGCTTGATTGTGATAAGAGGATTGTATGTCATTTGGTTGTAAGGTACAGAAAGATTCTGTGATCGTTGCATCAAAATGAGGTGCAATGGACATATTGGTTACATAGTGCAATGCCACCTATAAGTTTTCTCTTTTCTTTTCACCTTTTCTTTATAGGGAGATTTGATTAAAACATTTTGGTAGACAGTTTGCTAAAAACACTTGGTTTGTTTTTATGCAGACCACAATGCCGCAGACTGCTGCATTGGTGATTACAGATGATACTGTTCTTACTGTAAGTACAGTTGCAAGTGTGATTAGGGAGCTTTGGGGTGGAGGAGCTGAACAATGTGATCCCCAAATAATCACGCAAGCATCATCTCTAAGTAGTTCCTTTAATCCTTTTTATAAGTTATTTCATTGGTAGATTAGTTTCTTTTGGGTTGATAATATGCATTTTGTGCTTTTAGTGTGTATAATCCTAGTAGTATGTTAATGTCTACTCAAGGGATATTCTAAGACATGGATTCACCGATCAGTATTAGTTTCTTTTTATTTTGATTAGTTTTCAAATTTTAGTAGATATGTGGAGTGTGGTCCTTATAATTCTCAGTGCCATCACATATATCTAGAAATCAATCTTTTCTATGGGTGTTTCTTCTACACAGGCAATCACCAACACATGCTTTTGATTTATATAGAGCATTATTTCTTTTTTGAGGATGAGTGTTGAGTGATACAGTTATTGGCCTGCCAATTGCAAGAACTAGAATAATGACTTAACAGGATTCTGTATTGTTCCCGTTAACTTTTTCGTGTATTGACATTTGTTCATTCTTTATAGCTCTTTCTTTTTGCCGTCTTCACATAATAGTATCTATGTACATGCATGGGGACTCAAATCTGAGTATGTTGCTTGTTCTTCGGACAGGTAAGCTGCCTGGGGAGTCTTTGTCCTTAGATATTGTCATTACCATTTGTAGTGCATTGGAATTCCCTAGCAACTTGTTGTATGAGGAAATCTCAAGAGTTTTAAAGCCCGGGGGGGGTTTATTGATTCACATGTCAGAGAAATCTGTTACTGGGGAAACAGACAAGGTAAGTATTGTGCTTGTTCTAACTTGATAAAATTTAGCTTCCAACTGACACCTCTGCTGTTTCTGTAGGCAATTTCTTCTCTAGAACGGAAGTTGCTGTTGGCAGGTTTCCTTGAAGTACAGGTTCTTCCACCAAAACTATATGGATGCTCTGAGTCTCAATCTCTCAGGGTGAGATTATAGTTTTTGTGTATGGACATGCATTTTTTATTTTTTATTTTTTATCCTTTTTTCCACTTCTATCCCCAGTTTTCCTTAATTTATTTTTGCAATGATCAGGGAATTGATTGGATTGCACATTTTCACTTTGGAAGGGTTTTCCACTTTGGAAAACATGCATCATCTCTAGATTTTGGCTCATATTTTATGGTCCTTGAGTCACATCTTACGTTTCCATGACAAACAAATTATGACATTCTCTAGTTTAGGCATTTGAATTTTGCTTTCAGCTTAATTCATGTGTATTTATCTGCTATTGTAAAGGGGACAAGATGAATGGTACCTGATTAGATTCTGGAGAAAAGGAGGTGACTTTGTTTTAGTCTAAGCCTACATTATTGGGTTCTGCCCATGGATTAGTTCCAATTATGTCAGTAAGCTTAGCTGTACACTGTTACTTTAAGGGACAAGGCAGACATTGATTATTTCCTAATTGTTTTCTCTCCACTCATTGGGTTGTTAGAAACTATATTCTAATTTACCATTGTTAGAAAATGTAAAATTCTGTCATTTGTTTCTTGTATTTGATTTTCAACATTTGTATTACTGAAAACTTGTGGTTGAACCCGTTTTGTTTATCCTTAGGTCAAGGCAAAGAAACCTTCTTGGAATATTGGGTCATCATTTTCTATCAAGAAAATTGCAAAAAGTTCGGTGAAAGTGCAGATTGATGATGATTCAGATTTGATTGATGAAGATAGTCTCTTGACTGAAGAAGATTTGAAAAAACCTCAACTCCCACTTGGTAGATAGAAAGGCACAAATGCATGTGGTTATGTTCAAAAGTTCTTGTTACAATATGCTAACCAAATTTACTTTGGAAGTAGGTGATTGTGAAGTCGGAAGCACAAGGAAAGCATGCAAGAACTGTACCTGTGGAAGAGCTGAGGAGGAGAAGAAAGTGAAGTTGGGGTTGACCATGGATCAATTGAACAACCCTCAATCAGCATGTGGCAATGTATGCTTAAGAGTTCAATCTATACTTCAATAAAATGAATGATTATCCTTCTTTGCTAGACATTATTAATTTACCTACACTAATTTTTTCTTTTGCATCTGCTCTTTTTGGTGAGTTGACTGAAACAATGGGGCATGCTTTTGGCTGTAATGCACTTGAGGGGTTCACTTTTTGGCAACCATTTCAAGATTTTCACCTTTCATACCACTTCATTATTTTGCTTTCATGTTTACCGTGCTAATTATTGAAAAACATCCGTTTACTTACCTTCCCAATAAATAGCCCAGGCATTTTGCAGATAGCTGTCCTGGTTTCAAGTCATCTTTGCTATTTCAGTTTCTGTTGTTACTTTTCTCTATATTCTTTTTGTTTAATGCTGTACAATGTGCAGTGTGGGCTTGGGGATGCTTTTCGGTGCAGTACATGCCCTTACAAGGGTCTTCCACCATTTAAACCTGGAGAGAAGGTAATTATAAAGTCTCTTCCAAGTCTCCTGTAACTTTTGTGGGATTGTGCCCAGAACCGTATGGGATTTCAGCATATTTCTGTCCACAGGTATCACTGCCAGGCAACTTTCTTTCAGCAGATTTGTGAAGGTGAAGTTGTAGCTGCGGACTTGCTGTTGCTTGATGGAACTGCCAACTTTGTCGTTTATCTTTTAACCGATGTTCTTTGGCTCAGAGAATAGTTAGACTGTGTGAAGTAGTGCATAAAATGTAGACGATTAAGGATGCCTAAAGCAATGTTGCTCTTTTTCATTGTAGTAGGGTGTTCCATTTACTTATGATGTCATGTCTTTATTCTGGTTCTCCTCAGCCCCTTCCCACCACCCCCCACCCGGCGGAAAAAAAAAAAACCTAAAAAAGAGGATATGTCATTTTTTGTGGGGCAACTTTGGGCCATTTATTCTGAACTGCGAGCAGCATAGATTGCTCTTACATGTCTTTTTATACAATCAGACTTTATTCGGAAACGTATGCATGATGTATACTAGAAATATTTGCTTATTTCTAAATAGTTAGTATATTATACAGGGGCAACGATAAATGAAGTTAATTATAGATGTTAAAAGGCGTGTGATGGCAGTAAGCACGAAACTGAGTTGAATTAATGCTCCTAAATCAAGCATCTGTGTACCCCTGCATAACTCCATTTGGACCTTTCCGGCAAAATGCTTATGAGGTTCAGTTTTGACAGAATGACACCCCTTAACAGCATTGGCAAGTATATTTGTTATAGGCAACTAAGAGAAAGGGCCAAGGCCCAATGGAGAAGCATTTGGAGGATTGTTTACAGTGAATTGTCTAAGATACATGGCTAAGAAGATGCCAGTATCTCAACCACCTATAGACACTCTTGTTCTCTCAACTAGATTATATCTGCTTCAGCAGAACGTGTTGTCATAAGGAACTTGCAATACGATCCGAAGAAAACAATTAACATCACTTGAAGCATCCATGGCCTTCAGAGAGGGCTAATAACCGAAAATTAAAGAAACTTGTTTTACTTATTACAGTGAACAAATGTACATTTGTTTTTCTTGTCTTCTTAGAATTTACGAGACAGTTTGGGCTGGAGATAAGCCCAAAAAGCAAAAAAGAAAAAACATAAATCTTTATACATTTTGATAATTAGATCATCAACTTTTTTTACTTTTATTTAATTCATATATTTTTTAAAATTTATTTTAAATCAATTGTTTTAAACAAAAAGTAGTTTAATTGTTAATAATTTTCATTTAGTAAATATAAAATTTTTAATAATTTTAAACTTTTTTATTCAAAAAAGATTGATTTTAGAACAAATTTAAAAGATATAAAATTTTTAAAAAAAAAAACATAAAAATATTTAGGGCATAATTATAAAAAATTTGGACAAATTTTTGTATATATTCCTGCAAACTTTTTCATAGTCTTCAGTTTTTGGAGAATGTATCACTGATGCAACTAAATAGAAGAATCTACAATTATGTCATCTAAATTCCCCTGCACCAGTCTGTTGTTGCTTCAATCTTTCTAATGATTCATATTTCTTTTTGTGCAAGTGATGAGGAAAAAGAAAAATATTTGGAAAAGAAATTGAGTTAGAAAGTCACCTTATAATGTTAGAGAATAGATTACAAAGCCATGAGAAATTCATAGGAAAATTTCTTATGGACCCCATCAAAAATTATTCTCGCTAAATCGGTGAAATTCTATGGGAAAATTTGCAAAGTTGTTTCTTTTAGGAAATAATCCTCATTTTAATAAGTTATTTTTCTTTTCATTTTAGCAAGCTCGGTAAGCTACAGCCTATATAATATGTGCAGCTTGCTCCACTTTAAAAATTCTACAACCTATTTTTTAAGATTAAAATAAAAAAATTTAAAGATAAAAATTTAAATTTTTAATTTCTAGATGTCTTCTAAAAGACTAATAATAGGGATGACAAGTTTGTTTTTATTAGATAATTTGTTGGAAAGAGCAAAAATATAATTTTATTAATATAATTTTTGTTTATCTTGACCTTTGATAATACATTAATATCTAAAAATTTAATTCTTTAATTTATTATCTTTTTTTTCTATTTTTAATTTATTCAAACACACGCAGACATTTTTTTTTTCCTTATTTGTTATTATTATTATTATTTATAATTTTCTTTTGGAGAACACCTTTTTTTCCAATACAAAATTTTTAGGGTGCATGGTGCTGACGTAAGTAACAAAATGAGGCGTTGGTACAGGGTAGATGAAATTGGGAACGGTGTAATGCAAGGCAAAATAAAATGACATTGTCCCACGGCCAATCATGTACTATTGAAATGCCAGATCAAATTAACATACTATTCGTTATATTGGTGCCGGCTTCACTTCACATTTACTTTGGACTTGAGATGGAACGTGAAAGAAAATTGTTATAAAAAAATTGTAAGAAAAAATATTTTTTTATTAGTTTTTTAAATAAGTAAGGAATGAATAAGAAAAAAATAAAAAGAAAAAAAAATAGAATTTTTTTTATTTGAATGTTATGTGAAAGTATAGAAAAAAAATTTGATGTTTATAAAATGATACTATGCTCTTAACACAAATTTTTGTATGATTTTATACCTTTTTGGGTATATCAAAGTAGGAAAGTAATATTTTATATAAGTAAAAGAATTATTAAGCCAATTTTATGTACTTTTATAAACTTTTTATTTTACTCTCTGTTATTTATAAAACAAATAATATTTGTTGAATATTTATAAATATCTATTCTCTTTCTGCATTTATAAGTCACTCTTCAGTTCAGGCAAAGACCCCAGAACTACAGAGACAAATGGGCACCATATGAATTTTTTCTCATTTTTTTTACACTTTTTTTTTTTTTTTTCAATCTCACTCCAAATAAGAGAAAATGTTGTTTCATATCCATTTTCTTTCCTATCACTTTCTAACAATCTCCTCCCCCCCCCCCCCAAAAAAAAAAAAAGGATATATAAGAGGACAACTAAATTGTGCAACATGTTGCGCGCTAAGACTTGACAAAAAGTACAATAACAGTTAAATTTCAAGCTATTGTACTTTTGTTTTATCAAGCATTTTATTGTATTTAATATACATTTTTTAGATTTTTTCTTTTTTACATTATGTAATTTTTATGTGGAAACCTTGAATTTCAGAATAAAATTATTATTTTGATATAATTAATATCATCCTAACGACAGTAGCATCATTATTTATCTTAGTCCACATAAGCATGCTGTTAAAAAATTGCCAATTCTTATGGAAATTTATTAAAATCAGTTGCAAAGTTGACTCACAATAGGCAACAAATAAAAAGCACCCATTATTAATCTCAAGAAACATTTAGAAATATTTCAGCTACATGGAATCAACACTTGATGAATTCAAAAACTGATACAATAACTACAATAGAAAAGAAGGATCTATTGTTACTGTCTTGACAATCAATCTCGAGCGGACGTCTCTGGTGTGGTGAAAGAATAACCATGCCGATGAGGACTTTGCCTTGCGGACTTGGTTTTGGAGACGGTAGAACATTTGATGGCTATTAGGGGTGGCCTCTAAATCAAGCGCCTGTGTAAGACAATTTGAGTTTCGGAGACTTCCAAAACGTCAGCAGCTTGGGAGATAAGTGTTAGTGCATGTTCTAATAATTAATGTACGAGGTTTTGTTTTAAATATATTTTCGTCCATATTATATATCAATTAAAAATATTTTTATATTTAATATTATTTATATAATTATACAATTATTAATAAATTTTAAAAATACATTTTATGACATTAATATATTTCATAAAATTAATTATAATGAGATTATTGTTATAAAATATTAATTATATTAAAATATTATTTTTAAATATTATTAATTAATGTATTATTAAGATTAAATATTAATAAAATTATAAAATTAACATATATTATATTTTTTTATGAAAAAATAGTCAATTTGATAAAGTGAAATATGAAGATAAATAAATAAATATGTGGGTATTTGTTAATTAAGTATGTGATATAAATTTTAAAAGATATAGTTTAAGGTTTTAACACGCACAAAGAATTAAAATAAGAATATAAGAAAAGTAAATCAAATTTTAATCATATAAGATATAAACTTAATATTTAAGGAATATGAACCTAAGATATTAAGAAAGGTATAGATGTCCCACATTAAAAAAAATATATATTTGAAAGTGATAAGTTAGATCGAACACTATAAAAAGAGTTAGTTTTTAATAAATTTTTTAATTTTTAAAAAATCAAAAGAGACTAGTCTTACTTTTATTTTTACTAATATTATACTTTTTTTTAATAATGAAATCAAGATTATTTATAAACTAAATTAATAACTCTAATCCTATAAATAATAATAAATTTTCTAAATAAACTAATAATAAATCATACTCATATTTGTTTTAAGAATTGTCATATTTTATAAGAAACTTCTATTAAAGAGTGGAGTAGGTTTTACTGGAATCTTGACCTATTAATTACTCCAATCAAATTAATAAAAGCTTGACCCACAATAAGATATATTTTGGCATCCTTTAAGCTTAAATTAGTTTATTTGATTTAAACTTTTTCAATTAGTTCATTAAGTGTTTTTTTCATCCTTTTAGCTATTGAGCATGTCACTGGAACTTCTTAAATGCTTAATGGATCTTTAAAAACTCTCCATACATTCGCTCCTTTATGGATCTCATCATTTCCCCTCTCATTAAAAGAATTTGTCCTTAAATCATCACTTGCATCAAAAAAAGAAAAATTAGAAAGATTAAATGTTGCATTCACATTATACTCATTGGAAAGGTCCAACTTGTAGGTATTGTCATTGATTTTTGCCTCCATTTGAAATGGGTCATCTCCTTTAGATTGCAACTTTGAGTGCCTTTAAGTGGGGAACCTTTCTTTGTGCATATGCACCCAAACCCAATCACTAGGTTTAAACACCATTTTCTTTTGCTTTTTGTAGGCATAGGATGCATATTGCTTAATTTATTGTCGTATCTTCTCGTGCAACTTCTTCACCATTTTTACCTTTTGTTTTAAGCTAATGTACTTATTAATCACGCCACCTTAGGTTATATGTAACTAAGTATGGGTCGTACCGAGGCCAATCTTCCTATTAATATGGCCTTCCTTGATATCCTCCAGTTACCAGGACTTGATCTTATGACTCTTTTGCCAATGTTGAGTATAATGCAGTAGAATGCCCTAAACTTGCACAAATACCACAAATTTGGCTCCTAGGGGCAAGTTAAGAACCCCCTTGGCTTGGTTGTTGTTGATTTATAACCAATCCCTTGTAAGTAAGGTAAGTTTGTCAAGACGGTACTTCACTCTTTAATGATCTTGACTTATGGCTGATACTTTAAGTACTCCTTGAGGTGGAATTGTGGCCCTTATGTTGAATTGCTGGGAATTCATTGCCATGTTTTCAATTAACATTTGAGTGGCCTGGGGTGTCTTATCCACTAGTGTGCCACCATTGCATCGATCATGCTATAATCCATTGGAAGTAGACCTTTATAAAAGTAGTGGATCAAAAGCTATTCTGATATCTGGTGAAATGGACAACTCACACACAACTTATTAAATTGATCCCAATATTCATATAGGGTCTTGCCATTGAGTTGTTGAATCCTACAAATCTCTTTTTGGATGGCAGTAGTATGTGAGGCAGGAAAGAACTTTTTGATGAAGGCCTTTTTCATGTCATTCCAACTTTGGATGGCCTTAGGATGGAGATAATAAAGCCAATCTTTTGCAACTCCCTCCAAAGAAAATGGAAATACTCGGATCTTGACATGGTCCTTAGGGATTTCTTGCGATCTCATTGTCGAATAGACAATATGAAATTCCTTGAGATGTTTATGAGGATCTTCACCTGTAAGGCCATGATATTTAGGTAACAAATGAATGAGTCCAAATTTAAGTTCAAAGTTAGCTTCAACACCTAGAAACTGAATACATAAAGGTTGATAATTGATATCGGGTGCTACTAACTCTTTCAAAGTTCGAGTGTTATTTTCGTTATTTCCAACTATGTTGTTATCCCTAGTTAGCTTTGGTTCTTAATGTTCTTCCTTAATGAATCTAGGTGAAGATAAAGTGGGTGGAACTAATGATGATCGTGTAGTCTTACGATGGCTACTCAATGTTCGCTTTATTTTTAGGTTGAAATCAAACAATAAATTGCTAGACGACCTAGTCATACACTATGCAAACCATAAAAAATAAAGCTGGAATAAGGATAAAACAGAGCTGAACATAACAAGAGGAAACAATCAAGAACTGCAACTGACTAAAATAGCCTTAAACAATAAAGAGTAGCCAAGCCAATTTGAAGATGGAATAGACAACAACAAAAAAAAAAAAAATGAAACAAGGTAAAGCTAGAAGGAATGGTAACAAAACTAGTAAAATATAACCAAGATTGATCAGAACTGAAATAAATAGACAAATTAAAACTAAATCAATAGAATAACCAGAGAATAAATTAATGCAAATATGAATCAAATAACATCAATGAGTAGAAAGTAAAAAGGAAAGTCAAAAGAAAATTTATGCTGGTCGGATGTTGGTAGAAAGCCACATGAGGTAACGAAAGGAAGAAAAAGAATTAGCAACAAAATTGATGTTCTTCTACTCCTTTTTTTAGTTGTGACTAGCAGTAAAACACTTACAAAAGTGGTTAATTATTTACAAATAATTAAGAAAAGATCATAAACATACCTTGGTTCCCCAACAACAGCACTAAAATTTGACAAATTCAATTGTTGCGTCAGTCAAATTAATTCTTAGGATGGCAAAACTCTAGTCATCTCCCAATGAATCAATGTAATTTTTTGACTATTTAATATGAAACTAACTCTAGTAATTCTTGAACCTTGATAACTTATACTTGATTCTTAATGATATAGGAATGTATGTCTAGTTGGTTAGACCTAGTCCTAGCCGAGATCTTGCAATAGACGACTCTGTACTCCCTAAAATCTCTAAACGATTACCTAGATTTAACTAATTATGACTCATGAAAAACCAATTATCGCGTAATTATCATGCAATCTAACTAGTCTAAACATTATAGCTTACTAACCTAGGTAGCAAATCTGCCCCTCAATCTTATCCTAAGCATGACTTAAGTCTTCGATCAATAGCTTTCAAAATACTCTTTAACTCACCCAAAACCAATCAATATTATCACGTAAGGAATCTCGTTAAGTGACCAAATGAGAATAAGGTTAGAATGAGAAAACCAAAATGCATTTATTCAATGCCCCAAAGGCATGCCATGCAAGTGTACTACCTCTTTAAAGAACAATTAAGCCACATTGTTTACATCATCAGTTTGATGGCATAAGATGAAGTGTGACACCTTTAAAAACCTATCAACAATAACTAATATAGAATCCTCACTCCTTTTGATTGCAATAACCCTAACATAAAGTCTATGGATAAATTAACTTAGGTTTGTTTAGGTATGGGTGAAGGAGTGTACAAGCCATAGAGTAGAATTCTAAATTTGGTTTATTTGCATGTTATGCATTTCTTACACACACTTTTAACATCTTATTTCATATGTGGCCAAAAGAAATATTCAATTATGACATATATGGGTTTCTTGATGTTGAAATGATGCATTGGACCACCCTCATATGCTTCTTTTATAACTAACTCCTTTAAGGAACTCATAGGCACACATAAGTAATTTTCCCTAAATATGAAACCCTCATACATATAAAATTTCTTAGAGGCCAACTTCTTATATGCCTTATACACATTAGCAAAGTTTGAATCCTTCACATATAAATCTTTAATATATTCAAATCCTAGTAATTTGGCATTAAGTGTAGAAATGAGGGTAAACCAACAAGATAATGCATTAGTTACCACATTCTTCTTACCTTGTTTATATTTGATGATGTAGGGAAAGGTATCAATGAATTTAACCCATTAGGCATGTCTCTTGTTCAACTTTCCTTGTCTTTTCAATTGCTTTAAAGATTTATGATTAGTACGGAGGATAAACTTCTTGGGCCAAAGGTAATGCTACCATATCTCAAGGTCCACACCAATGGATACATCTCCTTATCATAAATTAGATAATTATGGGTAAATCCACTTAACTTTTCATTAAAGTAGGCAATTGGTCACCTTTTTTTGATTTTGTTGACCACTAAATAGTTAATGTACATCCTCCAAGTCCCATTTTTCTTGAGCATAAGCAATTTGGAATTGTATATAGACTTATGTTCTCCCTTACATATCCCTTTGCCATAAGCTCTTTAACTTGCCTTTGAAGCTTGTTTGTCTCCTCAAGATTACTTCTATAAGCCAATTAGTTTAGAATTGTCACGCCAAGGAAGAGTTTAATTTGATATTCTATTCCCTTTAAATGTGGCAAATGACTTGGTTTTTTTAGAAACATATCATCAACTATCTATAAAAGAGAAATAACATCATACAAATAGGGGTTAAGCTTGTTAGTATTGAAATAGGCCTCTTTGTACAAAAGTATAATCATGTGCTATTTCAAATAGAAAGCTATCTTAACATCACTCTTTTTTGCAAACTCTCAATTTTTTTCTCTTGCCCTTTTCCTTCTTTTTTATTGATTTCATCTCCTTTCTCTCCTTTCTTTTCCTCTTTTCTCCTCTTGGTCTCCACTTCTTTTTTCCTTTCACTCTGTTTTTTATTCCTCAATTAATCTTTATATACTTACTAAGGTGTCAAAGGTACGAGAGTAATAGGTTTATCATTTATTATAAAGAAAAGCTTATTTTAAAACCTATCATGCATTACATGCTAATCATATTGTCATGCTCTTCGCAACAAAATATGCCTAACATTCATGGGTATAACATCATACAAGACCTCATTAGTATATCTCCCAATATTAAATGATAATAACACTTGTTTATTGACCTTAATGTCCCCATATTCATTTAACCATTAAAGCTTATATGGCCTAAGGTGCTTCATGGTAGGTAAATTAAGCTTTTCAATTAGAGTAGTGTGTATAGCTACCTTTATCAATAATCATGTTACATATCTTATCTTTATTGTGGCATCATGTATGGAAGATAATATCTCTTTTTGTTTCATCAACTTCCTTACCTTGTGCACTTAATGCTTGTCAAGCCGCAAACATATCTCTCTTAATTGGGTACTCCTTTCCATCACTTATGTCCTCTAATGGTGGCTTGGAGTCATCATGGAACTTACTTTTTGTCTTAATATCACCATTACCTTATAACACCATGGTACACTTATTTAAATATTGAAATGTAATATGTCCCCTTCCTAAAACATTTAATATCTCTATTTTTACTAAGTTAAAGAATAAAATTACCTTTCTCTTTGCTAGGACTCACTTCCTTACTCTTGTAAGATTCAACCTCAAGTTTGTAATCAACCCTCTCATCCTTTTTGCTCCAATTCCGATTTTAAGATGAAATGGAACTCAAATTTTGTCCAAAACATGTAAAACCCTTCCATTTGAGTTGCCTCTCAACTTTCATCACCATATGCCCCATGTCTTCCAACTTCACATTATTATACCCTTATTTTGTTTGCCTTAATCAAGAAAAGACCTCTCATTCTTGCAATTTAATGCATACATTGGCTTTTGCAAATTCCTTTTGGATTATAGGTTGTACATTAAGACAAAAAAATAATAAAAAAAAGTAGTAAAAATAAAAATAAATGTTCAATGAAAAAAGAAAAATAATTATATTATTATAAATTAATTTATACAATCAAGTATATAGTTATAATATATACCTAACCCAAAAGGAAGAGTTGGCAACCCTTTGAGTTCTTAGACTAAACTTAATGCTAAAAACTACTTATAGGTATATGTCACATTATCAAACCATAAAGAAGGGCCCTTCCCCTTCTCATAGACCATATGCCAAGCATCTAAGTGTGATGATATTAGTCCAATAAACCACTCTACAAGGCCCAATAGCTCGAAAAAAGAGTGAATTTTATAAGTCAAAAGCCCACACAACATTAAACATAAAATGAGGCAATCTCAACTATCCAAAGCAAGGCAAGTCAATCTACACCATTTACTAAAAGCCATTAGAAATTAACTAACATCAAGCCCACAAAAATCAATTAGAGATTAACAACTAACATTAGGTCAATCTTTCTATAAAATCCCACCTCATTAATGAGGCAAAAAAGGGGAAAAGGAAAAATTAGTCAAGAGAGCCAAAGCATTTTAAAGACAGCCATGAGAGAGAACAAGAAAGATAGTCACAATAAGATGCCAAGTAATTTGGCATAAAAAAAAATTTAGTTTCTAGAGTTTTCTCATGCCACCAAAAGAGTAAGACTATAATACACTAAGTGGCAACACACTAATAGTCCGGGAAAAAACCATGTCTAAGTTGCCATTCAAAAAGAGAGATCATTATTTCCAATCAATCACAATGGTAAATAAGGTACTAACAGCAAGATTATATAGTCTTTACATTCCCTTTTCTTTCCATTTTTTTAAACATTTTTTAGGATATTAATCAATATTCATTAGTCATAATAAATTTGTAAACATGATTAATGTAAATAGTAATGGCTTACCATTAAATCAAAAAATTATTTCACCAACAAAAGACGAAATGCCTTACATAATTAATTTGGTCTATTAAAACCAACATTGGTTATGACACCAAATTTACAACACACACTAACACTAGTAAATTTCATAAACTTATCATGAAATATTTATTTGGTTAAATATTATCACTTTAGCTGATTCCTCTATAACAAGAAAAGGTATACATTTGTAAATATTTTAACATATTTTTCATTACTTCACATATGCATATATTGTAAAAGAGCAACAAGTCAAAATAAATACAAAAAATTAACAAAAAGAGGTTAGAAAGCATAGAGAGAGGATCATACTACCCTTAGGAGGTTGTCATTAGAAAAATGTCACCCGTTGCTAGAAAACCACTGTTGATCACTAAAAAGTAGCCAAAAAATGGGAGTCAACCATTTTCTTACTTAGCACAGCTCATTCTATGTGATGTTGAAGACATAATCACAAAAGGAGGCTAAGAAATGCACAAACTGGCAAGCTGAATGTCTAATGCGACCGCATGTGTTGTTGGCTGGTGCCTCTTTGACCCATAATTGCCACTAGTTAATGCAATGCTGCATGGTTCCAATGCTCAAGATAATGGTTCCAATGCTGCATGCCATGCACCAACCAGACGCTATATTGGCCATAAGGAAAGTTTCAAAATTCATGAGCTTCCTAACTTCTAACTAAGTTCTGTTGCTTATAATAAACATTTGAATTAATTACAACTTTTGCCAAATGTAACTAATCTTTTAAACCCTGATGAATCTTGGTAAAATAGGCTGAGTCATTATGATATTCCAATTGCACCTAAAATAGTTGGTGGTAACTCTAAAATCAATCAACAAGAAGAACAAAACCCCTCTTACCTTGACACATTACTTCCCTCAGAATCACAAGAAAATTTGGGGCCCTCTGAGCATTGAAATTCCAAGCCTCCTTCTATGTTTGCTAATCCTTTTCTCTTAAGGGCAATCCATAGTGGCACACATAATGCTACAATTCAACTATGTTGGCTATGTCTATATTTAGCCTTTGCAAGAATTTTGCCATGGTTGTTTCTCTATCCTTCTTCACATTAGCTTAGATCATGAAAATCTCTATCTACTTGTGGTGATCCTCCATGCTTTTGGTGCCTTAAGTAAGTCCTTTCAACTTTTGATACAAATCCCTATAATAATAATTAGGGATAAACCTCCTCCTTTTGTTAGCTTTCATCTCTTCCTATTTATCAATAGGCCTCTCATAATTCCTTCTCTTAGTTAAAACAAGTTGATCCCACCAAGTAACAGCACAATCAATAAACTTAAAGGCATCAAGGTTTTACCTTTTTCTTTTTGAAGTAGGTGTTATAGTCAAAGACCAACTTAACCTTATTTTCCTATTCTAGGTAGGCTTCAAGATCAATTTTCCCTTGAAATAGAAAAATTTTCATTTTAATGCTACTCAAATCATAGTCACAGGAGTCTCGCCTCCTAAAATCTCTTCGACTATTTCTATTATTGATAATTATGACCAAAGTTGTTCAGTCATCAAATTCATCATCTTCTACATCATCTTTATGGCCATAGTCTCATCTTCTCTCTAGCTTTCTTGCATTAAGAACTTCGTGGCCCCCATGCCTCTTTTGTAACTCTACTATTGTATTGACTTGCTCCTCCAACCTATCCCTTGTATCTATTTTAAATTCAACTCTTATTTTAGTTTTTTTGGTACCTATACATTAGGGTGCAAACTAGTCATTGTAGCTTTTATAAGCAATGCCATCCTATACAAACATATGATCACAGCATCAAATGTTGGATGCAAGGAACAACAGGATCATAAACATGCACGACCATTTAGAAGAATAACTATTAGCAACTATGACGCATGACGAGTAGTAACATCAATTTTTTTTGCTTTTCGTCCTAGAGGGCCGAATATTAACAGAAGCCTATTCCATGACATTGAGTTGAATCTCTTAAATGCTATTGACTATTATCTGGATTTTGATCTCCTTGGCTGCCATTCAATTTGGAACTAGCTGCTGGACCTTCCAACGTTGAATTTGGTGAACTTGGCTGGTCGGTGCCTTTACTTTCAGTTTTGTCCCCAGTGAGATCTTCCGTAAAAGAATTCATGGCAAGCTGGGCAGAATATAGAAACAAGCCAACCGAGTTTGCTCCAAAAACAAATGTTGCAAGGTAGCACAACCCATTAACAATAGTTCTGCAAGAAGCTAACAGATATCACAACGTTCCTGCATAAATTTATCATCAAGCTAGAACACAATAGTTGTGAGAGCTACCTAATGGTAATAGTCATTTGACGAACCTGCAAAATAAGAAATGAGAAAAGTGAGGAGAAAAAATTAATGACTGCTTAATGAAATCACTCCAAATACTACTTTTCCAATCTACAAGAGCAACATTAAGAGTTACCATTTTCCCTTGAGATTATTATGAGAAACATTTTTATCAACATTGTATGTTTTACGTTTCAAATAGTATCTGAAATCTGAGCAAAACTAATGTCAAAATACTTCCAAAACAAAAATATGGATATTGGTAATCATGGAGCAAACCGAGTAACTATCAGATAATGTCTGGCGGTTAAGAGCAGCCTCAATGGTGGTAGTGAACTTGTAAAGAATAAGTGCAATTACACCAGCCGATATTCCACCTAAAAATGCTTGAGCAGGTGAAGGAGTCTTCTTGGCATCCAGTGGACCTGAACCCATTGCCTTCAAACTGTCTAAACCTTCCTCTTTCAATGTTTTATTGGTCCCTGATGATCTAAATCTCTAAAAATACAACATCACTTCAGCGAACCATACCAAGCTACAGTATATGCATTCAAATAAATCTGTTTCTTGAATTGCATTGATTCACTTCAAAAGATGCTGATAAAATACCAAAATCTATGGACTAAAAAAATAATTCAATTCCTTTAGAATTGAAATAAGACCATTACAGGATTTAAAATTAGGCAACATTAAGGATCGGAGGAAATGAAACAGCCCATAATCTGGTTTGAAATAGACACTTAAAGTCAAGAGCAAAGCCAAAGCATCAAAATTCAGCTCTCAAAATTAGAAGTTTAAGCATAATAAAATAAGCCAGATCTTTAGAAAATGGAGATAATATAGTATACATCCAAACCCAAATTCGACAAAACTAACACATTAACACGTTTAAGGATTGGATAAGACAACAAAACTCCACCAAAACCCATGATAAAAAATGTTCAAAAAGAAATCACAGCATAACCATAAACCTGGTACAGCCAACCTCTAAAAACAAGTTCAAACTGAATCACGACGACAAGCAACAAATCGGGGCAAGAATCTAAGGAACCAATTCTGAAAATCCAGTAATGTAGCACATGGCCTAAAGTTCCAGATTAGCACCTAATAACACAATTTAAAAAAAAAGAAGAAAACTCCTGCTTTACCATGAACAACAAGGATGAATGCCAACCTACCAATTCTTTGACGCGCTTAGCACGGCGGCGGATAGCACGAAAGAGGAAGACAGAGATGGCACCAGTAAGCAGGACGCTCGTTGCCACCTGAATAGGTGAAGGGTCATCGGTGGAGGCAAAAATGGACGAAGAGAGCGGAAGCTCTAGGGGACCACCATCCCCCGGCGGCGCACTGGGTGCGCTGGTGAGGTCCGGCAGCTGGGCGATGAGCCATGACTGGTAAGCCGTCGGAGGGAAGGCAGAGAGAGAGAAAAGACTATTGGGTTTGTGGAGAAAGGGTAGACAGACAGAGGCGCTACCGTGGTGGTGGTGGTGAAAGAGAGGGAAGATAAGGGGAGAGAGAACGTGGTAGTGAGAGTCGCAGATCCGCATTTTAGAAAGAGAGAGAGAGAGAGATATGTTTTAGAGAAGAGGGAAATGGCAATGTGTTGCGTAAATTAATTTTGGGGTTTATCTTCTCCTCTCTAATTTTGAGTTTCTTTAAATCTCTCTTCGTTTTTTCTATTTTTTTTTTCCTTTGTTTTAAGGTAATACTGTTGTTTCTTTTACCAACGTGCGAAAATATAAATTGAACACAAATATAAAGACATACAAATTTTTAAAAAATTAAAATATAAATATAATATATATATATATATAAATAAAATATTTTTAATGATATTAATATTTTTTAATTTATAATATATAATTATTATTATATTATTTTATATTATAATTAATATTTTATTAATAATTTTTAAAAACATATTATATATGTATGTAACAAACTAATGCAGTTAATTTTATAAAAAATATTTATTTTTTTAATAATTATATTATTTATTAATATATTATATTAATATTTGATATGTATATTAAAAATGTCTAATATATATATTAAAAATATTCATCAAATAAATTTTAAGCATGAGACATGTGTTTGATTTTTTTTTTTTTTTCATTTTTACCTTTCATCAAACACATTTTAGAGTTTTTGGCACATATCAAACGAATATCAAGTGAGTATCATATCCAACACATATATATAATACAAATATATATTATTTTAGAATTGATACTTTATAGATGTTTAAATTTGGTTAACAATTAGAGATTTATTAATATATGTTATGTTGTGTCTTCCTTTTTTATCAATATTTGTCTTTATAAATTTTTGGGTTTTAAAGGGGAAAAAAGAAGGTTTAATATACAAAAAATAATACTAACATTTTAATTGTAATGATTTATGCCTCAAAATATAGGTATTATATCACCTTTATAGGCCTTTTAGGCTAATTATAATTAATAACTCAAATTCAAAATAATTTACAAATTAATTTAAGCAATTGATTAAAAGAAAAAACAAATTGATTTAAAAATAAAAAATAAATTATAAAATAAAACAAAACAAAATGAAAATAAAAGGAATAAACATAGCAGTAACCTTAGATGTAAATTTCAAATTGCATGAACAAAGGGAGACTAAGAAAATAATAAAAAATAAAGTGTCAAAATTGCATACCAAAGAGAATAATAGAGGGAATCAAAATTAAACAGTAATTAGCAATGAAGTCTTGTAGAGATTTTGTTCTTAGAGTTGTATCTTTGTCCATGTCATTGTCTTTTGCTTCTTCATGCATTATTTCAAACCAAATTTTATGCAAGCATGGTGTGAAAGCTCAAATTTGTACTTTGTGGAGCCAAAACAACTCAAGACAGAGATTTTGGGATGCCAATTTTGGAAAGAAGATGATTACAAGTTTTTTAAGTGACTTGACCCAAAAATTGAAGTATTTTAAAAAAGCATGATTAAGTCTCTTCATGGTAAAAACAAGGGATTAAAAGCTGAAACATACAATATTGTAGCCTTGAAGAGTGAGTGTGTTGATCTAAAAATAAGAAAAAAGTTTTTGTTGTATGAGAATTTAAGGTTGATGTTCCATAAAAAGATTTATGTTGGGATTATTGTACTACTCATTTCTATATTTATGGTTCTCACTACGAGCCATGTGAAATTAAATGGTTGTGCTAATATAATGTATTTACCTTAGTGTAGTTATTTAAAGTAAAGACAAAAAAGAAAAAAATGGTGATAATGTAATGATGTTTTAGTGTGTTTGTTTAATGAAAGTTATCTATTAGCTTATGGTTCTCATAATTTATTGTTAAAAAAGACTAAATGTCTTCTTCCATGTCGTCAAGTTACTACTATTGGTAAGTCATAAAGGTTGCAAGTGTAATGCAAGATGTGATGTTGCTATGTTAAGAGAGACTGAACCATCCCAATGAGTTCTATGATCATATCTTTAATTTCTTTTTCCCTTTATGAAACTAGCCATTATTAGCAACACACACCAATTAAAGGCAACATCAAATGTAATTGATAATTATACAATTCTTGAAGCTCCATCTATTGCTAATGACAATCAATGATGAAATTGTTATGCTAGTAATCATATGCTTGTTTTTAATGCCAACACTATTTTGAGAAGAGAAACTTGGAGTAAGAAAATTATGCATCATTGCATCAATGCTAAGATAATCGCATTGCATTGTGACCTATAAGAAAGGCTAGATGGCAGTAACCAAAATTTGTGTTGCAAGCTACAACAAAGTGGTAATTAAAAATATAGTAGTCTTGTGCAAATGTTATTGTTGTTTCTCATGCAAATGCACAACAAAAGGCACATTTTCCATAATTCCATTTGCTCGTGTATTTGTAGGTTCTGAAGGGTTTTCTCTTGCACTCTAGTACCACCTTTGGCCTCTAATTTAGGACCTTTCTTACTCTTTTGTAAAATAATTGATTGTTGGCTACTTGTGGTTAATTACCTAGTAATGGACCTAACATGTTATGGATTGAACACAATAATAGTTGATTGACCTAAATGATACTAAAATACCCAAATAGTAAACATTAATATTAGTATTTACTTCCAAAAATAATGAAATTTAATTATAAGTATAAAACTCATTCCCCTTAAATACACATTGTCTATCTCTGATAAGTAATGAATACCATACCCTACTTTCATTGTTCTTTTTTGGTTGCAACTTTTTTCCTTCTAACAACTTTTGGTTAATCATTCTCTACATGCACAACATATTGCCTCTCTTACCTTATATAAAAGGTCTAAGTTATGCCTCTTGTGGTCCTTTATTTGTCTTGGTTTGCCTCTTTTTTTATTTGTGTTGGCTTAGAATCACAATAGATTCAAGTCATAGTTTAATAGCAAGCATCAATGGTGTCATAATTACCATGATTAATAACTCACATTGTTTCCTTCATTGGTCATTAGTGTCTAAGATTTTTGCTATGAACTTGGATTTAAAGTGGTAGATTATGCCATTGGTTGTGAAGTGATAACTTATGCATAATTAGATTTCCTTGACTTGCCTCTTTTCTTTGTCTATAATATCAAGGAATGAAAGTTACAAAAATTTTCCCTAAGAAAGTGAAAATCATAAACAAGTTGGGATAACTTGCATTGATAAATCTATTTTAGGACAACCTCGCTTATTGTGACTATAGTTAATGCATCTTTCGCACTACATCTCAATGTCAAGTCTAAAATTATGTCCTTATCACTTTGGAGACTTATCTCTTTCCCTTTTTCTTGCCTTCTTTAGTTCTCTAAGCATAGTCTTGAAAGGAAGAGGCAACATAACATAGTTCTCAATCTTTGGCCACATTTTATAACCATTTAAGGATTTAATTGATTTGTCATATGCCTTCAAGTATGTTGTTCTCTTGTAACAATCTTCAAAAAAAGCATCCAAATTTTCTCCTTGGTGATTTATATATAAGTAATAGAGTGCTTGCAAGGAATGCTAGATAAATCCCACTAACGACTAGTACAACTTTTGTTAATTTTATCCATAATGTACCTATCATTGTTTATACCCCACCTTAAAAAAAGTACCATTTGACTAGACCATGCATAACCTTGAATCATACTTAATTTGCTCAAAATTTTTCATTATAAATAGGTAAATGTCGTTGCTTGAACCCTCCATCAACTTTCTTTTTTGTCCAATTCACTCCATCAAAGCCACCTTAATATCTTCAAGCATATTTATTATACTCTTTATCTTAGCTTCTATAATATATCCATTGAAACTCTCAGATATATTGTTATCAATCATATCACATTTTAGCCAAGTGCTTATAAAAGCCTTTACAAACTTTCTCACTTCTTTTGTTACTTAAATCTTCCTTTGCTTGTGGGAACAACTCTTTCATCCACTCTATGGCTTCCTTGAAATCATGATGAGTTATGCTTCTCATTACCCATTAAAAGCACTTCTTAAGTGAGTGACCCTTGGATTTTTTAAGCCAATTGACATAAACATGACATGCATAATTTTTATGCTTTTAAAGTGGTAGCATTTCCTTTATTATTTCACATAGTCCCTAAATTAAATATAATGAAATAAACAAAAAAAAAAAAAAATGCATGGCTAACATAGTTTGAAATAGTTACCATGAAAACAACCACTGTGGTCAGAAATAAACTAAAAAAAAAATAAATTTTACCTTTTGTTGATTACTGATGAAAGTCCAACCTAATCCATCTAATAGACCAAGATTTTCAATCAAAAGTTCAAGATACCATTCCTAATTCTCCTTATTTTCCTTGGTCACCATAATCCATGTTATTGGGTAAATTCAATTATTATCATCTTTCCTAATATGGCACATAATAATGCTCCATCAAGAAAAGTCTTCAAAAAATAACCATCTAAACTGATGAAAGGTCAACACCCTTCTAAAAATCCATGTCTCAAAGTTGAAAACCATATGTAAAATTTGAAATGCACAAGTTAGGAGTAAGATGAATTAGGGTCTATCTTTAGTTTAAATACGCTACTACCTATATTAGTTCTATTCAATTCTATCTTATAGACCTTAATAAGCTATAGTGGTCTTCCATTGATCTTCTAAGCAATTTGATTACTCTTTTATTGGCCCTAAAACATTGAATTCTTGTTATTATGAGTGTAAAAGCCTCTTAAATATCTTGGCTCATCTCCTTTATAGGCTAGTTTGGATTTCTACAAAATTTAGAGAAATATTCCTTAGCAAGCCACATAATAGTAGCTTACTTATTTTTCAAGACTTAGAAATAAGTGTGAGTGTCAAACATTGATTTGACTCTAAAAGTTTTCTCCTTTCTCTCCCATGTTGCATATACCCTATATAGACACCTAATAGTACATGTAACTTCCATTTTTGAACCTATTTGATACCATGTGATTGCATATCCATTTATAATGGCATACCTTTGAACATACTTTTTGAATTGCTAAAGCCCTTTAAATATCAAGTTTGAATAAAACTATAAATCTTTGTGATCTTATTCTAGATCATATATCTAACTTCCTAGTATCAATTTCAAGATCACCATCTTCATTACTAATAGGAGTATCAACCTTAACATCAGAATCTTCATACTCACTTTACCACTAATTGTCATCAACATTACCATTAATAGGACCAATGGGTTGTTACATAAGCCTTCTTCTCTTCCTAGCTTCTTTTGGCTTTTGGTAGGCTTCAAAGTTAGAAGAAGTATCAACATTGTTCAACTTTTTAATATTTTTCCTAGCATCAACATATTCATCATCATCAGTTAGAAGGTCTTTGTCATCAAGCTTGTGTTTAGTCTCATTATGCTCTAAAGGAATAAAATTAGGGTTTTCTTCATTTGAAGTATCCAAGACTTTTTCTTTAATTTTGGTATCTTTCTCATAATATTGATCATTGATAGCCCACTAATGTCACTTGGCTTAGCATTTGACTCCTCATTTGCCATTCACTGTGGAGGAATCAATTTGTCAACTTTTTGTGCATTTAGTCATGTAACATTAGAATCTCTATGCAAGTCATTATTTGTAGTAGCTTGTGTCAAAATCCCATCCACCTCTTCATTCTCTAGACCATTTGAATTTTTAGTCATCCTGACATGTATAACATTTACTTTGTTAAAAATTTCATCCATTATACTAGCTATAATGCTAAATACTTCATACTCTTCATCCACTTTAATATCAAACACCTTAAGTTCCAAAAATACTTTATTCTTGGGCACCCTAACTAGTATATGGTCAAAAACATATCCTTGCTCCACTCTACGCAAGACATAAACTTGTGTTGTATGCTCCCCACTTATTGCCATGTTAGTCAACATGGTTAGTAATTCTACATTAGACTCCCTTCTTAGTGGCTTAATACATTCAAAATTTTGGTTTGGATACTTGTAAACATATCCAACAATGTTTGTCTATCCATGTTTCAAAAACAATTCCTTAATTCTTGGCATGGAAATATAATCATTCATCAAATTTTCTTGCACTTCAACTTTACCACTGATGTATTTTATTTTTGGCTATAATTCTAATGTCCTACCATGGTATATCATCAATGTCCATAACATTTTAAAATTTACAAAAGGTGTGATCAGATTATCATCTTAACATATGGTTTTAATTTTAATTTTAATTTTTTCCATGTCAACCAAAAAAAAAAGAATGATTGCATTTAAATCCTCTATCCTTGGCTTACAACCTTACCTTTAACCATTAAATTAAATCCTTATATGCATATATGATAGGTACTTTTGGTATAAACACATTATACAAAATTGCATCTCATCTCTCACATACATATAACAAATCATTTTTATTATAGGTTAAATACCTAATTTTGAAAAACCCTAGATTATGCTCCATATAATTTAAACCTATAAATTGATTTTTCCTATGTTAAAAAGCTTTAAAAATTACCTAAAAGGCTATTCAAATGTATAACAATCTCTCTCTCTTTGATTTTTGAAGATAAATGTCCTTACTTTTTGATTTTTCAATCCTATGGACCAACCTTCCAGGTAAACCTCAAATTTCACCTTTGATTGCTTTTATTTGTCTTTTCTTTTTGAAGTTGATGCTCCCCCCTTCACTTTTTTCTATCTGGTGGACCAACACTATCTCTCTCATGGTGAACCATAAATATCACCTTTGACAATGATTCCATAGCCTATCTCGCACTCTTTGTCTCTCTCATTCTCTTGCCATCGCTAATAATAAAAAAGCCCTAAATGTAATTTGGGTTTTGTCTTTTCATTTGTTTTTTTTTCACTAGTTTTGAGGCTTATTTATTTATTTATTTGATTCAAAAAGGTGTGTATATAATTATATTTTCTTTTTACTCAAAAAATTAAAATTATTTTCAAATAATTTTCTTTCCATAAATTAATTTGTAAATTATTTTGGATTTAGATTAGTTCTTGTGATCAGCCTAATAGGCTCATAAAGGTGACATGACACCTACACATTTTAATCATCTTTTTGTTTTTGTTTTTTTTTTTTGTCCACATCATTATCTAATTTATGTCTTTTAGTCAAGTCAACACACTTGATAAAATTTGTCAAACATAGTCAATGGTGTGCTATTTTTGTTACACATTTAAGTTTCAAGGTATGAATCACTACAATTGAAATATTGTACTAGATTTGTTACATGATGCCAAGTTGGTATTATTTTTATATATTAACCTAAAAAAGAAAGTGCACAACTTATTAAGCATTATTGGATCTTTTAAATTATTAAAAAAAATGTTAATCCTTCCAAAATTACTCTGAAGGAAAATAAATAGTATTTTGTTTTGAAGGCTAAAAGGAATCTTAAAAAAATATATATATATAGTTGTTTTATTTACATTACACATGAATTTACTTAAACTTTGATTTTGTAAAATAAATAGAACAAATTGGAAATTAAAATGCAAAGTATCAATTATTGATATCCTTAGGAAGTATTTTTTGTATTTATTTTCATACAAAGAATTTCATCAATTTTTAACAAAGAATTGAACCTTAAATTGGATTATGAACTTCAAAATGGAATACATAATAAATCAAATGCAATAGTCAATGTAAGGAAAACACATAACATGGTAAATACTTTACCAACATATCTTTTCAATGACAACATTTGTAATTGGCCAATTGCAAGGAGTTGATCATCATTACACTTGCATCACCACTATAAGTACTAAAATGCATATTGTTCCAATGTCTTCATAATAAGGAGTCTAGCCCTTTAAAGATAAAAGTGTATTGCTCGTTTTAAACATTATTTTTTATACAAGGCATTTGTTTCAACTAAATTTTTACTTTCCTTCAAAATTTAATGGGCTTATATTTGTGTAGCTCCTTAAGTTCCTTATAGAACATCTCTGATAAATTAGTTCACATTAAAAATATGAGATTGATGGAAGAGGAAAAAACCTTGTGCAATAAGAGATGAAATAACTATCCTTCTAATTACTTTCATTTATTGAATTATAGATAAATTAAAGGAGTCATTCAAATTAAGTAATGATGGATATAAATAGGAATTATAATATTTTGAAAAACCATCCAAATTCCTAAACCTTATTTTTGTTTCAAAAAGAGGAAAACTCTAAATATTTTGTGTAAGAGTTTATAGTGTAAATAGTTAAAAAGTAAGAGCTTGTGATATTATAGAAAAAAAAGATAGTAATTAATTGAGAGATCATCATAACAAGCAATAATTGAATGGAAGTTGTAATGAGAAGTGTAAAAATCATTTAAAAGTGTTCAAAATCACCAAAGAAAAAAAATGTAGACAAGTCATGTGGCATTCCCTAATCATAAAATTACTACATATTTAAGAAATCCTAAAATGAGTTGAAAAATCATTTGACTAGTTCAAGTGATTACCAAACCTTAGTAGCTTAGGGATAATTAGGTGATCAAACCTTCTTACTCTCCAAAGAAATTCTACATTATGTAAGATTTAAATAGAATGCAATGTACCTTTTAGTGGTGTGTTTTACTCCTATTTTGTTTGACTTAATTAAGTGTTTGCACTCTTACACCCTCTCTTCTGGGTGCATAGTTATTTGGATTTATGAGAGAGATCAAGCAATGAAAGAAAAATAGAAATGATAAAAAAAAAAGAAAAAAACCAAAAAGAAAGAAAAAAAGGAGGAAAAATAAAAAATAGAAAAATGAAAATGAAACTAAAAAAATAATTATTTATTAGAGTTTAGTTCAATTTATGAACCCAAAAATAATAAGGTTGAGCACATCATAAGTAAAGAAGAGAGAAAACTTCAACTCTTGTTGGATGCTTAGGCAAGCTTAGTAGGTATTCATAAAAGAGCCTTTAGTCTTTGGGTTCGGCTAAGGTCCATGATGTTGCTCTTCTGGACTCCATAAACAAATTGAAATATATACAAAACATCATTGGACCCTTAAGGACGCTCTCCCTTTTTAAGCCCATGATGAGATGGGTGTGATATATAATTCTTAATATGAGGTCTAAACCCTAATACAACAAGTCTTGATATATAAAACCCTACGACCAAAATTGAGAATAAAGGTGAAGCAAGTTGAGTCATGCATAGGCCCAACATCTTTACAAAAAGTTCTAAAAGCTTTTAGAAAAGTCTACTAAGAGCCCAACAACAAAAAGATTAAATGCCTAACTAAAGCCTATAAAAATTAGTAAGCTTTCAATAAAAATGTTAGGATCAAATAAAAAATAAATGGCAAAATAAGTATATGTAACAATAATCAAGATTGCAACAATCAAGCACTAAACAATCAAAGGAGGGTTAAAAAGACTATAAAAGGGGGGACCTTTAATGGAGACAGCAAGAGTAGAAGTATAAAAACTCCTCCAAAAGTTTGCCAACACTTTTAACACATTTATAACATAATCAACACTTCCATAATCAAGTAAAAACAACACAACAAAATGTATATATAGTAGTAGTAAGAAAAACTCCAAGAATAGAACCTATACTTGTACATTCCTTCAAAGGATAAATATTGTACAATGTACAAATACTAAGTGACTAATTTCAAAAATGTCTTGTTCATCTTATAGTTTACCCATCTTTTATATTTCCTCCACATCAAAAACATGCAAAAACCATGATAGTTGACATAAACAAAAGAATCTAATAGACATAATGTTGTTCTCACAATCTTGTATGGGTTGTAATTGTTATTAACCAGATTTAAGTGTGCAAGCAGAAGTGGCTCATTCAAGCATTCAAGGGATGAGTTTTCAGTAGAAAGAAAAAGGTAAGAAAAATAAATTAAGAAGGAGGATAATGCTGAATTTTGAATGGAACAGTAATATAAAGCCACATGGAGGGGCAAGAAAAGAAATCTGCCGCAGCTACAGTAAGCCTTGCTAGGGTTTTCATAGAAGGGAGTATATAAACCAAGACTTATCTCTTTTAAAAACAACACCCAAAAAAATAGTGAAATAGAGCAGATCAAAATTGGTGAAAGCAGACCAGAATTGGTGGAACCACCGTAAGAGAGGGAATCAGAGACGTGAGACCAGACCCAGAAACGTGCGACGGTATGAGTAGACCAAAAACGTGCGATGGTGTGAGCAAACCAGAAACGTGTGACAGTGTGAGTAGACCAGAAACGTGTGACGGTGAAAGCAAACCAGAAATGTGCGACGGTGAGAGCAGACCAGAAACATGCGATGGTGAAACGGGTGACACCAGAACACATTGAAAGACTAGAATTGGTGAGACTAGAAAAGGGTGAAACGGGTGACACCAGAACATACCGGAAGACCAGAATTGGTGAGACCAAAAAAGGGTGAAATGTGTGACATTTAAACACATCGTGAGACCCAGAATTGGTGAGACCAGAAAACAGGTGAGACTAGACTAGGTGAGATGGTGAGACTAGAAAATGGGTGAGAGTGTGAGACGGTGAGATGGTGAGACCAAGAGTTGGGTGAGACAACTTAGAGAAAAAATTCGTTGAAGCATTTGAGAGAACTCAATGAATTTTCAAATTTCTTTAAGAGAGGTTAGAAAGTGTTTTGGTGATCTTCCAAGCGGTAGTGAAGCAACCTATTCAAATCAAACAGAGGCAACACAAGCTAGAAGAAGGGTAGACATAGTAAGTGACACTCTTTGTATTGTGATTGCTTTGTATTTGTAATAGTGAAAGGAGTAGAAGATTAAGACATCCATTGTAATCATAAGGGATACCACACTGGTGTTCTCAAGTATAGTGGATTGTCTCAGTAGAAGAAGAATCCCTACCATCATGGAGTACGTCACATTGACGGAATCACGTAAATCTCTTGTGTCCTTACTTTGAATTTACATTCTGTGTTTTGAATTGAGTTGTGAACATAGCTAAAGAATCATCAAACCCATAACCTAAAAGAAGACCTAGTCAAAAACAATCGATTCGTCTAATAGGCAAGGTGTTTGAAAGGTAACTTTGGGGACTATTGTGATCAGTAGGTAACAATAGATCTACCTTAGTTAAATCTGGGAAAAAGTTCATTTTGGCTTAAATTATCAGAGTTTTTTTTAAGGGGTATGATACTGATTCACTCCCCTCTCAGTATCACAGACTAATAGATCCTAGAGTGAAGTTGGGAACTTCAATTGGTATCAGAGCCTAGTTCACCAGTTTGAAACTTAGCAGCTTGGTGTACTAGTTTGAAGGGTTTCAAAAGTTTTAACTTGTTTAGCATACTGAGAAATGGATGCCAGTACCAACACCAGCACTACTTACAGCAAGAAGGTTCCAATCTTTAATGGAACCAACTACCATATGTGGAGAGCGAGAATGCAGGTGGTATTTGTAACCATGGGCATGAACGTGGTGAAATCTGTACATGAGGGTTTTGAGCCTCCAAAAGAAGGTAAAAATCCAACCCCAGAGGAATTAAGACAATTTAAGATCAATGGGAAGGCCTCAAATGTCATCATTTCAGCATTGACAGATGCTGAATATACTAAAGTTATGGACTGCAAATATGCTAAGGAGATATGGGACAGATTGCAGAAGGTTTATGAAGGTGATAGCAGAATGAAGGAGACCAAGCTTCAAGTTTTCAAGGAGAGATATGAATCCCTCAGAATGCAGAAGAATGAGACTATTGTTCCCACAACCTTGTATGGGTTGTAATTGTTGTCAACTAGGTTTAAGTGTGCAAGAAAGTAAACCCACATGGAAGGGCAAGACAGTAAATTCGCTGTAAGTAAGCCCTATTAGGGTTTCATGGAGGAGTATATGAAGGCCCTTAGAAGACAACAAATAAAGACAAGTCGGCAATTAAGCAAAATAGACAGAAAACCTAGACAACCAACCGACCAAAGAGAGAAGTCGTTGGAAAAGAGAGAAAAATTATATACAGCAAAATCAGAGTGGACGGCGAAGGAGAAGAAAAACCTAACGGCCAAATAAAGGACACCATTGGCAAGAGAGAGAAACCCGTGAGGAGCAGCACACCAGCGGTCGATGGTGAGAGATCTGACAGAACAGGGGCTGGACAGAAAAACAAAAACCAACGTTGAGAGATCCGGCAGAACAGGGGTTGGACGAAAAAATAAAAACCAACGGTGAGAGATCCGGTAGAATAGGGGCTAGACAGAAAAACAGAAACCAATGGTGAGAGATCCGACAGAACAGGGGTTGGACGGGAAAAATAGAAACCGATGGTAAAAAGATCCGACTGGACAGCGTGAGACCAGAGAGATCTAACTAGACGGTGAAAAGATCCGATTGGACGGTGAAGAGATCTGGCTGGACAGCGTGAGACCAGAAAGATCTGGCTAGATGGTGAGACCAGAAAGATCCGGCTGGATGGTGAGAAAAATCTGGCCGGACGGTGAGAGAGATCTGGTTGGACGGTGAGAGAGATCCGGCTGAATGGAGAAGAGATCCGGTTGGATGACGTGAGACCAGAAACGTACGAGAGACATGGAACAGCAAACCAGAAACGTGAGGCAAGCTGTGAGACAAGGAGACGGGTGAGACCGTGAAACGGTGAAAGCAGGAGCTGTGTGAGACAACCTAGAAAAGAAATTCGGCGAAGCATCAAAAAGAACTCAACGTATTTCCAAATTTCTTCAAGAAAGGTTAGAGAGCGTTGCGGTGAACTTCTAAGCAGTAGTAGAGCAGCCTTTTAATTCAACAGAGGCAAGACAAGTTAGAAGAAGGGTAGACATAGTAAGTGACACTTTTTGTATTATACTTGCTTAGTATTTGCAATAGTGAAAGGAGCAGAGGATTAAGACATCCATTGTAACTGGAATTCTTAAGTATAGTGAATAGTCTCGGTAAGGGAGAGTCCTTACCACCGTGGATGTACGTCACATTGACGGAACCACGTAAATCTCATGTATCCTTAATTTACTTTACGTTTTGTGTTTTGAATTGAGTTGTGAACATAGCTAAAGTATCAGCCAACCCATAACCTAACGAAAACCTAAACAAGAACATCTGAATTGTCTATTAGGCAAGGTGTCTGAAAGGTGACTTTGGGGACTATTATGATTAGTAGGTAGTAATAGATCTACCTTAGTCGAGTCTGAAAAAGAGTTTGCTTTTAAGAAGAGGTTAAAGTTATTCACTTACCTGCAAATTGCGAATTGTGGTGACACTGATTCACCCCCCCTCTCAGTATCACAAACTAGTAGATCCTAGGGAGAAGTCAGGAACTTCAATTGGTATCAGAGCACAAGTTCACTAGTTTGAAGCTTAACAGCTTGGTGTACTAGTTTGAAGGGATCTAGAACTTTGACTTGTTCAGCATACTGAGAAATGGAAGCCGGTACCAACACTAGCACCACTTACAACAAGAAGGTTCCAATCTTCAACGGAACCAACTATCATATGTGGAGAGCAAGAATGCAAGTGGTATTTGCAACCATGGGCATAAACGTGGTGAAATGCGTACAGGAGGGTTTTATGGCTCCGGAAGAAGGTAAAGACCCAACCCCAGAGGAGTTAAGGCAATTTGAGATAAATGGGAAGGCCTCAAATGTCATTTTTTCAGCATTGATAAATGCTAAGTATACTAAAGTTATGGACTACAAATCTGTCAAGGAGATATGGGACAGATTGTAGAAAGTCTATGAAGGTGATGGCAAAATGAAGGAGGCTAAGCTTCGAGTGTTCAAGGAGAGATATGAATCTCTCAGAATGCAGAAGAATGAGACAGTTCAAGAGTTCTTCACCAGGGTTATTGACGTCGTAAACGACCTGAGAAGTCATGGGAAGAACAAGAAGGACTCATCGATTGTGAAGAAAATTCTGAGAATTTTGCTTAAGAGGTTTGCCTCAAAGGTGGCAGCCATAAAGGAGAGTAGAGATCTCAATTCTATGTCTCTACATGATCTTCAGTGCAATCTCATTGCATATGAGATGAGAATAAAGTCAACTAAGAGCTCCTCAACGTCAAAGGTATCAAAGGAGGCAGCTTTCAAAGCTATGAAGCACTTAAAGATAAAAGAAGAGGAAGAATCATCCAGTGAGGATGATGATGATGATGAGGAAGAAAGTGAAGGTGAAGTATTGGCTTACTTTACAAGGAAATTCAAAAAGGGGTTTAAGAAGGGAAAAGGACTGTTGTCCTTGAGATGTTATCGTTGTGGATAGACTGGACACTTTGTTTCTCAGTGCAAAGTGAAACTTGATGATGAAGATGAGGATGGTGATGATGAGCAGAATTCAAGATGGAGAAGATCATCATTCAAATCAAAGAAGTCCAGTAAGAAGATTGCCAACCCACAGAGGAAGACGAAAGGCTTATTCAAGAGTTATGTGAGTCAGACAAAAGAAGCTGATGAGGAGGAAGACGAAGACTCATCAGATGAGTATGTCTTTATGGCATCAACACAAGGTGGTAGCTCAACCTCTAAAGAGGAAGAGGAAGTTAATGAAGAAGAGCTAGATCTTGAAGCTGAGCTGGAAGTAGCTTTAAAGGAGATAATTAGAAGGGGCAGAACCATAAGAAAGTTGGAGACCCATATAAAACAAGTTGAAGCAAAGTCTGAGGAAGCTAAAAGTCAAAAGGATGAAATAAGGGCTGAGCATATTGACTTGAAGAGAAGATTTGAGGAACAGATCAAAATATGGGAAGACCTTACAGTAGAGCTTAGCTCAAGGGCTTTAAAAATTGAAGAAATGGAGAAAGAGTTGCTGAGACTTTAGCAACAACTCAAAAGTAGCAAAGAGAACTTGCAGAAGCTTGAAATGATAGGAGAAACAAGTTCTGAAAAATGAGAGAAGAATGTAGAGAGAGTGCAGCAATTTGAGGTTGCATTGGTTAAAGAAAATAAGAATGTGCTATAGAAGTTGAAAGAGAAGGTTGTGACTCAGAAGAAGATAGCTGAGAATAAAGAAGATTTGAAGAAGCAACCTAGGGTGGCAAACAAGAAGGAAGAAAAGAAAGTCAGCCAGCAGAGGGCTACGGCTAAACAGAAGAAGGAGAAGGTGACTGAAATGAAAGTCACACAAGTAAAGAAGCCAGCTACTTTGCCTACACAACAAGTGATGAACAGAAGAAGACAAGCTGCGATTAGACCAAAGAAGAGGCAGTTTCAAGGTCATTGCCTTTATTGTGGAGTTTGGGGTCATAAGGCGAGTAACTGCTAGTGGAGAAGGCCAGTATATGTCTCCAACTTGAAAAGATACGATGCTACATACAGGGAGAGACAATACAGAATTCAGAAGAGAACACCTGTCGTGAGTTCTTGCACATATTGTAAAAGGCAAGGACACGCTAACAAGGATTGTTGGTGGAAGCCCAAACCAGTGGTTTCAAAGAATAAGTTTGCTATATTGGCATACTTGGAACAGTGTGAAAGATGCGGGCAGGATGACCATAATGCCAAGAGATGCATGACACTTCTCCCTGAGCAAAAGAAGGCACTCAATGGCACAGTGAAAACAAGCGGTGCAGTCAAAACTAAGAAAAAGGAGAAAGCTATCTTCTAGCCAGTTCAAAAGAAGGAATATAAAACTAAAAGGGAGGTGGCTAATATAGCTGAAATTGCACTCAAAACTGACTGCAAGGATAAGCAGTGGATCCTTGATAATGGATGCACTTCGCACATGATGGGAGATAAGAGTAAATTATCAAAGCTAAACAAATCAAGAGAAGGCAGAGTCAAGTTTGGCAATGATGATTCACTTAACATCAATGGTTAGGGGTCAGTAAAGATTGGAAGAGGAAAGCTGAAAGATGTTCTGCACGTTGAAGGACTCAGATATAATTTAACATCTGTCAGTCAGCTATGCAACGAAGACCATAAGGTAATATTCACAAAAACAGGTTGCTAGGTAAAGAGTAAAGAAAGTAATACTGTTGCAACTAGGAAGAAAACAGCTGGAAATTTATATGTGATTGATGAGGACAAGACAAGCAGCTGTTTACTCACCAAAGAAGAAGAAGATCAACTCTGGCATAGGAGGCTGGGACACTTATCATAAAAGAACATGAGGAAGCTGATCACTACTCATACAATCAAAGATATTCTCGACCTCAGGAGAGAGAGAGAGTATGTTTGCTCAGCATGCTTTAAAGGAAAACATGTCAGAAAGCAGTATAAGACCAAAGAGTTCAGTTCTGAGGCAGTGCTTGACATTGTGCATACTGATTTGTGTGGGCTGTTGAGAACAAAAGGGTTGAATAGTGAGAGGTACTTCATCTTGTTTGTTAATGATTATTCTAAAAGGACCTGCATCATGCACCTCAAACACAAGTCAGAAGTTCTGAATTACTTCAAGAGATACAGAAAATTGGCTGAAAATGAGAGTGGAAGGAAGATCAAAGTATTGAGGTCAGATCAAGGCACTGAATTTACAATTGAAGCTTTTGAAGATTACCTTGAGAAGCATGGTATTCACCATCAGATGGCAACAGCGAGAACACCTCAACAAAATAGGGTAGTAGAGAGGAAGAATAGAGCTGTGGTTGAAATGGCAAGAACTCTACTGCTAGAATCCAAGCTTCACACAAGATTTTGGACAGAAGCAACATTTACAGTCGTGCACCTACTGAATAGAGTTCTATTAAGGCCCAATATTGATAAGACTCCATATGAGTTATGGAGTGGGAAGAAGACAACAGTCAAGTATCTCAGAATCTTTGGCAGCCCATGTTTTGTGAAGAACAAGGAGCAAAACTTGGGAAAATTCAATGCTAGGTCTGATGAAGGCATCTTTATGGGATACTCAGCAAAGATAAAAGGTTACAGAGTTTTCCTGCATAAGTTTGGAAAAGTGATCACTTCCAGTGATGTGAGAATAGATGAGAACTGGAAAACAATGCAGAATGGAGAGGTTGAGGACAATGAAGAAGATGACTTCAATGTAGATGAATAATCAGACCAACCTAAAGAAAAGGAATAAGAAGTAAGTTCAGACTCAGAGAAGAATGAGTCTGAAGATGGAGAAAGAGATCCTCTTGCAACTAAGATGGTGTAAGGAAGAAAGACAAAAAAAACATGGACTAGTGCTCATCAAGGAGATCAGATCATAGGTGACCCATCAGCAGGAGTTACAACAAGAAGAAGAATTGTGGGAGCTACTGCTCTACTCTCAAAAGTTGAACCTAAATCTGTTGAAGAGGCTATTTAAGACAAAGTCTGGGTTAAAGGTATCAATGAGGAGCTGGATCAAATTGAGAAGAATGATATATGGGAGCTAGTTCCAAGACCCATTAATAAGAATGTCATAAGAACAAAGTAAGTGTTTAGGAATAAACACAATGAAGATGGCAAGGTGGTGAGGAACAAGGCTAGGCTAGTTTGCAAGGGCTACACTCAGATAGAAGGGGTGGATGTTGATGAAACTTTTGCACCAGTAGCAAGGTTAGAAACTATCAGAATGTTCTTAGCTTTGGCAGCACACAAGAGGTATAAAATCTATCAAATGGATGTGAAATCTGCCTTTCTGAATGGGTTCCTAAAAAATGAAGTATATATTGAACAATCCGATAGAGTACAAATCAGTGAGGATAAGACACATGTGTGCAAGTTGAAGAAAGCCTTGTATGGTCTTAAGCAAGCTCCAAGAGCATAGTACAGTAGGCTGGATGCATACTTGAGAAGGTTAAACTTCAGAAGAGGAATGGTTGATAATAACCTATATGTGTTCAACTCAGAGAAAGGCCAGCTGATAACCATAGTATATGTAGATGACATCATCTTTGGTGGGGATCACTCTGAGCTATGCCAAGATTTTGCATAGAAGATGAGTGAGGAATTTAAGATGTCATTGATTGGAGAAATGACGTACTTTCTTGAATTACAAATAAAGTAGTGTGAAGAAGGTATCTTTATTTCTCAGATGAAATATGCCAAAGAGATGCTGAAAAGGTTTGGCATGGAGGATAACAGATTTGTCAGGACCCCTATGACAATAGGCTGCAAGTTAACAAAAGATCAAGAGGGAAGGAGTACAAGCCCTACAGAGTACGAGAAGATGATAGGGAGCCTTCTGTATCTTACAGCATCAAGGCCTGATCTTATGCAAGCTGTGTGCGTTGTTAGCAAATTCCAAGCTGATCCTAAGGAGTCTCATGTGTTGGCAGTGAAAAGAATCCTAAGGTACCTCAAAGGAACCCTGGAAATGGGCTTGTGGTATCCAGCCATGGATTCTGTTAAATTACAAGCATACACTGATGCAGACTGGGTAGGAAGTATAGATGATAGAAAATCAACCAACGGCTGCAACTTCTACTTGGGTTCAAAGTGTGTTGCATGGTTAAGTAGAAAGCAAAACAGTGTTGCTTTGAGCACAGCTGAGGCTGAGTATATGGCTGCTTATACAATATGTACACAGGTGATATGGATGCTAAGACAATTGGCAGACTTGTGTGTTGAAGTGAAGTTACCAGTGAGTGTATTTTGTGATAATTAAAGTGCTATTGATCTCAGTAAGAATCCGGTTCAACATTCGAGGAGCAAGCATATTGACATCCAGTATCACTTCATCAAAGATCAAGTGGAACAGGGTACAATTCAGTTGGAGTATGTTGGCACTCAAGATCAAATTTCAGATATTCTAACTAAACCTCTATCCACAGAGTTGTTTGAAAAGCACATATTGAGTCTATCTATGCAAATGCCTCCTCAAGCCTGAAGTTCAAGTGAATCCTCCATCTCCACTTTGCGAGTTTTTCAAATTTGTAATTGGTTGGCAAAGGGAGAGAGAAGCAACAGTGTAGGGGGAGCTGTTAAGAAAGGGGGAGTGCATATTTAGGGGGAGTTGAAACTGCTGTATAGTGGTTTTTGTTATGAGTGTTGCCAACAATTACAAAGGGGGAGATTGTTGTTCCCGCAGCCTTGTATGGGTTGTAATTGTTGTCAACTAGGTTTAAGTGTGCAAGAAAGTAAAACCACATGGAAGAGTAAGAAGGTAAAAGCCACATAGAGGGGTAAGAACGTAAAAGCCACATGGAAGGGCAAGACAGTAAATTCACTGCAAGTAAGCCCTATTAGGGTTTTATGGAGGAGTATATAAAGGCTATTGGAAGACAACAAATAAAGACAAGTCGGCAATTGCGCAAAACAGATAGAAAACCTAGACAACTAGCCGACCAAAGAGAGAAGCCGTTGGAAGAGAGAGAAAAATTATATATGGAAAAATCAGAGTGGACGGCAATGGAGAAGAAAAACCCGATGGCCAAATAAGGGATACCACTGGCAAGAGAGAGAAACCCATGAGGAGCAGCACACCAGCGGTCGACGGTGAGAGATTTGGCAGAATAGGGGTTGGACAGAAAAACAGAAACCAACAGTGAGAGATCTGACAGAACAGGGGTTGGACGGAAAAACAGAAACCAACGGTGAGAGATCCGGTAGAACAGGGGCTGGACAGAAAAACAGAAACCAACGGTGAGAGATCCGACAGAATAGGGGCTGGACGGGAAAGATAAAATCCGACAGTAAAAAGATCCGGCTGGACGATGTGAGACCAGAGAGATCCGACTAGACGGTGAAGAGATTCAGCTGGACGGCGTGAGACTAGAAAGATCTGGCTGGACGGTGAGACTAGAAAGATCCGGCTGAATGGCATGAGACTAGAAAGATCTGGCTGGACGGTGAGACCATAAAGATCCCGCTGGACGGTGAGAGAAATTTGGTTGGACGGTGAGAGAGATCCGGCTAAACGGTGAAGAGATCTGGCTGAACAGTGAA
This sequence comes from Rhizophora apiculata, assembly GCA_037832385.1. Lineage (NCBI taxonomy): Eukaryota > Viridiplantae > Streptophyta > Magnoliopsida > Malpighiales > Rhizophoraceae > Rhizophora > Rhizophora apiculata. The sequence goes on from CM075431.1 coordinate 3,889,294, forward strand.
GAGATCCGGCTGGACGGCGTGAGACCAGAAACGTGCGTAAGGCGTGAGACCAGCAAAGGGTGCAAACTAGAAACATGCGTGAGACGTGGAATGACAAACCAGAAACGTGAGGTGAGCCGTGAGACAAGGAGACGGGTGAGACCGTGAGATGATGAAAGCAGGAGTTGTGTGAGACAACCTAGAGAAGGAATTTGGCGAAGCATCGGAAAGAACTCAACGTATTTCCAGATTTCTTCAAGAAAGGTTAGAGAGCATTGTGATGAACTTCTAAGCGGCAGTGGCACAGCCTTTCAATTCAACAGAGGCAAGACAAGCTAGAAGAAGGGTAGATACAGTAAGTGACACTCTTTGTATGGTACTTACTTAGTATTTGCAATAGTGAAAGGAGCAGAGGATTAAGACATCCATTGTAACTGGAATTCTCAAATATAGTGGATAGTCTTGGTAAGGGAGAGTCCCTACCACCGTGGATGTACGTCACGTTGACAGAACCACGTAAATCTCGTGTGTCCTTAATTTACTTTACCTTTTGTGTTTTAAATTGAGTTGTGAACGCAGTTAAAGTATCAGCCAACCCATAACCTAACGAAGGCCTAAACAAGAACATCTGAATTGTCTATTAGGTAAGGAGTCTGAAAGGTGACTTTGGAGACTATTGTGATTAGTAGGTAGCAATAAATCTACCTTAGTCGAGTCTGAGAAAGAGTTCACTTTTAAGAAGAGGTTGAAGTTGTTCACTTACCTGCGAATTATGAATTGTGGTGATACTGATTCACCCCCTCTCTCAGTATCACAAACTAGTAGATCTTAGGGAGAAGTCAGGAACTTCAGAGACAGTCCAAGAGTTCTTCATCAGGGTTATTGATGCTGTAAATGACTTTAGAAGTCATGGGAAGAACAAGAAGGACTCATCTATTGTGAAGAAAATTATGAGAATTCTGCTTGATAGGTTTGCCTCAAAGGTGGCAGCCATAGAGAAGAGTAGAGATCTCAATTCTGTGTCACTGCATGATCTCCAGTGCAATCTTATTGCATATGAGATGAGAATAAAGTCAATTGAAAGCTCCTCAACATCAAAGCTATCAAAGGAGGTAGCTTTCAAAGCTATGAGACACTTGAAGATAAGAGAAAAGGAAGAATCATCCAGTGAGGATGATGATGATGATGAGGAAGAAAGTGAAGGTGAAGTGTTGGCTTACTTCACAAGGAAATTCAAAAAGGGGTCTAAGAAGGGAAAAGGACAGTTGTCCTTGAGATGTTATCGTTGTGGGTAGACTGGACACTTTGCTTCTCAGTGCAAAGTGAAACTTGATTTTAAAGATGAGGATGGTGATGATGAGCAGAATTCAAAATGGAGAAGACCATCATCCAAGTCAAGGAAGTCCAATAAGAAGACTACTAACCCACAGAAGAAGAAGAGAGGCTCATTCAAGAGTTATGTGAGCTAGACAAAAGAAGCCGATGAGGAAGAAGATGTAGACTCATCAGATGAGCATTCCTTTATGGCATCAACTCGATGTGGTAGTTCAACCTCTGAAGAGGTAGAGGAGATTGATGAAGAAGAACCAGATCTTGAAGCTGAGTTAGAAGCAGCTTCAAAGGAGATAATCAGAAGGGGCAGAACCATTAGAAGGTTGGAGGCCCATATAAAACAAGTTGAAGCAAAGATTGAGGAAGCAGAAAGTCAAAAGGATGAAATAAGGGCTGAACATATTAATTTGAAGAACAGATTTGAAGAACATATCAAAATATGTGAAGACCTTACTCTAGAGCTTGGCTTAAGGACTTCAACAATTGAAGAAATGGAGATAGAGTTGCTAAGACTCCAGCAACAATTCAAAAATAATGAAGAGAACTTGCAGAAGCTTGAAGTGGTAGGAGAAACAAGGTCTGCAAGAGAAAAGAAGAATGAAGAGAAAGTGCAGCAATCTGAGGCTACATTGCCTAAAGATAATGAGACTTTGCCACAAAAATTGAAAGAGAAGGTTAAGTTTTAGAAAGAAAAGACTGATCAGCTAGGAACAGTGAAGGCTAAAAATAAAGAAGATTTGAAGAAGCAACCTAGGGTTGCAAACAAAAATGAAGAAAAGAAAGTCAACTAACAAAGGGCTACAGCTGAACAAAAGAAGGAAAAAAAGGTGACTGAAATGAAAGCCACACAAGCAAAGAAGCCAGAAACCTTGCCTATACAGTAAGTAGTGAACAAAAGAAAACAAGCTGTGATTAGACCCAAGAAGAGGTAGTTTCAAGGTTACTGTCTTTATTGTGAAGTTTGGGGTCATAAGGCAAGTAAATGCTGGTGGAGAAGGCCAATATATGTCTCTAACTTAAGAAGATCCGATGCTGCATACAGGGGGAGACAATACAAAATTCAGAGGAGAACACCTATCGTGAGATCTTGCACATATTGTAAAAAGCAAGGACACACTGACAAGGTTTATTGGTGGAAGCCCAAACTAGTGGTTTCAAAGAACAAGTTTACTATTTTGGCAGACTTGGAACAGTGTGAAAGGTGCGGGCAGGATGGCTATAATGCCAAGAGATGCATGACACTTCTCCCTGAGTAAGAGAAGGCACTCAATGGCACAGTAAAACCAACTGGTACAGTTAAAGCTGAGAAAAAGGAGAAAGTTATCTTTAAGCCAGTTCAAAAGAAGGAATATAGAGTTAAAAGGGAGGAGGCTAATATAGCTGAAATTGCACTAAAAGTTGACTACAAGGATAAGCAGTGGATCCTTGATAATGGATGCACTTCACACATGACAGGAGATAAGAGTAAATGATCAAAGCTGAATAAGTCAAGAAAAGGTAGAGTCAAGTTTGGTAATGATGATTCACTCAATATTAGTGGTCAAGGGTCAGTAAATATTAGAAAAGGAAAGCTGAAAGATATTCTACACGTTGAAGGACTCAGATATAATCTAGCATCTGTTAGCTAACTATGCAATGAAGACCGTAAAGTGATATTCACAAAAACAGGTTGCCAAGTAAAGAGTAAAGAAGGCAATACTATTATAGCCGGGAAAAGAATAGCTGGAAATTTTTATGTGATTGATGAGGACAAGACAAGTAGCTGTTTACTTACAAAAGAAGAAGAAAATCAACTCTGGCATAGGAGGCTGGGACACTTAACATAGAAGAATATGAGGAAGCTGACCACTACTCATGCAATCAGAGACATTCCAGACCTCAAGAGAGACAGCGAGTATGTCTGCTCAGCATGCTCTAAAGGAAAATATGTCAGAAAGCAGTATAAGACCAAAGAGTTCAGTTCCAAAGCAGTACTTGACATTGTAAATACTGATTTGTGTGGACCGATGAGAACAAAAGGGTTGAATGGTGAAAGGTACTTCATCTTGTTTGTTGATGATTATTCCAGAAGGACCTGCATCATGCACTTCAAACACAAGTCAGAAGTCTTGAAATGCTTCAAGAGATACAGAAGATTGGCTGAAATGAGAGTGGAAAGAATATCAAAGTATTGAGGTCGGATCAAGGCACTGAATTCACAAATGAAGCTTTTAAAGATTACCTTGAAACTCATGGAATTCACCATCAGATGGCAGCAGTAAGAACACCTCAACAAAACGGGGTGGTGAGAGGAAAAATAGAGCTGTGGTTAAAATGGCAAGAACTCTACTGCTGGAATCCAAGCTTCACACAAGATTTTAGACAGAAGCAACATTTATAGCCGTGCACCTACTGAACAGAATTTTACTAAGGCCCAATACTGATAAGACTCCATATGAGCTATGAAGTGGGAAGAAGACAACAGCCAAGTATCTTAGAATCTTTGGCAGCCCATGTTTTGTGAAGAATAAGGAGCAAAACTTGGGAAAATTCCACGCTAGGTTAGATGAAGGCATCTTTGTGGGATACTCAGAAAAGACAAAAGGTTACAGAGTTTTTTTTGCATAAACTAGGAAAAGTGGTCACTTCCAGTGATGTGAGAATAGATGAAAACTGGAAAATAATGCATAATGGAGAAGCTGAGGACAGTGAAGAAGATGACTTCAAGATAGATGAAGAATCAGACCAACATGAAGAAGAGGGAAAAGAAGTAAGTTCAATCTCAGAGAAGAGTGAGTCTGAAGATGAAGAAAGAGATTCTCTTGCAACTAAAACTGTGCAAGAGAGAAAGACAAAGAAAACGTGGACCAGTACTCATCAAGGAAATTAGATCATAGGTGACCCATCAGCAGGAGTTACAATAAGAAGAAGAATTGTGGGAGCTACTACTTTACTCTCACAAGTTGAACCTAAATCTATTGAAGAGGCTGCATAAGACAAAGCCTGGGTCAAAGTATCAATGAGGAGCTGGATCAAATTGAGAAGAATGAAACATGGGAGTTGGTTCCAAGACCCACTAACAAGAATGTCATAGGAACAAAATGGGTGATTAGAAATAAACACAATGAAGATGGCAAGGTGGTGAGGAACAAGGCTAAGCTAGTTTGCATAAGCTACACTCAGATAAAATGAGTAGATGTTGATGAAACTTTTGCACCAGTAGTAAGGTTGGAAACTATCAGAATGTTCTTAGTTTTGGTAGCACATAAGAGGTATAAAGTTTACCAGATAGATGTGAAATCAGCCTTTCTGAATGTGCTCCTGAAAGAAGAAGTGTATATTGAACAACCCGATGGAGTACAAATCAGTGAGGATGAGACACACGTGTGTAAGCTGAAGAAAGCCTTGTATGGCCTTAAACAAGCCCTAAAAGTATGGTACAGCAGGCTGGATGCGTATTTGAGAAGGTTGAACTTCAGAAGAGGAACAGTTAATAATAACCTATATATGTTCAACTCAGAGAAAGGCCAACTGATAACCATAGTATATATAAATGACATCATCTTTTAAGGGGATCACTTTGAGCTATGCTAAGAAACAGAAGATGAGTGAGGAATTTGAGATGTCATTGATTAGAGAAATGACTTACTTTCTTGGATTAAAGATAAAACAGTGTGAAGAAGGTATTTTTATTTCTTAGACAAAATATGCCAAAGAGATGCTAAAAAAATTTGGCATGAAGGATAGCAGACCTGTCAGCACTCCTATGATAGTGGGCTACAAGTTAACAAAAGATCAGGAAGGAAGGAGTACAAACCCCACAGAATACAGGAAGATAATAGGGAGCCTTCAGAACCTTACAGCATCAAGGCCTGATCTCATGCAAGTTGTGTGCATCGCCAGTAGATTCCAAGTTGATCCCAAGGAATCTCATGTGTTGGCAGTGAAAAGAATCCTAAGATACCTCAAAGGGACACTGGAAATGGGTTTGTGGTATCCTGCTATGGATTCTGTAAAACTCCGAGCATACACTGATGCAAACTGGGCAGGAAGTATAGATGACAGAAAATCAACCAGTGGCTGCAGCTTCTACTTGGGTTCAAAGTGTGTTCCATGGTTAAGTAGAAAGCAAAACAGTGTTGCTTTGAGCACAGCTGAGGCTGCGTACATGGTTGCTTGTGCAGCATGTACTCAGGTGATATGGATGCAAAGATAATTGGTAGATTTGGGTGTTAAAGTGAAGTTACCAGTGAGTGTACTTTGTGATAATCAAAGTGCAATTGATCTCAGCAAGAGTCCAATTCAACATTCAAGGAGCAAGCATATTGACATCCGATATCACTTTATCAAGGATCAAGTGGAAGAGGGCACGATTTAATTGGATTATGTCGGCACTAAAGATCAAATCTCAAATATTCTAACTAAACCTCAGTCCACATAGCTGTTTGAAAAGCATAGAATGAGTCTGTCTGTGCAAATGCCTCATCAAGCCTGAAGTTTAGGTGAATCCTCCATCTCTACTTTGCGGGTTTTTCAAATTTGTAATTGGTTGGCAAAGGGGGAGAGAAGCAACAGTGCAAGGGGAGTTGTTAAGGAAGGGGGAGTGCATCTTTAGGGGGAGTTGTAATCCATCTGCTTCTGGATTACTGCATAATGGTTTTTGTTGTGAGTGTTGCCAACAATTACAAAGGGGGAGATTGTTGTTTCCACAGCCTTATATGGGTTGTAATTGTTGTCAACCAGATTTAAGTGTGTAAGCTGAAATGGCTCATTCAAGCATTCAAGGGATGAGTTTTCAGTAGAAAGAAAAGGACAAGAAAAATAAATTAAGAAGGAGGATAATGCTAAATTTTGAATGGAACAGTAATATGAAGCCACATTGAGGGGCAAGAAAGGAAATCTGCCGCAGTTACAGTAAGCCCTGCTAGGGTTTTCATAGAAGGGAGTATATAAACCAAGACTTATCTCTTTTAAAAACAACACCCGAAAAATAGTGAAACAGAGTAGATCAAAATAGGTGAGAGCAGACCAGAATTGGTGGAACCACTGTAAGAGAGGGAATTAGAGACGTGAGACCAGACCCAGAAACGTGCGACGGTGTGAGCAGACAAGAAACGTGCTATGGTATGAGCAGACCAGAAATGTGTGACGGTGTGAGCAGACCAGAAACGTGTGATGGTGTGAGTAGACCAAAAACGTGCGACGGTGTGAGCAGACCAGAAACGTGCAACGGTGAAAGCAGACCAGAAACTTGTGACAATGAGAGCAGATTAGAAATGTGCGACGATGAAATGGGTGACACCAGAACACACCGAAAGACCAGAATTGGTGAGACCAGAAAAGGGTGAAATGGGTGACACGAGAACACACCGGAAGACCAAAATTGGTGAGACCAGAAAAGGGTGAAAAGTGTGACATCAGAACACACCGTGAGACCCAGAATCGGTGAGACCAGAAAATGGGTGAGACCAGACCAGGTAAGACGGTGAGACCATGAGACGGTGAGACAGTGAGACCAGAAGACAGGTGAGACCATGAGACGGTGAGACCAGGAGTTGGGTGAGACAACCTAGAGAAGAAATTCGGTGAAGCATTTAAGAGAACTCAACGAATTTTCAGATTTCTTCAAGAGAGGTTAGAGAGTGTTTTGGTGATCTTCCAAGCAGTAGTGAAGCAGCCTATTCAAATCAAACAGAGGCAACACAAGTTAGAAGAAGGGTAGATACAGTAAGTGACACTTTTTGTATTGTGATTGTTTTGTATTTGTAATAGTGAAAGGAGTAGAAGATTAAGACATCCATTGTAATCATAGGGGATACCACACTGGTGTTCTCAAGTATAGTGGATTGTCTCAGTAGAGGAAGAATCCCTACCACCGTGGAGTACGTCACATTGACAGAATCACGTAAATCTCTCGTGTCCTTGCTTTAAATTTACATTTTGTATTTTGAATTGAGTTGTGAACACAGTTAAAGAATCATCAAACCTATAACCTAAAAGAAGACTTAGTCAAGATCAACCGATTTGTCTAATAGGTAAGGTGTCTGAAAGGTAACTTTGGGGACTATTGTGATCAGTAGGTAACAATAGATCTACCTTAGTTGAATCTGGGAAAGAGTTCATTTTGGCTTAAATTATCAGAGTTTTTTTTAAGGGGTGTGATATTGATTCACCCTCCCTCTCAATATCATAGATTAGTAGATTCTAGGGTGAAATTAGGAACTTCACATAAAATACTTATTAACAACTAACTAAGCAAAAAATGGTTGAAGAAAACCCAATATAGGTGAGTAGCCAACTAAAGGGAAGATATTTTATTTTTGTACACCTTCTTGTTAGCAATTTTATCATTTCAGTCTACCTTATTTACCTTTCAAAAAGTTAATTATCCTATTTCTCACACATCTATGCTTTTAAATTTATTTCTTGCAATTTACTTTATACTACACTCTCTTTGCCTTTATCATTTTGTTATCTAGTTATTAACATTCCTATTATTTTTTATGAGGTTTTTGTTTTGATCCTCAATATTTGCACAATATGTCACTACCATTTAGTCTTCTTTTTTTTTCTTGCTATTTATGTTTATATCTCATTTTTTCATGATGTATATAATCATATTGCCCATTATACTACAAATATCTAGCAAAGGACAATAAAAAATTACAAATTCACTGATATGACTACAAGTATATCTCACTTACTAAAGTTACATACTCTATTACAATCTCATCCTCTTTAGTACCATTTACTACCCTCTTTGCTATATTTCTTAGATGTGGCTCATTTTCACTTCCATACACTTATCTTTTACTCCAAATCCTATCCTTTTAACAAACAACCACATAAAAAGCTAACCAAAAGAAAAAAAAAGAAAAAGAAAGAGTAGAAACAAACTTATAACACTTACCTTATTGTCTATGCCTCCAAAATTGCTCCAAACCACCTGATTGAAAACTTTCTTCACCTCTTTGATCATACCTTGCAAGAGAGAGAAGAAAAAGAAGTTACCATTCTTCCATTTTTATACATATAATATGGAAATATGAATTTTTTTTGGTTAGTTTAACATTAAAAAATGGTATAATGGCGAAAAACAGGTCTATCAACTTTCTTTTTTTTTTTTTTTTTTAGTTTTAAATTGGTAATTAGTGTCAAAATGGTCACCAGTTGGTCATCAAAATTGTTGGTTGAGTTGCCTTTTGTCACCTTTCTCTCTTCTTCCTTTTTTTTTTTTAAGCCCTTCATAAAAAAAAAAAAGTCAATGACTAAAGAAAAAGGAAAATGTACATAGTCAAATTGGGTCAATTTGGCCTAGTCAAATTGGACCTAGCTCTATTCTTTTTGCCTTAAAGATTAGAGCCACATTCAAATCTAATTTGGATCTATGTTTGACCCCTAAGAATAACTAAGACCCAAAACATGCCTCGTTATAGATTAAACACCTTATCCATCACCGTAAACACAAATTGACAACATTTTTTCTCTCCATTAGGATTGAACTATGACATGTGAATTATGCCCCACTTTTAGCCTAGTGTACCTAATTAACTATGCAATATAGGATGAGTAGAGTATCATTCTTACAAAAACTATTCTACACTACAAAGATAATTTTAACTTAAATTAATTGATTGATTAATTGAGTTAAACTATTTAAATTAAATAAATTTCTATGAAAGAAATAAATGTCATGATAATAGGATTTAGATTTCATTTAATCCAAATTGTATAATTGATAAATTAATTCAATTCAAGGCCAAAGAGATTTAAGATTTGTTAATAATTATTGCATATAATGAAAATTTTTCTTAACAAATTAACTAGCTTTCTCAAGTTAAAATAATCCTTTCCTTACCTATTAAATTAACCATAGTTGATGTAATTTCAAACAAGAAAGTAAACCTCAAGTTTTATTAAAATCTCTAATTTAAGAAGGCAGAGCTCCTAATTCTCTTTTCTTCCACAATTATCACATGTGATGCTAATCATATCTTGATCCCATAGTCCAATGCATAGTTTATGTTGATAGTGGTCTAATTCATACAATTTTTTATCAAGTTTATGTATGAATCACAACTTCATACAAAAGGTGATCAAAATTTTGAAGCATTGAGTTCAACAACATAAGCTCATTATGCAAATAAGAGGTTTCACACTTTTTTTTCCTCTTATTCACTTTTTTTTTTTGTTTTTCTTATTTCTTCTTTTTCACATCTTTAACTATGACCATAATTCATTCTTCCCTAAACTATCACTTATCATTTAGCATAAATACTAAAATTTGTGATGATAGTACTAGTTATGTAACAAATCATAAACTTAGAGTACATTGCATACTTATATTGCATGTGACCATTTGGCATGAAAGTTGGCATAGGTATCATGTCAAATCCATCATTATTAAGTAATTAGAAACATTGGAGCAGCTATATACTAATAGTAAATTTCAATTTTTTTCTTCAATTTAACCACATTTCACCCTTTTTACTTAAATTTTGTTTAGGATTAGCTTCAAGGGATAAATACAAGGTCATCATCTTATGAAAAGTTATGATAATCATAAAATTCACACAAACATATTTACAAAGCATACACTTTAAAAATTATATCAATTAAGAATTCTTAACACCAACCTATAAGGTATTGCTACATCTTAAATTAATCATCATATAAGTATAGCATCCTTCACTTGAATTAACTTTACATCATAACATAAATCAAATAGAATTGTGTCATGCCCATGCAATAAGAATAATAAAATATAGAGATCAAGAGTGAACATTTTTCCTTAAACTTAAGATGAACATTGTCCTAAATGTGAAAAATAAGTAAAAAAAGTAAACTGAAACTCCCTTCTTATGTTATGGTGAATCTTTCGTCCTTATGAAGCAAAAGTGTTTGCATCAAGAGATCTTTATAATAACCTTATGATCTCCAAATCAAATCAAACTCAAAGCAAACCATTAATAATAAAAAAAGACATTTAAAAAAATTACAAAAAAAAAAACTATAACAATAATTAGTTGCCTTTTAACAAGCACTTCTTTATAATCAATAGCTAGACTATCACATCTTAATTTGCAAGGATCCTTTAAAAGAAGGGTAGAAAAAGGAGCATTACATAACCCAAAATGCATCCTTCTAAATGTAAAAGTACTATAAGGATAAGTAAATAATATTTATTATTATTATTTTATGGCTTAGACATGCAAAGAAAATGATGGCATGTTGCACCAATTCTTCCATGAGGATGGGGTATGGCCACCCATGCAAGCAAGGTATGGCAAGAACATGTGTGGCAACATAAGATGGGGAGAGTTTGAGCTATAGGTTGGTGTCGCAGTATGTGCCAACAATGTTGGCACAAGTTGTTGGAAGGGTGTGACAACTTTAACACATTAATGTCTCCTCTTACTAGATGGTTAAATACCCTAATGCTCTTTAAGGGGTAATGTGTGTTTTCAACAAATGTTAGTCAAAGTTGGTGCATGAACTTGGTTTTGGGCTAATAACTTAAGGGCTACATGTCATAAATGACCTTAAAGGGTGTTAACACATGGGCATGAGCCATGCAATGTAGCTAGTTGTGTCTTAGCATAGGTTTGGAATATGGACCAAGCTAAGGGCCTACCATGCATTATGAAAATAAGGGATTATAGAGGTAGATTCTCCACAAAACATAGGGCATAACTTAGGAGCAAAAGTGGTTAGCAAGGGATGCTTATTTGAGGCAATGTGTTATTGCATCCTCCTTTCATGTAGGTGAACATGGGCTACCAAAGAGATAAGTTGACCAAGCAAGCTCGATGAGGTGACACTTTCCTTGAATGGTTCTACATTATTTTGTTAAGAAGTGGGGAGTGATCCTAAAGAAAGGGGAACCTATTAAGTAAGATTAACTTGGCAACCAATTCATGCATGTCCCTAGGTAGTTAGAAGTGTCAATTATTGTCACTATAAATAGATGTAATATAGCAACCCTGGGTCATACAAAAAGGAGTAAGTGAAACACTTGTGTGTGAGGCTTTAGTAATTCTTTTATACTTTATGTTGAAAGTAATAAAAGTTAGGAAGTGATTCCTATAAGCATGCTTATGTCTTGTTTGTGTTAGATTGGTTGAGACTAAGTGTGACTTAATGCCATCACTTGGCTAAAATTTTAGTTAAAAAATTGGCCTAATGACAACTGGTATTAAAGAATAATTCAATCTATGATGGGTGGATCAAGTCTTGATGTGGTGTAAGAGTGGATCTTTAAGATTAAAAAGACTCAGTGAGGTCCATGAGGAGCAAGTCCTTTCAATTTTGGTAAGGCTCGAGGAATTTGAAAAATTGGTATGTCTCTTACAATCTAACCATGATAGTATTAACATTGCTTGGATCTCTCACTTTGGTGATCTAGAGAACAATCTTGCTATCCTCAAGAAGGTGATAGGTAGCCAACCAAGTGTGGTTGTTAATTCATTTAAAAAGATGAAGGTGCCCAACCCTAAAGCCTTTGAGGTAGAACATGATGCCAAAGTTATTGAAAATTTCTTACCTTATGGCTACTTGGGTGCTAGATGAGGAGAAGGTGACTCTCATGAGCATGTATTTAATAGTCTAGATGATGTAATTTGATTGGTTTCTCACTTAGTTGTCCATATGCCTAATTATCAGAAAAGTCAAGTTAAATTCAGTTTTTGCACAGTTTATATACTTTGGCTATTTCTTAGGTTGTAGGAGGTTTCTTTTAATAAAACCAATTTCTATGGATAGTTAAGAGATTGAGCTATAACTTCCATAAAGAAACCACCTATAAATTCTAAACCAATTGGATAAGGCAAAAAATTGAACTCTAATCACGAGAGGGGCACTGGACAGAGCAGATCAGCTACACACTGCTTAGTGTTTTGGCCATATTTCATAAACGAGAATGAGTTTAGCTATGAAATTTAAGTTGTTGGAAAGCTAACTTGAAGAGCTACAACTCTCATGAAGGCAATAAAAGAAGATAAGGCCATCTTAATGGAGTTATGCATGGGTGAAGTTTAGTAAGCCTCCATAGAGTAGGAAACTGGGCTGATTTGTATGTTTTGGGCCCTGATACTCCACCATCTAAATTCATAGACCCTAGATTAAGATGTGGGAAAATTTAAAGGAGTTGAAGGATCAATTTCTTCCTTATAACACATCTTGGGTTACAAGGGAATCCTTGAAAAAACTCAAACATAATGGCACAATGTGGGATTATGTGAAAGAGTCTACAACCATAAGCTTAAATTGAGTTATGAACGCACAGTTGCATCTAATGATTTGGTTGATTTCAACATTAATAAGATCTCTAATGGTGATGTCGAAAGGTTGTCAAGGGATAAGGGCAAAATGAAGAGGAGGGCAAGAAAGAGGACAAATGCTTTGATTGTGGTAAGGATAAAGGCAAAGCTACTAATCGGGAGTAAGGTAAAAATAAGTCCCATTTTAGTTGTTTCATATGTAATGGCCCTTACTATGCTAAGGAAGGCCTAGAGGGAGAAGTTAAGTGAAGGTAATAGAAGAAGAGTAGGCCATCTCATGGAGTTATGCACGGGTAAAGTTTAGCAAGCCTCCATGGAGCAGGAAATTGGGCTGATTTGTATATTTTGGGCCATGATACTCCACCATCCAAACTTAAGGCCTGGAATCATGTCCAAACCACTTGAGATTAATGTCCAAGTCAAGGAATAATCCATTCTAGAAGGTGAGAAGAGTTTTAAGGCAAGCAAGAACTAGTCAAAAGAGGATTAAGTGCAAGGAAGATGAAGAAGCAAGCATAGACTACATTAGGAAGGAAAAAATAACCTCGTGACATGTTGTAACTTTAAGATCATGAATGGAAAAAGGAGCATGAATTGCAAGAATGATGAAAAGGTGGTGAACGGACATAGAAAATGGATGGTCACAGGCTAAAAAGAAGGAGAAAGGATAGACAAAAATAGTCTCATTCTTTTCATTTTGCATTTCTCTTTTTCTTCATTCCATGATTGTGTAAATTTTTTTAACTCTAGGATTTTTGAACTCATGTACTTAGAGATCATGTTTTATCATTAAATGAATGCATTCTAGTTTTCTCATTTTAGCCTCATTATCATTTAGTCACTTAATGGGATTTATTAAGTGATAATATCAATTGGTTTTGGGTAAGTTAAGGGCTGTCTTGAAAGCTACTGATCAGTAACTTGAGTCATGCTGAGGATGAGATTGAGGGGCAGATTTGCTACTTAGATTAGTGAACTCCGGTGCTTATACTACTTAGATTGCACAATAATTGCATGATAACAGGATAGGTCATTCCTATATCCTTAGGAATTAAGGATAACTGATCAAGATTTAAGAATTACTGGAATTAGCCTCATATCATATAGCCTAAAAAATATATTGGTTCATTGAGACACAACTAGGGTCATGCCACTAACTACAAGCCTTCAGGCCACTCTAAGAATTAATTTGACCAATGCAACAGTTGAATTTAACAAATTTTAGCGCTATTGTTGGGGAACCACGGTATATTTATGACCTTTTCTTGTTTATTAGTAAATAATAAACCACTATTGTAGGTGTCTTACTATAGGTCATGGCTAAAGAAAGGAGGGGAAGAACATCAATTTCAAGATAGGATAATTCATCTCAACTAGATTTTTTTCTTCCTTAGCTACCTCTCATGGCCTTCTACCAACGTCTAACCAACATAAATTTTCTTTTGACTCTCCTTTTCACTTTCTACTCATTGATGTTATTTGATTCATGTTTGCTTTAGTTTATTCTTTTGTTATTCTATTAATTTAGCTTCAATTTGTCTATTTCTTTAAGTGTTTGATCAGTGTTGCTTATATTTTACTGGTATTGATGCCATTCCTTCTAGCTTTGTCCTATTTTTGTTCTTTTTCGTTGTTGTCTATTCCATTTTTAGATTGGCTTAGCTACTTGTTATTGTTTAAGGTTGTTCTAGTCAATTGCACTTCTTGGTTGTTTGCTCTTGTTCTGTTTAGCTCTGTTTTATCTTTGTTTCAACTTGATTTTGCATGGTTTGCATAGTGTATGACTAGGTCATCTAGCAATTTATTGTTTGATTTCGCACAAAAAATAGAACAAACATTGAGTAGATGTCGTAAGACTACACAATCATCATCAGTTCCACCCACTTTATCTTTGTCTTGATTCATTAAGGAAAAATATCAAGAACTAGAGCCAGCTAGGGATAACAACATGGCTAGGAATAACGGAAATAACGGCACCCAATATCAATTACCAACCTCTATGTATTTAGTATCTAGGTGTTGAAGCTAACTTTGAACTTAAATATGGACTCATTCATTTGTTGCCTAAATATCATGGCCTTGCAGGTAAACATCCCCATAAATATCTCAAGGAATTTCACATTATTTGCTCAACAATGAGACTGCAAGGGATCTCTAAGGACTATGTCAGGATCTAAGCATTTCCATTTTCTATAGAGGGTGTTGTGAAAGATTGGCTTTATTATCTCCATCATGAGGCCATCTAAAGTTGGAATGACATGAAAAAGGCCTTCATCAAAAAGTTCTTTCCTGCCTTGCTTACTGCCACCATTCAAAAAGAGATTGTGGGATCCAATAGCTTAATGGTGAGACCTTCTATAAATATTGGGATCGGTTTAATAAGTTGTGTGTGAGCTATCCATTTCACCAGATATCAAAATAACTTTTGATCTAGTACTTTTATGAAAGTCTACTCCCAATGGATTGTAGCATGATCAATGTAGCAAGTGGTGATACATTGGTGGATAAGACACCCTAGGCCACTTAAGCGTTGATTGAAAACATGGCAATGAATTCCCAGCAATTTAACATGAGGGCCAAAGTTCCATCTTGAGCATTACATGAGGTATTAACCACATGTCGAGATCATCAAAGAGTGGAGCACTAACTTGACGAACTTACCTCACTTGTAAGGAAATTGGCTATAGATCAACAACAACTGGACTAAGGGGGTTCTCGACTTGCCCTTAGGAGCTAAGTTTGTGGTATTTGTGTAAGTCCAGGGCATCCTACCACTTCATGCCCAACATTGGCGGAGGAGTCACAAGATTAAGTCCTTATAGCCGAAGGATATCAAGGAAGGCCATATCAATAGGAAGATAGGTCTCAATACAACCCATACTCAGTCACATATAACCTAGGGTGGCATGATCATCCCAACCTTCAGTATGGGAACTCAAGATCAACATCGTAAGAGCAACCAAGACATCTACCTTAGAGATTTGACCAAGGTCAACACCAACAGTAACCACATAGCTAGGCACATCAACCACCTCTACCTAGGTTCGAGTCATCTTTAAAGGATATGATATGTTGTTCCTACAGCCTTGTATGAGTTGTAATTGTTGTCAATTAGGTTTAAGTGTGCAAGAAGGTAAAAGTCACATGGAGGGGTAAGAATGTAAAAGCCACATGAAAAGGGTAAGACAGTAAATTTGCCGCAAGTAAGCCCTATTAGGGTTTCATGAAGGAGTATATAAAGGTCATCGGAAGACAACAAAAAAGACGGATTGGCTATTGAGAAAAATAGATAGAAAACCTACGCACACCACCGGCACACTAGTAGTCGGCAGTTGAGCAGATCGGCACACCATCGGCAAGAGAGAGAAACCTGTGAGACCAAAACGGGTGGCTAGATGGTGAGAGATTCGGCTGGACGGCGTGAAACAGAAACCAGTGAGGAACAGCACACCACCGGCAAGAGAGGGACAGTGGAGATCCGGCAACGGCGTGAGAGAGAGCTGGCTGGGACAGTGACAGATCCGGCTGGGACAGAAAGAGATCCGGCGATGGCGTGAGAGAGATCCGGCTGGGACGGTGACAGATCTGGTTGGGATAGAAAGAGATCTGGTGACAACATGAGAGAGATCCGGCTAGGATAGAGGAGATCCGGTGACGGCATGAGAGAGATCTGGCTGGGACAGAGGAGATCCGGCAGACGGTGAGACAGATCTGGTCGACGGTGAGACAAATCCGGCAGACGGTGAGACAGATCTAGTCGACGGTGAGACAGATCCGGCAGACGGTGAGATAGATCCGGTCGACGGTGACAGATCTGGTAAATGGTAAGACAAATCCGATTGACAGTGATAGATCCAGCAGACTGTGACAGATTCGGCAGAAAGAGATCCAGTTGACGGTGAGACAGATCCGGTCGACGGTGACAGATCCGGCAGACAGTGACAATTCCGGCAGAAAGAGATCCAGTCAACAGTGAGAGATCCGGTAGAATAGGGGCTAGATGGAAAAATAGAAACGTGAGGCAAGCCGTGAAACAAGGAGACGGGTGAGACCATGAGACGGTGAAAGCAGGAGTTGTGTGAGATAACCTAGAGAAGGAATTTGGCGAAGCATCGGAAAGAACTCAACATATTTCCAAATTTCTTCAAGAGAGGTTAAAGAGCATTGCGGTGAACTTCTAAGTAGCAGTGGAGTAGCCTTTCAATTTAATAGAGGCAAGACAAGTTAGAAGAAGGGTAAACACAGTAAGTGACACTCTTTGTATTGTACTTGCTTAGTATTTGCAATAGTGAAAGGAGTAGAGAATTAAGACATCCATTGTAACTAAAATTCTCAAGTATAGTGGATGGTCTTGGTAAGGGAGAGTCCCTACCATCGTGAATGTACGTCACATTGACGAAATCACGTAAATCTCATGTGTCCTTAATTTGCTTTACACTCTGTGTTTTGAATTGAGTTGTAAACGCAGCTAAAGTATCAGCCAACCCATTACCTAACGAAGGCCTAAACAAGAACATCCGAATTGTCTATTAGGCAAGGTGTCTGAAAGGTGACTTTGGGGACTATTGTGATTAGTAGGTAGTAATAGATCTACTTTAGTCGAGTCTGAGAAAGAGTTCACTTTTAAGAAGAGGTTGAAGTTGTTCACTTACCTACGAATTATGAATTGTGGTGATACTGATTCACCCCCCTCTCAGTATCACAAACTAGTAGATCTTAGGGAGAAGTCGGAAACTTCATTTGGTATCAGAGTATAGGTTCACCAGTTTGAAGTTTAACAGCTTGGTGTACTAGTTTGAAGGGATCTAGAAGTTTGACTTGTTCAGCATACTGAGAAATGGAAGCCGATACCAGCACCAGCACCACTTACAGCAAGAAGGTTCCAATCTTCAACGGAACCAACTATCATATATGGAGAGCAAGAATGCAAGTGGTATTTGCAACCATGGGCATGAATGTGGTGAAATGCGTACAGGAGGGTTTTGTGGCTCCGGAAGAAGGTAAAGACCCAACTCCATAAGAGTTAAGGCAGTTTGAGATAAATGGGAAGGCCTCAAATGTCATCATTTCAGCATTGACAGATGCTGAGTATGCTAAAGTTATGGACTGCAAATCTGCCAAGGAGATATGGGACAGATTGCAGAAAGTCTATGAAGGTGATGGTAGAATGAAGGAGGCTAAGCTTCAAGTGTTCAAGGAGAGATATGAATCTTTTAGAATGCAGAAAAATGAGACAATTTAAGAGTTCTTCACCAGGGTTATTGATGCTATAAACAATCTGAGAAGTCATGGGAAGAACAAGAAGGACTCATCGATTGTGAAGAAAATTCTGAGAATTCTGCCTGAGAGGTTTGCTTCAAAGGTGGCAGCCATAGAGAAGAGTAGAGATCTCAACTCTATGCCTCTGCATGATCTTCAGTGCAATCTCATTGCATATGAGATGAGAATAAAGTCGACTGAGAGCTCCTCAATGTCAAAGGTATCAAAGGAGGCAGCTTTCAAAGCTATGAAACACTTATAGATAAAAGAAAAGGAAGAATCATCCAGTGGGGATAATGATGATGATGAGGAAGAAAGTGAAGGTGAAGTATTGGCTTACTTGACAAGGAAATTCAAAAAGGGGTCTAAGAAGGGAAAAGGACAGTCGTCCTTAAAATGTTATCATTGTGGGCAGACTGGACACTTTCCTTCTCAGTGCAAAGTGAAACTTGATGATGAAGATGAGGATAGTGATGATGAGTAGAATTTAAGATGGAGAAGATCATCATTCAAATCAAAGAAGTCCAATAAGAAGATTGCCAACCCACAAAGGAAGATGAGAGGCTCATTCAAGAGTTATGTGAGTCAGACAAAAGAAGCTGATGAGGAGGAAGATGAAGACTCATCAGATAAGTATGTCTTTATGGCATTAGCACAAGGTGGTAGCTCAACCTCTGAAGAGGAAGAGGAAGTTGATGAAGAAGAGTTAGATCTTGAAGCTGAGCTGGAAGCAGCTTCCAAGGAGATAATCAGAAGGGGCAGAACCATAAGAAGGTTAGAGGCCCATATAAAACAAGTTAAAGCAAAGTCTGAGGAAGCTGAAAGTCAAAACGATGAAATAAGGGCTGAGCATATTGACTTGAAGAGAAGATTTGAGGAACAGATCAAAATATGTGAAGATCTTACAGTAGAGCTTGGCTCAAGGGCTTCAAAAATTGAAGAAATGGAGAAAGAGTTGCTGAGACTTCAGCAACAACTCAAAAGTAGCAAAGAGAACTTGCAGAAGATTGAAATGATAGGAGAAACAAGTTCTAAAAAAGGAGAGAAGAATGTAGAGAAAGTGCAGTAATCTGAGGCTGCATTGGATAAAGAAAATGAGAATGTGCCACAGAAGTTGAAAGAGAAGGTTGTGACTCAGAAGAAGATAGCTGAGAATAAAGAAGATCTGAAGAAGCAACCTAGGGTGGCAAACAAAAAGGGAGAAAAGAAAGTCAGCCAGCAGAGGGCTATGGTTGAACAGAAGAAGGAGAAGAAGGTGACTGAAATGAAAGTCATACAAGCAAAGAAGCCAGCTACTTTGTCTACATAGCAAGTGATGAACAGAAGAAGACAAGCTGTGATCAAACCCATGAAGAGGCAGTTTCAAGGTCATTGCCTTTATTGTGGAGTTTGGGGTCATAAGGCGAGTAATTGCTGGTGGAGAAGGCCAGTATATGTCTCCAACTTAAGAAGATACGATGCTGCATACAGGGGGAGACAATACAGAATTCAGAAGAGAACACTTGTCGTGAGTTCTTGCACATACTGTAAAAGGCAAGGACACGCTAACAAGAATTGTTGGTGGAAGCCCAAACCAGTGGTTTCAAAGAATAAGTTTGCTATATTGGCAAACTTGGAACAGTGTGAAAGGTGCGGGCAGGATGGCCATAATGCCAAGCGATGCATGACACTTCTCCCTGAGTAAGAGAAGGCACTCAATGGCACAGTAAAAACAAGCGGTGCAGTTAAAGCTAAGAAAAAGGAGAAAGCTATTTTCCAGCCAGTTCAAAAGAAGGAATATAAAGCTAAAAGGGAGGTGGCTAATATAGCTGAAATTACACTCAAAACTGACTGCAAGGATAAGTAGTGGATCCTTCATAATGGATGCACTTCACACATGACGGGTGACAAGAGTAAATTATCAAAGCTAAACAAATCAAGAGAAGGCAAAGTCAAGTTTGGCAATGATGATTCACTCAACATTAATGGTCAGGGGTCAGTAAAGATTGGAAGAGGAAAGCTGAAAGATGTTCTGCACGTTGAAGGACTCAAATATAATTTAACATCTGTCAGTCAGCTATGCAACGAAGACCATAAAGTAATATTCACAAAAACAGGTTGCCAGGTAAAGAATAAAGAAGGCAATACTGTTACAACCAGGAAGAGAACAGCTAGAAATTTATATGTGATTGATGAGGACAAGACAAATAGCTGTTTACTCACCAAAGAAGAAGAAAATCAACTCTGGCATAGGAGGCTGGGACACTTATCACAGAAGAATATGAGGAAGCTGACCACTACTCATGCAATCAGAGATATTCCCGACCTTAGGAGAGAGAGAGAGTATGTTTGCTCAGCATGCTCTAAAGGAAAACATGTCAGAAAGCAGTATAAGACCAAAGAGTTCAGTTCTGAAGCAGTACTTGACATTGTGCATACTGATTTGTATGGGCCGATGAGAACAAAAGGGTTGAAAGGTGAGAGGTACTTCGTCTTGTTGGTTGATTATTATTCCAGAAGGACCTGCATCATGTACCTCAAACACAAGTCAGAAGTTCTGGATTGCTTCAAGAGATACAAAAGATTGGCTGAAAATGAGAGTGGAAGGAAGATCAAAGTATTAAGGTCAGATCAAGGCACTGAATTCATAAATGAAGCTTTTGAAGATTACCTTGAGAAGCATGGTATTCACCATTAGATGGCAGCAGCAAGAACACCTCAACAGAACGGGGTGGTAGAGAGAAAGAATAGAGTTATGGTTGAAATGGCAAGAACTCTACTGCTGGAATCCAAGCTTCACACAAGATTTTGGATAGAAGCAACATTTGTAGCCGTGCACCTACTGAACAGAGTTCTACTAAGACCCAGTACTAATAAGACTCCATATGAGCTATGGAGTGGGAAGAAGACAACAGCCAAGTATCTCAGAGTCTTTGGCAACCCATGTTTTGTGAAGAACAAGGAGCAAAACTTGGGAAAATTCAATGTTAGGTCTGATGAAGGCATCTTTGTGGGATACTCAGCAACGACAAAAGGTTATAGAGTTTTCCTGCATAAGCTAGGAAGAGTGATCACTACCAGTGATGTGAGAATAGATGAGAACTGGAAAACAATGCAGAATGGAGAAGTTAAGGACAATTAAGAAGATGACTTCAATGTAGATGAAGAATCAGACCAACCTGAAGAAAAGGAACAAGAAGTAAGTTTAGACTCAGAAAAGAGTGAGTTTAAAGATGAAGAAAGAGATCCTCTTGCAACTAAGATGGTGCAAGGAAGAAGGACAAAGGAAACATGGACCAGTGCTCATCAAGGAGATCAGATCATAGGTGACCCATCAGCAGGAGTTACAACAAGAAGAAGAATGGTGGGAGCTACTACTCTACTCTTACAAGTTGAACCTAAATCTGTTGAAGAGGCTATTTAAGACAAAGCCTGGGTCAAAGCTATTAATGAGGAGCTGGATAAAATTGAGAAGAATGATACATGGGAGCTGGTTCCAAGACCCACTAATAAGAATGTCATAGGAATAAAGTGGGTGTTTAGGAATAAACACAATAAAGATGGCAAGGTGGTGAGGAACAAGGCTAGGCTGGTTTGCAGATGCTACACTTAGATAGAAGGGGTAGATGTTGATGAAACTTTTGCACCAGTAGCAAGGTTAGAAACTATCAGAATGTTCTTAGCTTTGGCAGCACATAAGAGGTATAAAGTCTACCAGATGGATGTGAAATCCGCCTTTCTGAATAGGCTCCTGAAAGAAGAAGTGTATATTGAACAACCCGATGGAATACAAATCAGTGAGGATGAGACACATATGTGCAAGTTGAAGAAAGCCTTGTATGGTCTTAAGCAAGCTCCAAGAGCATGGTACAGTAGGCTGGATGCGTACTTGAGAAGGTTGAACTTCAGAAGAGGAACAGTTGATAATAACCTGTATGTGTTCAACTCAGAGAAAGGCCAGCTGATAACCATAGTATATGTAGATGACATCATCTTTGGAGGGGATCACTCTAAACTATGCCAAGATTTTGTACAGAAGATGAGTGAGGAATTTGAGATGTCATTGATTGGAGAAATGACGTACTTTCTTGGATTACAGATAAAGCAATGTGAAGAAGGTATCTTTATTTCTTAGACGAAATATGCCAAAGAGATGCTGGAAAGGTTTGGCATGGAGATAGCAGATCTGTCAGTACCCCTATGACAGTGAGTTGCAAGTTAACAAAAGATCAGGAGGGAAAGAGTACAAGCCCTACAAAGTACAGGAAGATGATAGGGAGCCTTCTGTACCTTACGGCATTAAGGCCTGATCTTATGCAAGCTGTGTGCGCTGCCAGCAGATTCCAAGCTGATCCTAAGGAGTCTCATGTGTTGGCAGTGAAAAGAATCCTAAGATACCTCAAAGGAACACTGGAAATGGGCTTGTGGTATCCAGTCATGGATTCTGTTAAACTACAAGCATACACTGATGCAGACTGGGCAGGAAGTATAGATGATAGAAAATCAACCAGTGGCTGCAGCTTCTGTTTGGGTTCAAAGTGTGTTGCATGGTTAAGTAGAAAGCAAAACAGTGTTGCTTTGAGCATAGCTAAGGCTGAGTATATGGCTGCTTGTGCAGCATGTACACAGGTGATATGGATGCTAAGACAATTGGCATACTTGGGTGTTGAAGTGGACTTACTAGTGAGTGTACTTTGTGATAATTAAAGTGCTATTGATCTCAGCAAGAATCTGGTTCAACATTCGAGGAGCAAGCATATTGACATCCGGTATCACTTCATCAAAGATCAAGTGGAATAGGGTACAATTCAGTTGGAGTATGTTGGCACTAAAGATCAAATTTCAGATATTCTAACTAAACCTCTATCCACAGAGCTATTTGAAAAGCACAGATTGAGTCTATCTATACAAATGCCTCTTCAAGCCTGAAGTTCAGGTAAATCCTTCATCTTCACTTTGCGAGTTTTTCAAATTTGTAATTGGTTGGCAAAGGGGGAGAGAAGTAATAGTGTAGGGGGAGCTGTTAAGAAAGGGGGAGTGTATATTTAGGGGGAGTTGAAACTACTACATAGTGGCTTTTGTTATAAGTATTGCCAACAATTACAAAGGGGGAGATTGTTGTTTCCACAGCCTTGTATGGGTTGTAATTGTTGTCAATTAAAAATTGTTGTCAATTAGGTTTAAGTGTGCAAAAAGGTAAAAGTCACATGGAGGGGTAAGAACGTAAAAGTCACATGAAAAGGGTAAGACAGTAAATTCGCCGCAAGTAAGCCCTATTGGGGTTTCATGGAGGAGTATATAAAGGTCATCGGAAGACAACAAAAAGGATGGATCGACTATTGGGAAAAACAGACAGAAAACCTACGCACACCACCGGCACACTAGCAATCGGCAGTTGAGCAGATCGGTGCACCACCGGCACACCAGCAGTCGGTAGTTGAGTAGATCGGCACACCATCAGCACACCAGTAGTCAGTAGTTGAGTAGATCGGCACACGACCGGCAAGAGAGAGAAACCTGTGAGACCAAAACGGGTGGCTGGACGGCATGAAACAGAAACCAGTGAGGAACAACACACCACCGGCAAGAGAGGGACAGAGGAGATCCAGTGATGGCGTGAGAGAGAGCCGGCTGGGACAGTGACAGATCCGGCTGGGACAGAAAGAGATCCGGTGATGGCGTGAGAGAGATCCGGTTGGGACGGTGACAGATTCGGCTGGGACAGAAAGAGATCCGGCAACAGCGTGAGAGAGATCCGGCTGGGGCAGAGGAGATCTGGTGATGGCGTGAGAGAGATCCAGCTGGGACAGAGGAGATCCGGCAGATGGTGAGACAGATCCAGTCGATGGTGAGACAATTCCGACAGATGGTGAGATAGATCCGGTCGACGGTGAGACAGATCCAATAGACAGTGAGACAGATCCGGTCAATGGTAACAGATCCGGCAGACGGTAAGGCAGATCCGGTCGACGGTGACAGATCCGGCAAACTGTGACAGATTCGGCAGAAAAAGATCCAGTCAATGGTGAGGCAGATCCAGTTGACGGTGACAGATCTGGCAGACAGTGACAGTTCCAGCAGAAAGAGATCCAGTCGACGGTGAGAGATTCGGCAGAATAGGGGCTGGACAGAAAAACAGAAACGTGAGGTAAGCCGTGAAACAAGGAGACGGGTGAGACCGTGAGACGGTGAAAGTAAGAGCTTTGTGAGACAAACTAAAGAAGGAATTCGGCGAAGCATCGGAAAGAATTCAACGTATTTCTAGATTTCTTCAAGAGAGGTTAAAGAGCGTTGCGGTGAACTTCTAAGCAGCAGTGGAGTAGCCTTTCAATTCAACAAAGGCAAGACAAGCTAGAAGAAGGGTAGACACAGTAAGTGACACTCTTTGTATTGTACTTGCTTAGTATTTGCAATAGTGAAAGGAGTATAGAATTAAGACATCCATTGTAATTGGAATTCTCAAGTATAGTGGATGGTTTCGGTAAGGGAGAGTCCCTACCACCGTGGATGTACATCACATTGACGGAACCACGTAAATCTCGTGTGTCCTTAATTTGCTTTACACTCTGTGTTTTGAATTGAGTTGTGAACGCAGTTAAAGTATCAGCTAACCCATAACCTAACGAAAGTCTAAACAAGAACATCTGAATTGTCTATTAAGCAAGGTGTCTGAAAGATGATTTTGGGGACTATTGTGATTAGTAGGTAGCAATAGATCTACCTTAGTCGAGTCTGAGAAAGAGTTCTCTTTTAAGAAGAGGTTAAAGTTGTTCACTTACTTGCGAATTGCGAATTGTGATGATACTGATTCACCCCCCTTTCAGTATCACAAACTAGTAGATCCTAGGGAGAAGTCGGGAACTTCATGATGAAATAGTTAATGACTTGCACCATGTAGCTGGCCGATCAATATATTCAATTCTAGTAGAAAACTGACTCAACTATCCAAGATTTGCAGACATAAATGACTCAACTAGCCATTTCGATGAATGTCCTTCAACAACAAGTCTTTAGGTAATTGCTAAGCTAATTCATCCCCAATCCAAAAGGGGGTGTAAATGCCATCGAATTAAGGTTTGGAAGGGTGTTAGACAAGTAGCCAAGACTAATGAAGGCAAACGAGGAAAAACAATCTTCTGCTTTGAACTTGACCTAGACAAGCTAGAAAGATCAAGTTGCCAAGGAAAGCTAACTAATCCATTGAGCCATTCCCATTTCCTCAGAGGATAAAGTTTAAGGAAAAGGATAACATATTGGACAAGGATAAGGAAGTTCTGGAGATGTTCCAGAAGGTGGAAATCAACATTCTACTTTTTGATGCAATCAAGCATGTGTCGAGGCATGCTAAGTTTTGAAAGAGCTATGCACAAATAAGTAGAGGCTCCAAGGAAGGGAGAAGGCTAGTATGGGATCATAATTCCTTACATTATTGGTAACCATAAAAATATATTGGCTTTTATACAACCTCTACTGCAAAAATGCAAAAATCCTAGTACTTTCACAATTCCTTACATTATTGGTAACCGAAAGTTTGGCAAGGCCTTGCTAAATCTCATAGCTTCGATCAATGTTATGCCTCTCAGAGTTTCAATCAATGTTATGCCTCTTTTGATGTTTATTATGCTAGATCTTAAACCATTGAAGGGAATAGAATTGGTTATCTAATTGGCCAATAGAAGTAATGCCTATCCACTTAGAATAATCGAGGATGTTCTAGTGCAAGTTGGTAAGTTGATCTTCCCCGCTAAATTTTACATTTTGGAAATGGAGGGTGAGACATAAAGCAACTGTTTAGCTCTTATTTTTGGTCGATTATTCCTTAAAACGACACAAACTAATATTATGTGCACTGTGGAGTGTTGTCAATGGAATTTGGCAGCTCAATTGTTCAATTTAACATTCTTGATGCCATAAAACACCCATGGGAGGATCATTCTTTATTCCATATCAAGCTCATTAAGGATTTAGCAAAGGAAGTGCAACTTAAGCTTAAGAAAGAATTTTTGAAAATAGCTCATTTTGATGACTCTTTAACTTGCAGCACAACCCCTTTTTGGGGGACAAAGAGTCCAAGAAGGTGCTGAATTTGAATAGAAGAAGGAAGTAACACTCAGCCCAGAACAACTTGAAAGAAGTGGCAAAAATAGAGTTGATCAAAATAGCTTGGAAAGTGCACTCTCTCCCTTTTGTCCAGTTCCTTGTCATAATGCACAGCTTGGGAATGATGTATGCAACATCTCTGATTCATGCACACTTAGAAAAGTTCTTAAGAGGGCAAAACAAGTTGCACAATTGGCAAAACAACAAGGAATGGATAGATCAGAATTGAAAATAACAGAGAAGGCTCATTGAAAAAATTGACAACAAGTTGATCAAACTTCTTCCATCCATTATACAGCCTTCTGAGCTCAATTTAAAGCCTCTTCTAGAGCATCTAAGGTATGCATTCCTAGCTAAGAGTAGTAAACTTCCAATGATTATTGCTAGAGCCTTAGTGAGTTATAAGGAGCTCGATTGCTTGAAGTTTTACAAGAGCACAAGAAGGCTATTGGCTAGACACTTAAGGATATTAAGGAGATTAGTCTGGCAATTTGCATGCATAAAATCTTCCTTAAGAAGGAGCCAAACCTGTGAGGCAACCATAATAAAGACTCCAACCACTTATTCTTGATGTTGTGAAGAAAAAAATGTCCAAATTGCTCCAAGTTGGAATTATTTATCCAATCTTGGATAATGATTGGGCGAGTCTGGTCTAAGTGGTACCAAAAAAATTTGGAGTTATAGTAGTCAAGATTGTGAATAATGAATTATTACCAATTCATGTGCAAAATTCTTGGCAAGTGTATATAAACTACCGGTAGCTCAACTAAGCAATGTGGAAGGATCACTATCCTTTACCATTTATTGATCAAATTCTTGAAAGCTTATTCAAGAAATCTCACTTCTGTATTTTGGATGGTTTTATGGGATATTTTCAGATTCACATCGCCCCTAAGGATCAAGAAAAGACTACTTTCACATGTCCTCTTGGCACTTAAGCCTACCGGAGGATGCCATTCAGTTTGTGCAATGCTCCAGGCACTTTTCAACATTATATGGTAAGTATTTTCTTTGATTCCTTGGAAGATGGCATGGAAGTTTTTATGGATAATTTCACCATCCATGGCTCCTCTTTTGATGAATGTTTAGAAATCATCTTGAGTTTTTAAAAGGTGCACAAAAACTAACTTGGTCCTTAATTATGAAAAGTATCACTTCATGGTTAAGTAAGGAATTGTGTTAGGACATGTAGTTTCTAAGGATGACATTAAAGTCTATTTGGCAAAAGTTAAAGTTATTTCTCATTTATTTTACCCCACGTGTGTGCGAAAAGTTTGATCTTTTCTTGGTCATGCAGGGTTTTTGGTCATGTAGGGTTTTATCGAAGATTTATAAGGAATTTTAGCAAGATAGCCCTCCTATTGACCAACATTTTGAAGGCAAGCATGGAGTTCAAGTTTGACAAGGATTACTGTGAAGCTTTCGACCAACTCAAGCATGCTCTGACCACTGCGCTAATTGTGCAAGCCCCATATTGGTCTCAACTATTTAAGTTAATGTGTGATGCATCCAACAATGTAGTGGGAGCTATTTTGGCATAGAGATTTAATGGGCAGCCACGAGTGATCCATTATGCATCTCACAGACTCGATGTCACTTAATCCAACTATACCACAATAAAGAAAGAGCTTTTGGCTATTGTTTTTGCTCTTGACAAGTTTAGATCTTATTTACTTAATTTTAAAGTTGTAGCTTTTTCTAATCACGTAGCTTTTAAATATCTCTTAAAAAAGCTTAATATAAAGCCACAACTGATCCGATGGATGTTATTACTCCAAGAGTTGAATGTTGAGGTTAAGGATAGAAGCAGAGCTAAGAATTTGGTGGCTAATCATCTTAGCTAGATTGAAGGTAGTCTAGAACCCGTTCCCATTCAAGATGACTTTTCAAATGAGCGCCTCTTGCAAATCCATGGTACTTCTCAACATCAACACATTCCTCGGTATGTTGACTTAGTTAACTTCCTTGTTGTTAGGGTGATTCCCTTTAATTTTTCTAAGCATCAAGTAAACAAGCTTTGAAGTGAGTACAAATATTATGTTTGAAATGATCCTTACCTTTGGAAATTTTGTAGTGATAACATCATTAGGAGATGTGTGCTTAAATATGAGCACGAGTCTATCTTAAGGTTTTGTCATTCTAGAGCATATGGCAGTCATTTTAGTTCTTTTAAAACAATTAAGAAAGTGATAAATTTAGGTCTTTATTGGCTAACTCTATTTTGTGATGCCCATATTTTTTGTAAAACATGTGATCAATGTTAATGAATTGGGAATTTATCATATAGGTAAGAGATGACCCAATAACCATTGTTGTTCTATGAAGTTTTTGATGTTTGGGGTATAAACTTTATGAGACCATCCCAATTTTATTTAGTTATATTTACATTCTTTTGATGGTTAATTATGTTTCTAAGTGGGTAGAGGCTGAGGCTACCCAAACTAATGATGCTAAAGTAATGACAGGTTTTGTCCATTCTTAGATTATTTATATGTTCTTAATTCCATAAGCTATCATCTCAGATCAGAGATCCCATTTTTATAATCGACAAGTAGAAGCTTTGTTGAAAAATTATGGCATAGTCTATAAGATTTTTGCCTCATATCAACCACAAACAAATGGCCAAGCTAAGGTCTCCAATCAAGAAATCAAAAGTATACTTGAAAAAATGATTCAACCGAACAGGAAGGATTGAAGTGCACAGCTAGAGGAACCATTATAGGCATACCACATTGCCTACAAAACCCCAATTGATATGTCCTTATACCGAATAGTCTATGGGAAGGCATGTCACTTGCTAGTGGAAATTGAATATAAAGCATATTGGGTAGTTAAGCGTTGCAACTTGGATCTAGTCCGAGCGAGAGTTGAAAGGAAGCTATAACTTCAAGTGCTTAAGGAGATCCAAATGGAGGCTTACAAAAATGCTCAAAATTACAAGGAGAGGAAAAAGCAGTTGCATGACCAGATGATTCATTGTAAGGCACTTAAGCTAGGTAATGAGTTCTTCTCTACAATTCAAGGCTCAAGTTCATGCTAGGTAAGTTACATTCCCGTTGGGAAGGACTTTTTCTGGTTACTCATGTGTATCCTTATGGTATTGTGTAGGTGGAAGAACTAGCATCAATGAGAAGGTTCATAGTGAATGGACATAGGCTTAAGCACTTCCATGAAGCACTTGACCATGAAGAACCACCAGGAAAGGAATTGCGCTTGTTAGATGCACACTACCTAACACCTTGATAAGCTTTTTAATCTTATCCTTTTCTTTCAATTGTAGGTGTTTGCTTGTATTAAATAAGGATAGTTGCATGATAGTTTCATTTATGTTCATGAATAAAATTCCCCAGATAGTTGTCATGATAGCTGATGACTTAGATTGATGAAAAACTACTAAATAACAAATGAGATACTTATATTCCATGACATTGATTTGTTTGAGTGAGTCCCATAATGGATTGAGCATGCTAGGAGCTAGATTTTGGATTGCTTGGCCACATTGATAGATGGAAATCAAGTGAGGATATTTGAGCCTAATTGAATGGATTACATCACATGTCATTCTCTTCATTCTTTCATAAGTGTCCACTCCAAGGAGCTTTGCACATTAGAACTTACTCTTGTTCTTTATCAAACTCACATGACATTTGTATGCATAAAAATGATAAAAGAATCTTTTTCTTCCAGAGGTTATGCCAAATAAGCTAACCCTTACAAATTATGAGCATTGCTAACCCCATTGAGCCTCAAGCTTGTTTGTTTTTAACCATTATATATTTATGATTGACACCCTTAGACATTGCAGAAAGAGCTTTTGATTTAAATTTGCAGGAGTCCCTTTCATATGCTTTAAGGACAAGCATGATTCAAGTATGGGGGGGGATTTCAATTATGTGGGTATTTGGCCAAGCACGTAAAAAGTAAAAAAAAAAATAAAAAAGAAAATAATAAAAAACAAAAAGTATTCATAAAAAATAAAATAAAAATCATGAAAACCCAACAAAGATTCATCATTTAGGTATGTTTTCAGTAGGAAAGGAAAAGGAAAATCAAAATGATTGGAAGAGTTGAGTGGGTATTAGAAGAAAGGTAGAACAACGAGAAGAGTGTTTTGTTTGATATTGTTTATATTGTGGGAAACCTTCACCTTTAGGTTAAGAACTCTTCCTTCATTGATCTTTTATCCCTCTCCTCTATTTTCCCTACCTTGGAATGACATTGTAGCTCATTCATCCCTCATTTTTTCCTACCCAATGCATTATAACCCATGGCCCTATCACAACTCATGAAAGTCCTCATGATTTTTGTATTACATTTGTATTAAGTGGTGGAAATTTAGAATGATTGCAAGCATATAATTGTGTGGATTGTCTATAGAGTGTGTTTTGAGTGCAAACAGGTCCTTATATCCTTGAGAGAATTGAAAGAATCCATGAGAACCTATCATTCGGCCAAAGTTTCTCATATGATGTTAACTTGTATGTGATTTTCATGGTGCGGATGAATGAGAACCATGATATGTGGTGTTGTTCAAGTTTGGTTGTTTGTTTTTTGATGAGTTATTCTTAGACCTAGGAAGTCATATGAAGTGGGAAATGTCCAGGAAAGAGTTGCATCTCGTATAGACATAGTATTTATAGGATAGGAAGTTTGAGGAATCCTTTGAGGTTATTTTTATTTTATTATTATTATTTTTTTGCTTTGCCCAAGGATATGCAGACATTTAATTGTGGGGGAGTGATAACAACTAAGTTTTGCATAATATTTTGCCTCATACTTATATCTCATGCATGTTTGATAGTCTAGATGATGTAATTTGATTGGTTTCTCACTTAGTTGTCTATATACCTAATTATCATAAAAGTCTAGTTAAATTTGATTTTTATGCAGTTTATGTACTTTGGCTATTTCTTAGGTTGCAGGAGGTTTCTTTTAACAAAACCAATTTCTATGGATAGTTAAGAGATTGAGCTATGCATCGATTATGGCAAGGATAAAGGCAAAGCTGCTAATTGGGAGTAAGGTAAAAACAAACCCCATTTTAGTTGTTTCATATGTAATGGCGCTTATCATGCTAGGGAAGGCCTAAAGAGGGAGAAGTTAAGTTCCATAGTTGTAGAAGAGGGTGATAAAATGGATGATGTTGGTCCCTTTCGTGTTCATCTTTTATAGTTGGTGAATACTATCTAAGTCAAATGTGTCACACAATTTGGCCTAACGTACATGAAAATTAGGCTCAGTGATTGAGAGTTGATGGTAATGGTGACACTAATGTCATGCATAACTTTGTTGCCAAGAAAATGGTGAAATCACTTAGGCTTAAGGTCACCAAAAGTGATAGCTAAATGAAGGCCATCAATTCGACAACTTAAGAGGTGCTTGGCACGACAATTGGTGTGAAGGTATCTAGAAAACAATATTGCTCATGTCTTGCAAGTCTTTCAATCATTTGGTTAATAATGGGAAAAGGAAAGTGGTCTTCATTAAGCTTTTTATAGTTTATACACACTCTGCATCTTTTTATTGTCCTAGTAGGAATCAATTTATCATACTTATTCTTCAGTACATTGTCCCACCTTTCTTGGTACCACTTTAACAAGACTAACCTAAGTACTGCTAGAGATAAGATAAATAATACCTACATTTAACTACTTGAATACCTTCTTTTTCACTACCTCTTGCATGTTAGGATTAAGCTGTTTTTGTAGTTGAATCTTAGGCTTAAAACCATCCTCCATCAAAATTTTGCGATGCATATGAAAGGATTAATTCCCTTAATAATGCTATTCTCAACCAAATGGCTCTTTTATTCTTCCTAAGCACTATTAAGAGTTTATCTTCTTTAATTCTCCCAAAGAAAAAGAAATAATAATAGGTAAGGTAGATGAGTTCCCCAAATAAGCATACTTTAAATGAGATGGAAAAGGTTTTAATTTGAGAATAGGAGGCTTCTTAATTAATGGATTGACATTTAAAGAAGTTAAAACATCCTAAGTTAGAAATTTTTTTCCCTTCGAAGAGTGATTCTTTAGAGCTTTTTCCTTTGAATGCCACATCTTTGTTACTTTTTTCACCTAAAAATTCATCCTTCATATAGAAATTTTTAGTAATACAATTTTCAATAGAATCATTTAACCTAGAAACATTAAAATGTTCATTTATTATATCATTCATAATATTAATCTTTAAAACCTCTTTTTCATCATTAGAAGAATATTTCATAGTCTCAAAATTAATATCACTAATAGTATAAGGTATAGATCCTTCAATTTAGGAAGTAGCCTATTTTGAAGAGTTATTGAATATTTTTCATTCAATTTTACAATTTCATATTTCTCCAAATTCCTTTTGTTTGCTAAGATCTCCTTCAATAATTTTGCATAACTTGGCAATTGTGAAATATCATCAATTAGAGGAATGCTAATGTGCAAATTTTTAAACAACTCTAAAAATTTAGTAAATTACTTATCTAAGTTAGCTTGTAAAATCTTTGAGGAAAAGAAATTTTACGCTTGTAAGGTTTATTATTCGAGTCATGATAAAGTTTTTTAGGTTGTTCCTTATCTCCATTATTTTATTTTCCTTCCAAAGTGAAAGATATTGATAAAGGCAACATCTTTTACTGAAAGTGTTTATTCACTAAGATATTAGGATAATGGTTTAATCCTTAGAATTACATATGTAGTTATACTTAAAATTATCTATTTAACTGAGAAAATAATCTAGTCTAAATTGGAAAACACTTAATGACTAATTGGAACAATATTCTAACTAAATAAGAAAACACCTAATGAAAAATCTAAAGAAAAAGAGAATTCTTGAATAGTTCATATACTTCATAAATAGTTTAGTTAAAGTTTTTAATTAGATTAATACTATAAAATAAGTAAAAAAATTATAAAATAAAAATTACAACATGATTTGTAAGATAGTAGAGGATAGTCTTTGTGACGGGTCAAAATCTCTCTACCTTTAACTTACTGATCCCATATATGCACCTATTAACTTTAGATCTTTAGTCAAAATTATTTTCTTTGCATACCTTAATCTTTTAATACATATCCTTTCCTTTCAACATGAAAATATTCTTCTTTTTGAAAAAGGATAACATTTCCCTTGACCATATGTGTCAATCTAATTGAAATATGGCTACTTTTGAGTTGAACACTATGCAATTTACTAGAAGGTTTGTAAGGTCTAATACCATTTGTTAGGACTTCTTACCCCATGCACCTTAGAAGCCTAAATCTAATTATAAACACATAGGTACATAATAATGGAAATAAGAATATAAACAAGATGAAATAGTACATTCACAAAGAGATTTATGTGGTTTGGTACATTCCTATCTACTCCCACTAATAGAGTAATTACTCTTTGTTATGAGAAAATAAAAATAGTACAAGTATTTACACTAAAATTGATTTATAATTTACCTAATGTCAATTTACTTATATACCCATATCAACCTAAGAGCTACACTTATGACAAGGAAGCATCGCCCAAACTAAAGCATTTGCCCTTTAGTTTCTCACCTTCTCCTCCTCTCTCCCTTTCTCCCACTTGGCTTTCTCACTCTCTTGGCTTTTTGTAAAGGGATCATGAAATGGGGAAAAGGCCATATTTTATGGCCATTATGTATCATAAATAATGATCATTTCGAGGCCATATATTATGGCCTTGTCAAAAAATCCAGACCCCCTTTCTCTCTCACTCTTTTTTCTTTTTTTTCCTTTTTGAACATTTTAATAACCATAAACCAAGAAGACAATGACAAAAGCCACCAACAAACAACTAGTTACTTTACACATGAGATTGACACCAATAGATGTATGTCATTATCATTATATAAAACATTTACTCTCCATTAAAAGATTTAAGCAAACCAATAAAATTAAGGGTAGCAATGTTTTAGATTATCTCCAAAACAAGATGTATGCCATTTATTAAAGCTAATAGCTTGTACCATTCAAAATAAAAGTTTTCTTTTTGGTAGAAAAAGGCCATAAATCATGGCTCTTGTCCATCATGTTGACAACTAATCCCTTTTTAAAGTGATCAGTGAAGGAGAGATAGGAGATGAGATAGTTAGAGAGATAATGAGAGATTGAGTAGGAGAACTTAACCTTAGCTTGTGTTCTTGAGTTTGAGGAGGGTGTATAAAGGTTTCATTTTAGGGTTTGTTTATTAAAGAAGTGTATTCTTTTGTTTTACAATCTTTATTGACATAGTAAGAACAATTATATCTTCATGGGCATAAACAAGTTACCAAATCACATAAATTTCTTAAATGTTCCTCATATACTTGTTATCTTGCTTATTTATTTTTCCATTGCAATCAGCATGTGTACATATTCAACATGAGTATTAATCCCCATCTTTGATCATCTCATCACTTAACATCATTGTGATCATAGAAAACATTCACTCCCCATTACAAATTTAAAGTAAAGAACCTTGGAATAGAAGTTTAAAGTTGTATTTTATGACTTTTCACACTTGTTACTTTAACAATTGGAAAAGTACCAATGATTAGGACATCTAACTCATGGGATAGTGAAAGCAAGCTTAGATGCTCCTTTCCCTAAAATACAAGATGTAAACTTTAGAGAAGACATCCAAGAGTGTCATAATGTAGAAAAAGTAATGAATGGGACAAAGTGAGGTATTCAATTAAGCCAAAACATAGTTGACTTAATGAATCTCAAATAGATTAAGAAACAATGAATCAAATAGGTAATGAAACTTTAATTGAAATTTATCATGATCTAGACTTCAATCTTCTTTGAAGAAAAAAGAAATTAGAAATTACATTTCTCAAATTTTTTCTTCATGATTGAATTATTTTAATTTTTTTAGATCAATCTTTATTTTGAAATTTTCATATCCTTTTTTATTTTATTATTGGGAAAAAAAAAAAGGCAATGAAGACTATCTTAGATTTGCCATGTCATTAGTATACTAGAGAAAATTAAAAAGAAAAGAGGGACTACTATGAAAAATAAAAAGTAGAGATAAGAGAAGAAACAAGAATGAAAAAGGTTTAACAAAATAAAGAGAGAGGGAGAAGAGGAAAATACAATGTGTGCAAGAGTAATAGGAAAATTAGTTTTTAAGGGTAATATTATAAATACAAATTAATCAACAATAGTTGTCACTGAAAAGAACTTAATGGATACCTTTTTTTCAATCAATTTCTTTTGAAACACTTATCAGTAATCAATAGATAATAAAAGAAAAAGTTTATCAAACCCCACATGTGTTACTTCTTACAACCAAATAGCAATTTATAGATTTAAAATATTAAACCAAACTCCTCTTAATTATCAAACAATCAAGTAAGCCATATAAGCACCATTATTGTTAATATTTAATATTAAGTGATATTTACAATGATAAAAATAGAATATGAAATAAGAATAAGACAAATAATGAGTACAAATAAATTTTGGGTTAAAGTAAGTGTTCATGCATGTCATCCATAACATGTATTGTGGTGATAATTGATGGCTTGATTGTGCAAGGAACTTTTAGTGTTCATTCAAAAATTTGTTAAGCTTTAAGTTACATAAGCTACACAAAATGCATCATTCTCTCATTTCACGTAAATTTTATTACCCTTTTTCAAAAGTTTATATATAAGACCATTAAAATGAATATATTGACTCTTAAGTGTTAATTAGTTAGCATAAATAACAAATATTTGCTACATGTATTTTCACGCCTCTACTTCTAGCAACAATGTAAATTTTGGTTCTCATTAAATTTGTGTAAATGGGATGATTTGTATAGACTAATGTTTATCTGTCAAAGGTTGGGTTGGTTGTTTTCAAATATCAACTAGGAATGCCAAGGGACAAAGTAGGGCAAGGATTATTATCCCAATCCCTGTCCCCATTTTATGACTAATCTCCATCCTTGTTTCTATCCCTACTAGAGAAAGAGTTTAGAATCTCACCCTATCCCCACCCTACCCTCATTTTCAAAGTAAAAAGTAATAATTTTCAAAGTAAATTCTTAAATGTCAGATATTAAATCAGCCACTATTTCAATTACAAAAGACTTAATTATTATTCTAAAATCCAACTTGCTTTTTCACATTTGTCTTTAAGTATAACTATTATATGAAGGACAAAATTGTAATCTAATAATTTAGGATTGATGTTGGGGCTAGGGCTAGGGTAGGGAATATAAGTAGCAACCTTGTTTCCATTTTCAATTAAAAATTTATAAATCAAGGTGGATATTTTTTATCCTCAGTCAATTCCTATTGACCTTGCTTTGGTTGGGAGGGTTAGGTAAGTCCTTACTGGGTAAGTACCATTGCTCACCCTAATATCAACAAATAGATGAAATAAAAGCTTTATTATACAGATGCAAGTTAATGGTACCAGCTATATTACACCATGATAATTGTTGTTTGCATATCTACGGTACTTAAGGTTAATTGTAATCATTCATTTAAAAGCTAAAAATATACTTTTAGTAATAATGATAGTACAATGTGTACATGCACATTTATCTTGCATCTCTTCACCCACATGCTTACAATATATTTTCCAAGAAGAAACATTTAAGTTGCAAACCTTAAAAAAGACATTTGGTAATTTTTCAAAGGACACCTTAGTTGCTAAGAACTTAGGCCTTTATTTGTGAAGTTTTGGGTTTTAATACTAGGAAAGAAGCATGGGGTTTATGGGAATGGGAAAAATTACATCCATTGTGTAGCTTACAATCAAATGATCTTCTTAATAAATATATAAAAAAAAAATGCCATTGGTCATGTTTATAGAGCTAAAGAAAGATTGGTAACCACAAACTTTAGCCAAACATATATTTGAACCTTACTTGTGAATGCTTTGTTCCTATGTATGAGTTATTTTGCTCCATATGATGCCAAAATGCAAATTATTTAAGCTTTTAGGTACGTGTATATTGCTAGAGAATGTTTAATAACCACAAACTTTTGCTCTATATGATACCAAAATGCTAAATATTTGTAAGACTTCAATACTATTTCCTTTTTACTATAAAAGAAATAAAAATGACTTTATTTATTAGCTATGGCTTGATGTGATTGCCTCAACTAAAGATATATATAAAGCTAAATGGTAGAATTTATTTTTATTGTTGACCAATAATGATGCACTTTGGTCAGAGGCATAGTTATAGCTTGGGCATGAAATTAAGCCTTATAAGATAAAAAAAAACTAGAGCAAGAGATACTTCTTAACGTTTGCATTTTGGCACTTAAGTTAAGATGTGAGCAATTTAGGAAATAGGGCTTCTCTTATGTTATTTGGGTCTTAAAGTAGAGTAAGCATTACTTACTTGGTTTGCAGATTTTATTGGCCCTTTGTATGTAATAAGTTTTTAATGTTGATGTGATAGTTAATTGGACCTATTGGGGTTTACTTATTTAGAGTAGTTGACTTAAGCTTAAGGAGAGCTTGAATTGGACTAGAACTTGTTCATAAGTTCAACTCTAGAAAAGGAGTGAGCTCATTTGACTTTGGGCCTAGGCTTGAGCTTGCTGTTACTTTGGATTCAAGTCCTTATCACTTACCTCATTTTTTAAAAGGGAGATGATTTTTGCCTTCATTGGTAAGGAATTTTGAAATTTTTTGTTTATGAAACCTTTGGCACTACCCTTTTCAATAGTTGGTACTTTTTGGAGACTCTTGATAGATCTCCTTTTGATCATTTTTAGTATTTACTCCATGTGATTTTTGAGGAGCTATTTTATTTAAGGTTTATGCACCCTTAGGGTGAGTTTACCTTTTCTTGAAGATTATTTTGATTTATTATTCACTTATAAGGCCTTTGAATTTTCA
Source organism: Rhizophora apiculata (assembly GCA_037832385.1). Classification (NCBI taxonomy): domain Eukaryota; kingdom Viridiplantae; phylum Streptophyta; class Magnoliopsida; order Malpighiales; family Rhizophoraceae; genus Rhizophora; species Rhizophora apiculata. Next base: position 3,927,035 of record CM075431.1, read on the forward strand.
ATGCTTTCTTCTTGTTACTTCTAATGTTTTCCATCCTTTTCCATGACCAAGATGAAGTAGACAACTAATTGTGAGCACATTTCTTCATATGAGGAGCATTATATTATTAAGCCACATGTTTTGTAAATCACCATGTATCACATCCACAATGTGAGGAATGTTTTTACCATTAAGTACAACATCCTTATTTCAATAAAATCCAAGAGGGCATATCATGCTTTAGAGGGTTTCTTTTTCCTTCTTTTATAACAATGTATTAGGGAGAGTGATTGTTCTCTGCCATAGCCTATCTTGGTTTTTGAGTCACTATAGATTGGCTCCAAGGTAAATTATTCCCAATGGCTAGCCACATCTAATGGATATTGTGGTGCTATACAAGTGAACTAGTCTTTATTTGTTAAGCACCATTCTAGTGGAGGCCATGGGTTTGCATATGGTAAATTCTAACAAGATAAGATGTTTTGCCAATGTTACCTTAAAGGGTAATTGGGCAATAGACAAGAGGGTGTAGGTAGGCTTCTTTAACAAGGTTCTCAACTCTAGGTAGGCTTCATCTACATCCATCCTAAGCCTCCTTTGAACTATCCATACTAGTGGTCATTATAGAAACAAACTCTTGATCTTCTAGTCCTTAATCTTAATGAGACAAAAGTTTGGTGTCAATTAAAGATGCTTATGATCCAACTTAAGGGAAAAGAGCATAAGTGTGATATGGCCAAGAGGGATTTGTAGGGTAGACTTCTTGCACCCAAACTTACAATGGTTGAAAATGTTAGAGGCAAGCTTGAATATGGGGATAAAGGAGATGTCAAGCTTTAGCTTGAAAAGGGATGTTGATATCACTTCCAAAATTTCCAAGGCACCTCAATTTGAAAAGCATAATAAAGTGTCTAAGGTTTCTAGGCTTACTAGTAGGGATTAAAAAGGCTTACAAGATGACTAAAGTTGCTACTAGAAGCTCACAACCTAATGAGCCAATTTCAACCTTGTGTTCCAAAGTTCAAACTTGTGTTCCCCTTATCAAATAGGAGGTACATGGCATTAAGGGCATTTCTTTAGCTAGCCCTGCTAATTGGGGATCTTATCCCCTTGCAACCTTGTCATATGCCAATTTCATAAGGGAGGTAACTAAGAATGTACACATCAATGATCTCACTTTCCTAGTGCTTGGTGATGTTGATCTAGATTCGGTCACAGTAGTGGCTTTTGCCTATGTGATATGCCACCCATATCTTGGCAACACTTAGCAAAACTTTTTATAGTGGAAGTTAGTATATGAGATGTATTATGCTAAGATTTATCTTATCAACCTAATTTGTGGAAGTATTGACATTACTTCAGGCCAACTCTTTTCCTACTATGACTTTCTTTCATTCCAAAACTCTCATGAGATCATTTTGCTCTTTCTTGTTGGAACTTTATTCAAAATATGATATGCAGTAAGTAATGCCCCACTACTAAAACCTTGGCTTAAGTCGGACTTTGATAACATGACATTTACCATTTTTGTTAACACGCAATTTTTGCATTATGTAACACCATGCTATTGGGGTAAGTAAAGGGCACTAGTTTTATGAATAATCCTCATGGACTTAAAAAATATAGTATTAGACTACTCTTTCCCCTAACAAATTACAAACACTTAATGACAACATTACTTCACAATTTAACTTTAGTTTAATACACTTTGAATCTTTCAAGTATTTTATCTTTTGTATGCAACAATTAAACATGACAAAATTTAGAGTAATCATTAATGAATGTTACAAAATGTTTCTTTCTTCCCAATGTTGGTGTGTTATGAAAATTACACACATCACTATGTATTAATTCCAACATATTTGACGTTCTTTGAGTCATAGGAAATGAATTTCAAGTTATTTTTGTTAGCATGTATGTTTTGCATTTATTTTTAATTATGTTGGGTCTAAGCCAAAAGTGAGTTAAGCTTAGGAGTTTAAAAGGGAAACTCAATAGGGAGAATGGCGAGCTCTAGGCCAAGATGGTCAAGTTAGAGGAAAAGCCCAAAGGAAGGCATCTCAATGTTCTTAAAAGGTAAGAGAGTTAAGTGCGACTAGACATGAGTTAAGGAAAGTGCACTTGGAATTGAAGAGGATAGTGGAGGATCCTATTGGCTTGCTAGATGGTCTTTATTTGGAGAATGCAAAAGTGAATGAAGGGTAACATGTTAGAGCTTCAGAGGCTAGTTTTATAAGGCCCTTGTTCCTTTCCCTTAAAGACTAAGAATGTTGAGCCAAAAAGCAAGTCATAATCCTTGTCCATTAAGTTGGAGGAGGCTTTGAAGGAAAATACTTCTTCTACTTTGGTGCTTACAAGTTTTAGGATGTAGGTGCTACTTAACTTGCTAGAGTAAGTTGTCAAAGATGCCAAGGAGAAGGCTCAAAAAGTGGTTATTGTGAGGTTTCAAAAGAAAGCTAAAGAGCTTTTGATTGGCACCTTTGAGCAAGGTTAAGAAGATGGTCACACCTAAGGGCAAAAGAAGGTTTATACTAGAGTAAAGGGTAGGATTTTTGAGTTGTTCCTAGAGCTTGACTCTTCTTACTTGCATTTTTTGAAGGAGTGATAATTAGATTGTTGTTTACATTGTATTTGTCCTGGCTTTGTATTTCCTTTTTTATTGTAAGGAATTTTCATGTTGTTTGAATATTAGTAAAGGATGTTTGCCTTCCTTTTTCCTATTCACATGTTTAATCATTGATAACAACAAAGTTTTTCTTAATATTTTGCCTCATACTTAATATCTTATGCAAATTTGATAGTTTAAATGATGTAATTTGACTAGTTTCTCACTTAGTTGTCCATATGCCTAATTATCAGAAAAGTCTAGTTAAATTCAATTTTTGGCAAATTTATGTACTTTGGCTATTTCTTAGGTTGTAGGAGGTTTCTTTTAATAAAACCAATTTCTTTGGATAGCTAAGAGACTGAGCTACGACTTCCATAAAGAAACCATGTGCAAATTCTGAACCAATTGGACAAGGCAAAATATTGAACTTTAACGACAAGGGGGGTGCTAGACAAAGCAGATCAACCACGCACTACTTAGTTTTTCGGCCATATCTCATTATGGGAAGGAGTTTAGCTGCAAAATTTGAGTCGTTGGGAAGCTAACTTGAAGAGCTACAACTTTTGTAAAGGCAACAAAAAAAGATAAGGCCATCTCATTGGGGTTTTGCATAGGTGAAGTTCAGCAAGCCTCCATGGAGTAGGAAACTGGGCTGATTTGTATGTTTTGGGTCATGATACTCCACCATCTGAATTCAAGGCCTGGAATCATGTCTAAACCACTTGGGATTAATGTCAAAGTCAAGGCCTAATCCATTCTAGAAGTGAGAAGAGTTTCAAGGCAAGCAAGAACTGGTCAAAAGGTAAGCATGGACTGCATTGGGAAGGAGAGAATAAATTTGTGACATGCTGCAACCTTGGGATCATGAATGGCCAAAGGAGCATTAATTGCAAGGAAGATGAAGATGTGGTGAACGGACATAGAAAATGGATGGTCACGGGTTGAAAAAAGAGGGAGAGGATAGACAAAAATAGTCTCATTCTTCTCATTTTACATTTCTCTTTTCCTTCATTCCATGACTGTGCAAAGTGTTTTAACTATGGGGTTCTTGAACTCATCTACCTAAAGATCATGTTTTATCATTGAATGAATGCATTTTTGGTTTTCTCATTCTAGCCTTATTCTCATTTGGTCACTTAACGGGATTCCTTAGGTGATAATACCAATTGATTTTGGGTGAGTTAAGGAGTGTCTTGAGAGCTACCGATTGGTAACTTGAGTCACACTTAGGATAAGATTAAAGGGCAGATTTGCTACTTAGGTTAGTAAATTTCAGTGCTTAGGTTAGTTAGATTGCTTAATAATTGTGCAATAGTGGGTCTTTTGTGAGTCATAGTTGGTTGAATCTAAGCGATCGTCTAAAGATTTTAGGGAATGCAATGTCATCTAGTGTGAGATCTCAGCTAGGACAAGGGCTAACTAACCAGACATACATTCCAATATCCTTAGGAATCGAGGATATACCATCAAGATTCAAGAATTATGAGAGTTAGTCTCATATCATATAGTCTAAAAAATACATTGATTCAATGGGAGATGACTAAGATCATGCCACTAACTATAAGCCTTCAGGCTACCCTAAAAATTAATTTGACCAACGTGACAGTCAAATTTGTCAATTGTGCAATCTCAAGCCAACTATTTAATCACATTATCTTTTATTAACTTAATCTCTTTGGTCAATATTAGACAACACCTCATAATAATCATGAGGTCATTGTAAACAAAACTTTAATCATAATTATGATAACACCTTGTAACAATCATGGGCTCATTATAAACGAAACTTTAATCATAATTGTGATAACACCTCATAACAATCATGGGGTCATTGTAAATAAACCTTTAATCGTAATTGTGATAACACCTCATAAAAATCATGGGGTCATTATAAATGGACCTTTAATCATAATTATGTTGAGTAAGGTTAGGTTTCTAAGAGCCAGCTACCTTTTGACCTAGTTGTCTCTTTTTGATGATTCTTGGGACAACATATTACCCTTTTGGCTTAGTCCATTTATGGTAAGCTACCTCATGGTGAGCTAGCTTTTTAGCTAATTTTTCACCATTTATGAAGCATGACACATTTTCTAGAAATACCAAGGGTATAGAAACCCAATTTAGGTAAACTTATTCCAATAATTCCATTTCAAGTTCTCAATTGCTCATCTCTTCATCTTTTTTTGCAAAATCATTATTGAGGACCTAGGGTTTGAGAATTAGGGATTGGAAATTGGGTTGAGAAATAAGGATTTGAAATAAGGATTTTTGTAGAAATAAAAGGATAGAATTGATCTCTTTGAGAGGATCAGCCTCTAATGATCATTTCGAAAGGATTAGCCTCAAATGATTTATTCAAGGAGATCAGCTTCCAATAAGTTAAAAACTCTGATAATATTATTAATTACTTGAATCTAAAAGACATAAGGTTTTACAAATTTGTAGATTCAATAGACTATTATTACAAACATAATTACGCCTATTAAATCAAAAATAATAAAAAATAAATATTGAATAAAATAATTAATAATAATAATTTTCTAACTATGAAGATCTCATCAATCATTCTCTATGAGAGATTTCTTTAAGTTCATCTCTTCTTGAATTGAAGAGTATGGATAGTAAGAGAGGGTTATCCACAAGTATAAGAAGGTTATTTTCTTCCCTTCTAAGCCCATATGATGAGTGCACACTATGGGGATGTGGTTATTCATAGCGTGGTGCCTCTTTGTTAGTTGCCATTAGTTTTGTCCAGGGCCATAAACATAGAATTATAGTTAGGCCTAATTCTTAGGCTAAACTTTTGGGGTGCCTACCCACTAGTTTGTCATCTGCCCTTTCTTCTACTTTGCTTTTTAAGGCTTTAGGTATAGAAAATTGTCCACTTATCAACCTTGTCTATAGCCACTTGAATTTTGTTATGGGGTCATATTCTTCATGTTTTTAGTAGGAGGACCTTAATGGTAGGTTTTAGAGGGATTATTGCATTCCCAAGAAGTATTAAGTGTTGACTCTAGTTATAAAAGAAGAGGCATGCACTCCTTCCTTTAGTTATGTTACTTTTTATGACATTTAATTTATCATTTTCTTGTAGCTTTCCATGCACTATTCTTTGCAAAGTGTTTTAACGCATTACATTCTTGCACCAAAATAGCTATCTAGTTGTCATCGGTTAATTAGATTGTTCATGTTCTTTATGTGACCTCATTTAAGGATGATAAGGATTATGCTTATTCAATGCTTCTTAGCATATTTTGCATGGCCTGCTCTTAAGGTTGACTTGCACTAGCTAGCTTATGACTAGGATTTTGCCAACATTTTGAAGAAGTTGGAGGGTAAGCCACTAGCCTTTGTCCTATCTTTTCATGAATTCCTTTAAATGAGGCTTGGTTTTGTCAAGATTGAAATGGTCAACATTTTTATGGCTTAAAGATTGGCTAGAAATTGATTACCATAAGCAAAGTTGCTTATGGTTGTTGCCATTTATGGAGGATTATTTGGAGTTTATTCCCCATCTAGAGTAATGATGAAATTTGCAAAGTAGGTGATTGAGGATACATAAATAAGTTGTGACCTAATCATCCATAAGAGCGAGGTTGAACCTCCTTATCTTTTGGTAAAATTCAATTATTGTACTATGCTTTGGGCTCCATAATGAGAATTATATATGACCCATCTTGTGATTAGTTTAAAAGAAGAGGCTCTCCTTAAAGGCCCATTAATGCCTTAAGTAAAGATGGATTTATTAAGGAATTGAAAGAGCAGCCTCTTAGGCCTTGGCTAAAGTCAAAGGACTAAAGGTTTTTCTATACCCTTTTGGTTTGTCTAAGGTTCTAATGATGATTAAGGTTCTCCTTTTTTTTTTTTTTTGGGTTCATAATTGGCTGTACTTTATTGTAATTGGGTTGTTATAATTTGGATTGGTTTTTAATAAATTATTATTTTTATTTGTTATTTCTATCTCTTTTTTTTTTCTCTTTTTCTTTCTTTTTTTATTGCTTTTTTATTATTATTTTCATTTCCAAATCCAAATCAATTAACATGATCACATTATAGACTTAAAAGTGAAAGAGAGTGATTAATTATGGGCATAACTTCCAAAATAGGTTGATTGAAGTAAGGTTACAATAAAGTTACTTTAGAATTAAAGGGTGAGAAATGATCTTGGATTTTTATTTTCTACTCCTCAATTAACAAATCCCTATGTAAGAGAACATTTGCACATATTATGAATAGACCTTATAAGATGGTTTGCTTGTCTAAGTCCTTAACATTTGCTTAAAATTTGCATGATAAAGATGATTAATTTCCTTATGAATTGATTGGAGGACTTGATATAAATGACATGATGTCACTTGAAAGGATTACTAAAGTCATTGTTGACAAAATATGGTGGAATGAATTGTTGAAACTAAATCAAGTAGAATATGTCCTTGTTAAATTGACAAAAGTAAAATTATTATTGGCATGCTCAAACTTATTCATGATGATCACATTACCATACTTGTTAAGGTTCTAATTACGAAGCACACTTAAACATGCCTAGATTTTTCCTTCCATACTTTCTTCATTAATTGTCATTATCAAATTGCTCAAAGTAAGATTGTCATTAGCATACTTGAAATTATTTAAGATAGTCACATTGCCCTAGTATCCCAAGTTTTGATTACAAAGCATACTTAAAACCAACTTATAATTGTCATTCCAAACTTTTTTCATTGGTTGCATTGTTAGATTACTCAAAGTGAGATTATTGTTAGCATGCTTGAACTTATTTAAGATAGCCATATCACCCTACTTGTTAGAATATGAGGCATCCTTAAACAAGCCCAAAGTTGTCATTACATACTTACTTTATTGGTTGTAGTGCTTACAAATGTGCTTAAGCCTATTCAAGATTATAATAGTGCCTTACTCTATAAGTTTAAAATTGCAAAGCACACTTAAACATGATTATGGTTGTTGATGACCTAATGAATCTATCAAAATGTTGCCATCTTTCATCAATGCATATTTGCATTCTTTTCAAATGCCTTTGCAAGTATTGTTGTCATTTAGAGTTCTTTCTCACCTTCTAATTTATCTTATTTGTTGCCCTATCACTGTTTTAAAGCTTCTCAACTTTTATGATGACTCTTGATTTTAATTTGTACTTTTTAGATTTCAACTCATTGTTAAGGACTATCTTTATGTGACTTATGAAGGTCTTTGTGCTTCATGCTTATTATGATACCTTTTGAATTTACTTTGTATTTTTCAATTCTCATCTTATTGTTGGAAATTATAAAAGTTTGAATAATAGCTAGTGGAATACTACAATGGTTATAATACCAATCGACAATAGGATCATAAAGGGATTAGGGATATGTATAAAAATTAACTTAGTGCATAACATTGTTAAACTAGAGGTCACCTAGACTTAAATCTTTTAAATATTTATTGGTTTCTAGCTGATATACTAAGTTAAAAACTTGAATGCTTAAATTTGAATTAAGAACTTAGAATATGGATAAAATTGAAATTTTATTATTGAAGATAAATACTTACAAAGCTTGAGTGTTTGAGCTTGAAATACTTAAGAGTAAGAGTACTCTTAAGGCTTGAGCTTAAAAGAAAAAGAAAATAAACACTTATTTACAAAATATTTACAAGAGATTTGAAGGGCTTGGTTAAAGATAACCAGAAAGTTTTCTTTGGATTTAAAGTATGCCAAATGCTTGAAGAGTGAAGCCATTTATAGGTGCTTAAGTCTTGGATGATTGGAGCTTGAAGATAAAAATGCTTTTAGTGGAGAGTAAATGCTTTTGCTTTCTAAAAAGTAGATTTGTTTACTTTTCAAAAAAGTAAATACTTTATGCTTTAACTTTGGGTAAAAGCAAATTCCTTTTGCTTTTGTCTTTTACCCTAGGTAAAAGCATTTCACCATTATTTTTTGTCTTTGTCTTTATGCTTGATGTGGATGGAGCCAAAGACGTCATCATCTAGATCGTGATTCTAAAAAGGATCATGTGATAATGATGAGCTTGATTTGGCTTCATCTAGAGCTTGCTGGGCATCTTGGAGAATATCTCATAATACACCAAATTATATTCTTTTTCAATTTTGACTCCAGTTGGGAGAGCACTTATACATGTATTTTGCTAAAGGAATTGGGAAGTGCTTGCTTCTAAGGTGTTGGATTGTTGGTGATTAGTAGAGAACCATTGTAGAACACTTTGCTTGTGAGCTTTTTGTTATTAAGTAGCAAAAAACTATTGCTAAAACTTGACTTTATAGATTTGATTGAGAACTAAAGTTCTTGTCAAAGGATTATCTCTGAGCAAAACTTCTCACACACAAATCCATGGTAGCTTTAAAATTTAACAAAATTGTAGTAATTAAGGAAAAGAAGCTTTAGTGAATTGTGGCTTGAATTTTGATCAAAAGATGTCAAAACCTTCTTGAATTAGGTTTGAAAAGATTTCAAATGTTGGACCAAACTAAATCCATTAATGGTTGAACTAGAAGGGAAAGGTAATGGTGGCCTTAGATTCCTTGAAAAACATCCAAGAATGCTTATGGGACTTGTTTTGGTAATAAAAAGCATTAAACCATGCTTGTTTGTAATCCCAATAATTAAATTTGGGAGAAAAGCTTAAGGACATAGTAATGCTAGCCAGAAATTTTTGATAATGGTTTGGAGATTTAGGCCAACTTGAGGGTTGAAGGACCTAAATAATTTAAACAGTTGAGCGGGTGATCTAGCTTAGATCATTTGGTTAGTAATGGTACTTGATTTTAACAAATTTGACTTCAACTTCTATGGTTTCATAAAATGATCTACGCTTTTGTGAATTATGAGGCTTGTAAAACTAATTTGAAGAAAACATTTTGTTAGCAACAACCCAAGGGTTGGTGTCGAAAAATTCTCTTTCAATCAATTTAATGTTTTGAAAAGAGGGTTTGATAATGTAAGGTGAAAAATTTTTTGAATTTGCTTGAAAATTACTAGGAAAAATAGTTTGAAAAGGGATATCTAAAATAACCACTTACCTTTTGAAATTGATTTTATGAGAGGGGCTAACAATACCATAACCACCTCTTTTGATTTTGAGAAAGGGGTAGGTGAAACCTTAACCACCTTTTTGTTTGTTACTTGCTTGGTGTTCTTGTTAGAAGAAACACTAAGGCTTATTTTGGGCTTGGCCTACTTCAAAGAAGCAGGATTTGAAGATACTAGGCAGTTTAGTAGAGAGGCTAACCAATTTTTTAGTGTTTATTGAGCTTATGGGGCTAAGCTCAAAAAGGTTACTTTTGTTTTTGGGCTAATGTTTGACTTTAAGGATGACTAATGGGAGCCTGAGGGACTTAAGGGTTTTTGTTGGGCCATTACTTCTTGTTCAAAGATTTAAGTTCACGTCTTAAGTGGCTTAAATGTGGGTTTGGTGGTGGACTTAGTAGGCCTTTTTTGAGGCATTGTGGGATAAGAGAGCCCTATAAGAATTTTCTTGTTAGAAAATCAAGCATGGAGTTTAAAGAACCTCTTACAAATTCAATGTCAAAATAAAAAATGCTTAAAATTACTTATCGCCTTGCAAAATTTTGTTTTGATGCAAGGTTTTGAATATCTTTTTGCAAAATGTATTTTACAACTTAAAAATCAATGTGAAGTAAAAACTTTTAATTAAGCAAATCATTTTAAAATTTAGAGGTGCACAACACAATTACTACAAAATCAGTAAAAAATTATTTTAAATTCACTAAAAAGTAAACTAAAATATATTTGAATAAAGTACAACCGATTTGAGTAATTCAAATTTTATTCTAATAATTATTCAAATTTAACATTTTTATAAGATTATTCATCATTCATGAAAAAGCAAAAAATGGCATTTTTAAATACCAAAACTCAAGATTTTAATAACTATATATGTTAATCCACATATTATTTAAATTTAAAGTCTTATACCATAATTTTTTTCAATTTTTGTAAAAAATTACCACAAATTATTTAAAAAATAAAATATATTATATTTGAATAAAACATGACTAGTCAATATTGAAAAAAAAAAGGTAAAAATCAACATTTTTGAATACAAAATCTTAGGTTTTAATAACTAATTAAATCAAATAAAATGTTATTAAATTTACAATATTTTCTTGTTATTTTTTAATTTCAGTAAAAAACTTTACTAAATTTACCAAAAATTAAAATAGAATTTATTTGAATAAAAAAATATTTAATTTAAGCAATTCATGTTCAATTTAAATTGTAATTTAAATTTAACGATATTTTATTTAATTTATACCATTTATATATTAAGTTACTCAATATTTAATAAAAAGTAAATAAAAAGATATTTTTTAATACAAAACTAAATATTTTTGTAACTATATAAATTAATTTAAATATTATTAAAATTTAAAATCTTTTACTTTAATTTTTGTAATTTCAGTATAAAGTTGCTTTATACTCAATAAAAGATAAAATAAATTATAATTGAATTAAAAATGACTTATTTAAATAATTATTTTTTTTATTTTAATTGTTATTTAAATTTAAATTTTTTTTATATTATTTGCATAATTTAAATAATAAATTAGTCAATATTTAGGAAAAATAAAAAATAACATTTTTTAATACAAAATCCTAGATTATAACAATTATTTAAATCAAATCGAATGATATTCAAATTGACAATTTTTTGTTGTAATTTTCACAATTTCAATAAAAGGTCACACTAAATTTTCCACAAAGTAAAATAGTTCCTATTTGAATAAAAAAAACCAATTTGAATAATTTATTTTTATTCTAATCATTAATCAAAATTAATGCCTTTTTACTTACTTTACACAATTTAAATGTTAAGTTACTCAATATTTATGAAAAAGTAAAAAATGACATTTTTAAATATAAAATTTAAAATTTTAGTAGCAATATAAATTAATCCAATTATTATTCAAATTCAAAGTTTTTTTCTGTAATTTTTGCCATTTCAATAAAAGGTTACTCTAAATTTATATAAAAATAAAATAAATCACATTTGAATAAAACATGATTAATTTAAATAATTAAATTTTTTATTCTAACTATTATTTAAATGTAAATTTTTTTATATTATTTATACAATTTAAATAATAAATTAATTAACATTTAAGAAAAGTAAAAAAATGACATTTGTAAATTCAAAGCACCATATCTTAGTAGTCATACAAATTAAATCAACTATTATTCAAATTTATAGTTTTTTATTGTGATTTTTGCAATTTCAGTAAAAGAATATTATGAATTCACCAAAAAGTAAAATAAACCCAATTTCAATTAAAAAATGACCAATTCATGTAATTTATTTTATATTTTAAATGTTATTCAAATTTAACATCATTTTACATAATTTAGGCAATTTAGGTATTAGGTTAATTAACATTTATGAAAAAGTGAAAAAGAATGACATTTTTGAATGTAAAATTTATGGTTTTAGTAACTATATAATTCAATCTAAATGTTATTCAAATTTAAAGTATTTTATTGTAATTTTTACAATTTTAGTTAAAAGTTACTGTCATTCTTACTGTCATTCAAATTTAAATTTTTTTTATATTATTTATACATTTTAGGTAACAATTACTCAACATTCAACAAAAGTAAAATTAATATTTTTGTATACAAAACCTTATACTTAAAAAGTTACTTAAATCAAATCAAATATTATTCTAAATTCACTAAAAAGTTTAGTAGACCTTATTTGAATAAAAAATGACCAATTGTAATAATTATTTTTTATTTTAACTGTTATTCAAATTTAACATCTTAGATTACTTAACATAAATCAATATAATTTGCACAATTTAAGTATTAGATTACTCAATATTTATAAAAAAGTAAAAATGAACTTTTTTGAATACAATACATAAGAATTTACTAGTTATATAAATCAATTCAAATGATATTCAGATTTATTATAATATATGCAATTTGAGTAAAAAGTTATTTTAAATTAATCGAAAAGTAAAATAGATTATATTTGATCAAAAAAAACAGATTTAAACAATAATTTTTTTTTATTTTTACAATTATTCAAATTTAATTTTTTTATATTATTTATCCTATTTAAATAATAGATTAGTTAACATTTGAAAAAATAAAAAAATTGACATTTTTACATTCAAAACTCTTGATTTTAATCATTATTTAAGTAAAATAAAATGTTATTGACATTTAAAATCTTTTATTACAATTTCAACAATTTTACTAAAAAGTTATTCTACATTCATCAAAAAGTAAATTAGACACCATTTGAATAAAAAATGAATAATTTAAGTAATTCATATTTTATTTTAATCATTATTTAAATTTAATATATTATTATATAATTTAGGTAATTTAAATATTAGATTAGTTAGCATCCAGGAAAAAGTTAAAAAAGATTTTTTTAATACAAAACAAAAGATTTTAGTATCTATATAAATTAATCCAAATGTTATTCAAATTTAAACATTTTTGTTGTAATTTTTGTACTTTTAGTAAAAGGTTATTTCAAATTCACTAGAAAGTAAAATAAATTGTATTTAAATAAAAAATAACTAATTTCAGTAGCTACTTTAATAAATTTAAATGTTATTCAAATTTATAATTTTTTATTATAATTTCAACAATTTCAATAAAAGGTTACTCTGAATTTATAAAAAAAATAAAATAAATCCTATTTGAATAAAAAAAAATGATTGATTTGAGTAGTTTATGTTCTATTCAAAAAACTTTTTCAAATTTGATGTCATTTTATGTAATTTAAGCTACTCAAGTACTAGTTACCCAATATTCATGAAAAAGTAAAAAAAAAAAAAAAGGACATTTTTGAATATAAAAATCAAGATTTTAGTAACTATATAAATTAATTCAAATATTATACAAATTTAAAATCTTTTAGTGTAATTTCTACAATTTTAATAAAATATTAATCTAAATTAATGAGAAAATAAAATAAATTATATTTGAATAAAATATGACTATATAAGTAATTATATTTTTTATTTTAACTATTGTTTAAATTTAAATTCTTTTTATATTGTTTATAAAATTTAAGTAACTAGTTATTCAACATTCAAGAAAAATATAAGAAAAAAAACCACATTTGGCACTTAAATCAAGTAAAATGTTATTTAAATTTAAAATTTCTTATTATAATTTTTGTAATTTTAGTAATAGGTTATTCCATATTTATCAAAAAGTAAATTATACTTCATTTGAATAAAAAATGACTAATTTGAATAATTCATCTTCTATTTGAAGCATTATTCAAATTTAACGTATTTTTAAGTAATTTAGACAATTTAGGTATTATGTTACTTAACATGTAGAAAAAAGAAAGTAAAAAAAGGATATTTTTGAATACAAAAATTAAGATTTTAGTATTTATATAAATCAATCAAAATATCATTAAAATGTAAAATCTTTTATTATAATTTTTACAATTTCAGTAAAAGGTTATTTAAAATTCATTAAAATTAAAATAAATCATATTTGAATAAAAAATAGTTGAATTAAGTAATTACATTTTTTTTTATTATAACCATTATTCTAATTTAAATTTTTTTATCTTATTTACGTAATTTAAATAATAGGTTGGTTAACATTTAAGAAATGCAAAAAGGAACATTTTCTAATACAAATCCTCATATTTCAATAACTATTTTAATGAATACTAATATTATTCAAATTTACAATATTTTATTATAATTTCTGTATTTTTAATAAAAGGCTATTGTAAATTAATGAAAAATTAAAATGGATCATATTTAAGTAAAAAATGACTAATTTTAGTAACTTATGTTCCATTAGAACGGTTATTTTAATTTAATATCTTTTTATATAATTTACATAACTAAGGTATTAGGTTACCCAACATTTTGGAAAAAGTAAAAAATGATATTTTTAAATGTAAAAATCAACATTTAAGTAATTATATAAATCAATCAGAATGTCATTCAAATTTAAAGTTTTTTAGTGTAATTTTAACAATTTTAGTAAAATGATACTCTAAATTTACTAAAAAGTAAAATAAATTATATTTGAATAAAATATGATTAATTTAAGTAATTAAATATTTTATTCTAATTAGTTATTTAAATTTAAATTTAAATTTTTTATATTATTTATAGAATTTAAGTAATTAATTAGTTAACATTCAAGAACAATAAAAAAATGACATTTGGTACTTAAATCAAATAAAATATTATTCAAATTTTAAATCTTTTAATATAATTTATGTAATTTTAATACGAGGTTATCTATATTTATCAAAAAGTAATTACACTATATTTGAATAAAAAAACTGATTTAAATAATTTATTTTTTATTTCAATTGTTATTTAAATTTAATATCTTTTTATTTAATTTAGGTAATTTAAATATTAAGTTACTCAACAAGAAATAAAAAATAAAAAAAGATATTTTTGAATACAAAACCCAAGAGTTTGGTAATTATATAAAGTCTTTTATTATAATTTCTACAATTTTAATACAAAATTACTCCAAATTCACTAAATATTAAAATATATTTTATTTGAATAAAAAATTACTGATTTAAATAATTTTATTTTTAATCTAATTATTATTTAAATTTAAATTCTATTAATGTTATTTACATAATTCAAGTGACAAAGTAATCATCATTTAAAAAAAGTAATAAAAAAAAGGCATTATTGAATACAAAGCCTTAGATTTTCATATCTGTATAAATGAAATCAAATATTATTCAAATTTGTAATTTTTTATTATAATTTGTACAATTTTAATAAAATATTACACTAAATTCACTAAAAAGTAAAATAAACCCTATTTGAATAAAAGAAATAACCAATTTGCGTAATTCATTTGCTATTTTAGTCATTATTTAAATTTAACTTTTTTTTGCATAATTTATACAATTTAAGTAATAGGTTTGTTAATATTCAAAAAAAGTAAAAATAAAAATTTGAAAAAAAAAACAACCTTAGATTTAAGTTGGTTTAAGTTAAATTAAATGTTATTCAAATTTACAATTTGTTATTGTAATTTTTGTAATTTTAGTAAAAAGTGACTTTAAATTTACTAAAAAGTAAAATAGACAATATTTGAATAAAAAAATGATTAATATGAGTAATTTATTTTCTATTCCAATTATTATTCAAATTTAAAAATTTTTTTACATAATTTATGCAATTATGTATTAGATTACTCATCATTGTTGAAAATGTAAAAAATTGACATTTTTGAATATAAAATTTGAGATTTTAGTAACAACATAACATTACTCAAAATTCACCAAGAGGTAAAATAGAGAATATTTAAGTAAAAAAAATAATCAATTCAAGTAATTTAAATTTAATGTCTTTTTTATTCCCACTATTACTTAAATTTAATATCTTTTATGTAATTTATACAATTTAAAAAATAGATTATTCAACATTCATGAAAAAATAAAAAAAAATATTTTTGAATTCAAAATTCAAAATTTTAGAAATTATATAAATCAAATTAAATATTATTTAAATTTATAATTTTTTATTGTAATTTTTGCAATTGTAGTAAAAGTTTACTCCAAATCACTAAAAATTAAAATAGATCATAATTGAATATAAATTAACTCATTAAAGTAATTGAATTTTTTTCTAATTATTTTTCAATTTTAAATTCTTTTGATGTTATTTATGCAATTTAAAAGTAGATGGTCAACATTCAAGGAAAGTAAAAACCAAAAAAAAAAAAAAAGACATTTTGAATATAAAACTCTATATTTTAATAACTATATAAATTAAGTTAAATATTATTCAAATTTACAATCCTTTTATATAATTCCTACAATTAGTAAAAGGGTACTCTAAATTCACAAAAAAATAAAATACACTCTATTTGAATTAAAAATAATTGGTTTTAGTAATTTATATTCTATTCCAACAATTATTAAAATTTAATATCATTTTATATAATTTGCTTAAGTGTTAAGTTGCTCAATATTCATTGAAAAAAAATTAAAAAAATGAACTTTCTTTAAGACAAAACTCAAGATTTTAGTAATTACATAATTCAAACCAAATATTATTTAAATTTAAATTCTTTTACTATATTTTATATTATTATAATTTAAAATCTTTTTATATTATTTATACAATTTAAGTCAACGTTCAAGAAATGTAAAAATGACATTTTTGAATTTAAAGTCCTAAAGTTTAGTAGCTATATAAATCAAACAAAATATTATTCAAATTTATCTTTCAGTGTAACTTTTATAATATCAATAAAAAGTTACTCAAAATTCACCAAAAAAAAAAGACCCTATTTGAATAAAAAAAGATCAATTTGAATAATTTATTTTCTATTGTCACTATTATTTAAATTAACATCTTTATATATAATTTGTGCAATTTAAATATTAGGTTACCAATATTCATTAAAAATTTTTTGAATACAATTAGAAATTATAGATTTAAGTAATTAAATCTGTAATTTTAACTATTATTCAAATTTAAATTCTTTTTATATTATTTAAATAATAAGATAGTGAACATTCAAAAAAAGTAAAAATGACTTTTTTTTAATACCATACCTTGGATTTCTAAAGCTACTTAAATCTTTTATTGTAATTTCTGTGGTTTTAGCAAAATGGTATTGTAAATTTACTAAAGAGTAAAATAAATTATATTTTAATAAAAAATTACTGATTTAAGTAATTCATATTTTATTCCAACTATTATTAAAATTTAGCATCTTTTTATTGAATTTATGCGATTTAAGTTTTATTTTACTCAACATTCTTAAAAAAAATAAAAAATGATAATTTTAATACAAAACTCATGATTTTTGTAACTATATAAACAACCAAAATGTTATTTAAATTTAAAATCTTTTACTATAATTTTTACAATTTCCATAAAGATTTCTCTAAATTCACAAAAAGTTAAATAAATCATATTAGAATAAACAAAGATTGATTTGAGTAATTGTATTTTTTATTACAGTCATTATTCAAATTTAAATTCTTTTTTGTGTTATTTACACCATTTAAATAACAAGTTAGTAAATATTAAAGAAAGTAAAAATGAAATTTTTGAATACAAAACTCTACATTTTAGAAACTAAATAAATTAATTCAAATGTTATTCAAATTTACAATTTTTTATTATAATTTCTACAATTTAACTAAAAGGTCATGTAAATTCACCAAAAGGGAAAATAACCTATATTTGAATTAAAAAAAGAACTTATTTGAGTAATTTATTTTCTATTTTAACCGTTAATCAAATTTAATGTCTTTTTACATAATCTAGGGTATTTAATTTTTAGGTTATTCGATATTTATAAAAATGTAAAAACCAACATTTTCAAAAACTAAACTCAAAATTTTAGAAACTATATAAATCATTTCAAACGTTATTCAAAATTAAAGTCTTTTATTATAATTTCTACAATTTTAATAAAAAATTACTATAAATTTATTAAAAAGTAAAATATATAATATTTAAATAATTACATTTTTTATTCTAATTATTATTTAAATTCAAATTCCTTTTATGTTACGTATGCAATTTAAGTAATAAGTTAATTATCATTTAAAAAAAGTAAAACACAATATTTTTAAATACAAAAGTTCAAATTTTAATAACTACTTACATTGAACAAAACGTTATTCAAATTTACAATTTTTTATTATAATTCTTACAATTTGAACAAAAGGTTACTCTAAATTTGCCAAAAATTAAAATAAATTCTATTTAAATAAAAAAGGCTAATTTAAGTAATTCATTTTCTATTATAACAATTATTCAAATTTTATCATCTTTTTACATAAGTTATGCATTTTAAGTGTTAGGTTACTCAACAATTATGAAGTAAAAAATGATATTTTTTAATATAAAATTTAAGATTTTAGTAACTATAGAAATCAATCCAAATGTTATTCAAATTTAAAATCCTTTATTATAATTTTTTTAGATTTCTTTAAAAAGTTATCCATATTCATCAAAAAGTAAAATAGATCATATTCAAAGAAAAAAATGACCAATTTAAGTAATTGCATTGTTAATTTTAACAATTCTTCAAATTGAAATTCTTTAACATTTATGAAAAGTAAAAATAAAAGAAAAGACATTTTTAATACAAAATTTTAGATTTTTGTAACTATTTAAATCAAATTAAATGTTATTCATATATACAATATTTTATTTTAATTTTTATAATTTTAGTAAAAAGTTTCTCTAAATTTACTTAAAAGTAAAATAAACCCTATTTGAACAAAAAAATGAACCAAAAAATAAAATAAATTTTCTTTAAATAAGAAATGAGTAATTTGAGTAATTCATATTCTATTATAGCCATTTTCAATTTAATGACCTTTTACTTAATTTATGCATTTTGAGTATTAAGTTACCCAACATTCATAAAAAAGATAAAAAATAAAAAATAACATTTTTGAATATAATACTCAAGATTTTAGTAACTATATAAATCAATCCAAATTTGATTCAAATTTAAATTCTTTTATTGTAATTTTAGCAATTTCAGTAAAAAGTTACTCCAAATTTAAGAAAGGGTACAATATATCATATTTTAATTAAAAAAATGATCAATTTAAAAAATTGTATTATTAATTTCAATAATTATTTAATTTTAAATTCTTTTTATGTTATTTACGTAATTTAAGTAACAAGTTAATCAATATTAAAAAAAATGTAAAAAAATGACATTTTTTTTAATACAATACTCCAAATTTTAGTTGTTGTTTAAATTAAACCAAATATTATACAATCTTTTATTATAATTTCTACCATTTTAATAAAATGTTACCCCAAAATTTATTAAAAAGTAAAATAGATTTTATTTGAATAAAAATTGACTTATTTTAGTAATTCATTTTTTATTCTACTTTTATTCAAATTTAATATCTTTTTACATAATTTACACAATTTATGCATTAGTTACTTAATATTAATGAAAAAGTTAAAAATAGACATTTTTGAATACAAAATACTAGATTTTAGTACTTATATAAATCAATCAAAATGTTATTCAAATTTAAAATCTTTCACTATAATTTCTATAATTTTAATAAAATGTTATTCCAAATTTACTAAAAGGTAAATTAGATTATATTCAATTAAAAAAGACTGATTTAAATAATTACATTTATCATCCTATTTGTTATTCAAATTTAAATTATCTTAATATTATTTATGTAAGTTAAGTAAGAGGTTAGACATGATTCAAAAAAAGTTAATGTTATTCCCATAGTCTTATATGAGTTATAATTGTTGTCAACTAGGTTTAAGTGTGCAAGAAAGTAAAGTCACATAGAAGGGCAAGAAGGTAAAAGCCACATAAAGGGGCAAGAACGTAAAAGCCACATGGAAGGGCAATACAGTAAATTTGCCGTAAGTAAACCCTATTAGGGTGTCATGGAGGAGTATATAAAGGCCATTGGAAGACAACAAAAATAGTCGGGCAATTGAGCAAAACGGACAGAAAAATAGACATCACCGGCAAGAGAGAGAAAAACTCGTGAGGAACGGCACACCACCAGCACACCAGCGGTCAGTGTAGGAACGACACACCACTGGCAAGAGAGAGAAACCCGTGAGGAACGGCACACCAGCGGTTGGCGGTGAATGGAAAACCCGATTTAGCCAACCAAGAGGGGTACATGGCAGAACAGGGGCTGGACAGGAAAAACAGATCCAGCTGGACGACAAGGAGACCAGAACGTGTGACGGCTTAATCTAGCTGGACAGTGAGAGATCCGGCTGGACAGCGTGAGACCAGAACGTACGACGGCTTGATCTGGCTGGACAGTGAGAGAGATCCGACTGGATGGTGAGACAGATCTGACTGGACAGTGAGACAGATCCGGCTGGACGGTGAGAGAGACCAAAACGTGCGTCGACATGAGACCAGAAACGTGTGTGAGGCATGAGACCAGCAAAGGGTGCAAACCAGAAATGTGCATGAGACGTGGAACGACAAATCAGAAACGTGAGGCGAGCCATGAGACAAGGAGACGAGTGAGACTGTGAGACGGTGAAAGCAGGAGCTGTGTGAGATAACCTAGAGAAGGAATTCGGCAAAGCATCAGAAAGAACTCAACATATTTCCAGATTTCTTCAAGAGAGGTTAGAGAGTATTGCGGTGAACTTCTAAGCGGCAGTGGAGCAGCCTTTTAATTCAACAGAGGCAAGACAAGCTAGAAGAAGGGTAGACACAGTAAGTGACACTCTTTGTATTGTACTTACTTAGTATTTGCAATAGTGAAAGGAGCAAAGGATTAAAACATCCATTATAACTGGAATTCTCAAATATAGTGCATAGTCTCAATAAGGGAGAGTCCCTACCACCGTGGATGTACGTCACGTTGACGGAACCACGTAAATCTCGTGTGTCCTTAATTTGCTTTACATTCTGTGTTTTGAATTGAGTTATGAACGCAGGTAAAGTATCAGCCAACCCATAACCTAACAAAGGCCTAAACAAGAACATCCGAATTGTCTATTAGGCAAGGTGTCTGAAAGGTGACTTTGGGGACTATTGTGATTAGTAGGTAGCAATAGATCTACCTTAGTCAAGTCTGAGAAAGAGTTCAC
Organism: Rhizophora apiculata; assembly: GCA_037832385.1. Taxonomy (NCBI): domain Eukaryota; kingdom Viridiplantae; phylum Streptophyta; class Magnoliopsida; order Malpighiales; family Rhizophoraceae; genus Rhizophora; species Rhizophora apiculata. The sequence goes on from CM075431.1 coordinate 3,948,210, forward strand.
TTTTAAGAAGAGGTTGAAGTTGTTCACTTACCTGCGAATTGCGAATTATGGTGTGATACTGATTCACCCCCTCTCAGTATCACAAACTAGTAGATCCTAGGGAGAAGTCGGGAACTTCAATTGGTATCAGAGCACAGGTTCACCAGTTTGAAGCTTGACAGCTTGGTGTACTAGTTTGAAGGGATTTAGAAGTTTTACTTGTTCAACATACTGAGAAATGGAAGCCGGTACCAGCACTAGCACCACTTACAGCAAGAAGGTTCCAATCTTCAATGAAACCAACTATCATATGTGGAGAGCAAGAATGCAAGTGGTATTTGCAACCATGGGCATAAACGTGGTGAAATGCGTACAGGAGGGTTGTGGCTCCGGAAGAAGGTAAAGACCCAACCCCAGAGGAGTTAAGGCAGTTTGAGATAAATGGGAAGGCCTCAAATGTCATCATTTCAGCATTGACAGATGCTGAGTATGCTAAAGTTATGAACTGCAAATCTGCCAAGGAGATATGGGACAGATTGCAGAAAGTCTATGAAGGTGATGGTAGAATGAAGGAGGCTAAGCTTCAAATGTTCAAGGAGAGATCTGAATCTCTCAGAATGTAGAAGAATGAGACAGTTCAAGAGTTCTTCACCAGGGTTATTGACGCAGTAAACAACCTGAGAAGTCATGGGAAGAACAAGGACTCATCGATTATGTAGAAAATTCTGAGAATTCTGCCTGAGAGGTTTGCCTCAAAGGTGGCAGCCATAAAAGAGAGTAGAGATCTCAATTCTACGTCTTTGCATGATCTTCAGTGCAATCTCATTGCATATGAGATGAGAATAAAGTCAACTGAGAGCTCTTCAACGTCAAAGGTATCAAAGGAGGCAGTTTTCAAATCTATGAAACACTTGAAGATAAAAGAAGGGGAAGAATCATCCAGTGAGGTTGATGATGATGATGAGGAAGAAAGTGAAGGTGAAGTATTGGCTTACTTCACAAGGAAATTCAAAAAGGGGTCTAAGAAGGGAAAAGGACAGTTGTCCTTGAGATGTTATCATTATGGGCAGACTAGACACTTTGCTTCTCAGTGCAAAGTGAAACTTAATGATGAAGATGAGGATGGTGATGATGAGCAGAATTCAAGATGGAGAAGATCATCATTCAAATCAAAGAAGTCTAGTAAGAAGATTGTCAACCCACAGAGGAAGACGAGAGGCTCATTCAAGAGTTATGTGAGTCAAACAAAAGAAGCTGCTGAAAAGGAAGATGAAGACTCATCAGATGAGTATGTCTTTATGGTATTAGTATAAGGTGGTAGCTCAACCTCTGAAGAGGAAGAGGAAGTTGATGAAGAAGAGCCAGATCTTGAAGCTGAGCTGGAAGCAGCTTCAAAGGAGATAATCAGAAGGGGCAAAACTATAAGAAGGTTAGAGGCCCATATAAAACAAGTTGAAGCAAAGTCTGAGGAAGATGAAAGTTAAAAGGATGAAATAAGGGCTGAGCATATTGACTTAAAGAGAAGATTTAAGGAACAGATCAAAATATGTGAAGACCTTACAGTAGAGCTTGGCTCAAGGGCTTCAAAAATCGAAGAAATGGAGAAAGAATTGCTGAGACTTTAGCAACAACTCAAAAGTAGAAAAGAGAACTTGTAGAAGCTTGAAATGATAGGAGAAACAAGTTCTAAAAAAGGAGAGAAGAATGTAGAGAAAGTACAGCAATTTGAGGCTGTATTGGCTAAAGAAAATAAGGATGTGCCACAGAAGTTGAAAGAGAAGGTTGTGATTCAGAAGAAGATAGCTGAGAATAAAGAAGATCTGAAGAAGCAACCTAGGGTGGCAAACAAGAAGGAAGAAAAGAAAGTTAGCTAGCAGAGGGCTACGACTGAACAGAAGGAGGAGAAGAAGGTGACTGAAATGAAAGTCACACAAGCAAAGAAGCCAGCTACTTTGCCTATACAGCAAGTGATGAATAGAAGAAGACAAGCTGTGATCAGACCCAAGAAGAGGCAGTTTTAAGGTCATTGCCTTTATTATGGAGTTTGGGGTCATAAGGTGAGTAACTGCTGGTGGAAAAAACCAGTATATGTCTCTAACTTGAGAAGATACGATGCTGCATATAGGGGGAGACAATACAGAATTCAGAAGAGAACACTTGTCATCAGTTCTTACACATACTGTAAAAGGCAAGGACACATTGACAAGGATTGTTGGTGGAAGCCCAAACCAGTGGTTTCAAAGAACAAGTTTGCTATATTGGTAGACTTGGAATAGTGTGAAAGGTATGGGCAGAATGGCCATAATGCCAAGAGATGCATGACACTTCTCCCTGAGTAAGAAAAGGCACTCAATGGCACAGTGGAAACAAGCGGTGCAATCAAAGTTGAGAAAAAGGAGAAAGCTATCTTCCAGCCAGTTCAAAAGAAGGAATATAAAGCTAAAAGGGAAGTGGCTAATATAGCTGAAATTGCACTCAAAGCTGACTACAAGGATAAGCAATGGACCCTCGATAGTGGATACACTTCGTACATGACGGGAGATAAGAGTAAATTATCAAAACTAAACAAATCAAGAGAAAGTAGAGTCAAGTTTGGCAATGATGATTCACTTAACATCAATGGTCAGGGATCAGTAAAGATTGGAAGAGAAAAGCTGAAAGATATTCTACACGTTGAAAGACTCAGATATAATTTAGCATCTGTCAGTCAGCTATGCAACGAAAACCATAAGGTAATAGTCACAAAAACAGGTTGTCAGGTAAAGAGTAAAGAAGGCAATACTGTTGCAGCTGGGAAGAGAACAGCTGGAAATTTATATGTAATTGATGAGGACAAGACAAGCAGCTGTTTACTTACAAAAGAAGAAGAAAATCAACTTTGGTATAGGAGGCTAGGACACTTAACACAGAAGAACATAAGGAAGCTAACCACTACTCATGCAATCAGAGACATTCCAGACCTCAAGAGAGAGAGGGAGTATGTCTGCTCAGCATGCTCTAAAGGAAAACATGTCAAAAAGAAGTATAAGACCAAAGAGTTCAGTTTTGAAGTAGTGCTTGACATTGTACATACTGATTTGTGTGGGCTGATGAGAACAAAAGGGTTGAATGGTGAGAGGTACTTCATCTTGTTTGTTAATGATTATTCCAGAAGGACCTGCATCATGCACCTCAAATACAAATCAGAAGTTTTGAAATGCTTCAAGAGATACAGAAGATTGGCTGAAAATGAGAGTGGAAAGAAGATCAAAGTATTGAGGTCAGATCAAGGTACTGAATTCACAAATGGAGCTTTTGAAGATTACCTTGAGAAGCATGGAATTCACCATCAGATGGCAGCAACAAGAACACCTTAACAGAATGGGGTGGTAGAGAGGAAGAATAGAGCTGTGGTTGAAATGGCAAGAACTCTACTGTTGGAATCCAATCTTCACATAAGATTTTGGATAGAAACAACATTTATAGTCGTGCACCTACTAAACAGAGTTCTACTAAGGCCCAATACTGATAAGAGTCCATATGAGCTATGGAGTGGGAAGAAGACAACAGCAAAGTATCTCAGAGTCTTTGGCAGCCCATGTTTTGTGAAGAACAAGGAGCAAAACTTGGGAAAATTCAACGCTAGGTCTGATAAAGGCATCTTTGTGGGATACTTAGCAAAGACAAAAGGTTACAGAGTTTTCCTGCATAAGCTGGGAAAAGTGATCACTTCCAGTGATGTGAGAATAGATGAGAGCTAGAAAACAATGCAGAATGGAGAAGCTGAGGACAATGAAGAAGATGACTTCAATGTAGATGAAGAATCAGCCAACCTGAAGAAAAGGAACAAGAAGTAAGTTCAGACTCGGAGAAGAGTGAGTCTAAAGATGAAGAAAGAGATCCTCTTGCAACTAAAACGGTGCAAGGAAGAAGGACAAAGAAAACATGGACCAGTGCTCCTCAAGGAGATCAGATCATAGGTGACCCATCAGTAGGAGTTACAACAAGAAGAAGAATTGTGGGAGCTACTACTTTACTATCACAAGTTGAACCTAAATCTGTTGAAGAGGCTATTCAAGACAAATCCTGGGTCAAAGCTATCAATGAGGAGCTGGATCAAATTGAGAAGAATGATACATGGGAGCTGGTTCTAAGACCCACTAATAAGAATGTCATAGGAACAAAGTGAGTGTTTAGGAATAAACACAATGAAGATGGCAAGGTGGTGAGGAATAAGGCCAAGTTGGTTTGCAAAGGCTACACTCAGATAGAAGGGCTAGATGTTGATGAAACTTTTGCACCAGTAGTAAGGTTAGAAATTATCAGAATGTTCTTAACTTTGGCAGCACACAAAAGGTATAAAGTCTATCAGATGGATGTGAAATCTGCCTTTCTAAATGGGCTCCTGAAAGAAGAAGTGTATATTGAATAACCCGATAGAGTACAAATTAGTGAGGATGAGAGACATGTGTGCAAGCTAAAGAAAGCCTTGTATGGTCTTAAGCAAGCTCCAAGAGCATGGTACAGTAGACTGGATGTGTACTTGAGAAAGTTGAACTTTAGAAGAGGAATGGTTGATAATAACCTGTATGTGTTCAACTCAGAAAAAGGCCAGCTGATAACCATAGTATATGTAGATGACATTATCTTTGGAGGGAATCACTCTGAGTTATGCCAAGATTTTGCATAGAAGATGAGTGAGGAATTTGAGATGTCATTGATTGGAGAAATGACGTACTTGCTTGGATTACAGATAAAACAGTGTGAAGAAGGTATCTTTATTTCTTAGACGAAGTATGCCAAAGAGATGCTGAAAAGGTTTGGCATGGAGGATAGCAGATATGTCAGTACCCCTATGATAGTGGGCTGCAAGTTAACAAAAGATCAGGAGGGCAGGAGTACGAGCCCTACAGAGTACAAGAAGATGATAGGGAGCCTTCTATACCTTACGACATCAAGGCCTAATCTTATGTAAGTTATATGCGCTGCTAGCAAATTCCAAGCTGATCTTAAGGAGTCTCATGTGTTGGCAGTGAAAAGAATCCTAAGGTACCTTAAAGGAACACTGGAAATGGGCTTGTGGTATTCAGCCACGGATTCTGTTAAACTACAAGCATACACTTATGCAGACTGGGCAGGAAGTATAGATGATAGAAAATCAACCAGCGGTTGCAGCTTCTACTTGGGTTCAAAGTGTGTTGTATGGTTAAGTAGAAAGCAAAATAGTGTTACTTTGAGCACAGTTGAGGCTGAGTATATGGCTGCTTGTGCGGCATGTACACAAGTGATATGGATGCTAAGACAATTGGCAAACTTGGGTGTTGAAGTGAAGTTACCAGTGAGTGTACTTTGTGATAATCAAAGTGCTATTGATTTCAGCAAGAATCTGGTTCAACATTCGAGGAGCAAGCATATTGACATCCGGTATCACTTCATTAAAGATCAAGTGGAACAGGGTATAATTCAGTTGGAGTATGTTGGTACTAAAAATCAAATTTCAGATATTCTAACTAAACCTCTATCCACAGAGCTGTTTGAAAAGCACAGATTGAGTCTATCTGTGCAAATGCCTCCTTAAGCCTGAAGTTCAAGTGAATCCTCCATCTCCACTTTGCGAGTTTTTCAGATTTGTAATTGGTTGGCAAAGGGGGAGAGAAGCAACAGTGCAGGGGGAGCTGTTAAGAAAGGGGGAGTACATATTTAGGGGGAGTTGAAACTGCTACATAGTGGTTTTTGTTATGAGTGTTGCCAACAATTACAATGGGGGAGATTGTTGTTCCCACAGCCTTGTATGGGTTGTAATTATTGACAACTAGGTTTAAGTGTGCAAGAAAGTAAAGCCACATGGAAGGACAAGAAGGTAAAAGCCACATAGAGGGGCAAGAACGTAAAAGCCACATGGAAGGGCAAGACAGTAAATTCGCTGCAAGTAAGCCCTATTAGGGTGTCATGGAGGAGTATATAAAGGCCATTGGAAGACAACAAAAATAGTCGGGCAATTAAGCAAAACGGACAGAAAAATAGACACCACCAGCAAGAGAGAGAAAAACTCGTGAGGAACGGCACACCACTGACACACTAGCGGTCGGCATAGGAAAGGCACACCACCGGCAAGAGAGAGAAAAACTCATGAGGAACGGCACACCACCGACACACCAGCGGTCGGCATAGGAACGGCGCACCACCGGCAAGAGAGAGAAACTCGTGAGGAATGGCACACCACCGGCACACCAGTGGTCGGCAGTGAACGAAAAAACCCAATTCGGCCAACTAAGAGGGGTACATGGTAGAACAGGGGTTGGACGGGAAAAACAGATCCGGCTAGACGGCGACGACACCAGAACGTGTGACGGCTTGATCTGGTTGGATGGTGAGAGATCCGACTGGATGGCGAGGAGACCAGAACGTGCGATGGCTTGATCTGGCTGGACGATGAGAGCTTTGGTTGGACAGTGAGAGAGACCAGAACATGCGTCGGCGTGAGACCAGAAACGTGTGTGAGGCATGAGACCAACCAAGGGTGCAAACCAGAAACGTGTGTGAGACGTGGAACGGCAAACCAGAAACGTGAGGCGAGCCGTGAGACAAGGAGACGGTTGAGACCATGAGACGGTGAAAGCAGGAGCTGTGTGAGACAACCTAGAGAAGGAATTCGATGAAGCATCGGAAAGAACTTAACGTATTTCCAGATTTCTTCAAGAGAGGTTAGAGAGTGTTGCGATGAACTTCTAAGTGGCAGTAGAGTAGCCTTTTAATTCAATAGAGGCAAGACAAGTTAGAAGAAGGGTAGACACAGTAAGTGACACTCTTTGTATTGTACTTGCTTAGTATTTGAAATAGTGAAAGGAGTAGAGGATTAAGACATCCATTGTAACTGGAATTCTCAAATATAGTGGATAGTCTCGGTAAAAGAGAGTCCCTACCACTGTGGATATACATCACGTTGACGGAACCATATAAATCTCGTGTGTCCTTAATTTGCTTTACGTTCTGTGTTTTGAATTGAGTTGTGAATGCAGTTAAAGTATCAGCTAACCCATAACCTAACGAAGGCCTAAATAAGAACATCTGAATTGTCTATTAGGTAAGGTGTTTGAAAGGTGATTTTGGGGACTATTGTGATTAGTAGGTAACAATAGATCTACCTTAGTCGAGTCTGAGAAAGAGTTCGCTTTTAAGAAGAGGTTGAAGCTGTTCACTTACCTACGAATTGCGAATTGTAGTGTGATACTGATTCACCCCCTTCTCAGTATCACAAACTAGTAGATTTTAGGGAGAAGTTGGGAACTTCAATTAAAAATCTCATTTTTGAATTCAAAGTTGCAAATTTATGTTGCTACTTATATCAAACCAAATATTATTTAAATTTATAATCTTTTATTCTAATTTTTGCAAATTTAGTATAAAGTTATTCTAAGTTCACCAAAAGAAAAAAATAAAATAGGCCTAATTTGAATTAAAAAAAAGACCAATTTGAGTAATTTATATTTTATTCTAATTGTTAGTTAAATTTAACTTTTTTCTTACTTAATTTATGCAATTTAGGCATTAAATTACTTAACATTTATGAAAAGGTTAAAATAAATCAAAATTTTAGTAACTATATAACTAAAGATTTATGCATGTAAAAGGTTACTTCAAGTTCATCAAAAGTTAAAATAAATCATATTCAAATAAACAAACTAATTTAAGTAATTGCTTCTTTTATTCCAACTATTATTCAAATTTAATTTCCTTTTATATTACTTATACAATTTAAGTGAGAGGTTAGTCAACATTTAAGAAAAGTAAAAAATTATATTTTTTTTAATTCAAAACTCTAGATTTTAGTTGCTTCTTAAATTAAGCCAAAATGTTTATTGTAATTTTTATTGTAATTTTTGTAATTTCAGTAAAATGTTATTTTAAATTTACCAAAAAAATATAAAATAGACGTCATTTGAATAAAAAAAAATTGAATTAAGCAATTCATTTTTTATTCTAATTGTTATTTAAATATAATGTCTTTTTACATAAATTACATAATTTAAATATTAGATTACTCAATATTCATGAAAAAGTAAAAAAAAAAAAAAAGAAATTTTTAAATATAAAACACTAGATTTTAGTTATTATATAAATTAGACCAAATATTATTGAAATTTAATATTTTTTAGTTTTATTTTTGCAATTTTAGTAAAAAGTTATTTCAAATTCGCTGAAAAGTAAAATAAATAATATTTGAATAAAAAATGATTATTTTAAGTGGTTGTATTTTTTATTTTAAATGTTATTCAAATTTAAATTCTTTTTATATTAATCAAAGTAAATATTACTCAATTTTACAATTTTTTATTATAATTTCTATGATTTTAGTAAATGATTACTTGAAATTCACCAAAAAGTAAAATTGATCCGATTTAAATAAAAAATGACTAATTTGAATAATTCATTCTCTATTATAATTGTTATCCAAATTCAATATCATTTTATTTAATTAACGTAATTTGAATATTAGGTTACTTAATATTCATAGAAAATGTAAAAAAAAAAAAATTTGAGTGCAAAATATTAGATTTTAGTAACTATATAAATTAATCTAGGTATTACTCAAATTAAAAGTTTGTTACGACAATTTATTCAATTTCAGTAAATGGACACTCCAAATTCACTGAGAAGTAAAATAGAAAATATTTGAATAAAAAACAATTAATTTATGTAATTCTATTTTTTATTATTACCATTATTAAAATTTAAATTTTTTATATTAATTGCACATTTTAAGTAATATGTTAGTCAACATTTAACAAAAGTAAAAAATGAAATTTTTGTATATAAACCTTAGATTTTAGTAGTTACCTCAAATTCACTAAAAAGTAAAATAAATCATATTCAAATAAAAATAATTATTATAAGTGATTATGTTTTTTACTCTAAATATTATTCAAATTTAAATTTTTTTATATTATTTACATCATTTAAGTAATAAGTTAATTATCATTTAAAAAAAGTAATGAACAATAATTTTGAACTTTAAATCCCAAATTTTAGTAATTATTTAATTAAAATAATTATTATTCAAATTTACAATTTTTTATTATAATTTCTACAATTTTACTAAATAGTTATTTGAAATTCATCAAAAAGTGAAATAAACCATATTTCAATAAAAAATGACCAATTTGAATAATTTACTTTCTATTATAACTGTTACTCAAATTTAATATTTTTTTATTTAATTAATATAATTTAAATATTAGATTCCTCAATATTCATGGAAAATGTTAAAAAAAAATAATATTTTTGAATACAAAATTTTAGATTTTTGTAATTATATAAATCAATTTAAATATTACTTGAATTAAAAGTTTGTTACTGTAATTTATTCAATTTCAATAAAAAGATACTTCAAATTCTCTACGTAAAATAAAAAATATTTAAATAAAAAATAATTAATTTAAATTTTTTTATATTAATTACGTATTTTAATTAATATGTTGGTCAACATTTAACAAAAGTTTAAAATGAAATTTTTGTGGACAAAACCCTATATTTTAATAGTTATTTTTATTAAATCAAATATTATTTAAATTTATAATTTTTTATTGTAATTTCTATAATTTTCTTAAAAAGTTTTTTAAATTCCCTAAAAACTAAAATATGCCTTATTTGGAAAAAAAAAAAAAAACTAATTTGAGTAATTTATATAAGTTAAATATTAAATTATTTAATATTTATGAAACAGTGAAAAATAAAAATTTTAAATAAAAAGCTCAAGATTTAAATAACTTTATAAATTAATCTAAATATTATTTGAATTTAAACTCTTTTATTATAATTTTTGCAATTTAAGTTAAAGGTTACTCAAAATAAATTAAATAGTAAAATAACATGTATTCAAATAAAAAATAACTAATTTAAATACTTATATTTTTTATTTTAACTATTATTAAAATTAATTTTTTAATATTTTTTATGTTATTTAACATTCAAGAAAAATAAAAAATCAACATTTTTTATACAAAACCCTTAATTTTAAAAGTTTTCTAAATGAAACCAAATGTCATTTACATTTATAATTTTTTATTATAATTTTTGTAATTTTAATAAAATGTTATTTTAAATTTTCAAAAAAAGTAAAATTGACCCAAATTTGAAAAAAAAATAACTAATTTAACTGATTTATATTTTATTTTAAGTATTATACAAATTAAACATCCTTTTACTTAATTTACACAATTTAAGTATTATGTTACTCATCATTCATGAAAAAGTACAAAATGACATTGTTAAATAAAAAAACTCCAAATTTTAGTAATTGTATAAATCAACTCAAATGATATTCAAATTTAAAGTTTTTTATTATAATTTTTATAATTTTAGTAAAAGATTATTTCAAGTTCATTAAAAAGTAAAATAAATCATATTTCAATAAAAATGACTCATTTAAAGAATTACATTTTTTACTTTAATTATTATTTAAATTTAATTTTTTTATATTATTTACATAATTTAAGTAATAGGTTGATTAACATTCAAGAAATGTAGAAAATGACATTTTTTTAATTCAAAGCCCCAAAATTTAGTAACTATATGAATTAAACTAAATGTTATTCAAATTTATAATCTTTTATTTTAATTTTTATAATTTTAGTAAAACAATATAAATTTTACAAAAAAATAAAATAGACCATATTTGAATAAATAATGATTGATTTAAGTAATTTATATTCTATTCTAATTGTTATTCAAATTTAATATTTTTTTACTTAATTTATATAATTTAAATATTACATTACTCAACATTTAAGAAAAAGTAAAATACAAATTTAAGTATTAGGTTACTTAACATTTTTGAAAAAAATAAAACAAGACAATTTTGAATACAAAATTCAAAATTTTAATAACTATATAAATCAATTTAAATTTTATTCAAATTTAAACTCTTTTATTATAATTTTTGTAATTTTAGTAAAAAATTATTTTAAATTAATTAAAAAGTAAAATATATCATATTTGATTAAAAAGAGACTCATTTAAGTAATTGTATTTTTTACTTTAACCATTATTCAAATTTAAATTCCTTTTACATTATTTACCCAATATAAGTAACAACTTAATCAACATTTGAAAAAAGCAAACAATGACATTTTTGAATACAAAAACTAATATTCTAATAGTTACCTAAATTAAACCAAATGTTATTCAAAACAACAATTTTTATTGTACCTTTTACAATTTCAATAAAATGTTAGTCTAAATTTCTCAAAAAGTAAAATAAATCTTATTTGAATAATTCATATTCTATTCTATTTATTATTCAAATTTAATGTTTTCTTACTTAATTGACATAATTTGAATATTAGGTTATTTGACATGTATGAAAAAGTTAAAAATGGCACTTTGAATACAAAACTCAACAATTTAATGACTGAATAAATTAATCACCTTTTATTCAAATTTAAACACTTTTACTATAATTTCTGTAATTTCAGTAAAAAGTCACTCTAAATCAACTAAAAAGTAAAATAGATTATATTTAAATAAAAAGCAACTAATTTAAGTAATTACATTTTTTGTTCTAACCATTATTCAAATTTTAATTATTTTTATATTATTTACAAAATTTAACTAACAAGTTAGTTAATATTCAAGAAAAATAAAAAATGATATTTTTAGATGTAAAACCCTAGATTTTAGTAGTTACATTCATCAAATTAAATGTTATTTAAATTATAATTTTTTATTGTAATTTTTATAATTTTACTAAAAAATTTCTTTGAATTCCCCAAAAAGTAAAATAGAACCTAGTTGAATAAAAAATGACCAATTTGAGCAATTCATATTTTACTCTAACTGTTATTTAAATTTAATATCTTTTTACTTAATTTATATAACTTAAATATTAGGTTACACAACATTCTTAAAAATGTAAAAATAACATTTGTGAATACAAAACTTTCAATTTTATTAACTATATAAATCAATCAAAATGCTATTCAAATTTAAATTTTTTCACTATGATTTTTGCAATTTTAGTAAAAAGTTACTTTAAATTCATTAAAAGGTAACACAAATCATAATTGAATAAAAAAATAATTGATTTAAGTAATTAGATTTTTTATTCTAATTATTATTCAAATATAAATTCTTTTTATATTATTTATGCAATTTAAGTAATGTGTTAATCAACATTCAAGAAAAGTAAAAAAGAACATTTTTGAATAAAAAAAACCATGGATTTTATTAGCTACTTTAATCAAACAAATGTTATTCAAATTTACAATTTTTTATTATAATTCTTGCAATTTCAATAAAAATGCTACTTAAAATTTCCCTAAAAGTAAAATAGAACCTGTTTGAACAAAAACCAACTGATTTGAGTAATTCATATCTTATTTTAATTGTCATTCAAATTTAACATTTTTTTACTGAACACAATTTAAGTATTAAGTTACTTAACATTCATGAAAAACTAAAAATGACATTTTTTAATACAAAACTTAAGATTATAGTAACTATATAAATTAAATCAAATGATATTTAAATTTAAACTCTTTAATATAGTTTCTATAATTTCAGTCAAAGGTTACTTCAAATTCATTAAAATGTAAAATGAATCATATTTGAATAAAAAATGACTATCTTAAATAATTGAATTTTTATTATAATTGCTATCAAAATTTCAATTTTTTTATGTCATTTACACAAATAAAGTAACAAGTTAGTTAATATATAAGAAAAAATGAAAATGACATTTTTAATACAAAACCTTAGATTTTAATAGTTATTTTACTCAAATCAAATGTTATTCAAATTTACAATCTTCTGTTGTACTTTTGGCGATTTCAGAAAAAATTTACTTTGAATTCATAAAAATATAAAATTGATCTTATTTGAATAAAAATTGAACAATTTGAATAATTCATATTCTATTTTAACTGTTATTCAAATTTAATATTATTTCACATAATTTATGTCATTTATGTATTAGGTTATTCAATACTTATGAAAAAGTAAAAAAGGGCATTTTTAATACAAAACTAAATATTTTATTAACTATATCAATCAATCCAAATCTTATTCAAGTCTTTTATTGTAATTTATATAATTTTCGTAAAAGGTTACTCTAAATTCAATTAAAAGTAAAATAAATCATATTTGAATGAAAAACAACTAATTTAAGTAATTACATTTGTTATTTTAATCATTATTCAAATTTAAATTCTTATTATATTATTTATGTAATTTAATTAAAAAGTTAATTAATATTTAAGAAAAATAAAAAATGACATTTTTGTATACAAAACCCTAGATTTTAATTTCTACTTAAATCAAATGAAATATTATTCAAATTTATAACTTTTTTTTAATCTTTCAAACATTGTAATATAATTTAATTCTTGCCTTCTTAGGGCTTCACTAATGTGTTTGATTGGTCCAATTCACTGACATTTCTTTCAATTGTAAACTTATGTAAGAGATGCTAGAATTTGTAATTATTATGGTAATATTATATAATCTTGATTATCATTGCTAAGTTTAGAAAATAAATTATTAGTGATAATGTATAAATATAATTAAGAAAAATTTTTGTGACAAAAATGGTGGGTGATGCTTACATTGTAAATGTTGACATGTTTAGTCGTTTAACTATAAGTTATACCCATTTTATTAATAATATTAATTATGTATAAATCCAGTTAGTACTAAAATTTAGATAAATAACATAATGCTTAACTTCATTTCAATTAGTGACCTTTATTTTATTTTATTTTATATATTTATACCATGTTTTATTTTTACATATTCCATTCATTAAAGATATATCAATCTAACGTAAAGTAAATTAGTCATTAAATGTCACATTCATTATTGCGTTAGAGGCAAGAAATCAAGAAGCTCCTCCCACTATTGCATCCAAAAGGAAAAACTAAAAACCACATGCATGTCATTATTCGCCAACCAAAAGCTCAAATGGAAACATCATACCTTTGTAAGTAATTGATGGTAATTTAGTCATATCCTATCTAGCACTCTTTAATGTCATAAATATCTCTAAAGAAAATACATACATCTATTATCATTAACCTATAAGAAAGTGACCTTAAGTTTCATCTAAATTTTTCACTCACACACTTTCATTAGGGTTAACTTTTTGATTGCCACAAAATATGCAAATTAGAATGGCTGCATTTGTCTTTCACAATGTTGGATTTGTTAAATTTATTAGTGTACATGTATCATTATATCACATAAAATTTTAGTGATTAGTTTAGAATATAATCAAATTTTTTCTTTTTTGTTAGCTATCTGAGAAACATTTGGAGACCCGAAAAAAAAAAATGCAAGAAGGAAAAAGAAATAGAAGAAATTTAGCAACAATAGAGGGGTTACAATGGAGATAATTATAAAACTAATATTTTGAAAGTTTTGAACTAATAATTACATGCATTAAATGTAACATGCATTGTAATTAACATCAGTTTATAAGATTTCCCAAATTTCAACCCCAAATCCCTTCTTCCTCTTACCTCATTAACGTAAATTCCTTTACAATAATTTCATTCTTTAATCATGCTAAAAACAACATCATTTTGCACATAGGAAACCATATTCTCAAACTACTTGTATGCATAGGCATCAAGTTTGTAACAATTACCTTAATTGCAATTGCTAACCATTCACACATTTATCCTTCTAATGAAAAACATTAATTTTTGATCTAGACTAATTTTCATAATTCCCCAACAGGAAATCAATTTAATACCACCCATGACCTAAGAAAAGTCTAAGCCATAACTAAGGCACTTTGAATAGGTGATATGATTGCTTAACAATTGACAACATGGTTAAAAAAAAAATTAGCAAAAAGTATTAGAATTAAGAATTGCATTCTAGAAATAAACAAATCAATCCACAAAATAGTAGAACAAGCAGAAAGTTTGAAAAAGGATACTCCAAGTAAAAGCCATGAGCAAATGAGCTAACCAACATAGTCATAAATAATCAATCCCTCAAAATAAGTTTATGGCATAGTGAGAATCAAACTAAAACACTATAATCACCCACAAAAACCATCCATTGGACAATCAAAATTCAAAACACATGTAGTGAATAGTCCAAAGAATGAAAGAAAAAAAAATAACAAAAGAAATGGTAGCAAGTTTAGTCAGAGAAAGAATAAAAGCATAAATGAGAGGAACCAAGACTTGAGTGGGGCAACTTTGTTTTCCTTTCTAATAGGCCACTCTCTTTAACAAAATTCAAACACAGACATCAATTCTAATTAATAATACATCAATAAACAAAGATTTTGAAACAAAAATATGCATATAATACGACAAACCCACAATATATATATTTGACAAAAACACATTGATTGAAGGCATAAGGATTAGACGATGAGGCCATGACGAGGTGTTGTTTGGAAAGCATTTGTTCTTTATCCAAATCTAAAGGGTTTGTTTGCCATTCGAGTTGGATTTTTAGTTTTACTAGAACAATGCAAGATGGAAATATTACAACTAATTTATATAGAACATGTTAATTTTAATTTACTTTAAATTAATTTTATTGTTATATGCCTAAAGCCAACTAATTTAATGCATACATAATTTTGATATTTTTTTATTTTTCAAAATAAAAAAAGAAAAATTCCATTAGTATAGGTATTTGATGGAAAAATTAAACTAACAAAAATATCAGGTTATTTAATTTTTTGTCAAATTTGAATACAATAACATTTTTTATTATCCAATTTAATATGAAACTTATGTATATAAATTTCACAATATTATGAAATATTTTAATTTAGATGAAGAATAGAGAATTAACTTTTTTTGAAAGCACAATGTAAAGTAACAAGTCAATAGTATACTAACGATTATATGAAATAATTTAGAATATATATATATATAAAGAGAGGGATAGAGAAGACAAAAAGAAAAGTCTTACCTCTTCTCTTAAAAAAAATTCATAAATTAGTCATTTATAGCAACTATCTAAAATAATTTGTTTATATATATGGTACCAATTACACATGTTAAATATTTGGAACAAAGTCCTACCCAAACCCCTTTTAGGCTAATGTAAATGTAAATTCAAAGGTCTAAGCCTATTTATTGCTGAGTAGGCCTAGTAAGAAAGGCCAAGCCCATGATATACTTTGGAAAGATTTTAGAGCTGAACCAAACCCATACAATCAAAAACCAATAATCATCTTTACTTTAACTTCATGAAGCAAAGATTCAATTGCTCATATTTGACACCTATTGGGCATTAGGTTGTTCCATCTTAAAGATGGTAACAAGTGCATTGATGGGTTTAGATGTATATATTTTAGCTTAGAATAATGGCCCATAAACAAATTACATTCAACAAGTTCGCCTAAATGAAAGTTTCAAATGGGACATAGACAAATTTATTGTCTTAATCACTTTTATAGACATTTGTAAGACTAAGCCGCTAGGTTCCGCATAATGAAAATAGATTGCATCTTTTTACCATGTTAAATGGTACAATTATAGACATAAATTATGAAAATTCAACAACTTGCTACCTTGTTTAGTTTTTCTTTAAAGGAGAAAAGCTTTGAAAATAACTTTATTCCATTAAAGTGTAGTATGAATGAATTATAATAAAAATATTGAAATAAAACATTAAAATATAACATTATAAGTGTTATCATAATCTTATTCAAAATAAACAAATAATTATTATTAAAAAATTAAAAGTTGATAATAAATAACATAAAAATACAATAGACACTAGGAAACCAACATTAAAATACAACAAATAACATTAAAATACAAGAGTATAACCAATAGCTTAAGGAAGAAACTCATCAAAAGGACTAATAAAAGGATTCTTAATGTTCCTACAATTAGAGGTACTACCTCCTTAACTTTATTACCTTTATCCTTAACTTCAAAATAATTGCATGAAACAATAACAATCAAAATTGCACCAGGTGGATTAATTTTAAAGACAAAACTTGCCACTAGATCCATAAATACAATCATGGGGATATGTGCCTTCTATGAGGGAGAAGATCCCTGACATAAGTAAATGCAAATAATGACAAGTGAAAAATAGCATATCACAAAATTTTGAATAGGCAAAATCATGAAAATGAAGTGTCTCAAGAGGAGCTAATATCATCCTTGGAAAGAAATTTTTGAGTAGCTTTAAGGAGGACAGAAAAGGATAAAGTAAGTGTTTTTTGTTCATCACTCCTAACTTTAAGACATAAATGACATATGTAATAGAAAAATATATAATTATCTTAAACATCGTTCTTATGTTGACGGCCCATATAAAGGGTGGTGGATTGAAATTAACAAAGGTCAAGCAAAAATTAATGGTCAATGCAATTTTGGCTACTTACGAATGATCAACCATCTAAAGGAATGTCTTATATGGGGGAAAAAGTATTCTTTTAGCCTAGAAAATTTGAGAAGAAAGATAGACAACCAGACAAAGATACTTGCAAAAATTGTGAAAATCAGTTGCCTATAGCGCAACCAAAGTGGCTAGAAGCCATAATTTGATATTGTCTATAAAGGAGAGAAAAAAAACTTTTGGTAAAAAGAATGAAAGAATGAGAGGATATATAAACATCTTTCCCCTTTGCAAGTTAGCTAACAACAACTTGTGCAATGAAAATCTTTTCTTTCTATTTTAATAATAAGCAAAACCAAAAATTGTTTAGGTTGTGTCAGGCAGTGTCTTTATAACAAAAATCTTTTTTGTTTCCCTTCTTGCTTTTGGTTGTTGTTTGTTTTATTATTGTTGCTATTGTGGTGAAATGGGTGGTTTGGAGAAGGAAGCAAATGAGAGGCAACATTAAAAACTATTGTACTAGTTACTCTAGTAATTAAGTACATTATATCTTTGTTTTTTTCTTTTTCTTCTCAATCTCTCTTCCAATCATTTGCCAATTCTATTCTTCTCTAGATGATTGCTGATCATTGACCTTGATGGGTTATTTCTTGTTCTTTAGATTCTAATTTGACAATTCGGTTGCGCTTTGCATGTCTCTAGTAGAAACACTAACCACTCTGACCTTTCTAGCTTCTTGCCTTTGGGGCTTTCCCTCGAGTTGGTTTGCATTGTTATAATAATAGTAATAATAAAGGGATATGTATATGTAATATAATTATCATATCTACTTTAATTTTATTTTTGACAATCAATTACTATTCAATAGGGCAAGAAATGTTACTCCATTTGATTAACTAAAAAAATTTCTAAAACCTAGTTCAATTAATATAATTCAAATTAATATGAAAATTAGTTTCATTTATTTTTTTAAATATAAGTTTTTTTTATTTTTTTAAATACTTAAGAATTTATATTTTATTAAAAATGATTGATTTAAATAATTGTATTTTCTAATGTAACCATTATTCTAATTGAACATCATTTTATGTAATTTACACAATCTAGGTATTAGGTGACCCAACATTCATGGAAAAAGTAAAAAATGACATTTTTGAGTACAAAACTCAAGATTATAGTAATAACATAAATCAATCCAAACGTTAGTAAAATTTAAAGTATTTTATTGTAATTTTTGTAATTTTAGCAAAAATTACTCCTAATTCACCAAAAAGTAAAATATATCATATTTGAATTTGAAACTATAGTTTTAAATAATTAAATTTGTAATTCTAACAATTATTTAAATTTAAATTCTTTTTATACTATTTATAGAATTTAAGTAACAAGATAGTGAACATTCAAAAAATGTAAAAATTGACATTTGTTTAATACCATACCTTGAATTTCTAGAGCTACTTAAAACTTTTATTGTAATTTCTATGGTTTTAGTAAAATGGTTTTAATAAACCTTTTTGAATAAAAGAAAACCAATTTGAATAATTATTTAAATCAAACAAATGTTATTTAAATTTATAATTTTTATTATAATTGTTGTAATTTATATCAAAGATTACACTATGTTCACAAAAAAGAAAAATATATCTTATTTGAATAAAAAACAATCAATTTAAGTAATTCTTCTTCTATTTTAGCCATTATTTAAATTTAACATCTTTTTAATTAATTTATACAATTTAAATTTTAGGTTATTTAACATTTTTGAAATAAAATAAAATAAATAACATTTTTAATACAAAACTTAAGATTTTAGTAATAATATAAATTAATCTAAATATTATTTAAATTTAAAATCTTTTACTGTAATTTATGCAATGTCAATGAAAGGTTGCTCCAAATTCACTAAAATGTAAAATAGATCAAATTTGATTAAAAAATAACACATGTAAGTAATTTTATTTTTTATTCTAATCATTCTTTTAATTAAATATTTTTTATATTATATATGCAATTTAAGTAATTAGTTAGTCAAGATTCAAAAAAAGTAAAAAGGTGACATTTTAGAATACAAAACCCCAAATTTTAGTAACTATTTAAACCAAATCGAATGTAATTCAAATATGTGATCTTTTATTATAATTTCTATAATTTCAAAAAAAACGTTGCTTTAAATTCATGAAATAGTAAAATTGATCTTATTTGAATAAAAAAAAATGAAAGATTTGAGTAATTGTTTTTTTTGATCTAATAGTTATATAAATTTAACTTCTTTTCACCTAATTATGGCTTTTATGTCGCTTCGTTCACACTATAAACAACTGATTTTCATAGCTTTTACAAGTGTCTTTGTTTGGTTATCTTCTCAAATTTTCTAGGCTAGAAGAATATTTCTTCCTTAACATAAGACATCCCTCCAAATGATTGATCATTGGTACAATAGTCACAATTGCATTTGCCATTAATTTTTGCTTGACTTTTGTTACTTTCAATCCCCTACCCTTTGCATGGGCCATCAGCATAAAAATAGTGTTTGAGATAATTATATGTTTTTCTATTGCATAAACACTGACTTTATCCTCTTCATCCTCCTTAAAGCCACTCAACAATTTCTTTCTAGGGATGATGTTAGCTCTTCCTAAGACACTTCCTTTTTGTGATTCTATTGATTCAAAATTTGTGATGTGCTATTTTACATTTGCCATTTTTTGCATTTACTTATATCGAGGATCTTCCCCCTCACAAAAGGCATTTATCCCCACGATGGTGTTTGTAGATCTAGTAATAAGTTTTGTCTTCAAAAATAATCCATCTAGTGTAACTTCAAAAATAAGTTTTGTATTTTATGTTATTTATTATTAACTTTCAATTTTTTAATAATAATTATTTGTTTATTTTGAATAAGATTATGATGACACTCATAATGTTGTATTTTAATATTTTTTATTAGATTTTGTTTATACTACACCTTAGCATAATACAATAATTTCCATAGTTTTCCCCCTTTAAAGAAAAATTGAACAAGGTAACATTGAAATTGCATAATTTATGTTTATAATTATACCATTTGACATGGTAAAAAAATGCAATCTATATTTGTTA
Source organism: Rhizophora apiculata (assembly GCA_037832385.1). Taxonomy (NCBI): domain Eukaryota; kingdom Viridiplantae; phylum Streptophyta; class Magnoliopsida; order Malpighiales; family Rhizophoraceae; genus Rhizophora; species Rhizophora apiculata. The sequence continues at coordinate 3,968,589 of CM075431.1, forward strand.
CATATAACCTAGCAGCCTAGTCTTTCAGATGTTTATAAATGTGATTGAGCTAGTGAATTTGTATGTCCCATTTGAAACTTTCATTTAAACAAGCTTGTTGAATGCAATTTGCTTGTGGCCTATTATTCTAAGTTGAATTACATACATTTAAACCCATCACTACACCTCTAACTATCTTTAAGTTGGAGAAGCCCAATGCCCACTAGGTGTCTAGTATGAGTGACCAATTCTTTGCTTTATGAAGTTAAGTAAAGATGAGTTTTTGTTTTCAGCCTTTAGTGTGTGGGTTTGGTTTAGCTCTAAAGTGTTTCTAAAGAATATCATGGGCTTGGTCTTTCTTACTAGGCCTACTTATCCATAAATGGGTTTAGACCTTTGAGTTTACATTTACATTAGCCCAAAAGGGGTTTGGGCAAGACTTCATTTCAAATATTTAACATGTGTACATGGTATCATATATATAAACAAATTATTTTAGATAACTACTATGAGTAACTAATTTATGAATGTTGTTTTAAGAAAGGAGGTAAGACTTTTTTTGTCTTCTCTATCCCTCTCTTTAAATAATAATAAATTATTTTAAAAAATATAATCTTCATAAAAAATTATTTACTATTCTAAATTATTTCATGTAACTATTCGTTTACTTTTTACTTGTTACTTTACACTATGGTTTCAAAGAAAGTTAATTCTTTATTTTTTTTATCTAAATTAAAATATTTCAAAATATTGTGAAAATTTATATACAAAAGTTTCATATCAAATTAGATAATAAAAAATATTATTGTGTTCAAATTTGACAAAAAATAAAATAACTTGCTATTTTTGCTAGTTTAATTTTCCTAATAAAAGGAAAAAAATACCATCAAACACATGTACTAATGGCATTTTCTTTGTTTTTTTTTTTGAAAAATAAAATAATTATTAAAATTATGTAGACATTAAATTAGTTGACTTTAGGTATATGACAATGTATTTAATTTAAAGCAAATTAAAATCAACACATTCTATATAAATTAATTGTAATATTTCCATCATACATTATTTTAGTAAAGGTCAAAATCTAACTCAGACAGCAAATGCACCCTTTAGATTTCGAAAGAGAATAAATGCTTTCTAAATTGACACCAAATCATGGCCTTATCATTCGATCCCCATGCCTCTAATTGGTGAGTTTTTGTCAAATATCTATCATGGGCCCATCATATTACACACATATTTTTGCTTTGAAATCTTTGTTGATTAATGTATTGTTGATTAGAATTAATGCCTATGTTTAAATTTTGTCAAAGAGAGTGGCTTGTTAGAAAGAAAAACAAAGTTACCCCATTCAAGTTCTTGGTTCCTTTCATTTATGCTTCTATTCTTCCACTAAATTCTCATCATTTTTTTTGTGATTATTTTTTTTCTTTCATTCTCTAAACTATTCACTACATGTGTTTTGAATTTTGATTGTCCAATGTATCACTTTTATGGGTGATTGTAGTGTTTTAGTTTGACTCTCACTATGCCATAGACTTGTTTTGAGAGATCAATTATTTAAGGCTATGTTGACTAGCTCATTTGCTCATGGCTTTTACTTGGTGTGTCCTTTTTCAAACTTGCTGCTTATTCTACTATTTTATTGATTTATTTATTTGTTTATTTGCTTTTAGAATGTAATTCCTAATTCTAATACTTTTCACGAATTTATTTTAACATATTGTCAGTTGTTAAGTAACCATATCAACTATTCTAGGTGTCATAGTTATGGCTTAGACTTTTCTTGGGCTATGAGGGCTATCAATTTGCTTTTCTATTAGAGATGTGTGAAAATTAGTCTAGAACAAAAATTTATGTTCTTTATTGGAAGGATAACTATATGAATGGTTAGTAATAACAACTGAAGTAATTGTTACGGACACGATGCTTATGCATACAAGTAGTTAAAAAGAATAATTCTTACAAGTCGTTTGAGAATATACTTTCCAGTGTACAACATAATCCTATTTTTAGCATGATTAAAGAATGAAATTATTGTAAAAGAATTCGCATTAATAAGGTAAGAGGAAGAAGGGATTTGTAGTTGAATTTTGGAGAAATCCCATTAACTGATGTTAATTACAATGCAAGTCATATGCAATGCATGTAATTATTAGCTTAAAATATTAGTCCTATAATTATCTCAATTGTAACCCCTTAATTATTTCTAAATTTCTTCTATTACTTTTCCCTTTTTGCATTCTTTTAGGTCTCCAAATGTTTCTTAGATAGCTAATAAAAAGAAAAAATTTAATTATACACTAAACTAATCTCTAAAATTCCAAGTGATAATAATAATGTATGTACACTTATAAAGTTAGCAAAGCTAACATTTTGAAAGACAAACATGCCTATTCTAATTTGCATATTTTATAGGAATCAAAATGTCAACCTCAACAAAAGTATGTGAGTAGAAAATTTAGATTGATAAAAACTCCTCTAATGGCTAATGTACACTTATTGCCTCCAACCCAATAATGAACATGACATTAATGACTAATCTACTATAAATTAGATTGATGCATCTTTATTAATTAAATATATAAAAATAAAACACAATATAAATACATAAAATAAAATAAGGTGACTAATTTAAATGAAATTAAGTATTATATTATCTATCTAAATTTTAGTAATAATTGGATTTATACGAAATTAATATCATTAATAAGATGGTTATAAGTTATAGCTAAATAACTAAACACATCAACATCTACAGTGCAAGCATCACCCACCATTTTTGTCACGAAAATCTTTCTTAATCATATTTATACGTTATCACTAATAATTTATTTTCTAAGCCTAGTAATGATGATAATCAATATTATATAATATTACAATGATAATTACAAATTTCAGCATCTCTTACAAAAGTTTGTAACTGAATGAAATGTCACTGTATTGGACCAATCAAACACATTAATGGAGCCCTGAGAAAGCAAGAACTAAAATATATTACAATATTTGAAAGATTAAAAAGAAAGGGTAAAATGAAAAGGAAAAAAAATGTACTCATGAGATAATGGCCCATAAGAACCAACCCAGAGAGTGGTCGAAGAGCTACTGATCCAAGTAGAGCTTAAACTCAGAGGTGAGGCAATTGGTGATAGGGGAGTGATACATGGCATCGTGAAATGACAACATGTCGGTAGTTAACATATGGAGCTACTTAGCCTTTTCCTCTATGAAGCATCTTAGAGGGAACCAAGATTTGGCCAGTTTAGTCTCAACCATAGATCTAATCTCTTCTTGCCCTAGGACATCATTGTCTGCCTTATCCTCAAAGCCAATATAGTCAACCTCTAAGGACTAACCAAAGAGAGGGGTCCACTAGTTTGGTGAGGAGAATGAGCTTTTTTGATGGTTTGTGTCATCTTTATAGGTGCCAAATGAGGTGGCAAATGGTTAGGCCAACATAGGTCTCAAATGAAGGAGATTAATAGCCATCTCTAAGGTTTTATTGATTTATAGAGGAAGGGGTTTTGTGACAAGTTTTTCTTTACTAGTTTCTTGGTATTTTGGGTACAATTTGAAGGGCATTTAGGGAAAAGGAAAGTTAAGGGCCTAGTGGGGCCCATGCCAAGATGAAAAGAGTTGGGAAAAAGGATAAGATGGACATATGGTGACATTTTATTCTAGGATATGGAGGTTGTATGGGCCACCACTTGTTGCATTTGACTGATTATTCTACTTCCCTTGTTGCTTTTTGTAGTGCCTAGCGGTCAATTTGTAAGTTTCATTTTTTTATTATTTATTTAATTTTTTTGAGCAAAGCGGGCCAACTTATTTGACTAGAAAGAAATTTGCAATCACACCCCTACAATAGTCTCTTCATATTCTCATCTTGTTGATCAAGCCTTTCAATATTTGATGTTAACTATAATGTTTTAGTGTCATAAGCAAATAATGTAATTATTAATTTTGAACTTTCAAAATATCAATCCTATAATTATCTTAATTGTTACTCTTTTATTATTCCTAGAGTTCTTCTATTTCTTTTTCCTTCTTGCATTTTTTTGGTTTCCAAATGTTTCTTAGACAATCAATAAAAAAGAAAAAACTCAATCATATACTATTCTAATCACTAAAATTCTTACAATATAATGATGCATGTACACTAATAAATTTAGCAAAGCCAACATTTTGAAATACAAATGTGCCTATTTTGATTCACATATCTTTCAAGAATCAAAAAGTTGGCCTCAACAGAAGTAAACTAGTAAAAATTTGGATGAAATTTCAATTTGTTTTCTTATAGATCAATAATAGTATATGCATGTATTTTCTTTAGAGATATGTACAACATCAAAGAGTGCTAGATAGGATGATATGACTAAATTACCATCTATTACTCACAAGGGTGTGATGTTTTCATCTGTTGATTCAGCTAGCACATTAAGACATGCATGTGGGCTTTTTTTCTTTTTTTTATGCATGCTTGAAAGGATCTTCTAGATCTAAACTCCTTCAGTGGCTAATCTATCACTATGCTACAAGAAAAGTTAGCAACTTTTATATATAATTATATTTTTGTTATCAATATTTTTATATTATATTATATATATATATATATATATATATATATATATATTTATATATTTAATATTACATATAAATTTTATCAATTTAATTTTAATTAAAATAATTTAATTAATTAAATATTAAAATTTTTAATATTTTAATTTAATAACCAATTCTATTATTAAAACTTTTATATTAAATCAAAAAGCTTTGTATATAATGAAACTTATATGCTAGAAAATGAATGATCAACATTTTACAAATCTTCTTGGCTTCTCTCTATTGCACTAAACCAAAAGGTTTTCTAGTTATGATTATATTTTTAAGCTTATGTTATACAAAATTGTATCTAACTTTCTTGATTTACCTTGCATCTACAATGCCACACAACATGTCAAAATCAAACACCAGCATTCCCTCTAAAAACCCCTCCTTTTATAACTCTACATTGCCTTAGCCCTATTCTCATTCCATATCTCTTCTACTACCTTCTCCAAACCATCCATTTCACCACAATAGCACCAACAAGAAAATAAACAACAACAACAACAAAAGAAAGGAGGGAAATGGAAAAGATTTTTGTTACAAAGATACTATCCCTAACGGCCCAGAAGCTTTTAGGTTCTTTTTGTTGGTGAAACAAAATGAAAGGATTTTTGTTGAATGAGTTATTATTAACTAACTTGTAAAGGAAAAAGAAGTGCATAAATCCCCTCATTCTCTCATTCTTCTTACCAAAAATTTTTTTCCTCCTTCTTTATGGTCAATAACAAATTACGACTTCTATGTTGCTTCAGTCATGCTATAGGCAACTGATTTTCATAGTTTTTGTAGCTTTTTTTTTTATGGTTGTCAATTTTTTTACTTTCAATTTCAAAACTGAAGGAAGAGTTTTTTCCTAATGTCAAACATCCTTTGATATGGATGCTCATTGTTGTAGTAGCCACAATTACATTGGCCATTAATTTTTTTTTTACCTTCATTAATTTCAATCCATCGCCCTTCGTGTGGGCCATCAGCATAAAAATAATAGTTGATACAATCATTTGTTTTTTTTATGCATACGTCATTTATGTCTTGAAACTGGTTAGTGGTGAACAATAAACACTTGCTTTATCCTCCCCCGTCCTCAAAGCCACTTAATAATTCCTTTCCACGGGTGGGGTTAACTACTCCTTAGACACTTTCCTTTCATGATTATGTTAATTCAACATTTCAGATGTGCAGTTTTACGGTTGCCATTTTTTGCATTTGTCTATCATAGACGTCTTTTCCCACACAAAAGTCACACATCCCCATAATGGTGTTCATGGATTTGTTGGCAAGTTTTGTCTTAAAGAACAATCCACCTGGTGCAACTTTGATTATACTATATTTATAATTATTGTTTTACACAATTATTTTGAAGTTAACAATGAACATAGAAAAGTTAAGGGGGCAACAACTCTAGTTGTAGAGAACATTTAGAATCTTTTTATTAGTCCTTCCAATGAGTTTCTTCTTTAGGCTCTTTGGTTACACTCTTATATTTTAATGCTATTTGTTGTATTTTAATGTTGGTTTCTTAGTTTCTGATGTATTTTTATTTTATTTATTGTCAACTTTTAACTTTTTAATAATAATTATTTATTTATTTTGAATAAGATTATAATGGCACCCATAATGTTCTATTTTAATTGTTTATTTTAATATTTTTTTTATTAGATTTCATCTACACTTTACCTTAGATTAATACAGTTATTTCCAAAACTTTCTCCCCTTTAAAGAAAAACTAAACAAGACAATAAGCTATTCAATTTGCATAATTTGTGTTTGTAATTAGACCATTTGACATGGTCGAAGGATGTAATCTATTTTTGTTACATGGAACCTAGCGACCTAGTTTTATAGATGCCTATAAAAATGATTATGCTAGTAAATTTGCTTATATCCCATTTGAAACTTTTATTTAGACAAGCTCATTGAATGTAATTTGTCTGTGAATGTGTGCATGTTGGTGCTTTAAGTGATTTTTGGTCAATGTTCATCACCTAATCTTAGGATATGTTCATCACAAAATGTTAGGACCTTTGCTCATATGATAAATCTTTACTTTTTACTCTTTAGCTCAACACCAAAAGAAAATCATAATAATAAATAAAAAATATACATAATGCAATGTGAGATTATGCATGCAATGATAAAAAATTGATAATTGATTACCATTTTTGTGTTAAAGTTTCATTATGTGGGCAAATGATTGATCTAGCTAGAATTTAGCTAGAGTGATCTTAACATAACATTATAGGCCCCACACATTCTTTCATATTCATTATACATATAATTTTTTTACAACATAATTTAAAATTTTGAAAAAATATGATTTTTTTTTTTTTTGGTCTTTGTAAGACCTCGAGTGATATAAGCCAAATTTTGATTAGATTGTGCATAATATATCCTTATTGGAGTTGTGCTAACCATAGGGGTTGGTTGCATGCAAGTTACTGGCTATTGAATGGCCAATAGGAACGCTCCACCTACCTCTACAAAATTTGTACCATGTATCATTTTTCCCATTTCTACAAGGGAACTTTCCATCTATCACCTTTCTTTCTCCCACCAAGGCCCATAACTACAAACAAGAAACTGGCCCTACCAATTGAAGAAGTATTGTAGAGGAAGTAAGGAACAAATTGGCATGAGCTTATAAATAGGTTAGCAATTTATAAAATTGTCAACTTGATTTTGTAATTTTCAAATCATCCATAGAAAGCTGATAATTTTAATAATTTTTTCCATTCAAAATTTTTGTGGACTATGCCATTAGTTGGTCAATGTAACACATACAACCCACCCTTATTTGGTGGTGTCATTTACCTAACTTGAAAAACAATATGAAAGAAAATTGAAACCATTAATTAAGTGTCACCATTTCAATTTATTTGAACTTTTGTTTCATTGATTCTCTATTAAACTTTTAGGAAACAAGGACTTAGACCTCCTCAATAGGTTTCTCCACTAATGCCATTCAATCCACTAATAATGAAAAAGAATCACTTACTCTTTTATTAATGTTTGTTTTCTCAAAAATATATGTATTGTTAGTTGGGTAAGGCCCTGTCAATAAAATTTTGGTAGCATAATTCTAGCCAAAATAAAAATGGTTATGTTGGTGTTTCATTTTAGTTAATATAATAAATAAATATTAATCATTTTAATCTTCAACTAAATAAGTAATCCTTCATAATTTTCAAAATTTTGTAGTTGATAAGAATCAATGGTCTTCCAATTTCTAACCAATAACAACAAAGCAAGGCTACCATAGTCCCAACCCATCAAATTTAAATTTTTAGTTTAGTATGACAATACTTTATTGGCAATATTTGATAATACATATTTTTATGTTCAAGTAATTAATTTCTTAGGAAATAATATATAAATCAATGTAATTTTGCTACTAATACATATAAGAAAAATAAAGAATTAGATTTGAAAACAAACTTAAAAATTATAAACATTAGCAAGTGACCAGTGACCCAGTCCCTGTTAGGCTATGTAATTGGTTTTGATTAGATCTCATGGATTAAGCTTGTGACAAGCCTAGTCCCTTTCCTTAAATAAATAAGGCCAAAAATTCTAACTTATAAAGTTATCTTCCATAAGTTCTCCTTTAAAGAGAAGTTGTAGTCTTGATTCTTGCATACTACATGGTCTTTGAGATCATTGTCTTTGTGGACTTCACTTGAATTTCTATCATCAAGCATCTATCTTTATTACAATCCCATTTTAAATATATTAACTAATCTTGATACCAAATCATTGAAATAATCATGATAGGTGGGTTGAATATCTAACAAACTTATTTGATATTATTTTGAAAGTGTGAATGATAGGAAATCACAAAGATGGAATATGATTATACTTTCATGCTTCCTCCATGGAAGCTAATTAACCCAAGGACATAAAACTTTTGCATCCATTTGGCAAAACACAGCCCCTCACTATTAATAAAAGGGAAAATGTAAATATCATAACACAATATTAGCCTCTTCTTAAAAATATTTTTCATTATACAAGCTAATTGCTTGGATTGAATTGCTTTTTTGGTGTAACAACAAGGGATTTATTAAAGATGGTTGCCACTAGATGTGATAATGTCTCACCCGAGACAATCCTTCAAGTAAAACCTTTTTTTGGGGCTAAGAAAAAAAAAATAGAGAGAGAGAGAAAGATTATTTTTTGCTTGGAGTTTTGTGCCATGTATTTAATTTAGTTTATTGAAATTGAACTACATTGGAGACCACTTGGTGTGAATTGTTAGTCTCATATTCTTTTGCAAGTATTATGTACTAAATTCAATTTTTTTTTTTTTGGGATAAAGCTAAGTTAATCATGGTGAAATTAAAAATTTATAAAAAGTTACCTTTTTACTATTTATTGATCAAGTGTTTTGATGAATCAATTGATTTATTTCTTGATTCCTCGACATAAAGATAAAAGCATAGACAACATATTCTTGGATTTATTGAAACTTAGATTCAAACATTGATTTTTTTTTTTCCTTTTATGGTTTACTTGGGGATAGATTCATGTGAGTTTAATAAGTTCAAGAAGTAGGCTTTATGGCTTTGACTTGCAAATGGAGATTGAGAAGGAGTTGTTAAATGCAAGCACAATTGATCGACGTAACCAATGTACTTTGAGTTACAAGGAAAGCTAAGGCTTTGGCAAAAAGCAAACGACTTCCTACCATAGCTATAATGATTTTGAATGTACCAAAGGCTACCTCTATGTTTAAAATGCCTCTAGAATTATTATTCTTACCCACATCAGGTTTAGATTTGACCTCAATTACTAGGTGGTTTTCAAACAAAAACAATTAGTTATGCCTCTAGGATTGTTAGGATCCTTAGAAATTCATGAGTGGTTTTCAAGTATCTACATAGAGTATGTGACATCAAAGGAAAGCTTTAGTGGGTATGAACAATTGTATAAGACTACTACTTTTCCCTTTATCAATAACAAAAACAAGAAGCATTTTTGTTCTTTTGTTCAATCTTGTCTAATTTTTCTTAGTTGCCAATTAATTAACAAAATGGATTGGATCCATTAGATGTTTTGGTTTAAATCACTAAAGAATGATTTGTGAAAATATCTAGGGATGCCAATGTTTCTAGATATGTGTATCGAAAAGAATCTATGAATTTGACGAGACAATCTAATTAACAAAATGAGTTGTACAGGATGGGAGTGTGGGAGAGTAAAGGAGTAGGAGAAAAAGGAAAAAGATAGATTATGCACGAGAGGGAAGAGAGAGAGAGAAAGAAAGCTAAGAAAAAGGGAGGGCAGAGCAGGAAAGAGGGAAGTTGCTCTTAAATAATGCAAAAATGGACAACTAATCAATTTGATTAAGAATGCATTGAACCCATTAGTGGGGCTAACTAATGATAATAACACACATGATTATTATCGTGCCATTCAATAGAAGATTATGATTGAATTAACTAGTCCAATTAATACAAATTACCAAACAACGTAATTAAAATGGTTGGCCGCATGCCGATATACACAAATGTGTAATTTAACCATTATTATTATACCTTTTAGGCAAAAACTAAAATTTCCCCATTAAGTTTATCTATTTTTTAATTACATTTAAAATTATTTTTTTATTTATATATTACACTCATTACATTTATTTCATCAAATACTTTATACAAATTTTCATTAATTATTCATTATTTTTATCACATAAGAGTTAATACACGTATTAAATTTGTCAAATTAAAAATTACACCAACAACAACATAATATTATTTTGAAAAAAAAATTCTGAAAATTAGAAATTAATTTTAAGAAGAAAAAATTAAAAAAATACAAATAAATTAAAAAAAAAAAAAGAAAAAAGAAAACAATTTTTTAAACTTTTTAAAAAACTTTGCAAATTTTTTAAAAATAAAAATTAATTTTTAAAATTTATGAAAATAATTTTAAAAAATTTGTAAAAATAGAAATTAATTTTAAAAAATTCTAATGCCTTCTCCATCCTTCTCAAAGCCACTTAACAATTTCTCTCTGAGAGTGATGTTAACTCCTCCCGAGACACTTCACTTTCATGATTATGCCAATTTAAAATTTTTTATGTGTTGTTTTACACCTGCCATTTTTTTGCATTTTGCTTATGTCGGGGATATTCTCCCTTACAAAAGGTATATATCCCCATGATGGTATTCGTGGATCTGATGGCAAGTTTTGTCTTTGAAAATAATTCACCTGGTGTAATATTGATTATTATTATTTTATGCAACTATTTTGAATTTAAGGATGAATGTAGCAAAGTTAAGGAGACAGTAGCTCTAGTTGCAAAAAATAGTAAGAATCCTTTTGTCAATCCATCCAATGAGTTTTTTCCTTAAACTTTGTTGGATATATTCTTGTATTTTAATGTTATTTGTTGTATTTTAAGGTTGATTTCTTAATCTTTGTGTATTTTTATATTATTTATTGTCAACTTTTAACTTTTAATATTAATTAATTGTTTATTTTAAATAAGATTATGATGACACTCATAATATTATATTTTAATGTTTTATTTTAATATTTTTTATTAAATTTTTTCTATATTACACCTTAGTAGAATACAATTATTTTTAAAGCTTTCCCCCCTTTAAAGAAAAATTAAACAAGGTAGCAAGTTGTTAAATTTGCATAATTTGTATATGTAATTGTACCAATTGATGTGATAAAAAGATGCAATCTATTTTTGTTACACTGAACTTAGCAAACTAGTCTTATAAATGTTAATAAAAATGATTAAGCTAACAAATTTGTCTATTTCCCATTTGAAACTTTCATTTAGACAAGTTAATTGAATGCAATTTGTCTGTGGCCCATTAGTCAAGTTAAATTACATACATCTCAACCCATTACCACACCTATAACCATCTTTAAGATAGAAAAGCTTAATGCTCACCAAGTATCTAGTATGAACAACCACATCTTAGCTTTATAAAGTTAAAGTAAATATGATTTTTTGTTTTCCACCTTTAGTGTGTGGGTTTAGTTAAGCTCCAAACACTTTTTAGAGCATATCATGAGCTTAGCCTTTCTCACTGGGCCTATCACTTGTAAATGGGCTTGGATATTTAAATTTACATTTACTTTAGCCCAAAAGGAATTTGGGCAAGACTTTATTTTAAATATTTAACACGTGTAGTTGGTATCATATATAAACAAATTATTTATATGGCTATTATAAATAACTAATTATTTTAGGCATATAATAATGTATTTAATTTAAAGTAAATTAAAATTAACACATTTTATACATATTAATTGTAACATTTACATCTTGCATCATTTTAGTAAAGGTCAAAATCCAACTCGAATGGCTAACAGGCCTTTTAAATTTAGACAAAAAACAGGCACTTTCCAAATCAACACCCTGTTGTGGCCTTATTGTATGATCCCTATGCCTCTGATCGGTGAGTTTTTGTCAAATATTTATTATGGGTTCATCATATTATACACGTGTTTTTGTTTTAAAATCTTTTGTTAATTGATGTATTATTGATTAAGATTAATATCTATGTCTAAATTTTGTTGAAGTGAGTTGTTTATTAGGAAGCAAAACAAAGGTGCTCCATTTAACTTCTTAGTTCCTCTTATTTATGCTCTTGATCTTGACTAAATTGCCTGCCATTTCTTGAATTTTTTTTTTTTTCATTTTCTAGACTATTCACTACATGTGTTTTGAATTTTGATTGTCCAATGTTTGGCTTTTATCGATGATTCTAGTGTTCTAGTTCAACTCTCATTGTGCCATATACTTAGTTTAAGGGATCAATTGTTTATACCTATGTTGGCTAGCTCATTTGCTCATGACTTTTACTTGGTGAATCTATTTTCAAACTTGCTGCTTGTCTTACTATTTTGTTGATTTATTTATTCATTTATTTTTAAAATAATATGATACTTTTTACTAAGATTTTTTTTTTTTTACCATATTTTCAATTGTTAAGCAATCATATTAGTTATTCTAAGTGTCTTAGTTTTGGTGTAGACTTTTCTTAGCCTGTGGTAAGTATCAATTTGTTTTTATGTTAGGAATGTACGAAACAAAAAACATGATTTTCATTAGAAAGATAAATGTATGAATGGTTAATAGTTGCAACTAAAGTAATTGTTACAAACATGATGCCTATGCATACAAGTAGTTAAAAAGAATCATTGTTACAAATAGTTTGAGAATATGCTTTCCTATATGCAAAATGATATTGTTTTTAACATAAGTCTTGTAATTGTTAGGTTTAAAAGAAGGGAATTATGGTAAAGGAATTTGCATTAATGAGGTAAGAGGAAAAGAGGATTTGGGGTTAAATTTTGGAGAATTCCCATTGACTAATGTTAATTATAATGCACGTCATATGCAATGCCTGTAACTATTAGTTCAAAACTTTTAAAATATCAGTTTATAATTATCTCAATTGTAACCCCTCTATTGTTCCTAAATTTCTTTTGTTTCTTTTTCCTTCTTTCATTTTTTTAGATCTCCAAATGTTTCTCAGATAACTAATAAAAAAAAAAAATTTAATTATACACTAAACTAATCACTAAAATTATGTGCGATATAATGATGCATATATACTTATAAATTTAGCGAAACCAACATTTTGAAATACATATGTGCCCATTTTGATTCAAATATTTTGTGGAAATCAAAAAATCATTCCTAATAGAGGTATATGAGTAGAAAATTTGGATGGAACTTAAAGTCACTTTCTTATGGGTCATTTTCTTATGTATTTTCTTAAGGTCATATCTAGTTCTTTGTTACAAGGGATTTAAGGATAAGTGTACCTCTCCCATTAAGAATTGAAAGATAGTTATTATATAACTATATGTTATACTCTTTTTTAAGTAATTGGCCCAAACTTAATAAGTTACTCTTTATGTTTAGTACATAAAATACATTTGAGATGCAATTATGATTTTTATTCTTCAACTTGATAAGAATTCACCCCTTTCCTATCACTGGAACACTACTATCATCAGTATACTTGATTATGGAGTGGATTAATCCTTCAAGATCAACAAAGAGCTCTTTCTTTTCACATATATGATTAATACACTTGATGTCAAGGAATCAAATATTGTAATTTGGTGTTTTAGCAGCTATAATAACTATCATAAGTTCTTTAATTCTATCATCTAAATCTCCCTTTTGTGCATAATAAGTTGTTTAATTATGCTCCTGAGACTTGTACTTGTTAGCATAATGACTACACTTATGACATGAGTAACACTCAATATGAGATTTGTCATGCCTTCCTTTACCACAACCTCTTCCTCAGCCTCAACCTTGACCTCTATACAATTGGTTTAATCTTCTTTGATCATCGTATTAATTGTCACCACCTTTATAGTTATTATAGTAACCTTTTCGACCTCTATTATTATAGTAATTGCTACCACCTCCTTGTCCTCTATTACGAGAAGAACCTTGCTTCTACTTTAATTGATCACTTTAATTATTTTTGATAAGAGCTTGACTTTGAAGTGCTTGCTTTACTGTATTTTTAATGCACTTCTCATTCATGTGTTATTCATGAGCCTACAATGTGCTTATTAGTACATTAACCGACATTGAGACAAATAATGTGCTTCTTTTATAGCAACCATGATATGCTCATATTGTGATATGAGTGTCCACAAGATCTTTTCAACTTTCACTTAATCATTCAGCTGCTCTTCATAAATTTTCATTTTATTTGTCAAGGCAAGCACTTCAAAATTAGTTCTTAAGTTTCCATCTACTGAAGTTCAAACTAACATCGCAAGGTGAAGTTCCTGACTTCTCCCTAGGATCTACTAGTTTATGATACTAAGAGGGGGGGTGAATCAGTATCACCACAATTCGCAATTCGCAGGTAAGTGAATAACTTCAACCTCTTCTTAAAAGTGAATTCTTTTTCAGACACGACTAAGGTAGATCTATTGCTACCTACTAATCACAATAGTCCCCAAAGTCACCTTTCAGACACTTTACCTAATAGACAATTCGGATGTTCTTATTTATACCTTCGTTAGGTTATGGGTTGGCTGATACTTTAGCTACGTTTACAACTCAATTAAAAATACAAAATGTAAAGCAAATTAAGGACATACGAGATTTATGTGGTTCCGTCAACGTGATGTACATCCACAGTGGTAGGGACTCTCCCTTACCGAGACTATCCACTATACTTAAGAATTCCAGTTATAATGGATGTCTTAATCCTCTGCTCCTTTCACTATTGCAAATATTAAGTAAGTACAATACAAAGAGTGTCACTTACTGTGTCTACCCTTCTTCTAACTTATCTTGCCTCTATTGAATTGAAAGGCTGCTCCACTGTCGCTTAGAAGTTCACCGCAACGCTCTCTAACCTTTCTTGAAGAAATCTGGAAATACGTTAAATTCTTTCTGATGCTTCGCCGAATTCCTTCTCTAGGTTGTCTCATACAGCTCCTACTTTCACCATCTCACGGTCTCACCCGTCTCCTTGTCTTACGGCTCGCCTCACGTTTCTAGTTTGCCATTCCACGTTTCACGCATGTTTCTGGTTTGCACCCTTTGCTGGTCTCACACCTCACGCACGTTTCTGGTCTCACGTAGATGCACATTCTGGTCTCACGCCATCCAGCCAGATCTCTCACCATTCAGCCGGATCTCTCTCACCGTCCAGCCACACGTTCTGGTCTCACGCCATCCAGCCAGATCTCTCACCATTCAGCCGGATCTCTCTCACCGTCCAGCCACACGTTCTGGTCTCACGCCATCCAGCCGCATCTTTCACCATTCAGCCAGATCTCTCTCACCGTCTAGCCACACGTTCTGGTCTCATGCTGTCTAACCGGATCTCTCACCGTTCAGCTAGATCTCTCTCACCGTCCAGCCAGGTTTCTCTCACTGTCCAGCCACACGTTCTGGTCTTACACCGTCCAGCCTGATCTCTCACTACTCAGCTGGATCTCTCTCACCGTCCAGCCACACGTTCTGGTCTCACGCCGTCCAACCGGATCTCTCACCGTTTAACCGGATCTCTCTCACTGTCCAGCCAAGTTTCTCTCACCGTCCAACCATACGTTCTACCATGTTGTCTCCTCGCCAACCACTGGTGTGCCATTCCTCACGGGTTTCTTTCTCTTGCCGGTGGTAACTATTTTTCCCGTTCAGCCCCTGTTCTGCCGTGTATAATTTTCTTCTCTCTTCCAATGGCTTCTCTCTTTGGTTGGCTGGTTGTCTAGGTTTTCTGTCCATTTTGCTCAATTGCCTGTCTGTTTTTGTTGTCTTCTAATGACCTTTATATACTCCTCCATGACACCCTAATAGGGCTTACTTATGGCAAATTTACTGTCTTGTCCTTCCATGTGACTTTACTTTCTTGCACACTTAAATCTAGTTGACAACAATTACAACCCATACAAGGCTGTGGGAACAACACAAGGTTTGAAGTTTCACCTTTTTAACTTTGTTCACACCTTGGAATGTTGTCTTCAAGATATCTCATGCCTACTTTAATGATATTACTCATGCAATCTTCTTTAAATTTCCTCATTCACTCACTGATGGATGAAATAAAATGCTTTTTTATCCTTCTTTTGTAACACTCAGTTTCTAGCTCTTTATGCTTCTATGACATCAATTGTGAGTTCTATAACTTCATTCTCCACAATACTTAGCAATTTGTTGTAATTAAACACAACTTTCATTTGCACACACCATCAGTTGTAATTTTTTCCATCCAAAAAGGGAATTGAAACAAGGATTGTGTCATTCATATTGAAATTCATGACTTTTTTATCTTGCCCCAAAACTTTTGTTATTTGTAATTTGTCCCTAAAATTTTATCATCTATAATCTGACCCTTTAACTTTTGTTATTTCTATTTAGGCCCCAAACATTTTTTTTATTTTTAATCTAACTACTCAATTTTAACAAAATGATAAGAAGGAGAAGCAAGCTTTTTCAGCATGATAACGACACATTGGCGAGTTGAAGAGGTAAATTATCAACTTTGAGTAGAAATCATCAAGTTTAAGGCAACAACAACAAGTGGCAACAACAAAATTTATGGTGGAAAATAATGGCAAACCTTCAAAATTTTGTACATCTATGACATTTAGAGTTTTACCAAGGTGTGTGGTGGTCAGTAGCAAATTTTTGACAATGACAAGAGGTAGTTTATGTGACTTTTGTAATTTCAAAAACTTTTGTGGTGGCTTCAACAACTTTTGTGATAATTTCAGCAAAACTTATATGTTTTATCTTAATCTAAATCAAAAAATACCCGTTATGATATTAGCTCTTAAATTGAACTAGCTCTGATAACACAAATAGAAAATTATAGGAATATTATAATTTTGTTAATATGATAAAATCACCACACAATAACTAAGGAGCACACATATAATAATATAGACAATGTGTTTTTATATAATCATAGACATTTAAATTTGCCTAAATAGTCAAATTCAAATTGGAATTAACTAAATTAACTCCTATCATAATAAACTCCTAATCTAAATTAATATTAACACAATCAGTGAGTTTCATCAAATAATTATTGTGGGTTTGTCATATACACGCATGTTTCTATATGAATCTTTATTGATTGATGCATTAGAATTAATATTTATGTCTGAATTTTGTTGAAGTGAGGCACCTGTTAAGAAGCAAAACAAAGGTGCTCCATCTAAGTTTTTGGTTCCTCTAATCTACGCACCTATTCTTCCTCTTACTAAACTCCCCACCAATTTTTTTGAGATTTTTTTTCCTTCATTTTCTAGACAATTCACTACATTTGTTTTGATTTTTAATTGTCCAATGTTTGGTTTTTATGGGTGATTGTAGTGTCTCAATTTGACTTTCACTATCCCATAGACCTCTTTTAAGGGATCAATTGTTTATAGATGTGTTAGCTAGTTCATTTGCTCATGGCTTTTACTTGTGTATCCTTTTTCAAATTTATTAATTTTTTTATTTTTAGAATATAATTCTTAATTTTAATATTTTTCACTAATTTTTTTTTTACCATATTATTAAATATTGAGCAATCATATGAACTGCTCCAAGTATCTTAGTTTTGGTTTAAACTTTTTGAGGGTTATGTGGGTATTAATTTGTTTTTTTATTAGCAATGTATGAAAATTAATCATTTATTATCCAAATAGGGTTACGCTCTTGAGAAAACGAAGTATAGTTTTTAGGAACTAAAGTACATTTTATTGAAAATGTAATTTTTTTTTTTTTGGTGAATAAGTAAGAAACAAGAAGAAGAAGAAGTACAGAAGAAAAAAATGTAATATTTTTGGTTTTTGTAATCATGGGTATTGTAACCCATGTACATTTTTGCGATAATATATATATTTTTAAAGATATATTAAAATTTTTTTATAAAATAAAGTTATAATTTTAAAAAATATATAGTTGAATTTAATTAAATAATAAAATAATAAAAGATATATAAAAGACAAATAGTCTATTCAAACGATCATAAAATCCCATGCCTTCTACCATGTGACCCCTCATATTTTCGTTTTGATTATTTAACCATATTTCATTTAGAAGAAAATTTTAGTGTACATTTTGCTTTTTTCAATTTTAACGAGGTATTCCATTAGTAAGAGAAGAAGAACAAACACCACAATTGATAGCAATTGCTACTCTTCGAAATGATTTAATTCCCCAAACTCATCAAATCCTAGTCCCTTTCAAGTGCAAGGAGTGGTAATTTGAACTGGTCCTAAATAGTTGTGCGGCGTCCGTGCTGCCGTGTACACCTCCCATTTTATAAACGGTTAATTAAGTTGGATACTTCCCAAGACATGTGATTTCACCAACCCAAAACGAGTGGGAATTCAAATCCCCGTACAGAGGCGTGCATGAACAGAAACAGAAAGTTCACTTGACAAGAAAACCATTGTTAATTGATGAAGAAACAGTCATTCTTTGCTGTGGAAGATCTCCTAGTAATGACAAGAATGAGATCTTAACAATCAACAATCATATCCCCGGCCATCCCCTTTTGAGTCCTAATCATGCATTCACATGTTAATCTTCCCCTGCAATGGAGCCTTTTTCTTGGATTTCCAATAGGACTAAATTTAATTTAGTCAATCAATGCTGTTGATTATCCTAACAACTGTATTATAACGTGACACCACGTTCTAACCCATGTGCCTAGCGCTAACTCACGTATAACACCATGTATTTCCATGATATGAAACCGTTAAACATTGTTGCTAGCAAATAATTTTGGCATAAAGAGTAATGTTGTTTTATGATTGAGTCTTTAATATTAGTTGATCAAATAAAACTAGATTGAGTTTATGATATTAAAAAAAATTATAATTATTGTGTAACTCTTGACCTACTAATTTTCTTTTTATTATTTAAAAAATCTATTTTAAAGTAAACTCGGACTCACCCTTTTAAGTTTTTTTTCTTAAACTCAAAATACAAAATAATACATGAATATATAAATAAATGTGATCCGTAGACCGACCGCTCCTAACAATGCTCTGATTCTTGGAACTAATTAACTACTTGGTTTGCTTTCATACCTGTGTTCGGGGGTCAAATATTTGATAATTTGTATACAGCTTCTCGCATATATCTACTGACTATTAATCTATTATACTTTAATGATAAAAAAAAAAATTCATCTTTTTGGCCGTGCATATGATGGGTTATTGAGACATAGTTTATACCATACCAATTCTCGAATTCTTACTAAGTGGTTGTTATTAGATCTGACCACGTTTTGGTTCGGTTTTGATTTCACTTCTACAATCCGCGGTTCCACATGGAAACCCCAAAGGAAATGGTCACCGCTTGATTGTCCAAAGATCTCTTGTTTTCAAACCCCTTAACCCGCTCTTATACATGGCTTGTTAGTGATGATGGACATGACGTCATGCTCAACAGAAATGGACAATTATTTTTGAATCATACATAGACAATTATCAAAACTAAAACGTCGGCATAGTTTGTAGGTGAGTTATCTATGTTCATTATCTTATTCACTAGGGTTGACCAGTTGAGCTCGAGTTTCAAGGAAATAACCCTTGTAATACCCCTTGTTTCAAAATTAATGAATTGCATTGAACTCAAGAAAAATTAATTTATTATAAAGTTAATGAATAATTTTAAAATTTTTTAAAAAATTAATTTATTAATAAATTCACTCATTGTAACTTATCATTTTAAAATATAAATTTGTTTTCTTAAAAAAAAATGTTTAATTTATCTTTTGAGTGAGATAAAATAATTTAATAAAAAATAAAAAAAATAATGTTGTTTCTAGTGTGATTTTTTTTTTTTTGACTCATTCAAAATTGAGGACTCAAAATAATAAGCATCTTTAAGTCAGCTGTGGGCGATTGGTGAACATATGCATAATGAATTAATTTCTTCAATCAAGGTATGTGTCTTCTACGAAATGATAATTTGAAAAGAAACGAAGCCGACATTCGGAAGGTTAATGGTTGAATCGTACAAATCTTTGAAAACCTTTTAATAAATTCGGTTAACTAAATTTTAAGTAGTGAAGGACCGGAGAATTCCTTTTAACCGTGGCACCTTAAATTCCCAGAGGCTATTTTGCCCAAGGGGTATATACCCTTTTGTGCGCGCGCGCGCGTGGAGCTTTTATATATTTTATTTGTTTAATAAATTTAATAAAAATTTAAATAAATATTATTATTTAAAATATAAATTATTATTTAGTATTTTTAGTACATTATTTATAAATAAATATAAAATATAAAATTTAACTTATAAGTATAATATAGATTTTTATTATTAAAATTATAAAAAATATATTTTCAACATATTTTTAGCCGTCTTTATGGTATATCAAAGATACGTACGAAATTTATCGAATTTATTTTAATATTTATTTTTACGAATACATTTTATTGTATCAAAAATATGTCCGACGCAATGTGAGACTCCTGCATGCTGTGTCCGTGCATCATAGGTGCATTAAAAACTATATTTTCCTGAAAAAAAAAAAATCATTTGAGGGAAGAAATATTTTCCCAAAACACCAATTGCATTACCATTTTCACTGGTAGTCCCTTATGGACAAAAAGAGTCAAAAGCACCCAAGAACTCTCACTCTCTCTCTGATACTAAAAATGTAATATTTTTACATTAATTAAGAAAAAAAAAAACAGAGAGATAACAAAAGATGATCTCTCTCAGTCTTCTTAATTTTGCACTGTATTAACCACAAAAGATCTATTTTTTAAAAAAAGTAACAAAAAAAGCAAGAAAAGGCCTAATTGGCTCTTTTATTTATGAGCTACAAACAGCCATCGGAGAAGGAATTGCCGAGGAGGTCTTCGAGGCAGCGGCAGCCGATGCCAAGGCGGAGCGCCTCCATGACCCGCTCAAAGGCAAGCACGTGGCAGGGGATCCGGAGCACCCCCTTCTGGTCGTAGCCGTACTCCTGAGCAGACTTGTCCAGCAGGCCCACGAACACCGGGTGGTTCAGCAGCTCCGCGCTCACCACGAACCTCTCCATTTCCTCGCCAACGTACACCGGCAAGTGCCCCTGCGGCACTGCCTTGGGTCTCCCGGCTCGCAGCCCCGGGTTGGAGCCAACGCTTTGGTGGCGGCGGCAGCAGCGGCTGCCGCTGGAGGCTTGGGAGTCGGATCTGAGGAGGCTGTACTTGGAGGAGGAGGAGGAGGAGGAGTCGGCGACCCGGGACAGGCGGCGGATTAGCTGCTTCATTGTTTGCCTTAAGGAAAGAAAGAAGAAGAGATTGAAGACCCAACTTTGCAAATATTTGAAGTTGGGAAGAGCTTCAGGAGTCAAAGATGAGATGGATTTGAAGGAAATTGTGGAAAAAAAAAATGGTTGATATGCTGTATTTGAAAGGAAAGATATAAGAACTTTAGAGAGAGAAACTGAAGGAAACCTTCGAGTAGGAAGGGAGTTTGTTTTTTGCTTTTGTGGAGAGAGGGAAACGGGGCATATATAAAGGGAAGAAAAGCAGTAAAAAGTAAACCTCAAAATAAAAAGGAAATTAAAAAAAAAAAAAGTGAAGGGTACTGCAATTGCACGGAAAGGCACAAAGTAAGAGAGGGAAAGGTAGGAGGTACAAGGCATCAGCAGTTGTCAAGTACAATTACTTTTATTAAGTAAATAATGAGAAATGAAAAATTAGGTAAATATATTTAAATAAATATATAAAAATATAATAAATATTGATTATATTATTATTATTATTATTTAAATATAAATAAATAAAAAATTATATATTTACTTATTTATTTTTTATTATATACTCTAATAAATGTCACTAAATAGTAGTGTTTTACTTTGGGAGAGAGATTAATTTTTAATTGAGAGGTAGAAGGCAGGCTTCCAATTTGTGCGTTCGATTCATAACGTTATATAGAATCATAAAATAAGCACAAGATACCCAAAAGAAAACTCCACCAAACCTAGAATTTTCTGCATGGCCAAACTTTTCCCTTTTTCCCAAAAAAAAATAATTACGTAAAGGATTGAAATTTTGGCACATTTAATTTATGTGGTGGTTTCTCTTTTCGTGGTGTCTCGTCTCACTATTTTGGCAATTCTTTTTATATATTATTGTGTTTCTTAAAATTAATCAATAATTTAAATTATAAATATAACAAATATAAATCAAGTTTGAAATTTTCTCTTATTATAAGATAAATTTTATTACGTCAGTCAAATTAATTCTTAAAATGACCTGAAAACTTATAGTTAGTAGTAAAATTCTAATTATTTTTCAATGAACCAATATATTTTTTTGATTATATAATATGAAATTAATTTTAATAATTTTTAAATTTTAATAACCTATCTTTGATTCTCAAAGATATAAGAATATATATCTAATTGGTTAGTTTTAGTCTTAACTAAGATTTTGCATTAAACGACTTTATACTCTCTAAAATCTCTAGACGATCGCCTAAATTTGACTAATTATGATTCATGAAAAACCTACTATTGCACAATTATCATGCAATCTAACTAACCTAAGCATCAGAGTTTACTAACCTAAGTGGTAAATCTGCCCCTCAATCTCATCCTAAACTTAACTCAAGTTTCTAATCGGTAGCTCTCAAGACACTTCTCAACTCACCCAAAACCAATCAGTATTATCACCTAAGGAATCTCGTTAAGTGACTGAATGAGAATAAAGTTAGAATGAGAAAACCAAAATACATTCATTCAATGATAGAACATAATCTCTAGGTATATGAGTTTAAGAACCCTAGAGTTGAAATGATTTATATAATCATGGAACGAAGGAAAAGAAATGCAAAAATGAGAAGAATGAGTTGTTTCCGTCTGTCCTTCTCCTCCTTTTTAGCCTATTCGTTCATCCCTCTTTGTCTTCCTTGTACTTAATGCTCCTTTAGCCATTCATGCTTGCCTCTTCATCTTCCTACCTTCTAGAATGGATTATTCCTCAACTTAGACATTAATCCCAAGTGGTTTGGATATAATTCTAGGCCTTAAATTTGGATGGTAGAGTATCATGACCCAAAACATACAAATTAACCCAATTTCTAGCTCCATAGAGGCTTACTGAAATTCACCCATGCATAACTCCATTCAGATGGCCTTATCTTTTTTTGTTTCCTTCATGAGAGTTGTAGCTCTTCGAGTTAGTTTTCTAAGGACTCAAATTTGGCAGATAAACTCCTTTCTGTTTATGAGATATGACCGAAAAACTAAGCAGTGCGCAGCTGATCTGCTTTGTTTAGTGCCCCTCTTGTGATTAGAGTTTAATATTTTGCCTTATTCAATTGGTTCAGAATTTGCATATGGTTTCTTGGTGGAAGTCATAGCTCAGTCTTTTAGCTATCTATAAAAATTGGTTTCATTGAAAGAAACCTCCTATAATATAAGAAATAATCAAAGTACGTAAACTGTGCAAAAACAAAATTTTGTTAGATTTTTCTCATAATTGGGCATATAGACAACTAAGTGAGAAGCCAATCAAATTACATCATCTAAACTATCAAACATGTATAAAATATTATGTATGAGGCAAAATATTATGCAAAACTTGGTTGTTATCATTCCCTTATACTTAAATGTTTGCACGTCCTCAATAAAGCAAACAAGAAAAAAAAACTCCAAAGGGTTCCTCAACTTCCTCTTCTATAAATGCTATGTTTATGCAAGATACAACCCTTTCCCGAACATTTCCCACTTCAGATGACTTCCTAGGTCCAAGAATAACTCATCAAAAGACGAATAACCAAACCTGAACCATACCACACATCATGGATCTCATTCATCCACACCATGAAAATCACATACAAGTTACCATCATATGAGAAACTTTGGCCAAGTGATAGATCCTCACAGATTCTTTTAATTCTCTTAAGGATTTAGGGATTTATTTGCACTCAAAACACCCTCCATAGACGACCCACACAACCATATGCTTGCAATCATTCTAAATTCCACCACTTAATACAGATGTAATACAAAAATTAAGAGGACTTTCATAAGTTGTAATGGGTCATGGGTTGTAATGCATTGGGTAAGTAAGAATGAGGGGTGGATCGGTTGCAATGTTATTCCAAGGTAGAGACAATAAAAGAAAGGGATAAAAGATCTTTGAAGGAAGAGCTCTTAACCTAAAGGTAAAGGTTTCTCCAACGCAAACAATATGAAACAGAACACTTTTCTCGCTCAACTCTTCCAATCATTCTAATTTTCCTTTTCCTTTCCTACCGAAAACATACCTAAATGATGATTCTTATTTGGGTTCTCATGATTTTTGATTTGTTTTTTTTTTTTTTTTTCAAATGAATGCTTTTTTTTTTTTGTTTTGTTCTTTTACATGTTACATGCCCCGCACAATTGCAGTCCCTCCCCTACACTTAAATCATACTTGTCCTCAAGCCTATGAAAAGGAGTCCCCCACACTTAAATCAAAAGCTCTTTCTGTAATGTCTAAGGGTGTTGATCGTGAACGTGTAATGGTTAAGAGCAAACAAGCTTAAGGCTCAATAAGGTTAACAATGGTCGTAATTTATAAGGGGCAGCTTATTTGGCCTAAACTCAGGAAGAAAAAGATGCCTTTATCATTTTCATGCATACAAATGTCATGTGATTTTGATAAAGAACGAGAGCAAGTTATAGTGTGCAAAGTTCCTAATAGTGGATACTTATGAAAGAATGATGAGAAGGACATGTGATGTAATCCATTCAATTAGGTTTAAATATCCTTACCCAATTTCCATCTATCAATGTGGTCGAGCAACCCAAAATCTAGCTCCTAGCATACTCATTCCGTGATGGAACTCACTTAAACCAATCAATGCCATGGAATACAAGTATATCATTTGTTGTTTAATAGTTTTTCATCGATCTAAGTCATTAGCTATCATGGCAACTATCCGAGAAATTTTATTCATGAACATAAATGAAACTACCATACAATTATCCTTATTTGATGCAAGTAAACACCGACAACTAAAAGAAAATGATGGGATTAAAAAGCTTATCAAGGTACTGGGTAGTGTGCATCCAACAAATGTAATTCCTCTCTTGATGGTTCTTCATGGCTAAGTACTTCATGGAAGTGCTTGAACCTATGGCCATTCATTATGAATCTTCTCTTTGAAGCTAGTTCCTTCACCTGCATAGTACCATAAGGATACACATGAGTAACCAGAAAAAGTCCTTCCCAATAAGAACGTAACTTACCCGACATGAACTTGAGTCTTAAGTTTTAAAGAAGAACTCGTTGCTCGAGCTTAAATGTGCTACGTAAATCATTTGGTCATGCAGCTGCTTCATCCTCTCCTTGTAAATCTAAACATTTTTGTAAGCCTCCATTCAAATCTCCTCAAGCTCTTGAAGTTTTAGCTTCCTTTTAGCTCCCGCTCGGATTAGATCCAAGTTGCAACGCTTAACCGCCCAATATGCTTTATATTCAATTTCCATCAGTAAGTAACATGCTTTCCCATAGATTATTTGGTATGAGGACTTATCAATTGGGGTTTTTTAGGTAATGTAGTATGCCTATAATGCTTCCTCTAGCTATGTACTCCAATCCTTCTGGTTTGGTTGAACTATTTTTTCGAGTATGCTCTTGATTTCTCGATTAGAGACCTCGACTTGGCCATTTGTCTGTGGGTGATGCAGGGTGGAGATCTTGTGGATTATGCCATATTTTTTCAACAAGGCTTCTACTTGTTGGTTACAAAAATGAGATTCTTGATCTGAGATGATAACTCGTGGAACTCCAAATTTACACATAATTTGCAAATAAACAAAGCTTGCCACTACTTTGGCATTATTAGTTAGGCAGCCTTAGCTTCTACCTACTTAGAAACATAATCAATCACTAAAAGAATGTAAATATAACTTAATGAAATCAGGAATGGTCCCATAAAGTCTATACCCCAAACATCAAAAACTTCACAGAACAACAATGGTTGTTGGATCATCTCTTGCCTACGTGATAAATTCCTAATTCATTGACATCAGTCACATGTTTTATAAAAAACATGGGTATCATGAAATAGAGTTGGCCAATAAAGACCTAAATCTAACACTTTCCTAACTATTCTAAAAGAACCAAAATGGTTGCCACATGCTCTAGAATGACAAAACCTTAAGATAGACTCATGCTAATGCTTAGGCACACATCTCCTAATGATGTTACCATTACAAAATTTTCGAAGGTAAGGATCATCCCAAACATAATATTTGGACTCACTTTGAAACTTGTCTGCTTAATACTTAGAAAAATCAGAGGGAATCACCCTAACAACTAGGAAGTTAACTAAGTCAGCATACCAAGGAGTGTGTTGATGTTAAGACATACCATGGATTTGCAAGTGTGCGAGATGTGTAATGGATGACTCGTGGCTGCTCATTAAATCTCTGTGCTAAAATAGCTCCCACTGTATTATTAGATGCATCACACATTAACTCAAATGGTTGAGGCCAATCTAGGGCTTGCACAGTTGGTGTGGTGGTTAAGGCATACTTAAATTGGTCGAAAGCTTCACAGCAATCCTTGTCAAACTTGAACTCCACAGTTACCTTCAGAAGGTTGGTCAATGAGAGGGCTATCTTACTAAAATTCCTTATAAATCTCTAATAAAACCTTGCATGACCAAGAAAAGATCAAACTTCACACACACATGTAGTATAAGATAAATGAAAAATAACTTCAACTTTTGTCGGATCAATTTTAATACCATCCTTAGAAATTACATGTCCTAACATAATGCCTTACTCAACCGTGAAGTGACATTTTTCATAATTAAGGACCAAGTTAGTTTATGTACACCTCTTAAGAACTTAAGATAATCTTTCTAAACATTCATCAAAGAAGGAGCCATAGACGATGAAGTCATCCATAAAAACTTCTATGCCTTCCTCTAAGAAATCAGAGAAATACTTACCATACAACCTTGAAAAGTGCCTGGAGCATTGCATAACCTGAATGGCATCCTCCAGTAGGCATAAGTAACAAGAGGACATGTGAAGGTAGTCTTCTTTTGATCCTCAGAGGCGATGTGAAACTTAAAGTATCCCATAAAACCATTCAAAAAATAGAAGTGAGATTTCCCTGACAATCTTTCAAGGATTTAATCAATAAAAGGTAAAGGATAGTCATCTTTCCATGTTGCTTGGTTGAGTCGTCGGTATTCTATACACACTCACCAAGAATTTTGCACACAAGTTGGCAAAAATTTATTATTCTCAGTCTTGACTACTGTAACTCTAGATTTCTTAAGCATCACTAGACTAGACTCACTTAATCACTATCCGAGATTGGATAAATAATTCCACCTCGGAGCAATTCAGACACTTCTTTCGTCATAGCATCAAGAATAAGTGAGTTAAGTCTTATTGTGGTTACCTCATAGGTTTGGCTCCTTCTTCAAGGAAAATTCTATGCATGCAAATTGTTGGACTAATCCTCATAATGTCCCCAAGTATCCAACCAATAGCCTTCTTGTGCTCCCATAAAACTTTAAGCAACTGAGCTTCTTGTAACTCATCAAGGCTCCTAGTAATAATCACTGGAAATTTGCTATTCTCAACAAAGAATGCATACCTTAGATGCTTTGGAAAAGGCTTTAAATTGAGCTCAAGAGGTTGTACAATGGATGGAAGAAGTCTGATTGACTTGCTCTCAATTATTTCTAATTGAGCCTTCTTTGTTATTCTCAGTCCTGATTTGTCCATTCCCTACTGTTTTGCCAAATATGCCACTTGTTCTATCCTCTCAGGGACTCCTCTAAGTGTACATGAATCAAAGATGTTGCATACATTATTCCCAAGTTGTGCACTATGACAAAGAATTGGAAGAGAAGGAAAGAGTGCACTTTCCAAGCTGTATTAATCAACTTTGTTTCTGCCACTTCTTTCAAGTTGTTCTAGGCTGAGTGGCACTTCTTTCTTTTGTTCAAATTCAGCACCTTCTTGGGCTCCTTGTCCCCCAAAAAGGGTCATGACACAAGTTAGAGAGTCATCACAATGAGCTATCTCTAGGAATTCCTTCTCAAGCTTGAGTTGCACTTCCTCCACTAAATCCTCAATGAGCTCGATATGGAATAATGAATGATCCTTTGATGGGTGTTTTATGGCTTCAAGAATGTTACATTGAACAATTAAGTCACCAAATTCCATCGATAACACCCCAGAATGCACATCAATTTTAGTTTGTGCCATTTCAAGGAACGATTGACCAAAAATAAGAAGTGAATGGCTGCTTTGTGTCTCACCCTCCATTTCCAAAATGTAAAAGTCAATAAGGAAGATCAACTTGCTGACTTGGACTAAAACATCCTCGACTATTTCGAGTGGATAGGCGTTACTTCTATTAGCCAATTAGATAACCAATTATGTTCCCTTCAATGGTCCATGATCCAGCTCAATAAACATCGAAAGAGGTATAACATTGATCAAAGCTCCAAGATCTAGCAAGGCCCTATCAAACTTTCAGTTACCAATAATGTAAGGAATTGTGAAAGTACCAGGATCCTTGCATTTTTGTGGTAGAGGTTGTATAATAGCCGATATATTCTGTCCCATACTGACCTTCTCCCTTCCTTAGAGCCTCTGCTTATTTGTGCATAGCTCTTTCAAAAACTCAGTGTATTTTGACACTTGCTTGATTGCATCAAGAAGTGAAATGTTGACTTCTACCATTTGAAATATCTCCAGAACTTTCTTATCCTTTTCTAGTATGTCATCCTTTTTCTTAAACTTCATTCTCTAAGGAAATGGGAGTGGCTCAATGGATTGGTCAGCTATCTCCTTTCCCTTGGTTGTTGGATCTTCCTAACTCGTCTGGGTCTTAGTCAGGTTTGAAGCAGATGATTATTTTTCATCCTCCTCTTTCACTAGTCTTGGTTGCTTGTCCAACACCTTTCTAGATCTTAATTCAATAGCATTTACACCCCCCTTTAGATTGGGGATGAATTGGCTCAGCAATTGCTCGGAGACTTACTGTTAAAGGGCATTCATCGAAGTGGCTGGTTGAGTCATCTGTATCCACAGATCTTGGATGGTTGAGTCAATTTTCTACTGGAATTGAATATTTTGATCAGCCAGTTACATGATGCGAGTCGTTAGTTAATTCATCATATCCTTTAAAGATGACTCGAACTTAGGTATAGGTGGTTGATGTGTCTGGCCATGCAATTGCTATTGGTGCTAACCTTGGCTGAATCTCCAAGGTGGCTATCTTGGTTGCTCTTATGATGTTGATCCTAAGTTCCCATACTGAAGGTTGAGATGATCATGCCACCTTGGGTTATATGTGACTGAGTATGGGTTGTACCAAAGCCAATCTTCTTGTTGATATGGCCTTCCTTGATATCCTTTAGCTGCCAGGACTTGATCTTGTGACTCCTCTGCCAATGTCGAGCATGATGCAGTAGGATGCCCTGAACTTGCACAAATACCATAAATGTGACTCCTAGGGGCAAACGATAACCCTCTTGGCCTAATTGTTGATTTATAGCCAATCTCCTTACGAGTGAGGTAAGTTCGTCGAAATAGTGTTCCACTCTTTGATGATCTTGACTTGTGGCTGATACTTCATGTACTCCTCGAGGTGGAATTATGGCCCTTATGCTGAATTGTTGAGAAATTCATTGCCATGTTTTCAACTAACACTCAAGCATCTTGAGGTGTCTTATCCATTAATGTGCCACCACTTGCTACATTAATCATGCTATGATCCATTGAAAGTAAACCTTTATAAAAGTAATGGATCAAAAGCTACTCTAATATCTGGTGAAATGGACAGCTCACACACAACTTATTAAACTGATCTCAATATTCATAGAGGGTCTTGCCATTAAGTTATTGGATCCCAAAAATCTCTTTTTGGATGGTAGTAGTACACAAGGTAGGAAAGAACTTTTCGATGAAGGCCTTTTTCATGTCATTCCAACTCCGGATGGCCTCGGGATGGAGATAATAAAGCCAATGTTTTGCAACTCCCTCCAAATAAATTGGAAATGCTTAGATCTTGACAAGGCCCTTGGAGATTCCTTGGGGTCTCATTATCGAACAGATAATATGAAATTCCTTGAGATGTTTATGAGGATCTTCACTTGTAAGGTCATGATATTTAGGCAACAAATGAATGAGTCCAGATTTAAGTTCAAAGTTAGCTTTAACACCCAAAAACTGAATACAAAGAGGTTGGTAATTGATATCAGGTGCTGCTAGCTCTTTCAAAGTTCGATTATTATTTCCATTATATGTTGTTATCCTTAGCTAACTCTGGTTCTTGATATTCTTCCTTAATGAATCTAGATGAAGATAAAGTGGATGGAACTGATAATGATCGTGTAGTCTTACGACATCTACTCAATGTTTGTTCGATTTATGGGTCAAAATCAAACAATAAATTGCTAGACGACCTAATCATACACTATGCAAACCATAAAAAATAAAGTTAGAATAAGGATAAAATAGAGCTAAATAGAACAAAAGCAAACAACCAAGAATTACAATTGATTAAAACAACCTTAAATAGTAAAAAGCAGCTAAGCCAATCTAAAAATGGAATAGACAACAACAAAAGTATGAAATAAGGCAAAGCTAGAAGGAATGGCAATAGAACCAGCAAAATATAACCAACATTGATCAAAACTGAAATAAATACACAAATTAAAGCTAAATCAATAGAATAACTAGAAAATAAACTAACACAAACATGAATCAAATAACACCAATGAGTATAAAGTGAAAAGGAGAATTAAAAGAAAACTTATGCTGGTCGAATGTTGGTAGAAAGCCATGTGAGGTAATGAAAGGAAGAAAAAGAATCAATAGTGAAATTAATGTTCTTCCCCTCCTTTTTTTAGTTGTGACCAACAGTAAGACACCTACAAAAGTGGTTAATTATTTACAAATAATCAAGAAAAGATCATAAACATACCTTGGCTCCTCAGTAACGGCACCAAAATTTGACAAATTCGATTGTCGCGTTTGTCAAATTAATTCTTAGGGTGGCCTAAAGGCTTGTAATTAATGGCAAGACCTTAGTCATCTCCCAATGAACCAATGTATTTTTTTGACTATATAATATCAGACTAACTTAATAATTCTTAAATCTCGATGACCTATCCTTGATTCTTAAGGATATAGGAATGTATGTCTAGTTGGTTAGCCCTAATCTTATTTGAGATCTCGTACTAGACAACTCTACACTCCCTAAAATCTCTAAACGATCGCCTAAATTTGACTAATTATGACTCATGAAAGACCCGTTATTGTGCAATTATCATGCAATCTAATTAGTTTAAGCACCGAAGTTTACTAACCTAAATAGCAAATTTGCCCATTAATCTCATATGAAGCAGGACTCAAGTCTCCGACCAATAGCTCTCAAGACACTCCTCAACTCACCCAAAACCAATTGGTATTATCACCTAAGGAATCTCGTTAAGTGGCTGAATGAGAATAAGGCTAGAATGAGAAAATCAGAATGCATTCATTCAATGATAAAACATGATCTCCAGGTACATGAGTTCAAGAAACCGAGAGTTGAAATGATTTACACAATCATGGAACAAAGGAAAAGAAATGAACAAATAAGAAGAATAAGTTGTTTCTGTTTGTCCTTGTCCCCCCTTTTAGCTTGTTCGTTCACCCCTCTTTATCTTCCTTATACTTAATGCTCCCTTGGCCATTCATGCTTGCCTCTCATCTTCTTACCTTCTAGAATGGATTATTCCTTAACTTGGACATTAATCCCAAGTGGTTTGGACATGATTCTAGGCCTTAAATTCGGATGGTGTAGTATCATGACCCAAAACATACAAATTAACCTAGTTTCTAGCTCCATTGAGGCTTACTGAAATTCACTTGTGCATAACTTCATTCAAATGGCCTTATCTTCTGTTGTTTCCTTCACAAGAGTTGTAGCTCTTTAAGTTAGCTTTCTAAGGACTCAAATTTGGCAAATAAACTCCTTCCCGTTTATGAGATATGGCCAAAAAACTAAGCAGTGCATGGTTAATTTGCTCTGTCCAACTCCCCTCTTGTAATCAGAGTTTAATATTTTACCTTGTCTAATTAATTCAGAATTTGCACATGGTTTTTTGGTAGAAGTCATAGCTCAGTCTTTTAACTATTCATAGAAATTGGTTTCATTAAAAAAAACCTCCTGTAATATAAAAAATAATCAAAATATGTAAATTATGCAAAAACTAAATTTTACCAAATTTTTTTGATAATTGAGTATATGGACAATTAAGTAATAAATCAATCAAATTACAACATTTAAAGTATCAAATATTTATAAAATATTAAATATGAGACAAAATATAGTGCAAAACTTGATTATTATCACTATAACATTTTTATATCACAAGAAAAAATCACGTATAACCTAATTTTTATTGTCATCAAACGCAATTTCGGTCCAATGTATTTGAATTCATCATGTTATCTATATAATTAAATGAATTAAGAGAAATTAATTTGAAAATTTTTAATGTTTATTAAAAAAATAAAAATAAAATGTTATTAAAGAGTATTGTCATATATAAATTTTTAATTTTTTTTATCATTTGTATCATAGTCATGATTTACGTCAAGACTTAAAATATAAAAAAATGTGTTTATAAATTTTTCTTTTGTTTATATTAGAATTAAAACTCACAGTAAAAATGAATTGATATGAGAACTCCACCATCCTCAATACGTTGACGCCACAAATTCCACCCTAAACCCCATATTTGGATTATGCCTCAACTATATCAATTGTACTAAAGAGTTTTGTGGTTAACCAGATTAAAGTTATAGAATAATGCCAAATAAATTGAATTTGTTTGTTGTGAGAAGAAAATGTGAATTTCATCACTTCATTTCCTATTTTGTTACTATTGTAATAAATTTGAAATTTTTTTTTTTGCATATTTAAAAATAAAAATAACTTATTTTTATATCTTTTAATTAGTTTATTTCTTTATATATAAAATAATATTATTTTATATATAATTTATATTTATTATATATATTATAAATATTTAAAAATATATATTTATTTATTTATTTTTATTTTATATTATTTTTTAAAATAAAAAAATATACTAAGTAAGAATTTCTACGACATAAAGAAATTCAAAAAAGAAAAAACTCCAATAAGCGAAAAGCAATGCGCGCGCGCGTGAGTAGGATAGAGAGAGAAGACTAGAAAACTTTTGGCGGAGGCCTAATTGCCGGGTAGTCATCAAAGATACGGAGACGGCACTGGTCCTATCTCCTATCGACAACCAGCTCTGTATGAATAGAATCCTGGAACAGCTTGGCCGAAAAGGCGCACTCTGGTGACTAGACTTCTGTCATCCCCGACGCATTAGAGGATAATTCAAAGTGTTTTTCGACGGAATCTTTGTGGGCTACTTTTTCGCCAGTGACATCCACATGAGATTCTTGATATAAGTATGGTCACCATTCAAATCTTGGTATCTTTGGTCTGCCATTTTCATTTGGATAACGCTCTTTAGTCATTAGTAGCGTTACTTTTTAAAATTTTTCAAATGCTTGAGGTACTGCGCATGTGCCAGGAATTGGAAACCTTGCAATGCTTTTCAATTTTCTTTCTGTTATATTCTTTCCTTTTTTGTGGACAACATTTTAAAAGTATTCTAACAATCATAATGTAATAAAAAACTGGTTCCTTCAATATCAAAGTATAAAAGACATTTAGCGCTTTTTTTTTTCTTTTAAATCTTTACATTTTTCATGTCTTAAACATGCGCACTCCATCACTAACGGGTGGTGATATTTCGTGTTGAATATATAGTAAACCAATTGCTTGGGGGCACAAACTTTTGAACCATTTTCAAAATCAAATTGTCGATTTGGAGTTGAGAAGAGTACAGACTCTTATAAATATTTGCATGCTGCTAAAGTCTAAGCGTACAGACTCTCATATACAATTTTCTCTGAGTTATAATATAGTAATTTTAGTATTATTTTGAGGCTCACCTGTCTTGTCTAGATAGGAAATTTTTGTCAATTCATGATTTCAGATTTTAGGGATGATCTCGGTATGGTGTTCTTTTGATTGCACAATCAGGAGGCATGGTTGAATTTCTTTTTAATTTTTTTTTTTCTGAACAATAGAAGAGAACAGGACTCTTTTTCTTTTTTTAAAAGATCCGGCTGTTACGGTTCAGTTTCGGCGCAGTTCTTACACTATTCTGATCTTACACCTTTCTGATGTAACAGTTACGATTTTTGGAGGGGGCAAAAATCTGTTCTACTTGGTTTTGGTTCCAGTCTGATTTGGCTTTGGCTTAAACTGAACTGAAACAATGACCAGGCCTTACATAATTTGTTTGACCATTTCAATTTTTCTTTTTTTCTCCATACGTTATAATTTTAATAAGCTCATTGGATTAAAGTCTCTGGCTCAGTTTTTACTTGATCCTATTTTCAACTTCTCTCTTTTTTTTTTCTTCTCCTGTAGCTATTTAATATTATTGTTGTTGTTGTTGTTATAAGAGATGCTTCTCATAGAACTTCTTTGATTGAGTTTTACTTTGCAATTTTTTGCTGGCTTTTCATGGCTGCCGGAATTAGGAAAGAAAAGATGAGCAAACTTCGTAGGTCCACGAATCAAACATAATTAATTACTCATATGTAGCTTATTGATCAGAGCAAGTTTGAAGGGGATAATAGAGAAGGTCTGACCATATTGGCCTTAGTCCTTGTGTCAACTAACATGGTTTTTCTTTTTTGGTCAGACTTAAGATAAAGTTAATTATTAAATAGTTAGTATGAACTTGAAGTTATACATCTCTATATTTAGGATGTTAATTGACAAAGACCACGTGGATCATGTCTTTTATTTACCATTCCGTCGTAGCCGTTGAATTAATAATTGGGAAGCCAAAGTCAAAGGGTGACTTGTAAAAGTTGAAATCAAATCAACATTCTTTGTTTTAATCCCAAACGAATATTAAACTCAACGAGGAAAGGACGGAATATCATTAATTAATATTAGCATACGATATCTGACATTTTAGGTGGTTCCTGTCTTTTAGTGTTCAGATCACACAATGCCACCGTACAGGAAACTAACCGTCAATAACGTGTAGTAGTACTGGGGACGAAGATTCTGCTATAAAATATGGCTTCATTCTTCCGGATTGTTTGCGTCTAATTAAACAGAATTGGGCATGTAGTTTTGCAACACAGCACGCAGGACGGAAATTTTTGCTCAGAGTTTCTAGCTAATGTTGGTGCGTCTGATAATGATCCCTTGATAATACGGGACTATCCTTCTCCTGGTTTGAGCGATCTTTTACAAGGAGACATAGTTAGAGTGGCCATTTCTAGAGGTGGCTAGTTGATGTTGTTTTCGTTATTTTTGTTTTTCTCTCATTGTTACACACACACACACACACATATATATATACACATTACATACATATTTCTTATTTATTTCTCGTTTCATAATAAGAATATAATTATTAGTTTTAATAGACTTAAATGTTAGAGGAAGAAGTTTGTTCAATTATGATTGAGTTCGATTTTTCACACTTATATATATATACACACACATAGCTATATTATCTCAGCCGCACATGGTTGCTCCTCGCATAGCTGTTAGCTTGCAGTATTTAATTAGTTATTTAGATTTTTCAATAAATTTTTATTTTATTTATTAAACGATTGATTGTTAGATTATGAGTTATACAAATAAAATATAATATTTTATTTTTATATATGTCACACCTTTTTTTTTTTTTTAAAAAAACACTATTTTTTTTATATGAAAATAATCATATGGCACCACAGCCTTACGTGCTAATTGTGCAGCGGGTCATATCCTTAGATACTAATAAGTAAAAATTTAAAGTAGTAAATGGTTATTAACGACTAATCTTGAATTTTATACTTCTTTTAAATAATATAAAATCATCACATTTCAAAGACATGATTGAAAGAAAAAAAAAATTAAAGATAATCTTTTATTTTTGAAAAAAAAAAACCATCCATCTGGTTGATTTGGTGGCGAGACATGTGTACTCAAATTTATCAAGTAATAACATGTGCGACGATGATAAGAAAAAGCTACTTTTTGGGCCCAATGGTACGTATCAGTAACCTTGGATTATTGTTGTTATAATCAGCTACTAATTCACTTGTGCTAGCATCCGAGCCAAAACAATTGTATACTTGGATTCAACCTAACTAGCACCTGGTATCAAACATGCATGCAAATTCAACGTGGTTTTCACTTTTTTTTTTCTTGAAAAAGATCAATTTAAAAAAAAAAATTGTCAAGAATATTTAATAAATTTTAAAAAATTCTTAGTTGGTAGAACATTATTGATTGAGACATCGATCATCTAGTGGGGCTATATATTTATTAAATAAGAAAACTTCAGTAAGAAGTAAAGGGCCTAAACCTAGACCCACCAATGGGTGACCTAGTTCAATAATACCATACCCAAAAAGTCATTCTTCTTTTGTTATAATATTTTAAAATATAATATTTTGAAATATAATGATGAACTCGAGTTCATGTGATATTTTGGAAAATTCATGTAATATATCACTGTTTTTTATTTTTTTATTTTTATTTTTATTTTTATTTTTATTTTTTATTATTATTAAATTTAATTAAAATGTAACATATTATATGATTATAATAATAATAAATTTTTTTATTCTTAATAAATTTTTTATCTATTACTAAACAAACAGAACTTAAAGACTTTTAAATTTAATATTTAATTTATTAATCAAAGGGCATTTATTTGAGAACATCCACTTTTTTATTTCATTTTGCAATTGCTTTTGTTGTGTCTCAACTCCAAAAGTAGTCTCATGCCAAATATTCTTATTTTTCATTTTGGAGCGCTAGCCTACAAGAAAAAAAATAACACTGAGAGATCGATCATTGGGCCGGGCCATTGTACCCTACCACATCATGCACCAACAATGATCGAGCTTCAGGTAGTGGTTGCTTTAAAAGATGCACTCCCAAAGGCAGCGAAGACTCGAAGTTAGTAATTCATTGCGATACTTGGATTCTTCACAGCAATCATGCATATGTTAATCGTCAAATAATTTTTAAAATTTTAAATTCACTGAAAAAATTTAAATTTATAGATAAAAAATTTCTTAAACATTATATTATATCAAATTATTATATTTTGATCATGCAAAGTATTATTCTTTTTAATATATAAATATTAATTTAATTAATACATTATATAATAAAATTAGATTAAATAAGTTAAATTTAAGAATTAAAAATGGTCAAACTTTTGAATAATGAGTATAAATAAAAGTAATTAATTAAATTTGAATATTAGATATAATAATTCATTTTTTTCCTAAATTTATATAAAAGTTTAAATTAATAAATTAAAAGTTTATAAAAAAATATAAATTAGATTAATTTTTTATATTTTGGTGATATGAAATATTATATTATGTGTTATA
Organism: Rhizophora apiculata; assembly: GCA_037832385.1. Classification (NCBI taxonomy): domain Eukaryota; kingdom Viridiplantae; phylum Streptophyta; class Magnoliopsida; order Malpighiales; family Rhizophoraceae; genus Rhizophora; species Rhizophora apiculata. Next base: position 4,006,118 of record CM075431.1, read on the forward strand.
AAATTTTCAATTTTTGTTGATCAAATCGCTGCAGTTTTTGACAAGAATTGCCGGAAGGTGAGTAATTGGAATCCTTGCAGAACATCTTCCAAAGCGGTCATTTTTGAGCCTACCTCTAACCAAACCTTGGTGACATCAAATTGCTAAGCTCATTCCAATCCACGAAATAAACCCCATAGCTCTGCCGCCTAGGAAGAACAAATGTCGATATTCTGCCCAAACCCCCGAGCCAGAAATGTTTATTTATTACAGCCACAACGATCAAGGCAACACTGAGGTCTAGATCCCATACCCACCAAATGAGTCGCCTAGTTTAGTAAACCCAAAATGTTAAAAGGGTAAAAGGAAAGGAATCCAATACCTTCCTGCTTAAAATGCTTATTGATCACACCCACAAATTTTCCAATCTGGACCACTGGATCAAGTCCCAGAAGCCCAAGTAAGAGCCTATTTACCACTTGTCATTTGGATTGTAGAGCCGAGCCTGCACCCGCAGAAGACAGTCTCAATTCAATGGACCGAAAAAAAAAAAAAAAAAAAAAAGCCTCTCACCATGGAAGGGGCTAAAAAGTTGTTGGTGCTCACTTCTCAAAGGTCACAGACTCGTAATGATTTTAGCAAAGAAAGAAAGAAAACACTACCCCTCCTCTTGGCCCTATTTTTGTACCCTAAGTATCCAAAGTCCTCTATCATTTGCATACCCTTCTAAACATGGACTTGGAAGAGTCCCACACATTAGCTTAAGTCAATGCCATGTGCATACCGTTCTAGTGGATGTCTCGTTGTGATGCTGATGATTTAAGCGAATGATAGTGAGAGATTTAACTAAAATATTTGAAAGAATAACTCAAAGTGATAGTTGGATCTACCATTAATTAAATTTTATTTTTTAAAACAAAAATATCATAAAAAAATTTATTTAGTCATCTAAATATTAAATTTAATTCATAAAAATTCTTTTTATCTTATATAAATTATGAGTTTAAATATTTATTAAAATATTTAATAATTATTTGTATTATATAAATTATAAATTTAAATATTCGTTAAAATATTTAGTAAATTAAACATACTTTTTAACTCCTGCAAGACAAAGACCAAAGGAAAAGTTTTCTTCCACAGAGGACAAACGCCAGTTGTGCACCATACCAAATGATACAGGTGGGTACCACGTGTCTTCTGAACAATGGTGTACAAATTCTTGGCCCCCGCGGTAGCCATCTCGAGCTAGACAGATATACAATAATTTTGAGTCAAGGTCTAGAGCAATAAAAATTTTATTTTCCCCACTCATAATGATGAAAATGAGTAACAGATGTTGAAGAATTCAACATTGATCAACATCCCTCGATCTCTCAATGTTCCTTGGCCATCTCTTTTCAATTGAATGCCACAACTGCTTTAGATAAGACACACAACTGCTTTGAATGAGACACATGACTGTATTCTTTTTTTTTTTAAATTTCATTACACAATTATATTTTACATATTAATTTACATAATATTATCATAATTATAATATATATTTATAATTAACCACAAGTATTTAAAAAAATTATAATTAAAAATCATAATAATATAATATATATATATTTATATTTAAATTATATTGAATTAATTGTATATAATAATAATAATAATAATAATAGTAATATTATTATTACGATAAGTTGACCTTGAGTCGCGGGCATTTGAGCGGACAATTTTGGAGTGTGCACTGAACCCTATTCTATTTGGGGCTTTATCAGGAGCAACGATTCCCTTGTCATAGGAGGACTCCATTTTTTAATGGAAATAGCCCCAATTTTCTCTTTAAAAAAGCAAATGATTTTCAGTAATGATTGAGACCTTTCAACATCCAGTATGTTGGACATCATTTTCGTTACTTTGCTAGAATTCACACTTTAGGCGCTATAATCAGAGGCCTTGGCGTGGCTGCGTGTGGTTCAAACATGACCACGACCAACCGTCCGCCTGGTTAGACTTGATCAATTCTCATTTCATTGGACTCATACTTGCACATTCAAAAGTCTTATCATTTTTTTTTCCTCCTTTTCTATAAATTTTACTCGTTATTATTTAGGATAAATATATATCTCTTCATGCCTTGAGTAAAAATATTTCTTTAAAAAATTTTAAATTATTTAAAAATAATTATTTATTTATTAAAATAAATCTAATAAAAAATATATTTTTAATATTAATAAATATAAATAAAAATTTTATAATATTAATAAATATAAATAAAAATTTTATAATATTAATTTTACTATTATAAATTAAATTAAAAACTATATTAATTGTTAATTTTTATTTAATTTTTTATATTAAGGTAAATAATTATAATTTGTTTAAATTTAAAATATAAGATAATTGAGTAATTATTTTATTCTTTATTATTTAAATTTAATTCTAATCATTTGGATAATTTCAATATTCTCCTACTTGTTCTAACCATGATTTGTACTACTCATATAAAATAATTTAAAATTGTATTTTGCTTAATTAAATATTTTTATACATGAATTATGACAATTATATAACACTTTATTTCCTTTTATGTATCATAATGATAATGAATTTTTAATCAAACACTTTATCAAGGAAAGTCTTTATCGAGCAAAAAAACTTTAAGCCTTAATTTATTCAAGTTTCAAATAAATTTTATATAAATAATTTTTATGTATATAAAATAAAACTTTATTGGCAAATAATTAAAAAAATCTCTAAAATGCTAAAATATTAGATAACATCATTTAAAATAAAACTTAAATAGAATTAAAAGTCCCATGTACTTGACATGATCCTTATATGACTTAGCTGACAATCCTTTAATCATAAGATTAGCAACCATAAAGTCTTATTAACATACTCTATTACATTTGCTTACTTTCTAACATGATTGTAGATAACTAAAAAACTTTATATTGATATACTTGTTTTAACTTTCACTTTTTTAATTTTTTGAAAAGAATATTACAATTGAATTATTATACTATATCTTTAATAGTTTAGAAATAAAGTTAACAATTTATAGTCTTATGATCAAATTCCTTAATCGTAAAATCTGTGTTATAGTCTTATGGCAATAATTTTGCTCCCAATATAGAAGAAGCAATAATAGTTTGCTTAATGCTTCTTTAGAATACAACATCTTTAATAGGTATAAAAATGTATTTAATAGTAAACTTTTTATTATTTACATAACTAACAAAATCATAATTTGGATACCTGACTATCTCCGCAAGGTTGATTTATCTGTATGTATGCTTATGGCTCTTAGTTCCTTATGGATACCTCATAATATTTTTGGTAGCTTCCTAATATTTTTATCTAGGATTACTTTGGTGCCTCCCTAACATTTCTACAACAAATGCAATGTCAGGTGTAGTGTAAACTTGTAAATACATACGACTGCCAATTGCTGATGCATATGGTATGTGTTTCATTTCATTTGGTTTCAAGTTATTGTAAGTACATTGTATGTGATTGAATTTGTTCCCTTTAACTATAGGTGGTATAGTGGAAGAATAACTTCTTATCTTGAACCTCTCTAAAACCATTTTAATGTAGGCCTTCTAAGATAGTCCCAACATTTGTTGAAATCTATCTTTGTGAATTTTTATGCCAATGACATAAGAAGTTTCAGTTATATCCTTCATTTCAAAGTTTTAAGAGAGAATTCCTTTGTCTTATGTAGCAATCCCAAATTATTACATGCAAATAAAATATCATTAACATATAAAGACTAAAATAATGTATTTGCTTCCATTGACATTAAGGTATAGACATTGATCCATAATATTTTTTTGTAAAGCTACATGAGATTATGATATTGTGCAATTTTATATACCATTTTTGGAAGGCTTGTTTGAGCCCATATATAGATTTTTTAAGCTTGCATACCAAATAACTCTCTTTATTAGTAGTGAAACATTTAGGCTAACTCATCTATACCTCTTTCTCAAGATTTCCATTTAAGAAAGTAGTTTTTACATCCATCTAATATAGCTCTAAATCAAAATGAGCTATTAATGTCATGATAACTCTAAATGAATCCTTATTTAAAACCAAAAAGAAGGTTTCATGGTAGTTAATGCCTTCCTTTTGAGTAAAACATTGAGCCACAAGTCTAACCTTGTATCTCTTAACATCACTAGAAGAGTCCTTTGAGATTTATAAACCCATTAGCAGTAATAGCTATAGCCTTTTTTTTTTTTTTGGTAATTCAATAAGGTCTTAAACTTGATTATTAGTCATAAAATTTGATTTCTTCTTTTATGGCATTATACCACAATTCAAATTTTTCACTTTTAATAGCTTATGAACACATGCAAAGATCGTCTTTATGATTGACATTCATCTCTTATAGGTATACAAAATGGTCACTAGGAATTATAGTCTCTTTAGTCCTAATAATCTCTTAAGCTCTTCATGTTGTGAATTTTCATGATGTGGTTCAGTTACCTTTAGTTTCACATTTGCATGTATTGCATTAGACACTTGATCTTTAATTTGTTGTTCTTTAACAATATCATATAAATCTTTTTGCAAACAACTAAATCTTTAGAGTTTATAGAAACTTTAATTAAGTCCTTACTTTCCTTAAACTGCACAATTTGAGAAAAATCACTCCCACTAAACTTGAAATCCTTAAGAAATTTTGAATTCTTGGCTTTAACTATTCTAGGTGTATTTGAAGGACAGTAAAATCTAAATCTCTTATAGGTCACCATATAGTCTATGAAAAATTAATTGGTTATTCTTAAATCTATTTTCTTTAATAGAAGATTGTAAATCAATACTTCAGTGGGACAAACCCATACATGTATATGTCATAAAATTGGTTTGCACCCATTTAATAATTCAAATGGTGTTTTGGGAACAAAATTCAATGAAACATTATTTAAGACATACACTACAATTTTCAAAATTTCACTTTATAAACTTAATGGGTGATTTAGAATTACTGATTGTTGTTCCCACAGCCTTGTATAGGTTGTAATTGTTGTCAACTAGGTTTACGTGTGTAAGAAAGTAAACCCACATGGAAGGGCAAAAAGGTAAAACCATACGGAAGGGCAAGAACGTAAAATCGCCGTGTAAACCCTATTAGGGTTTCATGGAGTAGAGTATATAATGGTCTTGGAAGACAAAGAACAGGGGGAGTTGGCAATATTGAGCATTCAGCAAAACCTAAACAACCGACTAATCAAAGAGAATACCAAACCCTACACGCAAGAACACCACCGGCAAGGATGAAAAGAGTAAACAGTGCAGCCGACGGACGAATCGAGTGAACAGTAGCTGTCATGAACAGTAGACGTCGTGAACAGTAGCCGTCGTGAACAGTAGCCTTCGTGAACAGTAGCCGTCGTGAACAGTAAGCTTGACAGAAAAAGAAGAGAAACCCGACGGGAGAGAAAACCGATTACGGCTAGACGGGGTTGGACAGCAGGACGAAGAAAAGCAGACCGGCGGAAGAAGAAATCAGACGGCCATAGAAGAGAGAGATACCGACGGCAACAAAGAACAACCGTTGAGAGAGAAAGAGGAGACAACCGGAACAGAGGAGATCTGGCGACAGCAGATCCGGCGACAGCAGAAGGAGATCCGGTAGGGACAGAGGAGATCCGGCGACAGCAGAAGGAGATCCGGCTGGGACAGAGGAGATTCGGCGACGGCGTGAGAGAGAGCCGGCTGGGACGGTGAGAGATCCGGCAGAAGGAGATCCAGTCGACGGTGAGAGATCTGGCAGAACTGGGATCCGGTCGACGGTGACAAATCCGGCAAACGGTGAGACAAATCCGGCAGGAAGAGAGAGAAATCCGGCGATAAGAGAGAGAAATTCGTCGAGAAGAGAGAGAAATCTGACTAGACAGCAAGAGAGAGAGAGAAACGGACAGGCGAGCCGTGAGACAGTGAGATTGTGGGGCAAGGAGACGGGTGAGACCGTGAGATGGTAAAAGCAGGAGTTGTGTGATACAACGTAGAGAAGGAATTCGGCGAAGCATTGAACTCAACGTATTTCCAGACTTCTTCAAGAGAGGTTAAAAAGCGTTGTGGTGAACTTTTAAGCAGCAGTGGAGCAGCCTTTCAATTCAACAGAGGCAAGACAAGTTAGAAGAAGGGTAGACACAGTAAGTGACACTCTTTGTATTGTACTTGCTTAGTAATTGCAATAGTGAAAGGAGCAGAGAATTAAAGACATCCATTGTAACCTGAATTCTCAAGTATAGTGGATAGTCTCGGTAAGGGAGAGTCCCTACCACCGTGGATGTACGTCACGTTGACGAAACCACGTAAATCTCGTGTGTCCTTAATTTGCTTTACATTCTGTGTTTTGAATTGACTTGTGAATGCAGCTGAAGTATCAGCCAACTCATAACCTAACGAAGACCTAAATAAGAACATCCGTATTGTCTGTTAGGCAAGGTGTCTGAAAGGTGACTTTGGGGACTATTGTGATTAGTAGGTAGCAATAGATCTACCTTAGTCGAGTCTGAGAAAGAGTTTGCTTTTAAGAAGAGGTTGAAGTTGTTCACTTACCTGCGAATTGCGAATTGTGGTGATACTAATTCACCCCCCCTCTCAGTATCATGAACTAGTAGATCCTAGGGAGAAGTCGGGAACTTCAATTGGTATCAGAGCATAGGTTCACCAGTTTGAAGTTTAACAGCTTGGTGTACTACTTTGAAGGGATTTAAAAGTTTGACTTGTTCAACATACTGAGAAATGGAAGCCGGTACCAGCACCAGCACCACTTACAGCAAGAAGGTTCCAATCTTCAATGGAACCAACTATCATATGTGGAGAGCAAGAATGCAAGTGGTATTTGCAACCATGGGCATGAACATGGTGAAATGCGTACAGGAGGGTTTTGTGGCTCCGGAAGAAGGTAAAGACCTAACCCTAGAGGAGTTAAAGCAATTCGAGATAAATGGGAAGGCCTCAAATGTCATCATTTCAGCATTAACAGATGCTGAGTATGCTAAAGTTATGGACTGCAAATCTGCCAAGGAGATATGGGACAGATTGCAGAAAGTCTATGAAGGTGATGGCAGAATGAATGAGGCTAAACTTCAAGTGTTCAAGGAGAGATATGAATCTCTCAGAATGTAGAAAAATGAGACAGTTCAAGAGTTCTTCACCAGGGTTATTGACGCTGTAAATGACTTGAGAAGTCATGGAAAGAACAAGAAGGACTCATCGATTGTGAAGAAAATTTTGAGAATTTTGCCTGAGAGGTTTGCTTCAAAGGTGGCAGCCATAGAGGAGAGTAGAGATCTCAACTCTATGTCTCTGCATGATCTTCAGTGCAATCTCATTGCATATGAGATGAGAATAAAGTCGACTGAGAGCTCCTCAACGTCAAGTATATCAAAAGAGGCAGCTTTCAAAGCTATGAAACACTTGAAGATAAAAGAAAAAGAAGAATCATCCAGTGAGGATAATGATGATGATGAGGGAGAAAGTGAAGGTGAAGTATTGGCTTACTTCACAAGGAAACTCAAAAGGGGGTTTAAGAAGGGAAAAGGACAGTTGTCCTTGAGATGTTATCGATGTGGGAAAACTGGACACTTTGCTTCTCGGTGCAAAGTGAAACTTGATGATGAAGATGAGGATGGTGACGATGAGCAGAATTCAAGATGGAGAAGATCATCATTCAAATCAAAGAAGTCCAATAAGAAGATTGTCAACCCACAGAGGAAGACGAGAGGCTCATTCAAGAGTTATGTGAGTCAGACAAAAGAAGCTGATGAGGAGGAAGATGAAGACTCATCAGATGAGTATGTCTTTATGGCATCAGCACAAAGTGGTAGCTCAACCTCTGAAGAGGAAGAGGAAGTTGATGAAGAAGAGCCAGATCTTGAAGTTGAGTTGGAAGCAGCTTTAAAGGAGATAATCAGAAGGGGCAGAACCATAAGAAGGTTGGAGGCCCATATAAAACAAGTTGAAGCAAAGTCTGAGGAAGCTGAAAGTCAAAACGGTGAAATAAGGGCTGAGCATATTGATTTGAAGAGAAGATTTGAGGAACAGATCAAAATATGTGAAGACCTTACAGTAGAGCTTAGCTCAAGGGCCTCAAAAATTGAAGAAATGGAGAAAGAGTTGCTGAGACTTCAGCAACAACTCAAAAGCAGCAAAGAGAACTTGCAGAAACTTAAAATGATAGGAGAAACAAGTTCTGGAAAAGGAGAGAAAAATGTAGAGAAAGTGCAGCAATTTGAGACTGCATTGGTTAAAGAAAATGAGAATGTGCCGCAGAAGTTAAAAGAGAAGGTTGTGACTTAGAAGAAGATAGCTGAGACTAAAGAAGATCTGAAGAAGCAACCGAGGGTGGCAAACAAGAAGGACGAAAAGAAAGTCAGCCAGCAGAGGGCTACGGTTAAACAGAAGAAGGTGACTGAAATGAAAGTCACACAAGTAAAGAAGCCAGCTACTTTGCCTACACAGCAAGTGATGAACAGAAGAAGACAAGCTGTGATCAGACCCAAGAAGAGACAGTTTCAAGGTTATTGCCTTTATTGTGGAGTTTGGGGTCATAAGGCGAGTAACTGTTGGTGGAGAAGGCCAGTATATGTCTCCAACTTGAGAAGATACAATGCTGCATACAGGGGGAGACAATACAGAATTCAGAAGAGAACACCTGTCGTGAGTTCTTACACATACTGTAAAGGGCAAGGACACGCTGACAAGGATTGTTGGTGGAAGCCCAAACCAGTGGTTTCAAAGAACAAGTTTGCTATATTGGCAGACTTGGAACAGTGTGAAAGGTGCGGGCAGGATGACCATAATGCCAAGAGATGCATGACACTTCTCCCTGAGCAAGAGAAGGCACTTAATGGCACAGTGAAAACAAGCAGTGCAGTCAAAGGTGAGAAAAAGGAGAAAGCTATCTTCCAACCAGCTCAAAAGAAGGAATATAAAGCTAAAAGGGAGGTGGCTAATATAGCTGAAATTGCACTCAAAGCTGACTGCAAGGATAAGCAGTGGATCCTTGATAGTGGATGCACTTCGCACATGATGGGAGATAAGAGTAAATTATCAAAGCTGAGCAAATCAAGAGAAGGCAGAGTCAAGTTTGGCAATGATGATTCACTCAACATCAATGGTCGGGGGTCAGTAAAAATTGGAAGAGGAAAGCTGAAAGATGTTCTACACGTTGAAGGACTCAAATACAATTTAGCATCTGTCAGTCAGTTATGCAACGAAGATCATAAGGTAATATTCACAAAAACAGATTGTCAGGTAAAGAGTAAAGAAGGCAATACTATTGTAGCCGGGAAGAGAACAGCTGGAAATTTATATGTGATTGACGAGGACAAGACAAGCAGCTGTCTACTCACCAAAGAAGAAGAAAATCAACTCTGGCATAGGAGGCTGGGACACTTATCACAAAAGAACATGAGGAAGCTGACCACTACTCATGCAATCAGAGATATTCCCGACCTCAGGAGAGAGAGAGAGTATGTTTGCTCAGCATGCTTTAAAGGAAAACATGTTAGAAAGCAGTATAAGACCAAAGAGTTCAGTTCTGAAGTAGTGCTTGACATTGTGCATACTGATTTATGTGGGCCGATGAGAACAAAAGGGTTGAATAGTGAGAGGTACTTCGTCTTGTTTGTCGATGATTATTCCAGAAGGACCTGCATCATGCACCTCAAATACAAGTCAGAAGTTCTGAAATGCTTCAAGAGATACAGAAGATTGGCTGAAAATGAGAGTGGAAAGAAGATCGAAGTATTGAGGTCAGATCAAGGCACTGAATTCACAAATGGAGCTTTTGAAGATTACCTTGAGAAGCATGGAATTCACTATCAGATGGTAGCAGCAAGAACACCTCAACAGAACGGGGTGGTAGAGAGGAAGAATAGAGCTGTGGTTGAAATGGCAAGAACTCTACTGCTAGAATCCAAGTTTCACACAAGATTTTGGACAGAAGCAACATTTACAGCAGTGCACCTACTGAACAGAGTTCTACTAAAGCCCAATACTGATAAGACTCCATATGAGCTATGGAGTGGGAAGAAGACAACAGCCAAGTATCTCAGAGTCTTTGGCAGCCCATGTTTTGTGAAGAACAAGGAGCAAAACTTGGGAAAATTCAACGCTAGGTCTGATGAAGGCATCTTTGTGGGATACTCAGCAAAGACAAAAGGTTACAGAGTTTTCCTACATAAGCTGGGAAAAGTAATCACTACCAGTGATGTGAGAATAGATAAGAACTGGAAAACAATGCAGAATGGAGAAGCTGAGGACAATGAAGAAGATGACTTCAATGTAGATGAAGAATCAGACCAACCTGAAGAAAAGGAACAAGAAGTAAGTTTAGACTCGGAGAAAAGTGAGTCTGAACAGGAAGAAAGAGATCCTCTTACAACTAAGATGGTGCAAGGAAGAAGGACAAAGAAAACATGGACCAGTGCTCATCGAGGAGATCAGATCATAGGTGACCCATCAGCAGGAGTTACAACAAGAAGAAGAATGGTGGGAGCTACTGCTCTACTCTCACAAGTTGAACCTAAATCTGTTGAAGAGGCTATTCAAGACCAAGCCTGGGTCAAAGCTATCAATGAGGAGCTGGATCAAATTGAAAAGAATGATACATGGGAGCTGGTTCCAAGACCCACTAATAAGAATGTCATAGGAACAAAGTGGGTGTTTAGGAATAAACACAATGAAGATGGCAAGGTAGTGAGGAACAAGGCCAGGCTGGTTTGCAAAGGCTACACTCAGATAGAAGGGGTAGATGTTGATGAAACTTTTGCACCAATAGCAAGGTTAGAAACTATCAGAATGTTCTTAGCTTTAGCAGCACACAAGAGGTATAAAGTCTATCAGATGGATGTGAAATCTGCCTTTCTGAATGGGCTCCCGAAAGAAGAAGTATATATTGAACAACCCGATGGAGTATAAATCAGTGAGGATGAGACACAAGTGTGCAAGCTGAAGAAAGCCTTGTATGGTCTTAAGCAAGCTCCAAGAGCATGGTACAGCAGGCTGGATGCATACTTGAGAAGGTTGAATTTCAGAAAAGGAACGGTTGATAATAACCTATATGTGTTCAATTCAGAGAAAGGCCAGCTGATAACCATAGTATATGTAGATGACATCATCTTTGGCGGGGATCACTCTGAACTATGCCGAGATTTTGCACAGAAGATGAGTGAGGAATTTGAGATGTCATTGATTGGAGAAATGACGTACTTTCTTGGATTACAGATAAAGCAGTGTGAAGAAGGTATCTTTATTTCTCAGACGAAATATGCCAAAGAGATGCTGAAAAGGTTTGGCATGGAAGATAGCAAATCTGTCAGTACCCCTATGACAGTGGGCTGCAAGTTAACAAAAGATCAGGAAGGAAGGAGTACAAGCCCTACAGAGTACAGGAAGATGATAGGGAGCCTTCTGTACCTTACGGCATCAAGGCCTGATCTTATGCAAGCTGTGTGTACTGCCAGTAGATTCCAAGCTGATCCTAAAGAGTCTCATGTGTTGGCAGTGAAAAGAATCCTAAGGTACCTCAAAGGAACATTGGAAATGGGCTTGTGGTATCCAACCATGGATCCTGTTAAACTACAAGCATACACTGATGCAGACTGGGCAGGAAGTATAGATGATAGAAAATCAACCAGCGGCTGCAGCTTCTACTTGGGTTCAAAGTGTGTTGCATGGTTAAGTAGAAAGCAAAACAGTGTTGCTTTGAGCACAGCTGAGGCTGAGTATATGGCTGCTTGTGCAGCATGTACACAGGTGATATGGATGCTAAGACAATTGGCAGACTTGGGTGTTGAAATGAAATTACCAGTGAGTATACTTTGTGATAATCAAAGTGCTATTGATCTCAGCAAGAATCCGGTTCAACATTCGAGAAGCAAGCATATTGACATCCAATATCACTTCATCAAAGATCAAGTGGAACAGGGTACAATTCAGTTGGAGTATGTTGGCACTAGAGATCAAATTTCAGATATTCTAACTAAACCTCTATCCACAGAGTTGTTTGAAAAGCACAGATGGAGTCTATCTGTGTAAATGCCTCCTCAAGCCTGAAGTTCAAGTAAATCCTCCATCTTCACTTTGCGAGTTTTTCAAATATGTAATTGGTTGGCAAAGGGGGAGAGAAGCAACAGTGCAGGGGGAGCTGTTAAGAAAGGAGAGTGCATATTTAGGGGAAGTTGAAACTGCTGCATAGTGGCTTTTATTATAAGTGTTGCCAACAATTACAAAGGGGGAGATTGTTGTTCCCACAGCCTTGTATAGGTTGTAATTGTTGTCAACTAGGTTTACGTGTGCAAGAAAGTAAACCCACATGGAAGGGCAAAAAGGTAAAACCATACGGAAGGGTAAGAACGTAAAATCGCCGCGTAAACCCTATTAGGGTTTCATGGAGTAGAGTATATAATGGTCTTGGAAGACAAAGAACAGGGGGAGTCGGCAATATTGAGCATTCAGCAAAACCTAAACAACCGACTAATCAAAGAGAATACCAAACCCTACACGCAAGAACACCACCGGCAAGGATGAAAAGAGTAAACAGTGCAGCCGACGGACGAATCGAGTGAACAGTAGCCGTCGTGAACAGTAAGCTTGACAGAAAAAGAAGAGAAACCCGACGGGAGAGAAAACCGATTACGGCTAGACGGGGCTGGACAGCAGGATGAAGAAAAGCAGACCGGCGGAAGAAGAAATCAGACGGTCATAGAAGAGAGAGATACCGACGGCAACAAAGAACAACCATCGAGAGAGAAAGAGGAGACAACCGGAACATAGGAGATCCGGCGACAGCAGATCCGGCGACAGCAGAAGGAGATCCGGCAGGGACAGAGGAGATCCGGCGACAGGAGAAGGAGATCCGGCGACAGGAGAAGGAGATCCGGCTGGGACAGAGGAGATCCGGCAACGGCGTGAGAGAGAGCCGGCTGGGACGGTGAGAGATCCAGCAGAACTGGGATCCGGTTGACGGTGACAAATCCGGCAGACGATGAGACAAATCCGGCAGGAAGAGAGAGAAATCCGGCGAGAAGAGAGAGAAATCCGTCGAGAAGAGAGAGAAATCTGACTAGACAGCAAGAGAGAGAGAAACGGACAGGCGAGCCGTGAGACAGTGAGATTGTGGGGCAAGGAGACGGGTGAGACCGTGAGATGGTAAAAGCAGGAGTTGTGTGATACAACGTAGAGAAGGAATTCGGCGAAGCATTGAACTCAACGTATTTCCAGACTTCTTCAAGAGAGGTTAAAAAGCGTTGTGGTGAACTTTTAAGTAGCAGTGGAGCAGCCTTTCAATTCAACAAAGGCAAGACAAGTTAGAAGAAGGGTAGACACAGTAAGTGACACTCTTTGTATTGTACTTGCTTAGTAATTGCAATAGTGAAAGGAGCAGAGAATCAAAGACATCCATTGTAACCTGAATTCTCAAGTATAGTGGATAGTCTCAGTAAGGGAGAGTCCCTACCACCGTGGATGTACGTCACTTTGACGAAACCACGTAAATCTCGTGTGTCCTTAATTTGCTTTACATTCTGTGTTTTGAATTGACTTGTGAATGCAGCTGAAGTATCAGCCAACTCATAACCTAACGAAGACCTAAATAAGAACATCCGTATTGTCTGCTAGGTAAGGTGTCTGAAAGGTGACTTTGGGGACTATTGTGATTAGTAGGTAGCAATAGATCTACCTTAGTCGAGTCTGAGAAAGAGTTTACTTTTAAGAAGAGGTTGAAGTTGTTCACTTACCTGCGAATTGCGAATTGTGGTGATACTGATTCACCCCCCCTCTCAGTATCATGAACTAGTAGATCCTAGGGAGAAGTCGGGAACTTCACTGATCATGCTTCTCACTATTTCCATAAGTGTGCAATTCCTTCTTTCAGCTACACCATTTCATTGAGGTGTACCTAGAGTGGTATATTGTGTAATAATACCATTTTCTTTAAGGAACTTAGCAAATGGACTTTTTTGTTATTTCATTTTTGTGTACCTCCTATAATACACTATACTCCTATCATATCTTATGATTTGGATATTTTTATTCTCATGTTTCTCTATAGTGGCTTATATGTATTAAAAGCATCAAAATTTTCAATTTTTTTCTAAGAATAAGTAGATATACATAAATCTTGTATGGTCATCAATGAATGAGATAAAATATCTCTAACCATTAAGACAAAAAGTGAAAAATGGTCCACAGATATCTATGTATTCAATCTCAAAAATTTCTATTAGCACCTTTAGTGTTCTTGTTGGTTTGCTTACCTTTTATATAATCCACACAAATATCAAAATTTGTAAAGTCAAGAGTTGTTAAAACTCCATCATTTACAAGCCTTTTTATTCTCTCTCAAGAGATATAACCTAATCTTTTATTTTGTAATTTAGAAGATTGCTTATTAATAATATATATCTTTATACCAATACCATTATGCAATGTAGTATTGCATTTTTGAGTGGGGTTTAAATCAATTTTGTATAAATGATCAACTAGATATTTAGAACCAATAATAGTTTTATTTTGTAAAATATTGAAATTATAGTTCTAAAAAACAAATTGATAACCAAGACAAGTTAATTTAGAAATAGAAACTAAATTTCTAAAGAATGATGAAATATAAAAAGTGTTTTAAAGATCTAAAATAAATCAATATTTCAAAATTAAATGATAAGTCCTTACAACCCTAATATGAGAACGCATTTGATTTCTCAAATAGATGCCTTCCTCATTTTTCTTTAGCGTCCTTAGCTTTAGAATGCTTTATTTAGTATTGGCAACATGGTTTATAGTACCATAATCAATATACTATCAAGGTTGAAAGAATTTGATTAGACTGGCTAGTTTGACCAATAAAATCAAGAATCAAACAATGGTTCGATTAAGTTCTTTCTTAAATTTGGTTGAAATATAAACTGGTAAAAAAATTGAGAAATTGGCCGATCCAATTGGGAATTGGTGAACTAGACTTGCTTCTCTCAAGTTGACTTTTTCATTTTTTTTAAATGAATTTATTAAACAAAAGAAGCCCAAATTTGCCCAATTATACTCCATCTTACTGCCTTGCCTTAAGCTTTTTACTCCTTTTCATCATTCGATTTTTGTGCTTGTCATCGCTTATCTTGTTTGCCACGCTTGCTATTACTCCTCCAAATTCCAACTTGCCTAACTACTCATTCACCATTCCCTATGTCCCGTTGCCTTGCCCCAAGCCTTTTGCTCTACCTCCTCTTCTCCCAATCTCTATGCCTATAGCCATGCCTGCGATACCTATTGTTAGCCCCATAAGTCCCTTGATGGGAAAATGCAAGTATTGGTACTACCTTGTGCTAATGCTTTACATGGTTTTAGCTTGCAAGGGTTATGTCAAAGGAAATAAGGTGGAGGTGTGAGACAATGTGCATGGCAGCAATGCTAGAAGAAGGCTACGTGTAGGCAATGGCATTGGCTATGACGTGAACCCAAAGGTGTGTGTGACGTTATTGGGGCATTATAGAAGCCTTGGGATAACATGTGGTACCATTGGCAGCAAGTTAAGAAGGCACTTGGGGTGTTGGTTTGGTGCGACAACATGCAATAACAATGCTGGTGCAAGCTGTTAGAGGGGTGTGAAGGGTCAAGTACTTAGATGTCTTCTCTTGCAACAACCCAAGGGAAAACAACAAGTCGACCAATAAGTGAGTGCAGAAATGGCTTTGACATCACATAAAGTTGGTGAACGATCGAGGGTCCAAGCCAACAACATTCAGTTCTTTCAACAAGCATGAGTTGGGCTTGCATCAATGGCTTACAAGTTGCTAACAAAGAGCTAGTAGATGCAAATAGCATTAAAGGTTGTCGACATATGAGCACAGGCTCAGGTTGATGTGCAGCACAGTTGGTTGTGGCTAGGCACAAGCTTGGAGTATGGACCAATCAAGGGAGCCTCATGCATGACAAAAATAGGAGAATATAATAGGAAAATCCTCCTAATTAGTGAGGGCATGGTCTAGCGGCAAAAGTGGCAAATTAGGGATGGTTATCCAAGCGATGAGTTGTTGCAATCTCCTTTCATGTAGGGCAACATGGGCTGCCAAGGAGATAATCTAACCAAGTAAGAGGTGAGGTGGCATTCTTTCCTTAAATGGGGTTGCAAGGAGTTGCTAAGAAGTGGGGAGTGGCCCCAAAGGAAGGGGAACCAACTAAGCATAATTGGCTTGACAGCCAAGTCATGCATGACCCTAAGTAGCTAGGGATGTCAACTACTACCACTATAAATAGATGGAGTGTGTCAGCTAAGAGCCTTACATACCTGCACACACACACACACTTTCACACAACACTTGAGTGATTCAATTGGGAAAAACACTTGAGTGTGAGGCATGTGTGAGGGATTTGACATTATATTCCTTTGTATACTTTTGGGTGAAAGGTAATAAAAGTTGGGACAATTCCCATAAGTGCGGTGTGTCTTTTTGCTTTCATTATGTGTGAATTGTGTACAACACTTCTTGTGTTCTCGTTTATAAGTTAGGCTAAGACCAAGAGGGCATTTGGGTGCCATCACTTGGCCAAGTTTGTGGTTGAAAAGTTTGACCCTATGACACTTACCACTATTTCAAATCCTAACTTACCTGATATAACCTACCCACCATTCCATATATCCTACTACCTTGCTCTAAGCCTTTAATAAAATGAGATTGATAACACACTAAAGAAATAAGATTAATAACACACTAAAGAAATAAAAGAATCTTTCTTTGCCAACCATGCCTTATACATGGGGCAAGGCTTCTTCATGTGTCTATGTTCTCTGCAAAATAAGCATGCACGTTTATTGCTAGTTTTCTTCATTGGCACATTTGCATCTTTCTTTCAATATGAAGCACCCTTGCCTTGTTTGCCTTTTTCCTTTTTTTTAAGTCATAATATGAGTACTTTCTAGATTCTCGTGCTTTATTCTTTCCTTATCTTGAACATACATGGTTAAAATCTCATTAATTAACTATTTTTCCTTATGTGAGTTTTATTATATCTTATAAAGGTGTATACGTAGGAGGAAGAGAATTCAAAATAATGTGTACCAGAAAGGTCTCGGATATATCAACTTTTAGGGACTTAAGTTGAACAATAATATCCTTAATTTCCATAATGTACTCACACACACTTTTAAAATTGTGAAAGTTTTTTTTGTGTGAAAGTTTCTTCATTAACTTTATTTGATTTCATAAATTGCTTTTCAATAACTTTCATGAAATTATTAGTTTTATCTTTATTAGAAATAAAGGCGCATAATACTTTTATGGATATGAGACTTAATGATCATTAAGTTTATGCGATTAGATCGCTTCCATTTATCATAAGCAACATTTTTCAATTGGCATACTTGATTTTATGAGAATAGATAATTGATCCACATATTGAAGGCCAAATCAATATTCATGTATCTTAAAGTCAAAATGACTTTTTCTTTCCAATTCACAAAATTGTTACCAAAAAAACATTAGAATACGAGTAAAATTATTATAATAAACAATATGAACAATTACGTTAACCAATATATATATATATATATTCAAACCTTGTTATGAGTAGAAGTTACTTTAAGCATTGAATACATACACACTCTCTCTCTTTATAATAAGGCTAATGAATCAAAAATCAAAATATAAAATTTTCATAATTATATGGGTATAGAAAATTTTAATTTTATTATCAAATTCAATATTTTATTTTAAATAATTTATTAAAATAAATATTTTTTGTGAGATTAAATAATTTATTTTAAAAAATTAATTACTTATATATTATTTATGATAAAATAATTATTATTTTTATATAATTTTTACAAATTTTTAATATTAAAATAATTTAAAATATTATAATTATTTTTAAATTATTAAAATATTTTTTATACTGATATTTATAAGATAAATTTATAAATTTAAAATCATAAAATATACCATACAACAAGTTTTCTTTACATATTTAATTATATTATTAGCAAAATGGAATATGACAAATAGTTTAGTAAAAGGTCCCTTGAGAAAACCCGAGTACAAACATATCTATAAGTCACCGGCTCAAAGAGCCAAAAGGTTAATCACAGAAATACATGCCGTCCTTTTTTCTTTTTTTGGTCAAGATTTATTGTTTGATAATCCGTGAAAACAGATGCCAATTAATGAAGTGTTTCCATATATACATACCATCATCATGTAGCTTGTCATCTATGATAGTCTTTATTATCCAAACAGAAAATATATATGGATATGCACATTTAGAAATATGCGTTAGCGTGTTTAGCAAAACATTGAGGTCCCAGTTGGACTTGACTAGTGGTATTTTTTGAGCCAACAGAAACCAACACGTTACAAAGGCTTAGAATTTGACTAGATCTATTATCTTTAGCAGTTCCAGTACATGGATTAGACAACATCGGCCTACTGATATATATATATATATATATATATATATATATATATATATATATATATATATTATCACAGTAACATGCACATGAACGACAAAATTGAAGAATGAATCCAGTCATAACATATCATACACAAAGAAGCCGATTATGACATATTAAATACAAATTAGCCATGATAATTGAGTAACTATCACCTTAAAAAATAAATAAATATTTTATCTTTAATCATACGGACTGCCTTATCTATAATTTCAACGACAACATGGAGTAATTAAACACGAAAATTTACATGACATACATATTAGATATTAATTATTTGTTGCAGTTAGTAACTGCAAACGGTTAATAGTCTGCGGTTAATAATGCAAGTAAGACTTGCATATAATGTTCCGTAGTTGGATATATGGCTGTGTCTTTCTTTCTACAAAACCGCTCTCTGTGTCTCTGTTGGCGTAGGTGGGATACTTGAATTCTGAGGAAGAAGAAGAGGTTGAAGCCATGGTAAGATCACAAGCAGTAGTGGGTGCTTGCAATCTGTGTGCTTTTAGTATCATCATCATCATCATCATCATCACCACCACATCTCTGGTTGGCATAGCCAAGGCCCAGAGTCAAACCACAAATGCTACTACAGATCCTACTGAAGGTCTGCAACTCTCTCTCTCTTCTCACTCTGTGGTTTGGTGCCATAAGGCTATAACTATAATGATGAGACACACAGTTCTCACTTCTCAGCTGCAGAAATGGTGAAGAGTTCATTACTTGTTGGATGTTTTATGTGGTTGATTGTGGTGTTTGCTGCTGTAGCCTTTCGCCTTTCACCTTCACTGAAATTTCAACTCGTAGCTTTCCTTTTGTACATGTTGTAATCTTTACGACCAAGTTATCATAATAGCTGGTAAACTCTGATTTTGTTAGAAATAGGATCAGATTTGGGTCGGATTTCTGGGTTCTCTCTGGGAGTCATTCCAGTTTCAAGTATTTCGTATTTTGGATACACCGAACATAAGTTTAAGGAGTCTTTCAGATTTTAGATTCGGGTTATACTAATAGTTTTGGGTGCTTTGAATTTGCAGCGAGTGCAATAAACTCCATACTCCAAACATGGGGCATCACGGCCAGTTCAGTTCAACAACAGGGATGGAACATAAGCGGAGAGCCCTGCAGTGGAGCAGCCCTCGGCGAATCGCCGGACATCGGCGTCATCAACCCGGGCATCAAATGCGACTGTTCTAGCACTGTTTGCCACGTCACCGCTCTGTAATTTTCCTTCAATTTCTTTTTTACCATTTGTATATTCTTATGATTATTCATTTATTCCACGTTTTCCCCATAAAAACGGGTGTTTTTGCCTTTTTGCGATCTCAAGCACGATGCTTTTCATTTCATCCGGTATATTTGTCCGAAATTTGCTGGTCTAAGTTAAAGCTTTTGACAACTAATCAACAGAGGAAGGATCGTTACTTTCAGTGAGGCTCCTTTGAAGAATAATTTTGTATCCCTTTTTCATGCTTGCTTATTCTGGCAATGATTTGCAGGAGGGTTTATGCGTTGCATGCTGTTGGTAATATTCCGGATGATCTGTGGACTTTGACTTATCTCACATATCTGTATGACTTCTCGTTGCTGTAGATATATATTTAGTTAGTTGACCTTTCAGTTTGATATTTTTGTCCCTTGAAACATAAGCTTTATTTTTATAGTTTTTGATTATAGTAAAAGTTAAATTGTACATGAAGTTATGGTGGATTATACTCAGCAACAAAAAAATGTGTTGCACTACTGGCATTTTACTTGTCCACCTGCAAGGTGTATGCTTAGCATACTAAGCTTGTATCATTCTTATAGGAACTTGGATCAAAACTACTTGACGGGTAACCTATCTGCGGGCATTAGAAATTTGACTCGATTACAAAAGCTGTAAGTTGATCTTAGTCTGTAATTTTGAACCGCAGAACATAACATGTTATCATATTCTTTTTGTTTTCTGGACATTATATTTCTATTTTGTGCAGGACTTTTGGCATCAATTCCCTGTCAGGGGAGCTTCCGAAGGAACTTGGATTGCTTACCGACCTAAAATCATTGTAAGTTTTTTTGACCATAGCCCGATTTTTTTTACCACTTTACTAGTAATGTAGCTATCAGATACATCCTTTCTTCAAGTAATCCTTTTATAATAATAACACTTTTGCACAGCTCTTTCAAGGTACTGGCAACTTAGTTATTCTTTGACCATAAATTTACTTCTATGCACAATAATTTGCCACTGTCAATGTGCATTACTGAAAACAGCAGTTGATGCATTACTAACTGCTATTCTCAAGGGGATTAGGTTTGCCTTTCTCTGTACTTACCTTCTTGGGTTTGATTGTCTGAATCAACAAAAATTCACTTTCTGGTTTTTTTTGTTACTGCTACAGCGGCTTGGGATCAAACAAATTCTCTGGATCTCTGCCCTCTGAGCTTGGGAATTGTACAAACTTACAAGAGATGTAAGTTCTTTCAATCTTTCTTTTGCACAGAATGTGCTACTCCTTTTCTAGGTTTGTTCTTTGAAGGAGAAGTAGATTTTAGTTGTCTAATAACCTGCCATAGCTTTGCTGCCAAACATAATATTGTCAGTGTTTTGGATAGTACAGCCATGATCCTTGAATACAAAGGTTCTAATAGTATAAAATGTTAAGTATATGAAGTACGAGGAATGCAATGTTTTTCCCTTATGGAAGAGTCAATCTCGAATTGAAGACTTGTGATGCAGATAAGATAGAGACATGGTTAATGATGGTTATAGAACTTTCATTTTTCTGGAAATGCTTCTCTACATCCTCATTACTTGCAATCCGCATAATGTCACATTTGAATAACATGAACATACTTTGTTTGTGTTTCTTATTCAAGTTATATATCCAATTGATTTGAGTTGACAATTATTCTTTCCCCGAAAAGCCTTGAGTTGTATGAGGAGAAGCTTCTCCTATGTTTAAATTTTAAATGTATGCTGGTTAATGACGAGGGAGATAAACTTCAGAATAATGGTTTTTAAAATTAAACAAAGTACATCAAATGATAAAGGTGCATCACTTACTAATTACTTTTCATGAAGTCATAATTTATTTGGCTGTCAAACTTGTATAGCCTAACATTCTACTTAATGAATATGAGTCTTGGACAAGATGAAGTGATAAATGGTACATCCAAGTGGCAAGTAGCATTTATATTTTGGTTGCTATTAATTTGTGAATAATAATTGTTTCAGCAATTTTGTAAGACTTCTTTTTAGTATGATAGAACAATTTATTTCATGTTTCATAATGACTAGAGTAAAAATATTGCCATCAAATGAAATATCTTGAATGTTATCATTTACTACAAGAGTATATATTATATGTTGAACCATTTTCCTTTATTTGTAACTGGTTATCTATTGGTGGTGAGGTTAACCTTAGGATATTGACAAATTGAAACTTGAGTATTGGTTGAAAAGAATATGCAGCAATCTATGCAGCTAATAAATATGTATATGGCTATGAAGCTTGTGAACTTTTACCCAAGCATACCAAGAAAAGGTAGCACATAAGAGCCTTTTGTCTCATAATGATATTCCAATATTTTATTTATGTAAGCTCTCAACCATGCTGTGTAAATTATTAGGCTTTTAGACATTTTGATATTATATTCATTTATCATAATTTTTCCATCGTGTTGGTCACCTCTCAAGAGTTGTTTTGTTATATTTACAAATTTTAGAAGTTTTCACCCCTTAGGGGCAAAACTAGTTGATAAAAATTATTTATCTTAATAGTTATTTTGACAATTCTAGAGTTAGTGGTGAGATACCTTTGACATTTGCTAATTGGCAGAACATGGAAACTGTGTGAGTGCATTCAAGTACTTTAACTTTTTATCCCTTTTTTCGTTGAAGATATAGTTAAAAGGTTTTAGATAAATGTTTTTATTTTTAATATTTTGATTGAAAGATTCTTATATTTTCTCGCAGTTGGGCTTCAGATAATGAATTGACTGGCATGATACCTGCCTTCATTGGAAATTGGTCAAAATTGAGAGTCTTGTAAGAAATTTTATACTTTCCTTTTATACTTTTTTTAGGTAGATCTTAAGTTAGAGAGCTTTAGCTCATATTTCAAAAATATTATTTTATGAAATTTGATTGAGTGTTTGTTAATATGCATTTGAGTGTCATGCTTTAAACATTGAATCTACACAAAAATTGTATCATATATGCTATTTTGCAGATGGTTTGAAGGCAACTCTTTCATAGGTCCAATCCCATCAGAATTGGGTAATCTAACTTCTTTAACATAGTTGTAAGTGCCCATATCACTTTATCTTTTCCTCTTATGGTCATGTTATGTGTGGCTAACACTCTCATTCCAAATATAAATTTAGGAGACTAAGTGATTTATCCAAAGGAAGCTCTTTACTAGACTTTGTTAGGAATATGAAGTCTTTAACTATCTTGTAAGGCGAAAAGTAATTTTGCTTTCAATTGCATTATTTCTCAGAATCTGATTTGTGTCATGTTTCACTTGAAATCTTTATTGATGTCAAGGGAAGTAACATAACAATTTTGTTTGTGTTTTCATTAGAGTGCTAAGGAATGACAATATTACTGGTACAATTCCATCTAATATTAGAGCGTACCAGAATTTAACACAACTGTAAATTACTTTTATTGCAATCTTTATAAATATATGTGTAATTGACAATTTCTATATTTAATTTAGTTTAGTTCAAAATGCCATCAAACTATTGTCTCTAAATTTTAGCTTCATTTTTATACTTTGGGGGACATATAGATATATGGAATTTGTATAAAATAGCTTATCAAATTAAGTAGTTTGCTTGAATTCCTAGATAGGTTATTGATCATCATTTTCCATATGGGTGTTGTAAATTTTCTATTTTCTTTTCACTAGAAAGAATAGAAGGAAAGAAACAAAAGGGTTTTTAGACTTGTAGGAGAAGCAATTCACCTTTCATTGATCATCATCCATAGTTTTATGCATCATTGTTGCTTTGATTACATCATATATTTCCAAATTTAAATTTAAAAAGTTTTCAGCAGTTAGTATTTCAAAATGATTCAAATTTAAATACAAATTTGAATTACAATTATGACATCAAATTTAAAATTGAAAAATGCTAAGTAAAAGTTTAGTTGAGTAAGCTAACCTACGCAGAAATTGTTTCCCAATAGTTGTGTTAACTAACTTAACTAACTTTTAACTTACTTCTCACTTACTTGACTAACTTTTAGGCCTCTAGTAGAAATTGAAAACCATAAACCAAAAATGTAGCATAAAAAAGACATAGCAATAGCACCAACTTTCATGAACACTCCTCCTTGATGCTATTACTTTGTATCCTTAACTAGTTTCTCAATTCCATGGATCTTCCCCTAATGAGTGGTTTAGTTAAAATGTTTGTTAGTTGCTTTTCTGAAGAGCAAATTACCAATTTAACTTTAATGTTTTCTTGAGCCTTTCTAACAAAATGAATCTTCAATAGAAAGTGCTTAGTCTTTCCATGTTGCAGTGGACTTTTAGAGATTGCAATGGCAACTTGGTTATTACAATAAATCACAGTAGGTTTGCTTGGTGCTTGGTGTAGATTAGCTAGCATGTTTCGTAACTAGATGGTTTGCTTTACAACTATAGTAGTAGCTACTATTGACTATGTAACAACTAATTATTTCTCTGAGCACCAGCTCAACACACCTAATCCTAAGGTGAACACATACCCTAAAGTATTTTTCATTTCATCTTGAGTGCCTCCCTAATTGCTGTTAATGTGGCCAACCATTTGGAGCTTCTTAGTTTTGTTGAACATTATGTCATAAGTTGTCATGCCTTTGACATAACTAAGAACTTTCTTTGTAGCCTTGAGATATATTTGGCTAGGTTCATGCATGTATTTTGATAGGAGACTTACTGCTTGCATAATATCTTGCCTAGATGCAGACGAATATAGTATGCAACCAATTTAACTCCTAAACTTGTTAAGATCTACTTTAAGTGCTTTATCTTTTTTCAAAAACCTTGCACCAACAACTAATGGTGTGCTTGAGCTCTTACAATTCATCATCTAAAATCTTTCAAGGAGCTTTTCTACATACAATTTTTTGATTCACAAATATTCCTTTCTTGGTTGGTTTCTCTTCCAATCCAAGGAAAAAGTTGATTTGATCCAAGTTAATCATTTCCAACATGTTCATCATGTCATGTTTAAAATGCTCAATTGTTTTAGGGTTATTTCCAATGACTAAAAGATCCTTAACGTAGATTGAAACTATCAAAAGCTCCTCCTTTCTTGCTTTTACATACAAGGTAGCCTTATTCCTACTTTTGATGAATGAAACTTTAATAAAAAGCAATTGATCTTGTTGTATCGGGTCCTTCTTGCCTACTTTAAACCTTATAAGGCCTTCTTCAGCAAAAAGACTTTGTCTTTTACTCTTTGCTGAAGGAAGCCTTTTGGCTGTTCAACAAAAACTTGTTCCTGTAGCTCACAATTAAGAAGGAAATTGTACATCTAGTTAAAGAACCTTTCAACCTTTTAGTATTGCCATTACTAAGAGCAACTTAATAATGTCTAATCTAGTAATAAGAGAGAATGTTTCAAAGTAGTCAATGTCATACTGCTAAATATAACCCTTTTTCATTAACCTTACTTTCAACCTTTTTGTGGACCCATTTGGATTTAGCTTGATTTTGTAAACCCATTTGACTCTTATGGGTTTTTGGTTTTGTGGTTTATCCAATAGGATTTGAGTTTTGTTTCTTTTAATTGGTTTGATTTCAGCTTTTATAGCTTTTCTCCACCTTAAATCAATTAAGGCCTCTACATAGCTTGATGGTTCAAGTTCAATAACAAGGCTTCTTTTATAGATATCCAAAAGAGACCTTATTTCTCTAGCTGATGTGTGATCTATCAATTCATCATCTGAGGAATCATTTGAAGATTCATATTCCCTTGAAGTTGACTGTTACATTTATGTTGATTAAGGCAAAAGAATCTCATCATTGTCATTCTCTCCATTCTAGGACTCCTCTTCTAAAAATGTGACATCTTTACTTATAAAGATCTTATTTGTGAGAGGATTGCACACCTTGTAGTTGCTTGGTGCATCTATATAGCCCATAAACACATTTTTGACTTTAGAATCCACTTTATCTCTTTTCCTTTCTGAGACATGAGTATAATAGATGTTGCCAATACTCTTAGATGGCTCAGAGAAGGTTTTCTCTCATACCAAGCTTCAAAAGGAGTTTGTTCATGCAAAGCCTTGGTTAGGAGTCTATTGATTAGATATGTTATTCTCATCACTGCATCACCCTTAAGCTTTTTAAGCATTACTTTCTCAAGAAGCAAACACCTAGACATTTCCATTATTATCATGTTCCTTATCCTACTTACACCTTTTTGTTAAAGGGTGTAAGGAGCTATAAATTGTTGTTATAAGCCAACTGCTAGGTAGATTTGTTTGAAAAAACTTAAAGTACAATCTTTTCTATCGTCTAATCTAATAGCTTTGATGTTGCATCCTACTTGGTTCTCAATCCAAGCTTTGAACTCTTAAAACACCTTTGCAATATCTAATTTTTGTTTTAAAAGAAAAAGCCAACAGAATCTTGTAAGACTGTATATAAAAGTAATAAAATACTTGCTATAATTGAGCAAATCTATGCTCATGGGACTGCAAGTGTCACTATACAATAGCTCCAACTTGTTTTTAGTTCTTTGGCTATGATTAGTTAAGAAGGGCAATCAAGATTGTTTTTGCTATTGACAAGCTTGACACATAACTTCAAGATCAGATACTTTTGGTAGATCATGCACCATTTCTTTTTTTTTTTTTACGAAGCTTTTGCATGCTTGCATAGTGTAGATGCCTCAATCTTTTGTGCCATAAGTTAGCTTCAATTAAGGAAGCAAGCATTGCTACATTCTAAGCCTATTTTAGGTCTAGGTGGAAGCCTTTTCCCTTCACAGGTACTACAAAAATCTCCACCCTAGATGCATCATGAATGGTATAAAGTTTGTTTTTAAATTCTAGTGAGAACCCTTTCTCCAAATGCTAAACTACACTCAGTAAATTCTAACTGATGTTAGGCATGTATAACACATTTGAGATCCTTTGCCCTTAAGTGAGATTAGATTACAGCAACTTCCTTTCCTTTAACTTCTACAAATTCACCATTCCCTATCCTTACTTTAGATGAGAAGGATTGATTAAGCATTTAAAAAAATTTTAAGTTTAGTGCATGTGGTATGAACAACCACTGTCAACCAACCAAACTTCAATATCTCTATTAGCTACATTTGTTTACAAGGTGGATACATTTGTTTACTACTAGTGCTGCTTTCTCCCTCCATTTTCTATTGCTTTCCATATTGTTTCTTTTTCATTCACTATGCTTTTTCTAAGTGTTTAGTTGGGAAAGCACCCTTAATAAAGCCTTCCTCTGATCTCATCAATCTTCTTTATTCTTGAGCTTGTAAAGCACTTACAAGCTCACTTAGAGAAATTTTTTAGAGATCTTTGGAGTCTTCAAGGGAAGATATTTTTGCTTTAAACCTTTTTGGAATGCTTACCAACACCTTTTAAACAATCCTTGAATCTAAAAAATCTTCTCCAAGGATTCAAATTGGTTGACTAACTTAATAAGCCTATCACCATAATCTTTTATGGTTTTTGTTTCTTTCATCTTAAGCAACTCATACTCTCTTTTATGATTGAGAAGTTGCATTGTTCTTATCTTCTCACTTCCACCATATTCCTCTTTTAGCTTTTCCCATACATCCTTGGTTATGTCATAAGCCATGATCATGTTGAAAATTGCTTTTGTAATAACTAAATGAATGCATGTAAAGGCTTGGTATTGCAGTGATACAAGCTCACTATAGTTTTTAAGTTGTGTTAGTGTTGCATTTGCTGGTAAAGGTGAAATGACTCCTCTATTTTCTATTACATCCCAGAGATCAAAGGCCTTAAGATAGGCCTTCATTATGACTATCCATTGGAGATTGTTATCTTCATTAAACTTTAAAGGTGGCAATGGAGAAAAATTTGCAAAAGCCATCTGTAGAAGCTAACTTGGTCTTCTATGATAAACTCTCTCAAACTTTTCTTCCAAATTTCCACTCACTTACGTGTTTCTCTCTAGTGTTTACTCTCAAACCTCATAATTTTGGTAGGTCCTAGAAGAACTAAAATGCTCTGATGCCATTGTTGTAAGTTTTTTGTTTTCTTTTGATTGGAAAGAATAAAAGGAAAGAAGCAGAAGGCATTTTAGACTTGCAGCAGAAGCAACTCACCTTTCGTTGATCATCATCCATAGTTTTATACATCATTGTTACTTTGATTACATCATACATTTTAAAATTTAAATTCAAAAAGTTTCTAGCAACTAGCATTTCAAAATGATTCAAATTTAAATACAAATTGGAATTATAATCATGGCATCAAATTTGAATTTAAATAATACTAAGTAAAATTTTAGTTGTGTAATCTAACATAGACAAAAATTGTTCCCTAGCAACCATGTTAACTAAACTAACTTCTAACTAACTTAACTAACTTTTAGGCACCAAAAACCAAAAATGCAGCATCAAAGGGACATAGTAGCAACACCAACTTTCATCAGTGGGATCATTTACTCTCTCTCTCTCTCTCTCTCCCTCCCTCCCTCCTTATGTTTGATTTTCATTGTTAGGGTGGGGCTAGAGAATTGGGTTTAAGTTAAGCTAGTTGGCTTGTGATTGTTATTGTTATTTTACTTTCCCTACTAGCCTTGATTATTCATTTGTTTTTCATGGGAATTTTTTTTTAGCTTTTAATTGCCTTTTAACATTTGACCATAACAATCCTTTCTCAAAGATTTGAGCTTCAACAATATCACAAGACAAATTCCAAAGTCACTTTTCAATTTGAGCGAGCTTTCTCACTTGTAATATACTGTCTCTTATCATCATGATTTTAACATGCTTTTTGCATATTTAAGCATGTCTTACCTTTGGTCCCAGGTTTCTTGGAAATAATAAGTTGAATGGTACCCTTCCGTCACAAAAAGGCTCATTATTTCTCAATATGTAAGTCATTTATGAGTTTAACATTTGTCAGTTGACTAGATTATGTTCTTAATGTGTTAATTATATTCTTAACATAGTAATATGTGCATATTGGATGGAAATTTTACTTGTTCTAATCATTTAATGTTCACAGAGATGTCTCGTACAATAACTTAGTGGGAAGTCTCCCTTCTTGGATCAACGAAAAAAATTTAGAGTTGTATGTCCTCAAAAAAATTCTCTCTATTTAATATTCTCTCCAAATGGGTTGCCACTTTCTAATCACCATGCAATTACTAAACTTTGATTTGTCATATAGGCATAGAGTTCAATATGTAGCTATTGTTATTTGAAACTTACATTGAGTTCTTTATGGCATTTGTAGCAATTTAGTTGCCAACAACCTGACAATAGATCCTTCAAATAGCAGGTGATTTTCTTCATCTATGTGTTTAGTGCTTAATAATTTTGTTCATCAGCTTGATGCCTATTCCATGTTATTCCTTTTTGTGCAACAACTTGGGATGGAGATAGGTGCCCTAGCCCAATTGCAAAAACAAAAGACATAAGTTATGGTTTCCAAAAAAAATTAGATTTTAATTTTCAAAATTTTATGATTGCTTGTAGATTTCTCCATAATTCAATTGTAGGCCCCCATCTCTTTTACTTTGCGTCATGATCTTTATAATGTTTTTCAATTTGTTTCCTTGTCTCCAATTTGTTTATTTCCTACCATCTATACCTAAGCTAAAATGGTTAATTAGCTTATTGTTTGATCCAATTTGATTTCTAATCTAGTCATAGAGTAAGCTAGCATTTGGACTATCAAATGACTAAAACAATGAATGTATTAGTTTGATGAAGATGTATCTAACACTCAAAAGGTTTCATGTGACTCCATCCCCTTTTATATTGGTGTAATATGATTAATGGTTGGCAAGTATATTGGTGGCACACAAATGGCATAACCAAAAGGAAGCATTTAAGTACACATTTTTAATTTGGTTGGGTTGCCTTAAAATGCCACCCACATCAAAATGGGGGAAGTTTGAAACCAATATATATTATCTTGACCACTTCATGGAATTAGATGCTAAACATTGCTAGTCATTTAATTTATAGGTGTCCTTAGTTTGCCCTTTTGGCATATCATGAAACCCATGTTACTAAAAAGTCTATAAGTTGACAAATTAAGGGATTGTTGAATAAAAAGCACAAAAATCAATCACATAATAAACAATAGTATAGTGATTTGACTTTGTGCCCTTTGGATACCTTTTGAATTAGTAACACTCTTACTTCAATTGCATGAGTTATACATAGATTTTATATTTACTCATCCATCTTTTACTTTTGCCACTACTTCCCAATTGTTTTTAAGTTAAGAAAAGTCAATTTCCTAAAGATTTTTTTTTCTCTCTTTATTTTTTCTTGATCATATGGATATAACTTATAATAAGTTATTTAAGTGTGAGATATTAGAAGGTGAATTATGAGTAAATACTTATGATAAGATAATGAAGTTCCTAAAGGAAAATATATCCTACACCTGATGCCAAACATAATTTTGATGTTGGTATCTAACCCCTTATATTCTTTTGCTGTTAGTGTATTGCCATCAAGCCTGAATTGCCTTCAGCGTAACTTTCCATGTTATTGAAGATCTCCAAGGTGTAAGTACAAATAAAATTCTTTCCATTATGTTGTCAAAGTGGATGGTCATTAATAGGATGACCTAAAAGTAAATGATTGTATGATATTAACCATACAGATATCATTACTCAAAGTCAAACTATGGATTCTTAATGGTAAAGTGCAAAGGGCTACTTGTGCTAACATGCATAATTTGATAATTGTAGAAATGAATCATAGTAAAAATTGACTAAGAAATTTACTGATGTGTCTACTTCCCATTGGTCTGCTTATTTGTGTAATTAGCTAAAAATGAAAAGTGATAGATTCCTAAAAGAATAATGTACATTGGGCACAATAGTGAAAGCCCTACACTTACAATACTAATATCTTACTAATGAACATTTTAGGATAGAATGGTAAATGAAGATTTAGCCTTTAGATGATAGTAAAACACTTTATTTTTGTTGAAAATCTAAAATGCCCAAATGAAACCTTAACACTGTCATCAAACAAATAGGAGTCCTAATTTGATCACATAGACATAGGAAAATAAATGCTTGTCAACATCTTAAAAACATTAGTGCATCATGCACAGGAGAAATCTAATGGTTACAAGTGGACATTTGACATTTGACATTCTACTTACAAGGTAAGGGAATTTCAAATTTAACAATATATAGCTTATGTAATAAAATCCCAAAATTAGTTTAGGGAGCCATAAAAATAGCTAACATTTTTGAAGTTTTTAAGGCAAATTATTTTAAGGACCTTTTCAAAGTTTCAATTGAACCATTTTAAGAGCTAGAAGAGTTGATGGCCCTTTATTCTAAAATTTTGTTTATTATAATATTTCATTCAAGTTTAACATGCTAGCTATTAGGCTTAGAGTTGTAACATAGGGCTGGAAGTCCCTTATATTTAATATAGATGCATATTAACACCTGTGTATGTAAATGGGTTGGTCTTGAAAATAAAGGAAGTATCCATAAGATATTGCTAATAAGTGCATACATTTTTTTTTTTCAATGTTTAGATTCTCAATTTGCAATTAAGTGTGGAGGTCCACAAATCACATTGTTTGTTGGGATTGTGTATGAGAGGGATAATGAGACTCTTGGTCCAACAACATATAATATGACTAGCACAAACAAATGGGGAGTGAGTAACATTAGATTATTTACTGGAAACAACAATCCTTGATACACATTGTCATCTTCATCTCAGTTCACAAATACTCTAGACTCTAAGTTGTTCCAGATTGCATGAATCTCTGCCTCTTCCTTGAGGTATTATGGCTTAGGGCTTGAGAATGGCAACTACACTGTGACTCTTCAATTTACAGAAATTGCTATTGAGGATGGTAATACGTGGAAGAGTCTTGGGAGGCGTATTTTTTATGTTTATGTCTAGGTTAGTCCTACAATATGAATTTTGGAGATTGTTTTAATGTTGCTTTCCAAGCCAAAATTTTTTTGCACCAAAAGTACCATTATATGTATTGTAAGGTTCCTAATGAGAAATTCTCTCATCCATTTTGGAAGTCTTTAGCTAGACACAAACATGGGAAATGATTGTCTGTACCTTAAAAATAATTCTACTAGTTACTCTGTCACAATTTTTCTTTAAACTTTATTCGTTTAGACTCTTTCTGTAATATGACCTCATAACTTGACCATAACTTCTTTGTTTAAATGACTATGTTCTCCTTTTAGATTTATCAGTCATAAAGAATCACATAGGATAGTATCTATTATATTAACAATGCAAGATATATAGTATTTGGTGATGCCAATGTGTTCCTTTCTTGCAGAAATCTTTTTTTTTTCTTTTTTGGCTAAATTCTTAAATTATTATTCTAGGGTAATCTTGTTTTGAAAAATTTTGACATACGAAGCACAGCGGGTGGAGTTTCTAAGCAAGCTATTGATAGGAGTTTTACGGCTACTGTAAGGGAAAATTATCTTAAAATCCATTTGTTTTGGGCAGGAAAGGGAACTTGCTGTATTCCTGCCCAAGGTACATATAGACCTTCTATTTCACCAATCAGTGCCACACCAAGTAAAATAAATGGCCAATTATGTTGATTTCTTCCCACAATTCTACCAAGTTATTGAGTGCATCTGCTGCACAGATTTCAGACCAACTGTTAGCAACAACCCTCCAAGCAGTAAAAAGGATAGAATTGGCATGATTGTAGGGATCATTGTTGGTATTGGAATAGCAAGTTTTCTTCTTACTTTTTTAGTTTTTTTTTTTTTTGTTGTTCGAAGATAGAAAAGGAAGAACACCTTTGTAGATGAAGGTAACCATATAAACTATGTACCTCATATTTCATTTGTGCTTGTATTTACACTTGAATTGATAATGTGATAAATGATAAACAATAATTAGAAGAGGTCTAGACATTTTTGTCAAACACTACTATCTGTTGCTTAAAGTATTTGTTTGGTGCCTTCTCTTCTCATCTTGCTTGGCATGTCCCTTCTCCAAGAAGTCCCTAGTTTACCTTTTTTTTATCACTCTAATGGTTTTGGTTTTGTTGAAAATGCAAAGCTCTTAGGTATAGATGCTAGACCCTACACATTCAGTTACATTGAGCTACAGATTACTACAGAAGACTTTAACCTAGCCAATAAGCTCAGAGAGGGAGGATTTGGACTAGTGTACAAGGTAAGTGTATAATAAATTCATTGAAGATAAAAAGAGGAGTTGGAACACATCTTATAGATTAAACCATGTCATCTCTAATTTATTAAAGAAAAAAGGGCACATCTTACAAATATTTTAATGTTTGTTCTAAGAGCAACAATGTGGATTAGATTAAAATCATTTATATTTGATCATCCAATCTTTGCCAAAATAGATTGGAGCACTTAACATATTACCTTTTTTGGCATTTGGAACTTGTTTATTTATTGACTTGGTTCCTTTTATTATACAAAAAGGTTAAGCTATCAAACTTATACAAAGGGGAGGACATATCTTTATGGCTTACTAAACTTTTATCTTACTAAAATAATGAAAGATATCCCATTTGTAATGAAAAAATGGGTGGAGGAGATCCACATATGTTGTTCAGGTCAATGAAAAGGCGCAAAAATAACTAGAATTGAATGCAGAAAGTATGGAAAAACTTTGGAAAATTTTATGCAAGATTTTTTTTCCTTTTTTAATTTTGTGAACTTCTTATTACTTTTTATTTGAATTTTGTATAAATAGGGAAAACTTAATGATGGGAGAGTTATTGCTGTAAAGCAGTTGTCTGTGGTATCCCACCAAGGAAAGACCCAGTTTATGATAGAGATTGCTACTATATCTGCTGTGCAACATCGTAACCTTGTGAAATTGTATGGATGCTGCATTGAGGGAGATAATAGACTTCTTGTTTATGAGTATCTTGAAAATAAGAGTCTTGACCAAGCTATAATTAGTATGATACTTGCTATGCTCTTAATGTGTGTTTTGCATGGGCACAAAATGTAATTATAAATGCTTGTATGATGCAGGAGAAAAAAGTTTGAATCTTGACTGGGCAACATGTTTTAATATATGCTTGGGAGTAGCTAAAGGTCTAGCATATCTTCATGAGGAGTTGAGGGTCCGAATTGTACACAGAGATGTGAAGGCCAACAATATTTTACTTGATTTTGACCTCATTCCCAAAATTTTAGATTTTGGTTTGGCCAAACTATATGATGATGAGAAGACCCACATAAGCACCTGTGTTGCAGGGATAATGTAAGATCTTTGAGGGTTTGTTTACCTCACCAAAGAATAACATTGCATTCATCCATAATGGGTGTAAGGAATAACATTG
Source organism: Rhizophora apiculata (assembly GCA_037832385.1). Taxonomy (NCBI): domain Eukaryota; kingdom Viridiplantae; phylum Streptophyta; class Magnoliopsida; order Malpighiales; family Rhizophoraceae; genus Rhizophora; species Rhizophora apiculata. The sequence goes on from CM075431.1 coordinate 4,040,068, forward strand.
CACGTCATAATGAATTTTGGGCTTTAAGAAAATATGAAGTAGAACTTTAGATATGCTAATCCTATTATTTACATCATTTCTACTTTTCAAAATAGTCAACTAGTAAACTTTGTAAAGTATGATTTTTACTTGCATTCCACTTTTGTGCTCTGAGTGATGCCCTAAAACTTCTTTTTACATGCATTCTACTTATTTACTCATTCTTTGTTGCAATGTGGTATTTGTTCACAATTCTAATCTTTTTTGTGGCTGTCATGACCTATTTTGTGACTTCATTGGCACTAATGTAGTGGATACCTTGCATTGGAGTATGCTATGCGTGGACACCTTATAGAGAAGGATGATGTCTTTGGTTTTGGAGTTATGGTTTTGGAAATTGTAAGTGGAAGACCAAATTCAAACCCAACCTTGGAAAAAGAAAAGAAATACCTTCTTGAATGGGTAAGATATGCTTGTGTTGTGCCTTGGGATTGCATTTTTCTCTTTTTATTTCAATGGCCATTTCTTTTCATTTTTTCCTTCCATATATTTTGAAAGTACTTATTGAAATCATTTAAATTCACTGTGATATGTTTACACTATGAGTTGACACCTTCTGTTTGTAGCACCACTACACACTTCTTACATTTAACACTTGTTTTAGTGGAAATCTATAGTCAATGATTGATTACTTTCCAAAAGAAAGGAAATGATTCTATTAAAAGATGCATCTATTACACTACTCTTATTACCTTTATATCATTTTAGAGATACTAAAGGTTGAAAATGAATTGATGTTACATTGGATGTGGATGGGGTAAGACTGTAAATCCCCTACACTCAGGAGTCTCCATTTATGCATTGCAATTAATGTTAACATTTGGTCACTTCCTAAGACACAAGCTAGTTCTAGTTGGACATTATTTTAAAATCCTTTTATGATAGCAACTAATAGCATAATGTGTATTTTGCTAGGTCATCCTTCTTTGGTAACTTTCTTTAAACAGCTTAGTTTATCCAATGTTGATATTCCCTTGTAAATTTGTCAAAGCAAAAAAAATGGGCCCATTGAAACTTGAATTAGGATTAGCAAACTCAATAAAATTGCAAATAGATTGAATGCCATGACTCTTGACCATTTTTGTTTTGTACAACTTTGCATATGGTATTCCCTTTTAATTTTATTTGGACTTGTGGATTAAAGGGTCATGTCTTTCCTACTTTCTAGGCTTGGCAACTTCATAAGAATAATTGTGAAGTTGAATTGGTGGACTTTAATTTATCTGAATTCAATGAGGATGAAGTAAAATGTGTGATAGGAGTTGCTTTATTATGTACTCATACTTCACCAAGTCTATGGCCATTGATGTCACGTGTAGTAGTTATGCTATCTAGTGATATTGAAGTGAGCAATGTCACTTCAAGACCTGCATACTTGATTGATTGGACATTTGATGATACAAGCATCTTTATAAGTGATAATGCAACTAAAGGAACTAATCCTACTCATGACAATTCATCTACTAGTGAAAGCGTAGTTTCCAGGACTTGGCATTCACCAACATGTTTGATGAAACCCATGCTTCAAGATGTTATTGGGGGGGGGGAAATGAGACCATTTTTTTTAATGCAGATATGCCTTTTGTTTTTATAATTTATTAAGCTTTGGTTTTATGGATTGACATGCATTTATATATTGATAGAAGATGAGGGGTAGGTGCTTGTGAGGCCCTTTTATTTTTAACTTTTTTGCTTTTGTTGTAGTGTAAGGAGTGAAATTCTCTATTTCAAGGCTATACACTTTATCTTTCCTCTTTCTTGCAAATAAACAGCCAAGAATATTCTACTTGTAACTCTCATTTGCAAAGTTCCTGTATGTACAATGACAATGTAAGATCCTCAAGGGTTTGTTCAGTTTGCCAAGGAATAACTTTCCATTTATGCTTTTCAAAAACATACAAGTAATGCTAGTTATTATGAAAATTTGACTTTAAATTAAATACTATTTTAGTGATTTATGACTTATTTTTTGGATAAATTTAAGATAAGTTGATTATCAAATGGTTAATGTGAATTAAAAGTTATAAATTTGTATAATAGAATTTTAATTGATAAAGACCATCAATTGTGGAACATGCGTTTTATTTACCATTCCATCATAGCCATTGAATTGATAATTGGGAAGCCATTTCTAGAGGTGGCTAATTGATGTTGTTTTCATGATTTTTGTTTTTCTCTCACTGATACATCTATATATATATATATATATACACTACATAGATATTTCTTATTTATTTCTCATTCCAAAATAATGATATAAATATTGGTCTTAGTAAACATAAATGTTGAAGGCAGAAGTTTGCTTAATGATGATTGAGTTAGATTTTTCACACTTCCATGGTGACATCACATAGATACATACATACAAATATACATACATATATATATATAAACACCTTAGCTGCACATGTTTGCTCCTCATATAACTTGTAATATTTAGTTGGTTAATTATATTTTTGTCAAAAGATTATTAAATTATAAGTTATACAATTGAAATTTAGTAATCTCTTTTCATGTATCTCGTATTTTTTCAATAAAAAAATGAGTAACACTGTATTTTCAATGTGAATATAACCATATGGAACCATATGGTACTACAACTTTGCGCTCTAATTGTGCAGTGGGTCATGTCTTTGGATGCTAATATATAAAAGTTCAAAGTAGTGAACAATTATTAATGACTGCTTTTGAATTTTATGTATCTATTAAACAATATAAAATTATCATATCGAAAAAATATGATTAAAAATAAAAATATATATATAGACAATCTATTTTATTAACCCCATAAAAAGACTCTTACAATTTAAAAAACACTTACTTAACCTTCTCATATCAGGACACAAAAATAAGATTTTTTTTTTTTAATATCCATCTAGTTCTTTTGGTGGCAAGACGTGTGTACTCGAAATAATAACACATTCGACGATGATGAAGAAAGAAAAAGCTACCTTTTAGGCCCAATGGTTTGTATCAGTTACTTGGATTACTATTGTTATAATCAACGACTAATCCACTTGAGCCAGCATGGGTTATGAAACATGTAAGCAAATTCAACGTGGTTTTCACTTTTTTTTTTCCCCAAAAAAAGATCAATTTTTAAAAACATTGTAAAAATTTTTTAATAAATTTGAAAAAACTTCTTAGTTAATAGAACATTATTGATCACACAAAATATTGCACATTAACAATATCATTGCAATTTTGGATTTACTAAAATGCAATAATCATCTATAGGAGAATCAAAATAACTATTCTATTAAGCTTTTTACTCATTTTTCAAGTACAAAATCTCTAATAAGTAACTAAACTTTGGATGTTAGTTCTGCATAGTAGTTATTTTTTTATTTTCTCTTTTTTGGGTAAAAATAGCAGTTCTTAAGAAATTTATTTATTAAATAAGAAAACTTCGGTAACAACTAATAGGCCCAAACCTAAACCCACCAATGGGTGGCCAGTTTAGCAATACCATACCCAAAAGGTCATTCTTCTTGTGCTACAATATTTTGAAATACAAAGATAACCTGAAGTTCATATGATTTTTTGAAAGGCAACCTCATGTAATTTCTCACTACCTCCTATTCCTTCTTATTTTTATTTTTTACCATTATGAGATCTAATGAAAATGTGACACACCATATGAATATAACAACAATAATTTTTTTATTCCAATATATCTTTCATCTGTTACCAAATTAATAGAGTTTAAAGACCTTCAAACTTAATGTTGAATTTATTAATCAAAGGGCATTCATTGGAGGACTTCCACCATTTTTTTTTTCTTAATTTTTTTTTTCATTTTGCAATTTCTTTTATTGTGCCTTAACCCAAAAAGTAGAAGAGAAAAAAAAAAAAAAGGAATCTAGTAGTGTCTCAAGCAAAATATTCTTATTTTTTATTTTGGAAGGCTAGCCTATAAGAAGAAAATAACATTGAGTGATCAATCATCAGTCAGGGCCATTGTACCCCCACCACATCATGCTCCCACAGTGATCGAGCTTCTACCAGTGGAGGCGGCAGAAGATGCACTCCCAAAGGCAGCAAAGACTCAAAGTTAGCAATTTAATGCAATACTTGGTTTCTTCACAACAAACATGTGTATGTTAATTGTCCAATATTTTTTAAGATTTTAAATTCACTTAATAATTTAAATTTGTAAGTTAAAAATTTCTTAAATTTTGATTATATAAGATATTATATTTTTAATACACAAATATTAGGTATTAGGTCGTTACATAATAAAATTAGATTAAATTAATCAAATTTAAGAATTAAAAAAAAAGTCAAACCCTTGAATAACAAATATAAAGAAAAAGAATAAAACAAATTTAATATTATATCAAATAATTTATTTTCTTCTTAAATGTATATAAAAATTTGAATTAATAAGTATAAAATTATAAAAATTATAAATCATATTAATTTTTTATATTTTAGCAATATGAAATATTATATTATGTATCATAAATATTTTAATCTTTATGAATCAAATTGCTGCAGTTTTTGACAAGATTTGCTAGAGGGTGAGTAATTGGAATCCTAAACACCTTCTAAAGCAGTTTTTTTTTCGCCTACCTCTAACCAAACCTTAATGACATCAAATTGCTAAGCTAATTCCAAATCATGAAATAAACCCCATATCTCTGCTGCAAAGGAAGAACAAATGTTTATTTATTACAACCACAACGATAAAGGCAACACTGAGGTCTAGATCCCTTACCCACCAAATGAGTTGCCTAGGTTAGTAAACCCAAAATGTTAAAAGGGTAAAAGGAAAAGGAACCCATTATCTTCTTGCTTAAAAGTGCTTATTGATCACACCCACAAACTTTCTAATTTGGACCACTAGATCAAGCCCCATAAGCTTAAGAGCCTATTTACTATTTTCCATTTGGATTGTAAAGTCAAACCTACATCTGCAAAAGATAATCTTAATTCAATGGACACTGAAAAAAAAAAAAAAGAAACCTCCCACCACCAATGATCCATCTTTTAGTGTCATATCCTTGGATGCTAATATATAGAAATTCAAAGTAATAAACAATTATTAATGGTTTCCTTTGAATTTTATGTTTCTTTTAAATAATATAAAATTAACCTATCTATTGCAGTGTTTAATGAAAATAAAGTTAACATTTGATTAATCTAAGAAAATAATAATTTTAAAAGAGAATGATAAAAATAAAGTCAATATTTTTATTAAAATATGTATTAACTTGATAGATTTAGCTCTTGGACTTATACATATGTATAGGTAAAATCATTTAACTAATTAAAGAAATACTCTAATCTAAATAAGAAAATATTTAAAAATTAACTAAGAAAATATTCTAAAATATTTAAATAATTCCTATAGTGTTTTAAATAATTTAATTAAAACTCCTAATTATAATAAAATGCTATAAAATATATAAACAAATTTCAAAATAATAATTATAATATAATTTATAAAATAATAAAGAATAATTTTTGTAACGTGTTATAAATTAAACCTCTGCACCTGGAAAAAACTCACCTTCTAGTTGAGAATAAGGAATCGATGTCTTCCATGCCCCATGAACAAATATTTAGAATAAATTGGTGTCTTCAATATTCTTCAACAACTTAATTTGTGAATCATCATCTTAGTAGTGACATTAACAAATAATGAGACCAAATGATCAACTGCTTGAATATCCACTCCAAGAGAATCAACAAACATTATAGGTAAAGAATTAACAAGATCTTGAAATCTTTGAATTATGAAATCATTCTCTAATTTTGTAACAAGATCCTGAGACCTGTGTGTTATGGAATCATCTTTTACCATTAGCACATGAACCTCTTTTGATTCTTTAATGTTAATATCAATCTCTTGATTCGAGTGGGTGACTATTAGAAAAACTTTTTTCTTCACTTGAGAAGTCTTGGATTAGGATCCTCATTTTATAGGCAATAATGTAAAATTTATCCCATCTTTCTCAAGCTTATAGACATTCTTTCAGCCCGAGTATTAAGCATCAACATCAAATTTTCAGGGTCTTCTAAACAATAGGTGGCAAGCATTCATGTCTGCAACATTGCGGTAAACTAATAACAACCAAGTTTTGCATAATATTTTGCCTCATACTTAATATTTTACGCATGTTTGATAATTTAGATGATCAAATTTGATTGGCTTCTCACTTAGTTGTCCATATGCCTAATTATCAGAAAAATCTGGCAAAATTTAGTTTTTGTGCAATTTAGGTACTTGCATTATTTCTTATGTTACAAAAGGTTTCTTTTAACGAAACTAATTTCTATGGATAGTTAAGAGACTGGGCTATGACTTCCACGAAGAAACCACGTGCAAATTCTAAACCAATTGGACAAGGCAAAATATTGAACTCTAATTATGAGAGGGGTGCTGGACAGAGCAAATTAGCCATGCACTACTTAGTTTTTTGGCCATATCTCATAAATGGGGAGCAGTTTAGCTGCCAAATTTGAGTCCTTGGAAAGCTAACTCAAAGAGCTATAATCTTGTGAAGGAAACAAAAGAAGATAAGGCCATCTGAATGGAGTTATGCATGGATGAAGTTCAGTAAGCCTTCATGGAGCTGGAAACTGGGCTAATTTGTATGTTTTAGGCCATAATACTCTACCAGCCGAATTTAAGGCCTGGAATCATGTCCAAACCATTTGGGATTAATGTCCGAATTGAGAAATAATCCATTCTAGAAGGTGGGAAGATGAAGGCAAGCATGAACGGCCAAAGGAGCATTGAATTGCAAGGAAGATGAAGAGGCAAGTATGAATGACCAAAAGAGCATTGAATTGCAAGGAAGATGAAGAGGCAAGCATGAATGGCCAAGGGAGCATTAAGTACAAGGAAGATGAAGAGGCAAGCATGAACGACCAAGGGAGCATTAAGTACAAGGAAGATAAAGAGGGGTGAATGAACATAGATAAAAAGGGGGGGAAGGACAAACGAAAACAACAGATTCTTCTCATTTTTGCATTTCTTTTCCTTTGTTCCATGATTGTGCAAATCATTTCAACTCTAGGGTTCTTAAACTCATGTACCTGGAGATCATGTTCTATCATTGAATGAATACATTCTAGTTTTCTCATTCTAACCTTATTCTCATTTGGTCACTAAATGGGATTCCTTAGGTGATAATACCGATTGGTTTTGAGTGAGTTAAGGAGTGTCTTGAGAGCTACCAATCAGAGACTTGAGTCATGCTTAGGATGAGATTAAGGGGCAGATTTGCTATTTAGGTTAGTAAACTCTAGTGTTTAGGCTAGTTAGATTGTATGATAATTGCGCAATAGCGAGTTTTTCATGAGTCATAGTTAGTCAAATCTAGGTGATTATCTAGAGATTTTAGGGAGTGCAAAGTCATCTAGTGCAAGATCTTGGCTATGACTAGGGCTAACCAACTAGACATACATTCCTAGATCCATAGGAATCAAGGATAGGTCATCAAGGTTCAAGAATTATTAGAGTTAATCTCATATTATATAGTCAAAAAAACTACATTGGTTCATTGGGAGACGAGTAAGGTCTTGCCACTAACTACAAGCCTTCAGGCCATCCTAAGAATTAATTTGACCGATGCGACAATCTGTCAAATTTTGGTGTCATTGCTAGGGAAACAAAGTATGTTTATGATCTTTTCTTGATTATTTATAAATAATTAACCACTTTTATAGGTGTCTTACTGCTGGTCACAACTAAAGAAAGGAGTGGAAGAACATCAATTTCGTTGCTAATTATTTTTCTTTCTTTTGTTACCTCACGTGGCTTTCTACCAACATCTAACCAGTCTAACCAGCATAAGTTTTCTTTTGACTCTCCTTTTCACTTTCTACTCATTAATGTCTTTGATTCATGTTTGTGTTAGTTTATTCTCTGGTTATTCTATTGATTTAGTTTTAATTTGTCTATTTATTCCAATTTTGATCAGTATTGATTATATTTTGCTGGTTCTATTGCCATTCCTTCCAGCTTTGCCTTGTTTCAATTTTTTTTTTTTTTTGTTGTTGTCTATTTTATTTTTAGATTGGCTTGGCTGCTCTTTACTGTTTAAGGTTGTTTTAGTCAGATGCAATTCTTGGTTGTTTGCTCTTGTTTTGTTCAGCTCTGTCTTATCCTTGTTCCAACTTTATTTTTTTATGGTTTGCATAATGTATGACTAGGTCGTCTAGAAATTTATTGTTTGATTTCAACCCAAAAATAGAATGAACATTAAGTAGACATCGTAGGACTGCACAATCATCATCAGTTCCACCCACTTTATCTTCATCTAGATTCATTAAGGAAGAACATAAAAAACTGGAGCTAGCTAGGGATAACAACATGGTTGGGAATAACGGAAATAACAATCAAATTTTGAAGGAGCTAGCAGCACCTGATATCAATTGCCAACCTCTGTGTATTCATTTTCTAGGTGTTAAAGCTAATTTTGAACTTAAATTTGGACTCATTCATTTGTTGCCTAAATATCATGGCCTTGCAAGTGAAGATCCTCATAAACATCTCAAGGAATTTCATATTGTCTGTTCGACAATGAGACCACAAGGAATCTCTGAGGACCATGTCAAGATCCAAGCATTTCCATTTTCTTTGGAGGGAGCTACAAAAGATTGGCTTTATTATCTCTATCCCGAGGCCATCCGGAGTTGGAATGACATGAAAAAAGCCTTTATTGAAAAGTTCTTTCTTGCCTCGCGTACTGCTGCCATTCGAAAAGAGATTTGTGGGATCTGACAGCTTAATGGCAAGACCCTCTATGAATACTAGGATCAGTTTAATAAGTTGTGTGTAAACTGTCCATTTCACTAGATATCAGAACAGCTTTTGATCTAGTACTTTTATGAAGGTCTACTTCCAATGGATCGTAGCATGATCGATGCAGCAAGTGGTGGCACACTAGTGGATAAAGTTGTGTGTAAGAGCCTTGATGAGTTGCAAGAAACTCGGTTGCTTAAAGTTTTACGAGAGCACAAGAAGGCTATTGGCTGGACACTTGGGGAAATTATGGGGATTAGTTTAGCAATTTGCATACATAGAATTTTCCTTGAAGAAGGAGCCAAACCTATGAGGCAACCACAACGAAAACTCAACCCACTTATTCTAGATGTTGTGAAGAAAGAAGTGTCCAAATTACATAGAGCTAGAATTATTTATCCAATCTCGGATAGTGATTGGGTGTGTCTAGTCCAAGTGGTGCCTAAGAAATTTGGAGTTACAATAGTCAAGACTAAGAATAATAAATTGTTGCCAACTCGTGTGCAAAATTCTTGGTGAGTGTGTATAGACTACTAGCAACTCAACCAAGCAACACGGAAGGATCACTATCATTTACCTTTTATTGATCAAATCCTTGAAAGATTGTCTGGGAAATCTCACTTGTATTTTTTTGGATGGTTTTATGGGATACTTTTAGATTCACATCCCCCCTGAGGATCAAGAGAAGACTACTTTCATATGTCCTCTTGGCACTTATGCCTACTGAAGGATGCCATTTAGGTTGTGCAATGCTCCAAGCACTTTTCAACGTTGTATGGTAAGTATTTTCTCTGATTTCTTGAAGGAAGGTATGGAAGTTTTTATAGATGACTTCACCATTTATAGCTCCTCTTTTGATGAATGTTTAGAAAGATTATCTCAAGTTCTTAAGAGGTGCATAGAAACTAACTTGGTCCTTAATTATGAAAATTGTCACTTCATGGTTGAGCAAGGAATTGTGTTAGGACATGTAGTTTTTAAGGATGGTATTAAAGTCGATCTAGCAAAAGTTGAAGTTATTTCTCGCTTATCTTACCCCGCATGTGTGCGAGAAGTTTGATCTTTTCTTGGTCATGCAGGGTTTTATCAGAGATTTATAAGGAATTTTAGCAAGATAGCCCTCCCATTGACCAACCTTCTGAAGGCGACCATGGAGTTCAAGTTTGACAAGGATTGCTATGAAGCTTTCAACCAACTCAAGCATGCCTTGACCACCGTACCGATTGTGCAAGCCCCAGATTGGTCTCAACCATTTGAGTCAATGTGTGATGCATCCAACAATGCAGTGGGAGCTGTTTTGGCACGAGGATTTAATGGGTAGCCAAGAGTCATCCATTACGCATCTTGCATACTCAATGCCACTTAATCCAACTATACCACAATAGAGAAGGAGCTTTTGGCTATTGTTTTTGCTCTTGATAAGTTTAGATCTTATTTACTTGATTCTAAAGTTACAGTTTTCTCTAATCATGCAGTGCTTAAATACCTCTTGAAAAAGCCTGACACGAAGCCACAACTGATTCGATGGATGTTATTACTCCAAGAGTTCGATGTTGAGGTTAAGGACAAAAGCGGAGTTAGCAATTTGATGCTGATCATCTCAGCTGAATTGAAGGGAATCTAGAATCCCTTCCCATTCAAGATGACTTCCCAAATGAGCACCTTTTGCAAATCCATGGTATGTCCCAACATCAACACATTCCTTGGTATGCTGACTTAGTTAACTTTTTAGTTGTTGGGGTGATTCTCTTTGATTTTTCTAAACATCGAGCAGACAAGCTTTGAAGTGAGTCAAAATATTATATTTGGAATGATCCTTACCTTTGGAAATTTTGTAATGATAACATCATTAGGAGATGTGTGCCTGAGCATGAGCATGAGTCTATCTTGAGGTTGTCATTTTAGAGCATGTGGTGGCCATTTTGGTTCTTTTAAAATAGTTAGTAAAGTGCTAGATTCAAGTCTTTTTTGGCCAACTCTATTTCGTGATGCCTATATTTTTTGTAAAACATGTGATCAATGTCAACGAATTGGGAATTTATTACGTAGGCAAGGGATGACCCAATAACCATTGTTATTTTATGAAGTTTTTAATGTTTAGGGTATAGACTTTATGGGACCATTCCCAATTTCGTTTGGTTATATTTACATTCTTTTGGCAGTTGATTATGTTTCTAAGTGGGTAGAAGCTAAGACTACCTGAACTAATGATGCCAAAGTAGTGGCAAGCTTTGTCCATTCACAAATTATTTGTAGGTTTGGAGTTCCATTGGCTATCATCTCAAATCAAGGATCCCATTTTTGTAACCAAAAAGTAAAAGCCTTGTTGAAAAAATATGGCGTAGTCCATAAGACCTCCACCTCGTATCACCCACAGACAAATGGCCAAGCCGAGGTCTCTAATCAAGAAATCAAGAGCATACTCAAAAAAATGGTTCAACCAAATTGAAAGGATTGGAGTGCACGGCTAGAGGAAGCATTATGGGCATACTGCATAGCCTACAAAACCCCAATTGATATGTCCCCATACCAAATAGTCTATGGGAAAATGTGTCACTTGTCGGTGGAAATCGAATATAAAACATGTTCGGTGGTTAAGCGTTGCAACTTGGATCTAGTTTGAGTGGGAGCTATAAGGAAGCTACAACTTCAAGAGCTTGAGGAGATTCGAATGGAGGCTTACAAAAATGCTCGGATTTACAAGGAGAGGACAAAGCAGCTGCATGACCAAATGATTCACCATAGGACATTTAAGCTCAAGCAACGAGTTTTTCTTTACAACTTAAGGCTCAAGTTCATGTCAGGTAAGTTACGTTCTTGTTGGGAAGGACCTTTTTGGGTTACTCGTGTGTATCTTTATGGTACTGTACAGGTGGAAGAACCAACATTAAAGAGAAGGTTTGTAGTAAATGGCCATAGGCTCAAGCACTTCCATGAAGCACTTAGCCATGAAGAACCACCAGGAAAGGAATGACATTTGCTGGATGCACACTACCCAGCACCTTGATAAGCTTTTTAATCCCATCATTTTCTTTTAGTTGTAGTGTTTGCTTGCATCAAATAAGGATAGTTGCATGGTAGTTTCATTTATGTTCATGAATAAAATTTCTCAAATAGTTGCCATGACAATTGATGACTTAGGTCAATGAAAAACTATTAAACAACAAATGACATACTTATATTCCATAGCATTGATTGGTTTAAGTGAGTTCCATCATGGAACGAGTATGCTAAGAGCTAGATTTTGGGTTGCTCGGCCACATTGATAGATGGAAACTGAGTGAGGATATTTGAGCCTAATTGAATGAATTACATCACATGCCATTCTCATTATTCTTTCATGAGTATCTATTCTTAGAAACTTTGCACACTAGAACTTGCTCTCGTTCTTTATCAAATTCACATGACATTTGTATGCATGAAAATGATAGAGGCATCTTTTTCTTCATGAGTTTAGGCCAAATAAGCTACCCCTTATAAACTATGACCATTGCTAGCCTTATTAAGCCTTAAGTTTGTTTGTTCTTAACCATTATACGTTCACGATTAACACCCTTAGACATTGCAGAAAGAGCTTTTGATTTAAGTGTGGGGGACTCCCTTTCATATGCTTAAGGACAAGCATAATTTAAGTGTGGGGGACGGATTGCAATTGTGTAGGGCACGTAAAATGTAAAAAAAAAAAAAACAAAAAAAAAGCATTCAAAAAAGCATTCATCTGAAAAAAAAAAATCATGAGAACCCAAGAATTATCATTTGGGTATGTTTTCGGTAGGAAAGGAAAAGAAAAATTAGAATGATTGGAAGAGTTAAGCAGGAAGAGTGTTTTGTTTGATATTGTTTGCAATGAGGGAAACCTTCACCTTTAGGTTAAAAACTCTTCCTTCAATGATCTTTTATTCCTCTCTTCTATTATCCCTACCTTAGAATGACATTGCAACCCATCCATCCCTCATTCTTACTTACCTAATGCATTACAACCCATGACCTTGTTACAACCTATGAAAGTCCTCTTGATTTTTGTATTACACCTGTATTAAGTGGTGGAGATTTAGAATGATTGCAAGCATATGGTTGTGTGGGTTGTCTATGGAGGGTGTTTTAAGTGTAAACAGATCCCTAAATCCTTGAGAGAATTAAGAGAATCCGTGAGGACCTATCACTTGGCTGAAGTTTCTTATATGATGGTAACTTGTATATGATTTTCATAGTGTGGATGAATGAGAACCATGATGTGTGGTGTGGTTCAAGTTTGATTGTTTATTTTTTGATGAGTTATTCTTGGACCTAGGAAGTCATCTGAAGTGGAAAATGTCTAGGAAAGGGTTGTATCTTGCACAGACATACGATAGGAAGTTGGGAAACCCTTTGGAGTTATTTTTATTTTTGCTTTGCTGAGGTTGTGCAAACATTTAAGTGTGGGGGAGTGATAACAACCAAGTTTTGCATAATATTTTGTCTCATACTTCATATTTTATGAATGTTTGATAGTCTAGATCATGTAATTTGATTGGCTTCTCACTTAGTTGTCCATATGCCTAATTATTAGAAAAATCTGGCAAAATTTAGATTTTGTGCAATTTAGGTACTTTGACCAATTTCTATGGATAGTTAAGAGACTGGGCTATGACTTCCACCATGAAACCATGTGCAAATTTTGAACCAATTGGACAAGGCAAAATATTGAACTCTGATCACGAGAGGGGTGCTAGACAGAGTAGATTAGCCGCCCACTACTTAGTTTTTGGCCATATCTCATAAACGGGGAGGAGTTTAGCTAACAAATTTGAGTCCCTAGAAAGCTAACTTGAAGAGCTATAACTCTCGTGAAGGACACAGAAGAAGATAAGGTCATCTGAATGGAGTTATGCACGAGTGAAGTTCAGTAAGCCTCCATGGAGCTAGAAACTGGGCTAATTTGTATGTTTTGGGCCATGATACTCTACCATCTGAATTTAAGGCTTGGAATCATGTCCAAAATTTCCAAATTGAGAAATAATCCATTTTAGAAGGTAGGAAGATGAAGAGGCAAGCATGAACGGTCAAAGGAGCATTGAATTGCAAAGAAGATGAAGAGGCAAGCATGAACAGCCAAAGGAGCATTGAATTGCAAGGAAGAAGAAGAGGCAAGCATGAATGGCCAAGGGAGCATTAAGTACAAGGAAGATAAAGAGGGGTGAATGGACATAGATAAAAAGGGGGGAAGGATAGATGGAAATAACAGATTCTTCTCATTTTTGCATTTCTTTTCCTTTGTTCCATGATTGTGTAAATCATTTCAACTCTAGGGTTCTTGAACTCATATACTTAGAGATCATGTTCTATCATTAAATGAATTCATTCTAATTTTCTCTTTCTAGCCTTATTCTCATTCGGTTACTTAATGGGATTCCTTAGGTGATAATACCGATTGGTTTTGGATGAGTTGAGGAGTGTCATGAGAGCTACTGATCAGAGACTTGAGTCATGCTTAGGATGAGATTGAGGGGCATATTTGCTACTTAAGTTAGTAAACTCTGGTGCTTAGGCTAGTTAGATTGCTTGATAGCGGGTTTTTCATGAGTCATAGTTAGTCGAATCTAGGTGATCGTCTAAAGATTTTAAGGAGTGCAGAGTCATCTAGTGTGAGATCTCGACTAGGATTAGGGCTAACTAACTAGACATACATTCCTATATCCTTAGGAATCAAGGATAAGTCATCAAGGTTCAAGAATTACTAAAGTTAGTCTCATATTATATAGTTAAAAGAACTACATTAGTTCATTGGGACAACTAGGGTCTTGCCATTAACTACAAGCCTTTAGGCCACCCTAAAAATTAATTTGACTAATGCGACAATCTGTCATAAACCTCATCTGTATATTGGCTTATTAAGAAAGGAACCTTGCATTGTTCAGTTACTCAGAGTTATTCCACTCTTTTGATCTACCAAATGGTGTATGGACTTGGGTGCTTCTTTACTGGTAACTACAATTTTTTAATAGTTTCAAAAGGCATTCATTTTAGGACATTTGCTTTTTTTTTTTGCTTAGCCTTTCTTATTTTCATTTTATAATTTCTTTTGTTGTGTCTCAACTTGAAAAGCAAGAGAGGAAAGAAAGGAATCCAATAGCGTCTCACATAAAATGTTTTTTTTTTATTTTTTTTTTATTTTGGAGGGTTAGCCTACAAGAAGAAAATAACACAGAGTCATGGATCATTGGGTAGGGCCATTGTACTCCTACCACATATGCTCTAACAATGATTGAGCTTATAGCTATGGCTGTTGCAAAAGATGCCACTCTCAAAGTTAGCAAAGACTCGAAGTTAGTAATTTAATGTGATTCTAGGTTAACATGCATGTGTTAATTGAAAAATAACTTTTTAAAATTTTAAATTTACTTATAAATTTAAAATTGTAAGTAAAAATGTTCTTAAATATCATATTATGTTAAATCCTTATATTTTGACCATGTAAGATATTATACTTTTTAATAAATGGATATTGGGTAGAATAATATATGAAATAATAAAATTAGATTAAATGGGTCAAATTTAAAAATTACTAAAAATTAAACTGTTGAATAATAAGTATAAATAAAAGAGATAAATCAAATTTTCATATTTTATCAAATAACTCATTGTCTTTTTAAATTTACATAAAAGTTCAATTTAATAAATGAAAAGATTTATAAAAATTATAAATTATGTCAATTTTTTATATTTTAACGATATGATGAATATTTTAATTTTTGTAAATCCAATTGCTGCAATTTTTGACAAGATTTGCCTAAAAAAGAGTAATTGGAACCCGTTGCTTGAGGATGAGATATCTATTGTGGAGTTTTATTCGTATTTTGCAAATTGAATTCAAATATTTGTTAAAATATTTAGCAGAGTTAAATATATGTCTCATAATATATAGTTTTAAGATAGATTTTTATATTTTCATCTTTTCAACAACAACAATAATTTGATATGATTTAGAAAAACTTTGCAGGCAACTTCAAAAGAAGTTGTAGAGGCAAACAAAAAAAAAAGGTGAGACAATTTTGAAAGAAACTAGGAGCAAAAACACAAATTCATAAAGATCAACTTAAAAATTTATACAAAATATACATGTACATTGAAGGGACAGAAGTAGTAACAGTTGCTTGTACAAGTTGCATGATCATCTGAGAAGATTTTAAAGGCCTTTCTATTTATATAATTGTGTAAATTTTAATAATATAATTTAAAAATAAATTCAATAAATCAACTATTAATTTTAATAAATTTTTAATTTATATAAATTGATAGTTGACTTTTAAACTTAAAATTAAATAATTGTTCAACTTTAATATTGATTTTAACAATTCAATTAGTATTTAGATTGAACCATTCATTGAGATTGTAATACCTGGTTGATTAACAAGTTTGATCAAAAATTATATCCAAACGTTAGAGCAAATTTAGGTTAAAATTTTGAGGAAAACACGCTGTAAGAGGAGAGACTTTTCTTCACTTGAAGGGAAACTGAAAAAGGAGACTATATCCGCATTAGCTACGAGGAGCCCAAGACCAAAGGAAAAGTCTCTTACACAAATGACAAACGCCAGTTGTGCACCCTGACCAAACAGTACAAGTGGGTACCATGTGTCTTCCGAACTAATGGTGTACAAATTCTTTGCCCTCGCGCCCAAGTTGCAGTCAACTTGAGCTAGCCAGATATACAATAATTTTGAGTCAAGGTCTAAAGATATACGGATCTTATTTTCCCACTCTTAAGGATGAAAATGAAATCTCTACCAAACGAGGTACAACATAGTCCCATAAATTTAAATTGCACAAATTTCATAATATATAAGACTAACGGATGTTGAATTCTCAACATTGATCAACATCCCTCGATCTTTCTTTCTTTGATGGTGAAGCAACCAAGTAAACATTCATTAGCCACATTACACGAACTGTTTTATATAATATAAATTTCTTTCTTTCTTTGATCAACATTGAATGCCACAACTGTTTTAGATAAAATACACAACTGCTTTGAATATGACACATACTTGTATTCTCTCTGTTTTTTTTTTTTTTAACTTCATTATACCAACATATCTTACATATTAATTTGTATAATATTAATATAGTTATAATATATATTCATAGTTTACAATAAATATTTAAAAAATATATAATTAAGAATTATAATAATATAATAGACATTTATACTATATAAAATTTTATTCTTATTATTTATTACTATTATTTTACAGAACGTTGACCTTGGGTCGTGGAGATTTGGGCCGACCATTTTGTAGTGTGCAATGAACCCTATTCTATTTTAGGAGGGCCCATTTTTAAATAGAAATAGCCCTACTTTTCTCTTAAGAAAAAAAATGATTTTGAGTAATGATAGAGACCTTTTAACACCCACGTAGGGCGGCCATCATTTTCGTTACTTTGCTAGAAGTCGCACATCAGGCGCTATAATCTGAGGCCTTGGCTTCGCTGCGTGTGGTTCAAACATGACCACGACCAACTGTCCGCCCGTTAGACTTGATCAATTCTCGTTTCAATGGACTCATACTTCTTTTTGGAAATGCAGCCTCCAGCTAAAAGTTTCCACTGTTTCTATTCCAAGTGAACCCCACGTTCAACCTGAGGGAAAGCAGAAAGTCCAACTCTTTACTACATTCCGAGAGAAACAGTAGTTCTAACTGTCTTGGAGAAAACATGGGATTATCCTCCAACAAATTCAAACAAAGAGTATGAAATCTAGGAATGCTTAGGGAAGGAATCAACCTACACCGCATCCTTGGCTCACTGACACCCATATACTAGTCTGGTTCACTGCTGTCTGATATCATCATCTCTATTTCTTACCTACCCTTTGAACTTCCCGTTGGGATATCACAGAGCTAATTCTATACTATATATTTCTTTCATTAGATTCTAGAAGCACACATCCAAAAGTCTTGATCAATTTTTTCTCTTTTCTTTTCTATGAATTTTACTTGTTATTGTTCAGGATAAGTATTTATCTCTCCATACTTTGTGTAAAAATATTTCGTGAAGAAATTTTGTTGGTATTGTATGTCAAATTGTTTGAAAATAATTATTTATTTGTCAAAATAAATTGAATAAAAAATATATTTTTAGTATCAACAAATATAGATAAAAATTTTGTAATACTAATTTTATTATTATAAGTTAGATTAGGGATCATATTAATTGTTAATCTTTATTTAACTTTTTTTTTATTAAAGTAAATAGTTATAATTTATTTAAACTCAAAATATATGATAATTAAATAATTATTTTTTCATTATCATTTGAATTTATTTCTAATCATTTGGATAATTTCAACATTCTCTTATTTGCCCTACATAATTCTAACCATTATTTGTACTACCCATACAAGTTAGTTTAAAACTATATTTTGCATAATTATAAATTTCTATACATGAATTATGACAATTATGCAATACTCTTTTTCATACTCTTTTTCATTCCATGTATCATAATGGTAAGGAATTTTTAATCAAGCATTTTATCGAGATAATAGTTTGTCAAACAAAAAAAACTTTAGGTCTCAATCCATTCACGTTCTAAATAAATTTTATGTAAATAATTTTTATGTACATAAAATAAAACTTTATTGGAAAATGATTAAAAGATCTCCAAATTGCCAAAATATTAAATAATATTGTTTAAAATAAAACTTAAATAGAATTATACTTGATATGATCTTTATATGACTTAGCCAACAATCCTTTAATTATAGGATCAGCAACCATAAGTTGAATATTGACATATTTTATTGCACTTGCCTGTTTTTTATCATGATTGTTAATAACTAAAAACTTTATATTGATATACTTGTTTGGATTTTTACATTTTTTTATTCATTTAAAAGAACATTCTAGTTGAATTATTACAATATATATTTAGTGGTTTAAGAATAAAATTCACAATTTTTAGTCTTGTGATCAAATTCCTCAATCATAAAGCCTGTGTTGTAGACTTATGGCACATAATAATTTTTCTCCTATAATAAAAGAAGCAATAATAGTTTGCTTAATGCTTCTCTAAAATACAACACCTTTAGTAAGTATAAAAATGTATTTAATAGTAAACTTTCTTTTATTTACACAATTAGTGAAATCAAAATTTGAATACCCAACTATCTCCATAAGGTTGAATAGTCTGTATGTAAGCTTGTAGCTTAGTTCCTTGCAAATGCATCATAATATTTTTGGTAGCTTTCTAATGTTTTTATCTAGAATTACTTTAGCACCTCCCTAACATTCTTATTGCAAATGCAAAGTCAAGTTTAGTGTAAACCTATGCATATATAAGGCTATCAAATGTTGATGTATATGGTATATGTTGAATTTGTCCCCTTCGACTATAGGTGTGACGGTGGAAGAATAACTTTTAATCTCGAACCTCTTTAAAATCTTTTCAATGTAGGCCTTATAAGATAGTCCTAACATTCAATGAAATCTATCTTTGTGAATTTTTATGCTAGTGACATAAGAAGTTTCACTTATATCTTTCATTTCAAAGTTTTAAGAGAGAAATTCCTTTGTCTTATGTAGCAATCCCAAATCATTGCATCTAAGTAAAATATCATCAACATATAAAGAATAAAATGATGTATTTGCTTCATTGACATTAAGGTCTATACATTGATCCATAATATTTTTTTGTAAAGCCACATGAGATTATGATATCATGGAATTTTATATACCATCTTTGGGAGGCTTGTTTGAGCCCATATATAAATTTCTTAAGCTTGCATACCGAGTGTCTCTCTTTATTAGTAGTGAAACCTCCAAGTTAACTCATCTATACCTCTTTCTCAACATTTCTATTCAAGAAAGCAGTTTTCACATCCATTTAATGTAGCACTAAATCAAAATGAGCTAGGAAAGTCATGATAACTCTAAATGAATCCTTGTTTGAAATTAAAGTGAAAGTTTCATGGTAATCAATGCCTTCTTTTTGAGAAAAAGCTTTAGTCACAAGTCTCACCTTGTATCTCTCAATGTCACCAAAAGAGTCCTTTTAGTTTTATAAACCCATTAGTAGCCAATAGCTATAGCTTTTTTTGGTAATTCAATAAGGTCCTAAACTTGATTATTAGTCATAAATTTCATTTTTTCCTTTATGGCATTATACTACAATTCAAACATTTTACTTTTAATGGCTTGTGAACACATAAAAAGATCATTTTTATGATTGACATTCATCTTTTATAAGTACATAAGATAGTAATTAGGAATTACAGGTCTCTCTAGTCTTCAGAACCTCTTGAGCTCTTCATGTTATGGATTTTCATTATATGGTTCTAGTACCTTAGGTTTCAAATTTGCATATACTACATTAGGCACTTAATTTTCAATTTGTTGTTCTTTAACATTATCGTGCAAATCTTCTTGCATACCAACCAAACCTCTAAAGTTTATAGAAACTTCAGTAGAGTACTTACTCTCCTTAAACTACACATTTTGAGAAATATTACTCCCATTAAACTTAAAATCCTTAAGAAAATTTTGTATTCTTAGCTTTAATAATTTTAGGTGTATTTGAAGGATAGTAAAATATAAATCTCTTAGAGTTCATTATATAGCCTATGAAAAATCCTTTGGTTATTCTTGGATCTAATTTCTTTAATAGAGAATTGTAAATCTTGACTTCAATGGGACAACCCTAGACATGCATATCTTGAAGACTTGGTTTGCACCCATTCAATAATTCAAATGGTGTTATAGAAACAAAATTCAATGAAATCTATTTGAAGACATACACTATGTAATTTTCAATGCTTCACTTTATAAACTTAATTGGGTGATTTAAATTACTGATCATGCTTGTTACCATTTCTATAAGTGTGAAATTCCTTATTTTAACTACACCATTTTGTTGAGGTGTACCTATAGTGGTATGTTGTGCAATAATACCATTGTTTTTCAAGGAAGTTAGCAAATGGACCTTTTAGTTATTTCATTTTTTTTGTACCTCCCATAATCCTTTCCACCCTTGTCTAATCTTACAATTTTGATATTTTTAATCCTTTTGTTTCTCTACAGCAACCTTATATGTTTTGAAAAGCTATCAAATTCTTCAATTTTATTAACAATAAATAGAGATGCATAAATCTTGTATGGTAATCAATGAATGAGATAAAATATTTTTTACTATTAAGACATAGAATGAAAAATGGTTTGCAGAAGTCTGTGCCTTCAATCTTAAGAATTTCTTTTAGCACCTTTAGTGTTCTATGTTGGTTTGCTTATCCTTTATACAATCCACATAAATATCAAAATCTATAAATTTAAGAGTTGTTAAAGCTTTATCATTTATAAATTTTTTTATTCCTCTCTCAGGAGATATAACCTAATCTTTTATATCATAATTAAGGAAATTGTTCATTAATAATACATCTCTTTGTATTAATACCATCATGCAATGTAGTATTGCATTCTTAAGTGGTGGTCTTAAATCAAATTTGTATAAATGATTAACCATATATCTAGAAACCAATAATAGTTTTATTTTGTAAAATAATGAAATTATAGTTCTTAAAAACAAACTGAATAACTAAGACAAGCTAATTTAGAAATAGAAACTAAATTCCTAGAGAATGATGATACATAAAAAGTGTTTTTATGATCTAAAACATATATATATTTCAAAACTAAATGATAAGTCCTTACAGCCTTAACATGAGAATGCATTTGATTTCTCAAATAGATGCCTTCCTTATTTTTCTTTAGCTTCCTTTGCTCCAAAATGCTCTATATAGTATTGGCAATATGGATTATAATACCATAATCAGTATACCATGTATTAGTTAAAGTATCAATAAAAATAGATTGACAACACACTAAAGATATAAGAGAATCTTTCTTTGCCAACTATGCCTTATACTTAAGGCAAGGCTTTTTCATGTGTCTGTGTTTTCTGCAAAAGAAGCATGCACATTTATTGCTAGTTTTCTTCATTGGCACATTTGCATCTTTCTTTCTATATGGAGCACCCTTTCCTTGTTTGCCTATTGCCTTTTTTTAGTCACAATATGAGTACTTTCTAGATTCTTGTGCTTAATTCTTTCCTCCTCTTGAACACATATGATTAAAATCTCATTAATTGACCATTTTTCCTTATGTGTGTTATATAATATCTTATAAAGGTGTATACATAGGAGGAAGCAAATTTAGAATAAAGTGTACTAGAAAGGTCTCAGATATATCAACCTTTAAGGAGTTATGTTAAGTAGTAATGTCCCTCATTTCCATAATGTGCTCACACACACTTTTAAAATTGTCAAAGTTCTTCCATAAAAGTTTCTTCATTAGCCTTATTTAATTTTACAAATTGTTCCTTAATAACTTTTGTGAAAGAATTGGCTTTATCATTATTAGGAATAAAGCCCCAAATGGTTTTATTGATATGAGACTTAATGATCATTAAGTTTATGTGATTAGATTACTCCTACTTATCATAACAACTTTTTTTAATTGGTGTACATGGACGGCCAAATTAATATCCATGCACCCTAAAGTCAAAAGGACTTTTTCTTTCCAATCCACAAAATTGACACCAAAAAAACATTAGAATAAGAGCATAATCATTATAATAAGCAATAGGAACAATTACATTAACCAGGAAACATGTATTAATATCATGAGAATAATGAACCATTAATAATATAAATTGAAACCTTATTGTGAGTAGAGGTTGCTTTAAGTATTGAATACACACACACACACACACTTTATAATAAGGCTAATGAATTAAACGTTAAAACATAAAATTTTCATATTTGTAGGCATAGAAAAATCTAATTTTAATGTCAAATTCAATATTTTATTTTAAATAATTCATTAAAATAAATACATTCTTATATGACCAAATAATTTATTTTAAATAATTAATTGTAACTCTTATGTATCATTTATGATTAAATAACTATTATTTTTATATAATTTCTTTACAAATCACTAATATCATAGTAATTTAAGATATTATAGTTGTTCTTAAATTACTAAGATATTCTTATACTGATATTCATAAGATCAATTTATAAACTTAAAATCACATATATATGTTGGAAAAGATAAGTATATTTTAAAAGACTTGTATTTCATATTAAAAATTTAGCCATTTTTTGTTTGTTGGAAAATTGGCTATTTTTGTCTATTAGAAAATGAGCCATTTTTGTCTATTGGAAAATAAGTCATTTTTGTTAGTTAGAAAACTAGCCGTTATAACAATAAAACCTCCATAACCACTAATTATTATTTTCATATTTAATACCTATCTTTATGAGAAAATTAAACTAAAAATAGTATGAAAATTAGTCTTCTTTTCTTTTCAATACACAGAAATCATATCTTTCATACTTTATTTTGTTACTCTCTGAAGATTGTTGGATTAAGTAGATTAATCCTATTTCTATTACTCACTATTTAAAGTGCACATTAGAGGAAGGCTTATTGTATCCTAAGAGGATAGTTGCTATAACCTGCTGCACTAAGACATTATCTATAGGGGTAGAAATTACCCTTAAGGATATTGTCGAGCACACCTTAAACATTAAATATTTTCTATTGAGTTTGATTTTTATTACATTTATATTTTATATGTTCTTTTATATTACTTACAATCTTAAGGATAATTCTTTACATTTTGGAAAACTAATTGTTATAACAATAAAACCTCTAAACCACTGGCCATTATTTTTATATTTAATACTTATTTTTATGAAAAATTAAACTAAAAGTAGTATAAAAATGACTCTTATCTTCTTTTTAATACACAAAAATCATATCTTTCATGCTTTATTATGTTAATCTCTAAAAATTATTGGGTTAGATAAATTAATACTATTTCTATTACCTCACTACTTAAAGTGCACATTAGTGGGAGGTTTGTTGTGTCCTGATAAGATAGTTGTTATAACTTGCTGCATTAAGACATTGTCTATGGGGGCAAAAATTACCCTTAAGGACAGTGTCGAGCATGCCTCAAACATCAAATTTTTTTATTAAGCTTGATTTATATTACATTTATATTTTATATATTCTCTTATATTGCTCACAATCTTAAGGATGATTCCTTGCGTTTGTTATCATGGATGTAAACATTAGTTAATCTACTCCTACTTTTATTGCTAATAATTCTACTTTTATTCCTTCACAGAATTAGTCAATTCCACATGCTTCCATGTTCTTTACAGACATGTCCAAGATTGAAACTTTTATTGGTTCTCACTTTGAACATTGGCAAGAACATGTTTTTTTAGCTTTAGATGTATTAGATTTTGCCTTTGCCCTTTCAAAACCCAAACTAATGCCTGGCTTTGAGAATTATGATAAAATGTTTCTTATTTGAGAACAAGTTAATAAAGTTTGCCATCACACCATTCTTAATTAATTATCTAATGATCTTTTTGTTGTCTATTGTTCTTTAAAAGAAGCAAAATAAACATGAAAAAAATTGAACAAAAAATATGTGGTGGAGGATGCTAGTATACAAAAGTTTATTGTAGCTAACCATGTGCATTTTTAGATGTATGATAAAAGGAGTGTTTAGGATCAAATCATTGAGTATCATAAGCTGCTAGACGACATAAAGAATGAGAACATTAAGCTATTAGAGGAAATATAGTAGGCTGCATCATTGTAAAGCTTCCACAGTTTTGGAATGATTATAAATGGCAACTCAAACATAAAAGGAAGCATATGTTGTTGGAGGATGTCATTGCACATATCTTGATTAAAGATAAGAACAAAATATGATTGAGGGAAGCATGAACAAAATATATCACATCAAAGGCATGAATTATGGAACAAAGGAAAGGAGACAAAAGTCACCACAATCATTATCAACATCACAACAAAAAAGGGTATGATAATCAATCTCAAAAGTATGATAAGTCCAAGACTAGTAACCTAACCTTCCAAAGGAAAGTTGTTTGTTATAGGTGTGGGAAACTAGGGCATCATGCCCTCCAACACAAGCATAAAAAAAGGAAGTGATGTACCTACAAAACCAAATGACAATTTGGTATAAGCAGATGTTATTGTTGCTATCACCTCGTACATCAACATTGTCACCAACTCAAAAGAGTGGGAAATAGATTCTGGTGCTATAAGACATATTTGTGGGGATAGAAGTGCATTTACCTCCTACACATCAGTAGGGGATAGAGAAGAAAATGTCTTTATGGGAGATTCAAGAATAACACCTACTCTAGATAAGGGTAAAGTCATTATCAAACTCATTTTAAGAAAAGTGTTGTCCTTGAATGATGTACTTTATATCCCTAAAATTCACATCAATTTGGTTTTTGCATCCCTATTGGGGAAGGTTAGAGTAAAGGTCTTTTTTGAGTTTGACAAAGTTGTCATGGCTAAAAATGATGTATTTGTGGGAAAGGGCTACTTTAACTAAAGACTTTTATTGTAAATGTACTTGGTATTATTAATAATAATATATCTACTTCTTTTACTTATACTATTGATTCCTATGATTTATGACATACTAAATTAGAGCATGTGAGTAATCCCTATTTTCTGAAGTTGAAATAATTTGGTCTAATTGAAAATTCGCATTGTGATGTATATAAGTGTGAGATTTGTGTGGAGACTAAATTAGCCAAGAAAAATTGCAAATTAGTGTAACAAGAAACTAAATTATTGAACTTGATCCATTTCAATTAGGGAGACTTAAAGAGTACTATGACTAAAGGTGGCAAACAATTTTATGTGACTTTTTTAGATGATTATTCTAGGTATACCAGGGTTTTCTTATTAAGAGATAAAAATGAATCATATGATGTATTTATCAAATATAAGATGGAAGTAGAAAACTAGTTACACAGGAAGATAAAGTGATTTAGATAAAAGAGGAGAGTATAATTCTCAGTTGTTATCAGATATTTGTGAAAAAGAGTGAATTATCCATGAAGTCACACATTCTTATTCACTAGAGTCAAATGGGGTAACAGAAAGGAAAAATAGGACATTGTAAAAAATGATGAATGCCATGTTTGTTAGTTTTAGGGCTTTTAATAACTTATGGGGAAAGGTAATACTTTTTACATGTTACTTATAGAATCAAATTGCATTTAAGAAAATAGATAAAATTCCATATGAATCATGGAAGGGGTATTCTTCTAATATAAGTTATTCAAAAAGTGTGTAGGTGTCTTGCTAAAGTACTTCTGCCTAAACCAAAGAAAAGGAAAATAGGTTTTAAAACCTTTGATTGCATGTTTATAGGTTATGCAAATCAAAGTGCTACTTCTCATTTTCTCGTATTTAAGAGTGATGTAATTGATACTAATACTATTATCGAGATAACAAATGCAGAATTTTTTGAGCATATATTTCCTATGAAAAAGGAATTAGTACAATCATCTGCCCTTATAGTTGACTTAAAAAGAAAGTCTTTTATCATACATTGTGAACAAGAGTTAAGGAGGAGTAAAAAACAAAGAATCAAAAAGACTTTTGATGATGACTATTATACCTTAGTAGTGAACAATGATCCTTTGACTTAATCTTAAGTAGTATCACCTAATGATTCAATTATGTGGATAGAAGTCATACAAAGTGAAATAAATTCTTTGAATCATAATGGTACATAGGAACTAGTGGATTTACCTACAGGAGCTAAACCCATAGGTTGCAAATGGATCTTTAAGAAAACAATATAGACTAGATGAATTCGTCGACAAATACAAGGTGAGACTTGTTGCAAAAGGATATACTCAAAAGAAGAACATTAATTTTTTTTATAATTTTGCACTTATTGCTAGAATTGTATCTATTAGAGTCTTGATTGTATTGGCATCTATTTATAATTTCTTTGTTCTTCAAATGGATGCTAAAACTAAATTTTTATATAGTGATCTTAATGAAGAGATCTATATGTCACAACTTGAAGGTTGTGTACCTCCACATTAAAAAAAAAAAAGGTTTGTAAACTTATTAAATCTCTATATGGGTTAAAAAAAAAAACACCTAAACAATGGCATGAGAAAGTTTAATAATGTTCTAATTTCTAATGGTTTTTCAATTATTAGTATTGATAAATGTGTTTATACAAAGATTGGAAATGATACTTATGTGATCATATGTTTAAATGTTGATGACATACTCATATTTAGTTCTAGTATGGAATTGATAGTCAATACAAAGTCATTGCTTGCATCACATTTTGACATAAAAGATTTAGGAGAAGTAAATGTTGTTTTAGGAGTCAAGATTTGTAAAACTCCTAATGGTATATTTCTATTATAAGAGCATTATGTAAATAAACTTTTTAAAAAATATGACTATTTTGATGTGAAACTAGTTTTAACTCTATTTGACACAATTATACATTTGTTAAAACATAATGGTGCTTCTGTAGTTTAGTTTAAGTATGCTTAATCATTGGTAGTTTGGCGCATTTAATGACATGTCCTAATATTGCACATGTTGTATGTAAATTGAGTAAATATACTTATAATCCAAACCATAATCATTGAAATGCTTTAATAAAAGTTTTGAGATATTTAAGAGGTACCATGAATTATGGTATCTTCTATAGTGACTTTCCTATTATATTAGAAGGGTATAATGATGCTAACTAGATCTCTGATTTAGATTTGATAAAATCTACAAGTGGTTTGTTTTCACTCTTGGAGGTGGAATAGTGGCTTCGAAGTCTACTAAGCAAACAATTATTGCTTGGTCCACCATGGAATTTGAGTTTATAACTTTGGAGATGGCTAGTATAAAGGCAAAATGGCTAAGGAATTTCCTGATAGATATTCCATTATGGGCAAAATTGATACCATCGGTGTTGATGTATTGTGATAGCCAAGCCATCATTGCTCATACAAAAAGAAAATTATACAATGGGAGAAGTAGACATATTCATTTGAGACATGAATTAGTTAAGCAACTACTGAATAATGGAGTAATATCAATTGATTTTGTAAAATCAAGGATGAATTTGGTAGATCCTTTGACTAAGCCATTAGGCAGAAAGCAAATGGAAATTACATCAAGAGGAGTGGGACTAATGCCTATGAAGCATAGTCAAGAGTGATGGGAACCCAACCTATGTGATAGGAGATCCCTTGAAGTAGATTCATATAGGTAACAACAAATTATTGGTTGACCTCTTGCACACTATTAAGATTATAAAGTCCCTTTTTATGGTGTAAATAGTACAATAATTCCAATGTTAAAGGTCAAGTTATACTCTCAATGAATTCTATAACCCTTATGGGTGCTATGTAACTGGAATGCACATTTGATAGATTCAACTATATAAGAGTAGAGTGGGGCTATTCCTATGAGATTTTAGACAAAATCTCTAGAGCTACCATGAAAAATAAACCTAGAAAGCATAAGACTTTACAACACTAAACTACATGAAACAGTATAATATTAGAGAATATAACATGAAGACAAACTTATTATTATTCATAACGAAGTCATAGTTCATAGAAATTTTTTTTAATTTTATCATTTTTTTGAATATCAAAACTTGTACATTCTACTCTTTAATTCATATCCCGAAAGGCACTAAAGGTGATGTATTATATGCTCATTAATTAATCCAACCAAATTTAGCTTTTTAACATATGCGGGGAAATGTTAGAAAAAATAAATATATTTTAAAAAACTTGTATCTCATATTAAAAAATTAGCCATTTTTTCGTTGAAAAACAAACCATTTTTGTTTGTTGGAAAACAAGTCATTTTTGTTCATTAGAAAACTAGTTGTTATAACAATAAAACCTCCATAACTATTAGTCATTATTTTTATAAGAAATTCAACTAAAAGTAATATAAAAAGGAGTCTTCTCTTCTTTTCAATATACAAAAATCACATCTTTCATACTCTATTTTGTTATTCTCTAAAAATTGTTAGGTTAAATAGATTAATACTATTTCTATTACCTCACTGTTAGAAATGCATATTAATGAGAAATCTGTTGTATCTTAGGGGATAGCCATTGTAATTTACTACACTGAAACATTGTTTATGGGGCAGAAATTATCCTTAAAGATAATGCTAGACATGCCTCAAACATCAAAATTTTCTATTGAGTTGTATTATATTTTATATATTTTCAAACATCAACATGCATTCTTTACATTTTTAATTATGTTATTACCAAAATGGAATATACGACAAGCAATCGAATATGACACATTGTTTAGTAAAAGGTCCCTTAAGAAAGCCCGAGTATAAACATGTCTAAGTCACCTGCTCAAAAAGCCAAAAGGTTAATCACAGAAACACATGCCGTCCCTTTTTTTTTTTTTTTTCTTTTTTGGGTCAAGATTTATTGTTCGATAATCCATGAAAACAGATGCCAATTGATGATGTGTTTCCATATATACATACCATCATCATGCAGCTTGTCATCTATGATAATCTTTATTATCCAAACAGAATATATGACATGGATATACACATTTAAAAATATGCATGAGAGTGTTTCGCAAAACATTGAGGTCCCAGTTAGACTTGACTAGTGGTATTTTTTGAGTCAACAGAAACCAATACGTTACGAAGGCTTAGAATTTGACTAGATCTGTTATCTTTAGCAGTTCCCGTATATGGATTAGACAACGGCATACTAATTTTTTCCTTTCTAAGATATCCTAACTTGAACATGCAAACATTGGCCCGTCGAATTAGTTGATCAAAAAATAATAATATATATATATATATATATATATATATATTATCATAGTAACGTGCACATGAACGACAAAATTTAAAAATGAATCCAATCATAACATATCATACCCAAAGAAGCCGATTATGATATATTGAAATTATTGGACTTGTATTAATTATAGGCAAAGGATAAGCTACTGCCATGAACATAATATTTTCATGCTCCCATCAAGTAAGTAATTAAATACAAATTAGCCATGATAATTGAGTAATTATCACCTTAAAAAATAAATAAATATTTTATTTTTAATCATACGGGCCGCCTTGTCTATAATTTCAACGACAAAATGGAGTAATTGAACACGAAAATTTACATGACTTACACATTAGATATTAATTATTAGTTGCAGTTAGTAACTGCAAAACGGTTAATATTCTGCCATTGATAATGCAAGTCAAGACTTGTGTATAATATTCCGTAGTTGGATGCATGACTCTGTCTTTCTTTCCCTCTCTCTGTCTCTGTTGGTGTAGGTGGGATACGTGAATTCTGAGGAAGAAGAAGTTGAAGCCATGGTAAGATCACAAGCAGTAGTGGGTGCTTGCAATCTGTGTGCTTTTAGTATTCTCATCATCATCACCGCCACCACATCTCTGGTTGGCATAGCTAAGGCCTAGAGTCAAACCACAAATGCTACTACAGATCCTACTGAAGGCCTGCAACTCTCTCTCTCTTCTCACTCTGTGGTTTGGCTATAACTATAATGATGAGACACACAGTTCTCACTTATTAGCTGCAGAAATAGTGAAGAGTTCATTACTTGTTGAATATTTTCTGTGGTTGATTGTGGTGTATTGTTGCTGTCACCTTTCGCCTTTTGCCTTCACTGAAATTTCATCTTATGGCTTTCCTTTTGTACGTGTTGTAATCTTTATCACCAAGCTATCATAATAGCCGGTAAACTCTGATTTTGTTCGAAATAGGATCGGATTTGGGTCAGTTTTTTGGGCTCTCTCTCGGAGTCATTCCAATTTCAAGTATTTCGCATTTCGGATACACCAAATCTAAGTTTACCTAGTCTTCTAGATTTTAGGTTCGGGTTATACTAATAGTTTGGGTGCCTTGAATTTGCAGTGAGGGCAATAAACTCCATATTCCAAACATAGGGCATCACAACCAGTTCAGCTCAACAAGAGGGATGGAACATAAGTGGAGAGCTCTGCAGCGGAGTAGCCCTCGGAGAATCGCCCGGTCATCGACGACATCAACCGAGGCATCAAATGCGACTGCTCTTTCCAAAACAGCACTGTATGCCTCCTTACCGCTCTGTAATTCTTTCTTCAATTTCTCTTTTACCATTTGTATATTCTCACGATTATTCATTTATTCCTCATATCCACAAAAAAAAAAATTGTTTCTGCCTTTTTTTGCGATCACAAGCACGACGCTTTTCATTTCATGCGGTATGTTTGTCACAGATTTGGTGGTCTAAGTTAAAGCTTTTGACAGATAAGCAACAATTATTGCCAGTGGGTTTTTAGGAACGATCGATACTTTCAGTGAAGCTCCCTTCAAGAATATTTTTGTATCCATTTTCATGCTTACTTATTCTACCAATGATTTCTAGGAAGGTTTATGCGTTGGATGCTGTTGGTGATATTCCAGATGAGCTGTGGACTTTGGCTTATCTCACAAATCTCTATGATTTCTTGTTGCTTTGCACATATATTTAGTTAGTTGACCTTTCAGTTTTGATATTTTTGTCCCTTAAAACATAAGTCAAGCTTTATTTCTATAGGTTTTGATTATAGCACAAGTTAAATTACTAGTGTACATAAAGTTACGGTGGATTATATTCGGCAACAAAAAAATGTGCTGCACTGCTAGCATTTTACTTGTCAACTCGCAAGGTGTGCGCTTAGCATACTAAACTTGTTTTCATTTTTAGAGGAACTTGGGTCAAAACTACTGAACGGGTAACCTGTCTTCAGGCATTGGAAATTTAACTCTATGCAATGGCTGTAAGTTGATCTTAGTCTGTAATTTTGTACCGTGGGACATAACATGGTATCTTAATCTTTTTGTTTCTGGACATTATATTTCTATTTTGTGCAGGACTTTGGCATCAATTCTTTGTCAGGGGAGCTTCCGAAGGAACTTGGATTGCTTACCGACCTAAAATCATCGTAAGTTTATTTGACCATAGCCTAACATTTTTACCACTTTACAAGTAATGTGGCTATTCGATACAACCTTTCTACAAGTACTCCTTTTAAATAATGACATCTTTGCACAGCTCTTTCACGGTACTGGCAACTTAGTTAGTTATTCATTGATGATAAATTTACTTCTATGCACAATAATTTGCCACTGTCAATGTGCATTACTGCATACAGCATTTGATGCATTACTAACTCCTATTTCGAGGGGATTAGGTCTGCCCTTTTCTGTACTTACATTCTTGGGTTCCATTTTCTGAATCAACATTAATTCACCTTCTGTTTTTTTTGTTACTGCTACAGTAGCATTGTGCCAAACAAACTCTCTGGATCTCTGCCCTCTGAGCTTGGAAATTGTACAAACCTAGAACAGATGTAAGTTCTTTCAATCTTCCTTTTCAGAAGAATGTGCTGCTCCTCTACTAGGTTTGTTCTTTGAAGGAGAAGTAGATTTTAGTAGTCTAAAAGAACCTGCTATAGCTTTTCTGCCAGACATAACATTGTCAGCGTTTTCGATAGTACAGCCATGATCCTTGAATACAGAGGTTCTAGCAACGTAAAATGTTAAACATATGAATTACGAAGAGTGCAATGTTTTTCCCTTATGGAAGAGTTGATCTTGAATAGAAGACTTGTTGTGCAAATAAGATAGAGCCATAGTTAGTGATGGTTATAGCACTTGTCATTTTTCTGGACATGTTTCTCTACATTCTCACTATGTGCAATCCAGATAACGTCACATTTGAATAATATGAATGTACTTTTTCTGTGTTTCTTATTCAAGTTGTATACCCAACTGATTTCGAGTTGACAATTATTCTTTTCCCAAAAGTCATGAGTTGTATTAGGAAAACTTCTCCTATGTTTAAATTTTAGGCGTATGCTAGTTAATGATGAAATAGATGAACCTCATAATAATGGTTTTCAAAATTAAATAAATTACATCAAATGATAAAGGTCCATCACATACTAATTACTTTTCATGAAGCCTTAATTTATTTGGCTATCAAACCTACATAGCCTAACATTTTACTTGATGAATATGAGTCTTGGATAAGGTGAAATGATAACGAGTACATCCAAGTGGCAATTAGCATTTATATGTTGGCTGATATAGATTCATGAATAATAATTCATTTAGCAATTATGTACGGCTTCTTTTCAGTGTGATAGAATAGTTTATTTAATGTTTCCTATTGATTGGAGTAAAAATATTGTCATGAAATTAACATCTTGAATGCTCTAATTTACTACAAGACTATATATTATATGTTCACCCACTTTCCTTCTTTGTCTATAACTGGTTGTCTATTGGTGGAAAGGTTGACTTTAGGATATTAACAAATTGAAATTTGAGTATTGGTTGAAAAGAATATGCAGCAATCTTTGCAACTAACAAATATGTACATGGCTATGAAACCTATGAATTATTTCTCAAGCATACCAAAAAATGTAAATGTTTTGAAGGAAGGACATAAAAACCTTTTGTCTCAATATGATATTATAATATTTTCTTTTTCTAAGGTCTCAACGCATGTTGTGTTAATGATTAGGCCTTCAGACATCTTGATATTATATTCACTTGTCATAATTATTTCATCATGTTTGTCACCTCTTAAGAGTTTACTTGCTTTGTTATATTTACAAATTTTAAAAATTTTCACCATTTTGGGGGGGAAAACTAGCTGGTAAAAATTATTTTCCTTGACAATTATATTGACAATTCTAGACTTAGTGGTGAGATTCCTTCGACATTTGCTACGGGGTAGAACATAAAAATTGTGTGAGTGCATTCTACTACTTTGACTTTTAATCCTTTTTTAGTATAAGATATAGCTGAATGGCTATAGATAGATGTTTTTATTTCTAATATTTTGATTGAACAATTCTTATATTTGCTCTTCACAGGGCTTCTGATATTGACCTAACTAACACAATACCTGCCTTCATAGGAAATTGGTCGAAGCTGAGTGTCTTGTAAGAAATTTTATACTTTCATTCTACCTATTCTTAAGTGAATCTTAACTTAATGAGCTTTATCTCATATGTTAAAATCTTGTTTTATGAAATTTGATTGATTGTCTGTTAATAAGCATTTGAGTGTTATGCTTTGAACATTAAATCTACACAATAATTGTATCATGTATGTTATTTTGTAGACGGTTTGAAGGCAACTCTTTCACAAGTCCAATACCATCAGAATTGGCTAGCTTAACATCTTTAACAGAGTTATGAGTGCCCACATCACTTTATCTTTTCCTTTGTATGGTCATGTTATGTGTGGCTAACAATCTCATGCTGAATATAAATTTAGGAGAATAAGTGATTTATCCAATGGAAGCTTTTCATTGGACTTTGTCACGAACATGAAGTCTCTAACTATCATGTAAGGCAAAAAGTAATTCCATTTTACATTACACTATTTCTCATAATTTGATATGTATCATGAGGCAAAAAGTAATTCCATTTTACGTTACACTATTTCTCATAATTTGATATGTATCATGTTAAATTTTCATTGCTAGGATGGGGCTAGAGAATTGGGTTTAAATTTTATACCTCTCATTAAGTTGATTGACTTGTGATTGTTATTGTTATTTTACCTTCTCCACTAGCCTTACTTATTCATTTATTTTTCACAGCAATTGTTTTCCAACTTTTAATTACCTTTTAACTTTTGACTATAACAACCCTTTCTCAGATATTTGAGCTTCAACAATATCATGGGACAGTTTTCGGAGTCACTTTTCAGTTTGAGTAGGCTTTCTCACTTGTAATATATTGTCTCTTATCATCGTGATTTTAACATGCATTTTGCATATTTAAGCATGTCTTACCTTTGGTCCCAAGTTTCTTAGAAATAATAAGTTGAATGATGCCCTTCTATCACAAAAAAATGGTACCCTTCCATCACAAAAAAGCTCATCATTCTTAATATGTAAGTCATTTATATGTTTAACATTTGGCAATTGACTGGACTATATTCTTAATGTGTTAATTATGTTCTTAACATAGTAATATGTACATAATGGATGGAATTTTTACTTGTTCTGGTCATTTGATGTTCACAAAGATGTCTCATACAATAACTTAGTGGGGAGCTTCCCTTCTTAGATCAACCAGACAAATTTAGAGTTGCATGTCCTTAAAAAATTCTCTTTATTTAATATTCTCTCCAAGTTGGTTGCTACTTTCTAATTTGTGAGTAATTACTAAACTCTGATTTGTCAGACAGGCACTGAGTTCAATATGCAACTATTATTATTTGATACTTAAATTGAGTTCTTTATGGTGTTTATAGCAATTTAGTTGCCAACAATTCACAATAGATCCTTCTAACAGCAAATGATCTTCTTCACCTATGTTTATGATGCATAATAATTTTGTTCATTAGCCTTATGTTCATTCCATGGTTATTCTTATTTTGTGCAACATCCTGGGATGGAGACAGCCCCCCTACCAAAGTGCAAAAACAAAAGACATAAGCTATGGTTTCCCAAAATTTTAGATTTTAATTTTCAAAATTTTATGATTGGCCACAAATTTCTTTATAATTCAATTATGGCCCCCCATCTCCTTTACTTTGCATCATGATCTTTATAATGTTCTTCAATTTGGTTCCCCCATCTTTAATCTATCTATTTCTTCCCAACTATGCCTAAGCCATAATGGTTAATTAAAGCAATGTTTGATCCAATTTGATTTTTAATTTAGTCATAGAACAAGCTAGTTTTTTGTACCATTAAATGACTAAGACAATGATTGTATTAGTAAGCTTCTCAGATGAATACGTATCTAACACTCAAAAATTTTCCTATGACTCCATCCCCTTCTATATTTTCCATCTCCCTATATTTGATGTAATATCATTAGTGGTTGGCAAATATATTGACATAACCAAAAAGAAGCATTTCAGTGCACTTTTTTAAACTGGTTTGGTTGCCTTAAGATGTCGCCTACACCAAAAAGGGGGAAGTTTGAAGCTAGTATATTTTCTTGACCACTTCATAAAATCAGATGTCCTTTGTTTGCCCTTTTAACATATCATGAAAAGTATGTTAGTGGATATAGCCTATGACTTAATCAAACTAGGTGATTGTCAAACAAAAACCACAAAAATCAATCACATAATAAACAATAGCAGGGTGATTTGACTCCATTCCTTTTGCATATTTTTTGAATTAGTAACACTTTTACCTAAGTTGCAAAAGCTATGCATAGATTTTATGTTTGCTCATTCATCTTTTACTCTAACCAATACTTCCCAATTGTTTTGATGTTAAGAAAAATAAATTTCTTGGTGTATTTTATCCCTATTTTTTCTTTTTTTCATCTTATGGATATCACTTTTAATAAGTTTTTTGAGTGTGGGAAATGAGAAGGTTAATTCTAAGTAAATACTTGTGATAAGATAACGAAGTTCCCATAGGAAAATACATCTTGCACCCAATGTCTGATATAATTTTATTGTGAGTATCTAACCCCTATATTCTTTTATTATCAATGTCTTGCCATCGGGCATGAATTGCCTTCAATGTAATTTTCCATGTTACTGAGGATCTCCTAGGTGTAAGTGCAAATAAAATGCTTTATGTTGTGTTGTCTGAGTGGATGGACATTAATAGGAAGGCCTAAAATTAATTGATTGTGTGAGATTGGTCATATGGATATCATTGCTCAAAGCCAACTTGTGAAATCTCAATGGCAAAGTGCAAAAGGCTACTTGTTCCAATAGGCATAATCTAACAATTGTAGAAATGAATCACAGTAAAAATTGACCATGAAAATTACAGATGTGTCTACTTCCCTTCAGGGGCTAGAAGAGTTGATGACCCTTTATTTTGAAATTTTGTTTATTATCATATTTAATTCAAGTTTAACATGCCAACTATTAGGCTTGGAGTTGCAACATGGGATAGGGAAGACCCTCAGTAACAAATTAACACCTAGATATGTGATTGGGTTGGTCTTGAAAATAAAGGAAGCATCCATGAGATATTGTTGATAAATGCATAATTTAAAAAAAAAAAAATTTTGGGCATCTAAATTCTCAATTTGCAATTAAGTGTGGAGGGCCATAGATCACATCATTTGATGGGATTGTGTATGAGAGGGATAATGAGACTCTTAGCCTAGTAGCATATTATGTGACTGGTACAAACAGATGGAGAGTGAGTAATGTTGGATATTTTACTAGAAACAACAATCCTTGGTACACATGATCATCATCATCTCAGGTTACAAATACTTTAGACTCTAAGTTGTTCTAGACTAGATGGATCTCAGCCTCTTTCTTGAGGTATTATGGCTTAGGGCTTAAGAATGGCAATTACACTATGACTCTTCAATTTGCAGAAACTACTATCAAGGATGCTAATACGTGACAGAGTCTTGGAAGGTGTTTTTTTATGTTTATGTCCAAGTTAGTCATACAATATGAATTTTAGAGACTATTTTAGTATTGCCTACCAAACCAAAGTTTTCATTCCATCAAAAGTACCATTACATATAGTTTAAGGTTCCCAACATAGGAAATGACTATATGTACCTTATATATAATTTTGCTAGCTATTTTGTGAGAATTTTTATTGTTTGGACTCACCTCATAGCTTGACCATAACTTCTTTATTTAAATAATTGTGTTATCCTATTAGATTGGTCAGTCATAATGAATCACATAAGATAATACCCATTATATTAACCTTGTAAGTTATGTAATATTTGGTGATGCTAATGTATTTCTTTTTTATAGAAATCCTTTTTTTTTTTTTGGTTGAATTCTTAAATTGTTATTCTAAGGTAATCTTATTTGAAAGATTTTGACATATGAAGCACAACGGGTGGAATTTCTAAGCGAGTTGTTCAAAAGGATTTTACAGTTACTGTAAGGGAAAATTACCTTAAAATCCACTTGTTTTGGGTAGGAAAGGGGACTTGTTGTATTCCTACTTAAGGTACATATGGACCTTCTATTTCATAAATCAGTGCCACACTAGGTAATATAAATGGCCAATTCTGTTGATTTCCTCCCATAATTTTGCCAAGTTATTAATTGCATATGCTGCACAAATTTCATACCAATTATTAGCAACAACCCTCCAAGCAGTAAGAAGGATTGAACCAGTATGATTGTAAGGATCATTATTGGCATTGGAATAACAAGTTTTCTTCTTATTTTTTCAGTTATTCTTGTTGTTCAAAGACAAAAAAGGAAAAACACCTTTGCAAATGAAAGTAAACAAATAAATTGTGCACTTTAGATTTCGTCTTGGCTTGTATTTATAATTGAAGTGATAACGTGATAAATAAGAATAGTAAGAGGTCTAAATATTTTTGTTAAACATCTACTATCTCTCACTCAAAGTATTGGTTTGGTGCCTTCTCTTTTCATCCTGCCTAGCGTGTGCTTACCCTAAGAAGTCCCTAGTTTACCATTTCTTTAGCACTTTAATGGTTTTGGATTTGCTAAAAATACAAAGCTCCTAGTTATAAACACTTGACACTAGACATTCAATTATATTGAGCTAAAGACTACTACAGAAGACTTTAATCTTGCCAACAAGCGTAGAGAGGGAGGATTTAGACTAATGTACAAGTGATTAATAAATTCATTAAAGATAAAAAGAAGGGTTGGAACATATATAATAGATGCAACTCTACCATGTTTATTTTATTCAAGATAAAGAAGGCATATCTTATGGATATTTTGATGTTTCTTCCAAGAGCAAAAACGTGGATAATATTGAAACTAGTGATATTTGAACATACAATTTCTGCCAAAATAAATTGAAGCAAGTAACATATTACTTTCTCTAGCATTTGGAACTTGGCTATTTACTAATATGAAGCCTTTTATTATACATAAATGTTGAGCTATCTAACTTAAACAAAGGATAGGACATATACATCCAATCTAGTAAACCTCATGACTTGCTAAACTTTCATCTTATCAATGGTAAATTTCATGCATTTAATGTGAGATTTTTTATTTCATGAACATCTTATTATTTTTTATTTGAATTTCGTATCCATAGGGAAAACCTAATGATGGGAGAATGATGTTGTAAAGTAGCTATTTGTGGTATCCCACCAAGGAAAGAGCCAATTTGTGACAGAAACTGCTATTATATCTACTATGCAACACTATAACCTTGTGAAATTGCACGTATGCTATATTGAGGGAGATAATAGACTTCTTATTTATGAGTATCTTGGAAACAAGAGTTTTGATCAAGCTCTATTCAATATGATACTTGCTACACTTTCAATGTGTATTTTGCATAGGCATAGAATGCATCAAAATGTAATTATATATGCTTGCATGATGCAGGTGAAAGAAGTTTGACTATTGACTGGGCAACATGCTTTGATATATGCTTGCGAGTAGTTAGAGGTCTAGCATATCTTCACGAAGAGTTGAGGGTCCAAATTGTACATAGAGATGTGAAGGCTAGCAATATTCTACTTGATTCTAACCTCATCCCCAAAATTTCATATTTTGGTTTAGCCAAACTATATAATGATAAGAAGACCCATATAAGCACCTATGTTGCTGGGATAATGTAAGATCTTCAAGGGTTTGTTTAGTTTACTAAGGAATAACATTGCATTCATCCATGTCCAGTGTAAGCAATAGCATTGCAAGTCATAATGAATTTTAGGCTTCAACAAAAGAAGAAGCAAAGCTTTAGATGTGCTAATCCTATTACTTACATCTTTTCCACTTTTCAAAAATAGTCAACTTGTCAATTTTATAAAGTATAATTTTTACTTCCATTCCATCTTATATGCTCTAAGTGATACCCTAGAACTTCTTTTTACATGCACTTTGTTTACTTATTAGTTCATGGTTGCAATATTTTGCGTCATATTTGTTCATAGTTGCAATCTTTTATGTGCTTGCCATGACTTATTTTACAATCTCATGAGCACTAATGTAGTGGATACCTTACATTGAAGTATATTATGCGTGGACACCTTACAGAGAAGGTTAATGTATTTGGTTTTAAAGTTGTGGTTTTGGATATTATAAGTGGAAGACTGAATTTAGACTCGACCTTGGAAAAAGAAAAGGCATAACTTCTTGAAGGGATAAGATATACTTGTGTAATGCCTTGTGATTACAATTTTCTCTTTTTATTTCAATGACCTTTTCTTATCTTTTTTTCTTCCATCTATTCTAAATGTACTTATTGAAATCAACTAACTTCATTGTGATATGTTTATGCACTACTCGCTTCCTACATTTAACACATTTTTTAGTAGAAATCTAAGTCAATGATTGATTACTTTCAAAAAGAAAGGAAAAAAACTTTATTGAAAGATGCATCTATGCACTACTCTTATTACCTTTATATCATTTTGGAGAGATGTAGCCAAAGGTTGAAAATGAATAAATGTTACACTAGATGTGGATAGGGTAAGGTTGTAAATCCCCACACTCAGGAGTCTTCATTTATATGTTGCATTTGATGTTAACATTTTCTCACTTCCCAAGACACAAGCTAGTATTAGTTGAACATTATTTTAAAAACCTTTTATGACAGCAGCTAATAGCATAATTTCTACTTTGCCAGGTTATCCTTCTCTAGTAACGATCTGTAGATGGCTTAACTTTTCCAATGTTGAGATTCCCTTGTAAATTTGTCAAAGCAGAAAAAGGGCTCATTGAGACTTGAATTAGGATAAGGAAACTCAATAAAATTGCAAATAGATTGAATGTCATGACTTTTAACCATATTTGTTTTGTACAACTTTGCATATGGTATTCCCTTTTAATTCTATCTAAAGTTGTAGATTAATGGATCATGTCTTTCCTACTTTTTAGG
Source organism: Rhizophora apiculata (assembly GCA_037832385.1). Taxonomy (NCBI): domain Eukaryota; kingdom Viridiplantae; phylum Streptophyta; class Magnoliopsida; order Malpighiales; family Rhizophoraceae; genus Rhizophora; species Rhizophora apiculata. The sequence goes on from CM075431.1 coordinate 4,080,577, forward strand.
CCTAACACCTTCATGAGAACAAATGTGAAGTTGAGCTAGTGGACTCTAATTTATCTTAATTCAATGAGGAAGAAATAAAACGTGTGATAGGAGTTGCTTTATTATGTATTTAAACTTCACTAAGTCTACGACCACTAATGTCACATGTAGTAGCTATGCTATCTAGTGATATTGAAGTGAGCAATGTCACTTCAAGACCTGTATACTTAACTGGACATTTGATGATGCAAGTGTCTTTATAAGTGATAATGCAACTAAAGGAACTGATCCTACCCATGACAATTCATCTACTAGTGCTAGCACAGTTTCTAGGACTTAGCATTCACCAACGCTTTCCTTAAAACCCATGATTCAAGATGTTATTAGAGGGGGCAAATGAGACCCTTTTTTTTTTTAATGTAGACATGTTTTTGTTTTTAGAGTTTATTAAGTTTTGGTTTTAAGGATTGACGTGCATTTATATACTAATAGAAGATGATGGGTAGGTGCTAGTGAGGCCCTTTTATTTTTAACTTTTCCACTTTTATTGTAGTGTAAGGAGTGAAATTCTCTTTTTCAAGGCCATACACTTTGTCTTTCCTCTTTCTTGCAAATAAAAGGACCAGAATATTCTACTTGTAACTCTCATTTGCAAAGTTCCCATTTGCGTGGTGACAATGCAAGATCCTCAGGGGTTTGTTCGACTTACCAATGAATAACTTTCCATTTATGCTTTTTAGAAAATAATTTTTTTTAAAAAAAAAAGTAGTGTTATTATGAATATCTAGCTTTAAATTAAATAATGTTTTAGTAATTTATGATTTTTATTTTTTATATAGATTTAAGATAAGTTCATTATCAAATAGCTAATGTGACCTAAAAATTATAAATCTATATATATATAATCTAAATTGATAAAGACTACCAATTGTAGATCATATCTTTTATTTACCATTCCATCATAGCCATTGAATTAATAATTGGGAAGCCATTTCTAGAGGTGGCTAATTAATGTTGTTTTTGTGATTTTTGTTTTTCTCTCATTGCTACATATATTCACACATATATATACCATATATATATTTCTTGTTTATTTCTCTTTCCAAAATACAAATATAATTATTTGTCTCAGTATACTTAAAATGTTGAAGGAAGAAGTTTGCTCAATGATGATTGAGTTAGATTTTTCATACTTCCATGGTGACATCATATGGGTGTATATATATATATATATATATATATATACACCTTAGCCGCACATGTTTGCTCCTCGAATAGTTATTAGCTTGCTATATTTAATTGGCTAATTATATTTTTTTAGCAAATTTTTAGTTTATTTGTAAAAGATTATTCAATTACGATACAATTAAAATTTAATAATCTCTTTTTATATATCTCATATTTTTTTTATTAAAAAAAGAGCAACACTATATTTCAATGTGAACATAATCATAAGGTACCACAACTTTGCACTCTAATCGTGCAGCAAATCATATCCTTGATGTTAATATATAAAAATTCAAAGTAACAAACAATTATTAATAACTACCTTTGAATTTTATGTATCATTTTAACAATATAAAAAATATTATATTACAAAGACATGATTAAAAAATAAAAATAAAAATAATATATTTTATTAACCTTCATCAAAAAAGTCAAACAATTTAAAAAACACCTAATTAACCTTCTTACATCATGACACAAAAATAAGATATTTTTTTGTTAAATTAAAAAAAAAAATCATCCATCTATTTGTTTTGGTGGCGAGACATGTGTACTCAAACTTATCAAGTGATAACATGTTCAAGGATGATGAAGTAAGAAAAAGATTTTTTTTAGCCTAATGGTTCATATCAGTATACTTGGAATATTGTTGTTATAATTAACGACTAAACCACTTGAGCTAACATCCGAGTTGAAACACATACACACTTAGATTCAACATAACCAACATTTGTTATCAAACATGTAAGCAAATTTAACGTAATTTTCACTTTTTTTTTTTTTTTGAAAAAAGATCAATTTTAAAAAAAATTGTAAAAAATTTTTAATAAATTTGAAAAAAAAAAATTATTTGTTAGCATAACATTATTAATCACACCAAATATTTCACATTAATACTACCATTGCAATTTCAAATTTCAAATCATTTTGTATTTACCAAAATGCAATAATCATCTACTGAGGAATCCAAATAACTACTTTGTTAAGCTTTTCACTCATTTTTCAAATGCAAAATCTCTAATAACCAACTAAACTGTGGATGTTAGTTATGCATGATAGTTCTTATTTTTCTTCTTTTTTTTTAAGGGAACAGTGGTTCTTAAGTAATGGATTTATTAAATAAAAAAAACTTTGGCAAAAACTAATGGGCCCAAACCCATACCCACCAATGGGTGGCCCAATTCAACAATACCATATCCAAAAAGTCATTCTTCTTATGCTACAATATTTGGAAAACAAAGATAACTTGAAAACTCATGTGATATTTTGAAAGACAACCTCATGTAATATTTGCCGCCTATTCCTTCTTTTTTTTTTTTTTTTTACCATTATGAGATCTAATTAAAATGTGACACTCTATATGATTATAATAACGGTAATTTTTTTTTTCTTTTATTAAGTAATGAATTTATTAAATAAGAAAACTTTGGCAAGAACTAATGGGTCAAACTCAAACCTACCAATGGATGACCTAGTTTAGCAATACCATACCTAAAAAGCCATTCTTTTTGTGCTACAATATTTTGAAAAACAAAGATAACCTGAAAACTCATGTGATATTTTGAAAGACAACCTCATGTAATATTTGCCGCCTATTCCTTCTTTTTTTTTTTTTTTTTACCATTATGAGATCTAATTAAAATGTGACACTCTATATGATTATAATAATGGTAATTTTTTTTTTCTTTTATTAAGTAATGGATTTATTAAATAAGAAAACTTTGGCAAGAACTAATGGGTCAAACTCAAACCTACCAATGGATGACCTAGTTTAGCAATACCATACCTAAAAAGCCATTCTTCTTGTGCTACAATATTTTGAAAAACAAAGATAACCTGAAAACTCATGTGATATTTTGAAAGACAACCTCATGTAATAGCTACCTCGTATTCCTTTTTTTTTTATTATTTTTTTTAACATTACGAGATCTAACTAAAATGTGACAAACTATATGATTATAACAACAATAGTTTTTTTCTTTTATTCCCAATAAATCATTTATTTGTTATCAAATGAATGGAGTTTAGAGACCTTCAAACTCATTGTTCAACTTACTCAACAAAGGGCATTCATTTGAGGACCTCCACTTTTTTTGTTCTTTAACTTTTTTCTTTTTTAATTTTGTAATTTCTTTTGTTGTGTCTCAACCCAAAAAGTAGGGGAGAAAAGAAAAGAATCCAATAACGTATGTTCTTATTTTTTATTTTTATTTTAGAGGGTTAGCCTACAAGAAGGAAATAATATTGAGAGATCGATCATCAGGTGGGGCATTGTACCCCTACCACATTATGCTCCAACAATGATTGAGCTTTCGGCAGTGGCTGCTGCAAAAGATGCCACTCTGAAAGCCAGCGAAGACTCGAAGTTAGCAATTCAATGCAATACTTGGTTCCTTCACAGCAACCCGTCAAATAATTTTTTAAAATTTTAAATTTATTTAAAATTTTAAATTTATAAGTAAAAAATATCTTAAATATTATATTATAACAAGTTTTTATATTTTAATTATATAAGATATTATATTTTTTAATACTCAAGTGTTAGGTTAATTAATAGATGAAATAATTAAATTAACAATAGATTAAATTTAAAAATTAATAAAAAATATATTATTAAATAATAAATATAAATAAAAGAGAAAAATTAAATTTTGATATTATATCAAATAATTTATTATTTTAAAATTTATATAAAAATTTAAATTAATAAATAAAAAATTTTATAAAAATTATAAATTATATCAATTTTTTATATTTTAGTGATATATATATGTACGATGAATATTATAATTTTTGTGAATCAAATTGTTATAGTTTTTTGACAAGATTTGCCCGAGGGTGAGTGATTAGAACCCTTGCCGAGCACCTTCCAAAGCAGTTTTTTTTTAGCCTACCTCTAACCAAACCTTGGTGACATCAAATTGCTACGCTAATCCCAATCCACGAAATAAACCTCATAGCTCTGCCGCGAAGGAAGAACAAATGTCGATATTCTGCCCACACCCCCGTGCCAGAAATGTTTATTTATTACAGCGACAACGATCAAGGCAGTGCTGAGTTCTAGATCCCAAACCCACCAAATGAGTCGCCTAGTTTAGTAAACCCAAAATGTTAAAGGGGTAAAAGGAAAAGGAACCCAATATCTTCTGCTTAAAATGCTTATTGATCACACCCACAAACTTTCCAATCCGGACCACTAGATCAAGCCCTGGAAGCCCAGGTAAGAGCCTATATGCTATTTGCCATTTGGATAGTAGAGCCGAGCCTGCACCCGCAGAAGACAGTCTCAATTCAGTGGACCGAAAAAGAAAAAAAAAAAGCCCTCCCACCACCGAAGAGGCTAAAAAGTTATTGGTGCTCACTTCTGAAAGGTCAGAGACTCGTAATGATTTTAGCCAAAAAAGAAAAGAGAACACTACCCCTTGTCTTGGCCGTTTTTTGTCGTTATGTATCCAAAGTCTTCTAGCATTTGTATACCCTTCTAAACAAGGATTTGAAGAGTCCCACACATCAGATTAAGTCAATGCCATGTGCATGCCCTTCTAGTGGATGTCTGAATTTGGTGCTGATGATTTAAGCGAATGGTCGTGACATTTAACTAAAATATTTGCAAGAATTGTATAACCCAAATTGATGGCTGGGCCTACCATAAGGTTAATTTTATTTTTCCAAACAGAAATGTCATGTTGCACTTTGAAAGAAATTTATTTAGTTGTCTAAATTTGAATTCATAATTTAGTTTTATTCATATTTTGTAAGTTGTATTCAAATACTTGTTAAAATATTTAGTAGAGTTAAATATACACATCATAATATATAATTCTAAAATAAATTTTTATATTTTTATCTTTTCAACTAAAAAAAATAATTTGATGAGATTTAGAAAAATCTATGTAGGCAACTTCAAAAGAAATTGTAGAGGTAAAAAAAAAAAATTGAGATAATTTTTAAAGAAAATAAGAATTAAAAATTAATTTAAAAATTTATACAAAACATTCATGCACATTGAAGGGGCAAAAGTGGAAAAAGTTGCTTATACACGTTGCATGATCATTTGAAAAGATCTTAGAGGTCATTCTATTTATATAATTATATAGATCTTAATAATATAATTTAAAAATAAATTTAATAAATCAACAATTAATTTAATATATTTTTAATTTGTATAAATTAATAATTAAATTTTAAATTTGAAATTAAGAAACTATTCAACTTTAATATTAATTTTGACAATTTTATTAAAACTTAAATTGAACTATTTATTAAGATTGTAATACCGGGTCAATTAACAATTCTGATCAAAAATTATATCCAAATGTTAGAGCAAATTTAGGCTAACATTTTGAAGAAAAAATGGGAGACTTTCTTCACTTAAAGGAAAACTGAAAAAGGAGACTATATCCGCATTAGCTACTAGGAGACAAAGACCAAAGGAAAAGTCTCTTACACAAATGACAAACGCCAGTTGTGCACCCAGACCAAACAATACAAGTGATACAATGTGTCTTCTGAACTAAATGGTGTACAAATTCTTTGCCCCCGCGCCCAAGTTGCGGTCAACTTGAGCCAGCCAGATATACAATAATTTTGTGTCAAGTTCTAAAGCAATAAGAATCTTATTTTCCCCACTCTTAAAGACGAAAATGAAGATCTACCTAACGGGGTACAGCATACTCCCATAAATTTAAACTGCACAAATTTCATAATATATAAAACTAACAGATGTTGAAGAATTCAACATTGATCAGCGTCCCTCGATTTTTCTTTCATTGATAGGGAAGCGACCGATTAAATGTTCCTGGACCATCTTTTTTGAATTGAATGCCACGATTGCTTTTTTCAAAACGTAAACCTTGGGTCTGGACATTTTAGCCGAGAAATTTGAGGTGTGTACTGAACCCAATTCTATTTGGGGCTTTATCGGGAGAAACGATTCCCTTGTCCCAGCAGGACCACATTTTTCTATAGAAAGAGCCCCTCTTTTCTCCACTTGTTTTCAAGAAGATTTTGGGTAAGGATTGAGACCTTTTAACAACCCGCGTATGGTGGCCATCATTTTCGTGGGCTCAAACAGTCATCCTTGGGTGACTGCAATGCTTTTCTAAGTTTATTGAGAGACTTTTCAAAGTCCAGCGAGGGATTCGTAAATTAAGAAACTTATTAGGATATAAACTATATATTAGTATGAATAATTATTTCTCATCTCATTAATCTATATTTATTTTATCTAATAATTTGTATTTAAAATTTCATATTAATAATATTATTATCAAACTATTAGCGATTGCAAATCACATACATATTTATATGGCTTATTCCTCGAGTCGGAGGCTGCATCAATCAAAATTTAACCCTCAATTTTGCTCATAAATTCTTTGTATTGTTTTATTTCTCATTTGATAAAAAAACAAAAATAAGAATACAAAGCTTCAAAGGTACAAGACATGAGTAAATATATGAACAGAGAATTAAAAAAATATTAAATATATATTTAATTGAATATTTTATTTAATTTATTGCTAATAAAATAATTAATTCTTATATTTTAAATAAAAAATATATATAAATAATTAGTCTCAAATTTTTATAAATATTTATTATTAATTTTTTAATTCTTTTGTATTTTTATATAAGTTTTATATTTTTAAATTATTTTTTTAAAGTAATTAAATTATTAATATTTTTTATTTAATTAATATATAATTTTTAATAATTTTAACTACTTTCAATTTAAAAATAATTAATTTTAAAAAAATTTTAAAAATATAAATTTTAAATACAAATATAAAAATATTTAAATAATAATAGAATCAATTTTTTTTATATATTTTGTTATCAATACATTTATTATTTATATTTCTATATCTAAATTAAATTTTTTTATATTACATATTTATAATAATTATTAAAATTAAGATCTAATATTATTTGTTACTATTAAAATAATAAAATAATTTATATTTCTTTTTTAAAAAAATTATTATTGTTAAAGATAATTTAGTTAAAAAATTTATTACATGTTGTTGCTTGTAAAAAGTAGCTCAAGCCTATTTTACTAAACACTCTTTCTCCTTGCTATTGCAAAATAAACAGTAACAAACAGGTACAAAATATAAAAGCGAAAACTCCATTAGTGGAAAGTTGTAACTGGTATTCATTAATCATAGTATATATACACCAGACGATTGATCCATACGTTGCAGGGTGTACAAATATTTTAAAATATTTTGAAAAATCTGAAATTGTGGCATGAAGTTTAGGAACAATGTTTAAAGAGATGATAGAATAATGCAGTAGTTAACATTATCAATATAGATCATTGATTAATTAATAAATTGATCATGCAATGATTAATGTAAAAAATTTTAAGATCAAAATAACTAGATAAATTGAACATAAAATCATGTACACAAACTTGGAAACAATTCTTGAGAAAATAAAAGAACCCATTAAAGCGTAGCAATTTTATCTCATTACCATTTGTTAGGTGTTTGTCAAACTAATTAAAAACCAACTCAAAGAGGCCAGCATAGACCCACATATATATGTTATTAATCAAATTGGTTAATCGGCTGTCTATCTTGTCTCTTTTTTGGGTGACTTTTTTTTTTAGCTCTAAAACGACTGGTGGTCGATGGTTGGTTGTTAGAGAGAAAAATAGAGATTTGTGGGCCCGAAGATATCGCCAAGAGTGTTCTTTATACTCTAATTTTAATTGTACTTGATATGAGAGCTTTTTTTTTTTTGAAAAAAGAGGAAATTCAATCACTTGAGTGTTTGTAAATTATAAGAGACTTGATGAACACTTAAACCAACAAAGTGACTGTTCTTCGCTGTTTCAAGTTTTAACAATTCAGAAGCCACGTTAGCTTTTTATAATCTATTGGTTGCCTTACGAGTAACGACTAAGCAAGTGTGCCCCAAGTAACGGTGTGCTGAGACTTGAAATATTTTTATGGTCTTCTAGACTTTTTGATTAAACCAATAAAGTTTAGGAAAAATTGTTTGAAATGACTGGAAGTTGATTAAAATTAGAAAGTTTTATACGAAAAATTTGTTAAAAAAAGATTAATTATACAAATACAAAATAAATTAATTTATGTCAATAAATTTTTTTTCTTATTTAAAAATAAAGAAAATTGTATTTTGTTTTATAATTAAAATAAGAAAAGATATAAAATTATTTAAAAAGAGAGATTAAATTTTTTAATTTATAATTTAATTAAAAAATTCTTTTGATTTTATTATATTAATTTAAATAATTTTAATAAAAATATATTTTAAAAAATTATTAAAGTTAAAAACTTTAACTATTAGATAAAATATATAATTTATATGTTAAAATTTAACAAATAACTCTATATAAACTAAAATTTTTAATAATCCCAATCAAAATGCTTTAATTTTTGCATAGTAATACCATCATGCCTCATTTATGTATTAGTTAGACTTTTAACATTGGGTTTTAGGCATCGAACTAATTGTATTGTATTGTTTTTTTTTTTTTTTAACTTGCATTCACAAAATAAAAATAATGTTCTCTTACTCAGTATGTCACTATTTAAGACATTTCCAAATAAATTATTAATTTCTAAATATTCTATTATGATAACTTTGAAATTTTATACTTTCCTTTATATGAACAAAAATGTAAACAAATGTAACTTTATCAATGCGGATATGCGAATCAAACAAATGAGAACTTTCCAAGAAAAATGTCGTGATGCCTAGAGTAACTTGATAATCAAGATTACATATGATGAAGAATCACAATAATGCTACCTCAGTAACGAGGAAAAGCCTTCTACAAATAATCAAATCTATATATTTACAAAATACAAAGAGACTAGACTACCGATAAGAGTTTCTCTTTTATTTTCTTTTTTTTTTCTAATTTTAGAAAAAAAATATTATAAAAATATAAATTATTTTATTTTATAAATTTAGATAAGAGTCACATGTTAACATTTTGATTTAATTTTTTGTAAAAAAAATTTTGTTACTTGAATAATAACGATTTTAAATAGTCTTACTCTACATTTAATTGTAAAATATTAAATTTAAAATATATTAATATATTTGTCTCTAAATTTTTATTTATATTAAAAATATTATTTTAAAAATTTAAATTTTAATTAATATAAAAAATACGACAAATTACTACTAAATTCTTAAGTTGGTTGGATGGCCGTGATTAAATTAATAGTTTTCAAGTTTAATAATCAACGGTAGTAATGCTCCAAAGTCCAAAAAAAAGCTTGTTAGGTATTTTCGAAGGAAGGTCACAAACGAATTGACTCGAAGACTCGGGGCGTGAAAGTGGCATTCAGCAACGGTGCAAACCACAAATGGCTATTCATATACTTCGAAATTTTGCTCAAATTGTCATCCTTGCTGGCTGCAATGCTCGCCTTTGGTAAAAAAAGAATTTATATGAAATAAATTTTAAATGTTGTAAAATTTAAATAAAAATATAAAAATATATATTTAATTATAAATATTTATAAAAATTTAAAATTAATATTTTGTATATTCAACTCTAAACGGTAAACAAAACTGCTTATGGCTTGGGAAGTTGGGAAGCTAATCAGGCAACCTACCCTATTGTAGACCGTCTCGGTGTCACTATCATACAACTTCTAGCGTCTTCGCAAGCATTAACTTTATACACCTAAGATGGATATTGCAGCGAGAAACCCAACTTTCTGATTTGCAATTATCGATGCTCTTCCCAAAACTAAAAAAGAAAACAATGTTTAGGACAAAAAAAACAAAAACAGAAGAAGTGTAAATAAAGTTCCAGTGGATGCCATGAAGGAAGTATTGCAGAATGCACTGTAAAACATGATGACTAATGAAGTAAATATTCAACTATTGGATGAAAGTTAGTCCACCATGAACGAAGTTAATTTATTGCAAGTTTAACTATTGGTAATTTTTCCATTATGGTTCTTCATGTTTGGAGTTGGTGGTATTTTATATATAATTCTAAAATATATGTTCATAATTAAGTAATAAATTTTTTACTTATAACAAAGTCGTTGATGCAAAGTCTACTGTACACATAGTCATAATTAAAAATAAAAAAATTATTTTTATTATATAATTTATAATTTAATAAATCTTTTAATAAAGAATTTAAAAAGATAAATCTCGAAACATTTGGTTGGTAGGTACTCAGTGATGGGAGAAGGGGCACAGCGGAATATAAGTAACTCAAGAAATTTCTTCCGCTTATGAGGAGATGATTGAATAAAATGACAATGCAGATAAACCATAAAAGAGAACACACCAATTTTACATAGAAAATCCCTTCAAAACAAAAAGGAAAAAAATTCGGACACTCTAAACCAAAAGTCAACTCCACTATAATTAAGTAAGTACAATAGAGGTGTACAACCTCAATTACATTAAACAAATTGAAAAAAAATTAATTTGAATTGAACGAGAGACTAATGAGTTAAGTAAGACAGACCAACTACATGCTATCAACTACAACTCAACAAGTAGACCTCAAGGTAGTAATCCAACCGTTCAAGATGAATCCCCAGATGTCCCCTACCAGCTATCCAAATTTCAGCTCAATCGAATCACGGGTCAGTAATTATTCATACGGTTTACCAATTCTGCCACAGATGAGAGAGCAGATAGTTACCAGAATTGAGAGGCTTCGGTTCAAATGAAAAATCTGCCTTTGCAGTTCACAGAAACCCAATCCCACCGTCCACAAAGAAGATCTATGTGTCCTCCAACTACTGACCAAAAATCAGCCTGATCGGACCACAAACAATCTTTCAATTACACGGTTGACCAATTCTGCACACAGAAAATTGCCCAGAGAATAGACCTACGAAAACTGAAGAGAAGCAGGACTTACAGTGCTCAAAACCCAATCTCCACCGTTCAGAAACAAGAACCAAACGCCCTCTATCAACCATCCATGTTTTAAGCTGATCGGACACCGATATCTTTTCCAAATATAAGATCAAAGAACACTGCTTTTAATTTTTCTCTTTTTGCAGCCTCCTTCCTTTTCTCTCCCTTTCGACAGCCTTTTTTTTTTTTTCTCACCGCCGACAGCTCTCACCTCTTCTTTTAGGTTTCTCTACGTTTTGCTTTTTAGCCAAAGAGGTATTTATACCTACTTTAATAATTTTTAGGTTATGACCCTAAAACATTTGGGATATATATCCACGTAGGAAGGGACCAATAAACCCAACAATTCTCCCCCTCCCGACTATGTGGAAATATTGGCCATCCTAGCAAATGTACAACACAGCTCAAATTTCTATCTTGATAATACCTTTGTTATCATATCAACAATATTATTATCTATATGAATCTTTTCAAGTGCCAACTGTTTAAAATCAAGTACATCCCGTATCTAATGATACCACACGTCAATATGTTTTGACTTAGCATGAAAAGTTGGGTTCTTACCAAGATGGATGACACTTTGGCTACTACAATACAACACATAATTTGATTGTTGAAAACCAAGTTCCTTCATAAACCTTTTCATCCAAAGCAACTCTTTAGACGCTTTAGTTATTGTAATAAACTTTGCCTCTGTAGTGGACAATGCAACACACTTCTGCAATCGAGATTGCCAACTCACTGCTCCCCCTACAAGAGTAATCACATAACCTAAAGTAAACTTTCTAGAGTCAATGTTACCTGCCATATCTGAATCTATGAATCTAGCAAAGGATAGACTTATCACTCCCAAAACAAAGTCTCAAATCAGTGGAGCCTTGTAAATATCTCATTATCCACTTCATTGCATCCCAATGCTTTTTACCGGGATTTGAAAGGAACCGACTAACTGTGCCAACTGCATGAGCTATATCAGGTCTCGTGCATACCATTGCATACATCAAACTGCCCACGGCTGATGCAAATGGAACTCTTTGCATCTCTTCCTTCTCTTTCTCTGTGGAAGGACATTGGTTAATAGATAATTTAAAGTGTGTAGAAAGAGGAGTACCTACCACTTTAGCCTTATCCATGTTAAACCTCTGAAGTACCTTTTCAATGTACTGCTTCTGGGACAGGTACAACCTTTTGTTTTTCCTATCCCGAGTGATTGACATGTCAAGGATTTTCTTTGCTGGTCCTAAGTCCTTCATGGCAAAGGACTTGCTCAACTCTTGCTTCAACTTGTTAATTCTAGAAGCATTACAACCAATAATAAGCACATTATCAACATAAAGTAGTAAAATGATAAAATCATCATTAGTAAATCTCTGAACAAAAACACAATGATCAGAAGTAGTCTTTTTATAGCCTTGCTTCCCCATAATAGACTCAAACTTCTTATACCATTGTCTCGGAGCTTGTTTCAAGCCATACAAGCTTTTCTTCAACTTGCACATATAATCCTCTTTTCCTTTCACCTCAAATCCTTGTGGTTGTTCCATATAAATTTCTTCTTCCAAGTCACCATGGAGAAAAGCTATTTTTACATCTATCTGCTCAATCTTTAAGTCATGGCTAGCAGCCAAACTCAACATAACTCGAATGGAAGACATTTTCACCACCGGTGAAAAGATCTCTTCAAAGTCGACGCCTTGTTTCTGACTGAATCCTTTGACAACTAATCTGGCTTTATATTGTAGACGTGAAGTATTTTCTTCTTGCTTTATTTTGTTAATCCACCAATTCTTCAAAGCCCTCTTATCTTTAGGTAACTTTACTAACTCATAAGCAGAGTTATCATATAAGGATTTCATCTCATCTGTCATAGCATCGATCCAGTGCTACCCGTGCTCACTTTCAACTGCTTCTGTATAACACTCAGGTTCTCCCCCATCAGTTAACATCACAAACTCATTAGGAGAGTACTGAGTAGAAGGCACTGGAATTCTATTGGACCTTCGTGGCTGAAATGGAGGTGAAGGTATGTGTAGATGATCTTTTATTAGAGCATCAATATCACCTGCACCTTGCATATTATGATCCTGTTGAACATTCTTATCACGTTCTTGAATGTCACCATGAACATCAAGATCACTTAGAGATGTCTGAGGAAATGGAACAATATCAGTAGGATTATCATTAACCTGAGGAGTTGACTTCTCAATGTGTTCAATGTTTTGATCATCAATGAACACAACATTTCTACTCCTTACAAGCTTTTTCTCAACCAGATCATATAAATGGTACCCGAAGTCATCTTCACCATAACCAAGAAAGATACACTGCCGAGTCTTCACATCTAACTTTCCTCTTTCATCTTTAGGGACCTGAACAAAAGCCTTACAGCCAAAGATTCGTAAATGGTTATAAGAGACTTCCTTACCAAACCAAATTTTGTCTGGAACATCACCTTTTAGCGGAGCACTAGGAGACAGATTAATTACATGTGTCACTGTATTCAAGGCTTCACCCCAAAAGGATCTAGGTAATTTTGCATCTGAGAGAAGACATCTGACCCTCTCACTCAATGTTCTGTTCATCTTTTCTGCTAAACCATTTAACTGTGGTGTCTTGGGAGGTGTCCTCTGATGTCTGATCTCATACTTTCTGCAGTATTCATCAAATGGACCATTATACTCACCACCATTATCAGTGCGAACACATTTTAGCTTCTTACCAGTCTGTCTCTCAACAAAGGCATGAAATTATTTAAATACATCAAAGACTTGATCTTTAGTCTTCAACGCATAAACCTAAAGCTTCCTTGAGTGATCATTAATAAAAGTCACAAAATAAAGAGCACCACCAAGTGAGCGTACCTGTAAAGGGCCACATACATCAGAATGCACCAATTCAAGCAACTCTGATTTCCTTGAAGGCGAGTGACTCTTAAATGTAACTCTAGTTTGTTTCCCAACAAAACAATGAGAACACTTCTTTAAAACTGCACTCTTTATGTCTGGAAGTTGGTTCTTTCTTGCCAAACAATCCATCCTCTTTTCACTCATGTGACTGAGCTGCTTATGTCATAATTCAATAGAATTATCATTCTTTGCTGCATTTACAATATCTTTGAAGATAACCGCTTGCATGAAATATAAACTGGAGCATTTCCTACCTCGTGCCACAATTAAGGAGCCTTTGGTAAGCTTCCACTGGCCATCACTAAAGGTACTGCAAAAACCTTCATCATCTAGTTTTCCTATTGAAATCAAATTCAAACGAATATCAGGGACATGTCTAACATCCCTTAATGTTACCTGTGCTCCATTGCTAGTCTTTAAGCAAATATCACCAATGCCAATGACCTTTGCTAAGTCGTTATTACCCATCTTCAAAACTCCAAAATCACCAGGAGTATATGTTGTGAAGAATTCCATTCTTGAAGTAACATGAAGAGAAGCACCACTATCTATGACCCAATCAGTCTCATGAGATGTCAAAGTAATCACATCCTCATCACAAACAATAATGAGGTCACCAGTACCAGAAGTGGATTTAGTAGCAATACGATCATTACTTACATTCTTTTTCTCGTGCCTATCACTGCCATCTTTATTTTCTCTCTTCCATTTGTAACACTTTTTCTGAATGTGACCCATCTTCCCACAATAATAACACTGAACATTCTTATACTTAGATTGTGACTTACTTCGGCTCTTACTTCTACCATTTTTACCATTTCCTTTTTCTTGACTTCTCCCCTTATTTTCAGTAATTAAAACCTCTGATTTGGATGATGATGAACCCTGAGATTTCCTTTTCATCTCCTCATTCAACACACCACCCTTTACAAGTTCCACTGATAAAACACCACTGGAGGCAGAATTAGTGAGAGACATTCAAAAAGTCTCCTCAGAATCAGGTAAGGTAGCAAGTAACCATAACCTGAGAACTTCGTCATCAAACTTAATGCCCATGCCTGATAGTTGATCAATGAGACCCTGAAACTCATTTAAGTGGTCAGCAACTGAACTCCCTTCATTATATCTCAACTGCATCATTTTCTTTAACAAGAACAACTTGTTATTACCAGACTTTGAAGCATACAATGTCTCAAGTTTGCTCCACAAAGTTTGTACATGTGTCTCATTGCAAATGTGATTATAAACATTATCATCAACAAATTGCCGTATAAAACTACAAACCTGTTCGTGCTCAAATTCCCATTCTTCATCAGTTTTAGACTCAGGTTTCGTAGTAGCAAATACTGGCAAATGCAATTTCTTCACAAATAGGAGATCCTTCATTTTACTCCTCCATATATGATAATTTGTGCCATTCAAACATACCAATTTATTCACATTCAACTCCATCATTCAAACAAGCCAGATACACCAACCAGGCTCTGATACCACTCTGATGGGAGAAGGGGTGCAGCGGAGTATAAGTAGCCTAAGAAACTTCTCCCGCTTGCTTGAACCTGTGAGGAGATGATTGAATAACAAAAATGGCAATGCAAATAAACCACAAAAGAGAACACACCAATTTTACGTGGAAAACCCCTTCAAAACAAAAGGGGAAAAAACCACAAACACTCTAAACCAGAGTTCAACTCCACTATAATCAAGTGAGTACAATAGAGGTGCACAACCTCAATTACATCAAACAAATTGAACAAAATTCAATTTGGATTGAACGAGAGACTAATGAGTTAAGCAAGACAGGCCAACTACGTGCTGTCAACTACAACTCAACAAGTAGACCTCAAGGCAGTAATCTAACCATTCAAGATGAACCCCCCAGATGTCCCCTACCAGCTGTCCAAATTTCAGCTCAATCAGACCACGGGTCAGTAATCACTCATATGGTTTACCAATTCTGCCACAAATGAGAGAGCAGATAATTACCAGAATTGTGAGGCTTTTGTTCAAATGAAAAATCTGCCCTTACAGTTTACAGAAACCCAATCCCACCGTCCATAAAGAAGATCTATGTGTCCTCCAACTACTGACCAAAAATTAGCCCAATCGGACCACAAACAATCTTCCAATTACACAGTTGACCAATTCTGCACACAGAAAATTGCCCAGAGAATAGACCTACGAAAACTGAAGAGAAGTAGGACTTATAGTGCTCGAAACCCAATCTCCACCGTTCAGAAACAAGAACCAAACGCCTTCTATTAACCATCCAAGTTTTAAGCTGATCGGACACCAATATCTTTTCCAAATATAAGATCAAAGAACACTACCTTTAATTTTTCTCTTTCTGCAGCCTCTTTCTTTTTCTCTCCCTTTCAGCAGCTTTTTTTTTTTTTTTTCTCACCACCGACAGCTCTCACCTTTTCTTTTAGGTTTCTCTACATTTTTTTTCAGCCAAATGGATATTTATACTTATTTTAATAATTTTTAAGTTATGGACCTAAAACATTTGGGATATATATCCATATAGGAAGGGACCAATAAACCCAACAATTCTCCCCCTTTCGACTATGTGGAAATATTGGTCATCCCAGCCAATGTACAATACAACTCAAATTTCCATCTTGATAATGTCTTTATCGTCATATCAATAATTGTTGTTCCCACAGCCTTGTATAGGTTGTAATTGTTGTCAACTAGGTTTACGTGTGCAAGAAAGTAAACCCACATGGAAGGGCAAAAAGGTAAAACCATACGGAAGGGCAAGAACGTAAAATCGCCGCGTAAACCCTATTAGGGTTTCATGGAGTAGAGTATATAATGGTCTTGGAAGACAAAGAACAGGGAGAGTCGGCAATATTGAGCATTCAGCAAAACTTAAACAACCGACCAACCAAAGAGAACACCAAACCCTACACGGAAGAACACCACCGGTAAGGACGAAGAGAGTGAACAGTGCCGTCGAGTGAACAGTAACCGCACAGTGAAGCCGTTGGACGAAGAGAGAGAAAATGCCTGGAAGAGAGAGAAAGGACGTCGTCGGCGAGGAGACAGCAAGGCACACGGCAACCCTACACCATTGGTAGAAAAGAGAGACGATCAAAGCGGCTGGTGAAGGGGGCGACGGCAGAACGATACAGAAGAGAGAGAGAACCATCGGCAAAAATAGAACCGCCGAGAGAGAGAAAGAGTTGACGGGAAGGAGAGAAAAAGAAACCTGACGGCCAGAACAGAGGAGATCCGGCGACGGCGTGAGAGAGATCCGGCGATGGCGTGAGAGAGATCCGGCTGGGACAGAGGAGATCCGGCGACAGCAGATCCGGCGACAGCAGAAGGAGATCCGGCTGGGACAGAGGAGATCTGGCGACAGCAGATCCGGCGACAGCAGAAGGAAATCCGGCAGGGGCAGAGGAGATCCGGCGACAGCAGAACTGGGATCCGGTCGACGGTGACAAATCCGGCAGACGGTGAGACAAATCCGGCAGGAAGAGAGAGAAGTCCGGCGAGAAGAGAGAGAAATCCGTCGAGAAGAGAGAGAAATCCGACTAGACTGCAAGAGAGAGAAACGGACAGGCGAGCCGTGAGACAGTGAGATTGTGGGGCAAGGAGACGGGTGAGACCGTGAGATGGTAAAAGCAGGAGTTGTGTGATACAACGTAGAGAAGGAATTCGGCGAAATATTGAACTCAACGTATTTCCAGACTTCTTCAAGAGAGGTTAAAAAGCATTGTGGTGAACTTCTAAGCAGTAATGGAGCAGCCTTTCAATTCAACAGAGGCAAGACAAGTTAGAAGAAGGGTAGACACAGTAAGTGACACTCTTTGTATTGTACTTACTTAGTAATTGCAATAGTGAAAGGAGTAGAGAATCAAAGACATCCATTGTAACCTGAATTCTCAAGTATAGTGGATAGTCTCGGTAAGGGAGAGTCCCTACCACCGTGGATGTACGTCACGTTGACGGAACCACGTAAATCTCGTGTGTCCTTAATTTGCTTTACATTCTGTGTTTTGAATTGACTTGTGAATGCAGCTGAAGTATCAGCTAACTCATAACCTAACGAAGACCTAAATAAGAACATCCGTATTGTCTGCTAGGCAAGGTGTCTGAAAGGTGACTTTGGGGACTATTGTGATTAGTAGGTAGCAATAGATCTACCTTAGTCAAGTCTGAGAAAGAGTTTGCTTTTAAGAAGAGGTTGAAGTTGTTCACTTACCTGCGAATTACGAATTGTGGTGATACTGATTCACCCCCCCTCTCAGTATCATGAACTAGTAGATCCTAGGGGGAAAGTCGGGAACTTCAATTGGTATCAGAGCACAGGTTCACCAGTTTGAAGCTTAACAGCTTGGTGTACTACTTTGAAGGGATCTAAAAGTTTGACTTGTTCAGCATACTGAGAAATGGAAGCCGGTACCAGCACTAGCACCACTTATAGCAAGAAGGTTCCAATCTTCAACGGAACCAACTATCATATGTGGAGAGCAAGAATGCAAGTGGTATTTGCAACCATGGGCATGAACGTGGTGAAATGCGTACAGGAGGGTTTTGTGGCTCCGGAAGAAGGTAAAGACCTAACCCTAGAGGAGTTAAAGCAATTCGAGATAAATGGGAAGGCCTCAAATGTCATCATTTCAGTATTAACAGATGCTGAGTATGCTAAAGTTATGGACTGCAAATCTGCCAAGGAGATATGGGACAGATTGCAGAAAGTCTATGAAGGTGATGGCAGAATGAAGGAGGCTAAGCTTCAAGTGTTCAAGGAGAGATATGAATCTCTCAGAATGCAGAAAAATGAGACAGTTCAAGAGTTCTTCACCAGGGTTATTGACGCTGTAAATGACTTGAGAAGTCATGGAAAGAACAAGAAGGACTCATCGATTGTGAAGAAAATTCTGAGAATTTTGCCTGAGAGGTTTGCTTCAAAGGTGGCAGCCATAGAGGAGAGTAGAGATCTCAACTCTATGTCTCTGCATGATCTTCAGTGCAATCTCATTGCATATGAGATGAGAATAAAGTCGACTGAGAGCTCCTCAACGTCAACCATATCAAAGGAGGCAGCTTTCAAAGCTATGAAACACTTGAAGATAAAAGAAAAAGAAGAATCATCCAGTGAGGATAATGATAATGATGAGGGAGAAAGTGAAGGTGAAGTATTGGCTTACTTCACAAGGAAACTCAAAAGGGGGTCTAAGAAGGGAAAAGGACAGTTGTCCTTGAGATGTTATCGATGTGGGAAAACTGGACACTTTGCTTCTCGGTGCAAAGTGAAACTTGATGATGAAGATGAGGATGGTGACGATGAGCAGAATTCAAGATCGAGAAGATCATCATTCAAATCAAAGAAGTCCAATAAGAAGATTGTCAACCCACAGAAGAAGACGAGAGGCTCATTCAAGAGTTATGTGAGTCAGACAAAAGAAGCTGATGAGGAGGAAGATGAAGACTCATCAGATGAGTATGTCTTTATGGCATCAGCACAAAGTGGTAGCTCAACCTCTGAAAAGGAAGAGGAAGTTGATGAAGAAGAGCAAGATCTTGAAGCTGAGCTGGAAGCAGCTTTAAAGGAGATAATCAGAAGGGGCAGAGCCATAAGAAGGTTGGAGGCCCATATAAAACAAGTTGAAGCAAAGTCTGAGGAAGCTGAAAGTCAAAACGGTGAAATAAGGGCTGAGCATATTGATTTGAAGAGAAGATTTGAGGAACAGATCAAAATATGTGAAGACCTTACAGTAGAGCTTAGCTTAAGGGCCTCAAAAATTGAAGAAATGGAGAAAGAGTTGCTGAGACTTCAACAACAACTCAAAAGCAGTAAAGAGAACTTGCAGAAGCTTAAAATGATAGGAGAAACAAGTTTTGGAAAAGGAGAGAAAAATGTAGAGAAAGTGCAGCAATCTGAGACTGCATTGGTTAAAGAAAATGAGAATGTGCCGCAGAAGTTAAAAGAGAAGGTTGTGACTCAGAAGAAGATAGCTGAGACTAAAGAAGATCTGAAGAAGCAACCTAGGGTGGCAAACAAGAAGGACGAAAAGAAAGTCAGCCAGCAGAGGGCTACGGTTGAACAGAAGAAGGTGACTGAAATGAGAGTCACACAAGTAAAGAAGCCAGCTACTTTGCCTACACAGCAAGTGATGAACAGAAGAAGACAAGCTGTGATCAGACCCAAGAAGAGACAGTTTCAAGGTTATTACCTTTATTGTGGAGTTTGGGGTCATAAGGCGAGTAACTGTTGGTGGAGAAGGCCAGTATATGTCTCCAACTTGAGAAGATACGATGCTGCATACAGGGGGAGACAATACAGAATTCAGAAGAGAACACCTGTCGTGAGTTCTTGCACATACTGTAAAAGGCAAGGACATGCTGACAAGGATTGTTGGTGGAAGCCCAAACCAGTGGTTTCAAAGAACAAGTTTGCTATATTGGCAGACTTGGAACAGTGTGAAAGGTGCGGGCAGGATGACCATAATGCCAAGAGATGCATGACACTTCTCCCTGAGCAAGAGAAGGCACTTAATGGCACAGTGAAAACAAGCAGTGCAGTCAAAGGTGAGAAAAAGGAGAAAGCTATCTTCCAACCAGTTCAAAAGAAGGAATATAAAGCTAAAAGGGAGGTGGCTAATATAGCTGAAATTGCACTCAAAGCTGACTGCAAGGATAAGCAGTGGATCCTTGATAGTGGATGCACTTCGCACATGACGGGAGATAAGAGTAAATTATCAAAGCTGAGCAAATCAAGAGAAGGCAGAGTCAAGTTTGGCAATGATGATTCACTCAACATCAATGGTCAGGGGTCAGTAAAAATTGGAAGAGGAAAGCTGAAAGATGTTCTGCACGTTGAAGGACTCAAATACAATTTAGCATCTGTCAGTCAGTTATGCAACGAAGATCATAAGGTAATATTCACAAAAACAGATTGTCAGGTAAAGAGTAAAGAAGGCAATACTATTGCAGCTGGGAAGAGAACAGCTGGAAATTTATATGTGATTGACGAGGATAAGACAAGCAGCTGTCTACTCACCAAAGAAGAAGAAAATCAACTCTGGCATAGGAGGCTGGGACACTTATCACAAAAGAACATGAGGAAGCTGACCACTACTCATGCAATCAGAGATATTCCCGACCTCAGGAGAGAGAGAGAGTATGTTTGCTCAGCATGCTCTAAAGGAAAACATGTTAGAAAGCAGTATAAGACCAAAGAGTTCAGTTCTGAAGCAGTGCTTGACATTGTGCATACTGATTTGTGTGGGCCGATGAGAACAAAAGGGTTGAATAATGAGAGGTACTTCGTCCTGTTTGTCGATGATTATTCCAGAAGGACCTGCATCATGCACCTCAAACACAAGTCAGAAGTTCTGAAATGCTTCAAGAGATACAGAAGATTGGCTGAAAATGAGAGTGGAAAGAAGATCAAAGTATTGAGGTCAGATCAAGGCACTGAATTCACAAATGGAGCTTTTGAAGATTACCTTGAGAAGCATGGAATTCACCATCAGATGGCAGCAGCAAGAACACCTCAACAGAATGGGGTGGTAGAGAGGAAGAATAGAGCTGTGGTTGAAATGGCAAGAACTCTACTGCTAGAATCCAAGCTTCACACAAGATTTTGGACAGAAGCAACATTTATAGCAGTGCACCTACTGAACAGAGTTCTACTAAAGCCCAATACTGATAAGACTCCATATGAGCTATGGAGTGGGAAGAAGACAACAGCCAAGTATCTCAGAGTCTTTGGCAGCCCATGTTTTGTGAAGAACAAGGAGCAAAACTTGGGAAAATTCAACGCT
This sequence comes from Rhizophora apiculata, assembly GCA_037832385.1. Classification (NCBI taxonomy): domain Eukaryota; kingdom Viridiplantae; phylum Streptophyta; class Magnoliopsida; order Malpighiales; family Rhizophoraceae; genus Rhizophora; species Rhizophora apiculata. The sequence goes on from CM075431.1 coordinate 4,102,349, forward strand.
AGGTCTGATGAAGGCATCTTTGTGGGATACTCAGCAAAGACAAAAGGTTACAGAGTTTTCCTACATAAGTTGGGAAAAGTAATCACTACCAGTGATGTGAGAATAGATGAGAACTGGAAAACAATGCAGAATGGAGAAGCTGAGGACAATGAAGAAGATGACTTCAATGTAGATGAAGAATCAGACCAACCTGAAGAAAAGGAACAAGAAGTAAGTTTAGACTCAGAGAAAAGTGAGTCTGAACAGGAAGAAAGAGATCCTCTTACAACTAAGATGGTGCTGCAAGGAAGAAGGACAAAGAAAACATGGACCAGTGCTCATGGAGGAGATCAGATCATAGGTGACCCATCAGCAGGAGTTACAACAAGAAGAAGAATGGTGGGAGCTACTGCTCTACTCTCACAAGTTGAACCTAAATCTGTTGAAGAGGCTATTCAAGACCAAACTTGGGTCAAAGCTATCAATGAGGAGCTGGATCAAATTGAAAAGAATGATACATGGGAGCTGGTTCCAAGACCCACTAATAAGAATGTCATAGGAAGAAAGTGGGTGTTTAGGAATAAACATAATGAAGATGGCAAGGTAGTGAGGAACAAGGCCAGGCTGGTTTGCAAAGGCTACACTCAGATAGAAGGGGTAGATGTTGATGAAACTTTTGCACCAGTAGCAAGGTTAGAAACTATCAGAATGTTCTTAGCTTTAGCAGCACACAAGAGGTATAAAGTCTATCAGATGGATGTGAAATCTGCCTTTCTGAATGGGCTCCTGAAAGAAGAAGTGTATATTGAACAACCCGATGGAGTACAAATCAGTGAGGATGAGACACAAGTGTGCAAGCTGAAGAAAGCCTTGTATGGTCTTAAGCAAGCTCCAAGAGCATGGTACAGCAGGCTGGATGCATACTTGAGAAGGTTGAATTTCAGAAGAGGAACGGTTGATAATAACCTATATGTGTTCAATTTAGAGAAAGGCCAGCTGATAACCATAATATATGTAGATGACATCATCTTCGGCGGGGATCACTCTGAACTATGCCAAGATTTTGCACAGAAGATGAGTGAGGAATTTGAGATGTCATTGATTGGAGAAATGACGTACTTTCTTGGATTACAGATAAAGCAGTGTGAAGAAGGTATCTTTATTTCTCAGACGAAATATGCCAAAGAGATGCTGAAAAGGTTTGGCATGGAAGATAGCAGATCTGTCAGTACCCCTATGACAGTGGGCTGCAAGTTAACAAAAGATCAGGAAGGAAGGAGTACAAGCCCTACAGAGTACAGGAAGATGATAGGGAGCCTTCTGTACCTTACGGCATCAAGGCCTGATCTTATGCAAGCTGTGTGTACTGCCAGCAGATTCCAAACTGATCCTAAAGAGTCTCATGTGTTGGCAGTGAAAAGAATCCTAAGGTACCTCAAAGGAACATTGGAAATGGGCTTGTGGTATCCAACCATGGATCCTGTTAAACTACAAGCATACACTGATGCAGACTGGGCAGGAAGTATAGATGATAGAAAATCAACCAGCGGCTGCAGCTTCTACTTGGGTTCAAAGTGTGTTGCATGGTTAAGTAGAAAGCAAAACAGTGTTGCTTTGAGCACAGCTGAGGCTGAGTATATGGCTGCTTGTGCAGCATGTACCCAGGTGATATGGATGCTAAGACAATTGGCAGACTTGGGTGTTGAAATGAAATTACCAGTGAGTATACTTTGTGATAATCAAAGTGCTATTGATCTCAGCAAGAATCCGGTTCAACATTCGAGAAGCAAGCATATTGACATCCGATATCACTTCATCAAAGATCAAGTGGAACAGGGTACAATTCAGTTGGAGTATGTTGGCACTAGAGATCAAATTTCAGATATTCTAACTAAACCTCTGTCCACAAAATTGTTTGAAAAGCACAGATGGAGTCTATCTGTGCAAATGCCTCCTCAAGCCTGAAGTTCAAGTAAATCCTCCATCTTCACTTTGCGAGTTTTTCAAATATGTAATTGGTTGGCAAAGGGGGAGAGAAGCAACAGTGTAGGGGGAGCTGTTAAGAAAGGAGAGTGCATATTTAGGGGAAGTTGAAACTGCTGCATAGTGGCTTTTATTATAAGTGTTGCCAACAATTACAAAGGGGGAGATTGTTGTTCCCACAGCCTTGTATAGGTTGTAATTGTTGTCAACTAGGTTTACGTGTGCAAGAAAGTAAACCCACATGGAAGGGCAAAAAGGTAAAACCATACGGAAGGGCAAGAACGTAAAATCGCCGCGTAAACCCTATTAGGGTTTCATGGAGTAGAGTATATAATGGTCTTGGAAGACAAAGAACAGGGAGAGTCGGCAATATTGAGCATTCAGCAAAACTTAAACAACCGACCAACCAAAGAGAACACCAAACCCTACACGGAAGAACACCACCGGTAAGGACGAAGAGAGTGAACAGTGTCGTCGAGTGAACAGTAACCGCACAGTGAAGCCGTTGGACGAAGAGAGAGAAAACGCCTGGAAGAGAGAGAAAGGACGTCGTCGGCAAGGAGACAGCAAGGCACACGGCAACCCTACACCATCGGTAGAAAAGAGAGACGATCAAAGCGGCTGGTGAAGGGGGTGACGGCAGAACGATACAGAAGAGAGAGAGAACCATCGGCAAAAACAGAACCGCCGAGAGAGAGAAAGAGTTGACGGGAAGGAGAGAAAAAGAAACCTGACGGCCAGAACAGAGGAGATCCGGCGACGGCGTGAGAGAGATCCGGCTGGGACAGAGGAGATCCGGCGACAGCAGATCCGGCGACAGCAGAAGGAGATCCGGCTGGGACAGAGGAGATCCGGCGACAGCAGATCCGGCGACAGCAGAAGGAAATCCGGCAGGGGCAGAGGAGATCCGGCGACAGCAGAACTGGGATCCGGTCGACGGTGACAAATCCGGCAGACGGTGAGACAAATCCGGCAGGAAGAGAGAGAAGTCCGGCGAGAAGAGAGAGAAATCCGTCGAGAAGAGAGAGAAATCCGACTAGACAGCAAGAGAGAGAAACGGACAAGCGAGCCGTGAGACAGTGAGATTGTGGGGCAAGGAGACGGGTGAGACCGTGAGATGGTAAAAGCAGGAGTTGTGTGATACAACGTAGAGAAGGAATTCGGCGAAGCATTGAACTCAACGTATTTCCAGACTTCTTCAAGAGAGGTTAAAAAGCATTGTGGTGAACTTCTAAGCAGCAATGGAGCAGCCTTTCAATTCAACAGAGGCAAGACAAGTTAGAAGAAGGGTAGACACAGTAAGTGACACTCTTTGTATTGTACTTACTTAGTAATTGCAATAGTGAAAGGAGCAGAGAATCAAAGACATCCATTGTAACCTGAATTCTCAAGTATAGTGGATAGTCTCGGTAAGAGAGAGTCCCTACCACCGTGGATGTACGTCACGTTGACGGAACCACGTAAATCTCGTGTGTCCTTAATTTGCTTTACATTCTGTGTTTTGAATTGACTTGTGAATGCAGCTGAAGTATCAGCCAACTCATAAGCTAACGAAGACCTAAATAAGAACATCCGTATTGTCTGCTAGGCAAGGTGTCTGAAAGGTGACTTTGGGGACTATTGTGATTAGTAGGTAGCAATAAATCTACCTTAGTCGAGTCTGAGAAAGAGTTTGCTTTTAAGAAGAGGTTGAAGTTGTTCACTTACCTGCGAATTGCGAATTGTGGTGATACTGATTCACCCCCCCTCTCAGTATCATGAACTAGTAGATCCTAGGGGGAAGTCGGGAACTTCAATAATATTATTATCTGTATGAATCTTTTTAAGTGCCAACTGTTTAAAATCAAGCACATCCCGTATCTAATGATACCACACGTCAATATATTTTGACTTAACATGAAAAGTTGGGTTCTTACCCGGATGGATGGCACTCTGACTATCACAATACAACACATAATTTGATAATTGAAAACCAAGTTCCTTCATAAACCTTTTCATCCAAAGCAACTCTTTAAACGCTTTAGTTATTGCAATAAACTCTGTCTCTGTAGTGGACAATGCAACACACTTCTGCAATCGAGATTGCCAACTCATTGTTCCCCCTGCAAGAGTAATCACATAACCTGAAGTAGACTTTCTGGAGTCAATGTTACCTGCCATATCTGAATCTGTGAATCTAGGAAGGATAGACTTATCACTCCCAAAACAAAGTCTCAAATCAGTGGAGCCTTATAAATATCTCATTATCCACTTCACTGCATCCCAATGCTTTTTACCCAGATTTGAAAGGAACTGACTAACTGTGCCAACTGCATGAGCTATATCAAGTCTCGTGCATACCATTGCATACATCAAACTGCCTATGGTTGATGCAAATGGAACTCTTTGCATCTCTTCCTTCTCTTTCTTTGTGGAAGGATATTGGTTAATAGATAATTTAAAGTGCATAACAAGATGAGTACCTACCACTTTAGCGTTATTCATGTTAAACCTCTGAAATACCTTTTCAATGTACTGCTTTTGGGACAGGTACAACCTTTTCTTTTTCCTATCCCGAGTGATTGACATGCTGAGGATTTTTTTTACTAGTCTTAAGTCCTTCATGGCAAAGGATTTGTTCAACTCTTACTTCAACTTATTAATTCTAAAAGTATTACGACCAATAATAAGAATATCATTAATATAAAATAGTAAAATGATAAAATTATTATCAGTAAATCTCTAAATAAAAATACAACGATGACAAAATTATAAAATTAAATAATTCGTTAATTTTAATAAATAATTATAATTAATAATTAAAATTATAAATATATCTCTAATTATCATAATAATATAATATAATATTATATAAATTTATGTCGAATATGTATCAAATTAAATACATTCATGCATTGGTGATCCCCTCCAACAACATGGCGAGTAATCGGCAGAGAAGCATACCGAAGTGTCTGATTGGTCCAAATGTATATGTCACTAGCAAGAGTACCCTCTTTGAGACGAAAATATTTTGTATAAATATTTACAGCAATTTTTAGAATTAGAGTCTAATATTGCGTGGTTTAAGGGGAAAAAAAAAAAAATCTTGATCAGGGTTTTTCCGGTTTTAGTCATCAACATGTGAGACATCTCCAACAATATATATTTATCAGGTCGATTCGAATCCCGTTTCCTCATTTTTCTCTGCTCTGGAGTTTAAAAACTTTCAAATAGATAAAAACAAATTAAAAAAAAAAAAAAGAAATTTAGTAATCATGAAGCTTTGAGGTCAAGACGTACATGTCCAACCAAATACTGGTATATATAAAACCACCTCTGCAATTGTCTCTTGTTTGTCAAAAACCTACTCAAAAAAGGTTCTTACGGCATTGTTAAATGGCTTCGTCATTCTATGATAGATTAACCTACCTCCACTTGTTTTCCCTAATGCTTTACAACACCTGTTAGCACTCTCTGCCTCAATGGGGAGAGACACGACCTGTTGCGGCTCAAGCAGAGCTTTTCCATCGCAAAGGACGCTTCCTATGATCCTTCAGCATACCCAAAGGTTGCATCTTGGGGCCTTGCGCATCGCGGAGTAAACGCTTCCACTTCAACTGATTGCTGCTCGTGGGATGGTGTGGAGTGTGATAGAGAGACGGGCCATGTCATAGGACTCGACCTCAGCAGCAATTGTCTCCGGGGTTCCATAAACTCCAGCAGCACACTTTTCCATCTGCTTCACCTTCAGAAACTTGATCTAAGTGACAACGACTTCATTTACTCTCAAATACCCTCTCAGCTTAGAGTTCTCACTAGTCTGACGCATCTCGATCTTTCCGCTTCCTTCTTCTCTGGCCAAATTCCATTGGAATTGGCAGAGTTGTCCAACTTGACTTCTCTTGATCTGGGTTGGAATTATGATCCGACTACGGGAATTCACTTGCTGGCCCTCCATCCTTCTGATCTAACATGTTTGGCTCGAAATTTAACTAGGCTTCAGAGGCTTGTTCTCAGGGACGTGAACCTGTCATCTACTCTGCCCAACTTCTGGGCAAATTTATCTTCGTTGACATATCTCGATCTCTCGTTCTGCAACCTCTGGGGTCCAGTCCCAACTTCACTAAGCGACCTAACTCAGCTTACCTATTTAGACCTTGGAGGAAATAGTTTTTCAGGCCAGATTCCTTCTTCGTTTGGTAAGCTAAAGAAGCTTACATCTTTGAGACTTTATCGAAACATTTTTACTGGCGAAATACCATCTCTTATCAATCTAACACATCTTAGTGAACTGGATCTTTACTCTAATCAATTAATTGGTCAAATCCCATTATGGCTTTCAAACATCACCCGAGTAGCTTCCTTAGACCTTGGTGATAACCGGTTCCACGGTACAATTCCAGGGTCTATTTTTACCAGCCTTGCGAATCTTGAATATCTTGATTTAAGTGATAATTACTTGACGGGTGCTGTGAATTTTGATATATTCCTCGGCCTCAAACACTTGATGTATCTCCATGTGTCTGGTAACAGTCTTTCCTTGGTGAATACGGTTGGTAGCAGAAATGCAAGCTCTCCAAAGTTTACCCACTTGGGCTTGGCTAATTGTCATTTCCAGGAGTTCCCAGATTTCCTTTGGCATGAAGATAGGTTGAACTACTTGAGTCTTTACGGGAACAATATTCAAGGCCAGATACCAAAAAGGATAAGGGATGTATTAGGTAAAACACTGATCCTGTTGAATCTTGCTTACAACTATTTGACCGGCTTTGAGCAATCTTCAATACTTTCCTCCTTCAGTAGCCTAAAATTTGTAGATTTACATGGTAACAAGATTCAAGGACCACTACCAATTCCACCACCTTCAATCATTTTCTATTGCGTTAACGATAACTTGCTAACAGGAGAAGTTTCGCCTTGGGTTTGTGGTTTGTCCTCTCTTGCGTTCCTTGGTTTGTCCTCCAACAACTTGAGCGGCACGATTCCACTTTGTATGGGTAACTTCAGTGACTCTCTACTCGTATTGGATCTCTCAAACAACAGCTTCAGTGGCAGCATTCCTGAAACATTTTCGGGCAGAAGTGCCTTGAGAATGATTGATCTGAGTCATAACAGAGTGGGCTGCCAAGATCATTAACTAATTGCACAATGCTAGAGAGTCTTGATCTCAGTGAAAATCAAATCAGTGATACCTTCCCCTTTTGGTTGGGAACTCTTCGTGAGCTGCAGCTCCTGAATCTACGATCCAATAAATTGTTTGGTGCAATACAAAGCCACAAAAAATATTCTGATTTTCCCTCGTTGCAAATACTTGATCTATCCCGCAACAATTTTACAGGCATCTTACCTACGGGATTCCTTCGGAAATTAAGCAGCATGAAATCTTTGCAGTTTGCGTATATTCAATCAAGCCAATTTGTGGGTAACCTCGATTACAACTATGAATACCCAGATATTGGCAAACAAGGGCAAATACCTGAAATATTCAAAAGTCCCAAATGTAATGGCAGCCCTTGACCTCTCAAGCAATGGATTCCAGGGGCACATTCGCCCTGTGATCGGGACCTTAAAGATGATTGAAGTTCTCAACTTGTCAAACAATCATCTATCTGGTAGCATCCCACCAAGCCTTGGGGACCTGACGAAGCTCGAATCCATGGACCTTTCCAACAACATGTTGTCAGGTGAGATTTCCGCGCAGCTGGGGCAGATAACTTTTCTTGAATATTTTAATGTGTCAGATAACCAACTGGAGGGACCTATACCACAAGGGAAGCAATTCGATACATTTGAGAATGACTCGTACGCTGGGAACTCTGGACTGTGCGGGCGTCCTTTGACCAGAAAATGTGGGAATACAGAGGCCACATCTCCTCAGCAACACCCCAAGTCTGGAAAAGAACATGATGGCAAACACTTAACAGTGGATGTTGGTCTAATGATGGTCTTGATAGGCTATGGAAGTGGTCTTGTGGTAGGATTGGTCATTGGGCACATTTTCGCCGCTCGGAAAGGCGGATGGTTTCTCAACAAGTTTGGAAGCCGGCAAAGGACACAAAGCAGAAGAAGTTAGGGAACTATAACGAGGGGACAGACAATAAATTATTCGGCGCGTGTACTAGAATTTTGTGTCAAAATTGCTTAACAGCCTTCCTGGCTTGGCATAAGAAATTATGGCATTAGCCTTACTATGTAATGGAACACAGCTTTTCCTAGTAAAATAAAGAACTGTGGGAGTGGCTGGCTTAATTTTGGCAACTAGTTTTGATTCTATGTATGGAAAAAAAATAACAGTACTTATACTCTTATTTATAAAATAAAATTACATCTTGTCAAAGAAATAATTTTTTATTAATATTTAACTACCAAATTTTATAATAAACTAAAAAAAAATTTATTTATCATCAAACCAAAGAATTTAAATTTAAATTTTTCTCAAAATATTTAATAAAAATAAATATTTATTAATAAAAAAATATGTAATTACAATTCACTCGTATCTAATAACAAAAAAATTCTTATTAATAAAAGGTACACTAATATGGCTCTAACACGGAAAAACAAATCGCCAAACATACCCATTTTCCACCATTGCGTGGTGGTGTGGGCACAAAGCGTCATTTGGGTCAAAAATGTTAATATCAAAATATATAAGTAAAGTCTAAAAATTTGAATTTAGAAAGAAAAAAAAAAGATAAGATAATATATAATGAGTTTCTAAATTGAATGTAAAAAAAAAAAAAATTGTACTATAATATTTTTAAATTGTATTACAAATTGGATAATTTTTTTTATCTAAATATATATAATATGTGTTATTAAATTCAAAATTATTTATTTTTATGTTTTTCAAAAATAAATAAATTGTAACCAAAATACCAAAAAGTATTTTGACTAAAATTTAGAAAAATGAGTTTTTATCCAAATATACTAACTACTCAAATTCCCGCCGCCAGTAACACCACCTTGCCACTAAAGCCCAACGTCCAATTATCCACACAACTTTGATGTCTACAGAAGGTTTTATGTTTTCGTCTTTCTTATCACTGTTGTTGGGAATGAGAAAGCTCAAATAGTGGTAAGATGAACGAACTCAGATTGGGTTTTATATTTGATTTGAGAAACGAAAGGTTGGTGGCTGCCAAGCAATTAAAGCGTTCTGTTGAGACTTATGGCTTGTTTAGATTTGAAGAAGAGGGTGAAAGCAAGTTACGAGAAAAAAAAGCTGTGAAAAAGGATTTGGTTTCAACTCTGAATAGAAGCTCAAGACCAAACGACGCTTTCTCGGCGGTTATGCATACAATTATTTTTAAACGAGTTCTCATTAAAAAAAAAAAAAAATCAGGAAAAGAATCCTTTAATGAGTTTCAAACTCACGTTACAAATTATTAATTATTAAACTAAGTATATCTATTAATTTATTATTATATAAAAATATTATTTTATTTTTTTATTACTCATTAAAATTTTATAAAATTTATAAATTAAAAAATATATTTTATTTAATTAAATTTATAATATTTATCTTTATTTAATTAATATTTTTAAATATTAAATTATTTAAATTATTTTAAATTATATTATATAATGGTCATTAAAATATTTAATAATATAAAAAAATTTTTAAATTTACTCATATATTAATAAAAATATCATCATTATAAAATTTAAAAATTTTAAAAATTAAAAAAAAAGTCAAAATTTTTTATTTTTTAAATTATTGTCTTCATCATTATATTATATAATTTAAAATGATATAATAAAATTAATATATAAACATATTAATAAAATAAAAATAAATATAATTAATTTAATTATATAAAAGTATATTTTTTGAGAGATAAATTTTATAATATTTTTATTTAATAAAATAATAAGATGATTAAATTATAATAAAATTTAAAATTAAATGAATTAATTTTAATAAATTAAAATTAAGTAATAAAATAAAAATAATTAATAAGTTGAGTAATAAATTATGTAAATAACAGATAAAAACATATAAACATGAAAAGATGGACCCACGCCGAAATTTCGTAAGAGAAAACCCGTCCATAAGTAAGTTCGTTCAAGATCTTCCTAGTCCAGTGGTAGTCACTGGTCTAAACATGATACGTACCATGTTTTCTGTCTGAATGCTCCATCAAACTCCCGGCAAATCGAAGGAGAGAAGGAGTTGATAGTGCATTAGATATCCCACAAGCAATGTTTTGATGTTCCATCACATCAATTCCTCTCGTTTGAGATAGGTATGTTAAATTAATTAATATGAGTGACTCTTATTATTTAAAATATGATTTAAAATAAAAAATTTAATATGATAGTCGGTTAGGTATAATGGTAATTTGGGTTATCAGGTTTAAAATCACTCCACTCTCCCTATTTAAAAATAATTGTTACGGGAAAAATAACGGTAATCTCTATTTAGAGATAACTGTCATAGGAAAGATAACGGTAATCTCTATTTAGAAATAACTGTTACGGTAAGGATGATTGTTATCGTAAAGAGGGTAATTCTCTGATTAAAAATAACTCTCACAAAAGAATAGGGTAACGGTTGTACGAATCCCTTCCTTCTCTCCACCATCAGAGAAAACGAAAGGTAGTGAAAGGAAAGAGTAAGAGAAAAGAGAAAAGCGTTCAGGAACAAAACGTAAAGAGGATTCTCATCTTCGCTACGGGACATCAGCATAATGGACAACGGTATGTTGATTTTATTACAGTTTTATTACTAGTATTCGTATAAAAAAAAGATTCTGCATTATAGAAATAAGAATTTCATAAAAAGAAATTCTAGAAAAGTCTTACAATTGGTATCAGAGTCAGGTTAGCGAATACTGCAATTTGTTTTACTTTTATTTGTCGCCTGTAATGCGGTGGTGCTGCCCGACAACGGGGCCCTCGACTGGTGGTGGAGAAGGAATTTTCTGAATGGATGCCGCCATGTAAAGGGGACCGGTTACTAGAACAGTACGCCGATCCGTATTGGACGGTGTTAACTCCCGCATAATGGAAAATTTAAATCTTCATAATTGAAGATTTTTTTAAAGTTTATTAAGGTCACATCAATATGACTCAAATATTGAAAGCTTGTTAGTCACCAAAGTAGCCTGGTTTGAAAGGATTTGAATTATTGATTGTGAATTTCAATTGTTCACTTTTTGATGCTAATAAGGTATTGTATATGAACAATTGTAGTTATTAATTATGAGGCTAAGAGATCATCCAAAGATGAATCATTACCTATAATTAATGACACTAAAGGGGATTGATTGATATACTGGGTAAACGTGATTATATGTCCAAAGATAACATTCATGTTAACTCTAATATGATTGATTGATCTATTAAAGTATATTTAAATTAGCATCATTATTGATTGTAGTTATGTATTTGAGGATCACCCAAAGGTGAACTTAAATACATAGTCAAAGTTTATAATGCATGTATCTGAATTCATTAGAGTTTACTCAAAACATTAACGTGTAAATTTGGATCATGTTTACAGCTTCCAATAATGTTTTCACCTTGGGCAATGCAATGATCAAATTCAATGGGCTGAACTATGCAGATTGGTCTGAGCATATTCAGTCTCATTTAGGTGTTTTGGGCTTGGACTTAGCAGTCATTTCGGATGAAAAGCCTGCAGTCATTAGAGAGACCAGTATAGAATTTGATAAGTCTCTTCATGAGGCTTGGGTATGGTCCAATAGGCTGAGTTTGAATTTGATGCGAATGACGATGGTTGAAAATGTCAAGCCATTGATGCCCAAAACGGAAAATGCAAGGGAATTTATGATGAGAATTAAGGAATACTCTCAATCAGACATAACTGATAAATCCATTGTAGAAACCCTAATGAGTAAGCTGACGACCAAGAAATTTGATTGGTTACAGCCTATTCATGATCATATGACTAGTATGGCTAATCTAGCAGCAAAGTTGAGAACAATGGGTATGGATGTGAGTGAATCCTTTTTGGTTCAATTCATCATCAACTCACTGCCTCCTGAATTTAGCCAGTTCCAAGTGAATTATAACACTATTAAAGATAAATGGAACTTTCAGGAAATTAAGGCCATATTAGTTCAGGAAGAAGGGAGATTAAAGAAGATGAAGGATCACTCCATTCATCTCACTGTTTGTAATGATGCTAGTGGTAGCAAGTCTAAACCATACAAGAAAATTAAGAAAAAGGACAAAGCCTCTATAAAAGTTACTGGAGGTCAGATCCAAAAGGATCAGAAATACTTCTTCTGTAAAAGAATAAGTCACTTCAAAAGGGATTGCCCAAAAAGAAAGGCTTGGTTCGAAAAGAAAGGTATGTACTGTATATCAGTATGTTTTGAATCAAACGTAATTAAAGTGCCCAATAATACTTGGTGGTTAGACTCTGAAGTTACTATTCATATGTCACATATTATGCAGGGATTCCTTTCAATCCAGCCCATAACAGGAACTGAGAAGTTCCTTTACATGGGAAATAGAATGAAGGCATGAATAGAAGGAATTGGGACGTACAGATTGATCTTGGACACTAAGTGTCACCTAGATCTAGAAAAGTGTCTCTATGTTCCTAAATGTGCTAGAAATTTAGTTTCTGTTGCAAAGTTGGATGAAGTGGGATTTAACCTTAAGATTAGAAACGGTGCATTTTCATTGTATGGACATTTGTATTATTATGAATCTGGTACTTTGGTTGATGATTTGTACCGTTTTGATCTTGATGCTATGTATGCTGATTCTCTATTTCTTGTTGAGCATGGTATAGGTAACAAATGCAAGGTGCATGATGATAATTCTGCTTTCTTATGGTATCAAAGATTGGGTCATATATCCAAAGAAAGGATATTGAGGTTGGTGAAAGGTGATATCCCACCTCAATTGGATTTTACTGATTGGGATGTGTATATTGATTGTATAAAAGGGAAACAAACAAGACACACATCGAAGAACCCAGCCATGAGAAGTAATAGGCCTTTAGAATTGATACACACCGATATTTGTGGCCCCTTTGATATTCCCACATGGGGTGGTGAGAAATATTTTATTACATTAATAGATGACTACTCACAGTATTGTTACTTATATCTACTACATGAAAAGTCTCAGTCGGTAAATACCCTGGAGGTGTTTATTGATGAAGTGGAAAGACAGTTAAATAGAAAAGTAAAAGTGATTAAGTCAGATAGGGGTGGTGAATATTATAGAAAATTCAATGAAAGTGGACAATGTCCTGGTCCATTTGCAAAACTTCTTGAAAGTCAAGGCATATGTGCACAGTATACAATACCTGGTACACCACAACAGAATGGTGTAGCGGAAAGGCGGAATCGCACACTTATGGATATGGTTAGGAGTATGTTAAGTTACAGTACTATACCTTTATCCTTGTGGATGCATGCATTAAGAACTGCTGTATATTTGCTGAACAGGGTTCCTAGTAAGGCTGTCCCTAAGACTCCTTACGAGTTATGGACATGAAGGAAACCCAGTTTAAGACACCTTCATGTTTGGGGTTGTTCAGCAGAAGTAAGGATATATAATCTACATGAAGGAAAGCTTGATGTAAGGACCATTAGTGGTCACTTCATTGGCTATCCTGAAAAGTCTAAAAGATATAGGTTCTATTGCCCTAACCATAGAACTTAAATAGTTGAGTCTGGTAATACTCGGCTCATTGAAAATGGCCAGTTCAGTGGGAGTGGGGAATCACGAAAGGTGGATATTAGGGAATTACAAAATGAAAGATCCATAGTGAGTACTCCTACTCAAGTTGGTATCCCCACACCCAGTGTTTTTACTCAAGTTGTTGTTCCTTTTGTTACATCATAGTCACGTGACATGCAAGGACAACAAATTGATACTCGAAACACACAAAGTGAATGCATAAGAGATGAACCAAGTGACAATGTGCAATTTACAAATGAATAAGTGATACCACAAGAAATGACATTACGGAGGTCCACGAGATAGAAAAGGCCAGTTGTATCGAATGATTATGTGGTTTACTCACTTGAGCATGAATCGGAATTGAGCATTGATAAAGATCCAATCTCATTTCAACAAGCCATGGAATGTAATGATTCTGAAAAGTGGTTTAATGCCATGAAGGAAGAGATGAAATCGATGGATGTAAACCAAGTCTGGGAACTAGTAGAGTTACCTGAAGGATCAAAACGAGTTGGCTGTAAGTGGGTCTTCAAGACCAAGCGAAACTCGAAAGGTAACATCGAAAGGTATAAAGCCAAACTTGTTGCCAAAGGTTTCACTCAAAGGGATGGTATTGACTATAAGGAGACTTTCTCTCCAGTCTCTAAGAAAGACTCCTTAAGAATTATTATGGCTTTGGTGGCTTATAATGATCTAGAGTTTCACCAAATAGATGTAAAGACCGCCTTTCTGAATGGTGACTTAGAAGAGGAAGTGTATATGGACCAACCTGAAGGTTTCATCACCACCGAGCAAGAAAATTTGGTGTGTAAATTAAAGAAATCGATATATGGACTGAAACAAGCTTTCCAACAATGGTATATTAAGTTCAATGATACCATCACGTCATACGGCTTTGTAGAGAACACCGTTGATCGGTGTATCTATATGAAGGTCAGTGGGAGCAAGTTCATTATATTAGTCCTATATGTCGATGACATTCTTTTGGCTGCTAATGACATGGGTTTGTTACATGATGTTAAGAGATTTCTCTCTGAAACTTTTGAAATGAAAGATATGGATGAGGCATCCTATGTGATAGAAATAGAGATATTCCGTGATAGATCACAAGGATTGTTAAGATTGTCTCAGAAAGGCTATATCAATAAAGTATTAAAGAGATTTAGAATGAAAAATTGCTCAACAGGAATAGTTCCAATTCAGAAAGGGGACAAGTTCAGTGGATTGAAATGTCCAAAGAATGATTTGGAACGGAAAGCGATGGAATCAATTCCCTATGCATCACTAGTTGGAAGCCTGATGTATGCGCAAACATGTACTCAGCCAGACATTAGTTTCGCTGTCGAAATGTTAGGCCGATATCAAAGTAATCCTAGAATAGATCATTGGAAAGCTGGAAAGAAAGTACTTAGGTACTTACAAGGCACCAAGGATTATATGCTTACTTATAAAAGATCAAGTCATCTTGAAATAGTAGGCTACTCGGATTCAGATTATGCTGGATGTGTAGACTCGAGGAAATCTACATTTAGTTACATGTTCCTCCTGGCTGGAGGAGCAGTTTCTTGGAAAAGTGGGAAGCAGTCTGTCATTGCTACTTCCACTATAGAGGCTGAATTTGTAGTATGCTTTGAGGCTATTATTCATGCATTATGGATGCAGAATTTTATCTTGAGGCTTGATTTGGTCGATAGTATAGAAAAGCCGTTAAGAATTTATTGCGATAATTCTGCAGCTGTTTTCTTCTCTAAGAATGATAAGTATTCTAAAGGTGCGAAACATATGGATTTGAAATACCTATCTGTTAAGGAAGAAGTGCAAAACCAAAGAGTGTCTATTGAGCATGTTAGTACTGAATTGATGATAGCGGACCCGTTAACTAAAGGTTTGCCACCGAAAACATTTACTGGACATATTGCTCGGATGGGCATTTTGGACAGGTCCTTATTCTCTTGAGAGCCAATATTTTGTACTGCTCATATCATTGTGACACTCATGAATTCATTTAAAGCTATGGTTTTGTTTGCGCTCTGTTATCTCCATTTAGTTGTATACAGTTATAGTTTGTGAGATAACTAATAGCACGTTTGGAAATGACAATTAAAGTTTCAGTGTTCCTCAGTAAGGTTATTATGAATTATGATGATTATGTGATACATGGAAGGAATCATGTCGTTAAAAGATGTGTGACCGCCATGATCCAATTATTTTTAATTCAATCAAGTATTGTGATTTGATGATCTTTAAGGATTGTGCGCACTTATTTGTTATTAATTCATCAAATCATAACAAAGGTCAAGTGGGAGATTGTTAAATTAATTAACATGAGTGACCCTTATTATTTAAAGTATGATCCAAAATAAAAGGTCTAATATGATGGTCGGTTAGGTATAATGGTAATTTGGGTCATCGGGTTTAAAATCCCTCCATTCTCCCTATTTAAAGATAACTGTTACGGGAAAGATAACGGTAATCCCTATTTAGAGATAACTGTCATAGGAAGAATAACGGTTATCCCTATTTAGAGATAACTGTTACGGTAAGGATGATAAGAATAGGGTAACGGTTGTACGGATCCCTTCCTTCTCTCCACCATCAGAGAAAACGAAAGGCAGTGAAAGGGAAGAGTAGGAGAAAAGAGAAAAGCGTATTCTCATTTTCGCTATGGGATATCAGAATAATGGATAACAGTATATTAATTTTATTACAGTTTTATTACTAATATTCGTATAAAAAAAATTCTACATTACAAAAATAAGAATTCTATAAAAAAAAATTTTAAAAAAGTCTAACAAGGTAACAGTAAAATCCCCCAATGACTATGCTTTTGCTTTTTTTTTTTTTTTTCTTTTTTCTAAAGGACTCTTGTCCCGGTATGCTTAAGAATTAGAGTTGCCCATGACGAACAAATCCTGTCCATTTTATCTATCACGAGAATTGTTGCGTCATCCTCCAAATTTTGGTGATACCCATTTTTTTAATCATGTTTATTGGCAACACAGGAACCTATATTTTTGTACAATTTTTGGGTGTCATCAGCTGTTGTGTGATCTAAGATGACTGGTGTTGGCTATGGAATCTTGTGGCTGTTTTTCCAAATGAAAAACAGTCACCAGATTAGATGTTTTGGTAGTTTCCGAGGGAAGTAGTTCTCTAAGTTGAAGCCCACGTAGTCAAAGCAATTTTGTGGTAGAATCTGGAACAAGATTGTTGTTGTTAACTCTCCCTATGGTTTGCTGAAACTGAGTAGCTTGTTTTCAACATTATTGAGCATGTTGATAGAGCCTTCTTTACATTCATTAATTCTCTGTTATCTTTTTGCTTCTGTTTCAATCTTCCAAGCGAATTTTGAGATCAAAACGACAAAGACTTGACAAGAAAGCAGAAAGGACCTAGTCAATAGCTTGCCAGATGAAGTTCTTTGTTACCTTGTCTTATTTCTACCGATCAAGCATGCTGTGAGAACGAGCGTCCTGTCCAAGAGATGGAGATATCTCTGGACTTCAGCATTTTCACAGGTTGAATTTGGTGACGCAGTGGTAGACGATGTGAAGTGGTTCCCTGATGTTGTGGACAGAGCTTTGATTCAAAATGTTATTCCATGCCTTGAAAAGCTCCCCCTAAAATTGAAGCTACGGTTTGACCTTCGTCGTGTGTCTAAATGGATTTGCGCGGCTATAATGCGTAATATTAAAGATCATGATATTTGCATCGCAGCAGTGGTTACAATTGTTGCCTCGTCGCCTTTTTAATTGCCAGAAAATATTGTGTTTGAATCTTTGTGGTGAAATTATTCTTAATGTTCCAGAGGTCGTGTGCTTTCCAAGTCTCAAGGTCTTAATCTTAAATCTCTCGAGTTGGATGATGCTAATGTAAGGAAGCTCTGATTCATAAAATTAAATATTTAGATATTTTAAAATTAAGTAAATAGTGTATATATATATAATTTTCAAATTATCGAGGATAATTAAGTTTTTTCTAATGTTTAGCAATATAAATATATATATATATATATAAATTACTTTTAGTACAAAATAATTTATTTAAAAAAAAAAGGCTAGCGGTTCCAGTTAAAAGTTAATACTAGTGGTTCACTTTATGACCGTTACAGTTGGTTCCAGCATTCAGCTTTTTCGACGGGATGGATTGTAGTTGGACGATCTCTTCTCCTTGTTGTATTTCCTGATCTATTTTCTGACCGTCTCGATCAATAATCAAATGAGAACTAAGTGGATTCTAAGTTTAATCATGCTTATAAATATAGGAAAAAATTTCTTCGACTCATATTTTGTCGTACATACTCTACACATCGAATAAAACAACAAAAAGTAATGACGTGATGCCTTTAAAAACTATGAAACACAACTTTGACTAGACTTCTGCGGTTTCCAAAATTTTATTGTTTACTCACCGTATTCCTCCAATGTTGAAAGGAATAGTACCAGGTTTAGAAAATTAGACTAAACCAACCAATAATAGCAGTTAAATTAAGAATTTGATTATAATTTAATTTTATTTATTTTTAAAAATATTAATTGTGAAAATTGATAAACAAATTGATGAATTTATTAGTTGAATTGTAAAGCGATAAATTAATCACTAATTTTTTGATTTGATTAGTTTTAAAATTTATAAAAATTTAAAAAAATATATATTTTTTATATTTTATATTTTAAAAGTAAAAATTATATTATTAGAATTTTTTATATTTTTTTAATATTAAATATTAATTTTATTTATTTAATTTTAATTAAAGCGATTAAACCTTAAATTTTAAAATTTTTCGGCTCAATTTAGTTTTTAAAACCTTGATACTAACTTGAAATCTTAGGTATGACCAAAGGATTCACTCTTGAAAATAAATTTTGATGGCTGTTAAAAGGCTATCTTGGGTTGGCGGGCTTCGAGGGAGTGGCAAGCGATGCTTGTGGGTGCTTGGGTGTTTGGATTTTCAGGTAATGTCGAATCATCCAAGACCATTGATGTCGAGTTGTGTGCAATATATATGACTCTTCCAACAACTTAAGGAAAAGGAAATTTATTATAGTGTTGGACTCCTTATTTTTTCTTAGAAAAATCCCAACAGAAGGTGGCAACTTGACTTCCATTATGCTATCATATCTAAACACTTGTGTTATATTAAGCAGACTTGGGAGGTTGATTTATCTCACACATCGAGGAAGGAGAATTATTATGCAGATTATTTTAGTTGAGAATCTAGGGTTTAGAGATTAGGGATTGCAAGTAAGGATTGAGATTTGAAAATTTGAAATAAAGATTTTGTAGAAATAAAAGGGATAAGATTAATTTCTTTTAGGAAATCAGCCTCTGATGATCACTTTGAGGGGATCAGTTTCTAATAATTTAAAAGTTCTGATAATATTATTGATTAATTGAATCCAAAAGTCATATAATCTTACAATATATAAACTCAAAAGGCTATTATTATGGATATAATTATATTTATTAATTTAAAAATAATAAAAGATAATTATTAGATAATAAATAATAATTATTAACTTACAAAAATTATAGAGATCGCATCATTCTGCCACTCTTTAAAGTAACCTTGTCCTTAAGGTTGACTAGTAATAAAGTCTAGAAATTGCTTTGTAAAAGAATGATAAAACTCCCAAGTAGTGTCCTCAATAGGAAGATTAGTCCACTAAACAGAAACTGGACAACAACTCAATTTCCACGTTTGACCATTCGTCAGTCTAGGATGACCTACAGCTAAACGTTAACCTCTCCGGTGGAAGTAATGTTAGGCAATTGGCCTTATACCACCACAACTTCTCCCACATTCCTATTCAAGCATGAGACATGGAAGATAAGATGTATTTTTGATCTTGTTGGTAAATTAAGACAGTGGACAACAAGACCCATGTACTCAGGAATTTGATATGACCTAAAAAAGCGAGGAGATAATTTCATTGAGGAGCAAATAGTGATAGATAATTATCGATATGGTTGGAGTCTAAGATAAACCTAATCTCTCACTAAAAACTCTTGCTCAATACAATGCATATCATCGTGTTGCTTCATATAGGCTTGGGTTGCAACAAGGTTGTCTTTCAAAAGTTGAAGCAACTTATCTCTATCTTATAAGTCCTTATTGACTTGATCCACATGAGATTATGTAGTTGTATACCTTATAAGAGTAGGCAGAGCTCAACCATAAATTGCTTAGAATGGGAACACCTTTGTAGAAGAGTGATAAGTGGTATTGCACCACCACTTGGCCCAAGGGAGACATTTACCTAATCCTTTCACTTGTCACTTGCAAAGTAACAAAGGTAATTTTCCAAACACCTGTTGACTACCTTAGTTTATCCATCTTTCTATAAGTGATAAGCAGTGCTCATATTCAACTGTGTCCCTTGCAAATGGAACAACTCCTTTCAAAAATTACTAGTAAAGACTTTATCTCGATCATTGATAATAGACTTAGGAATATTATGTAGCTTTACACTATTGCTATCAAAAACTCGAGCAATACTAGCAACAATATAAGGATGACTAACCACACAAAAATGAGCACACTTGGTCAAACAATCCATAACAACAAAAATAATAGATTTACCTTGGGACAACAGGAGTCTTTCAATAAAATCCATAAAGATGTCAGTCAAAACTTCTTCTAAAATAGGTAAAGGTTTGAAAAAGTACTAGAGATGCCATATATTCACTCTTGTGATGTTGACATGCATCACATTCAGACACAAAATATCTTATTTCATTCTTTATACCCTTCCATTAAAACTCCTTATTAATACGCTTATAGGTGTGAACAAATCTCAAATGTCCAGCAATCAAGGATGCATGTGATTCTTGCAAAATT
Organism: Rhizophora apiculata; assembly: GCA_037832385.1. Taxonomy (NCBI): domain Eukaryota; kingdom Viridiplantae; phylum Streptophyta; class Magnoliopsida; order Malpighiales; family Rhizophoraceae; genus Rhizophora; species Rhizophora apiculata. Next base: position 4,122,804 of record CM075431.1, read on the forward strand.
ATGTCTTTATAATGACAATGAAGGACAAGTATCAATCTGCCCTTATAGCACAAATCCATAGAATCCCAAGTGTAATAGATAACAAAATTAGGATTTGTTTATAACTTCTCAATGATTTCATGAGTTTTGGGATCATTTCATCATTCATTTCTAATTTGCTCAATTGTATTACAACTAGAGAAAGAGATTGCCACCAGTTCAGCATGCTTTGGATTGCAAGATAATGCATTGACTACCAAATTCTCACTTCCCTTGTTATAATTAATATCGCAATCATAGCCCAACAGTTTAGAAATCTATTTCTGTGATTTCATAAAAGAGATTTGCTACTTTAATAAATATTTTAGACTTTTATAATCAGTCTGAATTTGAAAATGTCTCCTAATTAGATAAAGACGCCATTTTGAGATTGTATGAACGACAACTAACATCTTCTTATCATAGATAGATATGCTAAGATGTTTCGGTGATAAGGTTTTACTAGTAAAGGCAATAGGGCAACCTTCCTGCATCAATACTACACCAATTCCAATTCCTAAAGTATTAGATTTAATGATAAATACCTTACTAAAATTCGGTAAGGCAAGAACTGAGGTGATGGTCATGACCTACTTTAGTTGATCAATTTCCCCGTATTTTTGGATAAAAGTCCATTTCCTTTCCTAAGTGAGAGTTCAATTGTGCCATTCTTTCAATTTCCCTGTATTTTTGCTTGAAAGTCCACTTCCTTTCCTAAACTTTGGAGTACTTGATATCATAGCTGCTGGAGAACTTGAAATCATAATAGGACTATGAACAATCATTACATTATATGATCGAACAACCAAAACATTATATGATTGAACATTACCATTCAAAATTTCGCCTTACCAACCCCAAGGAAACTTCGAATAATCTTGGAGTTGAGAACTACTCGGCAAAGATGAAGAGTTTATTATCTTATAATATGGCTCTTGAGGTGGTAACCTCAATCTTCTTTCACTAGGAAAGGAAATAAAAACTCATGAGCTGGAGTCAACCTTCTCCCAATCTTTATTCAGTTGAGGTTGTGATCCCAACGTTCGAAGATCCTTCTGATGATGCTTTAGTCTCGAATTTCAAATCAAAGAAAGAAATCTCTTTTTGGTCGGTATAAAGATAAAGAAGAAGAACTCCTTGCTAAACCCGAACTCTAGGCTTTAGGCCGAAGGGAGAGACAAGTGAACCCTATATCCTATTTCAGTTGAAGACAAAGACCCTATTCACTGGAGTCAGGCATCCAAGTATGGTACTAACTCAACCAATAGGTATAGGTATTAAAGGAGCGAAGGGACAAGACCTTTAGGGAGAGGTTCACATCTGAACCAAGGTCTAAAACTAGAGACTCAACCGGAGCCGTAGAATCTGCTGAGAGAGAATCGGATGTCAAATGCTAGATAAGATCCTTGACCGAACTGAAGGAAGACGAACTAACTTAGGTACGAGACCCGAAGCTAAAGAGTTCCAGATTTGGGGTTGAACCAATAGGGATAATAGGTCTACCCCTGCCCTTTCATTAGAGGGTACCCCCATAAGTAATAGAGCAAGTCTTTTTCTTTCCTAATCTCCCAACTGGATTGAGAACTAGCTAGAAGCTAGCTATTGATTGAATCGCACCTTTACAAAAGGTACGTTAGCAGGGGGACTGGCATCTTCCATTCCCACTACATGCAGGTATAGGCAAAGGTAAATCAAGTCCATTATCTCTGTAAACATGATATGATTATCTAAGGCAATTGCCTTCCATGCAAGCCAAGCAATTTAGTGCTAGTGCCTTTTGTGCTTCATTTAGTTTTGCGTATCAATTCAATTTCAAGTCTGTCATTAGCAGGCTATCGGGACAACTACTGGATCTCTCTATCCCAGGTTATTACCTATTAACAACAAGGTATGTTCTGTAGCGTCCTTCACCTTGTCATTCCAATTAAATGAATTTTTCTTTAAAAGAGCTATCAACTCAACACTAATCTTTCTATAGTCACGAACAAATTTACAATAACAGCCAATAAATCCCAAGAAGCTATGTAGTGCCTCAATTTCTTTTAGAATTGGCTAATCTAGCATCACTTGAATTTTGGAAGGATCAACTGTCACACCTTCCTTAGAGACAACATAGTTAAGATATTCTACTGTTTCGCTAGCAAAGTTACATTTTGACTTCTTAACAAATAGAAAATTCTTATGTAGAGTAGTGAACACAATTCACAAATGTGACAAATATGCTTCAAGGGAAGAATTATACACCAAAATATCATCAAAAAATATTAGAATAAACTTATGTAAATGTGATCGAAAGATATCATTCATTAAACTCTAGAATGTTGAAAGTGCATTAGTATGGCCAAAAGGCATAACCAAGAACTTGTAATGGTCATCATGTGTCTTGAAAGCTATCTTTTGAATATCCTTCTCATGGACTCGAATTTAATGATAACCCGATGTTAAATTGAGGTTAGTGAATAGTTGAACACCTCCTAACTCGTCCAATAGCTCATCAACCATAAGAATAGGATATTTATCCTTCACAGTGATGCGGTTGAGTGCTTGATAGTCCACGCACATCTTCTAAGAACTATCTTTCTTCTTTACTAAAAGGACAAGAAATGAATATAAGCTAACACTCAGTTTAATGATATCAACTTCCAACATTGCCTTCACGATTTTTTCAATTTCTCCTTTTTGGAAATGTGGATAATGATAAGGTCAAACATTAATAAGCACACTCCTGGATAATAATGGAATATGGTGATCGTATGTCCTTTGTTAAGGTAGACCTACGGGCTCAGCAAACAAATTGAAGAATTCAATCAATAATGCAATGACTACCTTCCCTTATATGGAATGTGATATGGCCACCTTTGCACTTGATAACTGCACTAGGAACTCTTGTCCGATTTTTTGTAGGACTTTCTTTACTATAAATCCATTCAACAAAAACTTCATTTTTAGCTTAGAGAAATTCTATATAATGTCTCATAAGGTCTGCAACCAATCAATGCCAAGAACAATTTCATAATCTTCTAAAAACATCAAGAAGAGATCAACATAAATGATCTAACCTTGTAACAAGAGCTTTACCTTTGTGCACTTCCCTCGGCATGTCAAATTTCTTCCATATGCAACCTTCATAGCAAACTTGTTGCAATCCTCAATTGAAAAGGCAAGCCTTTTGGCAATCTTCTCATCCATAAAATTATTGGTAGTACTCGAGTCAACTAGTACCATTACAAGTCGTCTCTTGAGAAATCCATCAATCTTCATAGTTTGTGGATTTGAATACCCTGCCAAAGCATGCACTGTGAACTCATCTATGTATTTAACAAGGGTGTCATCACCATCTGGGCACGTATGGTCATCATCTGTTTCTTTAGTTTCCTCAACTGGCTTAATCATTAAAAGCTTCCCTTACTTATATCAGTGCTCTTTATGCCACTTCTCATCATAGTGCTAACATAGCCCTTTTTCCATCCATTCGTTTAATTGCTCTTAAGTCAAACATCTAATGTTAAATGGGCGAATAGAAAAGGATAAGTTGGTGTGACCTTTGGTAGGTTTGTTGGTTACTTTAACAATTGGTCAGCAACTTTCAACTCCTAGCTTCTCCTCCTGTAGGTAAGCAAAAGAGATAGCTACTACCATTGTTCATGCCTTGTGAGCTTTGACTTTCCGTTGGATGTCAAGAGTAAGCCCTTCAATGAATGTTCCCACCAATTGCTTTTTAGACCAATCTTTAGCTCGATTGGCAAGTCTCTTGAATCAACTTCGATGTTTTAGGATGGTAAATATCTGACGATTCTTTGCGAGCTCTCCATTAACATTGTAATATTTTAAGGGCCCAAAGTACACAAGAAAGTCTTTGCTAAATTTAGCCCACGTTGGAACTCCACCACGCATTTCGACCCAATTGTACCATTGGATTGCATCACCTTTTAATTCAATATAAACAATTTCAACTTTAGTGTTTTTTGGCATACGATGGAAAGTCCACCCTTGTGTGTGGTTGTGTATAGTCACAATTGGCACCTCCATAGGATTCCACAAGTTCTCTTTGCTTGTCGGTAGATCCAAAAATATTATCTTTCGATTGATTTGGTGCTTTAAAAAGAATTATATGTTTGAGCCTCTTAAAAGACTTGCATCTGTTTTTGCATTTGTTTAAACTTCTTGAAAGAATCTTGCATGAGTGATAGTAATTGTTCAACTCTGGATAATCTAGCTTTAGAATCATATGAGTTGTGCAAAGACACGGTGTAAGACTACAAATTAGTGATACCTAAATCTTTTTTTTATTGGTGGATAAGGGGTATAAACCTTTTTTTTTTTTTTTTTATGGTAGTGAAGGATGGAACATAATTAAAATCCATAAGAACACTATTCTGATACCAGATATTAAGAACTAAGGTTTAAAGATTAAGGATTGGAAGTAGGGATTGAGATTTGGAGATTAAAAATAAGGATTTTGTAAAAATAAAGCAATAGGATTGATCACTTTGAGGGAATTAGACTTTAATGATCATTTTAAGGAAATTGATTTTTAATAAATAAAAAACTCTAATAATATTATTAATTAATTAAATTTAAAAATCATATAATTTAAATTTGATAAATTATTATTATAAATATAATTATATCTATTAATTTAAAAAATAATAAAAGAAAATTATTAGATAATGAACGACAATTATTAACTTGTAAAAATTATGAAAATTGCATCAATGATCTTCAAATTTGCGATTGGCCTCCATTGCGTACTGAGACTGTGTTGACGGCGGACATGTTTGGTCTGGCTAATTTTGTTTTGGCTTTGTCATGTTTTCTATTTTAGTTTCTTCTTCTAGAATTAAAAAAAAAAAAAAAAAGTCTTGTATAATATTAGGTATGCCCTCATCATATATTTATACCTTCAAAAATTACCTAAACCTTAAAGACTCCACATATAGACCCAAACGTATGAGAATATATCCATAACAATAAAGTACAAATTAGAAATATTACATTAATTTTTACATATTCATGCCCGCGATCTCTGAATTGTCGACTCTTTCATGTCCAATCTGTTACCGAAAATCACACGGAGTGATCAAACGATGAGAAAAACAATACCAGAATAACACCATTGTTTTACGTGGTTCGGTCGATATGACCTACGTCCACGGGAAAGACAGAAGGAATACTTTTATTAACAGAGAGTGTGTGTTACAGGATACAAAGAATGCGGCTCTACTTTCTAACCTCGTCTCAACTCACATAACCCTAATATACCTCTATATATATAGGAATCCCAAAAAGGGTTAAAAGAGTAATTCTGACTCAACTAAAATACAAGGCATATTCCAACAAATCTCCACCTTGCATTGTATTCTCAAAACACACAACAAAATAGAATCCTTCTGTCTCTCCTCCAAATGGCCCCTTAGGGCTAGTCAATCAGAACGAACACCAATCAAGTCCAAGCAATGCTTGAACTTGCTAGTCAAAATTGGTTTCGTCAACATGTCAGCTGGATTGTCTGCAGTAGCAACCTTTTTCACTGAGATCAAACCTTGAGATATAACATCTCGCAAGAAATGGTATCTGACATCAATGTGTTTGGTCTTCTCATGATACACTTGATTTTTGGTCAAGTGTATAGCACTCTGACTGTCACAGAATACGGTGGTAGTTTCTTGTGATAAACCCAAATCAGTGACCAAACCTTTCAACCAAATAGCTTCCTTAACTGCTTCTGCTATTGCCATGTACTCAGCTTCAGTGGTGGAAAGAGCAACTGTTGATTGCAATGTTGCCTTCCAACAAATGGCACTGCCTGAAAGGGTAAAAACATAACCCGTTGTTGATTTTCTTCTGTCAAGGTCACCTGCATAGTCAGAGTCCACAAAACCAGTAAACAACCTACTGCCTCTGCTGAACATCAGTCCTACATCTGTAGTGCCTCTAAGATATCGAAATATCCATTTAACTGCTTGCCAATGTGCTTTCCCAGGGTTAGCCATATATCTACTGACCACACTGACTGCCTATGAGATATCTGGACGAGTGCAAACCATAGCATACATAACACTGCCCACTGCACTAGAATATGGAACACGTGACATATATTCCTCCTCCTCTAGGCTATTGGGTGACAAAGAGGCTGAAAGTCTGAAGTGTGATGCCAAAGGAGTACTTACCGGTTTGCAACTCATCATCCCAAAACGATCAAGAACCTTCTCGATGTACCTTTTCTGTAAAAGGCGCAACTCTCCTGCTTTCCTGTCTCTGATGATCTCCATGCCCAAAATCCTCTTTGCAGCTCCCAAATCTTTCATCTCGAAATCTCTACCAAGTAGCTTCTTCAAACTATTGATCTCAGATATACTTGTAGAGGCAACAAGAATATCATCGACATATAGTAGCAGATAGACAAATGATCCATCACGGAGCTTCCTATGGTAGACACAACTGTCATACCCACTCCTTAAGTAACCATGACCAACCATAAAGCTGTCAAACTTCTTATACCATTATCTAGGTGACTGCTTTAAACCATATAGAGATTTCTTCAACCTGCAAACTTGATCCTCCTTGCCTTCAATTTGGAAACCCTCGGGTTGATCCATATAAATGACTTCCTCAAGATCGCCATGTAGAAAAGCAATTTTGACATCAAGCTGCTCTAGTTCCATATCATACATAGCAACCATAACTAGAAGCACACGAATGGAAGTATGCTTCACAACTGGAGAAAACACCTCATTGAAGTCAATCCCTTCTTTCTGGCTATACCCCTTTGCAACTAGACATGCCTTGTACCTTGCATCTTCAACTCCTGGGATTCCCTCCTTCTTCTTGAAGATCCATTTGCAGCCAACAGCCTTCTTATCTTTGGGAAGTTTCACTAAGTCCCAAGTCTGATTCTTATGCAGGGACTCAATTTCCTCGGTCATAGCAATACTCCACTGGGAAGATTCGGCACAAGTGACAGCCTCTGAATAGTTTCTAGGTTCATTGTAGTCCACCTCTTCCGCTACTGCCAAACAATAAGCAAAATCTAAGTAAGAAAACCTGGCTGGTGGCTTGATAGTCCTTCTGGGTCTGTCTTTGGCGATACTGTATGGCTGTGCCGTTGAGTATTTAGAGTATCCTCGTCTGTTTCTGAAGTGCCAACCCGAATCTGTTGACCTGACTTAGAAGGCATATTGTTTTCAAACTCCACCTACTGTCTGGAACTCCCACTATCTTCATTGTTTGGCCTTACGACTTCCTCTTTTGGATGCAGCATAGCGGATTCATCAAATGTCATGTCTCTACTGATGAGGAATTTTGGAGACTTAGGGTCTGGACACCATAACCTATAACCTCTCACACCAGAAGCATAACCAAGGAAAATACATTTCTTAGCCCTCGGTTCAAGCATTCCATCATTAACGTGAGCATAAGCAGGACAGCCAAATATCTTCAAATCAGAATAATCTGCAGGTTTGCCTGACCACACCTCTTCAGGTGTCTTACACTCAATGGAAGTAGAAGGAGATCGATTTACCAACCAACAAGCTGTATTAACTGCTTCTGCCCAAAACTCCTTACCTAAACCTGCATTGGATAACAGACATCTAGCTTTCTCTATCAAAGTCCTGTTCATGCGTTCTGCAACTCCATTCTGCTGTGGGGTTTTTACAACTGTGTGGTGTCGAACAATGCCTTCGATTTTGCAAAACTCATTGAATTCGTTATTGCAAAATTCAAGGCCATTATCTGTTCTCAGTCTCTTAATCTGCTTCCCAGTCTGCTTTTCAAGTAAAATTTTCCACTGTCTGAAGATTCCAAACACTTGGCTTTTCTTTTTCAAGAAATAGACCCAAACTTTGCGAGAAAAATCATCAATGAAAGTGAGCATATAAGCAGCACCCATACCTTTAGAGAGAACCTGAGAAGGACCCCAAAGATCTGAATGGATGTAGTCCAATGTTCCCTTTGTTTTATGGATGGCTGTACTAAAACTCAACCTCTTCTGCTTCCAAAAACACAATGCTCACAAAATTCCCAATTTTCCAGTTGTTCTGGCCACACAAAAGACCTCTCTTACTCAAAGCAGCCATACCTCTATTACTCATGTGTCCCAACCGCATGTGCCACAACTTTGTCACGTCTGAATCTGAAACTGAAGTAGAAACTGCAGTTGAGTCTGTGACTGTCGAACCATGCAAGAAATACAATGTGCCAATTCTAGCAGCTTTCATCAATACAAGAGCACCTCTAGAAACCTTCAGAACTCCACCTTCACACCCAATCTTGCAGCCATTCTTCTCAAGAGTGCCCAAGGAGATAAGATTATTCGTCAAATCTGGAATGTGTTTGACCTCAGACAAGGTCCTAATGACACCGTCATGGATCTTGATCTGCACTGTACCAATCCCAGCAACATTACATACGTGATCATTACCTAACAGAACACCACCATTGATTGGCTTGTAGGTGGTAAACCATTCCCTATTAGGAGTCATATGTTGCGAGGCTTCAGTGTCCATAATCCAGGTATCCTGAAATCTGTCTTGGCCTTGAGTAACACAAAGCATATCATCACTCTCATTTGCTGCCACATGAGCTTCTCCTGGTGGATGGTTCTTCTGATTACTGTCACTTACTTTCTGCTTGTTTTTCAATTTGTAACAATCAGATTTGATGTGCCCTTTCTTCTTGCAATAATTGCATGTCAAATTCTTGTGCCTTGATTTCGATCTTGATTTTTCTGAACTTCGACCTCTCTCCTTTGATCTTCCCCGAGCAATGATCAAACCAACACTCTGATTTGATGTCTCAGAAACTGTCAGATTACTATCAATTTTCTCCTTGGCTTGCAAATTAGTCTTGACATTCTCAAGGGAAATATCTTTTTTGCTATAAATCATAGTATCTCGAAAGTGCTTGTATGAAGGAGGCAAAGAACACAAGAGCAATAAAGCTTGATCTTCATCGTCAATATGCACGTCAATTTTGCTCAAATCAGTAACAATTGAACTAAACTCTCCAATATGTGATTTCAAAAAAATACCTTCTGATATACGTAGAATGTAAAGGCGCTGCTTTAATTGGAGCCTGTTAGTCAAAGATTTTGTCATGTACAGACTTTCCAATTTTAGCCATGCACCAGCTGCTGTTCTTTCAGTAAAGATTTCTCTCAAAACTTCATTTCCCAAACTGAGTTGAATTGAGGATAGAGCTCTATCGTCCAAGTCATCCCAATCTGCATCGGATATTGACTCCGATTTTTTCTCCTTACCAAGTAGAGCCCTTTTTGTACCTTCTCGCGACAGAATTACCATCATCCTAACTTGCCACAGTGCAAAACTAGTGTTTCCATCAAACTTCTCAATTTCAAAAATTTTACTGTTGACGAAGATAAAAAAGTCATTGCAATAAAACACTCAAAACAAAAATTGATGAATTCTGCCCAAATTAATAAAATTTCCCAAGCTCCGATCGGTAGGGGATCCGAATTGGATCCGGTGGATACTGCAGAACGCCGGCCGCTGGGCTGTTCGACGGGGCTTGCCGGTGTGGGGTGTGAGTCGGGTGCTGGGCTGTGTCGGGCGCTGGGCTGGGTCGGGCGCTGGGCTGCGCGACGGGTCGCCGGTGACGCAGGGCTGCGTCGGGCACTGGGCTGCGCGACGGGGTCGCCGGTGACGCAGGGCTGCGTCGGGCGCTGGGCTGCGTCGGGCGCTTGGCTGGGTCGAGCGCTGGGCTGCGCCGACGGGGTCGCCGGTGACGCTGGGCTGCGTCGGGCGCTTGGCTGGGTCGAGCGCTGGGCTGCGCCGACGGGGTCGCTGGTGACGCTGGGCTGTGTCGGGCGCTGGGCTGCGTCGGGGTTGCCGGTGACGCAGGACTGCGGCGGGCGCTGGGCTGCGTCGGGGTTGCCGGTGACGCAGGACTGTGGCGGGCGCTGGGCTGCGTCGGGGTTGCCGGTGACGCAGGACTGCGGCGGGTGGTCTCGGCAGATTTTTGGATTTTTTTTTTTTTTCTCGGGCTCTGATACCCGTTTGTTACCGAAAATCACGTGGAGTGATCAAACAATGAGAAAAATAATACAGAATAACACCATTGTTTTACGTGATTTGGTCGATATGACTTATATTCACAGGAAAAACAGAGGAAATGTCCACGAAAAAGATAGAGAGAATATTTTTATTAATAGAGAGTGTGTTACAGGATATAAAGAATGCGGCTCTACTTTCTAACCTCGTCTCAATTCACATAACCCTAATATATCTCTATATATATATAAATTTCAAAAAAAATTAAAAAGAATAATTATAACTCAACTAGAATACAAGATATATTCCAACACAATCTCCAAACCATTCTTGGGCGCCTATTGTTTTGAGTTTCGAGATTCAACTTCAAATTATTTTTTATTTGGTTTTACAATCTTGCATCATATTAAAGCTCAAATTAAGGAGGTCCTGTCTTGTTCGAGGACATTAACGTTTGGTTTTCAGCTACTTCTGCCGCACAATACATGCCTCTTCCTCACATTGGTTTCTTTGCTATTTCCTTTTCTAAATACCACCCAAAGAAATCACACTTGGAAAATGAGAGACCCCCCCTTTTTATTAGAACTGAGTTGGTTTCTCTTTTTTTTTTTCCATCTTTTTGAAATAATTGAAATGGATTATTAATGGACAAGTCTTGGGTGGGTTGGGTCTTTGTATCTTTGGGTTTCCTTGTGTCGTTCTTGTGTTGCTGCTATCGATGTTTCATATGAGCGGAATGTGAAAATTCTTGCCTAATGGAAAGGGTCTCTACTAACCATGTGGGGTTGCATCAGCCTTCTACTTTTGGGACCAGTGGCAATGAAGGATATTTCTCACCATATCATAGTTGTTTGGATTGAAGAAATTGGCGGCTGGTGTTGATTGGGTACCTTTCTTGGCTTTAATAGCCGTTTCAAACAAGTAGAGATTTTTGGCCCCAAAATGTCAATTGCCTTGGAATTTTGAGAGAGAGAGCTAATTTTGTCCACATCTTTTATTATTAAAACTAATTTTAACTATCTGCAGCATGATGAAGGACCCTTTTTTTTTTTTTTCTTACCGCACAAATATTTGAGCATATTTTATGTAAATTTTAGAAATATAAGTTGTGATCTATAAATATACCTTATTTACAATATAGTCAATTTAATTTTCATAAATTCACGTGACATAATTGATATTAATTAGAGCTAATTACTTCAAATTGATCTTGTTCAAAATAACATTACACAATCATTATGACAACAACAAAATAATTAGAGATACTAATATTAATGTTGATCATACTATCACGAGATTTTTGGTATCAAAGTATACATTTTTAACTTCAACTTATGATCAAAATTTAATGTATTCCATTGATTTATTATTAATATATTACACGGTGATGGTGATTCTCCAACAAAAGTATTGTTATAAATAAAACTAATTGTTGGTAAAAAAAACAAAAAACAAAAAAAAGTAATAGAAAATAGGAATTAGATATTAAGTCCTTTTAAGAAATATTTAAGTAATTAAAATTTTAAATTTTTATTTAAGACATCTTAAATTTTAATTTTAAAAAGAGATATATAAAATTTTTAGAATAAAAAGAATTAATTTAATTGTTAATTCATTATTAATAAATTTTTTAATAAATAAATTAAAAAAGACCATTGCAGCAATGACAAAACAACGAATAATAGTGAAAACTTAATTGGGTAATCAAGCGAACTTTACTTTTGCTTTACAGTATGGAACACCATGTCGGTTAAGGAAGTTGGTTAAACGTACAAATACAAAAGTGACGATACGGATGACAAGTGCACACGAAAATTAGTAAAACTATTAGATATATAATTTAACATTATAAATATCCTCTCAAATATGCCTTAAAATTTCAAAAATATATTTATGTAGATATTTCACTAAATTATTTTATAGACAAAAAAAATAAAAATTTTAAATTATTTCCTTATAAGTTTAGACAAAATAAGAAAATTTTACGGTTTTTCTTCATTTTATATAAAAAAATTATCAAAATATGCTTATTAATATTTTTTTAGGATGCATTTTGAATTTTTTATAAAGTATATATTAAGTTAAATTACTTATTTAATAATTTTATCTGTTTATATCAAACAAAAAAAAAAGGACTCATATAAAAATTTAAAATTAAAAATTAATTTTAAAATTTAAAAAACCTTAAAGCTTGAGACCAAAATTTTTAAAAATTCATAAAGACTTATTCTCATTATCAAATTAATGGTAGATAAGGTAAACGTTATTTCACTTATCAAAATCTACTCCATGATATTCATAAATACTACAATTTCCAAATTTTTACAAAAAAAAAAATAAAACTAAAATTTTAAGAATTCATGAAAGCTTATTCTTGTTATCAAATTACTGATAGGTGAGGTAAATGAGGCACACTTTGTTTTGCTTGTCAAAGTCCACTTTATTGGTGTAAAGTCTTGATTATGTTAAAACTTAAAAAATAATTACTTTAAGTCATGTATCTGATACTACTCTTCTTAAGGAAAAATTTATCCTCACTAATTTGTAACAAAAGTTTATACAAATTTTCTCACAAGATAAAATGAAGTACACTTGAATACAGGTTGTACTACTGAAATCAAACTCTCAAAAAGTTGATCATTTGTCAATAGATATCTTTGGTTTAATGGTTAACATCTTGACCATTTAATGCTACAAACACAATTATTTTTTTTTAATTTATATCATTTATTATGACATGACATATAAAATAACTAGTTGATAATTAAAACATAATAACTATTTAATCCATTGGTCACATCTTTTGGTTGTAACCCAAAGATCTTGAATTCAAAACCCATCAAATACTATTTTTAGTTATTTATTAAAAGTCATGGTCATATGCATAAGTAAAGGCTATTTTTAGTTATTTATTAAAAGTCATGGTTATATGCATAAGTAAAGATGTCTTACAGATTGAATTTTTATATAGTAAAAAGTACATTACAACAAAACTAAATAATATGGTAAACAAGTTTTAAATCAACTATTCTTATTAATAAGTTGTAAAAACAATTCACATATATGACGATACAACATTATACTTTTCTTTTGAATAATTGACACATTAAAGGTCATTGTGTTCATATTTTTTCATGAATACTTTAAGGTTAAGCACTTTAACTTAATGGAACAACCTAAATATTCCATATTTATATAGGTAAATTGGAACTCTCGTTATAATACACCTTTTTAAGTTAGTTAAGAGTGTTAAACACTCATTCTCCCAATTCAACTATGAGAACTAAGCACTATATAACCTTGGAATGAAAATAAAAATTAATTATAATGTTTCAATCACACTAATAATGTACTTTGACTCATTGAACTTATGACTTGATATTGTATCAAGTGTTAAGTTAAGTTTCCATCATGGTTGATTTGTATTTATGTACTTGAGACCCATCTCTCTTGATGTCTTATTCACCATGCCTCTTATTAATCCTTTTGTTAAAGGATCAGCCATGTTTTGACTTGATCTTACAGAATCAATCATGATCACTTCATTTATGATCAAGTCTCTCACATATCTATCTCTGAGTCCAATGTGTTTAGACTTACCATTATATATTGGACTATATACTCTTACTAAAGTTGCATCACTATCACAATGTATATAAATGGGTGCTATTGGCTTTTGCCATAAAGGAATCTTATAAAGTTAATTCCTTAATCATTCTACTTCTTTACTTGTTGAAGCTAATGCTACAAATTCTACAGTTATAGTGGAATCTACTATGCAAGTTTATCTCTTGAAACCCTAAGAAATTACACCCCCATTAAGTATAAAAATCTATTCATTGGTAGAAGCATAATCCTCTTTATTAGCAATCCAACTGGTGTTTAAGTACCCTTTTATAACAAAAGAATAACTAGTATAATTTATACCATAATTCTTTCTTTTCTTTAAGTACTCTAGGATTTTATTTACTTCATACCAATGCATGTCACTTGGATTACTTGTGTACTTACTCATTTTCCAATTATATAGGTTATGTTTCGCCTTATACATGTCATTACTTACGTTAAACATCCTATCATCTTGGCATATTCCAATTGTGATACTAAATTTCCAATATTTTTGGTAAAACTCATGTTGGGATCAAATGGGATATAAGTTGACATACAATTTGTATGATTAAATTTATTAAAAACCTTTTTAATGTAATGTGATTGAGGAAGCACTATGCTCTTTTGGTCTTACAAGATTTTGATTCTAAGGATGATATTTGCCTCATTCATGTCTTTCATATCAAAATTGCTAAATAGAAACATTTTGTAACTTTAACTTCTTCTAAGTGAGTTTCAAAGATTAATATGTCATTTACATATAAGCAAATGATTACACATCTTCCTTTTTTGAACTTATTAGAGACATATTTATCTAATTCATTAATCTCAAATTCATTGACTAGTATCATTTGATCAAATTTTTAGTGTTATTGCTTAGGCGCTTATTTTAGACCATATAAGAATTTAACCAATTTATAAACCTTTTCCTCTTGACTAAGTACAACAAATCCCTTAGGTTGCTCTACATACACTTCTTCTAATTCACCATTTAAGAATGTTGTTTTCACATCCATTTGATGAATTACTAGATTATGAATCAAGGCAAGTGCAATAAGTAGCCTAATTGTGGCAATTTTAGCCATTGGTGAATATGTATCAAAATAATTAACACCTTATTTTTGCATAAAACCTTTTGCAGCTAGCCTAGCTTTAAATTTGTCAATGAATCCATATATATCTAATTAGCTTTGAACCAAGTGAGAGGTCTACCAATTTCCAAATGTTATTACCCATAATGGAATCCATTTTATCATTTGTTGCTTCCTCCTAAAACATGGTATCTTACGATTTCATCACTTCACAAAATGTCTTAAGATCATCTTTAGTATTGAAGCAATATGAATTTGATTATTCACTGATTCCTTTGTTCCTTTTACTATGAACATGAAGTAATCAACTGAAAGTCTTTGCTTTTATTGCTCTTTTTCTCCTATGAAGTTCAATGACTTCATCATTTTTATTTCCTTTTGTCAATACATCATTTTCCTTATTAAGAACTTATTTTTGTTCTAAAATTTTATGAATAAAGATGAACCTATATTCATAAAAAATAGCATCCCTTAATTTTATATGTGTTAATAGGTATAAAGTTATTAGGCTTTATGACTATGAATTAATATGTCTTGCTATTATAAGCATATCCCAAGAAGATACACTTAATTCCTCTTTCACCTAACATTTTCCTCTTGGGTTCAAGAACTCTAATAATTGCTCTATAACCTTAAACTCTTAGGTAATTAACATTTGGCTTCTTTCTATTCCATAATTCATATGGGATTATTTTGTTCCTTTTGCTAGAACTTTATTTAAAATGTGGCATGCTATAAGAAATGCTTCTCCTTAAAATTCATGGCTTAATCTATAAGTTGACAACATTACATTAACTATTTTCATCAATGTTCAATTTTTGCATTCAGCAACACTATTTTGTTGTGGTCTGCAAGGAGTAATTGTTTGATGAATGATTCTGAAGGAGTTAAAAAATGCAGTATCACAATATTCTCTTATTTTATTAGATCATAAGTATTTAACAATAGATTTACATTGTAATTCAACGTTATATTTATATACCTTGAATTTTTCAAAAATTTCATTTTTAATATATAATAAGTAAATATGATAATATCTTTACTAATTATCAATAAATGTTATAAAGTATCTTTTTCCTCTTAGGGTTTATATATTATGCAAATCACATATGTCAGGTGCTAATCTTAGTGGTAGTAGCAAATATTCAAATGAGAACTTTGAAGGCTGAAGAGGGGAAAGGTTCCATGTGAACGACACTTGCACATGGGTTAATTGATCCTAAGAGACGGAGGAAGCCCATCCGATAACACGTCCGCATGCGAGCTTCGAAAGGGAATTGGGTTAAAATTCCCAAACCAGGACATGGCAGCTAATGGCAACATTGGGGAGTCCAGAGATGTCGGCGGGGGCCTCGAGAAGAGTTATCTTTTCTGTTTAACAGCTCGCCCACCCTGGAAATGACTCAGTCAGAGGTAGGGTCCAGTGGTTGGAAGAGCACCACACATCATACAGTGTCCGGTATGCGGCCCTTGAAGATCCAGAGGACCGAGTGCCTCCTGCACCCAGTCATACTCATAACTGCATTAGGTCTCCAAGGTGAACATCCTTAGGCCAATGGAACAATGTAGGCAAAGGAAGTCAGCAAAATGGATTTGTAACCTCGGGAAAAGGATTGGCTTTGAGGGCTAAGCCTGGGGGTCCCAATCCATCCCTTAGCCGGCACGCGGTGTCCCAATCTCACCGCTCAATTAATGTCACAAAGTATCTTTTCCTTCCTAATATTTATGTATTATGCAAATCACATATGTCATTATAAATTAATTATAACATACTTAAAGATTTTTAAATACTTATAAATGTACTTTTAGTTATTTTTGTTAATATTCAAGGTGTATATTTATTTTTAGATGCATCAAAATGTGACAATAATTCCAATTTAATCATATCACATAATCTGTTATAATTTATATATCCTAATCTATTATATCATAAAGAAGTATGCTCAACATTATAAATAAAATCATTGGTATTATTATTAGTAATAATATTGAGATTAAATATTCCATCACAAAAGTAACCTTTTTCTACAAACACACCTCCTTTAAAAAGGACGAAATTATTAGCTTCAAATATGAGTTTAAACTCATATTTGCTTAATAGATTACCTAAACCAAAATTTTTCTAACTTATGGAGCATAAAATACATTAGTAAAAGTAATAACCTTTCTAAAAATGAATTGTAATTCTACTTCCCTAATTCCCATAACATAGAGTATAATAGAATTTCTCATGTATACAATTGTACCATCAATTACTGATCTCAATCCTTTAATGAAACTTTTGTTCTTGTAAACATGTCGAGTAGCCCCATAATCAATCCATTATGCATTGTTATCTTCTATCAAATTGATCTCTATGATCATAGCAACCATCTTCTCATTTGTTACTCTAGAAGAGGTCTACTTTTCTTTTTGCTTTTTGAACAAACAATACTCATATTTGTAGTGTCCTTTATTTTGGCAAAAATGATATTTGTCATTTCTCTTCTACCTTTTATGTTGTTTTTTGTCATCATTAGATTGATTCTTCCTTTTGTGGGAGGACTTACTTGATTATCCTTTCTCGACTACATGCACTTTTAAAACATAAGAGCCTTACTTTTTATTTTCTTCTTACATGCAAAATTTTTCTTCTACACGAAGATGGTTAGTAAGTTTTTCAAAAGAAATATCTTATGTTTTGTATTAAAGGCCTTTTTTGAAATCTTTCCATAAAAGAGGCAATTTGTCTATTATTGAATTCATATTAATGGTTTCATCCATAGACATCTTGTGTTGTGAGAAGTGATTAAGTATTCTTTCAATCTTAGCAAATTGTTCTTTTACTGGTTTACCATTAGTCATTTTATAATTATTGAATTTAGAGATAAAAAATTTTTTATTTATTGCATTTTTTTGCATGTATCTTGCCTCTAATTTCTCTTATAGTTTTTTCATAATTTAAAAGTTATAGTAGACATCAAATAATGAATCATTCATGGTATTTAGGATGTGTTCTCTGCATATCTCATCATTAATTGCCCCTTTTTGTCTCTTCCTGGTATTTATAATAGTCTTATTTTCAAACTATTCAGGTCTTGTAGTGTTCAAAGTATAAGCCATTTGTAGTGACACTAATAGAAAGTGAATTCTCTTTTGATAGCATATAAAGTTACCTTTATCAAACCTCTTTAATTTCATGAAATTTGAAATTAATTCTTTCAATGTTCTAACCATAGTTAGGTAATTTTGCCTTAAAATTATTGGTACAAAGTCTTAACTATATTGAAACTTGAAAAAATAATTGCTTTAAGTTATGTATTTGATATCACTCTCCTTAAGACAAAATTCACCCATATTAATTTACAATAAAAGTTTATATACATTTTCTTATAGGATAAAATGAAATATATTTAATTATAAATTGTAATATTGAAATTAAGTCATTGAAAAAATTATTATATTTTTTAAAATTATTTTATAAAATATTTATAATATTTCTGTAATAATTTTATAAACAAATGGATCCTTTATATAATGACGAAGGAACTAAGAAAAAAAAATGATATCTTAAACAAATGATAGCTATTTATTTTAATATTTATAAAAATAATAATTATTAATTATCAATAAATATTTTTATTCTAATGATTAACATTAATATATTATGTAAATTTTTTTTTTATTTTTTATTATTATTATAAAATAATATATAAAATAATTATTAATTAAAATTTAATAACCATCAAGATCGGTGGTTACAACTTGTGTTTGCAACCTAAAGGTTCTCCGTTCAAAACCCAAAAGCCGACTGTTAATAAACTGTTTGAGAATGTTTGAAAATAATTGGACGAATAATTGTGCCCTTTGTCCACGTCACATACCTCCGTGTTCAAATCCCAAGAGACACAAAAGTTTTAGTTTCCTTATTAGTTTTTCTACGTAAAATATTTATCGAAACAAAATTTATGCAAAAAGATAAATTATTTTTCACATATTATTGAAAAAAACTTTTTCTAAATGGTCTAAAAGAAAAAACGTATTACCAAAGATGTCAAAATTAACCTGCAATTGACAATCGGTGAGAATAACGATGAAATTGGTTATTTTTGGTCAATTTTATAATTATATTTTGTTGGCTACATTGTTTTGTCAAATAAAAAAATAAGAAAAAAAATTTATAAAAAAAAACTTTATTGGACCTTAGAGTAAACCCGGGAATTGAGATAAAGAGCATAATAATTTTATTGTGGAATACGTGCGTAATTGTATACTTTAATTTCTTAAAATTAAGTTTTTGATAGAGGTAAAATTTTGAAAAAATTATAGAGGTAAATTCTTATTTAAATAACTCGGACCATTTCTTAAACCCACCACATTTTTTTTACGAGACTCAAACCAACCACTTTTTAATGTCCTGTCTCTTTTCTCTTTGCCCATGTAACTGTACCCAAATTACAACTGTCATTTGCGCCTGAGTCAAAGGGACCCGTAATCCATGGTGGTCCTGGTCAGTCGACGCCTTGCTCTGGCATAAATGAACATTTGCACTGTGACTTCATGATCATAGCAAAACAATTTTCCAAACCTGCAGACCAATACTGCAGCCTACGATGTACAATTTCATCTTCATACGCATCTTTGCACGGCCCTTGACCAAACGCGTGACCAAGTTGGAACAATTTTGGGCGCTATAAAGCCTGATGTTGTGTTCTACGATCTCGCATATTGGCTGCCTGCGTTGGGCCCAGAATTAAGCTTCAAGTCTATTCCGTGCATTCTTGCTCGCCTTTCATTGTAGAATATTGGATTTATGCATTCTTATTAACGTGCTTTTTGTTGTTTATATACAGTGGCAATTTGGGTACAATCCCTGCTTCTTAAGGAACCATTTGCTAGCTTAAATACGACTTATTTTGGGTTATCCATATGTTTCAGCTGCTCTTGTTTCCAAGGTGTAATGGCAATTTCATTGACGCTTGTGTGCTATTTTCTAGGCTTGCCAGTCAGTGCCTGTGCAGCTACAGCGTCATGCCCCTGCATGCATGTTTTAATCAGTTATCATGCACGCCTTATTCAGAAGAATGTGATGGTAGGATTTTCTTTCATAGGCAAGAGATTAGCGATGAGTTAAAATTAAGACCACAAATTTCTGATCCTTTCCTGGGAACTTTGTGCACTGAAACTCGCTTTCTTTTTAGATTGTGAATGCAAGTAGTTGGAATTATCAGTTGCACACTCAATACAAATTGTTTGGTAAAATACTCGTTGGGGCTGTTGATGACAGTAAAATCTATAGAAATTGAAGGCAAAGTAGCCATTTGATTTGTGTATTCAACCACTAGGCCTAAGAGATGAATCTCTTGGCACATTTAATGGCCCATATATGATATAAAGTCCCACCGCATGGACAAAGAAAAAAAATCTAATCTATAGGACAAAAAAACAAAAATAAAGAATAAAAAAATAAAAGAGTATTATAATTATATTACATTTAAATTCATTTTATTTTTTAAAAAATTATTATTATTGTTTTCATTTATAATTTCAAATTTCTTATTAAAAATACTCATATATAATAATAATAATAATAATAAAATAAAATATGTAATAAATTTAACAAAAATTAAGCCCACAATATTGTTGCGAGTATCTTGTGAGGGGGTTGACTCATGATTAATATATTATCATGCTTATCATGCTGATAGTATATTTCTTGATAAGGTCCATAGGTAAATAGATGACATTTTTTTGAGAAGTTATTAAAGTGTTTTAAATGAATAAATAAGTAATTCATAAAAAATATTATGGATACCAATTAATAAATTAATAAATTGAAAGGGAAAATTAGAAATTTTGTAGCACCAGAATAAGAGTCTCTACATTTTGTTTACCATTAAAATCTAGTGCTTCTAAAATATGTCTTCGGGTTTGAAATTTACTTTTTGATATGTCATTACAAATATTTATTCTATATTTTATCATTATTTATACACATAACATATTTTTTAGTAGAAAACTTTGGAATTTGATAATTGTAGCCCGCAGATACTATCAATGTGCAACAATAGTAATAAAATGTTCATCAAACTTAAAACAATGTGCAATAAATTTAAAATTCATCTTTTGATAAATCATTATACATATTACCATTTTTTTGTT
Source organism: Rhizophora apiculata (assembly GCA_037832385.1). Lineage (NCBI taxonomy): Eukaryota > Viridiplantae > Streptophyta > Magnoliopsida > Malpighiales > Rhizophoraceae > Rhizophora > Rhizophora apiculata. Next base: position 4,143,673 of record CM075431.1, read on the forward strand.
TCATATTTTATTGATATTATTATATATTATGTATTTTTATTAGGAAATTTTGAAATTTAAAGATTTTGTGATATGTGGGTCCTACATGCCTACCACCTTTGGCCGCATCTCTGTCAATGTTCTCCGTCCATAAATGTTTTCCGATACTTTCTTGTCTCGTCGAGATGCGGGGGCAGCCAAACCCAAGGAAGAAAAATTGACATTACCAACGATTACATAGTGTAGGCCCATGGCATTTTTCTCATCCATAACGATATGGAAACAAGCCATCGATAATTGGTGGAGAGTTTTTTTATCGTCAAAAAACTTAAAATATTGTGAAATTTGCTGATAAATTACATTCAGCTAACTCTTATTTTTTCTGTGTGGGTGATATATTAGATTTCGTTAATGGTCTAGAGGACTCATTGGAGAACATTTAGAATCTTTGTGTTATCATAAATATCGGACTAGGTGTGCAAATTGCTCTTTTTCTGTCTTGAATAAGTGATTTTTGAACATTATTGTCGCATCCCATTTCCCTTGCTGTTGTTATTAAGCCCTTCAATCTTTTGAGGACTATGAACCAGGGCGTCTTCATCATCCTTATGTTAAATCACCGCCCTTCCACAACTTACCTGTCAAACAATGGATTCCAGGGGCGCATTCCCCCTGTGATCGGGACGTTAGAGATGTTATTGTTCCCAACTTGTCAAACAATGATCTATCTGGTGGCATCCCACCAAACCTTGGGTATTTGACAAGGCTCGAATCCTTGGACCTTTCGCACAACATGCTCTCAGGTGAAATTCCCGTGCAGCTGTTGCGGCTAAATTTTCTTGAATATTTCGATGTGTCAGATAACCAACCGGGGGTCTGATACCACAAGGGAAGCAATTTGATATATTTGGAAATGACTCGTACGCTGGGAACTCTGGACTGTGAGGGCGCCCTTTGACCAAAAATGTAGAGATCCGGAGGCTCCATCTCCTCAACAACACCCCAAGTCTGGATGTTGGTCTAATGATGGTCTTGATGGGCTATGGAAGTGGTCTTCTGGTAGGATTGGTCATGGGGCACATTTTCACCACTCGGAAAGGCCGATGGTTCCTCAACAAGTTTGGAAGCAGGCAAAGGACGCAAACCAAAAGAAGGTAGGGAAGGCGGACAAATATATCATTTGGCGTGGTATTTTGTACTAAAATTCTGTGTGAAAATTGCTTTAACAGCCTAGCTAGGTTGGCATAAGAGATGATAGAATTAGCCCTAAAATGTAATGGAACACAGCTTTTCTTGGTATAATAAAGAAGAACCGTGAGAGTAGCAGGCTTAATTTTGGCAATTAGTAACAAAAAAGTTTGCGATTGTCGATACCAAAAATAAGGGTGGTGCTCATAATTTTGTTAAAAAAAATTGTTAGGCCAAAAAGGCTTTAGATTGGAGTTTTAGTCTGAAGTACTCGGTAAAACTAAACATAAGCTAACAAAGAATTTGCACAAATCACAACTTTTTTGTCATCTACTAGAGCAAACACTTTTCATTAATAAAGAGTATACCAACATAGGAAAGAAAATGTTCGAACATATCCTTTTTACCGTCGTTCTGTGGTGGGGGCGCAGAGTGTCATTTGGGTCAAAAATATTAATTAAAAATTATTTAAGTGAAATCTAAAAATTTAAATTAAAAAAAAAAAAACGGAAAGATGTAAGGTAATATATCATAAATTTTTTAATTAGATGATACTTATATTGCACATATTAGAGGAAAAAATTATATTGTAATATTTAAAAATTATATTATAAATTAAATAATTTTTTTATCTAAATATTTATAATATATACTTTATTAAAATTAAAATTATTTATTTTTATGTGTTTTAAAAATGAATAAATTGTAATATACATACCAAAAATTATTTCAAATTATACTGCAGTTTAGACAAATAAATATATATTTTTAATCAAAGTATACAGACAATTCAAATTCCCACCGCCGGTAACACAACGTTGCCAGCAAAGCTATAGGCCATGGAAGAAGGGTAACCTAGTCATCAAGTGCTTGTTTCCTCCGATGATCGTTAACGGTGCAGATCATGTGGCTGTGTTGGAGAGGTGCTCTCTTACCCCTGCTCCCCCGCCTGTGGGCTCAGGAGAATTCCGGCCGACTAGGAAGAGTACGTTAACCTCTTACAGGACAAAACGGTAGCGTCCAATTATCAACACGACCCATATGTCTACGAGAGGTTTTATTTTTTTTAATTTCTCATCACTATTTTTGGGAATGAGAAAGCTCGAACAGAGGAAAGGTGAACAAGCTTAGATTGGGTTTTGATTTGAGAAGGGAAAGGGTGAGGCTGTCAAGAAATTAAAGCGTTTTGTCAAGACTTTTGGCTTGTTTAGATTTGAAGAAGAGGGTGAAAGCAAGTTACGAGTAGAAAAAAAAAAGAAAAGTTGTGAAAAAGGCTTTGGAACCCAACATCTAGGACAAAAGGTCAAGAAATTAATTGTGTTGCCCTGTTGCCTTTTTAATTGCCAGAAAACGGTGTGTATGAAGCTTCGTGCTGAAATTATTCTTAACGTTGCTGATGTATGGAAGGTCTTATCTGGCTCCCCAATGCTTGAAGAATTACTAATTGATAGGCATAAATTTGACTATTTGCAAAGCATTATTATGCACACAAACTCTCTGTCACTCAATTTTAATTAGAAGTTAAAACTAGTGGTTCCCTTTATGACCGTTATAATTGTCAGAACTCAGTTAGTTTAAATAATTTGTCGGTGGTGGCTTGCAGTAGTTGGTAATAACTCCTTATTTTCTTTGGTTATCCGTTCAAACTTGTTCTTATTTAATTTTTGGATAGAGTAATATTTCTCTTGTGATTCTCGAATTGTGTAACCGACTACAATGGTGACTTCTGGATCTAACAATGACTCTCGAATCAAATTGACTTTAATATTGCTGTCAAAACTCAATTAATTTTGGTGGTAGCTGAGAGTAAGTGGTAGCAGCTCTCCCTTTAACTATTAGATAAAACTCATGTATCATTGAGCAAGTAGCTCTATATAAGCTAAGAATTTTAGCACTTCTAATTGACATAGTTCAATTTTTGCATAATAATACCACTATACCTCATTTTTATGTTAGTTAGACTTTTAACATTATGAATTTTGAACATCAAGGTAATTATATTATAATGTCTTTTTTAAAAAGAAAAAAAATTTAACTTACATTCCTGTTACTATTTAAGATTTACTATGTATGTCACTATTTAAGACTTTTAACATTGAGGGTTTCTTACCCTATATGTAACTATTTAAGACCTTCCGAATGAATGTTAAAGTTATTAATTTATTAATCTCTAGATGTTTTATTAGGATAAGTTTGAAATCTCTTACCATCCTTTATACAAACAAAAATGTTAAATAAATGCAAGTTTATCAACGTGGATATAGCCAATCGACCGAGAATTTTCAAAGAAAAATGTGATGTTGCCCTAGAGTAACTTGATAACGAAGATTTTTATAAATAAACTATAACGAAGAATCACAATAACCCTACCCCACTGACCAGGCCAAGCCTTTGACGAATAGTCAAATATGTATGTCTACAAAATGCAAGGAGACTAGACCACTGAGAACTCTTATTTTTTCCCTTTCTTCAAGCTTAAAGAGTTATTTATTGATATTTTAATCTAATTCTATAATAAAAAATTTATCATTTATAGAGTAATAACTTTAATTAAATTTATTGTATATTTAGTGGTAAGATATTAAATTTAAAATATATTAATATATTTATCAATAAAATTTTATTTATTTTAAAAAGAATACTATTTTAAGAATTTAAATTTAAATTAATTAAAATAATATGATAAATTATTACTAAATTCTTAGATTGGTTAGATCGCCGTAAATGAACATTAAATTAATAGTTTTAAGTCTTAATAATCAATGGTAGTAGTGATCTAAAGTCCAAACAAAAGCTTGTGAGGTATGCTTGAAGAATTGGTGCGTGAAAGTGACATTCGGAAGCGGTGCAAACCACAAATGGCTATTCATATGCGTAGAAATTTGGCTCAAACTGCCAGCCTTGGTTGGCTGCAATGCTTTTCTATGTCTACTCAGATACTTTTCCAAGTCTTTTGTGAGATATTTCCAAGGGAGGTCCCAAACAAATTGACTCGAAGACTTGGCGCGTGAAAGTGACATTCGGCAACGGTGCAAGCCACAAATGTCTATTCATATGCGTAGAAATTTTGCTCAAACTGTCATCCTTGGGTGACTGCAATGCTTTTCTAAGTTTATTGAGAGACTTTTCGAAGTCCAGCAAGGGATTCGTAAATCAAGAAACTTACTAGGATATAAACTATATATCATCATGAATAATTATTTCTTATCTCATTAATCTATATTTATTTTATCTAATAATTTGAATTTAAAACTTCATATTATTAATATTATTATCAAATTATTAGTGATTGCAAATCACATGCATATATTATACAAAATATTTTCAGTATAATATAATTTTTTATATATATATAATATAAGATTTTACACTTTAAGAGAATGATTGATTAATCTTATAAAGTTCTTGGTAAGTAGTTTAAAACGATTAAAAGTTAACTAAAATTATGGAGAATTAGATAGATATATTATTAAAAATAAAAATCTAATTATACTAATATATAATTTTATAAACTAATTTAAATTAAAAATTTTATATTATATAAATAATATTTTTTAAAAAAAATAAAAAAAAATTTATATGAATAAATATTATATTACGATAATTTTTTTTATTTTATAAAAAATGTTATCAATGTAATATGAAATATTTTGGTATATTACATACATTTTTTTTTTCTTATCCAAATGAGTCTTAAATTCATGTCAAAAAGTTTTTTTTTATTTAAAAATAAAAAAATCTTTGTTTTACAATCAAAATGGGAAATGATAGAAAATTTTTTTAAAAAGAGAAATTAAATTTTTTGATTCACAATTTAATTGGAAAACTTTTTTGATTTTGATATATTAATTTAAATAATTTTAATAAAAATATATTTTAAAAAATTATTAAACCAAAAAACTTTATTTGTTGGATAAATTCATAATTTATATGTTAAAATTTAGCAAATAACTCTATATAAACTAAGATTTTTAGTAATCTCAATTGAAATGATTCAATATTTGCATAATAATACCACCATGCCTCATTTTTGTATTAGCTAGACTTTTAACATTGTGGGTTTCTTTCGCCGTAACTGTTTAAGACTTTCCAAATGAATATTAAAATTATTAATTTATTAATTTCCAAATGTTCTGTTATGTTAACTTGGAAATCCTAAGCCATCCTTTATACAAACAAAAATGTTAAATAAATGCGAGTTTATCAACGCGGATACCCCATCAACCAACAATTTTCAAAGAAAAATGTGACGTTTTCCTAGAGTAACTTGATAATGAAGATTACAAATAAACATTTATTGAAGAATTACAATAATGCTACCTCACTGTTAAGGATAATTGGTGGTTGATAGTTGTTAGAGAGAAAAATAGAGATTTGTGGGTCTGAAGATATCACCAAGAGTGTTCTTTAAACTCTAATTTTAATTTTACTTAATATGAGAATTTTTTTTCTTGGAAAATGAAGAAATTCAATCACTTGGGTATTTTTTAAATTATAAAGACTTGATGAACACTTAAACCAACAAAGTGATTTTTCTTGGCTGTTTCAAGTTTCAACAATCCAGAACCCACGTTGGCTTTTTATAATCTATTCATTGACTTATGAGTAACGACTAAGCAAGTGTGCCCCAAGTAATGGGGTGCTAAGACATGAAATGTTTTTATGGTCTTCGGGAGTGGTTGATTAACCCTGTAAAGCTCAGTAAAAGTTGCATGAAATGATTGAGAGTTAATTAAAGTTAGAGAGTTTTTATATAAATAATTTGTTAAAAAAATTTTAGTTATTCAAATATATAATTTTTGAATTTATTTAATTTTTAAAAAAATTATATCATATGTAAAATATTTTATATTATAAAAATAATATATTATATAAAATAAAATATATTTTATATAAATATTTATTATATTATTATAAATTTATTTATATTATATAAAATATTATTTATATAATATAATTTTTTTTATATAATATATAATTTTATAACCTAATAAAATAATAAATTAATCTCATAAAATTCGAATAAAAAATTTAAAATATCAGAAATTCAATAAAATTAGGGAGATTTAGACAGAGATATTGTTAAAAATAAAAATCTAATTATATTAACACACAATTTATAAATTCATTTAAATTAAAAATTTTTATATTATATATAATATTTTATATTATATAAATAATATATTTTAAAAAATAAAATAAATTTTACATGAATAAATATTATATTAGTATAATTTTTTTATTTTATAAAAAATGTTATAGTGTAATATAAAATATTTTGATATATTATATATTTTTTTTTCTTATCCAAAAGAATTTTAAATTCATATCAAACAAGTTTTTCTTATTTAAAAATAAAAAAATTTTTACTTTATAATTAAAATAAAAAATAATATAAAATTTTTTAAAAAAAAAAATTAATTTTTTTATTCACAATTTAATTAAAATATTTTTTTAATTTTAATATATTAATTTAAATAATTTTAATAAAAATATATTTTAAAAAATTATTAAATTTAAAAATTTTAATTATTAGATAAAACTAATAATTTATATATTAAAATTTAACAAATAATTTTATATAAAAATTTTAATCGAAATAATTTAATTTTTATATAATAATATTATCTTACTTTATTTTTTTATTAATTAAATTTTTAATATTATAAATTTTAAATCTCATTTTTTATTAGTTAAATTTTTAATATTATGAATTTCGAACATTCAGGTAATTGTATTATATTGTATTATTTTTTTAATTTGCATCCACAAAATAATAGTAATATTCTCTTAATCATTATGTCACTACTTAAACTTTCCCACAAATGTTAAAGTTATTAATTTATAAACATAGATATTTTGTTACGATAATTTAGAAATATTATGTCATTTTTATACAAACAAAAATGTTAAACAAATGTGTGTTTATCAATGCAGATATACACAGGTTTAAACGAGAACTTTCAAAAAACAATGTTGTGATACAAGGAGATTACAATTGAACATCTAACTAAGAATCACAATAATACTACCTCACAAGGGAGGCACCAAAGTAAAATATTATGGATATATAAATTTTTACGATATTATAATTATAAATATCTATAAAAATTTAAAGTCAATATTTTGTATATCTTATTTTAAATGTGTCCATTCTTTGTATCTATGCGCCTGAATTCAGCAGTTGTTAGAATTGGAGTCTAACATTGCGTGGTTTAAGGGGAAAAAAAAAAAAAAAAGCTGGGTTTTTCTGGTTTAGTCATTAAAATATGGGAGACATAACTGATAATTATCAGGTTTGCCAAGGTGGCCACTTGACCTTTGCTCAAAGTGGAGGCGTAGATTCTAATCCCGTTTTCTCATTTTTCTCTGCTCTTAAGCTTAAAAACTTTCAAATCGATCAAAAAAAAATTTAGTAATCATGAAACTTTGAGGTCAAGACGTACATGTCCAACCAAATACTGCATCTGTAAAACCACCCCTGCAATTCTCTCTTGTTTGTCTAAAACTTGCTCAAAAAAGGTTCCTACGAGGCATTGTTATATGGCTTCATCGTTCTATGATCAGTTATCCTACCTCCACTGGTTTCCCCTAATACTAACGCTTTCTACATTAAGCTTTACAACACCTGTCAGCACTACTCTCTGCCGCAATGATGAGAGACACGCCCTGTTGCAGCCGAAGCAAAGCTTTTCCATCACAAAGCACGCTTCCTATGATCCTTCAGCATACCCAAAGGTTGCATTTTGGGGCCTTGTGCATCGTGGAGGAAACGCTTCAACTTCAATTGATTGCTGCTCGTGGGATGGTGTGGAGTGTGATAGAAAGACAGGTCATGTCATTGGACTCGACCTCAGCAACAGTTTTCTCCGAGGTTCCATCAACTCCAGCAGCACACTTTTCCATCTGCTTCACCTTGAAAAGCTTAATCCAAGTACCAACGACTTCATTTACTCTCAAATCCCCTCCCAGCTTAGACTTCTCACCCGTCTGACGCATCTCAATCTTTCCGATTCCTACTTCTCTGGCCAAACTCCATTAGAATTGGCAGAGTTGTCCAACTTGACTTCTGTTGATCTGGGTCGGAATTATGATCCAACTACAGAAACTAATTTGCTGGTACTCCATCCTTCCGATCTAATATGTCTGGCTCGAAATTTAACGAGGCTTCAGAGACTTGTTCTCAAGGGCGTGAACCTGTCATCTAGGCTGCCCAACTTCTGGGCAAATTTATCTTCGTTGACATATCTGGATCTCTCGTTCTGCAACCTCTGGAAATAGTCTTTCCAGCCGGATTACTTCCTCGTTTGGTAAGCTAAAGAAGCTTACGTCTTTGTCTCTTTATCGAAACAATTTAATCGGGAAATACCATCTCTTATCAATCTGACACATCTCAGGGAACTGCATCTTTACTCTAATCAATTAATTGGTCAAATTCCATTGTGGCTTTCAAACCTCACCCGGGTAGCTCACTTAGACCTTGGGGATAACCGGTTCCACGGTACAATTCCATAGTCTATCTTTGCCAGCCTTGTGTATCTTGAACATCTTGATTTGAGGGTTAATTACTTGACGGGTGCTGTGAATTTTGATATATTCCTCGGCCTCAAACACTTCACGTATCTCCATGTGAGTCTTAACAATCTTTCCTTGGTGAATACTGTTGGTAGGAGAAATGCAACCTCTCCAAAGTTTACCCACTTGGGCTGGGGTGATTGTCATTTCCAAGAGTTACCCGATTTCCTTTGGCATCAAGATAGATTGAACTTCTTGAGTCTTTACGGGAAAAATATTCAAGGCCAGATACCAAAATGGATAGGAGATGTATTAGGTAAAACACTGATCTTGCTGAGCACTATTTGACCGGCTTTGAGCAACCTTCTATGCCATCGTACTTAGCCTAAAACTGGTAATTTTAGGGGGTAACATGATTCTAGGGCCACTACCAATTCCACCACCTTCAATCATTTTCTATGGCGTTGATGGTAACTTGCTAACAGAAGTTTCGCCTTGTGGTTTGTCCTCTCTTGCGTTCCTTCTTTTGTCCTCCGACAACTTGAGCGACACGATTCCACTTTGTATGGGCAACTTCAGTGGCTCTCCACTCGGATCTCTCAAACAACAGCCTCAGTGGCAGCATTCCCGAAACATTTTCAGGCAGAAGTGCCTTGAGAACGATTGATCTAAGTCATAACAGATTAGAGGGTAGGCTACCCAGATCATTAGCTAATTGCACAATGCTAGAGAGTCTTGATCTCAGTGAAAATCAAATTAGTGATACCTTCCCCTTTTGGTTGGGAACTCTTCGTGAGCTGCAGCTCCTGAATCTGCTATCCAATCAATTGTTTGGTGAAATAGAAACCCACAAAAATTATTCGGAGTTTCCCTCGTTGCGAATACTTGATTTATCCTGCAACAATTTTACGGGCATCTTACCCGTGGGATTCCTTCAGAAATTAATCAGCACTGGCCAGTGGGAGTATATGCAATTTAGCCGAATTGTGGAACATCTAAGCATTACGTATGAAGACCGACTGATATTGGCAAACAAAGGCAATTACCTGATGTATTCAGAAATCCCAAATGTGCTGGCAGCCATTGACATGTCAAGCAATGGATTCCAGGGGCGAATTCCCCCTGTGATCGGGACGTTAAAGATGATCAACGTTCTCAACTTGTGAAACAATCATCTATCTGGTAGCATCCTACCAAACCTTGGGGACTTGACGAAGCTCGAATCTTTGGACCTTTCTAACAACACGCTGTCAGGTGAGATTCCCGTGCAGCTGTTGCAGCTAACTTTTCTTGAATATTTCAATGTGTCAGATAACCAGCTGGAGGGTCCTATACCACAAGGGAAGCAATTTGATACATTTGAGAATGACTCGTATGCTGGGAACTCTAGACTGTGCGGGCGTCCTCTGACCAGAAAATGTGGGGATCCGGAGGCCACATCTCCTCAACAACACCCCAAGTCTGGAAAAGAACATTATGGCAAAAACTTCACAGTGGAGGTTGGTCTAACGATGGTTTTGATAGGCTATGGAAGTGGTCTTGTGGTAGGATTGATCATTGGGCACATTTTCCACCACTCGGCAAGGCGGATGGTTCCTCGACAAGTTTGGAAGCAGGCAGAGGGCACAAAAGGAGAAGGACACAACAAGTTTGGAACTACAATGAGGGGACAGAAAAATATATCATTTGACGTGGCATTGTGTCCTAGAATTTTGTGTCAAAATTGCTTAACAGCCTAACTGGCTTGGGATAAGAGATGACGGCATTAGCCTTACAATGTGATGGAACGCAGCTTTTCCTAGTATAATAAAGAAGAAACGTGAGAGTAGCAGGCTTAATTTTGGGGACTATTTGATTCTATCTATGAAAAAATAAGAATGATATTTATACTCTCTCTTTTTTTTTTTTAAATATTACATCTTATAAAAAAATAATTTTATTATTAATATTTACTTACTAAATATTATAATAAATAAATTTATTATTAAATTAAAAAATTGTAAAATTTTATCAAAATACTTAATAAAAATAAATATTTATAAATAAAAAATATATAATCACAATTTTTTATTATTTAGTAACAAAAAGTTCTCAATGTTAAAAAGTGAGCTTTAACGTGGAAAGAAAGTTGTCAAACATATCCTTTTTCCATCGTCGCGTGGCGGAGGTACAGAGTGTCGTTTGGGTAAAAATGTTAATTTCAAAATATTAAGTTTAAAAATTTGAATTTAGAAAGAAATAGAAATCTGCATATTTATAATAAATTTCTAAATTGAATGACTCTCGTATTACCCGTATTAAATAAAAAGAAATTGTCTTATAATATTACTAAATTGTACAATTTTTTTTTAAATTTAAATATATATAATATATATGTCATTGGACTCCAAATTACATATTTTTATTTATTTTAAAAATAAATAAATTATATTAAAATTATTTTAAATTGTACTCAAGTTTAAAAAATTTGTTCTTTTTAATTAAATATACAAACTACTCAAATTCCCACCGCCGATAACACCACGTTGCCACTAAAGCCCAACGTCCAATCATCAACACATCTTCCATGTCTGTGGAAGGTTTTATGTTTTTGTCTTTTTCATCACTGTTTTCGGGAATGAGAAAGCTCGAACAGAGGAAGAGATGAACGAACTCAGATTGGGTTTTGTATTTGATTTGAGAGAGGAAAGGGTAATGGGTGTCAAGAAATTAAAGCGTTTTGTCGAGACTTATGGCTTGTTTAGATTCGAAGAATAGGGTCAAAGCAAGTTACGAGAAAAAAGGCTGTAAAAAAGGATTTGGTTTTAACTCAAGTGGAATAAAAGCTCAAGGCCAAAGACGCTCTCTTGGTGGTTACGCATACAGTTAATTTTAAACGCAGTATATTATTAATTGTTATACTAAATACGACTGTGGATTATTATTATTATATATATAATATTTTTTTATTTTATTAAATTAAAATTTTGTAAAATTTATTAATTAAAAGATATATTCTTATATAATTAAATTTATAATATTAATTTTTATTTAATTAATATTTCTAAATATTAAATTATTTAGAACCATGTACAATAATCACTAAGAGGACACTGTCATAAGCCTCCACCAAACGTTGGAAAACAAGTAAACATCCATAAAAAAATTAAAAATAAAAATAAAAACCCCAAGTATTGACTTCAATAGTACACTTGTCTACATCTTATCGAGCCGGGTAGGGCTTGGCTCAGGCCCAAGCCTGTGACCAAGTCCAACCCCTTTTTGTGTAGGATCAGATTGGTACTGGTATCATACTTAGTACTTGGAAAACGCTCCCACGCAAGCCAATTAGTAATATATAATTTTTTGAAATAAAAAAAAATAAAAGCATGCCAATTAATTAGCAAAATTATTTGTATATTTTTTCGATTACTCTTGTTTTGGGATATTGCTTCCCCATGTCTCATATGTGATTGCAATTATGTCTTAGATGGTCGAAAATTGCACCTCATTTTCATGGAAGAACGGACAATGAGATCAAGAATGTTTGGAATACCCATTTGAAGAAAATATTGGCATTCAAAGCAGTGGATTCCAACCTCGATGAATCGAAGGAATTCTCCACAACAGAATCTTCCTCGTCCTCTTCATCTGTCTCCATCACGACACTCACGTCATTTTGCAAAAGAAGAATGGAATTAGAAGTTGAGCATGAGCAACACCAAGCCACCGTGACCAAAAGGCCTCATTTCTTAGAAAATATACAAGACTCGAAGGAACACAAAGTGGGGCCAAGTTCCTCTACTTCCTCCAATAACTCCATTGACACGAACTCTAGCCATCATGTCTCACTTCCGGAAAATCACGCAAACGCGCATTTGGACCGCGGAGCAGTGGCAGAGGAGGTGAACAAGCCTGACGTACTACAGGAAATGCGCGACTGTGATTTTGAATTTTGGAACCTGGTGTACAGAGTAAGTTCCTTCATTACAAATGAAGGGCAATCGAATGGACTCAAGGCTAGCCAGAGCTCAAATCCTGGACATGCATACAATTGTGGAGAGGATGACACTAAGAATTGGCTGCGTGACCTTGAAATTGAACTTGGTCTATTAAGATAGCAATAATGAACCAACGGGGGCGAGCCGCTAATATATCCAATAAGTTCACTAGAAAATTTGACCACATTAATTTGAGATGACTTTTTCCTTTTTCTTTTAATTCTTGTTTGTGAAAAAATAGTTATAATTGAGTAAAATTTTCATAATATTTAAATAATAATAATAATAATAATAATTTATTTAAAATATATTTTTATTTTATTTTTTAAATTTACATTATATGTTATACATATTATCTATTAATATTTTAAAAATTATAATAATAATAAAATTATTTTTTGTTATATTATCGTTAATAAAAATTAATTTTAATAATAAAAATATTATTATAAATAATTAAAATATATTAAAATATTTTTAGAAATTTAATTAATTTAAAATTTTTAAAAATTTAAAATTAAATGCAAAAATTATCAAAATTATATGAAAAATTTTTATTATCCATTTCTTCCTTTATTAATTATTGTTGCCACTTTCAATACTAATCTACTATTAAAAAGAGACAAAAATGAAAAAATTTAATTTCTTTTATTCTATCTATCTTTTTTTTTTTTTGTAGTTATTAAATTCATTGTTTTTAATTTTTTTTATTATTACTTTTTTCAAAGTTAAAAAATTCAAAATTAGACAAAATACTTATAGTAACAGTGATGTTATCAATTGTCTGGTTTGTAGTTAAAGAAGAATGACCATCTCTGTGCTCTTCCTTGCTTCTTTTATTCCCTTTGTGCTTGGTAATATCACAACTCCAACCCTTTTTAATGTTCCACTTGTAATCCGCGAGATACAAAATTCATGTATTTTCCACAGCCAATTTGTCTTGCTCTCTCTCTCTCTTCTTTTTCCTTTCAACCAAAAGTTATGATCAAAAGGTTAAAAATATTCTAATTTTTTGTTTTAAGAATTTTTTAAAGAAGCAGAAAGTAAAGAAAAAGAATCTTCATATTTTTGTTTAGGTCACAGTAAGAGAAGAGAAGAGAGGAGGAGGTGTTAAACTTTGTCCTACTAATTTTTATGGCTTTTAATTTATGCACGAGAACAATGATACCTTTACAAGATTTGTCTATTTTTGACTAACGATTCTAGAACATTGATATATAAAATATAAATATACTCTAAATTTAAATGCATCAAGTAAATTTCTCCTTTCTTAATGCTTTATAAATCTATATTAGATGAAAAATCACACGATTTATAATCTCCAACATAAAAAAAATTGACTCAGCATACGAAATTCTCACAGAATTTGAGAAAAGTACATAATATACATATTTTTACTTCTATTTTTATAAAGAGATTAGTTCTGCTATTCACACTCATGATCAACATATCACAATAAAATAATTTTCTCGTTTATAGGGTTTACCTTTTAGTGTTCAACACAAAAGAAATGTAAGAAAAAACCCTTAAAATATCTGAAATCCAAGGAACATAAAATGCGAAGATTATCATGAACAAAAGGAAAGCAGGTTTTAAGGAGAAAAAGGACCGAGGATGAGAGAAGTACAGCGACCAAAAATGAGCATAAGTGGCAGAAATGCTTTCAAATAGGGCCCAACAAACGATTTCACCTTACAACTGAAGTCTGGTGTATATTTTCCCAATTTCCATCTTTTTGTAAGTATTAGACCAACACAGTTCTTCCAAATTGTTCAGCCAGGTAATCATCAATCTCGGCAGGCGTTAGTACTCTGCCCCAGACAAGGCAACGAAGACAATTAGCAACAACATGCATAGGGATGGTGCAGAAGTCCATAATGCAATCAATTTTGTTATGCAGGTTTTATTATTTAGAAGGAAGGAAATATTGAGTATTTTTCATAGGACAAAGAGCTAGATGAATAAAATGGAGATATGCAAATAAAGTTTTGTATGACCACAAAATTCCCACTAAGTTGAAGGGAAAATTCTATAGAACAACCGTGGATTTTGTACGGTAATAAATGTTGAGCTGTCAAGAAATAAAGAATCCAAAAAATGAGTGTTCTTTAGATAGATCTATGGCCACTCTAGGAAGAACCGAATAAGAAATGAGTTGCAAAGCAGATATAGCACCAGTTAGAAATAACCCGCCGAGTGAGTAACATTTATGCTGGTTCGGAAGTATCCAATGTCGACATACAAATGCTCTATTTAAGAGAAGTCACCAAACCTAGTGCATTGTAAGAAGGGAGGGATAAACGGCCTAAGTTGGTTTGACAGTCTTATCAAACTTAGTCCATAACAAAATTGAATGGAGAGAATGAAATGGAACGAAACAATTAGACCCCAATTAAACTTGGGATTAAAGATTTATTATTGTTATTGTTGTTGGTTCTCGAACTTGAAGCCACCATAAGAAGCACTTCTTTCTGTTGTTCCCTTTTTCTTTGATAGAAGCTCTCAACCAATTTGTGGTCTACCAAGCTACCTTCTTTCTATCAATTACCTTAAATCACTTTCAGCCAAAGTGTCATTCTAATCAAATCAGATAACTTAGTTTAATTACAATAAAAAATAAGAAGACATGATAAAGTCATAATTACTGACTGCATTCTAGATACACCATCAATGGTTATGACTACTTGCCTGAATGTTTTGTCAGAGCCAATGATGCCAATCTCAATGTTTTTGCCTGAGATTTGTCCTTCAAACCTAAAGGAGGAGAGGAAAATTTTTAGAGAGAATATCCTGATGTAAAGAAATAAATTCCCATAAACATTCTCCATCTTGATCAGAGAGAAGCATCAATCACTAAGAGAATGAAATCGACTTTAGCCTACAGAATCACTGCTGTAAGGTTTGCCGTGCTTAAGAGATGTGAAGATAAATCATTATTTATAGTTTCTGGCTTCTTAAAAATTTCAGCAATTCCCCCACAATAAAAAAATTTGTGGGTGGAACATAACAGGGGACTGATAATTGATGGTGGCCAAAAGCTTGGCATAAATGAATGCTACAGTTTTTCAAGAGCTTAGTACTACCAGGACCATTGCAGGATGATGAGACTTTAAATGCTTACCTTCCTTCAATGTCAATATTGTAGTGTGGACAGCATCATCAAGTTTCATATCATCAGTATACCTACAAAAAAAAAAAAAAAAAAAAGAAACCACAGTAACTTCCATCAATCCCCTGAATGGGATCAAAACTGGAGGATTCTTTAAAAGCAGAAGCTTCATGGCATGTACTATTGATATGCCCAATTGCAATAATGAGATGAAAACATTACAGGACACCTAATGCAGGAAAATTAAAGCGTACAGAACTACAAGCACATGTGCAAAGTCGATTTTTCTATCTCTTGGCACACTATAACAGAAGGCAGAAAGGACTTGTGGATAATGGTAGGCAGTGAAAGTGACTGTAGCATCAGAAGACAATCTGTACGAGACTAATGTTTACTTCTCAAAAATGGAATGAAAACAGACATTGAACTAGAAGTTCAAAAAACTGAACAATACAATGATGAAACATGCTTAGCCAAAATCTCACATGCCACCATGCAGCCCATTGAGATGCTACTCTCCCTATCTGGTCTGTTATATAGAAAATAAAAAAATTAAAAAAAATAAAAATAAAAATGAAAAACATGTCTAGCTTGTGAATGGAAGCTGATAATGGAAAGAAAATGCCAAAACTATAAAAGACTAAAATGATCAGCCATGTAGATCATCCACTCTTAAATAGGTTCCTAGAGATATGTGATATTCTACAGATCCGAAAATCCAGTGAATGAGCCCTAAAAATTTTCCTTCCCAAATTTATCCAAAAAATGTAAAATAGAAAATATCGACGATGTTTCAAATCAAAATAACCTTACCTCTTCTCTAGAAAAGTTTTTGCATTGGAAACATTTTTCCCCATGGCTGAGGCTTTCCAAGAGAAATAAGAACCTGACGGGTCCACCAGCAACAAAAATAACAAACTTCTATCACTTGAATTTTTTATGAGTCATCTGTAATTTTCATGGTTAAGGTTTACTATGATTCATTTCTACAATTGTTTGATTTTGTCTATTGGCACAAGCAGCCTTTTGCACTTTGCCATTAAGATTCCACAGTTTGACTTTGAGCAGTAATTTCCATATGATCAATCTCACACAATCATTTAATTTTAAGCCTTCCTATTGATGACAATCCACTCTAACAAATACAATGGAAAGCATTTTATTTGCACTTACATCTAGGAGATCTTCGATGACATGGAAAGTTACGTTGAAGGCAATTTAGGCTTGATGACAACAAACTGACAGCAAAAGAATATAGGGGTCTGATACCCGCATTAAAATTATGTTAGACATTTGGTGCAAGATATAATTTCTAATGGGAATTCCATTATCTTATCACAAGTGTTTACTCAAAATTTTCCTCCTTATATCCTACACTCAAATAACTTATTACAAGTGACATCCATAGGATGAAGAAAAGAAAAAAGAGGGAAAAAAATATATTAAGAAATTGACTTTTCTTAATTTCAAAACAATTGAAAAGTATTGGTTTGAGTAAAAGATGAGTAAGTAAATATAAAATCTATGCATAGCTAATGCAACTTAGGTAATAGTAATACTAATTCAAAAAATATGCAATAGGCATGGAGTCAAATCATTATACTATTATTTATTATGTAGTTGATTTTTGTGGTTTTTGTTTGACAATCACCTAGTCTTCTGATCAAGTCATAGTTTGTCCAGTAACATGCACCCATAGATTAAATGGCTAGCAATGTTTACCCTCTAATTCTATGAAATGGTCAAGATAATACATACTAGCTTCAAACTTCCCCATTTTTTATGTAATTAAAAATGCGCACTAAAATGCTCCTTTTTGATTATGCCATTCCTATGCCATCAATATACTTGCCAGCCAATAATTATATCACACCAAATGCAGGGAGATGGAAAATAGAAAAGCGGAAAATAGAAAGTGTTAGATATGTCATAACCAAAAAAGCGTACTAATTCAATCATTGTCTTAGTTATTTGCTAGTACAAAAAGCTAGCTTGCTCTGTGACTAAATTAGAAATCAAATTGGTTCAAACAATATGTTAATTAACCATTTTGACTTAGGCATAGTTGGGTGGAAATAGATAGACAAGAGATGAGGGAACCAAATTGAAGAATATTATAAAGATCATGATGCAAAGTAAAAGAGATGGAGGCTAAAAATGAACTATAGAGAAATCTATGAGTAATCATAAAATTTTGAAAAATAAAATCTAATTTTTGGGAAACTATAACTTATGTCTTTCGTTTTTGCCCATAGGGGCCTTTTCTTCATCCTTAAATGTTCACCAAAATAAGAATAACAATGGAATAGGCAGAAGGCTATAGAACAAAATTATTAAACACCAAAAACATAAATGAAGAAGATCACTTGCTATTTGAAGGATTTATTGTGAGGTTGTTGACAACTACATTGTTGTAGACAACATAAAGAACTCAATGTAAGTTTCAAATAATAATAGCTGCATCCTAAACTCAGTGCCTGGATGAAAAATCAAAGTTTAGTAATTGCTCAGTAATTAGATAGTGGCAACTGACAAATTCAATTGTCATATCAGTCAAATTAATTCTTAGAGTGACTTGAAGGCTTGTAGTTAGTGGCATGACCCTAATCGTCTCCCAATGAACCAATGTATTTTTTGAGACTATATGATATGAGACTAACTTTGGTAATTCTTAAACCTTAATGACCTATCCTTGATTCCTAAAGATATAGGAATGCATGTCTAGTTAGTTAGCCATAATCCTAGCTGAGATCTCGCACTAGACAACTCTGCACTTCCTAAAATCTTTAGACGATCGCCTAGATTTGACTAACTATGACTCACGAAAAACCTGCTGTCACACAATTATCATGCAATCTAACTAGTCTAAGCACTGGAGTTTACTAACCTAAGTAGCAAATTTGCCCTTTAATCTCATCCTAAAGGTGATTCAAGTTACTGATTGATAGCTCTTAAGACACTCCTTAACTCACCCAAAACCAATCGATATTATCTCTTAAAGAATCTTGTTAGGTGACCAAATGAGAATAAGGCTAGAATGAGAAAACCATAATGCATTCATTCAATGATAGAACATGATCTCTAGGTATATGAGTTCAAGAACTCTAGAGTTAAAACGATTTTACACAATTATGGAACAAAGGAAAAGAGAAATGCAAAACAAGAAGTCTGAGCTATTTCTATCTATCTTCCCCCCCTCTTTTCAGCCTATAACCATCCATTTTCTATGTTTGTTCACCACCTCTTTATCTTCCTTGCACATAATGCTCCTTTGGCTGTTCATGCTTGCCTATTCATCTTCCTTACACTTAATGCTCCTTTGGTCATTCATGCTTGACTCTTCATCTTTCTTGCACTTAATGCTCCTTTGGTCATTCATGCTTGCCTTGAAACTCTTTCCACCTTCTAGAATGGATTATTCCTCAACTTGGAAATTGACCCCAAGTGGTTTGGACATGATTCCAAGCCTTAAATTTGGATGGTGGAGTATCATGGCCCAAAACATGCAAATCAACCTAATTTCTAGCTCCATGGAGGCTTACTAAACTTCACCCATGCATAACTCCATTGAGATGGCCTTATCTTTTTCTATTTCCTTCATGAAAGTTGTAGCTCTTCGAGTTAGCTTTCCAAGGACTCAAATTTGGTAGCTAAACTCCTTCCTACTTATGAGATATGGCTAAAAAACTAAGTAGTGCATGGCTGATCTGCTCTATCCAACACCCCTTTCATGATCAGAGCTCAATATTTTGTTTTGTCCAATTGGTTCAAAATTTTCCCATTATTCTTGGTGGAAGTCATAGCTCAGTCTCTTAGCTATCCATAAAAATTGGTTTTGTTAAAAGAAACCTCCTGTAACTTGAGAAATAGCCAAAATACGTAAACTATGCAAAAACTGAATTTTGCTGGATTTTTTTGATAATTAATCATATAAACAACTAAGTGAAAGGCCAATCAAATTACATCATTTAAAGTATCAAATATGTATAAAATATTAAATATAAGGTAAAATATTATGTAAAACTTGATTGTTATCACTCCCCCACACTTAAATGTTTGCACATCCTTGGCAAAGCAGAAATCAAAATAACTCCAAAGCGTTCCTCAAACTTCCTATCCTATAAATGTCATGTCTATGCAACATGTAACCCTTTCCCAGGCATTTCCAACTTTAGATGACTTCCTAAGTCTAAGAATAACTTATGAAAAAACAAACAACCAAACTTAAACAACACCACACATCATGGTTCTCATTCATCCACACCATAAAAATCACATACAAGTTACCATCATATGAGAAACTTCGGCCAAGTGATAGGCCCTCACAGGTTGAAGGACCAGTTTGCACTTAAAACACACTCCATAGACAATCCACACAACCATATGGTTGCAATCATTCTAAATTTCCACCACTTAATAGAAGTGTAATACAAAAATCAAGAGGACTTTCATAGGTTGTAATAAGGCCATCAATTGTAATGCATTGGGTAGGTAAAAATGAGGGATGAATGGGTTACAATGTCATTCCAAGGTAGGGAAAATAGAGGAGAGGGATAAAATATCATTGAAAGAAGAGCTTTTAACCTAAAGGTGATGGTTTCCCACAATGCAAATAATATCAAATGAAACACTCTTCCCATTGTTCTACCTTTCTTCTAATACTTGCTTAACTCTTCCAATTATTTTGATTTTCCTTTTCCTTTCCTACTTACCCAAATGATAATTCTTAGTTGGGTTCTCAAGATGTTTGTTTTTTTTTTTTTTTTTTCAAATGAATGCTTTTTGTTTTTTGCTGTTGTTTTTTTTTTTGTACATTTTATGTCCCCCACACAATTACAATCCCTTCCCCACACTTAAATCATGCTTGTCCTCAAGCATATGAAAGGAATTCCCCCATATTTAAATCAAAAGCTCTTTCTGTAATGTTTAGAGGTGTTAATCGTGAATGTATAATGGTTAAGAACAAATAAGCTTAAGGCTCAAAAGGGCTAGTAATTGTCATAATTTATATGGGGCAGCTTATTTGGCCTAAATTTTGGAAGAAAAAGATGCATTTATCATTTTCATGCATACAAATGTCATGTGATTTTGATAAAGAACGAGATCAAGTTCTAGTGTGCAAATTTCCTAGGAGTGGACACTCATGAAAGAATGATGAGAATGACATGCGATGTAATCCATTCAATTAGGCTCAAATTTCCTCACCCAGTTTCCATTTACTAATGTGGCCAAGCAACCCAAAATCTAGCTCCTAGCATGCTCATTCCATAATGGGACTCACTTAAACCAATTAATGCCATGGAATATAAATATATCATTTGTTGTTTAATAGTTTTTCATCGACCTAAGTCATTAATTGTCATGGCAACTATCTAAGAAATTTTATTCATGAATATAAATGAAATTACAATGTAGCTATCCTTATTTAATGTAAGTGAACACCTACAATTGAAAGAAAATGATGGGATTAAAAAGTTTATCAAGGTGCTGGGTAATGTGCATCTAGCAAGCGTAATTCCTCTCTTGGTGGTTCTTTATGGCTAAGTTCTTCATGGAAGTGCTTGAGCCTATGGCCATTCACTG
This sequence comes from Rhizophora apiculata, assembly GCA_037832385.1. NCBI lineage: Eukaryota > Viridiplantae > Streptophyta > Magnoliopsida > Malpighiales > Rhizophoraceae > Rhizophora > Rhizophora apiculata. The sequence continues at coordinate 4,165,027 of CM075431.1, forward strand.
TGAAGCTTCTCTTTGATGCTGGTTCTTCCACCTGCACAGTACCATAAGGATACACATGAGTAACCAGAAAAGGTCCTTTCTAATGAGAACGTAATTTACCTGGCATGAACTTGAGCCTCGAATTGTAGAGAAGAACTCATTGCTTAGGCTTAAATGTCATACGATGAATCATTTGGTCATGCAGCTGCTTTGTCCTCTCCTTGTAAATTTGAGCATTTTTGTAAGCCTCCATTCGGATCTTCTTAAGCTCTTAAAGTTGTAGCTTCCTTTTAGCTCTTGCTTGGACTAGATCCAAGTTACAACGCTTAACCGCTCAATATGCTTTATATTCAATTTCCACCAGTAAGTGACATGCCTTCCCATAGACTATTCAGTATGAGGACATATCAATTGGAGTTTTGTAGGTAGTGCGGTATGCCTATAATGCTTCCTTTAGCCATGCACTCCAATCCTTTTGGTTTAGTTGAACCATTTTTTTTAGCATGCTTTTGATTTCTTGATTAGAGACCTCGGCTTGGCCATTTGTCTGTGGGTGATATGAAGTGGAGATCTTGTGGACTACGCCATATTTTTTCAACAAAGCTTCTACTTGTCAATTACAAAAATGGAATCCCTGATATGAAATGATAGCTCATGGAACTCTGAACTTGCTAATAATCTATGAATAGACAAAGCTTGCCACTACTTTAGCATCATCAGTTTAGGTAGCCTTAGCTTTTACCCCCTTAGAAACATAATCAACCACCAAAAGAATGTAAATATAATCGAACGAAATTAAGAATGATCCTATAAAATCTATACCTTAAACATCAAAAACTTCACAAAACAACAATGGTTGTTAGGTCATCTCTTACCTACATGATAAATTCCCATTTTATTGACATCAGTCTTATGTTTTACAAAAAACATGGGCATCACAAAATAGAGTCAGCCAATAAAGACTTGAATCTAGCACTTTCCTAGCAGTTCTAAAAGAACCAAAATAGCTGCCATATGCTCTAGAATGACAGAACCTTAAGATAAACTTGTGCTCATACTCAAGCACACATGTGTGTGCTTGAAATTTTCCATTGATATTAAGGACCAAGTTAGTTTTTATGCACCTCTTAAGAACTCAAGATAATCCTTTTAAACATTCATCAAAAGAGGAGCCATGAAATTTTCCATTGATAATTTGGAAGTTTAGCAAGCCATGAGGTTCACTAGATTAGAGGTATATGTCTTATACTTTGTTTAAGTCAGATAACTCAATTTTTATGTATAAAAAAAGGCACCATATCAGTAAATAAGCAAGTTTGAGATGCTAAAGAGAGTAATATGTTACTTGCTTCAATATATTTGGGTAGAGATTATATGTTCGAATATAACTGGTTTTAATCTAATCCACATTATTACTCTCGGAAGAAACATCAAAATATCCATAAGACATGCCCTCTTTATCTTTAATAAATTAAAGATGGCACGACTTCATCTATAAGATATGTTTTAGCTCCTCTTTTTATCTTTAATGAATTTATTAAACACTTACCTTGTACACTAGTCCAAATCCTCTCTCTGAGCTTGTTGGCTAGGTTAAAGTCTTCTTTAGCAGTCTTTAGCTTAATATAATTGAATATGTAAGGTTTAGCATTTATACCTAAGAGCTTTACATTTTCAACAAAACCAGAATCGTTAGAGTGCTAAAAAAGAGGTAAATTAGGGACTTCATGGGGTAAGGACTTGCATGGCAAGATGAGAAGAGAAGGCACCAAACCAATACTTTAAGCTATAAATAGTAGATGTTTAACAAAAATGTCTAGACCTATTCTTACTATTGTTTATCGTTTATCATGTTATTACTTTTAGTGCAAATACGAGCCCAGACAAAATATAAGGTGCATAGTTTATATGTTTACCTTCATATGTAAAGGTGCTCTTTCTTTTTTATCTTCGAACAACAAAAAAAAAAAAAACTAAAAAACAAGAAAAAAAACTTGTTATTCCAACACCAACAATGATTCTTACAATCATGCCTATTCTATCTTTCTTACTACTTAGAGGGTTATTACTAATAGTTGGTATGAAATCTGTGTAGTAGATGCACTCAATTAACTTGGCAAAATTGTGGGAGGAAATCAACATATTTGGCCATTTATATTATCTAGTATGGCATTGATTGCTAAAATAAAAGGTCCATATATACCTTACAAAGGAATATAGCAAGTCCCCTTTCCTGCCGTAAAACCTTTCAAGGTAGTTTTCCATTACAATAGCCGTAAAATTCCTTTGAACAGCTTGCTTAGAAATTCCACCCATTGCACTTCATATGTCAAAATTTTTCAAAACAAGATTACCGTAGAATAACAATTTAAGAATTTAGTCAAAAAAAAAAAAAAGAGATTCCTCTAAGAAAGAAACACATTGGCATTACCAAATACTACATAGTTTGCATTATTAATATAATGGGTATTATCCTATGTGATTCTTTATGAATGATAAATCTAAAAGGATAACACAATCATTCAGTCAAAAAAGTTATGGTCAAGTTATGAGGTCATATTATAGAAAAAGTCCAAACAAATAGAGTTTTTAAAGAAAAATTATGATAGAGTAGTTGACATAATTATAGTCATTTTCCATGTTTGTATCCAGCTGAAGACCTCCAAAAAGGATGAGAGAATTTCATATTGGGAACCTTACAATACATGTAACGGTACTTTTGATGGAAAAAAAAAAAAAAACTTTGGTTAAGAAGGCAACATTAAAACAATCTCTAAAATTCATAATGTAGAACTAACCTGGACATAAATATCAAAAATATGCCTCCCAAAACTTTTCCATGTATTACCATCCTTGAAAGCAGTTTCTGCAAACTGAAGAGTCACAGTGTAGTTGCCATTCTTAAGCCCTAAGCCATAATACCTTAAGGAAAAGGTAGAGATCCATGTAGTCTGAAATAACTCAGAGTCTAGAGTCCTTATGAATTGAGATGATGATGATGACAATGTGTACGTAAGATACCTGTTTCTGATAAAATGTCCAACATTACTCACTCCTCATCTCCTTGTGTCAGTCACATAATATGCTGCTAGGTCAAGAGTCTTATGATCCTTCTCATACATAATCCTAATGGATGATACGATCAGTGGACCTCCACACTTAATTGCAAATTGAGAATGTAGACACCAAAAAAGAAAAAGGAAAAATTGTATGCACTTATTAGCAATATCTCATGGATGGTTCCTTTATTTTCAAGACTAACCCATTCATATATCCAAGTGTTGATATGCTTCTGTATTGAATATAAGGGTCTTTCTTGCCCCATGTTGCAACTCTAAGACTAATAGTTGGCATGTTAAAATTGAATGAAATATGATAATAAACAAAATTTTAGAATAAAGGGTCATCAACTCTTCTAGCTCTCAAAATGGTTTTTATTAAAATTTTGAAAAGGTCCTTAAAATAATTTGCCTTAAAGATTTCAAGAATGTTAGCTATTCTTGTAACTCCTCAAACTAATTTTGGGATTTTATTGCATAAGCTATGTATTGTTAAATTTAACATTTCTTTACCCTTTAAGCAAAATGTCAAATGTCCACTTGAAACCATTAGATTTCTCTTGTGCATGATGCATTAATATTCTAGATGTTGACAAGCATTTATTTTCCTATGTCTCTGTGATTAGATTAGGATTGCTATTTGTTTGATGACTGTTAGGTTTGATTTAGGCATTCTAGATTCTTAATAAAAATTAAGTGTTTTGGTTTCATCTAAAGGTTGAATCTTCATTTAGCATTCTTTCCTAAAATGTTTATTAGTAATACATTAGTACTGTGAGTGTAGGGCTTTCACCATTATGCCTGATGTACATCATTCTTTCAGGAACCTATCACTTTTCATTTTTAGCTAATTACACAAATAAACAAACCTAAAGGAAGTGGATACATCAGCAATTTTCATGGTCAATTTGGATTGTGATTCATTTTTACAATTATCTGATTATGCCTGTTGGCACAAGTAGCCCTTTGCACTTTGCCATTAAGATTCCACAGTTTGACTTTGAGTAGTGAAATCCATATGATTAATGTCTCACAATCATTTAATTTGAGTCCATCCTATTTATGACCATCCACTTTAACAACACAAATGGAAAGCATTTATTTGCTCTTACACCTAGGAAATCCTTGATTACAAAGAAAGATATGTTGAAGGCAATTCGGGCTTGATGACAAGACACTAATAGCAGAAGAATATGGTGGTTAGATACCATCACCTGAATTATGTCTAGCATCGAGTTCAAGGTATATTTTCCTACGGGAATTTTGTTATCTTATCATAAGTATGTACTCAGAATTCACCTTCTCATATCCACACTTAAATGACTTATTAAAAGTCATATCTATAGGATGAAAAAAAAAATAAAAAAAGGAAACAAATACACTAGGAAATTGACTTTTCTTAACTTCAAAACAATTGTGAAGTATTCGTTATAGTAAAAGATGGATGAGTAAGTATAAAATTTATGCATAACTCATGTAACTTAAGTAAGAGTGTTGCTAATTCAAAAAGTATCCAAAAGGCATGTAGTCAAATTACTATGCTATTGTTTATTGCTTTTCATGATATGCCAAAAAAGGAAACATGGACACCCATAGATTAAATGGCTAGTAATGTTTAGCATTTGATTCCATGAAGTGGTTGAGATAATACATACTGGCTTCAAACTTCTCACTTTCAATGTGGGTGATGTCATAAGGCAACCAAACCAAATTAAAAATGTGCATCGAAATGCTTATTTTTGGTTACACCATTCGTGTGCCATCAATATACTTGCTAGCCACTAATTATTTCACACCAAATATAGGTAGGCAGATAATATAAATGGGGATGGAGTCACAAGAAACTTTTTAAGTGTTAGATATGTCTTTATTAGAGAAACTTACTAATATAATCATTGTCTTAGTCATTTGATAGTCCAAAAGCTAGCTTGCTCTATGACTAAATTAAAAATCAAATTAGATCAAACAATATGTTGATTAACCATTTTGGCATGGGCATAGTTAGGGGGAAATAGATAGAAGAGAGAAGGGGAACCAAATTGAAGAACATTATAAAGATCATGATGCAAAGTAAAAGAGATGGGGCCACAATTGAATTATAGAGAAATCTGCAAGCAATCATAAAATTTTGAAAATTAAAATCTAATTTTTTTTGGGAAACCATAAATTATGTCTTTTGATTTTGCAATTGGGTAGGGGGACCTGTCTCCATCCCAGGATGTTGCACCAAAATAAGAATAACCATGGAAAAGGCGTAAGACTGATGAACAAAATTATTAAGCACCAAAAACATAAATGAAAAAGATCGCCTGTTGTTTGAAGGATCTATTGTGAGGTTGTTTGGCAACTAAATTGTTGCAAACACCATAAAGAACTCAATGCCAAAATCAAATAATAATAGTTGCATACTGAACTTAGTAGCTATAATTTGATTTGTCATATAACTATTGAGTTCAATAATTGCTCAATAATTAGAGAGTAGCAATCTACTTGGAGAGAATATTAGATAAAGAGAATTTTTGAAGGACATACAACTCTAAAGTTGGCTAGTATATTTAGAAAGCGAACCTCCCCCCTAAGTTATTACATGAAACATCTCTGTGAACATCAAATGATCAAAACAAGTAAAAATTCCATTCAATATGTACATATTACTACATTAAGAACACAATTAGAACATTAAAAATATAATCTAGTCAACTAACAAATGTTAAACTTATAAATAACTTACATATTAAGAAGCGATGAGCATTTTTGTGATGGAAGGGTACCATTCAACTTATTATTTCTAAGAAACTTGTGACCAAATGTAAGACATCCTTAAATATGTAAAAAGCATGTTAGAATCACGATGATAAGAGACAACATATTACAAGTGAGAAAGCCTATACAAATTGAAAAGCGACTCTAGAATATGTCCCATGATATTGTTGAATCTCAAATATCTAAGAAAGGATTGTTATGGTTAAATGTTAAAAGGTAATTAAAAGCTAAAAAACAAATGAATAAGCAAGGCTAGTGAGGAAGGTAAAATAGCAATAACAGTCACAAGCCAACTAACTTAACGAGAGGTATAATATTTAAACTCAATTCTCTACCTATGTCCTAGTAGTGAAAATCAAACATAGAGAGAGAGAGAGAGTAAATGATCCCACAAGTGAACTGATAATTGGTAAACTATTTAGGAATTTAAGCAAGCTGCTTAATTTGATGAGCTATTTTATATGAATTCAATATGTCCCCTAAAGTCTAGAAATTAAACTGAAATCTAAAGACCATAGTTTAATGGCATTTTTAGCCAAATAAATTAAATATAAAAATTGTTAGCTACACATAAATCTATAAAGACTACAATAATAGTAACTTATAGTTATGCCAAATTCTTATACTCTCCAATATTAGATGAAATTGTACTAGTAATATTGTTATTTCTTAGCACTTTATTGAACACACAAACAAAATTGTTATGTTACTTCCCATGACATTAATGAAGATTTGAAATGAAACATGACACAAATTGGATTCTGAGAAATAGTGCAATAGAAAACAGAACTACTTTTCGCCTTACAAGATAGTTAGGGACTTCATGTTCTTGATAAAGTCTAGTGAAGTGCTTCCATTAGATAAATTACTTATTCTCCTAAATTTATATTTTGCATGAGATTTGTCAGCCACACATAACATGACTATAAGAGGAAAAGATTAAGTGATATGGGTACTCCCAACTCTATTAAAGAAGCTAGGTTAGCCAATTCTAATGGTATTAGATGTATAAAAGAGTTGCCTTTAAACTGTCTACAAAACAACATACATGATACAATTTTTGTGCAAATTCAGTGTTTAAAGCATGACACTTAAATGCTTATTAATAGACACTTAATCAAATTTCATAAAACATGATTTTTGAAATATGTGCTAAAACTCATTAACTTAAGATCCACCTAAAAAAAGGTAGAAGGAAAGTATAATTTTTTTTACAAAACACTTAGCCTTGACCAATTTCCTATGAAGGCAAGTGTCTCGCCAATTAATACATTATCTAAAGCCCAGTTGAAAGCAAATATAGAAATTGTTCAATCAAAATATTTGAAATAAAAACATCTATCTATAACCTTTCAACTATATCTTCTTCTAAATAGGGGATAAAAATTCAAAGTAGTTGAATGCACTCACATAATTTTTATGTTTTGCCACTTAACAAATGTCAAAAGAATCTCACCACTAACTCCATAATTGTCAAAATAACTATTAAGACAAATAATTTTCATTAGCCAGTTTTTCCCCCAAGGGATGAAAACTTCTAAAATTTGTAAATATAACGAAGCAAGTAAAGTCCTAAGAGGTGACCAACATGATGAAATAATTAAGATAAATAAATATAATATCAAGATGTCTAAAGGCCTAATCATTTATGCAGCATGGTCGAGAGCTTACAAAAATAAAATATCATAACATCATATCAAGGCAAAATGTTCGTATGTCCTTCAAAACATTTACACTTTTTGGTATGCTTGAGAAACAATTCATAGGCTTCCTAGCCATGTAAATATTTATTAGCTGCATAGATTGCTGCATATTCTTTTCAACCAATACTTAAGTCTCAATTTATCAATATCCTAAGGTCAACCTCTCCGCCAATAGATAACCAGTTACAAACAAAGAAGGAAAGTGGTTTAATGTATAATATATAGTCCTGTAGTAAATCATAGCATTCAAGATGTTTCATTTCATGGCAATAATTTTACTCTAATCAACAGGAAACATTAAATAAAGTGTTCTATCATACTAAAAAGAAGTTGTACATGATTGCTGAATGAATTATTATTCACAAAGCCTAAATATAAATGCTAATTGCCACTTGGATGTACCAGTTATCATTTCACCTTAGCCAAGACTCACATTCATTAAGTAGAATGTTAGGTTATGTAGGGTTGATAGCCAAATAAATTAAGACTTCATGAAATGTAATTAGTAAGTGATGAACCTTTATCATTTGATGTAATTGGTTTAATTTTAAAAACCATTATTCTGAGGTCCATTTATCTCATCATTAACTAGCATGTGCTTAAAATCTAAACATAGGAGAAGTTTTTACTGATACAACTCATGGCTTTTGGGGGAAAGAATAATTGTAAACTTAAAATCAATTGGATATACAATTTGAACAAGGATCACAAACAAAGTACATTCATTTTATTCAAATGTGACATTATTTGGATTTTACATATTGAGGATGTAGAGAAGCATGTCTAGAAAAATGATAAATGCTTAACCATCACTAACATTGGCTCTTCTTATTTGCACCACAAGTCTTCTAATCAAGATCAACCCTTCTTAAGGGGAAAACATTGCATTCTTAATATTTTATATATTTGACATTTTACGTTAATAGAACATCTGTATTCAAGGATCAAGGTTGTACCATCAAAAACACTGACAATGTTATGTCTGGCAGCAAAGCTATAGCAGGTTATTAGACTACTAAAATCTACTTCTCCTTCAAAGAACAAACCTAGTAGAGGAGCAGCACATTCTGCTCAAATGCAAGATTGAAAGAACTTACATCTGTTCTAGGTTTCTACAATTCCCAAGCTCAGAAGGCAGAGACCTAGAGAATTTGTTTGACCCAATGCATCTGTTATCGAAAATCACATGGAAGTAATCAAACGAAGAGAAAAACAACACCAGAACAACACCAAAATTTTACGTAGTTCGGTCGATGTGACCTACATCCACGGGAAAGACAGAGAGAATACTTTTATTAATAGAGAGAGTGTGTTACTGGATACAAAGAGTGCGGCTCTCCTCTCTATCTCGTCTCAACTCACATAACCCTAGTATGCCTATATATATTTATAGGGATATAAGACAAGGGTTAAAAGAGTAATTCTAACTCAACCAAAATACAAGATATATTCCAACAAATCTCCACCTTGCATTGTATTCTCAAAACACACAACAAAATAGAATCCTTCTGTCTCTCCTCCAAATGGCCCCTTAGGGCCAGTCAATCAAAACGAATACCAATCAAGTCCAAGTAATGCTTGAACTTGCTAGTTAAAACTGGTTTCGTCAACATGTCAGCTGGATTATCTGCACTAGCGACCTTTTTCACTGAAATCAAACCTTGAGATATAACATCTCGCAAGAAATGGTATCTGACATCAATGTGGTTGGTCCTCTCATAATACACTTGATTTTTGGTCAAGTGTATAGCACTCTGACTGTCACAAAATACGGTGGTAGTTTCCTGTGATAAACCCAAATCAGTGACTAGACCTTTCAACCAAATAGCTTTCTTGACTGCTTCTGCTATTGCCATGTACTCAGCTTCAGTGGTGGAAAGAGCAACTGTTGATTGCAATGTTGCCTTCTAACAAATGGCACTGCCTGAAAGGGTAAAAACATAACCAGTTGTTGATCTTCTTCTATCAAGGTCACCTGCATAGTCAGAGTCCACAAAACTAGTAAACAACCTACTGTCTCTGCTAAACATCAGTCCTACATCTGTAGTGCCTCTAAGATATCGAAATATCCATTTAATTGCTTGCCAATGTGCTTTCCTAGGGTTAGCCATATATCTACTGACCACACTGACTGCCTGTGAGATATCTGGATGAGTGCAAACCATAGCATACATAACACTACCCACTGCCCTAGAATATGGAACACGTGACATATATTCCTCCTCCTCTAGGCTATTGGGTGACAAAGAGGCTGAAAGTCTAAAGTGTGATGCCAAAGGAGTACTTACCAGTTTGCAACTCATCATCCCAAAATGATCAAGAACCTTCTCGATGTACCTTTTCTGTAAAAGGCGCAACTCTCCTGCTTTCCTGTCTCTGATGATCTCCATGTCCAAAATCCTCTTTACAGCTCCCAAATCTTTCATCTTGAAATCTCTACCAAGTAGTTTCTTCAAACTATTGATCTCAGATATGCTTGTAGAGGCAACAAGAATATCATCGACATATAGTAGCAGATAGACAAATGATCCGTCACGAAGCTTCCTATGGTAGACATAACTGTCATACCCACTCCTTAAGTAACCATGGCCAACCATAAAGCTGTCAAACTTCTTATACCATTGTCTAGGTGACTGCTTTAGACCATATAGAGATTTCTTCAACTTGCAAACTTGATCCTCCTTGCCTTCAATCTGGAAACCCTCGAGTTGATCCATATAGATGACTTCCTTAAGATTGCCATGTAGAAACGCAGTTTTGACATCAAGCTGCTCTAGTTCCATATCATACATAGCAACCATAGCTAGTAGCACGCGAATAGAAGTATGCTTCACAACTGGAGAAAACACCTCATTGAAGTCAATCCCTTCTTTCTGGCTATAGCCCTTTGCAACCAGACGTGCCTTGTACCTTGCATCTTCAACTCCTGGGATTCCCTCCTTCTTCTTGAAGATCCATTTGCAGCCAATAGTCTTCTTATCTTTGGGAAGTTTCACTAAGTCCCAAGTCTGATTCTTATGCAGGGACTCAATTTTCTCGATCATAGCAATACTCCACTGGGAAGATTTGGCACAAGTGATAGCCTCTGAGTAGTTTCTAGGTTCATTGTAGTCTACCTCTTCCGCTACTACCAAACAATAAGCAAAATCTGAGTATGAAAACCTGGCTGGTGGCTTGATAGTCCTTCTGGGTCTGTCTTTGGCGATACTATACGGTTGTGCCTGTTGAGTATCTAGAGTATCCTTGTCTGTTTCTGAAGTGCCAACCCGAATCTGTTGACCTAACTTAGAAGGGATATTGCTTTCAAACTCCACTTGCTGTATGGAACTCCCACTATCTTCATTGTTTGGCCTTAAGACTTCCTCTTTTGGATGCAGCATAGCGGATTCATCAAATGTCACGTCTTTGCTGATGAGGAATTTTGGAGACTTAGGGTCTGGACACCACAACCTATAACCTTTCACACCAGAAGCATAGCCAAGGAAAATGCATTTCTTAGCCCTCAATTCAAGCTTTCCATCATTAACATGAGTATAAGAAGGACAGCCAAATATCTTCAAATCAGAATAATCTGCAAGTTTACCTGACCACACCTCTTCAGGTGTCTTACACTCAATGGAAGTAGAAGGAGATCGATTTACCAACCAACAAGCTGTATTAACTGCTTCTGCCCAAAACTCCTTGCCCAAACCTGCATTGAATAACAGACATCTAGCTTTCTCTATCAAAGTCCTGTTCATGCATTCTGCAACTCCATTCTGCTGTGGAGTTTTTACAACTGTGCGGTGTCGAACAATACCTTCAATTTTGCAAAACTCATTGAATTCGTTATTGCAAAATTCAAAGCCATTATCTGTTCTCAGCCTCTTAATCTGCTTCCCAGTCTGCTTTTCAAGTAAAGTTTTCCACTGTTTGAAGATTCCAAACACTTGACTCTTCTGTTTCAAGAAATAGAGCCATACTTTGCAAGAAAAATCATCAATGAAAGTGAGCATATAAGCAGCACCCATACCTTTAGAGAGAACTTGAGAAGGACCCCAATGATCTGAATGGATATAGTCCAATGTTCCCTTTGTTTTATGAATGACTGTACTGAAGCTCAACCTCTTCTGCTTCCCAAAAACACAATGCTCACAAAATTCCATTTTTCCAGTATTCTGACCACACAAAAGACCTCTCTTACTCAAAGCAGCCATACCTCTATCACTCATGTGTCCCAGCCGCATGTGCCACAACTTTGTCACGTCTGAATCTGAAACTGAAGTAGAAACTGCAGTTGAATCTGTGACTATCGAACCATGCAAGAAATACAATGTGCCAATTCTAGCAGCCTTCATCAATACAAAAGCACCTCTGGAAACCTTCAGAACTCCACCTTCATACCTAATCTTGCAGCCATTCTTCTCAAGAGTGCCCAATGAGATAAGATTCTTCGTCAAATCTAGAATGTGTTTGACCTCAGACAAGGTCCTAATGACACCCTCATGCATCTTGATCTGCACTGTACCAATCCCAGCAACATTACATACGTGATCATTACCTAACAGAACACCACCATTGATTGGCTTATAAGTGGTAAACCATTCCCTATTAGGAGTCATATGTTGCGAGGCTCCAGTGTCTATGATCCAGGTATCCTGAAATCTGTCTTGGCCTTGAGTGACACAAAGCAGATCATCACTCTCATTTGCTGCCACATAAGCTTCTCCTGGTGGATGGTTCTTCTGATTACTGTCACTTACTTTCTGCTTGTTTTTCAATTTGTAATAATCAGGCTTGATGTGCCCTTTCTTCTTGCTGCATGTCAAATTCTTGTGCCTTGATTTCGATCTTGATTTTCCTGAACTTCGACCTCTCTCCTTTGGGCTTCCTCGAGCAATGATCAAACCAACACTCTGATCTGATATCTCAGAAACTGTCAAATTACTATCAATTTTCTCTTTGGCTTGCAAATTAGTCTTGACATTCTCAAGGGAAATATCTTCTCTGCTATAAATCATAGTATCTCGAAAGTGCTTGTATGAAGGAGGCAAAGAACACGATAGCAATAAAGCTTGATCCTCATCGTCAATATGCACGTCAATTTTGCTCAAATTAGTAATAATTGAACTAAAATCTCCAATATGTGATCTCAAAGAAGTACCTTCTGACATACGTAGAGTGTAAAAACGTTGCTTTAATCGGACCCTGTTAGTCAAAGATTTTGTCATGTACAGACTTTCCAATTTTAGTCACGCACCAGCTGCTGTTCTTTCACCAAGGATTTCTCTCAAAACTTCATTTCTCAAACTGAGTTGAATTGAGGATAGAGCTCTATCATCCAAGTCATCCCAATCTGCATTGGACATTGTCTCCGGTTTTTCTCTCCTTGCCAAGTAGGGCCCTTTTTGTACCTTCTCGCGATAGAATTGCCATCATCCTAACTTGCCACAGTGCAAAACTGGTGTTTCCATCAAACTTCTCAATTTCAGACTTCACTGTTGATGAAGATGAAGAAGCCATTGCAACAAAACACCCAAAACAAAAATTGAAGAATACAAATTGATGGCCCAAATTAATAAAATTTCCCAAGGCTCTGATCGGTATGGGGGGATCCGAATGGATCTGGTACGGTGGAACGCTGGCCGCTGGGCTGTGCGACGGGGCTTACCGGTGTAGGATGTGCATCGGCAGCTGGGCTGTGCGACGGGGTTGCCGGTGTGGGCTGTGCGTCGGGCGCTGGGCTGCGCGACGGGGTTGCCGGTGAGGCAGGGCTGCGTCGGGGTTGCCGGTGACGCAGGACTGCGGTGGGTGGTCTCGGGAGATTCTTGGATTTTTTTTTTTTCGGGCTCTGATACCAGTTTGTTACCGAAAATCACACGGAAGTAATCAAACAAAGAGAAAAATAATACCAGAATAATACTAGAATTTTACGTGATTCGGTCGATTTGACCTATATCCACGAGAAAAATAGAGAGAATACTTTTATTAATAGAGAGAGTTTATTACTAGATATAAAAAGTGCGACTCTCTTATCTATCTCGTTTCAACTCATATAACTCTAATATTTCTATATATATTTATAGAGATATAAGATAAGAGTTAAAAGAGTAATTTTAATTCAACCAAAATATAAGACATATTCCAACAGCATCTGTAGCAGTAACCAGAAAAACCAGAAAGTGAATTAATATTGATTCAGAAAATCGAATCCAAAAAGGTAAGTACAGTGAAAGGCAAACTTAATTCCCCTGAGAATAGCAGTTAATAATGCATCAAATGCTGTATTCAATAATGCACATTGACCGTGGCAAATTATTGTGCATAGGAGTAAATTTATCATCAAAGAGTAACTAAGTTACCAGTACCTTGAAGGAGATGTGTAAAAATGTTATTATTTAAAAGGAGTACTTGTAGAAAGGATGTATCGGATAGCCGCATTACTAGTAAAGTGGTAAAAATGTTAGGCTAGGGTCAAATAAACTTACAATGATTTTGGGTCGGTAAGCAATCCAAGTTCCTTTGGAAGCTCCCTGACAAAGAATTGATGCCAAATGTCCTGTACAAAATAGAAATATAATGTCCATAAACAAAAGGAATAAGATACCATGTTACGTCCCACGGTTCAGACTTAGATCAACTTACAGCCATTGCATACGAGTCAAATTTCCAATGCTTGAAGACAGGTTACCCATTAAGTAGTTTTGTGCCAAGTTCCTATAAGAATGAAAACAAGCTTAGTACGCTAAGCGCACACCTTGCAAATGGACAGGTAAAATGCTAGTAGTGCGGCACATTTTTTTTGTTGCCGAGTATAATGCACCATAACTTCATGTACACTAGTAATTTAACTCGTTGCTATAATCAAAAACTACAGCTTGACTTATTGTTGTTTAACTTAGACCACCAAATTTCTGACAAACATGCTGCATGAAATGAAGAGGGATCATGCTTGAGATCGCAAAAAGGCAGAAACACCTTTTGTTTTGGGGGGAAATGAGGAATAAATGAATAATCATAAGAATAAACAAATGGTAAAAGAGAAATTGAAGGAAGAATTACAGATCGGTGATGTGGCAAACAGTGCTGTTTTGGAAAGAACAGTCGCATTTGATGCCAGGGTTGATGACGCTAATGTCAGGCGATTCGCCGAGGGCTGCTCCACTGCAGGGCTCTCCGCTTATGTTCCATCCCTGTTGTTGAACTGAATGCCCCATGTTTGCAGTATGGAGTTTATTGCTCTCGCTGCAAATTCAAAGCACCGAAACTATTAGTATAAGGCGGACCTAAAATCTAAAAGACTCCTTAAACTTGGATTCGATGTATCCGAAATACAAATTACTTGAAACTGGAATGACTCGGAGAGAGAGCCCAGAGAACCGACCCAAATCCGATCCTATTTCTAACAAAATCAGAGTCTACCGGCTATCATGACAGCTTGGTCATAAAGATTACAACATGTACAAAAGGAAAGCTACATTTCAGTGAAGGGAAAAGGCAAAAGGCGAAAGGCGACAGCAGCAATAAACCGCATAAAATATCCAGCAAGTAACGAACTCTTCACTATTTCTTCAGCTGAGAAGTGGGAACTGTGTGTCTGATCATTATAGTTATATAGCCTTATGGCATCAAACCACAGAGTGAGAAGAGAGTGAGAGTTTGCAGACCTTCTGTAGGATCGCGCTTGAGTATCATGCATGAGCTCATTCACACTTGAGTCGCTTCTTGTTTAACCTTTGACTTTATTTTCCCATGTTCCGTTTTTGCTGACACAAAGGAATTATCAAAAGGCCAAAAAAAAAAAAAGAAAACCCCTAATTCTAATTTTTTTATTATTATTATTTTTTCGTTGTTACGGTCGACCAGGCTATTTTTGGGTCAATATACGAGCTAAACCAGACTAAATCTCTCTCCAAAAGAGTCCCAGGGTGGGTCCCAAGCTGGTCGGTACATTCAAGGACTTCTGAATTTAATGTGATTTTTATTACAAGAGGGGTAAAAAAAAACTCAGATGACTTTTAAATATATTGTTTCAGGTAAATTTTAAAAAAATATAAATTATTTAATATAATATTAAATTTTAATTTATTTTTTTATTTTAATATTTATTATTTAAATTATATAATTTTATTTTTTATTTTTAAATTTAATTTAATTAATTTAAATTTATTATATTATTTATTAATTATAATTAATAAATATAAAAATAAAATTTATGAAAAAAATTATAATATATTGTAATAAAATCTGACACGATTTACTGTCTAAAATTTATTTTATTTACAAATTTAAATTTTAAAGTAAAATTAAATTTCAAGAAATTATTTGAGGATGAATATATGGCATGTTTGCAGTGAAGGAAACCAGGTAGCGCATTGCTGACTTCGCGTCTTCGCTGCCTTTGGGAGTGCATGTTTTGCAGCAGCCACTGCTGGAAGCTCGATCATTTTTGGAGCACGATGTGTTACCGGCATCTGGGCTGTGAGATATAAGACAGATGTGAAGACTCACTCGGAGAAGTCGCTAGCGAGAGAACAGGAAGATGGAAAGCTGCTGGGGAAGTGCGTGTAGCAGCTGAAGAAGAAAGGAGTGGAGTTTGATCTATTGAAGGAGGTGGACGCACTGAGGAGGGCCAAGAGCTTAAGAATGGAGGCCGCCAAGCCGGTGAGGAAATGGTCGGCCGGGGGATTTGTTACTCTGTTTTTCTTCCCCGTTTCATGCCTGGTTTTGGGTCTCACTAGGGTCGTTTTTGTGCAGTTAGGTCTGGAATTGGCTAAATGGGGTTTCATGGCTAATTTGATTTTCTTGATTTTATTATTTGTTTCAACAGCAGAAAGGTTTCTGCAGAACACATTGTTATGCTTTCTGGGTGTCATTTTGCAGAAGCTTTATTTGGAAAAATGTAGAACTAACCTTTTCATATTGATGATTAAACTCTTGTGACGTAATCAATCAAGTGGGTCCATTTTAGCATACATTCATGAGACCTATTGATCTGCTACAAACTGTTTTATGTGTCTGTCACGTATGTTAATGACATTTGTGTTTGCTTTCTAGACACAGGATTTTCCCCTTTCATTGTTTTGGGAGTTTCGGTGATGATTTGCTAACCATTTTAAAATTATTGGCAAATATTATTATTTACAGACATCATTGCCAATCCATAAAACGTCTCGAAATTCAAATGCATCCCTACGGTCTTAGGTTTGGCTTCTTTAAAATATGAGGTTGGCCCGCAAACTTCTTAATGTCTTGACTTTAATCCTCATAGTTTAAACTATTTTCGGTCATATAATTGCATCATTTGCAATGAGCAAGAAAATAATAATCATTGCCAATATCATATTGAGGGTTTCTTATCCAATCCACATCTGATGTATTGTCTTTCTCTCTATGTTTGTGCTTTGGACCCAAGTTCTCAACACCATTAAAAAAGGCCTCCCAAAATCATTTTTTCTTTTTTTCTTTTTTTCATTTAAAGTAATAAGTCTTTTAGTATGCCTTTGCACCGAAGAAAAGTAGCAGCTAACTCTTTTGATGATAAAAATAGGAACTAACCAGTGGTGCTACAAACAGTAGGTGTCAACACCTGACTTAATTGTGTCATAGTTAAGAATATGAAATTGCAATATGAAAAGGTTTCCACAAGAAGGTACACAACTGAATTCACAAAGCATTGCATGAGCACAATATCATACCTACTCGAGAGAGGAGTCTTGTTTTTTTTATTTTGTTTTCTTTTTTGGATCTAGTTGGAGTAGGGAAGAGAATCCAAGCTCGAGTTTGAATTTAGTATCCCACCTGAATAAGTAAACAAAAGGTACTTCTAGAAAGAAATGCTAGCGCATCAGTCAAGCAGCTATAATGGCATGTAGATAAATGTCATAGCACAAATAAAAACCATGAATCAGTGAAACAATATTTAACTTAAAACCAAATGTTGATAATAACTAATACTACTTATATTCTGAAAAGTATGAATGGGAAATTATTTCTACGCAAGCTAAACAAATCCTTGAGGACCTTGCATTGTCACCGCACACACGAGAGCTTTGCAAATGAGAGTTACAAGCAGAATATTCCTCGCCTTTTATTTACAAGAAAGAGGAAGGACAAAGTGTACAGCCTTGAAAAAAAGAATTACACTACTTACACTACAACAAAAGTGGAAAAGTTAAAAATAAAAGGGCCTCTCAATCCCCTACCCCTTGTCTTCTATCATTATATAAATGCTTGTCAATCCATAAAACCAAAACTTAATAAACTTTGAAAAATCTACATAAAAAAAGGATCTCATATGCCTTCTTCAATAACATCATGAAGCATGGGTTTCATGGAACATCTTGGTGAATGCTGAGTCATAGAAACTCTGCTTGCACTAGTAGATGAATTGGCATGGGTAGTATTAGTTCCTTCAATTGCATTATCACTCATAAAGACGCTTGGGTCATCAAATGTCCAGCCAGTTAAGTATGTAGGTCTTGAAGTGACATCACTTACTTCAATATCACCAGATAGCATAGCTATTACACGTGACATTGGTGGTCGTAGACTTGGTGAAGTTTGAGTACATAATAGAGCTACTCCTATCACGCGTTTTACTTCTTCCTCACTAAATTCAGATAAATTGGAGTCCACCAGTTCAACTTCATGGTTGTTCTCATGAAGGTGCCAAGCCTAGAATGCAGAAAAGACATGATCCATTAATCCACAAGTTTGGAAACAATTAATAAGGAATGCCATATGCAAAGTTGTACAAAACAAATATGGTTACGAGTAATGGCATTCAATCTATTTGCAATTTTTATTGAGTTTGCTCATCCTAATTCAAGTCTCAATGAGCCCATTTCTCTACTTTGACAAATTTATAAGAGAATCTCAACATTGGAAAAACTAAGTCATCTATAGATTATTACTGGAGAAGGACAACCTAGCAAAATAGACATTATGCTATTAGTTGTTATCATAAAAGGTTTTTAAAATAATGTCCAACTATAACCAACTCATGTCTTAGGAAGTGACAAAATGTTAACATCAAATGCAATGCATAAATGGAGACTCTAGAGTGTGGGAGATTTATAGTCTTACCCTTATCTAGTGTAACATATGTTCATTTTCAACCTTTGGCTACATGTCTCTCCAAAATGATATAAAGGTAATAAGAGTAGTGTAACAGATGAATCATTTAATAAACAGTCTTTTTCCTTTCATTCAAAAAATAATCAATCATTGACTAATTTCTATTGAAAAAATTGTTAAATGTAGGAAGTGAGTAGTGGTGCTACAAACAGCAAGTGTTAACTCATAGCATAAACATATTATGGTGAAGTTAAATAATTTCAAGAAGTACATTCAAGATTAATGGAAGAAAAAAAGAAAACAAAACACCATTAAAATAAAAAGAGAAAAATGAAATCACAAGGCACTACACAAGTATATCTCACCCATTCAAGAAGGTATATCTTTTCTTCTTCCAAGGTCATGTCTGAATTCGATCTTCCACTTACAATTTCCAAAGCCACAACCCCAAAACCAAAGACATCAACCTTCTCTGTAAGATGTCCACGCATAGCATACTCCGGTGCAAGGTATCCACTACATTAGTGCCAATGAAGCCACAAAATAGGTCACGATAGCCACATAAAAGATTGCAATTTTAAACAAATATCACCAAAAATATTGCAACCAAGAACAAATAAGTAAACAAAGTGCTTGTAAAAGAAGTTCTAGGGCATCACTTAGAGCACAAAAGATGGAATGCAAGTAAAAATCATACTTTATAAAAGTGCTAGGTTGACAATTTTTGAAAAGCAAAAAAGATGTAAATAATAGGATTAGCATATCTAAAACTATGCTCCATCTTTTCTCAAAGCCCAAAATTTATTATGACTTGCAATGTTTTTCCTTACACTGGACGTGGATAAATGCAATGTTATTCCTTAGTAAACTAAACAAACCCCAAAAGATCTTACATTGTCCCTGCAACACGAGTGCTTATGTGGGTCTTCTTATCATCGTATAGTTTGGCCAATCCAAAATCTGAAATTTTGGGAATGAGATTAGAATCAAGTAGAATATTGCTGGCCTTCAGATCTCTGTGTACAATTCGGACCCTCGACTCCTCATGAAGATATGCTAAACCTTTAGCTACTCTCAAGCATATATCAAAACGCTTTGCCCAATCAAGTTTCAAACATTTCTCTCCTGCACCATGCAAGCATATATATTTACATTCCAATGCATTTTGTGCCCATGCAAAATGCACAATGAAAGCATAGCAAGTATCATACTGAATAAAGCTTGGTCAAGACTCTTGTTTTCAAGATATTCATAAACAAGAAGTCTATTATCTCCCTCAATGCAGAATCCATACAATTTCACAAGGTTACGATGTTGCACGGCAGATATAGTAGCAATCTCTGTCACAAACTGGCTCTTTCCATGGTGGGATACCACAGACAACTGCTTTACAGCAATCACTCTCCCATCAGTGAGTTTTCCCTGTGGATATGAAATTCAAATAAAAAGTAATAAGTTCACAAAATAAAACATTTTGAATTAAATGCATGAAATTTTTCACTGATAAAATGAAAGTTTAGCAAGCCATGAGGTTCACTAAATTGGATGTATATTTCCTATCCTTTGTTTAAGTTAGATAGCTTAGCCTTTATGTATAATAAAATGCACTATATCAGTAAATAGGCAAGTGTTCCAAATGTCAGAGAAAGTAATATGTTACTTGCTTTGATTTATTTGGGCAAAGATTGTATGTTCAAATATAACTGGTTTCAATCTAATCCATATTGTTGCTTTCAGAAGAAACATTAAAATATCCATAAGATGTGCTCTCTTTATCTTTAATAAATTAGGGATGAGATGGTTTCATCTATAAGATATGTTCCAACTCCTTTTTTTTATCTTTAATGAATTCATTAATCACTTACCTTGTATACTGATCCAAATCCTCCCTCTCCAAGCTTATTGGCAAGGTTAAAGTCTTCTGTAGCAGTCTTTAGCTCGACATAACTAAATGTGTAGGGTTTAGCATCTATACCTAAGAGCTCTGCATTTTCAGCAAAACCAAAACTGTTGGATGCTACAAAAATGGAAAATTAGGAACTTCTTAGGATAAAGACATGTTAAACAAGATGTGAAGAGAAGGCACCAAACCAATACTTTGAGCAACAAATAGTAGATGTTTAACAAAAATGTCTAGACCTCTCACTATTATTATTTATCACATTATCCCTTCAATTGTAAACACAAGCTTAGATGAAATATAAGATGCATAGTTTATTTGTTTACCTTCATTTGCAGAGGTGCTCTTCCTTTTCTGTCTTCGAATAACAAAAAAAGCTAAAAGGGTAAGAAGAAAACTTGCTATTCCAACACCAACAACAATCCTTACAATCATGCTGATTCTATCATTCTTCTTGCTTGGAGGGTTGTTGCTAACATTTGGTATGAAATCTGTACAGTAGATGCACTCAATAACTTGGCAGCATTGTGGGAGGAAATCAACAAAATTGGCCATTTATATTACCTGGTGTGGCACTGATTGCTGAAATAGAAGGTCCATATGTACCTGCAGAAGGTATACAACAAGTCCCCTTTCCTGCCCAAAACAAATGGATTTCAAGGTAGTTTTCCCTAACAGTAGCCGTAAACTTCCTTTGAACAGCTTGCATAGAATTTCCACCCGCTACACTTTGTATGTCAAAATTCTTCAAAACACAATTGCCCTAGAATAATAATTTAAGAATTCAACCAAAAAAAGGATTTTAACAAAAAGGATCATATTGGCATCACCAAACATTTACATAGTTTACATAGTTAACATCATAGGTATTATCATCCTATGTGATTCTTTATGATTGACAAATCTAAAAGGAGAATACACTTATTTAAACAAAAAAGTTATGGTCAAGTAATGAGGTTATATTATAAAAAGAGTCCAAACATAAAAAAATTCTAACATAATAGCTAGCAAAATTATAGATAAGGTTAAGACAGTCATTTCTCATGTTTATATCTAGTTAAAGACTTTTGAAAAGGATGAGAGAATTTCCCATTGGGAAACTTAAACTACATTTAATTGTACTTTTGATGGAAAGAAGACTTTGGTTTGAAAAGCAACACTAAAATAGTCTCCAAATTTCATATTATAGGACTAACCTGGACAAAAACATCAAAAATACGCCTTCCCAGACTCTTCCATGTTTTACCATTCTCGATAGCATTTTCTGCAAATTGAAGAATCACAGTGTAGTTGCCATTCTGAAGCCCTAAGCCATAATACCTCAAGGAAGAGGCAGAGATTCGTCCACTTTGGAACAACTCTGAGTCTCCAATAGTTGTGAACTGAGATGATGATGACCATGTGTACTGAGGATTGTTATTTTGGGTAAAATATCCAACATTACTCACTCCCCATTTGTTTGTGCTAGTCACATAATATGTTGCTGGGCCAAGAGTTATGTTATCCCCCTCGTACCCAATCCCAGCATACGATGTTAACGGTGGACCTCCACAGTTAATTGCAAATTGAGAATCTAGACACCAAAAAAAAAAAAGTATGCACTTATCAGTGATATCTCATCGATACTTCCTTTATTTTCAAGACCAACCTCTTTACATATCTAAGTATTGATATGCTACTGAGGGTTTTCCTTACCCCATGTTACAACTCTAACCCTAATAGTTGCTATGTTAAACTTGAATGAAATATAATAATAAACAAAATTTTAGAATAAAGGGTCATTAACTCTCTTGGCCACCAAAGGGAAGTAGACACATATGTAATTTTTTATTGTCAATTTTTACTGTAATTCATTTTTACAATTGTCTAATTATACCTATTGGTACAAGTAGCCTTTTGCACATTGTCATTAAGATTCCACAGTTTGACTTTGAGCAATGATATCCATATGATCAATCTCACATAATCATTTAATTTTAGTCCTTCTTATTGATGGCCATCCACTCTAACAAACCCAATGGAAAGCATTTCATTTGCACTTACACCTAGGAGATCCTTGATGGCATGGAAAGTTACGTTGAAGGCAATTTAAGCCTGAAGGCAAGAAACTAACAACAAAAGAATACAGGGGTTAGATACCCGCACCAAAATTATGTCAAACATTGAGTGCAAGATAAATTTTCCAATGGGAACTCTACTATCCTATCACAAGTATTTACTTAGAATTCACCTTCTCATTTCCCACACTTAAATAACTTATTACAAGTGATATCTCTAGGATGAAGAAAAGAAAAAAGAGAGAAAAAAAAAATACACCAAGAAGTTGACCTTTCTTAATTTCAAAATAATTGGGAAGTATTGGTTAGAGTGAAAGATGATTAAGTGAATGTAAAATCTAGACATAGCTTATGCAACTTAGGTAACAATGTTACTATTTCAAAAAATATGCAAAAGGTATAGAGTCAAATCACTATACTATTATTTATTATGTGATGATTTTTGTGGTTTTTGTTTGACAATCACCTAGTCTAATCAAATCATAGACTATCCATTGACATGCTTTTCATGATATGCTAAAAGGGCAAACGAAGGACATATGATTCTATGAAGTGGTCAAGATAATACATACTGGCTTCAAACTTCACCATTTTCAATATGGACGACATCTTAAGGCAACCAAGCCAAATTAAAAATGCACATTGAAATCTTCTTTTTGGTTATGCCATTCATGTGTCATCAATATACTAACCAACCACTAATCATATCACCAAATGTAAGGAGATGGAAAATATAAACATAGATGGAGTCACAAGAAACTTTTTGAGTGTTAGATACATCATCATCAAAAAAGACATACTAATTCAATCATTATCTTAGTCATTTACTAGTATAAAAAGTGAACTTGCTCTATGACTAAATTAGAAATCAAACTGGATCAAATAATATGTTGATTAACCATTTTGGCTTGGGCATAATTGGGAGGAAATAGACTAATGAGAGATAGGGGAACCAAAATAAAGAACATTAAAAAGATCATGATGCAGAGTAAAAGAGATTAGGGTTAAAAATGAACTATAGAGAAATCTGCAAGCAATCATAAAATTTTGAAAATTAAAATCTAAATTTTAGGAAATTATAACTTAAGTCTTTCGTTTTTGCCCTTGAGGGGCTTATCTTCATCCTTACATGTTTCACCAAAATAAGAATAGCAATGAAATAGGCAAAAGATTGTAGAATAAAATTATTAAACACTAAAAATATATATGAAGATCACCTGCTGCTTGAAGGATCAATTGTGAGGTTGTTAGCAACTACATTACTGCAAACACATTAAAGAACTCAATGTAAGTTTCAAATAATAATAGCTGCATCTTGAACTCAATTCCTGTATGACAAGTCAATGTTTAATAATTGCCTAATAATTAGAAAGTGACAACCCATATGGAGAGAATATTGAATAGAGAGAAATTTTTAAGGACATACAACTGTAAATTTATCTGGTTGATCCAAGAAGGGAGGCTTCCCACTAAGTTATTGTACGAGACATCTCTGTGAACATCAAATGATCAGAACAAGCAAAAATTCCATCCAATATGTACATATTACTAGGTTCAGATCATAATTAACACATTAAGAACATAATTCAGTTAATTGGCGAATGTTAAACATATAAATGACTTACATATTGCGAAGTAATGAGCTTTTTTGTGATGGAAGGGTACCACTCAAATTATTATTTCCAAGAAACCTAGGACCAAAGGTAAGACACGCTTAAATTTGCAACAAGCATGTTAAAATCACAAAGATAAGAGACAATATATTACAAGTGAGAAAGGCTACTCAAATTAAAAAGTGACTTCGGAATCTGTCCCATGATATTGTTGAAGCTCAAATCTCTGAGAAAGGATTATTATAGTCAAGTGTTAAAAGATAATTAAAAGCTGAAAAACAATTGTCATGAAAACAAATGAATAAGAATGGCTAGTGGGGAAGGTAAAATAGCAATGACAATCACAAGCTAATCCAACTTATCGAGAGGTATAAAATTTAAACCCAATTCTTTAGCCTTATCCTAGCAATGAAAATCCAATATAAAGAGAGAGTAAATGATCCCACAAGCAAACTAATGATTAGTAACCTATCTAGGTAAGAATTCAAGCAAACAACTTAATTTGACGAGCTATTTTATATGAATTCCATACATACATGTCCCCCAATGTTTAGAAATTAAGCCAAAATCTAGAGACTATAGTTTAATGGTATTTTGAGTCAAACTAAATTAAATATAAAAACTTCTAACTAAACACATGTTTAAAAAAACTACAATAAAAGTAACTTACAATTGCATCAAATTTTGGTACTCTCCAATATTGGATGGGATTGCACTAGTAATATTGTCATTTCTTAGCACCCTATTGAACACGTAAACAAAATTGTTATGTTACTTCCCATGAGGTCAATGAAGATTTCAAATGAAACATGACACATATTGGATTTTATGAAAGAGTGTAATAGAAAATGGAACTACTTTTTGCCTTACAAGAATTTTAAAGACTTCATGTTCCTGATGAAGTCCAAGGAAGAGCTTCCATTGGATAAATCGCTTATTCTCCTAAATTTATATTTGACATAAGATTGTTAGCCACACATAACACGACCACTGGAGGAAAAGATAAAGTGATATGACACTCACAACTCTGTTAAAGAAGTTAGGCTAGCCAATTCTGATGGGATTGGACCTGTGAAAGAGTTGCCTGCAAACCACCTACAAAACAACATACATGGTACAATTTTTTGTGCAGATTCAGAGTTTAATGCATAACACTCAGATGCTTATTAGCAAACACTCAATCAAATTTCATAAAAAAAAAATTTTGAAATATGAGCTAAAGCTCATTAACTTAAAATCCACTTGAGAAAATGTAGAAGTAATGTGTAAAATTTCTTACAAGTTGCTCAACTTTGACCAATTTCCTATGAAGGCAGGTATTGTACCAGTTAGTTCATTGTCTGAACCTCGACTGAGAGCAAATATAGAAATTGTTAAATCAAAATATTATAAATAAAAACATCTATCTAAAGCCTTTTAACTGTATCTTTGACTAAAAAGGAGATAAAAATTCAAAGTATGTGAATGCACTCACAAAATTTCTATGTTCTGCCAATTAGCAAATGTTGAAGGAATCTCACCACTAACTCCACAACTGTCAAAAGTACTGTCAAGGAAAATAATTTTTTCAGCTGGTTTTTCCCCCAAGGGGAGAAAACTTATAAAATTTATAAATATAACAAAACAAGTAAACTCTTTAGAGGTGACCAACATGATAAAATAATTATGATAAATGAATATAATATCAAGATGTCTAAAGGCCTAATCATTTACACAGCTTCGTCAAGAGCTTACAAAAATAAAATATCATAACATCATACCAAGACAGGAGGCTTGTATGTGCTCCAAAACATTTACTTTTTTGGGTATGCTTGAGTAACAGTTCACAGGCTTCATAGCCATGTAAATATTTATTAGCTACATAGATTGCTGCATATTTTTTTCAACCAATACTCAAGTCTCAATTTGTCAATATCTTAAGGTCAACCTCTCCACCAATAGATAACCAGTTACAAACAAAGAAGGAAAGTGGTTCAACATATAATATATAATCTTATAGTAAATGATAACATTCAAGATGTTTCATTTCATGGCAATATTTTTACTCCGTTATATACAAAATATAAAATAACTTGTTCTATCATACTAAAAAGAAATCATACAAAATTGTTGAATGAATTATTATTCACGAATCTATAGCAATCAAAATATAAATGCTAATTGCCACTTGAATGTGCCAGTTACCACTTCACCTTGTCTGAGACTCATATTCATTAAATAAAATGTTAGGCTATGCAGGTTTGACAGTCAAATAAATTAAGACTTCTTGAAAAGCAATTAGTAAGTAATGGACTTTTATCATTTAAAGTAATTTGTTTAATTTTAAAAACCATTATTCTGAGGTTCATCTCCTTCATCATTAACCAGTACACATTTAAAATTTAAAAATAGGAGAAGCTTTTCCTGATACAACCCATGACTTTTGGGGGAAAGAATAATTGTCAACTCAAAATCATTGGATATACAACTTGAATAAGAAACACTAACAAAATATGTTCATGTTGTTCAAATGTGACATTATGTGGATTGCACATAATAAGGATGTAGAGAAGCATTTCCAGAAAAATGAAAGTGCTATAACCATCACTAATTATGGCTCTATCTTATCTGCATCGGAAGTCTGCTATTCAAGATTGACACTTCCATAAGGGAAAAACATTGCATTCTTCGTACTTCATATGCTTAACATTTTACAATACTAGGACCTCTGTATTCAAGGATCATGGCTGTACTATCAAAAACACTGACAATGTTATGTTTGGCAGCAAAGCTAAAGCAGATTATTAGACTACTAAAATCTACTTCTCCTTCAAACAACAAACCTAGAAGAGGAGAAGCAAATTCTAAGCAAAAGAATGATCGAAAGAACTTACATCAGATGTAAGTTTGTACAATTCCCAAGCTCAGAGGGCAGAGATCCAGAGAAATTGTTTCCTCCCAAGTAACTGTAGCAGTAACAAAAAAACCAGAAAGTGAATTGATGTTGATTCAGAGAATCAAACCAGGAAGGTAAGTACAGCGAAAGGCAAACCTAATCCCCTTGAGAATAGCAGTTAATAATGCATCAAATGTTGTATTCAGTAATGCACATTGACAGTGTGCATAGAAGTAAATTTATCATCCAAAAATAACTAAGTTGCCAGTACCTTGAAAGAGCTGTACAAAAATGTCATTATTATAAAAGGATTACTTGTAGGAAGAATGTCTCAGGTAGCTACATTACTAGTAAAGTGGTAAAAATGTTGGGCTGTGGTCAAATAAACTTACAAATATCTTAGCTCGTTAAGCAATCCAAGTTCCTTGGGAAGCTCCCCTGACAAAGAATTGATGGATAAAACCCTGCACAAAATAGAAATATAATATCCAGAAACAAAGGAATATGATACCGTGTAATGTTACGCGGTTCAAAATTACAGACTAAGATCAACTTACAGCCATTGCAAACGAGTCAAATTTCCAACACCCGGAGATAGGATACCCGTTAAGTAGTTTTGTTGCAAGGCCCTATAAGAATGAAAACAAGCTTAGTATGCTAAGCGTACACCTTGCAAATGGACAAGTAAAATGCTAGTAGTGCAGCACATTTTTTTGTTGCTGTATATAATCCACCATAACTTTATGTACACTAGTAATTTAACTCGTGTTATAATCATAAACTATACAGATAAAGCTCAACTTATGCTTCAGGAGATAAAAATATCAAACTGAAAGGTCAACTAACTAAATATAATATATGTAGAGCAACGAGAAATCATACAGAACTGTGAGATAAGTCAAAGTCCACAGATCATCTGGAATATCGCGAACAATATCAAACCTATTAACCCTCCTGCAAATCATTGCTAGAATAAGCAAGCATAAAAAAGAGAGACAAAAATATTCTTGAGAGGAGCTTCACTGAAAGTAACGATCCGTCCCAAAAATAACACGACAATAATTGTTGCTTAGCTGTCAAAGGCTTTAACTTAGACCACCAAATTTCTGACAAATATGCGGGATGAAATGAAAAGTATCGTGCTTGAGATCGCAAAAAGGCAAAAACACCCGTTTTCTGGGGGAACTGTGGAATAAATGAATAATCATAAGAATATACAAATGGTAAAAAGGAAATTGAAGGAAAAATTACAGGCCGGTGATGTGGCAAACAGTGCTGCTTTGGAAAGAACAGTTGCATTTGATGCCTGGGTTGTAGCTGAAGTCTCCGATGGTTGGCGAATCGCCTAGGGCTGCTCCGCTGCAGGGTTCTCCGCTTATGTTCCATCCCTGTTGTTGAACTGAACTGGCTGTGATGCCCCATGTTTGGAATATGGAGTTTATTGCTCTCGCTGCAAACTCAAAGCACCCAAACTATTAGTATAACCGGAACCTAAAATCTGAAAGACTCATTAAATTTAGATTCGGTGTATCCGAAATACAAAATACTTGAAACTGGAATGACTCCGAGAGAGCCCAGAAAACCGACCCAAATCCGATCTTATTTCTAACAAAATCAGAGTTTTCAAGCTATCATGATAGCGCGGTCATAAAAACTACAACATGTACGAAAGGAAAGCTATGAGTTATAGCCTTATCGCACCAAACCACAGAGTGAGAAGAGTGAGAGAGAGTTGCAGACCTTCAGTAGGATCTGTAGTAGGATTTGTGGCTTGATTCTGGGCCTTAGCTATGCCAACCAGAGATGTGGTGGTGATGATGATGACGATGATACTAAAAGCACACAGATTGCAAACACCCACTACTGCTTGTGATCTTAGCATGGCTTCAACTTCTTCTTCTTCCTCAGAATTCAAGTATCCCAATTACACCAACAGAGTGAGAGATAGCGGTTTTGCAGAAAGAAAGACGCAGCCATGTTTCCAACTACGGAATATTATATACTAATTTGTATTTAAATTAATTACAACTGCTTACTTGATGGGAGCATG
Organism: Rhizophora apiculata; assembly: GCA_037832385.1. Taxonomy (NCBI): domain Eukaryota; kingdom Viridiplantae; phylum Streptophyta; class Magnoliopsida; order Malpighiales; family Rhizophoraceae; genus Rhizophora; species Rhizophora apiculata. The sequence continues at coordinate 4,194,084 of CM075431.1, forward strand.
AAAATATTATGTTCATGGCAGTAGCTTATCCTTTGCCTATAATTAATACAAGTCCAATAATTTCAATATGTCATCATCGGGTTCTTTGCGTATGATATGTTTGATTGGATTCATTCTCAAATTTTGTCGTTCATGTGCATGTTACAATGATAATATATTATTATTATTATTTCATCAACTAATTTGCCAGGCCGATGTTTGCATATTCAAGTTTGATATCTTAGAAAGGAAACAATTAGTATGCTGTTGTCTAATCCATACTGGAACTGCTAAAGATAATAGATCTAGTCAAATTCCAACTCTTTGTAACGTGTTGGTTTCCGTTGACTCTAAAAAGACCACAAGTCAAGTTTAACTGGGACCTCAATGTTTTGCTAAACACTCTAATGCATATTTCTAAATGTGTATATCCATGTCACATATTCTGTTTGGATAATAAAGATTATCATAGATGACAAGCTGCATGACGATGGTATGTATATATGGAAACACATCATCAATTGGCATCTGGTTTCACGGATTATCGAACAATAAATTTTGACCCCAAAAAATAAACAAAAGGGACGGCATGTGTTTCTGCGATTAACCTTTTGGCTCTTTGAGCAAGTGACTTAGACATGTTTATACTCGGGCTTTCTTAAGGAACCTTTTACTAAGCTATGTGCCATATTCAATTGCCTGTCGTATATTTTTTTTGGGAATAACATAATTAAACATGTAAAGAAGACATATTATATGATACATACACATGGTTTTAAGTTTATAAATTGATCTTATGAATGTTAGTATAAAGAATATCTTAGTAATTTTAGAACAATTATAATATTTTAAATTATTATGATATTAGTGATTTGTAAAAAAAAAATATAAAAATAATAGTTATTTGATCATAAATGATACATAAGAGTGGCAATTAATTTTTTAAAATAACTTATTTAGTCCCATAAGAAGGTATTTAATTTAATGACTTATTTGAAATAAGATATTGAATTTTACATTAAAATTAGATTTTTCTATTCCCACAAATATGAAAATTTTATGTGTTGATGTTTGATTCATTAGCCTTTATAAAGTGTGTGTGTGTGTATTCAATGCTTAAAGCAACTTCTACTCATAATAAGGTTTGAATTTATATTATTAATGGTCCATTATTCTCGTGATATTAATATATACACACATTTCTTGGTTAATGTAATTATTTATACTGCTTATTATAATAATCTTATTCGTATTCTAATATTTTTTGGTGACAATTTTGTGGATTGGAAAGAAAAGTCCTTTTGACTTTAGGGTGCATGGATATTGATTTAGCCTTCCATGTGAATCAATTACCTGTTCTCACAAAATCAAGTATGCCAACCAAAAAAGTTGCTTATGATAAGTGGGAGCGATCTAATCACATAAGCTTGATGATCATTAAGTCTAATATCAATAAAAGCATTGGGGGCTTTATTTCTAATAAAGATAAAGCTAATGATTTCACAAAAGTCATTGAGGAATAATTTGTGAAATCAAATAAAGCTAATGAAGAAACTTTCACAAAAGAATTTTAACAATTTTAAAAGTGTGCCTAAGCACATTATGGAAATGAGGGATATTACTGCTCAACTTAAGTCCCTAAAGGTTGATATACTTGAGACCTTTCCAATACACATTATTCTAAATTCTCTTCCGTATACACCTTTATAAGATATCATATAACACATATAAGGAAAAATGGTCGATTAATGAGATTTTAACCATGTGTGTTGAAGAATGAAGCATGAGAATTTGGAAGGTACTCATATTATGACTGAAAAAAGGAAAAATGCAAACAAGGCGAGGGTGCTCCATATTGAAAGAAAGATGCAAGTGTGCCAATGAAGAAAATTGGCAATAAATGTGCATGCTTTTTTTACAGAGAACATGAACACATGAAGAAGGCTTGCCTCAAGTATAATGCATGGTTGGCAAAGAAAGATTCTCTTATATCTTTAGTGTGTTATCAATCTTTTTTTATTGATGCACTAAATAATATATGATATACAAGGTTTTGAGAATCGGACTAGTCATTGAATCAAAAAGTTCGATGGTTTAAAGTTCAACACATTTGATAGGTATAATTAGAGTTGAACTGGTAAAATGAATATTTAATTATTAAATAAATAAAAAATTATATATATATATATATTAACAAAAGTACTAAAATGTGTTATAATTAAAACAAACAAAGTATAAATACTTCTTAAAATACCTATACAATCATAATGAGGTGATTTGGAGGAAGAAGAGGCTTAAGGTAGGGCAGTGAGACGTAGGGAATGGTAGGTGGGTAATCAGGCAAACTAGGATTTGGAGGAGCAACAGCAAGCATGGCAGGCACCACAGTAGGTGTGGTGGTAGGCACAGCAATTGGGCAATGAGGAGGAGAAAAAGGCTTAGGACAGGGAATGGTGGGTGAGTTGTTAAGGAAGCTTGGATTTGGAGTAGTGGCAGGTGTGGCAAGTGGTGATAAGCATAATGATTGGGCAATAAGGAGGAGCAGAAGGCTTGGGGCAAGGTAGCAGGACTATGGAATGGTGGGTGGGTCATCGGGCAAGCTAGGATTTGGAGCAGTGGTAAGGACAACTGTAGGCATGGTGATTAAGCAATGAGGAGGAGCAAAAGGCTTGGTGCAAGGCAGCAAGATGTAGGGAATGGTGTGTGGGTTATTAGGCAAGCTAGGATTTGGATGAGTAGTAGCAAGCGTGGCAAGCACGGCCAGCGATGGTAGTCACAGCAATTAGGTGATGAGAAGGAGTAGAGGGCTTGGGGTAAGGCAGTGGGACAGAGCAAATCGGGCAAATTTGGGCTTCTTTTGTTTAATAAGTCCTTTAAAAAAAATGAACTAGTCAACTTAAGAAAACCAAGTCCAGTTCACCAATTCCTAGTTGAATTAGCTAATTTCCTAGTTTTTGTATCAGTTCCCAGTTTGACCAATTTTAAGAAAGAACTGGACTAGACCAGACCATAGTTCGATTCTCGATAGGTCTAGTCCGGTTCTTTCAACCTTGATGGTATATTGATTATAGTACTACAATCCATATTACCAATAGTATACAGAGCATTCTGGAGCTAAGGAAGTTGAAGAAAAATGAGGAAGGCATTTATTCGAGAAATCAAATGCATTCTTATGTTGAGGACTTAACATTTAGTTTTGAAATATTGATATGTTTTAGATCTTTAAAATACTTTTTATATTTCATCATTCCTTAGGAATTAGTTTCTACTTCTAAATTAACTTATCTTGGTTATCAGTTTGTTTTTAAGAACTATAATTTCAATATTTTACAAAATAAAACTATTATTGGTTCTAGATATTTGGTTGATCATTTATACAAATTTGATTTCAACCCCACTTAAGAATGCAATACTACATTACACAATGGTATTGGTACAACGAGATGTATTTTTAATGAGTAATCTTCTCAATTATGATATAAAAAAATTAGGTTATATCTCTTGAGAGACAATAAAAAAGCTTGTAAATGATGGATTTTTAGCAATTCTTGACTTTACAAATTTTGATATTTGCGTAGGTTGTATAAAGGGTAAGCAAACCAACAAGAACATTGAAGGTATTAAGAGAAATTCTTAAGATTAAACATACAAACATTTGTGGACCATTTTTCACTTCTTTTCTCAATGGTTAAAGATATCTTATCTCATTCAGTGATGACCATATAAGATTTATGTATCTTTACTTATTGTTTAACAAAATTAAAGAATTTGATGCTTTCAAAACATCTAAGCCATTGTAGAGAAATGGGAGGAGTGGAGTGTATTATGGGAGGTACACAAAAATGAAATACCTAAAAGGTCCATTTGCTAAGGTCCTTGAAGAAAATGGTATTGTTGCACAATATACCACTCCAAGTACAACTCAACAAAATGGTGTAGCTGAAAGAAGGAATTACACACTTAAGGAAATGGTGAGAAACATGATCAATAATTCTAATTTGCCCATTAAGTTTATAATGCAAAGCTTTGAAAATTGTAGTGTATGTCTTAAATAGGATTTCATTGAATTTTGTCCCTAAAACACCATTGGAATTATTAAATGGGTGCAAACCCAGTCAACGACATATGCATGTATAAGGTTGTCTCACTGAAGCAAGGATTTACAATCCTCTATTAAAGAAATTAGTTCCGAGAATAACCAGTGAATTTTTCATAGGCTATACAGTAAACTATAAGAGATTTAGATTTTACTATCCTTCAAATACACCTACAATTGTTAAAGCCAAGAATGCAAAATTTCTTAAGGATTTTAAGTTTAGTGGGAGTGATTTTTCTTGAAATGTGTGGTTTAAGGAAAGTAAGGACTCAATTGAAGATTCTATAAACTCAAGAGATTTAGTTGTTATGTAAAATGATTTACATGATACTAATAAAGAACAACAAATTGAAAGTCAAGTGCCCAATGTAGTACATGCAAATGTGAAACTTGAGGTACTTGAACTACATAATGAAAATCCACAACATGAAAAGCTCGAGAGATTCCCAAGACTAAAGAGACCTACAATTCCTAGTGACTATCTTGTATAACTATAAGAGATGAATGTCAATCATAAAGATGATCTTTGCATGTGTTTACAAGCCATTAAAAGTGAAAAGTCTAATTTATGGTATAATGCCATAAAGGAAGAAATAAAATTTATGACTACTAATCAAGTTTGGGACCTTATTGAATTACCAAAAGGAGCTATAGCTATTGGTTGCTAATGGGTTTATAAAACTGAAAGGACTCTCTTAGTGATGTTAAGAAATATAAGGTTAGACTTATGACTCAAGGTTTTACTCAAAAGGAAGGCATTGACTACCATGAAACCTTCTCTTTGGTTTCAAATAAGGATTCATTTAGAGTTATCATGACTTTAGTAGCTCATTTTGATTTATAGCTGCATTGGATGGATGTGAAAGCTACTTTTTTGAATGGAAATATTGAGAAAGAAGTATAGATGAATTAACTTAAAGGTTTCACTGCTAATAAAGAGTCATTTGGTATGCAAGCATAAGAAATCTATATATGGGCTCAAAGAAGTCTCCTAAAAATGGTATATGAAATTCCACAATATCATAATCTCATGTAGCTTTACAAAAAATATTATGGATCAATGTATATACCTTAATGTTAATGGAAGCAAATACATTATTTTAGTTTTTATAAAGTAATCTTGGATAAAAAAAGCATTGGAAAGCTACCAAAATTTTTATAAGGTATCTATAAGGGACTAAAAGCCATAAGCTTACATATAGATAAATCAACCTTATGGAAATAGTCGGGTATTCAAATTATGATTTCACTAGTTATGTAAATAGTAGAAAGTTTACTACTAAATACATTTTTATACCTACTAAAGGTGTTGTAGTCTAAAGAAGCATTAAGCAAATTGTTATTGCTTCTTCTATTATGGGAGAAAAATTATTGCATGCCATAAGACTACAACATAGACTCTACGATTGAGGAATTTAATTACAAGACTGCAAATTGTGAATTTTATTTCTAAACCACTAAAGATATATTATAATAATTTAGTTGTAATATTCTTTTCAAAGAATTAAAAAATTAAAAGTCAAAACAAGTATATCAATAAAAAGTTTTTAATTATCAACAATCATGTTAAAAAGCAAGTAAGTGTAATAGAGTATGTCAATATTCAACTTATGGTTGTTGATCCTATGATTAAAGGATTGTTGGTTAAGTTATATAGAGATCATATCAAGTATATGGGACTTGTTAATTTTATTTAACTTTTATTTTAAACAATGTTATCTAAATATTTTGGCATTTTGGAGATCTTTTAATCATTTGCCAATAAACCTTTATTTTATGTATATAAAAATTATTTATATAAAATTTATTTAGAACTTGAATGAATTGAAACCTAAAGGTTTTTTTTTTCGATAAAGTCTTACCTTGATAAAGTACTTGATTAAAAATTCATTACCATTATGATACATGGAAGGAAATAAAGTGTTGTATAATTGTCATTATTCATGTATAAAAAATTTTAATTAAGCAAAATATAGTTTTAGGCTAATTTGTATAAGTAGTACAAATAATGGTTAGAATAATTTAGAATAAGTAAGAAAATATTGAAATTACTCAAATTATTAGAAATAAATTTAAATGATGATAACTAAAATAATTATTTAATTATTTTATATTTTAAATTTAAATAAATTATAATTATTTACTTTAATAGAAAAAAGTTAAATAAAAATTAACAATCAATATTGTCTCTAATTTAACTTATAATAATGAAGTTAGTATTGTAAAATTTTTATCTATATTTCTTGTTATTTTTAAATAGTTTAAAATTGCTTGAGGAAATATTTTTGCAAGGCATGGAGAGATACATACTTATCCTAAACAATAACGAGTAAAATTCATAGAAAAAAAAGAAAAAATTGATTAAGACTTTTGGATGTGCAAGTATGAATCCAGTGAAACGAGAATTGATCAAGTGTAACCGGGCAGACGGTCATGGTCATGTTTGAACCACACGCAGCCACGCCGAGGCCTCTGATTATAGCGCCTAAAGTGTGACTTCTAGCAAAGTCACGAAAATGCCGACCACCATACTGGGTGTTAAAAGGTCTCAATCACTACTCAAAATCTTTTTTTTAGAGAGAAAAGTGGGGCTATTTCTGTTAAAAAATGGGGTCCTCCTATGACAAGGGAATCGTTTCTCCTGATAAAGCCCCAAATAGAATAGGGTTCAGTGCACACTCCAAAATTGTCGGCTCAAATGCCCGCGAGTTTCGTAAAATAATAATGATAATAATAAAGATAAATCGATGTATTTTAAATATAAATATATATATTATATTATTATAATTTTTAATTTTAATTTTTTCAAACACTTATTATTAATTACTAATATATATTATAAATATGATAATTTTTATTAATTAATATGTAAAATATGATTGTGTAATGAAATTTGAAAAGAAAAAAAAAGAGAGAGAGAGAATACAGGCATGTGTCTCATTCAAAGCAGTTGTGTGTCTTTATCTAAAACAGTTGTGGCATTCAGTTGAAAAGAGATGGCCATGTGTCTCGTTCAAAGCAGTTGTATGCCTTACCTAAAGCAGTTGTGGCATTCAATTGAAAAGAGATGGCCATGTGTCTCATTCAAAACAGTTGTGTGTCTTATCTAACTCGGTTGCTTCCCCATCAAAGAAAGAAAAATCGAGGGATGTTGATCAATGTTGAATTCTTCAACATCTGTTAGTCTTATATATTATGAAATTTGTGCAATTTAAATTTATGGGAGTATGCTGTACCTCGTTAGGTAGATTTTCATTTCCATCTTTAAGAGTGGGGAAAATAAGATTCATATTTAAGGCTAGCTCAAGTTGACCGCAACTTGGGCGCGGGGGCAAAGAATTTATACACACCATTAGTTCAGAAGACACATGGTACCCCACTTGTACTGTTTGGTCAGGGTGCACAACTGGCGTTTGTCATTTGTGTAGAAGACTTTTCCTTTGTTCTTTGTCTCCTAGCAGCTAATGTGTATATATTCTCCTTTTTCAGTTCTCCTTTAAGTGAAGAAAGTCTCTCCTCCTACTGTATATCTTCTTCAAAATGTTAGCCTAAATTTGTTCTAACATTTAGATATAATTTTTAATCAATCTTATTAATTGACTAGGTATTACAATTTCAGTGAATGATTTAATATAAGTGTTAATTATATTATCCAAATTAATATTAAAATTAAATAATTTCTTAATTTTAAATTTAAAATTCAATTATTAATTTATACAAACTAAAAATTTATCAAAATTATTTTTAAATTATATAATTAAGATTTACACAATTATATAAATAGAAAGATTTTTAAAATTCTCTCAAACAATCATGTAACTTGTATAAGCAATTGTCCCTACTTTCACTCCTTCAATGTACATATATATTTTGTATAAATTTTTAAATTGATCTTTATGAACTTGTTTTTTACTCCTACTTTCTTTTAAAATTGTCTCACCATTTTTCTTTTTTCTTTTTTAACCTCTGCAACTTCTTTTGAAGTTGCCTATATAGATTTTCTAAATCTCATCAAATTATTTTTTTGTTAAAAAGATGAAAATATAAAATTCTATCTCACAACTATATATTATAATGCATATATTTAACTCCACTAAATATTTGAATTCAACTTGTAAGATACAAATAAAATTTAATAATAAATATTTTATTAAATTATAAATTTAATATTTAGAGGAATAAATAAATTTATTCAAAAGTACAACATGACATTTTTGTTTGGAAAAACAAAATTGACTTGATGGTAGGCTCAGCCATCAATTTGGGATTATACAATTCTTGCAAATATATTAGTTAAATCTCACTGCCATTTGCTTAAATCATCAGCACCACAATGAGACATCCACTAGAAGGGTATGCACATGGCATTGACTTAATCTAATGTGTGGGACTCTTCAAGTCCATGTTTAGAAGGGTATGCAAATGGTAGAAGACTTTGGATACTTAACGTACAAGAAAAGGCCAAGACAAGGGGCAGTGTTTTTTAATTATTTTTTGCTAAAATCATTACGAGTCTCTGAAAAGTGAGGAACAACTTTTTATCCCCTTCAGTGGTGGGAGGTTTTTTTTTTCCGGTCCATTGGATTGAGACTGTCTTATGCGGGTGCAGGCTCGGCTCTACAATCCAAATGGCAAATAGTAAATTGGCTCTTACTTGGGCTTCTGGGGCTTGACCTAGTGGTACAGATAGAAAAGTTTGTGGGCCTGATCAGTAAGCATTTGAAGCAGGAAGATATTGGGTTCCTTTTCCTTTTTTTTAACATTTTGGGTTTACTAAACTAGGCCACTTCTTTGGTGGGTTTGGGATCTAGACCTCAGCGCTGCCTTGATCGTTGTGGCTGTAATGAATAAACATTTCTAGCTCGAGGTTTGGGCAGAATATCGACATTTGTTCTTCATTCGCGGCAGAGCTATGGGGTTTATTTCGTGGATTGGAATTAGCGTAGCAATTTGATGTCACCCAGGCTTGGTAAGAGGTAGGCTAAAAAAAAAAACTGCTCTGGAAGTTGTTCTGCAAGGATTCCAATTACTTACCCTCGGGCAAATCTTGTCATAAACTGCAGCGATTTGATTCACAAAAATTAAAGTTTTCATGATATATATATTGCTAAAATATAAAGAATTAACCTAATTTATAATTTTTATAAATTTTTTCACTTATTAATTTGAACTTTTTTGTAGATTTAAGAGGATAATGAGTTATATGATATGATATCTAAATATAATTTATTCCTTTAGTTTATATTTATTATTTAATGGTTTAATTTTTATTATTTCTTAAATTTAGTTTAATTAATTTAATTTTATTATTTTGTGTATTAATTACCTCAAAATATATGTATTAAAAAATATAATATTTTTTATAGTCAAAAAACAAAAATTTAATATAATATATTATTTAAGAAATTTTTCATCCACAAATTTAAAATTTTAAGTAAATTTAAAATTTTTAAAAAATATTTGACAATTAACACGTGCATATTTGCTATGAAGGAACTAAGTATGGCATTGAATTTCAAACTTTCGAGTCCTCGCTGGCTTTGAGAGAGTGGCATCTTTTCCAGCAGCCACTGCTTGAAGCTCGATCATTGTTGGAGCATAAGGTGGTAGGGGTACAATGGCCCCGCCCGATGATCGATCTCTCAGGTTTTCTTCTTATAAGCTAGCCCCTCAAAATAATAATAATAATAAAAAAAAAAACATCTTGCATGAGACTACTAGATTCTTTTCTTTCCACTTTTACTTTTTGGGTTAAGACACAATAAAAAAAATGGCAAAATAATAAAAAAAAAAAAATAGAGGTCATTAAATGAATGCTCTCTGATTAATAAACTAAACATTAAGTTTAAAGGTTTCTAAACTTCATTTGTTTGGTGATAGATGAAAGATTTATTGGCAATAAAAAAAATTATTATTGTTATAGTCAAATAACATGTCATGTTTTAATTGATGGTAAAAAAATACAAATAAAAAGGAATAAGAGGTAGTAAGAAAAGTGACTTTTTGAGTATGGTATTTGCTAAATTGGGCCACCTATTGGTGAGTTTAGGTTTGGGCCTATTAGTTTTTGTCCAAATTTTTTTATTTAATAAATATATTACTTAAAAATTGTTATTTTTACCATCTTCTCCCCTCAAAAAGAACTACAATGTAGAACTAATATTCATAATTTAGTTGGTTATTAGAAATTTTGTATTTGAAAAATAAGTAAAAAATTTAACAAAATAATTATATTAATTTTTTAATAGATAATTATTATATTTTGATAAATTTAAAATAATTTTAAATTTTAAATTGTAATAGTAGTATTAATTTGTAATATTTGGTATGATTAATAATATTCTGTTAATTTAGAATTTTTTTAAATTTATTAAATATTTTTAACAATTATTATTAAAAAATGATCTTTTTTCAAAAAATTAAAAGAAAAAAAAGTAAAAGCCACGTTGAATTTGCTTATATGTTTGATAACAGATGTTGGGTAGGTTGAATCCAAGTAAGCAATTGTTTTGACTCGGATGCTAGCTCAAGTGGATAAGTTGCTGCTTATAACGACAATAATGCAAGTATATCGATACGTACCATTAGGCCCAAAAAATAGTATTTTCTGTTATTATTACTTGATAAGTTCGAGCACACATGTCTTACCACCAAAACAACTGGATGGATTATCTTTTTTATGAAAAAAAGATCTTATTTGTGGTGTTATGATACCAGAAGGTTAAACGGGTGTTTTTCTTTTTCTTTTTTTTTTTTGTTACAATCATGTCTTTGCGATATAATTATTTTATGCTGTTTAAAGGTAGTTATTAATAATTGTTTGCTACTTTGAATTTTTATATATTAGCATTTAAGGATATGACCCCGCTGCTTAATTAGAGCGCAATTAAATACTGCAACCTCACAGTTGTCCGAGGAGCAACCATGTGCGGCTGAGGTAATATGTATACTGAGATTAATAATTATATTCTTATTTTAAAATGAGAAATAAACAAGAAATATGTATACCGTTTGTGAATAAAACAAAGAATGTTAATTTGATTTCAACCTTTAAGAGTCACCCTTGGACTTTGACTTCCCAATCATTAATTCCACGGTTACGATGAAATGGTGAATAAAATGCACGATCCAGAATTGATGGTCTTTGTTAATTAACATTCTATATATACAAATATATAACTTTCAATTCACACTAACTATTTGATAATCAACTTATCTTAAATTTGACCCAAAAAAAAAATATGAAAATAAAAAAACCATGTTAATTGACACAAGGACTAAGGCCAATATGGTGAGCCCCTCTCTATTATCACTTCAAATTTGCTCTTATCAATAAGCTACTCATGAGCAATTAATTATCTTTGATTCGCGGACCTACGAAGTTTGCCTATCTTTTCTTTCCTAATTCCGGCAGCCATGAAAATCAGAAAAAAATTGCAAAGTAAAACTCAATCAAAGAAGTTTCATGAGAAGTATCAATTATAACAACAACAATAATAAATAGCTACAGGAGAAGAAAAAAAAGAAAGGGAAGTTGAATTTAATCCAATAATTGTCAAAAATTTTAAAGGATGAATTTCAGATTATGCTTATTATAGAACCTTGGCTAGTTTTTGTGTTACTTAACATGAGACGTCCACCATCAGACAATGAGGCGTCCGTTCTAAAAATTCTCTAAATATGGCAGTCCTTTTACTATAAACTTGTAATTTGATTTTAAAAGTAAATTTAATCTATGGATACTCATCAATTAACTACTTGCACGTCAATATTGGCTGTGGGTCTCTCCGATGGGACAGTAGGCATAGTGGGGATACTTTGCATTTGGCATCCTGCTCCCCGATTGGGACTTACACGGCAGCACGGACGCCGTGCAACTATTGAGGACCAGCTCAAACGACCACTCGTTGCACCTGAAAGGGACTAGGATTGGAGGAGTTTGGGGAATGAAATCATTTCGAAGACTAGCAATTGCTATCAATTGTGGTGTTTGTTTTTCTTCTCCCACTAACTACTTATTAATTAATTATACTGATGTACTACCTTGTTAAAGTTGCCAAAAGAAAAAAAGGTGCGTTAAAGTTTTCTTCTAAATGAAATATAGTTAAATAATCAAAACGACAGTCCTAGGAGTCACACCGTAGAAAGAGCGGGATTCAGTGATAGTTTATAGCGCATTATTTTTTTATGCAAAATTTAAATGAGAAAAAAATTAATAATAAGAGTAATGAATATGTGTTGATATGGTATAATTTAATAAAACATCTATTATATTTTAAAAAATTATTTATATATATATATATATATATTAATAGACTATTCATTATTTATATGCTTTTTATTACTTTGTTATATAGTTAAGTTTAACTATATTTTTAAGAAAATATAATCCAAATTTTCTGAAAAATTTAATGCATTGTAGTAAAAATATATATCATTATAGCAAAAATGTACACCAGTTACAATACCCATGATTTCACAAAAACCAAAAAAATTACATTTTCAATAAAGTTTACTTCACTTCCTAAAAAATCGATACTTCGTTTTCTTAAAAGCACAATTCATTATTTTATATTGTTTTTAACAAAATGCGGCAATGTAGATGGCTGCTGCACTGCGTCTACCAATGAGGCCACATTGTCGTGGTCTAGTCGGAGAAAGTTAATTCGCTTGCCTTGATAGCAAGAGACTTCATGGCTAATACGAAGATGCAATTCTCGAGCATATATCTGAAAACTGTGAGAAATATTATTAATTCAAAAAATATATAAAAATAAGAAATTAATAGATAAAATAAATAATAGTAAATTTAAACTATAAGTTACAATTAATTATTTTTATTTTTTAATTTTTATAACATTAATATACTATTTACATTTGACCATATTCAATCAATCCACTAACTATATTCAATTTATTCATCAATCTTTTTTATTAATTAATCAATCTTTTTATTGTAAAATTCAAAACTTTAATATGTAAAAAAAACTGTATTTATAAGTTACAACAAAAAATAATAAATATATAAAAAAATTATTTTTACACACAGATCTTATACAATTATTTAAGTATAATAAAATTTTATATTATATATAAGAGGTTTATTATGTAAATAAAAATTAAAAAAATATAAATAAAAATAAATTTTTTTGATAATTTAAAAAATTAAAAATAAAAAAAATTTAAGTAATTATTTTATTTTTATAATTCTAGGCAATTTCTTAATTTCTTAAGGTTAATTCAACTAATTTTTTTAATACAAAATATTTAATACTACAAATAATATCTTACATAATATAAAAAAATTTATATTGATACAATGAATATTATTGTAAAGGGAAGTAGACAAAATCTTGGAAGTGAGAACCCAAAGACATACAAACGGATGTCCTTTTTAAAGGGAAGTAGACAAAATCTTTCTAGAGTTAAAATTGCAATGCATTGCATGTTATCTTTTATTTTATTTTTGACCTAGTAAGATACTTTGTGCGTTGCAGATGAACCGGCATGCTCCTGCCTCTTCTTTTGTTTATTTATTTATTGTTCGGGTATTAATTAAAATCTTAAAGCATTAGAGTGGAGGGTGTGAGCTGTGAATTAACTAGTTTGCAAGATTCACAAATTAAATGAACAAGAAAAAGGTGTGGTGAAAAGTGAATGCAATAGGTTATATGAAAGCGACACATGATCCAATTTTTCAACGTCAAAAAGTCTCTCTTATGTTTCTTGCAAGTAGAATTGCGCATCATCTAACTTCACTTACCAGACCAAATTCAAAGTCTACCATCCGCTTTTTATAAAATGTAATAAGAAAAAATTCAATCAAAGTAAAATTTAAATGATTCTAAATTAATAATATATTACTAAATAATTAAAATATTTACACACTTAAAAATTGTGAGTAAAATATGTATCTAATATAATTTTTAATTTGAATAGTTTAAAATTTTAAATTTATTATTAAAGTTTCAAATTTTAATTTTAAAAAATAAATATTAATAAAAAAAAAATTATTTTTATTATATACCTTATAACTTAATAAGTTTTTAAATAAAAAAAATATAACAAAAATTGGTATATTTCTTCAATGTAAACAAACATACTCACAGGTAAGTTAGATGGAACAATTTGAGAAGAATCCTAAGAATAGATTGACGACACATGGCTTGCAAGACCAAGTAACACATAGAAAGTTGGATTAAAAAAACAAATGAAAAAAATATATATATACAAAAGGAAATTGAAAAAAAAAAAAAAAAAACCTATATCAAGGAACAAAATTTTGCAGAGTATTAAAAGCAAAGGATTGAAAGAAAATTTTCCGCCTGATATTGCAACTTCGGTGGAGCATTATTTTATTGGATATCATTTGCTTGATTGCAATTTGTTGGAAATTTATCGTATGTGTTGGTCTGAAGAAACAATAGGGTAAATTAAAAGAAAAAAAGGTGACATACACATGGCAAGATTTGTTAGTAAGAACACACGGTGTTGTGTTACAAGTACTTCGAGGAGGAATATTCATTATTGATATTGAACATGGCAAGTGCTTTCAAAGTCAGAATCTATACATACATACATACGTACATATATATATATATATATTATAACAAACAACGTGACTCTACCAATTATTTTCTTTATTTACGTTGGGAAAGGCCACTTGCACGGGTAATTTAGTTTTAAATAGGTTTTTGTTATCAAAAGTCATGAAATAAAAAAAGATATCATAAACATGGTAACTTTGTGTCAATCATTGACCTGGTGGGAGACTGAGATCATGGTCCCACATAGGCACATTCCCCGTTAGATCTATTTTTCTCATTAGGATTAAATTTCAAATATAAAAATGAAGAGTACCACTACCCCTACATGGAGAGGAGCCCGAGACAGACAGAGCTTTGAAAGTAAAAGGAAGACTGCATTAAATAAGGTCAATTTAAATAACGATAGATATTTAGTAATCCATTTTAATCTCCTTCCTGTATACATCTACATTCAGCACACTTGATGGAACGAAGCTTGTGGCCCCCAAAGCAACTCAACCTGGTTTCAATACATAAGGAGGTGAGGCGGGGAGGCTCTTCCTTAATTATTTAAGTCCTGATTTTCACAGGAGTGTGGCTTTTGTTGAGAGTGAGGATATGGGGAAAGGAAGAGCTCCATGTTGTGACAAGAGTCAAGTGAAGAGAGGCCCCTGCAGTCCTGCAGAAGGCTTGAGGCTTTCTGCTTTCATTCAAAAGTATGGCCTTGAGAACTGGAGGGCTCTCCGTAAACAAGCTGGTCAGTTAACAATAACATAATTTTTATTTTTATTTTTTACATTTTCTTACAAATTCATTAGGTCATAAGCTATATAATAAAATAACTCTTTCAATTCTTATAAATGTCAAATATCTTCCTTTTCCTATGATTAAAAATTAAGATACTGAAAGATACAGATTTAAATTTGTTTTTCTAAATTTTAAGTTCCTTTTGAAGATATTATCTTTTACTCTCTTAATATCACATAAATCATATAGATTTATAAACTTACATAACTATCTTTCATTTGTTTCGTTTTCCTTCAATCCAACGGTGTACTTAAACACAGTGATGAATGTACAGTGGGGCAACTAAAAATTTCAGGAACTCCCTCACGATAAAAAAATCTGTGGAACATAATAGAAGACTGATAATTGATGGTGGCCACAAGCTTGGAATAAATGAAGGCTACAGTTTTTCCAGAGCCAAGTACCACCAGGACCACTGCAAGATGATAAAGACTTTAAATGCTTACCCTTCCTTCAACGTCAATATTGCAGTGTGGACAGCATCATCAAGATCCATATCATCAGTATACCTACAAAAAAATAACCACATTTACTTCCATCAATCCCCCAGACGGGATCAAAACTGAAGGATTCTTTAGAAGCAGAAGCTTCTTGGTGTGTACTATTGATATGCCCAGTTGCAATAATGAGATGAAAACCTTATAGGACACCTAATGCAGGCAAATTAAAGCATACAGAACTACAAGCACATGTGCACAGTTGATTTTTTTATTTCTTCGCACACTATAACAGAAGGCAGAAAGGACTTGCAGGTAATAGTAGGCAGTGAAAGTGATTGTAGCATCAGAAGTTCAAAAAACTGAACAATACAATGATGAAACATGCTTAGCCAAAATCTCACATGCCACCATGCAGCCTATTGAGTTACTACTCTCTCTATCTGGTCTGTTATAAAGAAAATAAAAGATTTAAAAATTTGAAAAAAAAAAAAAAACGTGTCCAGCTTGTGAAAGGAGGCTGATAATGGAAGGAAAATACTAAAAATATAAAAGAAAAAAATGATCAGCCATCTTGATCATCCACTCTTAAATAGGTTCCTGGAGATATGTAATATTCTAAAGATCCGGAAATCCAGTGAACAAGCCCTAAAATTTTTTTCCCAAATTTATCCAAAAAATAAAAGTAAAATAGAAAATATCGATAATGTTTCAAATCAAAATAACTCTACCTCTTCTCTAGAAAAGTTTTTGCATTGGAAACATTTTTCCCCATGGCAGAGGCTTTCCAAGAGAAATAAGAACCTGATGGGTCCACCTGCAACAAAATTAACAAACTTCTATCGCTTGAATTTTTTTCTGGCCCCCTACAGTGGCAGGGGGTGAAGGGAGCTGTTTCTATCAGTCTCAACTTGAAAGGAAATCTGCCAAGCCCCAAAACACTTCAGGATGATGGAGACAACCTGACAAAGTTGTGGACTTTTATCAACAAACCCAGCAACCAACAATGATACTCCAAAAGGCCTAACACCACTGTCGCATGGAAAATTGATTAATAAACAAATCGGCATTACACAGAGAAAACAGACCAAACGCACAGAATTGCGCAGATAAGTCGAAGGCAATATATTGAGAACTAGGGTTTGGGAATTAGGGATTTGAAAGTAAGAATTGAGATTTGAGAATTTGAAATAAAAAAAAAGATAGGATTGAAGGGATCAGTTTCTAATAAATTAAATATTCTAATAATATTATTGATTATTTAAATCTACAGATATTATAATTATAGAAATTTTATAAATTATTATTAATTTAAAAATAATAAAATATAATTATTAAATAAAATAATTAATAATAATAATTTCTTAATTAGGAGATCTTATCACTAATTAAAAAAATCTCATCATTCTCCAGCTTTTCAAATTAGCTTTGTTCTCAAGACTTATCTTGATCAATTATCTGTTTTTAATCTGACTTTCTTCCATGGAATTGTATTAGTTTTAACACTATAATTTCTCTCTAAAATATTTCATAAAATATCTTATAACAACAAATCTTTACCAACTGGGTCCTGCACAATAAACCCTTGTCCTGCTTTCTGTAGGATTTGCTCCATCTGATGATCAGTCATAATAGTTTTTTTATCATTACGTCTTCCCTGTAACTCTACTGTGTGTCCATTTAACAAAAATTTCATTTTTAATTTAGAGAAATTCTAAGTAATGTCTCCTAAGATCCATAACCAATCAATGCCAAAAACAATTTCATAATCTTCTAAAAGTAATAAGAAAAGATCAATATAAACAAATTGCCCCTGTAACCAAAGTTTTACCTTTGTGCACTTTTTTTGGCATGTTAGATTTCTTCTATCTGCGACCTTTACATCAAACTTATCACAGTCCTTTGTTATCAAAGCAAGTTCTTTGACAATCTTATTATCTATAAAATTGTTAGTACTACCTGAGTTACTTAACACTGTTACTAGTCATCCTTTAAAGAATCCTTCTATTCTCATAGTTTGTGGATTAGAATATCTTGCCAAAGCATTCATTGTGGGCTTGATTGTATATTTAACAAAAGTGTCACCAGCATCTAGATATTTGTTGTCATCATCTGCTTCTTCAACTTCCTCCACAGGCTCAATCACTAAGAGCTTCCCTTACTTACATCGGTACTCTTTGTGCCATTTCTCATCGTAGTGCTAACATAATCCTTTTGTTGTCCGCTCTCTTAATTGTTCTTGAATCAGACGTCTAGCGTTGGAAGGATGTATAAAAAAGTATGAGTTGATGTTACCCTCAGTAAATTTGCTGAAACCTTTAGTGGTTGGGTGATGAATTTCTGCACCCAGCTTTTCCTCTTAAATGTGAGCAAAAGAGATTGCTGCTACCATTGTTCATGGTTGTCGAGCTTTGACTTTACATTGAATGTCAGAAGTAAGCCCTTCAATGAAAGTTCCTACTAATTACCTTTTGGATCAATGCTTAGCTCGATTGGCAAATTGCTCAAATCGATTTTGATATTTTAGGATGGTGGACATTTGACAAATCTTTGCAAGCTCTCCATCAACATTGTGATATTCCGAGAGTCTAAAGTGCACAAGAAGGCCTTTAGTAAATTCAGCTCACGTTGGAACTCCACCACATATTTTGACACAATTGTACCATTAGATTGCATCACCTTCTAATTGAATAGAAGCAATTTCAACTTTAGAGAGTTCGGCGTATGATGGAAGCAAAAATATTTTTCAGTCGAGGATATCCAACCTGCAGGATTACTTTCGTCCCAGCGAGGGAATTCTACCTTTTTGTGTGGTTAGGTATAGTCACGATTGGTACCTCCACAGGATTCCATAAGTTCTCTTTGCTTACTAGTAGATCCAGAAATATGAAGGACTCTTGCATCTATTCTTATATCTGTTCAAACTTCTTAAAAGATTCTTGCATGAGACAGTGATTCTTCAACTCAGGATACTTTGACATCTGAATCAGAAGAGTTGTGTGAAAATATACTGTAAAATTGCAAATTGATGATACCTAGAATTTTCTTTTGTTGTCTGGTAAAGGGTATAAACAATTTTCTTTTTTTCGTGGAAAGGGAGTAGAAGCGAAATCCCTAAGAACACCGCTTTGATACTAAATGTTGAGAACCTATGGTTTGGGAATTAGGGATTTGGAAGTAAGGATTGAAATTTGGAGATTTAAAATAAGAAAAAGGAATAAGATTGATATCTTCCAGGGGATCAACATTCAATGATCATTTCAAAAGGATCGGCCTCCAATGATTTCTTAAGGGGATCTGGTTCCAATAAGTTAAATAATCTGATAATATTATTAATTATTTAGTTCCAAGAGTCGTAGACATTACAATTATATAGACTTTATAAATTATTATTATAAATATAATTTTACTTATTAATTTAAAAATAATAAAAAATAATTATTAAATAAAATAATTAATAATAATAATATTTTAGAAAGATCTCATTAGGAGAGAGAGAGCACCACCAGAAAAGTAAGAAAGTGACGACTACGAGATGGTGCGTTGATTGGCGGCGAGCTTGGGTTTCTTGCAGAAGAGTGCGCACGGATTATGTTGATTTCTTGCAGAAGAGTGCGCACGGATTACGTTGATCGTCGTAAAGAGAAAGGGAAATGGAAGCAAGTAGGAAAATAAGCGAAGAGACGTGTCATAAAAAAGAGGTTGAAGTCAGAAGACTATGGAGACGATCCACTTGGTGTAACGATTAGAGCCTTGAGAGCACTCGATGCCCAAAAACAATCCCAATCACAAGTTGAACTGAACATGGATAAGAGATCAAGCACAAATGCAAGACGTTCTTCTTTGCTGGGCGCCACACCACCGCCAATTTATTAACTCGGACCATCTTCTTATTAAGCTTTTACCTCTCGAGAGAGTCAGACAAGAGGTGCCGACAGAATGCGGAATGCAAATTCCCGATGCTTCTTAACATGTTAGCAAAGCTGAAAATGGTCAGTAATGGAAGTTCAGAAGCACCCCAAATTAAGCATATGATTTTCAACAATACACAGGTGTAGTCCCTGATTATTTCACATTGGGGAGTGTTTTAAAGGTATCTAGCAGGGTCAGCAATCTCACTCGGGTTAGTCAAATACATGGATATGCCATCCGATTATGTTTTGTTTCACATGCTGCTTTAACTGGGTCGCTAATTGATGCATGTGCAAAATGTGTGAACATGAGAAGTGCCCGCCATTTGTACGAGAGTATGAAATGGAAAGATGCCGTATCTTTTAAGGCATTGATATGCTCGTGACAGGAACTACATCAATGTGGCTCATGGTTTGTTCAGTGAAATTCAGCAAATTAACATGGGGATTGATAATATTCTTTTGTGCTCCATGCTTAATATATGTGTCAATGTAGCATCACTAAGTGTTGGAAGACAAATTCATGCCCTTGCCATAAAATATATGCCCCATTATGATGTCACCATGGGCAATGCCCTTGTAGATATGTATGCAAAATCTGGAGAAATTCAGGATGCTAACTGTGCTTTTGATGAGATGGAGGAGAAAAATGTGATTTCACAGAAAACTTTAATTGATGGATATGGGAAGCATGGTTATGGACATGAGGCCATATCATTGTCTAAGAAGATGGAATTTGGTGGTTTGAAACCAAATGATATTACTTTCTTGTCTCTTCTCTGTGGTTGTAGTCATACTGGATTGACTGATGAAGGATTGGAATGTTTTAATGAAATGATTAGCGGACATAATATTTGCGCCACGAGCTGAGCATTTTTCTTGCATAGTTGACCTCTATGCACGCAGAGGGCAGTTGGAGGAAGCTTATAACATGATTTGCAGGATGAATATTAAGCCTAATGCCTCACTTTGGGGTGCCATTCTTGGAGCATGCAGCATCTATGGCAATATGCCTTTGGGAATAACAGCAGCCATGCATATTTTTAGCTAGCATATATACTGCCGCTGGAGCATGGAGTAAAGCTTGGAAGGTAAGGAATTTGCTGAAAGAGCGAAAATTGAAAAAAGCCACTGTATTCGGCCTCCTCCAGTCTACAGAGATAAAATTTGAACTTCTACAGACAAATTAGAGAGGCATGACATAGCTGTCCTAAATATCTGTCATTTGAGAGGAGGTGACAATTTCATGCTAAACAAAGTGTCCCCAGTTTCTGTTCGGAAAGTAGGGAAGATTGCAGGAAGAGCACTGCTTTCTTTCACTTTACTATAAAGAAAATAAGGCAATCAACTAATATGCTGCTGGTTCTGATTCAATTGTTGGGTGGCTTCTCAACATTCAGGTATATATATCCTTGACTTTATGCTTCCATGGATGATTATGTTACCCACAGGATGAAAAAGTAGAGCCTCAAGCACTTATTAGAGCTAATGTCATTATGCCACTTATTCTTTGATGTGTTAGTTGTGCTGTTTAGCTTGAAGTGTCATTAGAATAACATTTGTAAGGATTATTTATAAATTTGTTTGAAACAAAAGTTTACTGGACCTCCAGGGTTCGGCATATTGTTAACTTACTAATTGTAATGCGCATCGATGTCCAAGGATAGGCTTAAAATTTGCTTGCCCATGTTAGATCTATTGGGTCAGAAAGAATTTTATCCTTTCCAATTCCCCGAATTTTATTAATGTCGGCCATATGAATCTTTTTGTCATACTTCATTGTCACTCGCACTTAAAAATATAAGTTGTCCTAGTACACAAGACTCCCATATGTGGGTCCGGGGAACGGTCAAATATGTGCGGCCCTACCCTTGTTTTCACAGGGGCTGTTTCCTCAGCATTGGCCCTTCCCCTGCATCCCGGCCTGTGGACGGAAACGTGCAGAGCTTATAAAATTTAGAGCCACCAAATGTTTCCCAACCACATTTTTACCTATGTACGATAGAAGAACATATTTATAACTAGGAGACTTGTCACATTCTTGACATCTACTTGTAGACAAACTTGCTTTCCGAGTAAATCATGTGATGCAAGTAACGTGCCATAGGCAGCTGCAGTGACAATTAGCACATTTTCACTTTTTTTCCTAGCAGATTGCTTGTTTTATTAACGATGTTATGCTTTGTTTCTCATGCTTTCTTATTAAGTATTGGGCACTGCTAGTTGTCGCAGCTATGCTAGCGTGGATCGTTTCCCTGAAGTATCTGGTCAGGGAAAGGCATTTCTGATATATATATATGAAGCAACCACTACAGTTCTACAGATTTCCTCTGCTTACTTTTCCCATTGCAATGAGAAGATTACAAAACCTTATTGTTATACCGACATTTGGGCCTTCCTAGGGATTAAAAAAAAAAAGAAACTCAATAATAAATAGGTGGCTTGTTGTGCTAAAAGCCACGGCTTTCCATCTCCAAAGAGGGGTTAGGGTTAAGGTTGGGAGTTTTGTTCTTGCCTTGGTGCTATGATGCAGACTAGGCTTGATTATACATGCCATGGGGCTGATTGAGCCCGTCCTGGACCGTGCTTTCTGCTCACTGCCCTGCGCAGGTCATTCAGCCTCAATAATGTACAATTTGAGTTAATTTATGATTATATAGATTCAATTTTCAATAAATTCTCAAATAATTTAAAATTTTAATTAACTCAATATACTATTGATATAAGATAAATTTACTTCTTTCTCCTTTTTCCTTTGAATTAGTGCACTCTTAAAATTTGTAAAAAAAGAAAATGTTGCCTTAATATGAAATTTTGAAATATTTAGATAATTAATGAAATTGTAAGATTTTTCAAAGAGTTAAAGATATTTAAATAAATAAATTATTGTTATTAAATGTGATTTGATTATATAACAATTATGAAATTTTTTATTTAATTATAATTAAAATTTATAAACAGTTATTAAATTTAATAAATAGTTGATTTTTTTTAATTAATTATTTCTCAAAATATTTATTTACCAAATACATAATATGTTATTTTTCTCAAATTAAATAGTAATAACATCACTGAACAGGAAAAAATAAAAATCGTCTAAATTAATCTTGCCTTTCTTAACTTTTTTTAAATTACAAATTCAAAATTTTCAACTTTAAAGATGATCTAGAGCTCATCAATACCTTCTTAATTTTGTAATAAAGATACATAGAAAACTTACGAAATTACGGTGAAGGAAGGCAGGGCGGTGATACTTTATCTCCCCAAGGTAAGAAAAAATTTTGTAAAATGGAATGTTTTGCTGGCAAGAATCATATGGTATAATTGTACGCATATATCCACTTAACAGCTGGTCGAAGCACCCACCTCCTCAGTAGGCAAACAATTTTGCGTATCAATAATTCTTTCAATTACACGAGTGCCTTGTAAATCTTATCTCTCTCTGTTTTTTTTTTTTTTTTTCTCTAATGCAATTTCATTGGTTACATAAGTTGTTTGATGATTTTTTTTTGAAAAGAAAAAAGAAAACTGGAATTAATAGATAAAAAGGACAAGGTTTAGGGAAAGAAGAGTCAGTCAACGAAGGACAAAGGATAACAAAGAAACAAAGCGAAAGCCAAATTGGCTTTTCGCATAAAACAGGGGTAGGTGGATAGAATGTAACAAGTTGAGTCCTAAACATTTGTCATCTAATTAATTTTCTTTTTTGACTAATCACATTATTTTAACACATCAATGAAAGTACAAATTCTGTTAACTTTTTATAATGCGGAAGCAGTTTGGATGTACCGTATTTAGATGGAACCTTCCGAACAGAAAACCAAACATATTTTCTAATGCAATAACAATGAGTTTTTAAGTTCTTTTACTAAATGCTTTAATAGTTAAAAATTTAAAATTAAAAAAATATAAAATTTATAAAAATAAAACATTTAATTTTATTATATAACTTATAATTTAATAAATTTTATTATATATATATCATAATAAAAAATTAAAATATTTTATTTTTATTTTTATAAATAATAGTTATAAAAATTAAATTTTTATTTTTAAATTTTAATATAATAAAATGAATAAAAAATTATATTTTATTTAATTTATTATCAATGATTCGAAATACTTCTTTTTACACTATTTCGAGAAGACTCTTTACTCTTTCTCATGAATATATATAGAATTATATGAAAAATAATTGATAAATAAAAAAATTAAAATTATAATTAATGTTAAAATTTTGTATTTAATTTCTTAAAAATTAAAAATTAAAAATAATATAAAATTTAATTAATTAATTATTTTATTATATCTTAAAAAATATTTAAAAATTAAAAATTAAAATAAAAAATTGTATGACTTTTAAAATAATATCAAAAATTTAAACAATTTCTAAATTGTATATAAAAATGCTTTTTTGACAAGCTTTTTCTTATTAAAAAACTTTTTTAAAATTTTTATAAAAATAATAGCAGAACCTACGCAGCTGATTGATCGAAATTAAAAGAATTAAAAAAACAAATAAACCTCAATATACTCATTATTACGGTACACTTTTTGGGGCTTCATTCACAGAGGAAAATTGGAAGCGCCTTTGAGAGTAACATCTATATTTCTACGGTGTTTTAAGTCGATGGCAGCGTACAATATCGCCAGGACTCTCTTAGGTCACCGTCTGATTCACTTCTCATCTTCCTTCCCACTCAAAGCTCCGATCTTTACTACTACTACTACTCTCGTCAATGTAAGTCACAAAAGCACTCCTCCCCTTCAATTCAATTCTTGTTTATGTTTTGTTTTTCTTTCTGGTTTTATCCTAAATTCTTGATTCCTCATCTGGGTTTCTGCTTTTTGGTCTGTATACTTGTTTTATAATATATATACATATATTTCATATTAAATAAATATAAAATAATTACAACTCTATTTTTATATTTACAATTAATAATTATGAGAATTAAAATCTCACCTCTAAATTTCAATACAATAAAGTGAATAAAAACTCCTACTTCATTTTACCTATTAAAAAATATAAATTTTAATTACTAAAATATTCTATAAGCACAAATAATTGTCATTTTTGTCTTTCAAAAGGCACGTTTGAGATGCGTGTCAAGGGACATGGAGAACCAATATTTGGCAATGGGTGCTTCACACTCCCTTCGGTGGAGTTAAAAAAAAAAACAATTTCAATTCACAAGAAGAAAATTACTAATTTTAAAGATTATTACCGTTAAAATAAGAAATTGGTTAAACATACAAGGCGAATGTTTAATCATGTTGAAAAAAGAAACAAAAACGGTAATTTTACTTCCATTTGTAGCTTGATTTTAATAATTTAACAGAATAAAATTATTAATTTTTTATATTCTTTTGAATACAAATACTAAGATAATAGAACCTTTTCTAATTTTAATTTAGACCAAAATGACGAGCGGTCAAAAAATAAAAAATTAAAATTATAACTATTTGTTAAAATTTTGTGTGTAACTTTTTAAAAATTAAAAATTTAAAATAAAATATAATTTAAATAATTGATTATTTTATTATATTTTAAAAAAATTTTAAAAATTAAATTTTAACATAAAAAGTTATATAATTTTTTAAAAATGCTAAAAATTCAAACAGTCCCTAGAAGTCCCCCAGCCGAAAAAAAAAGCGCTCTTGACAAGCTTTGTTTTTTTTTTTACTTTTACAAAAATAATAGCAGAACCTACGCAGCTGATTGATCAAAAAAAAAAAAAAAAAAACCTCGGTACGCTTTTTTGGGCTTCATTAAATTGAAAGGGCCTTTGAGAGTAACATCTCTTGGGTCACCGTCTGATTCACTTCTCATCTTCCTTCCCACTCAAAGCTCCGATCTTTACTACTGCTACTCTCTTCAATGTAAGTCACAAAAGTACTCCTCTTCAATTCAATTCTTGTTTATGTTTTGTTTTTCTTTCTGGTTTTATCCTAAATTCTTGATTCCTCATCTGGGTTTCTGCTTTTTGGTCTGTATACTTGTTATCTTGGGGGTTTATCCTTCTTTTGAACTGCTTTGCTTTGTGGGTATTTCTTTTCTTGGTCCGTATATTAAATGATTCATCTATTTATTTATTTTGGTTGGTTAATGAGTTCTAGGGGTTTATCCTTGTTTTGAACTGTTTTGCTTTGTTGGTATTTTCTTTTCTTGGTCCATGTATTAAAAAGATCGATTCTTTTTTTCGGTTAGTTGATGAGTTCTTACTTTTGGTGTGAGAAGCAGTCTATGAAGTATCTTTGTTGTTTGTTTGAGAGGTAGTGACAAAAGTACTCCCTCTTCAATTTTTCTTTTTACTGTCTTGATTTATCCCAAATTCTTGATTCTTTATCTGGGTTTCGGGTTTTGGCCTGTATATTGTTGTCTTGGGGGTTTATCCTTGTTTTGAGCTGCCTTGCTTTATGGGTATTTTCTCTTCTTGGTCCATGTACTAAAAGATCGGTTCTTTTTCTGTGGGTTTCGGGGAAAAAGGTCTGGTCTACCTCCTCCAATAACGTCTTGAAGCATGGGTTTTGGTGGAAAGCGTTGGCGAATGCTGAGTCCTAGTAACTGTGCTTGCACTAGTAGATGAATTGTCACGGGTAGTATCAATTCCCATAGTTGCCTTATCACTCGTAAAGATGCTTGCGTCATCAAATGTCCAGTCAGTCAAGTATCCAGGTCTAGAAGTAACATTGCTCGCTTCAATCACCAGATAGCATAGCTACTACACGACATCGGTGGTCCTAGATTTGGCGAAGTTTGAGTACATAATAAAGCAACTCCAATCATGCATTTTACTTCTTCCTCACTGAATTAAGATAAATTGGAGTCCATTAGTTCAACTTCACGGTTGTTCTCATAAAGGTGCCAGGCCTAGATAAGTAAGAACGACATGATCCATTAATCCACAAGTCTAGATAGAATTAATAGGGAATACTATATGCAAAGTTGTACAAATAAAATATAGTTATGAGTAAAGGCATTCAATCTATTTGCAATTTTATTGAGTTTGCTCATCATAATTCAAGTTTCAGTGAGCCCATTTTTCTAATTTGACAAATTTACAAGGGAGTCTCAGTATTGGAAAAACTAAGCTATCTATGGAACGTTACCGTTAAAGGACAACCTAGCAAAATAGACATTATGTTATTAGTTACCGTCATAAAAGGTTTTTAAAATAATATCCAACCAGAACTAGCTTGTGTTTTAGGAAGTGACAAAATGTTAACATCAAATGCAATGCAGAAATGAAGACTTTGAGTGTGGGGGACTTATAGTCTTACCCTATCCACATCTGGTGTAAAATATGTTAATTTTCAACCTTTGGCTACATGTCTAGTTAAAATGATATAAAAGTAATAAGAGTAGTTCAACAATGCATTTTTTAGTAAAGTCTTTTTTCTTTCTTTTGGAAAGTAATCAATCATTGACAAATTACTACTAAAAAAAGTGTTGAATGTAGGAAGTGCATAGTGGTGCTACAAACAGTAGGTGTTAACTCATGGTATAAACATATCATAGTGAAGTTAAATCATTTCAATAAATACATTTAGAATAGATGGAAGAAAAAAAGAAAAGAAAATACCATTGAAATAAAAAGGGAAAAATGCAATCACAAGGCATTACACAAGTATACTTCACCCATTCAAGAAGGTATATATTTTCTTCTTCCATGGTTGAGCCTGAATTCGGTCTTCCACTTACAATTTCCAAAGCCACAACTCTAAAACCAAAGACATCAACCTTCTTTGTAAGGTGTCCTTGCATAGCATACTCTAGTGCAAGGTATCCACTACATTAGTGCCAATAAAGCCATAAAACAGGTAGTGATAGCCACATAAAAGATTGCAATTTTAAACAAATACTATCCAAAATATTGCAATCAAGAATGAATAAGTAAATAAAGTGCATGTAAAAAGAAGTTTTAGGGCATCACTTAGAGCACAAAAGATGAAATGCAAGTAAAAATCATACTTTATAAAAGCACTAGCTTGACTATTTTTGAAAAGTAGAAAAGATGTAAATAACAAGATTAACACATCTAAAGCCTTGCTTTGTATTTTCTCTAAGCCCAAAATTCATTATGACTTGCAATGTTTTTCCTTATACTAGATGTGGATGAATGCAATGTTATACCTTAGTAAGCTAAACAAACTCTTAAAGATCTTACCCTGTCCCTACAACATGGGTGCTTATGTGAGTCTTCTTATCATCATATAGTTTGGCCAAACCAAAATTTGAAATTTTGGGAATGAGATCAGAATCCAGTAGAATATTGCTAGCCTTCACATCTCTGTGTACAATTTGAACCCTCGACTCCTCGTAAAGATATGCTAGACCTTTGGCTACTCCTAAGCATATATCAAAATACTTTGCCCAGTCAAGATTCAACTGCTTTTCTCCTACACCATGCAAGCATATATAATTACATTTTGATGCATTCTGTGCCCATGCAAAATACACATTAAAAGTATAGCATGTATCATATTGAAAAGAGCTTGGTCAAGACTCTTGTTTTCAAGATACTCAGAAACAAGAAGTTTGTTATATCTCTCAATGCAGCATCCATACAATTTCAGAAGGTTACGGTGTTGCATGGCAGATATAGTAACAATCTTTGTCACAAACTGGCTCTTTCCTTAGTGGGATACTACAGACAGTTGCTTCATGGCGATCACTCTCCCATCATTAAGTTTTCCCTATGGATATGAAATTCAAATAAAAAGCAATAAAAAGTTTACAAAATAAAAAATCTTGCATTAAATGCATGAAATTTTCCACTGATAAAATGAAAGTTTAGCAAGCCATGAGATTCACCAGATTAAATGTTTTTGTCTTATCCTTTGTTTAAGTTAGATAGCTCAACCTTTATGTACAATAAAATGCACCATATTAGTAAATAGGCAAGTTCCAGATGCTAGAGAAAGTAATATCTTACTTGCTTCAATTTATTTGGGGTAGAGATTGTATGTTCAAATATAACTAGTTTCAATCTAATCCACATTGTTACTTTCAGAAAAAAACATTAAAATATCCATAAGATGTGCCCCCATTATCTTTAATAAATTTAGGATGGGACGGTTTCATCTATAAGATATTTTCTAACTCCTTTTTTTTATCTTTAATGAATTTATTAATCACTAACCTTGTACACTAGTCCAAATCCTCCCTCTCCAAACTTGTTGGCAAGGTTAAAAAGTCTTATGTAGTAGTGTTTAGCTCAATATAACTAATTGTGTAAGGTCTAGCATCTATACTTAGGAGCTTTACATTTTTAGCAAAACCAAAACCGTTAGATGCTAAAAAAATGTTAAACAAGGGACTTCTTAAGGCAAGGACATGCCAGGCAAAATGAGAAGAGAAGGCACCAAACCAATACTTTGAGTGACAGATAGTAGATGTTTAACAAAAATGTCTAGACCTCTTACCATTATTGTTTATCATGTTATCCCTTTAATTGTAAATATTAGCCTAGATAAAATATAAAGTGCACAATTTATTTGTTTACCTTCATTTACAGAGGTACTTTTCGTTTTTTTTTGTCTTTAAACAACAAAAAAAGTTGAAAAAGCAAAAAAAAAAAAAAACTTGCTTTTTTGGCACCCATAATGATCCTAACAATCATGTCAGTTCTATCCTTCTTCTTGTTTGGAGGGTTGCTGCTAACAGTTGGTATGAAATTTACATAGCAAATGCACTTAATAACTTGGCAAAATTGTGGGAGGAAATCAATAAGATTAGCCATTTATGTTACTTGGTATGGTGCTAATTGCTGAAATAGAAGGTCCATATGTACCTGAAGCAAGAATACAGCAAGTCCCCTTCCCTACCCAAAACAAATGGATTTCAAGGTAGTTTTTGCTTATAATAGTCATAAAATTCCTTTAAGCAGCTTGCTTAGAAATTTCGCCTGCTATGCTTTGTATGTCAAAATTCTTCAAAATAAGATTACCCTAGATTAACAATTTAAGAATTCAGCCAAAAAAGAAAAAAAAACAAGATTTCTACAAGATTTGGTCTCCCACCTGAATAAGTAAACAAAAGGTACTTTTAGGAAGAAATTCTAGCACATCAATCAAGTAGCTATAATGGCATATAGATAAAATTCATAGTGCAAATAAAAACCATGAATCACTGAAATAGTATTTAATTTAATGTCAAATATTGATAATAATTAGTACTACTTATATGTTTTGAAAAAATTATTTTTTGAAAAGCATGAATGGGAAGTTATTCCTACACAAGCTAAACAAACCCCTAAGAATCTTGCATTGTCACCACACACACGGGAGCATTGCAAATGAGAGTTACAAGTAGAATATTCTTGGCCTTTTATTTATAAGAAAGAGGAAAGACAAAGTATACAGCCTTGAAAAAAGAATTACACTACTTACATTATAATAAAAGTGGAAAAGTTAAAAATAAAAGGCCTCACAAGCACTTACCCCTTATCTTCTATCATTATATAAATGCTTATCAATCTATAAAACCAAAACTTAATAAACTCTAAAAATCAAAAGCATATCTACATAAAAAAAAAAAAAGATCTCATGTGCCTTCTTCAATAACATCATAAAGTAGGGGTTTTGTGGAACGAGTTGGTGAATTTTGAGTCCTAGAAACTGTGCTTGCACTAGTAGATGAATTGTCATGGGTAGTATCAATTCCTTTAGTTGCATTATCACTCATAAAGACCATTGCCTCGTCAAATGTCCAATCAATCAAGTATCCAGGTCTTGAAGTGACATTGCTCACTTCAATATCACCAGATAACATAACTACTATATGTGACATTAATGGTTGTAGACTTGATGAAGTTTGAGTACATAATAGGGCAACTCCTATCATGTGTTTTACTTCTTCCTCACTAAAGTTAGATAAATTGGAGTCCACTAGTTCAACTTCATAATTGTTCTCATGAAGGTGCCAGGCCTAGAAAGCAAGAAAAACATGATCAATTAATCTACAAGTCTAGATAAAATTAATAGGGAATACCATATGCAAAGTTGTACAAAACAAATATGGTTATGAGTAATGGCATTAAATCTATTTGCAATTTTATTGAGTTTATTCATCCTAATTCAATTCTTAATGAGCCCATTTTCTGCTTTGACAAATTTACAATTGGATCCCAGCATTGGAAAAACTAAGCCATCTACAAATTGTTATTAGAAAAAGGCAACCTGACAAAATAGGCATTATGCTATTAGTTGTTGTCATAAAAGGCCTTTAAAATAATGTCCAACTAGAGCCAGCTCATGTCTTAGGCAATGACAAAATGATAACATCAATTGCAATGCATAAATGGAGACTCCTGAGTGTAGGGATTTATAGTCTTATCCTATCCACATCCAGTGAAACATTTGTTCATTTTCAACCTTTGGCTACATGTCTCTCCAAAAAGATACAAAGGTAATAACAATAGTGCAATAAATGCATTTTTAATAAATTCCTTTTCCTTTCTTTTGGAAAGTAATCAATCATTGACAATAGGTTTTTACTAAAAAAAGTATTAAAATGTAGGAAGTGAGTAAGGGTGCTACAAACAACAAGTGTCAACTCATAGCATAAACATATCAAAGTGAAGGTAAATGATTTGAATAAGTACTTTTAGAATAGATGGAAGAAAAAAATAAAAGAAAAAGATGTTGAAATAAAAAGATAAAAATGTAATCACAAGACACCACACAGGTATATCTTACCCATTCAAGAAGATATATCTTTTCTTCTTCCAAGGTCGAGTTTGAATTTACTCTTCCACTTACAATTTTCAAAGCCACAACTCCAAAAGCAAAGACAGCAACCTTCTTTGTAAGGTGTCCATGCATTGCATACTCCGGTGCAAGGTATCCACTACATTAGTGCCAAGAAAGCTACAAAATAGGTCATGACAACCACATAAAAGATTGCAATTATGAACTAATACCACACAAAATATTGCAACTATGAACAAATAAGTAAACAAAAGTGAATGTAAAAAGAAGTTCTAGGGCATCACTTTAACTACAAATGATGGAATGCAAGTAAAATCAAACTTTATAAAAGTGATAGATTAAGTATTTTTGAAAAGCAGAAAAGATGTACCTAACAAGATTAGTACATCTAAAGGTTTGCTTCATATTTTCTCAAAGCCCAAAATTCATTATGACTTGCAATGTTATTCCTTACATCGTATGTGGATGAATGCAATGTTATTCCTTGGTAAGCTAAACAAACCCATAAAGATCTTACATTGTCTCTGCAACATGGGTGCTTATGTGGGTCTTCTCATCATCATATAGTTTGGCCAAACCAAAATCTGAAATTTTGGGAATGAGATCAAAATCAAGTAGAATATTAATGGCCTTCACATCTCTGTGTACAATTCGGACTCTCAACTCCTTGTGAAGATATGCTAAACCTCTAGCTACTCCTAAGCATATATCAAAATGTGTTGCCTAGCCAATATTCAAACTTCTTTCTCCTGTATCATGCAAGCATTATAATTACATTCTAATGCAATCTATGCCTATGCAAAATATATTTGAAAGTGTAGCAAGTATCATACTAATTAGAGCTTGGTCAAGACTTTTGTTTTCAAGATACTCATAAACAAGAAGTCTATTATCTCCCTTAATGCAACATCCGTACAATTTCACAAGGTTAAGATGTTGCATAGCAGATATAGTAGCAATCTTTGTCACAAATTGGGTCTTTCCTTGGTGGGATACCATAGACAACTACTTTATGGCAATCATTCTCCCATCATTAAGTTTTCCCTGTTGATATGAAATTCAAATAAAAAGTAACATAAAGTTCACAAAATTAAAAAAAGAAAAAAAAAAATCTTGCATGAAGTGCATACAATTTTCCACAGATAAGACAAAAGTTTAGCAAGCCATAAGGTTCACTAGATTTGATGTATATGTCCTACCCTTTGTATAAGTTAGATAACTCAACCTTTATGTAAAATAAAAAGCATCATGTCAGTAAATAGACAAGTTTCAAATGCCAGAAAAAGTAATATGCTAAGTGCTTCAATTTATTTTGGCAAAGATGGGATGTTCAATTATACTTGGTTTTAATCTAATGCATGTTGCTCTTGGAAGAAACATTAAAATATCTGTAAGATGTGACCTCTTTATCTTTAATAAATTAGAGATGGTACGATGTCATCTATAAGATATATTGCAACTCCTTTTTTTATCTTTAACAAATTTATTAAACACTGACCTTGTACATTGGTCCAAATCCTCTCTCTTTGAGCTTATTAACTAGGTTAAAGTCTTTTGTAGCAGTCTTTAAATCAATATAATTGAATGCATAGGGTCTATCATTTATACCTAAGAGCTTTACATTTTCAACAAAACCAAAACTGTTGGAGTACTAAAAAAAAAAGGTAAACTAGGGACTTCTTGGGGCAGGAACATGCCAAGCAAGATGAGAAGAAAAGGCATCAAACCAATACTTTGAGCAACAATAGTAGATGTTTAACAAAAATGTCTAGACCTCTTCCTATTATTGTTTATCGTTTATCATGTTATCACTTTAAGTGTAAATATGAGCCCATACAAATTTAAGGTGCACAATTTATATGTTTACCTTCATCTATAAAGGTGCTATTCTTTTCTATCTTCAAATGACAAAAAAAAAAAAATAAAAATAAAAAAACAAGTAAAAAATTTGCTATTCCAATGCCAACAATGATCCTTGCAATCATACCAGTTCTATCCTTCCTACTGCTTGAAGGGTTGTTACTAATAGTTGGTATGAAATTTGTGCAACAAATGCGCTTAATAACTTGGCATAATTATGGGAGGAAATCAATAAAATTGGCAATTTATATTACTTGGAGTAGCACTAATTGCTGAAATAGAAGGTCCATATGTACCTTGAGTAGTTATACAACAAGTCCCCTTTCCTACCCAAAACAAATGGATTCAAGGTAGTTTTCCCTTATAGTAGCCATAAAATTCCTTTGAACAACTTGCTTAGAAATTCCACCTGCTGCACTTTATATGTCAAAATTCTTCAAAACAAGATTGCCCTGGAATAACAATTTAGGAATTTAGCCGAAAAAAGAAAAGGATTCTTGCAAGAAAGGAACACATTGGCATGACCGAATACTACATAACTTGCATTGTTAATATAATAAGTATTATCCTATGCGATTCTTTATGAATGACAAATTTAAAAGGAGAACACAATCATTCAAACAAAGAAGTTATGGTCAAACGTTGAGGCCATATTACAAAAAAAAAGTCCATACAAATAGAATTTAAAGAAAAATTTTCACAAAGTAGCTGATAGAATTATATATAAGGTACAGGCAGTCATTTCCCATATTTGTATCCATTTGAAAACTCCGAAAAGGATAAGAGAATTTCTTGTTGGAAACCTTAAACAGCATGTAATGGTACTTTTGATGGAACGAAGGCAACACTAAAATAGTCTCCAAAATTCATATTGTAGGACTAACCTAGACATAAACATAAAAAATATGCTTTCAAGACTTTTCCACATTTTACCATCCTCGATAGCAGTTTCTGTAAACTAAAGAGTCGCAGTGTAGTTGCCATTCTCAAGCCCTAAGCCATAATACCTGAAGGAAAAGGTAGAGATCCATCTAATCTGGAACAACTCAGAGTCTCGAGTATTTGGGAACTAAGATAATGATGACCATATGTAATGAGGATCACCATTGTTGGTAAAATATCCAACATTACTCACTCCCCATGTGTTTGTGCTAGTCACATAACATGTTGTTAGGCCAAGAACCATTATCCCCCTCATACACAATCCTTGCGGATGATGTGAACTATGTACCTCCATAATTAATTACAAAATGAGAATCTAGACACCAAAAAAAGAAAAAAAAAAGTATGCACTTATCAGCAATATCTTGTGGATGCTTCCTTTATTTTTAATACCAACCTATTCACATATCTAGGAGTTAATATGTTACTGAGGGTCTTCCCTACCCCATGTTACAACTTTAAGACTAATATTTAGCATGTTAAACTTGAATGAAATATGATAATAAACAAAATTTCATAATAAAGGGCCATTAACTCTTTTGGCCACTAAAGGGAAGTAGACATATTTATAATTTTCATGGTCAATTTTTACTGTGATTCATTTCTAAAATTGTCTAATTATGCC
Source organism: Rhizophora apiculata (assembly GCA_037832385.1). Lineage (NCBI taxonomy): Eukaryota > Viridiplantae > Streptophyta > Magnoliopsida > Malpighiales > Rhizophoraceae > Rhizophora > Rhizophora apiculata. Next base: position 4,228,982 of record CM075431.1, read on the forward strand.
TATTGGCACAAGCAGCCTTTTCCACTTGGCCATTAAGATTCCACAGTTTGACTTTGAGCAATGATATCTGTATGATTAATCTCACACAATCATTTAATTTTAGTCCTTCCTATTGATGACCATCCACTCTAACAAATACAATGGAAAGCTTTTCATTTTCACTTACACCTAGGAGATCCTCGATGGCATGAAAAGTTACATTGAAGGCAATTCAGGCTTGATGGCAAGAAACTAACAATAAAAGAATACAGGGATTAGATACCTACATTAAAATTATGTTAGACATTAGGTGTAGGATATATTTTCCTCTGGGAACTCTATTATCTTATCATAAGTATTTACTTAGAATTCACCTTCTCATTTCCCATACTCAAATAAATTATTAAAAGTGATATCCATAGGATGAAGAAATGAAAAAATAAAGAAAAAAATACACCAAGAAATTGACTTTTCGTAACTTTAAAATAATTGGAAAATATTGCTTAGAGTAAAAGATGAATGAGTAAACCCAAAATCTATGCATAGCTTATGCAACTTAGGTAAAAGTGTTACTAATTCAGAAAAAAAAGTAAAAGGGATGGAGTCAACTCACTATGCTATTGTTTATTATATGATTTATTTTTGTGGTTTTTGTTTAACAATCACCTAGTTTGCTCAAGTCATAGACTCTCTAATAACATGTTTTGGGCAAACAAAGGACATTTGGTTCTATGAAGTGGTCAAGATAATACATATTGGCTTCAAACTTCCCCTTTTTCTATATGGGTGGCATCTTAAAGCAACCAAACCAAATTAAAAAAGTGCATTGAAATGCTTTTTTTTGGTTATGCCATTCATATGCCATCAATATACTTGCTAGTCACTAATGATATTACATCAAATATGGGGAGATGAAAAACATAAAAAGGGATGGAGTCACAGGAAAATTTTTTAGTATTAGATATGTCTTCACTAGAGAAGCTTACTAATACAATCATGTCTTAGTCATTTTAGTACAAAAGCTAGCTTTAAATTAGAAATCAAATTGGATCAAACTCTTTTTATGTTATTTGCCCAATTTAAGTAACAAGTTAGTTAACATTGAAAAAAAAAAAAAGTAAAAATGACATTTTTGACTACATAACTCCAAATTTTAGTTGCTACTTAAATTAAATAAAAAATTATTTAAATTTTTAATCTTGTAATTTCTACAATTTTAGAGAAATGTTATTTTAAATTCATCAAAAAGTAAATTGTAATTTATTTGAATGAAAATTGACCGATTTGAAAAATTCATTTTCTATTCTAACTATTATTCAAATTTAATGTCTTTTTATCACAAAAATCTTTCTTAATCATATTTATATGTTATCACTAATAATGTATTTTCTATGCTTAGTAATAATGATGATCAATGTTATATAATATTATCTTGATAATTACAAATTCTAGCATCTCTTACAAAGTTTACAACTGAAAGAAATATCATTGGATTAGACCAATCAAACACATTAATAAAGCCTCAGGAAGGTAAGAACTAAATTATATTATAATGTTTGAAAGATTAGAAAAAAAAAAAGGTAAAATGAAAAGGAAAAAGAAAAATTGTACTTTTGAGATGATGGCCCATGAGAACTAACCTAGAAAGTGGTTGGAGAGCTAGCAATCCAAGCAAGGCTTAAAGTTAGAAGTGAGGTAACTGGTGATATGGGAGTGATACATGACATCATGAAATGATGACGTGTCAGCAATTACCATGTGGAGCTGCCTAGCTTTTTCCTTTATGAAGCATCCTTGAGGGAATCGAGATTGGCCAATTTAGTCTCAACCTTGAATCTAATCTATTCTTTCCCTAGGTCATGATCATCCACCTTATCCTTAAGGCCAATGCAGTTAACCCTTGAGGATTAGCCAAGGAGAGGGGTCCACCAATTCGATAAGGTGAAGTAGCTTTTTTGGCAATTTGGGTCATCTTTATGAGTGTTGGACGAGGTAGCAAACGGTTGGACCATCATGGGTCTTAAATGAAGGAGATTAATAGTCATTTCTGGGGTTTTATTGGTTTATAGAGAAAGGGGTTTTTGTGATAGGTTTTTCTTTAATGGTTTCTTGGTTTTTTTGGGCATTATTTGAAGGGCATTTAGGAAGGGGGAAATTTGAGAGCTTGAAGGGGCCCATGCCAAGATGGAAAAAGGATAAGATGGATATGCGGTGATGTTTCATTTTGGGATATGGTGGTCGTGTGGGCCACCACTTGTTACAATTTGATCAATTGTTCCACTTCCCTTGTTGCTTTTCACATGCCTAAGGTCAACTTGCAATTTTTATTTTTTTATTTTTTTGAATAAGGAGAGCCAATTTGCTTGACTAGAAAGAAATTAGCAATCACAGCCAAGTAAGAGTCTCATCATATTCTTATCTTACTAATCAAGCCTTCTAATAATTGATGTTAATTATAATGTTTTAGCATTATAGGCAAAGACTGTAATTATTAATTTCAAATTGTCAAACTATCAGTCTTACAATTATCTTAATTGTTACCCTTCTATTTTTCCTAAATTTCTTTTATTTTCTTTTGCTTTTTGCATTTTTTTGGCCTCTAAACATTTTTTGAACAATCAATAAAAAGAAAAAACTTGATCATATACTAAACTAATCACTAAAAGTTTGTGCAATATAATGATGCATGTACACTTATAAATTTTTCAAAGTTAACATTTTAAAATACAAATGTGCCCATTTTGATTCACATATCTTTCAAGAATCAAAAAGTTGGCCCCGATGGAAGTATGCGAATATAAAATTTGGACAAACAGTATCCAACTTCCTCAATTTACATTATGTCTACAACACCACACAGCATGTCAAAATCAAACACTAACATTCCCCCTAAAAACCCTTCCTTCTTCACCTCTACATTGCCTCAACCCCATCCTTATCCCATCTCTTTTCTACTGCCTTCTCCAAACCACCAATTTCACCACAACAGCACCAACAAAAAAAGAAAGGAGGGAAATAGAAAAGATTTTTGTTATGGAGATACTGTCCCAAATGGCCTAGAAGCTTTTAGGTTTTTTTTATTGGTGAAACAAAAAGAAAGAATTTTCAATTTATGAGCCATTATTAGCTAACTTACAAAGGGAAGAAGAAGTGTATATATCCTCTCGTTCTCTCATTCTTCTTACCAAAAGTTTTTTGTCCTTCTCCTTTATGGTCAATATGAATGTATAGCTTTTATGCTACTTTGGCCACACCATAGGCAATTGATTTTCACAATTTTTACAACTTTCTTTTTTTGGTTGTCTATTTTTTCACTTTGATTTCCAAAACTAGAGGAAGAGATTTTCCCCAATGTCAAACATCCATTTATATGGATAATTGTTGTTGTAATAGCCATAATTGCATTGGCTATTAATTTTTGCTTCACCTTTGTTAATTTTAATCCACCACCCTTCATGTGGGCCATTGGTATAAAAATAGTATTTGAGATAATTATATGTTTTTCTATTGCATATGTCATTTATGTCTTGAAGCTAGTAGTGGTGAATGATAAACCCTTACTTTATCCTCTTCTATCCTTCTTAAAGCCATTTAGTAATTCCTTTCCATGGATGGTGTCAGTTACTCCTTAAACACTTCCCCTTCTTGATTCCATTGATTTAAATTTTGTGATGTACTAGTTTACACTTGCCATTTTTTGCACATATCTATCATAAGCATTTTTTGCCTTACAAAAGTTATATATCCCCATAATGGTGTTTATGGATTTGGTGGCAAGTTTTGTCTTTGAAAACAATCCACCTAGTACAATTTTGATTAAAATATATTCACAGTTATTGTTTTATGCAATTATTTTGAAGTTAATGATGAAAGTAGAAGAGTTAAGGAGGCAACAGCTCTAATTGTGGAGAACATTTAAAATTCTTCTCTTAGTCCTTCTAATGAGTTTCTCCTTTAGGTTCTCTTGGCTACACTCTTGTATTTTAATATTATTTGTTGTATTTTAATGTTGGTTTCTTAGTTTCTATTTCATTTTGTTTTTTATTTATTGTTAACTTTTAACTTTTTAATAATTATTATTTTTATTTTGAATAAGATTATGATGGAACTTATAATGTTATGTTTTAATGATTTATTTTAATATTTTTTATTAAATTTTGTCTACACTATACCTTAGCAAAATACAGTTATTTCTAAAGCTTTCTGCCCTTTAAAGAAAAATTGAACAAGACAACAAGCCATTGAATTTGTATAATTTATGTGTGTAATTGTGTCATTTGACATGGTAAAAAAATGTAGTCTGTTTTTGTTATGCAAAACCTAATAGCCTAGTCTTGTAGATGTCTATAAAAATGATTGAGCTAGCAAATTTGTCTGTCTCATTTGAAACATTCATTTAGATAAGCTTATTGAATGTAATTTTTCTGTGGCCTATTATTTTGAGCTAAATTACATACATTTAAGCCCATCACTACACCTATAACCATCTTTAAGACGGAGAAGCATAATGCCCATTAGGTGTCAGGTATGAGCGACTGAATCTTAGCTTCGTGAAGTCAAAGTAAAGATGACTTTTGGTTTTAGGCCTTCAGTGTGTGGGTTTGGTTATGCTCCAAACTCTTTCTAGAGTGTATCATGAGCTTGGCCTTTCTCACTAGGCCTACTAACCTATAAATGGACTTAGACCATTGAATCATGGTACCATATATATAAACAAATAATTTTAAATGGCCACTATAAATAACTAATTTATGAATATTGTTTTAAGAGAAGAGGTAAGACTTTTGTTTTTTGTCTTCTTTGTCCACATATATATATATAATAAATTAATTTTAAAAATATATTATTTTCATAAAAAAATATTTATTATTTTAAATTATTTTATATAACCATTAATTTACTTTAACTTTGTACTCTACATTGTAATTTTAAAGAAAGTTAATTCTCTATTCATCATTTAAATTAAAATATTTCACAATACTGTGAAAACTCATATACAAAAACTTCATATCAAATTAGATAATAAAAAAATGTTATTATGTTCAAATTTGATGAAAAATTAAATAACTTGATATTTCCATTAGTTTGATTTTCCTAACAAAAGGAAAAATTCCATCAAATACATGTAATAATGACATTTTTTTCATATAAAAAAATAATAAAATAACTATTAAAATTATGTATGCATTAAATTAGCTAACTTTAGCTATATGACAATGTATTTAATTTAAAGGAAATTAAAATTAACATATTCTATATAAATTAATTGTAATATTTCCATCCCTCATTGTTCTAGTAAAGGTCAAAATCCAACTCAAATGGCAAATGGACCCTTTAGATTTGGAGAAAGAATAAGCTCCAACTTGACACCTAGTTGTGGCTTCATTGTCCAATCCCTATGCCTCCAATTGGTGAGTTTTCAAATATCTATTATAGGCTTATCATATTACATACACGTTTCTACTTCAAAATCTTTGTTAATTGATGTACTATCGACTAGATTTAATGTTTGTGTTTGAATTTTGTTGAAGAGAGTGGCCCATTAGGAAGCAAAACAAAGTTGCCCTATTCAAGTTCTTAGTTCCTCTCATTTTTGCTTCTATTCTTCCTTTGACTAAACTCCCCACCATTTTTTTTTGGTGATTATTTTTTTCTTTTATTCTTTGCACTATTCACTACATGTATTTTGAATTTTGATTGTCCAATGTATGGCTTTTATGGGTCATTATAGTGTTTTAGTTTGACTCTCACTATGTCATAGGCCTATTTTAAGGGATCAATTGTTTATGACTGCGTTGGTTGGCTCATTTACTTATGACTTTTACTTGGTGTATTCTTTTTCAAACTAGTTGCTTCTTCTACAATTTTGTTCATTTATTTATTTATTTATTTATATTTAGAATGCAATTCTTGGTTCTAATACCTTTCACTAATTTTTTTTTTACCATATTGTTAATTGTTAAGTAATCATATTAGCTATTCAAGGTGCCTTAGTTTTGGTTTTGACTTTTCTTGGGCTATGGTGGGTATCAATTTGTTTTTTTATTGGGGATATATGAAAATCAGTTCAGATAAAAAATTAATATTTTTCATTGTAAGGATAAATGTGTGAATGGTTAGCAATTGAAACTAAGGTAATTGTTATGGACATGATGCTCATGTATACAAGTAGTTAAAAAGAATAATTATTACAAGTAGTTTGAGAATATGCTTTCCTATGTGCAAAATGATGTTGTTTTTAGCATGATTAAAAAATGAAATTATTGTAAAGAAATTTGCATGAATGGGGTAAGAGGAAGAGGGAATTTGGGGTGAATTTTGGAGAAATTCCATTGATTGATGTTAATTATAATGCACGTCTTATGCAATGCATGTAATAGTTAGTTTAAAATTTTGAAAATATTTGTCCTATGATTATGTCAATTGTAACCCCTTTATGATTCCTAAATTTATTTTATTTCTTTTTCCTTTTTGCATTTTTTTTAGTCTCTAAATGTTTCTCATACAACCAATAGAAAAGAAAAAATTCAATTATACATTAAGCTAATCACTAAAATTTTGTGTGATATGATGATGTATGTACACTTACAAATTTAGCAATACCAACAATTTAAAAGACAATATTCTTATTTTGATTTGCATATTTTATGGAAATCAAAAGGTCACCTTGGTAAAAGTTAGTGAGTAGAAAATTTGGATGAAACTTAAGTTCACTTTCTTATAGATTAGTAATAATAGATGTACATATTTTCTTGGGAGATATTTACAACATCGAAGAATACTAGATAGGATATGACTAAATTTCCATTAATTACTTACAAAAGTACGATGTTTCCATCTAAGCTTCTTGTTAGCAGATAAAGGCATACATGTAGTTTTTAGATTTTTTTTTTCAAATGCAATCTTTAGAGGAGTTTTTTGATTTCTTGATCGGAGCTCCTTTGATGGCTAATGTACACTTATTGCCTTCAAAACAATAATGAATGTGACATTAACAACTAATCTACTATATGTTAGATTAATGCATCATTAATTAATTGAACATATAAAAATAAAATACGATATAAGTATATGAAATAAAATAAAAAAGGTCATTAATTAAAATAAAATTGATCATTATGTCATATATCTAAATTTTAGAAATAACTAAATTTATACGCAATTAATGTTATTAATAAGATGGTCATAAGTTATAACTAAATATGTTAACATCTACAACTCAATCATTACCCACCATTTCTATCAAGGAAATTTTTTTAATCATATTTATACGTTATTACTAATAATTTATTTTCTAAACTTACCAATAATAATAATTAATATTATATAATATTACAATGATAATTATAAATTTTAACATCTCTTACAAAAAGTTTACAACTAAAAGAAATATTATTGGATTGGACTAATCAAATATGTCGGTGGAGCCCCAAGAAGGAAAGAAATAAATTATATTACAACTTTGAAAGAATAAAAGAAATTGTAAATTGAAAAGGAAAAAAAAAAGTATTTATGAGATGATAGCCCACGAGAACTAACCCCAAAAGTGGTCGTAGAGCTACCGATTGCAGCAGGGCTTAAACTTGGAGGTGAGGTGGCTAGCGACAGGGGAGTGATACATGGTGTCGTGAAATGATGCCGTGTTAGTAGTCAATATGTGGAGTTGCCTGGCCTTTTCTTCTAGAGCTACCCAGTTTAGTCTCAGCCTTGGATCTGATCTCATCTTTCCCCATGACATCATCATCCGCCTTATCCTTGAAGCAAATATAGTTGGCCTCAAAGGACCAACCAAAGAGAGTGGTCCACCAGTTCACCGAGGCAGATAAGGCGGCACATGGTCAAACCATTTCAATTTTTTTGAACTTTTGTTTTGATGGTTCTCAATTAAACTTTTAGGAAGCAAGGACTTAGACCACCTAAATAAGTTTCTACACTAATGCCAAACAATCCACTAATAATGAAAAAGAATCACTTACTCTTTTATTAATGTCTATTTTCTCAAAAATATATGTATAGTTTGTTGGTAAGACCATATCAATCAATTTTTGGTAGCAGAATTCTACCCAAAATAAAAAAGGTTATGTTGGTGTTTCATTTTAGTTAATATAATAAATAATATTAATCATTCTAGTCTTCAGCTAAATAACTAAACCTTCATAATTTTTAAAATTTTCTAGCTGATAACAAGCAACGATTTTCCAATGTTTGACCTGTAACAATACAGCAAGGCTGCCACAGTCTCGAATCCATCAAATGTCTATTTAAATTTTAAGTTTAATATAATAATATTTTATTAATAATATCTCACAATACATATTTATATGTTAAAATAATTAATTTTTTGAGAAATAATATATAAATAAGTGTAATTTTGTTAATAATAAGTATAAGAAAATAAAGAATTATATTTGAAAAGAAATATAAAAATTATATATATCAGCCAGTGACCAGTGACCTAGTCCTTATTGGGATGTGCGGGTAGTTTTGATTAGATCACATGGGTTCAAAGCTTGTGACAGGGCTGGTCCCTTTACTTTAATAGACAGGGTGAAAATTCTTACTTGTAAAGTTGTCCTCCAGAAGTTCTCCTTGAAAGAGAAATTGTAGTCTTGATTCTTGGATACAGAGCAGTCTCCAAGATCATTGTCTTTGTAGGCTTCACTTAGATTCCTATCATCAAGCATTTATCTTTATTACAATCCCAATCTAAATATATTAACTAATCTTGATATCAAATCATTGAAAGAGTCATGATAAGTGGGCTGAACATCTAACAAGCTTATTCAATCTTATTTTGAAAGTGTGAGTGATAGGAAATCACAAAGGTGGACTATGATGATACTTTCTTGCTTCCTCCATTGAAGCCAATTAACCTAGGGACTTAGAACTTTTGCTTCTAGTTGGCAAAACATAGCCCCTCACAATTAACAAAAGGGAAAATGTGAATATGAGAACATAATATTAGCCTCTTCTTTGAAATCTTTATCATTATACAAGCTAGTCGCTTGGATTGAATTGCTTTTCTAGTGCAACAATAGGGGGTTTGTTAAAGATGGTTGCTACTAGACATGATAATGTGTCGCTTGAAACAATCCTTCAAATAAAACCCTATTTTGGGGCTAAGAAAAAAAAAAAAAAAAAACGGAGAGAGAGAGAATGATTATTTTTTGCTTGGAGTGTTGCGGCGTGAGTTTAATTTAGTTACTTGAAATTGAATTACATTGGAAACCACTTGGTGTGAATTATTAGTCTCATATAAATTCATGTGAGTTGAATAAATTCAAGAGGTAGGCTTTATGGCTTTGACTTGCAGTTGGAGATCGAGGAGGAGTTATTAAATGCAAGGATAATTGATTAACGCAACTGACCTACTTTGATTCACAAGAAAAGCTAAGGCTTTGGCAAAATGCAAACAACTTTCTACCATAATTACAATGATTTCTAACGTACCAAAGGCCACCTCGATATTCAAGATGCCTTTAGAATTATTATTTTTATCCACGTCAGGTTGAGATTTCCCCTCAACTGCGGCATGGTTTGCAAACAATGACAATTCGTTATGCCCTAGGATTGTTGGGATCCTTGGAAATTTGCGAGTGGTTTTCAAGTATCCACGTAGAGAATGTGACATTAAAGGAAATATTTAATGGGTCTAGACAAATGTGTAGGACTGCTACTTTTCCCTTTATCGGTAACAAAAAAGGAAGCATTTTTGTTCTTTTGTTCAATCTTGTCTAATTTTTCTTAGGTACCTATTAATTAACAAAACATATTGAATGCATTGGAAGTACTGGTTTAAATCGTCAAAGAATGATATGTGTAAATATCTTGGGATACCAATGAGTCTCTAGATGTGTGTATCGAAAAGAATCTACGAATTTGATGAGATAATCTAGTAAACACATGGAAACTAGGAGAATAAGTCACACAACATGAGTTTGGTAAAATCCAATGGCAGCATAAGTGAAAACTTGAGTTTGGAAAATACAATGTTTTGTTTGTTGTAGTACGAAAACATTCTAAGATTCTGCAGAGTTCATTTTTCAATAGCAAAATTCATCAGCAATACCAAAAGTACCTTTAATCTATTACAGATGTCAGCAAAATGTCTTGTATAGCATGGGAGTGTGGGAGAATAAAGGAGCAGGAGAAACAGAAAAAGATAAGTTATGCATGAGAGAGAGAGAGAGACTTGAGAGAGAGTGGGGGCAAAGGCAAGAAAGAGGGAAGTTGCTCTTAAATAATGCAAAAATAGATGACTAATCAATTTGATTAAGAATGTACTGAATCTGTTAGTGGGGCTAACTAATAATAATATGCATATGATTATAATCATGTGATTTAATAGAAGATTATGATTGAATCAATTGTCCAATTGATATAAATTAGTAAACAATGTAATTAAAATTGTTGTTTACATAAAAATGATATACAAATGTATAATTTAACTATTATTATTATACTTTTTAGGTAAAAATTAAAATTTTCTCATTAAATTTGTCTATTTTTTAATTATATTTAAAATTTTCTTTTTTAAAAATTTAATATTACATTCATTACATTTATTTTACCAATATTTTATATAAAATTTTATTAATTATTTATTATTTTTGTCATAATAATTAATATATATATTAAATTTGTTGAATAAAAAATTATATCAACAATAATATAACATTATTTGTACAAAAAAAATCTAAAAATTATAAATTAATTTGGAAAACAAAAATAATTACAAAAATTCTAAAAGAAGAAAAAATTATGAAATTGAAAATTAATTTTAATAAATAAAAAAAAATTGAAATAAATCTTAATATAGGAAAAATTATAAAAATAGAATTTAATTTTTAAAATTTTGAGAAATTCGAAACTAACTTTAAAAATAGAGCAAATTTTAAATTAATTTATATAAATAAAAAATTTGAAAATAGAAATAAATTTTTAAAAATTAGAAAACAATTCTAAAACCTTATAAAAATAAAAATTAATTTTGAAAAATTATGAAAATAATTCTAAGAAATTCCTTAAAATAGAAATTAATTTAAAAAATTCTAATAAATAGAAATTAATTTTACAAAATTCTAGTGCCTACTCCTCCATACTTAACTCAAATGGAATATCTACTTGGAGGGCACTTTATACTCTTTCTCCAACAATGGCTAGTGTCACAGGGCCAAACTTTTCAACTACAAATTTGGCCAAGTAATGGCACCAAGATGCTCTATTGGTCTCAACCTAACCCGTAAACGAGAACACAAGAAATGTTACACACGATTCACACACAAAGAAAATCAGAAGGCACAAAGCACTTACAGGAACTGTCTAAACGTTTATTACTTTTCACCTAAAAGTATATAAAAAAAGTACAATACCAAGTCTCTTATACTTACTTCTCATTGAAATGTTTCTCCCAATTAAATCACTCAAGTATTATGTGAATGTGTGTATGTGTGCAAGTATGACCCTTGGCTCCTACACTCCATCTATTTTTAATAGTGGTAGTTGACACCCTCAACTACCTAAGGTCATGCATAACTTGACTGTCAAGCCAATTATTATTAGTGGGTTTTCCTTCCTTTAGGGCCACTTCCCACTTCTTAGCAACTTTTTGCTATCCCACTCAATGAGAGAATGCTACTTCACCTCTTACTTGGTCAAATTATCTCCTTGACAGCTCATGTTGCTTTACACAAAAGGAGATTGTGACACATCATCAGCTTGGATAACCATCCTCAACTTGTCTCTTTGGCAACAAACCATGCCCCTACGAATTATGAGGATTTTCCTCTCATGTTCTCCTATCTTTATGGTGCATGAGGCTCCCTTGCTTGGTCCACACTCCAAGCTTGTGCCAAGTCACAATCGACCATGCCACACATTGACCCAAGCTTGTGCTCATGTGCTAACAACCTTTGCATCTGCTAGCTTTTCGTTGGCAGCATGTAAACCATTGATGCATGCCCAACACATGCATGTTGAAGGGACTAAACATTGTTGGCCAACTTCCTGTTTGCCCACATGCTACTGGTCTAGACCCTTGCCCATACCCCAACATTGACTAACTCTTAAGTGAGTCATTTATAGCCCCTAAAGAGTATTAGGGAATTTGGCCCTCTTGCAGGAGAAGATATTAGAGTGCTTGACCAGTCACACCCCTTAAATAGCTCGCGCCAACGTCATTGCTGCATGCTGCTGCACCAAACCAATGTCCAAACGCCTTATCAACATGCTGCCAATGCCACCACATGCTATCCCAAGGCTTTCACAATGCCTCAATAGTGTCACTCACACCATTGGGTTCACAATGCCTCAATAATGTCACTCACACCATTGGGTTCACGTCTTAACCAATGCCATAGCCCCCCCCGATAGCCTTCCTCTAGCGTTGTTGCCATGCACATTATCTCGCACCTCCACCTTATTTCTTTTGATGCCACTCTTGCATACCAAAGCCATGCAAAGCATTGGCACAAGGTGCTACCAATGCTTGCATTTTCCCATCAAGGGACTTAGGGGGGCTACCAGCTAGGATAATGTTGCCGCTACGTTCTTGAATCTCTCCATCTCCTCCTACTGACCTTATTCCTCTTCAACTCATCTATAAAAGATACTCCCATGACTCTTGCAAATAACAATCCTTACATTTCTCTCTTCCTCTTCCCACTTGCTATTCCAACTTAGAAAACAAATAAAAAAAGGCTAGCTATTTGTACATATTATTCTAGTCATTAATTAGCATGAACTTGTTATTCTAATCCTCAATTAACATGAATGTTTAGCATGAAGTTTTTATTCTAATCCCTAGTTAACATAAACATATAGAGCAATAGTAAGTTAACAATAGTTAGATTAATATATTTCTTTAAACTCAATGTTCTTATTTAAAATTCTCACTTAATAGAGCAAGTCATAAATCAAAAACTAACCTACCAGTATAATGGAGAGCATGACTATACTAGTTAACCAATGACCTATTTTCTAATTTTGGACATGATTGTATGCAAGGTTAGACCTCATCAACAAAATAAGGCAAATTCAAATAAAAGTGCAACCTAATGTGATTATTGCATATTGCCTACTAGTTAATAATATGAGGCAAAGAATATATATCCAAGACTTTAATATTATAATAACCAAAGTAATTGGGATCAATGTTCCCTCAGTCGCCCTAACATGTCCATTGCATGTACTTGTTGTAACTTATAAGTTGCATCGCTCTTAATTACATATGCTGAAAACAATTATGAAATCAAGACAATTATGATTGTGTATTTTGTATAACAATATGGTGACACTAAATATGAAATTGAGAGAAAATTCTCAATGCTACATAGCAACCTACATTCAAAAAAAAAAAACAGAAAAAAAAAAAAGTTGAGTGGGGCACATTTGAAATTGTTTAATAATATTATATATATGCAAAATAGATTGAAATTGTACTTTTTTTACATTTAAATTAAAACTTTTAATTTTTTATTAAAATAAATTTGTTTGACAATGAAAAAATTATTAAAATAGAGTAAAATAGAAATTCCATGTACCAAATCTAAGAGTGTGTTCAATCTTTTGTTCATGTTTTTCCTCCAAATATATTGAGTGAACAAAGGTCATTTTTATTTTTATTTTTTTTAGAAAAGAGGTTTGAAGTTGGACCAAAACTAAAACTTCTTGAAATTGAAATAATTTAAAAATCATAATTGAAACCCATAACTAAAAATACAAATTATTCTGTATATAATTAAATATATGATTATTTTTATAACTTTTTGAGTGCATTATATTGTTAACAAAGAATATCAAATCATCAAATATATTACTGGTTGAGGCTCATGTAGTTATGATTATAAATTTCATTAAAGAACATAAGAATGAAAGTTTTCCAACCACTTAAACTTACAATCCATGGATGGAAAGCTACCAAAGATGGCACATATTCTTGGTTTTTGCAATGCTTGATAGTTTAATTAACTAAAATAAGTTTGATATAGACAATAAGGATGCTTTGAGAAGAACTGCAGCTGCTTTAGGAGCCTAGATCATATGTGGGTGAAGTTGTTAAAGTTATGGGAAAAAATAAAGTCTTAGTTAAGGTTATTATTCTTTCACTACTAGCCAATTTGCATTATTTTTTTTTCGTGTATTTCAATTTCTTTGGATATGTCTAGTGAACCAAGGTTCAAGTTCTTAGTTTTTGTATGTTGGTGTGATGTCCCGTTGCTAGTATGATTGTCTTTTTGCTAGTGTAATTGCTCACTTTTTTATGCCTTAATTTTCCTATGTACCTTTTTTTTTTCTTTCTTCCAACCCATATTGTGATGGAAAGAACTTTGTATTATGCTTTATATGAAATTGGAAATGGCTGGTAGACATTTGTCGGTGGAAATCATTTTCCTTTTATGGATAAATTAGATAGTGCTGCAATAATTCCTTTAAGGTAGGCATGTTGCATGATGTTAATGACTGCAAAAGAGTTTATGTTCTCTTTTTACCTGAAAGTTAATGTGGATAAAGAGTAAAACAATGGGGAAATGTGAACTCTTTTTATTTAAAATGCTATGTTGGTATGTTAAAGAATTTTTCTGGAAGGTAGTCATATTTTAAGACTGATGTTCACTCTAATTATCAATTTACTTTGACTTGTTCATTCAATATCACTTAATTAGGGGTGTTTTTCTGACACTGGAGCAAAGGTTTAAGCAATACATTATCATAAAATCTTTTGTCCTTTTCTGTTATACCTTTTGGTCCTTTTTTGCCTTTTCTTTGACTGAGATTTGCAACTCTACCTTGCATGATGTTGAAATAAGCATTACCACAATCATAAGTTACCAATTTGCACAATTTGATGGCTCTCCTTTGTAGGTGCATCCTAAAGGAAAGTGTATTGTAGATATTGATAAGATCATTGACATCACAAAGATTACACCATCAACAAGGGTTGCCCTTCGTAATGATAGCTAGGCACTCCACTTGATTTTGCCAAGCAAAGTGGATCCCTTAGTTAATCGTATGAAAGTTGAGAAGGTTCTAGATTCTACATATGACATGATTGGTGGTCTTGACCAGCAAATTAAAGAAATAAAGAAGGTATGTATACTATTAGTCAATTCACACATTGTGAAGGTTTGCAACACATGATTTTGATATCTGATTTATTAGTCTATAAATTAGATTGGTTGATTGGAATACTAAGATTTATTGTGAGATAGCATTGGATATTGATTCCTTTTATTGTTAGTCACTTCTTTGTATTTATGTTTTTAGGTCATTGAACTTCCGATTAGACATCTTGAGTTGTTTGAGAGCCTTGGATTTGCTCAATTAAAGGTATTTTGTTGTCCTTTAGGTTATTTTATTGGTTGGTTCATCTTTCTAATGGACAGTATTTGGACTAATGATTTCCCTTTCACAAATCATTAGGTATCCTCCTTTATAGATTGCACTTCATTAGGCTTTCTAGTTTTGAATTAGTTCAAAAGTACATTGAGAAGGGTCTAGAATGGTTAAGGAACTTTTTGTTATGGCAAGGTTTGTCTGTTTGTTATAATGCAACCCTTATATTTTGTTTGATTCCTTTAGAGTCCTCTTCTTAATACATTCCATCTGAACCCCTAGCTTCCACCCTTGCCATTCTTCATTTCATTACTTGAAGTGCTTGGCATTCGATTCAATATTTTGCATCAAAGTCTACCATGAATTGGGAGGGCCTAGTCTTATCTTTAGGGTTTTATATTTTTTTTCCCTTTTCCTTTTTCTTGGGGGGGAGGGGTTGCAATATGTCACTAGGTCACTCTTTATCTGAATGCGAAAACCACTGTATTGAACATTTTAAAAATAATTTCAAGGTTCATTCCTATAACTGGCCACTCAAAAGAAGCAAAGGGACCATATTTTGGGAAATAGAAACTATTATCAATCTAAAGTGACCAGAAGTGATTGAACTTCCCGCTTTAATTGCTTCAATTCTAGACTAAGATAGATTCATTTCTTCTGTACTCTACTTTATCCTAATGTTGTGACTGGAAGTTGTGTCTTGCAAGGAGCATGCTCCATCAATCATTTTCAAGGACGAAATTGATAATATTGGATCTACTTAAATGGAATCTGGGAGTGGCAATGGTGACAGCGAGGGAAATGGAATATGCTAGAGCTTCTCAATTGGCTAGATGTATTTAGGCATCAAATAAGATCAAGGTACAGTGTAACTAGATGGGAGAATTAGGAATTTGTTTCACTTGTTTATTGTACTTTTACCCACTCTTAGTATTGATGGCAACAAATCAAATTGATATCCTTGATCAAGCTTTGCTTAGGCCAAGGCGAATTGACAGAAAGATTGAATTTCCCAATCCTAAGGAAGAGGTATGTGCCTTCCAATATTGTTTACTTATCTTATGTTATCAACCGTTCCAAAAGAATTGACCTTAAATGCTATATTTGTAGTCTCATCTTGATATCTTGAAAATTCATTCAAGAAAAAAGAACTTAATGTGTGGCATTGATCTGAAGAAGATTGCAGAGAAGATGAATGGTGCATTTGGTGTTGAGTTGAAGATATTTTTCTTCTACTTTGAATATTTTTAGCTTAACACTCAATGTATTCATTTTAGATAACTATCTTAAGCTAGCATAGCGATGCACGCCGAATTTGTTTATAATGAGTTGGTACCTTGCCTTGCAAATGTATTAAACATTATAAAATAATATCAAATACTAGATGAATATGAGATCTATAGGCTGATTATTTGTCAAAAGAAGAGAGATGAGTTTGTAAAGCTTTTGTTTTTGCGGTTGGAGTGGTTTTAATATTTGTTAAACTTTATTTGTTGTAATCTATGCAGCTCTTTTGAGTTTAATAAATGGCTAATTAACATGTCTTTATGTTGGGTTGGTGTGAAAGTAAGAGAAATGAGGGTTGGGAGATGGGGGATAAGGGTAGTTGGCCCAAGGAAAATTGTCAACAGAAATAAGGAAGTGCTTACCTATTTAATGTCTGTATCTTGATCTACTTTCACAGGCTGTGTGTATTAAGGTAGGTATTTTTGCTTAAAGAGAGAGAAGGGTCCATGTAACATAGGAAGCTTTTGGGATGGTAGTAACAAAGGTGATGAAGAAGGAGACTAAGAAAAATATGTCATTACGGAAACATTGGAAGTAAACCAAATTAGTAAATTGTGTGCTGTTATGTTTCCTGTTTTCTTTTTTTTTTTTTTTGATTTTTTGGCCCAAGCACAACTTAGAACATGAAGAACAAGAACCAATTAGTATCGTGGGCATAGTATACGCAATGTATGCACCTGAGTCTACGGCATGGACCTACTTACTATCACGTATGTGATCTTGCTTCTTTGTGTTTCGTTTAGAAGGCCTGGGCTCATGAATATTATGCTGTAATTTGAAGGACACATGCTAGTCTTTCAAATGATATGATTCTCCTTTTTGTCCTCTTGTATTCGTTCTTTGTGTGTGTACTCAAGTAATTGCAAACTTTTATGCTATTAGACTTGTGCCTTATGTTTGTTGTTTTTTCCTTTTAAAAATTCCCGCAATTTCAATTTCCAAGGCTTCCAAAGGCAGTATGGTTAGAGAATGCTTTTTATATCGTTCCTTGTTGTAACTTATTCTTAATATCTATGTGAGACCACATTTTTAAGGTACTTTTGTCTCATTAATCTAACTAGTCATTTCCTGCCTTCAAGGGTCAAGTTATTTGAACCCTTTGAGATAGGGTATAGAATTTGCTTCATTATAAACTAAAAAGTAAGAATTTATATGACCTTTTAAAAAATTATGCAAATTATGCCTTGAAAAAACCTTAAATATGTGAAAATTAAGTAAGACAAAATGTGAGTCCCTTGAAAATTATTAAATGTTTTTTTCTCTTGTCCCTTTTTCCTTCGTTGTGAAGGAGAAATTATTATTATTTTTGGTTGGTTTACATGGAAGAAACTTTTTTATGTTATATCAATCCCACGTCCAAGTTAAGATTAGATAAATTTGTTCAAGAAAAAATTAGATAAACAAAACTTAAAATCTAAATTAATCATTTTATTGTATTTTTGCGATAAAAGGGAGGTATGGTAGAAAGCTGGAAACCTTGCACTACCAAATAAAGGGGTTACGATAGCAATTCTTATACAGTGGTTATAAACCACTGTCTAAACCCGCTAAGTCAGCATTTATAACACTGTGCAAATACATTTTGATAATGTGTGACAATAGTTGACTTTAGATAGTGGTTATACAACAACAATTCAAAACCACTATATTATCATAGGAAAGACAATGGTTTAGAACCATTATTAATTTTCCTTTTCTAAAAAGGGAATAATGTCTAATCTTTTTTTTGAAAAAAAATGAAGGGTTAAGGTAGCAATCTGAACCACTACTTATTCCTTTTGAAAATAAAAGGATAAGGCAATGATTTAGAATTGCTATCTTTTTTTTTTTTAAATGGAATAAAGCAATGGTCTATCAATTTTTGAAAAAAATAAAGAGATAAGATAGTGATCTTAAATTGCTACATGTTTTTTATAAAAATAAAAGAATAATGTAACAGTCTAGAACCACTACTTTTTTTTTATTATTATTGAAAAGGGATAAGGTTGCAATCCATAACCACTGCATTTTTTTTTTTTTTCAAAAAATAGAATAATGTAGTAGTTTGAAACCATTATCTTTTTTTTTTTTTGAAGAATAAAGGGATAAGGTAACAATCTTGAATTGTTAGCTCTTCCTTTTGAAAATAAAGGGATAAAGTAGTGGTTTAAAACTATTACCCTTTTTTTTTCTAAAAAAGGAGCCTAACTATTTTTTGAAAGAAAAAAACAAGGGGCTAAGGTAGCGGTCTAAAACCACTACCTAATCCTTTTTTAAAAAGGGACAAGCTAACGATGTAAGACCACTACCTTATCACTATAATTTGAAAGAAAAAATAGAATTCTCAATTGTCACCTATGGCTTCAAACTATAATACCCTTTAGTCCACGAAATTGTTTGTACCACATGCTCAATTTAGCTACAGTTTAATTACATTATCAAACGAGAGTTTTAAAGCTTAGTTATTGAACTTGATTCAAACATCAACCTACATAAAGCTTACATAAAGTTTCTACTAATTCCCATTGACAATCTCTTTGTGTTGTATATCTCTCTAGGGTTTCATTCCCTTAATCTAACTACTTATTGTGGTATTGGTTCTAAACCCTCAATTTTGTTTCTTGTTTTTAATTTCTTTACAATTCACTTAAGTAGTTGGAATTCTTCTATAATTTTAGGCACCTTTGATTATCTAGATTAGGGTTTTGTATTCTTGTGGCAATTCAAGAAACTAGCATGAATTCCAATTGGTATATGTTTTTGTGGTAATTTATCATGTTGTATTTGTAAGTTTTTCTTACTTTTATGAGATTTTCTTTTGTAGTTTGATTTGTGATTGTGGGGTATAAGTTACTGGTTTTAGTTTTTTTCTAGTTGATAATAGGGACATGATTAATGCAATGGTGGTTGTTCCATTATTAAACTTACTCTGCTATATTCACTATCTGAAATTTTGCAAGAAATAAGCATTACATTGCTAAAAGCACAACAGGCTGGAGTAAGGAACATCAATGTTTTTATAGTAAGTGCATGTCTAGACTCCTTTTGCTCCTCTGCATGCATGTGTGCATGCTGGAAATAATTTGACGTACATAACTAGAAATTTTCCTAAGGAATTGCCTATTCTGACTGGTTGGCAAGCATTGAAAGTTCTTCACTTGTAGTTCATTACTGGAATTCCTTGATTAATGGTTGAAATAGTTAGATGAGTTTCTTAGAATAAACTCTGATGCTAATCAAAGAGCATGCTTTATTAGGTTTTTTTGCTTGGTATTAGCCATTAGAATTTAGTGCACATTAGATATTAAGGACAAATGTTGAAGGGAATCTATGTCCAACTTCAAGGTAATTTTTCATCACTTTGTACTCTTGTGCATTGGTTAGCTATTGGAAGTGATCTATGTGATGCTTAAATGACAATCTATGGAAGGCAAATATTTATGATTCTTGGTTTGAACTATTGGTTCAAATTAGGTTTTCCTATGGCTATTTTTGCCAACTAAAGGCATCTTTAAATGCTCCAATTTGTTGTTTTTTTTTTACTTTTTTTTTTTTCTGATGCTTAATCTAGTATAAGATTGACATTGACTAGAAACCTATCATGAGCTATATAAAGGCTTTTGTACACTTAAAAGTTAAAATGCCATCTTTGGAGGAGGAGTAAAGAGAAGTAGAATTAGAGCCCAATTTAGGTATCAATCCACTATCATTAGGCGAGGTGTCAATTGGTACTTCATAGTTGTTTCCATTGTACAAGGGAGTGCTATTGTTACATGATAATTGGCTTGAATACACTATAGGATTGGGATCAGAGTCTATACTTGAATGCATTCTTACTTTAGTGATTATTTTCATTTATTTTATTTTTTATTTTTATGCAATATAGTTGAGCACAGAGTAAAAAGGCTAAATTTATAAGAGAAAAATGAAAGAAAAAAGGTAGATAAGGGTATTCATTGAAGTAAATTTGCTTTGGAGTATCATTTTAGTGTTTGCAAACATTGTTATGTCCATGCCCTCTCATGGTGGAAGAAGTCGAAGCAATATTGTGCAAGATATTAGGACAAGAAATAGATCAGCTATAAACTAGGGCCTTTGTTGCCATTTCTTCTTTCATAATTGGTCATTGTTTCCTGTACTTTTCCCTTTCACTACATTCAATTTTTCTAGATCAGTGGAGTGCTAGATGTTCATTTTAATAGCTAGATATCTATGGAAATGATTTAACAAGGAGCCAACATGACATTTGTCTCATTACATCTAGTTACATAGCTGATGGGCACAAGCTGGATAATTTTGGTTCTTTAAGGAGCATTACATCAAACTAAGTTCAACTTGAATTATAGTTTATGTAATTCCACACATAGTTATCCTTGTCTAGGAATAATGATATAACACATCCATAGTTATTCCTTGGTTGAAATTTGACCTATAGTTTAGGAAGTAGGAATCATCAATTATCAAGTGTTAATGTTTTTTGCTTGTGTGCCTAGCCAAAGATGAAAACCATATCGGTTGATGAAATTCCTTACTTAATACATGTTCCACAAAAATGAATGTTTTAAGCATTTATTTTAATTTTTTCTTGTGGCTGTATGATGATGATGGATACTACTTGATCTAATGTAAGTAGCCCTATAATATATATCTAGAATGATTCCATTTGATTTACTTCAAATCCTCCAAATAGTTAACTTTACAATAACAAGGATGACATGTGATTTGAATTTGGAATCCTATGTGTTGTATTTGTCTCTTAAATTGTTCCTTGCTTACAATTTCCATTTTTTATTTTTATCTGAGTTCACAAATTTCTTTTGAGAACAACAATTTTCCTATTAAAATGAAGTATGACAATTCATTTCTCACAAGAAAACAAAATTCAGATCCAACTTTCTTGATTATGATTTCCCATCCAAGTCTAGTCCAAGCACCTGTTAATCATGTGTATCCCCTTAAGTAAACTATAAATCATATAAAGTTAGTCAATTTAAATTAAATAAAAAGAAAAACAAATTGCTGACCACGTTGCCTTTTGACCAAGTTAACACATCTGAAAACATACAAGCATTTTCACCTCTCTTTCTCTATCTCTTTCTCACTCTCTCCCTCTCTCTCTCTCTATCTCACACACACACACACAATAATCTATCTAACTAATAATCTATCAACACAATTCTAATCCTAACCACTCAAGTATTTTATTAGGTTATTTTTTTTCTTCATCCTACTTTCACTTTCGTCTATTGCTTTATTTGATTAAAGATTGCTTGATCAACATGAAAGATAAAAGATGGCTAGATTTTGATTGATTGAGTGATGAATACTTAATTGGGATTCAAGATTTCTTAAATAAGGCTTTAGCTATGCCTACTGAAGGAGATAAAATATCTTGCCCCTGTAAAAGATGTTGTTATCAATATTTGTTGTTCCTACAGCCTTGTATGGGTTGTAATTGTTGCCAACCAGATTTAAGTGTGCAAGCAGAAGTGGCTCATTCAAGCATTCAAGGGATGAGTTTTCAGTAGAAAGAAAAGGGCAAGAAAAATAAATTAAGAAGGAGGATAATGCTGAATTTTGAATAGAATAGTAATATAAAGCCACATGGAGGGGCAAGAAAGGAAATCCGCCGCAGTTACAGTAAGCCCTACTAGGGTTTTCATAGAAGGGAGTATATAAACCAAGACTTATCTCTTTTGGAAATAACACCCGAAAAATAGTGAAACAGAGCAGACCAGAATTGGTGGAACCACCGCAAGAGAGGAAATCAGAGACATAAGACCAGAACCAGAAACGTGCGACAATGTAAGCAAACCAGAAACGTGCGACAGTGAAAGCAGACCAAAAATGTGTGACGGTGTGAGCAGACCAGAAACATGCAACGGTGAGAGCAGACCAAAAATGTTCAATGGTGAGACCAGACCTGGAAACATAAGAACAGATTAAGACCAGACCTGGCAACATAAGAACAGATTAAGACCAGACCTGGAAACGTGAAAGCAGATCAAGACTAGACCTAGAAACGTGAGAGCAGATCAAGACCAAACCTAGAAACGTGAGAGCAGATCAAGACCAGACTTGGAAACGTGAGAACAGATCAAGACCAAACTTGGAAACGTGAGAACAGATCAAGACCAGACCTGGAAACGTGAGAGCGGATCAAGACTGAACCTGGAAACGTCAAAATAGATCAAGACCAAACCTGGAAACGTGAGAGCAGATCAAGACCAAACCTGGAAACATGAAAGCAGATCAAGACCAGACCTGGAAACGTGAGAACAGATCAAGACCAGACCTGGAAACGTGAGAGCAGATCAAGACCAGACCTGGAACGGGTGAGACCAGACCAGACCTGGAAACGTGAGAGCAGATCAAGACCAGACCTGGAACGGGTGAGACCAGACCAGACCTGGAGCAAGTGAAACGTGAGATCTGGTGAGACTAGGTGAGGTGTGAGACCAGGTGAGGCGTGAGACTAGGTAAGGTGTGAGACCAGGTGAGGCGTAAGACTAGGTGAGGTGTGAGACCAGGTGAGACGTGAGACCAGGTGAGGCGTGAGACCATAAAAGGGTGAAACGGGTGACACCAGAACACACCGGAAGACCAGAATTGGTGAGACCAAAAAAGGGTGAAACGTGTGACATCAGAACACACTGTGAGACCCAGAATTGGTGAGACCAGAAAACGAGTGAGACTAGACCAGGTGAGATGGTAAGACCAAAAAAGGGTGAAACGGGTGACACCAGAAGACCAGATTTGGTAAGACCAGAAAAGGGTGAAACGTGTGACATCAGAACACACCGTGAGACCTAGAATCGGTGAGACCAGAAAACGGGTGAGACCAGACCAGAAAACAGGTGAGACTGTGAGACGGTGAGACCAGAAGACGGGTGAGACCATGAGACAGTGAGACCAGGAGTTGGGTGAGACAACCTAGAGAAGAAATTCAGTGAGGCATTTGAGAGAACTCAATGAATTTTCATATTTCTTCAAGAGAGGTTAGAAAATGTTTTAGTGATCTTCCAAGCAGTAGTGAAGCAGCCTATTCAAATCAAACAGAGGCAATACAAGCTAGAAGAAGGGTAGACACAGTAAGTGACACTCTTCATATTGTAATTGTTTTGTATTTGTAATAGTGAAAGGAGTAGAAGATTAAGACATCCATTGTAATCATAGGGGATACCACACTGGTGTTCTCAAGTATAGTGGATTGTCTCGGTAGAGGAAGAATCCTCACCACCGTGGAGTACATCACATTGATGGAATTACGTAAATCTCTCGTGTCCTTACTTTGAATTTACATTTTGTGTTTTGAATTGAGTTGTGAACACAGCTAAAGAATCATCAAACCCATAACCCAAAAGAAGACCTAGTCAAGAACAACCGATTCATCTAATAGGCAAGGTGTCTAAAAGGTAACTTTGGGGACTATTGTGATCAGTAGGTAACAATAGATCTACCTTAGTTGAATTTGGCAAAGAGTTCATTTTGGTTTAAGTTATCAGAGTTTTTTTTAAGGGGTGTGATACTGATTTACCCCCCTTCTCAGTATCACAGACTAGTAGATCTTAGAATGAAGTTGGTAACTTCAATTGGTATCAGAGCCTGGTTCACTAGTTTCAAGCTTAACAGCTTGGTGTACTAGTTTGAAGGGTTTCATAAGTTTTAACTTGTTCAGCATACTGAGAAATGGATGCCAATACCAGCACCAGCACTACTTATAGCAAGAAGGTTCCAATCTTTAATGGAACCAACTACCATATGTGGAGAGCGAGAATGCAGGTGGTATTTGCAACCATAGACATGAACATGGTGAAATCTGTACAGGAGGGTTTTAAGCCTCCAAAAGAAGGTAAAGATCCAACCCCAGAGGAATTAAGACAGCTTGAGATCAATGGGAAGACCTTAAATGTCATCATTTCAACATTGACAAATGCTGAATATGCTAAAGTTATGGGACAAATTGCAGAAGGTCTATGAAGGTGATGGCAGAATGAAGGAGGCCAAGCTTCAAGTTTTCAAGGAGAGATATGAATCCCTCAGAATATAGAAGAATGAGACAGTCCAAGAGTTCTTTACCAGGGTTATTGATGTTGTAAACGACCTTAAAAGTCATGGGAAGAATAAGAAGGACTCATATATTATGAAGAAAATACTGAGAATTCTACTTGAGAGGTTTGCCTCAAAGGTGGCAGCCATAGAGGAGAGTAAAAATCTCAATTCTATGTCACTGCATGATCTCCAGTGCAATCTCATTGCATATGAGATGAGAATAAAGTCAACTGAAAGCTCCTCAACATCAAAGTTATCAAAGGAGGCAGCTTTCAAAGCTACGAGACACTTGAAGATAAGAGAAGAGGAAGAATCATCCAGTGAGGATGATGATGATGATGAGGAAGAAAGTGAAGGAGAAGTGTTAGCTTACTTCACAAGAAAATTCAAAAAAGGGTCTAAGAAGGGAAAAGGACAGTTGTCCTTGAGATGTTATCGTTATAAGCAGACTAGACACTTTGCTTCTCAATGCAAAGTGAAACTTGATGATGAAGATGAGGATGGTGATAATGAGCAAAATTCAAAATGGAGAAGACCATCATCCAAGTCAAGGAAGTCTAGTAAGAAGATTGCTAACCCACAAAAGAAGAAGAGAGGCTCATTCAAGAGTTATGTGAGCCAGACAAAAGAAGCCGATAAGGAGGAAGATGTAGACTCATCAGATGAGCATGCCTTTATGGCATTAGCTCGATGTGGTAGTTCAACCTCTGAAGAGGTAAAGGAGATTGATGAAGAAGAACCAGATCTTGAAGCTGAGTTAGAAGCAACTTCAAAAGAGATAATTAGAAGGGGTAGAACCATAAGAAGGTTGGAGGCCCATATAAAACAAGTTGAAGCAAAGATTAAGGAAACAGAAAGTCAAAAAGATGATATAAAGGCTGAACATATTGATTTGAAGAGAAGATTTGAAGAACAGATCAAAATATGTGAAGACCTTACTCTGGAGCTTGGCTCAAGGACTTCAACAATTGAAGAAATGGAGATAGAGTTGTTGATACTTCAGCAACAACTCAAAAAGAGTGAAGAGAACTTGCAGAAGCTTAAAGTGGTAGCAGAAACAAGCTCTGCAAGAGAAAAGAAGAATGAAGAGAAAGTGTAGCAATCTGAGGTTGCATTGCCTAAAGGTAATGAGACTTTGCCACAGAAGTTGCAAGAGAAGGTTAAGTTTTAAAAAGAAAAGACTGATCAGCCAGGAATAATAGAGGCTGAAAATAAAGAAGATTTGAAGAAGCAACCTAGGGTTGCAAACAAAAATGAAGAAAAGAAAATCAGCTAGCAAAGGGCTACGACTAAACAGAAGAAAGAGAAGAAGGCGACTGAAATGAAAGCCACACAAGCAAAGAAGCTAGAAACCTTGCCTAAACAGCAAGTAGTGAACAAAAGAAAACAAGCTGTGATTAGACCCAAGAAGAGGCCATTTCAAGGTTATTGTCTTTATTGTAAAGTTTGGGGTCATAAGGCAAATAAATGATGGTGGAGAAGGCCAGTATATGTCTCCAACTTGAGAAGATCCGATGCTGCATATAGGGGGAGACAATACAAAATTCAGAGGAGAACACTTGTCATGAGTTCTTACACATACTATAAAAAGCAAAGACACACTGACAAGATTTGTTGGTGGAAGCCCAAACCAGTGGTTTCAAAGAACAAGTTTGCTAAATTGGCAGACTTGGAACAGTGTGAAAGTATGGGCAGGATGGCCATAATGCCAAGAGATGCATGACACTTCTCCCTGAGCAAGAGAAGGCACTCAATGGCACGGTAAAACCAACTAGTACAATCAAAATTGAGAAAAAGAAGAAAGCTATCTTCAAGCCAGTTCAAAAGAAGGAATATAGAGCTAAAAGGGAGGAGGCTAATATAGCTGAAATTACACTAAAGGCTAACTACAAAGATAAGCAATAGATCCTTGATAGTGGATGCACTTCACACATGATAGGAGACAAGAGTAAATTATCAAAGTTGAACAAGTCAAGAGAAGGTAGAGTCAAGTTTGGTAATGATGATTCACTCAACATCAGTGGTCAAGAGTCAGTAAATATTAGAAAAGGGAAGCTGAAAGATGTTCTGCATGTTAAAGGACTCAGATATAATCTAGCATCTGTCAGCCAACTATGCAATGAAGACCACAAAGTGATATTCACAAAAACAGGTTGCCAAGTAAAGAGTAAAGAAGGCCATACTGTTGCAGCCGAGAAAAAAATTGCTGGAAATTTATATGTGATTGATAAGAACAAGACAAGTAGCTATTTACTTACAAAAGAAGAAGAAAATCAATTCTGGCATAGGAGGCTGGGACACTTAACACAGAAGAACATGAGAAAGCTAACCACTACTCATGCAATCAAAGACATTCCAGACCTCAAGAGAGAGAGGGAATATGTCTGCTCAGCATGCTCTAAAGGAAAACATGTTAGAAAGTAGTATAAGACCAAAGAGTTCAATTCTAAAGCAGTGCTTGACATTGTACATACTGATTTGTGTGGGCCGATGAGAACAAAAGGGTTGAATGGTGAAAGGTACTTCATCTTGTTTGTTGATGATTATTGCAGAAGAACCTGCATCATGCACCTCAAACACAAGTCAGAGGTCTTTAAATGCTTCAAGAGATACAGAAGATTGGCTGAAAATGAGTGTAGAAAGAAGATCAAAGTATTAAGGTCGGATCAAAGCACTGAATTCACAAATAAAGTTTTTGAAGATTACCTTGAGAAGTATGGAATTCACCATCATATGGCAGCAGCAAGAACACCTCAATAGAATGGGGTGGTAGAGAGGAAAAATAGAGCTATGGTTGAAATGGCAAGAACTCTACTGCTGGAATCCAAGCTTCACACAAGATTTTGGATAAAAGCAATATTTACAGCTGTACACCTACTGAATAGAGTTTTACTAAGACCCAATACTGATAAGACTCCATATAAGCTATGGAGTAGGAATAAAACAACAACCAAGTATCTTAGAATCTTTTAGCAGCCCATGTTTTGTGAAGAATAAGGAGCAAAACATGGGAAAATTTCACGCTAGGTCAGATGAAGGCATCTTTGTGGGATACTTGGCAAAGACAAAAGGTTACAGAGTTTTTCTACATAAACTGGGAAAAGTGGTCACTTCCAGTGATGTGAGAATAGATGAAAACTGGAAAACAATGCATAATGGAGAAGCTGAGGACAGTGAAGAAGATGACTTCAAGATAGATGAAGAATCAGACCAACATGAAAAAGAGGGAAAAGAAGTAAGTTCAAACTCAGAGAAGAGTGAGTCTGAAGATGAAGAAAGAGATTCTCTTGCAACTAAAACTGTGCAAGAGAGAAAGACAAAGAAAACGTGGACCAGTGTTCATCAAGGAAATCAGATCATAAGTGACCTATTAGCAAGAGTTACCACAAGAAGAAGAGTTGTGGGAGCTACTACTTTACTCTCACAAGTTGAACCTAAATCTATTGAAGAGGCTACATAAGACAAAGCCTGGGTCAAAGTTATCAATGAGAAACTGGATCAAATCGAGAAGAATGAAACATGGGAGCTGGTTGTAAGACCCACTAACAAGAATGTTATAGGAACAAAATGGGTGTTTAGAAATAAACACAATAAAGATGGCAAGGTGGTGAGGAATAAGGCTAGGCTAGTTTGCAAAGACTACACTCAGATAGAAAGAGTAAATGTTGATAAAACTTTTGCACTAGTAGCAAGGTTGGAAACTATCATAATGTTCTTAGTTTTGGCAGCACATAAGAGGTATAAAGCTTACCAGATGGATGTCAAATCAGCCTTTCTGAATGGGCTCCTGAAAGAAGAAGTGTATATTGAACAACCCGATGGAGTACAAATCAGTGAGGATAAGACACACATGTGCAAGCTGAAGAAAGCCTTATATGGCCTTAAACAAGCCCCAAGAGCAAGATACAGCAGGCTGGATGCGTATTTGAGAAGGTTGAATTTCAGAAGAGGAACAGTTGATAATAACCTATATGTGTTCAACTCAGAGAAAGGCCAACTGATAACCATAGTATATGTAAATGATATCATCTTTGGAGGGAATCACTCTGAGCTATGCCAAGAATTTGTACAGAAGATGAGTGAGGAATTTGAAATGTCATTGATTGGAGAAATGACTTACTTTCTTGGATTACAGATAAAATAATGTGAAGAAAGTATTTTTATTTCTCAAACAAAATATGCCAAAGAGATACTGAAAAAGTTTGGCATGGAGGATAGCAGACCTGTCAGCACTCCTATGACAGTGGGTTGCAAGTTAATAAAAGATCAGGAAGGAAGGAGTACAAGCCCCATAGAATACAGGAAGATGATAGGGAGCCTTCTGTACCTTACAGTATCAAGGCCTGATCTCATGTAAGCTGTGTGCATCGCCAACAGATTCCAAGCTGATCCTAAGGAATCTCATATGTTGGCAGTGAAAAGAATCCTAAGATACCTCAAAGGGACACTAGAAATGGGTTTGTGGTATCCTGCCATGGATTCTGTAAAATTCCGAGCATACACTAATGCAGACTGGGCAGGAAGTACAGATGACAGAAAATCAACCAGTGGCTGTAGCTTCTACTTGGGTTCAAAGTGTGTTGCATGGTTAAGTAGAAAGCAAAATAATGTTGCTTTGAGCACAGCTGAGGCTGAGTACATGGCTGCTTGTGTAGCATGTACTCAGGTGATATGGATGCAAAGACAATTGGCAGATTTGAGTGTTGAAGTGAAGTTACCAGTGAGTGTACTTTGTGATAATCAAAGTGCAATTGATCTCAATAAGAATCCAATTCAACATTCAAGGAGCAAGTATATTGACATCCAGTATCACTTTATCAAGGATCAAGTGGAAGAGGGCACGATTCAGTTGGAGTATGTTGGCACTAAAGATCAAATCTCAGATATTCTAACTAAACCTCTGTCTACAGAGCTATTTGAAAAGCACAGAATGAGTCTGTCTGTGCAAATACCTCCTCAAGCCTAAAGTTCAGGTGAATCCTCCATCTCTACTTTGCGGGTTTTTCAAATTTGTAATTGGTTGGCAAAGGGGGAGAGAAGCAACAGTGCAGGGGGAGCTGTTAAAGAAGGGAGAGTGCATATTTAGGGGGAGTTGTAATTCATCTGCTTCTGAATTACTGCATAATGGCTTTTGTTGTGAGTCTTACCAACAATTACAAAGGGGGAGATTGTTGTTCCCATAGTTTTGTATGGGTTGTAATTGTTGTTAACTAGATTTAAGTGTGCAAGCAGAAGTGGCTCATTCAAGCATTCAAGGGATGAGTTTTCAATAGAAAGAAAAGGGCAAGAAAAATCAATTAAGGAGGAGGATAATGCTGAATTTCGAGTGGAACAGTAATATGAAGCCACATGGAGGGGCAAGAAAGGAAATCCGCTGCAGTTATAGTAAGCCCTACTAGGGTTTTCATAAAAAGGAGTATATAAACCAAGACTTATCTCTTTTGGAAATAACACCCGAAAAATAGTGAAACAGAGTAAACCAGAATTGGTGGAACCATCGTAAGAGAGGAAATCAGAGACGTGAGACCAGAACCAGAAACGTGCGATGGTGTAAGCAGACCAGAAACGTGCGATGGTGAAAGTAAACCTGAAACATGCGACGGTGTGAGCAGACCAGAAATGTGCGATAGTGAGAGCAGACCAGAAACGTGTGATGGTGAGAGCATACCAGAAACATTTGACGGTGAGACTAGACCTGGAAACGTGAGAACAGATCAAGACTAAAGCTGGAAATGTTAGAGTAGATCAAGACCAGACCTGGAAACGTGAGAGCAGATCAAGACCAGACTTGTAAACGTGAGAACAGATTAAGACCAAACCTGAAAACATGAGAGCAGATCAAGACCAAACCTGGAAACGTGAGAGCAGATTAAGACCAGACCTGGAAACGTGAGAGTAGATCAAGAGCAAACCTGGAAATGTGAGAACAGATCAAGACCAGACTTGGAAACGTGAGACCATATTAAGACCAGACCTGGAAACGTGAGAACAAATCAAGACTAGACCTAAAAACGTGAGACTAGATCAAGACCAGACCTGGAAACGTGAGAACAGGTTAAGACCAGACCTGAAAACGTGAGAGCAGATCAAGACGAGACCTGGAAACGTGAAAATAGATCAAGACCAGACCTGGAAATGTGAGAGCAGATCAAGACCAGACCTGGAATAGGTGAGACCAGACCAAACTTAAAGCAAGTGAAACGTTAGATCTGGTGAGACCAGGTGAGGCATGAGACCAGGTGAGGTGTGAGACCAGGTGAGATGTGAGACCAGTTGAGGTGTAAGACCAGGAAAGGGTGAAACAAATGACACCAAAACATACCAGAAGACCAGAATTGGTGAGACCCGAAATGGGTGAAACGTGTGACATTAGAACACACCATGAGACCCAGAATTGATGAGACCAGAAAACGGGTGAGACCAGACCAGGTGAGATGGTGAGACCAAAAAAGGGTGAAACGGGTGACACCAGAACACACCGGAAGACCAAAATTGGTGAGACCAGAAAAGAGTGAAATGTGTGACATCAGAACACATTATGAGACCCAGAATCGGTGAGACCAGAAAACAGGTGACACCAAACCAGGTGAGACGGTGAGACCAGAAAACGGGTGAGACCGTGAGACGATGAGATGGTGAGACCAGAAGACAGGTGAGACCATGAGACGGTGAGACCAAGAGTTGGGTGAGACAACTTAGAGAAGAAATTCGGTGAAGCATTTGCAAGAATTCAACGATTTTTCAAAAGAACAAGTTTGCTATATTGGCAGACTTAGAACAGTGTGAAAGGTGCGGGCAGGATGGCCATAATGCCAAGAGATGCATGACACTTCTCCATGAGTAAGAGAAGGCACTCAATGGCACGGTAAAACCAACTAGTACAATCAAAACTGAGAAAAAGAAGAAAGCTATCTTCAAGCTAGTTCAAAAGAAGGAATATAGAGTTAAAAGGGAGGAGGCTAATATAGTTGAAATTACACTAAAGGTTGACTACAAGGATAAGCAATAGATCCTTGATAGTGGATGCACTTCACATATGACAGGAGACAAGAGTAAATTATCAAAGCTGAACAAGTCAAGAGAAGGCAGAGTCAAGTTTGGTAATGATGATTCACTCAACATCAGTGGTCAAGAGTCAGTAAATATTAGAAAAGGAAAACTGAAAGATATTCTGCACGTTGAAGGACTCAGATATAATCTAGCATCTGTTAGCCAACTATGCAATGAAGACCATAAAGTGATATTCACAAAAACAGTTTGCCAAGTAAAGAGTAAAGAAGGCAATACTGTTGCAGCCGAGAAAAGAACAGCTGAAAATTTATATGTGATTGATAAGGACAAGACAAGTAGCTGTTTACTTACAAAAGAAGAAGAAAATCAACTCTGGCATAAGAGGCTGGGACACTTAACACAGAAGAACATGAGGAAGCTAACCACTACTCATGCAATCAAAGACATTCCAGACCTTAAGAGAGAGGGAATATGTCTGCTCAGCATGCTCTAAAGGAAAACATGTCAGAAAGTAGTATAAGACCAAAGAGTTCAATTCTAAAGCAGTGCTTGACATTGTACATACTGATTTGTGTAGGCTGATGAGAACAAAAGGGTTGAGTGGTGAAAGGTACTTCATCTTGTTTGTTAATGATTATTGCAGAAGAACCTGCATCATGCACCTCAAACACAAGTCAGAGGTCTTGAAATGCTTCAAGAGATACAGAAGATTGGCTGAAAATGAGAGTAGAAAGAAGATCAAAGTATTAAGGTCGGATCAAAGCACTGAATTCACAAATGAAGTTTTTGAAGATTACCTTGTGAAGCATGGAATTCATCATCAGATGACAGCAGCAAGAACACCTCAATAGAACGGGGTGGTAGAGAGGAAAAATAGAGCTGTGGTTGAAATGGCAAGAACTCTACTGCTGGAATCCAAGTTTCACACAAGATTTTGGATAGAAGCAACATTTACAGCCGTGCACCTACTGAACAGAGTTTTACTAAGGCCCAATACTGATAAGACTCCATATGAGCTATGGAGTGGGAAGAAGACAATAACCAAGTATCTTAGAATCTTTGGCAGCCCATGTTTTGTGAAGAATAAGGAGCAAAACTTGGGAAAATTCCACACTAGGTCAGATGAAGGCATTTTTGTGGGATACTCAGCAAAGACAAAAGGTTACAGAGTTTTTCTGCATAAACTGGGAAAAGTGGTCACTTCCAATGATGTGAGAATTGATGAAAACTGGAAAACAATGCATAATGGAGAAGCTGAGGATAGTGAAGAAGATGACTTCAAGATAGATGAAGAATCAAACCAACATGAAAAAGAGGGAAAATAAGTAAGTTCAGACTCAGAGAAGAGTGAGTCTGAAGATGAATAAAGAGATTCTCTTGCAACTAAGACTGTGCAAGAGAGAAAGACAAAGAAAACGTGGACCAGTGCTCATCAAGGAAATCAGATCATAGGTGACCCATCAGCAGGAGTTACAACAAGAAGAAGAGTTATGGGAGCTACTGCTTTACTCTCACAAGTTAAACCTAAATCTATTGAAGAGGCTACATGAGACAAAGCCTGGGTCAAAGCTATCAATGAGGAGCTAGATCAAATCGAGAAGAATGAAACATGGGAGCTGGTTCCAAGACCCACTAACAAGAATGTCCTAGGAACAAAATGGGTGTTTAAAAATAAACATAATGAAGATGGCAAGGTGGTAAGGAACAAGGCTAGGCTAGTTTGCAAAGACGATACTCAGATAGAAGGAGTAGATGTTGATGAAACTTTTGCACTAGTAGCAAGGTTGGAAACTATCATAATGTTCTTAGCTTTAGCAGCACATAAGAGGTATAAAGTTTACCAGATGGATGTCAAATCAGCCTTTCTGAATGGGCTCCTGAAAGAAGAAGTGTATATTGAACAACCCGATGGAGTACAAATCAGTGAGGATGAGACACACGTATACAAGCTGAAAAAAGCCTTATATGGCCTTAAACAAGCCCCAAGAGCATGGTACAGCAGGCTGGATGCGTATTTGAGAAGGTTGAACTTCAGAAGAGGAACAGTTGATAATAACCTATATGTGTTCAACTCAGAGAAAGGCCAATTGATAACCATAATATATGTAGATGATATCATCTTTGGAGGGAATCACTTTGAGCTATGCCAAGAATTTGTACAGAAGATGAGTGAGGAATTTGAAATGTCATTGATTGGAGAAATGACTTACTTTCTTGGATTACAGATAAAACAATGTGAAGAAAGTATTTTTATTTCTCAAACAAAATATGCCAAAGAGATGCTGAAAAAGTTTGGCATGGAGGATAGCAGACCTGTCAGTACTCCTATGACAATGGGTTGCAAGTTAATAAAAGATCAGGAAGGAAGGAGTACAAGCCCCATAGAATATAAGAAGATGATAGGGAGCCTTCTGTACCTTACAGCATCAAGGCCTGATCTTATGTAAGCTGTGTGCATCGCCAACAGATTCCAAGCTGATCCTAAGGAATCTCATGTGTTGGCAGTGAAAAGAATCTTAAGATACCTCAAAGGGACATTAGAAATGGGTTTGTGGTATCCTGCCATGGATTCTGTAAAACTCCGAGCATACACTAATGCAGACTGGGCAGGAAGTACAGATGACAGAAAATCAACCAGTGGCTGTAGCTTCTACTTGGGTTCAAAGTGTGTTGCATGGTTAAGTAGAAAGCAAAACAATGTTGCTTTGAGCACAGTTGAGGCTGAGTACATGGCTGCTTGTGTAGCATGTACTCAGGTGATATGGATGCAAAGACAATTGGCAGATTTGGGTGTTGAAGTGAAGTTACCAGTGAGTGTACTTTGTGATAATCAAAGTGCAATTGATCTCAGCAAGAATCCAATTCAACATTCAAGGAGCAAGTATATTGACATCCAGTATCACTTTATCAAGGATCAAGTGGAAGAGGGTACGATTCAGTTGGAGTATGTCGGCACTAAAGATCAAATCTCAGATATTTTAACTAAACCTCTGTCCACAAAACTGTTTGAAAAGCACAGAATGAGTCTGTCTATGCAAATGCCTCCTCAAGCCTAAAGTTCAGGTGAATCCTCCATCTCTACTTTGTGGGTTTTTCAAATTTGTAATTCATCTCAACAGTGCAGGGGGAGCTGTTAAGGAAGGGAGAGTGCATATTTAGGGGGAGTTGTAATTCATCTGCTTCTGAATTACTGCATAATGGCTTTTGTTGTGAGTGTTGCCAACAATTACAAAGGGGGAGATTGTTGTTCCCACAACCTTATATGAGTTGTAATTGTTGTTAACTAGATTTAAGTGTGCAAGCAGAAGTGGCTCATTTAAGCATTCAAGGGATGAGTTTTCAGTAGAAAGAAAAGGGCAAGAAAAATAAATTAAGAAGGAGGATAATGCTGAATTTCGAGTGGAACAGTAATATGAAGCCACATGGAGGGGCAAGAAAAGAAATCCGCCGCAGTTATAGTAAGCCCTACTAGGGTTTTCATAGAAGGGAGTATATAAACTAAGACTTATCTCTTTTGGAAATAACACCCGAAAAATAGTGAAACAGAGTAGACTAGAATTGGTGGAACCACTGTAAGAGAGGAAATCAGAGACGTGAGACCAGAACCAGAAACATGCGATGGTGTAAGCAGACCAAAAACGTGCAACGGTGAAAGCAGACCAGAAACGTGCAAGGGTGTGAGCAAACCAGAAACGTGCGACAGTGAGAGCAGACCAGAAACGTGCGACGGTGAGAGCATACCAGAAACATTTGACGGTGAGACTAGACTTGGAAACGTGAGAACAGATCAAGACTAAACCTAGAAATGTGAGAGCAATTCAAGACCAGACCTGGAAACGTGAGAGCAGATCAAGACCAGACCTAGAAACGTAAGAACAGATTAAGACCAAACCTGAAAATATAAGAGCAGATCAAGACCAGACCTGGAAACGTGAGAACAGATCAAGACCAAACCTGGAAATGTGAGAACAAATCAAGACCAGACCTGGAAACGTTAGACCAGATCAAGACCAGACCTAGAAACATGAGAACAAATCAAGACTAGACCTAAGAACGTGAGACTAGATCAAGACCAGACCTGGAAACGTGAGAGCAGATTAAGTCCAGACTTGAAAGCGTGAGAGCAGATCAAGACAAGACCTAGAAACGTGAGAACAGATCATGACTAGACCTGGAAATGTGAGAGCAGATCAAGACCAGACCTAGAATGGGTGAGACCAGACCAGACTTGAAGCAAGTGAAACATTAGATCTGGTGAGACCAGGTGAGGCGTGAGACCAGGTAAGGCGTGAGACCAGGTGAGGCGTAAGACCAGGTAAGGCGTGAGACCAGGTGAGATGTGAGACCAGGTGAGGTGTAAAACCAGAAAAGGGTGAAACGGATGACACCAGAACACACCGGAAGACCAGAATTGGTGAGGCAAGAAATGGGTGAAACGTGTGACATTAGAACACACTGTGAGACCCAGAATCGGTGAGACCAGAAAGCAGGTGAGACCAGACCAGGTGAGACGGTGAGACCAGAAAAGGGTGAAACGGGTGACACCAGAACACACCGAAAGACCAGAATTGGTGAGACCAGAAAAGGGTGAAACGTGTGACATCAGAACACACTGTGAGACCCAGAATCGGTGAGACCAGAAAACAGGTGAGACCAAACCAGGTGAGACGGTGAGACTAGAAAACGGGTGAGACTGCGAGATAATGGGACGATGAGATAGTGAGACCAGAAGACGGGTGAGACCATGAGACGGTGAGACCAAGAGTTGGGTGAGACAACCTAAGGAAGAAATTCGGTGAAGCATTTGATAAAATTCAACGATTTTTCAAATTTCTTCAAGAGAGGTTAGAGAGTGTTTTGGTGATCTTCCAAGCGGTAGTGAAGTAGCTTATTCAAATCAAACAGAGGCAACACAAGCCAAAAGAAGGGTAGACACAGTAAGTGACACTCTTCGCATTATGATTGCTTTATATTTGTAATAGTGAAAGGAGTAGAAGATTAAGACATCCATTGTAATCATAAGGGATACCACACTGGTGTTCTCAAGTATAGTGGATTGTCTCGGTAGAGAAAGAATCCCTACCACCATTGAGTACATCACATTGAAAAAACCACGTAAATCTCTCGTGTCCTTGCTTTGAATTTACATTCTGTGTTTTGAATTGAGTTGTGAATACAGCTAAAGAATCATCAAACCCATAACCTAAAAGAAGACCTAGTTAAGAACAACCAATTCATCTAATAGGCAAGGTGTCTGAAAGGTAATTTTAGGGACTATTTTGATCAGTAGGTAACAATAGATCTACCTTTGTTAAATCTGGGAAAGAGTTCATTTTGGCTTAAGTTATCAAAGTTTTTTTTAAGGGGTGTGATACTGATTCACCCCCCTCTCAATACCACAAACTAGTAGATCCTAGGGTGAAGTTGGTAACTTCAATATTGGTACTCTAAAATTGTGTTTTATGAACATTTAGTCATTTAGGGGTTCATGTAGGATTATCAGATATAGATTTTCCATGGTAAGGGACCACAATCAATTATGGAAAAAAATGATGCTAAAATTAAAGTTGATAAAAATGATGATGCTGATGGGCTTTTAAATGACGCCTTTAGGGATGTGAGAGAACTAGCAGATTTTGACAATGTCAAGGAGTGTCTTAATGAACAAGCTAAAAAGTTTTACAAGTTAGTCGATGGAGGGCAACAAGAATTATAGCTTGGCTATAAGACCTTCTTGAGGCTTTCATTTACAATTAGATTATATATTTTTGGGTGTCTCCATAGTCATAGTAATGCAGCATTAGGAGAGATGTGGGAATTGATTAAGGAGGCTGTTGTTTCTATAGTCTTGTATGGGTTGTAATTGTTGTCAACTAGGTTTAAGTGTGCAAGAAAGTAAAGGCACATGGAAGGGTAAGAACGTAAAAGCCACATAGAGGGGCAAGAATGTAAAAGCCACATGGAAGGGCAAGATAATAAATTTGCCATAAGTAAGCCCTATTAGGGTTTCATGGAGGAGTATATAAAGGTCATTGGAAGACAACAAAATAAAGTCGACAATTGAGCAAAACAGACAGAAAACCTAGACAACCAGCCGACCAAAGAGAGAAGCCATTGGAAGAGAGAGAAAAATTATATACGGCAAAATCAAAGTGGACAGCAAAAGTGAGGAACGGCACACCACTGGCACACCAACGATTGGCGAGGAGACAACATGACAAAGAGGTAGAGAGAGAAACAGACAACACAATCAGGTCAAAAGGGAGAAAATACAGAGACGACTGAAGAGAAGAGTGGACGGCAAAGGAACGCACAGCGAAAAACGCAAGAACTCTCGAAAAGAGGTGAACAGAAAAACTCGATTCAGCCAACCAAGAGGGGTACACCGCAAAACAGGGGCTGGACGGGAAAAACAGAAACCACCGATAGAGAGAAATCTGGCTGGACGGTGAGAGAGATCTGGTTGGACAGTGAGAGAAATCTAGTTGGACGGTAAGAGAGATTCGACCGGACGGTGAAAGAGATCTGGCTGAACAGTGAGAGATCCAGCTAGACTGTGAGACCAGAACGTGCGATGGCTTGAGACCTAAACGTGCGATGGCGTGAAACCAGAACATGCGTCAGCATGAGACCAGCAAAGGTGCAAACCAGAAACGTGCATGAGACGTGGAATGGCAAACCAGAAACATGAGGCGAGCTGTGAGACTAGGAGACGGGTGAGACCGTGAGACGATGAAAGCAAGAGCTATGTGAGACAACCCAGAGAAGGAATTCGGCAAAGCATCGAAAAGAACTCAACGTATTTCCAAATTTCTTCAAGAGAGGTTAGAGAGCATTGCAGTGAACTTCTAAGCGGCAGTGGAGCAGCCTTTCAATTCAACAGAGGCAAGACAAGCGAAAAGAAGGGTAGACACAGTAAGCGACGCTTTTTGTATTATACTTACTTAGTATTTGCAATAGTGAAAAGAACAGAGGATTAAGACATCCATTGTAACTGGAATTTTCAAGTATAGTGGATAGTCTCGGTAAAGGAGAGTCCTTACCACTGTGGATGTATGTCACATTGACGGAACCATGTAAATCTCGTGTGTCCTTAATTTGCTTTACATTCTGTGTTTTGAATTAAGTTGTGAATGCAGCTAAAGTATCAGCCAACCCATAACTTAATGAAGGCCTAAACAAGAACATCTGAATTATCTATTAGGCAAGGTGTCTGAAAGGTGACTTTGGGGATTATTGTGATTAATAGGTAGCAATAGATCTACCTTAGTCGAGTCTAAGAAAGAGTTCACTTTTAAGAAGAGGTTGAAATTGTTCACTTACCTGTGAATTGCGAATTGTGGTGATACTGATTCACCCCCCCTCTCAGTATCATAAACTAGTAAATCCTAGGGAGAAGTTGGGAACTTTAACTGGTATCAGAGCCAAGTTCACTAGTTTGAAGGGATCTAGAAGTTTGACTTATTCAGCATACTGAGAAATGGAAGCCGGTACTAGCACTAGCACCACTTACAGCAAGAAGGTTCCAATCTTCAACAGAATCAACTATCATATGTGGAGAGCAAGAATGTAAGTGATATTTGCAACCATGGGCATGAACGTGGTGAAATGCATACAGGAGGGTTTTGTGGCTCCGTAAGAAGGTAAAGACCCAACCCCATAGGAGTTAAGGTAGTTTGAGATAAATGGGAAGGCCTCAAATGTCATCATTTCAGCATTGACAGATGCTAAGTATGCTAAAGTTATGGACCACAAATCTACCAAGGAGATATGGGACAAATTGCATAAAGTCTATGAAGGTGATGGTAGAATGAAGGAGGCTAAGCTTCAAGTGTTTAAGGAGAGATATGAATTTCTTAGAATACAAAAGAATGAGACAGTTCAAGAGTTCTTCACCAAGGTTATTGATGCTGTAAACGACCTGAGAAGTCATGGGAAGAATAAGAAGGACTCATCAATTGTGAAGAAAATTCTGAGAATTCTACCTAAGAGGTTTACCTCAAAGGTGGCTACCATAGAGGAGAGTAGAGATCTCAATTCTATGTCTCTGCATGATCTTCAGTGCAATCTCATTGCATATGAGATGAGAATAAAGTCAACTGAGAGCTCCTCAACGTCAAAGGTATCAAAGGAGGCAGCTTTCAAAGCTATGAAATATTTGAAGATAAAAGAAGAGGAAGAATCATCCAGTGAGGATGATGATGGTGATGAGGAAGAAAGTGAAGGTGAAGTATTGGCTTACTTCATAAAGAAATTCGAAAAGGGGTCTAAGAAGGGAAAAGGACAATTGTCCTTGAGATGTTATCGTTGTAGGTAAACTGGACACTTTGCTTCTCAGTGTAAAGTGAAACTTGATGATGAAGATGAGAATGGTGATGATGAGCAGAATTCAAGATGGAGAAGATCATCATTTAAATCAAAGAAGTCTAGTAAGAAGATTGCCAACCCATAGAGGAAGATGAGAGGCTCATTCAAGAGTTATGTGAGTCAGCAAAAGAAGCTGATGCAGAGAAAGATGAAGACTCATCAGATGAGTATGTCTTTATGGCATTAGCACAAGGTGGTAGCTTAACCTCTGAAGGGAAGAGGAAGAGGAAGTTGATGAAGAAGAGCCAGATCTTGAAGCTGAGCTGGAAGCAACTTTAAAGGAGATAATCAGAAGGGGTAGAACCATAAGAAGGTTGGAGGCCCATATAAAACAAGTTGAAGCAAAGTCTGAGGAAGCTAAAAGTCAAAAGGATGAAATAAGGGTTGAGCATATTGACTTGAAGAGAAGATTTAAGGAACAGATCAAAATATATGAAGACCTTACAGTAGAGCTTGGCTCAAGGGCTTATAAAAAAATTGATAATTGAAAATGGAGAAAGAGTTGCTGAGACTTTAGCAACAACTCAAAATGTAGGCAAATTGAGAACTTGCAGAAACTTGAAATGATAGGAGAAACAAGTTCTAAAAAAGGAGAGAAGAATGTAGGAGAAAGTGCAAGCAATCCTGAGATGCTTGGCTAAAGAAAAATAAGATGTGCACAGAAGTTGAAAGAGAAGGTTATGACTCAGAAGAAGATAGCTGAGAATAAAGAAGATCTGAAGAAGCAACCTAGGTGGCAAACAAGAAGGAAGAAAAGAAAGTCAGCCAGTAGAGGGTTACGGCTAAAGAGAAGAAGGAGAAGAAGGTGACTGAAATGAAAGTCACACAAGCAAAGAAGCTCGCTACTTTGCCTACACAGCAAGTGATGAACAGAAGAAGACAAGTTATGATTAGACCCAAGAAGAGGCAGTTTCAAGGTCATTGCCTTTATTGTGGAGTTTAGGGTCATAAGACGAGTAACTGCTGGTGGAGAAGGCCAGTATATGTCTCCAACTTAAGAAGATACGATGCTGCATACAGGGGGAGACAATATAAAATTCAGAAGAGAACACCTGTTGTGAGTTCTTACACATACTGTAAAAGGCAAGGACACGCTGACAAGGATTGTTGGTGAAAGCCCAAACCAATGGTTTCAAAGAACAAGTTTGCTATATTGGTAGACTTGGAACAGTGTGATAGGTGCAGGCAGGATGGCCATAATGCCAAGAGATGCATGACACTTCTCCCTGAGTAAGAGAAGACACTCAATGGCACAGTGAAAACAAGCGATGCAGTCAAAGCTGAGAAAAAGGAGAAAGCTATCTTTCAACCAGCTCAAAAGAAGGAATATAAGGCTAAAAGGGAGGTGGCTAATATAGATGAAATTGCACTCAAAGCTGACTACAAGGATAAACGGTGGATCCTTGATAGTGGATGCACTTCGCACATGACGGGAGACAAAAGTAAATTATCAAAGCTAAACAAATCAAGAGA